>OX411814.1:24138048-25523063 GCA_948253155.1 Leucoma salicis | reverse complement strand
TGTGGTGACTTACGAAGAATACAAGTGTTACCCCATTCTTTCCCACGAGTTTCGTATGAGGCGACTAATGGAAGTAAGCAAATATTATCCATTGCATGACTGGTGGTAGGGTTGGGTACCAAGTGGGCGTACTCACTTGTTATCGGGCCTGAGCGGGTTGGTACCACCATCTCCTGTGTGACCGGCCATGAAGCACATCATTGCGTTTTGGCTGTAGCAGGACATAGCCTTTTAAGTATTCTTTCATTTCATAAAAAATACACAATACTCTCGGTATAGTCGAGTCCATGAGCGACGGTTACCATTTACCATCAGATGGGACGTGGTTCGTCTGCCACTACATGCAATAAAAAATTAACGTCTGTTTGTTTGCTGCTGAACGTCTGTCTGTTTGCCACTTTCCAATTGTCGGATGTAATTACGTAAGACAAGCTTATTACAATTAAGAATTAGGTATATCACATCATATTTGGAAATTGATGGCCCGGAGTGAATGTCACTATAGCTCAGCCGGCAGTGTTTGAACTGTATCCAGAATCGAACCCCGCATGTGACTATTATTTTCTATTTCACTTTTTTGCAGTTTGTGTTCATTTATATAGTTTTTAAGTATAAAAATTTCGTGTCAATTGTTTGCCCGCGATGAGCTGCTAATCAATCGATTGTAATGAAAGTTTGCACACTGTGTGCAGTTTCTTCCAACTTGAGACCTAGGTATAGATTTTATCCCCTGCGAAGGTGCTTGCTCAGTAGAGGGACTGATTTAGTGGGTGAGAGCCCCCACACTACACTGTTCGTCGCCCCGAACGACGGGGTGTGCGTGTAGGCACATTTTTCCCGCCATAACAAAAAACTCGTAGATATTATCCCGATTATTTTTTTATTGCATGTGAGTATAATGCGTGGCTAGGTCCTACTAGTTAATTATATTTTTAAACACTTATAATGTAGGACATTATATGGATAAGATAGATGTGTCTGATTACTTAATGCTTAATGTTATAAAATTGCTATTGCTACGCTTAAGGAAATAATAGAACTAAAGATGTAAAACAGTTAAATTAATAGAAGTGTATTTCCAGGTGGCGGCGGCGGATTTACAGCCGGCCGGGGCGGCTTCCGGCGAGGCGGAGGGGGCGGGGGCTGCCACTGCGTACACATGAGAGGTTTGCCGTTCAAAGCCTCACCACAAGACATCGCTTATGTAAGTGTTTTTTATTAGTCGACTCACCTGCTACCCACCACTACCACGTTATCTCCGACTTGATGGTAACGCTCGCAGCCTACGGACCTGCACAAGACTAGGAGCACCATCCATCAGCCTTTCGACGTCCTCTGCTGGACATAGGCCTCCCCAAATTGGGGGTATAGTGCCGTATTCGCCACGCTTGGCAGGCGAGTTGGCGATCGCAATGCATGTTGTTAATACCTACTCGAGGAAGTGCTGCTGCCCACTCCCTCGGTATTCCCTCAGTCGGCTCTTACGACTACTATGGGTGGAGAGGAGTGGGACAATTCTAAAGCCCCACACAGCCTTAAAACTAGGAGCACAGGAGAGTAGTAATAAATTTTAGTAGTGATATTCTGCTTCTTATCTTGTGCATAGACTGTACAGATGGCAAAGTGACTTAGATACTGAACTACCACTCGAGTGTTGTAGCTTCGGTTCCCATACAGGACAACTCTTTATGTGATCCAGGAATGGTTTTTCTTAGTCTGGGTGTTCTTTGTGTCTGTGAAATTATATGTTTGTAAAGTCCTCTGTGATACAAGGATAATTCCTTAGGGCAGGGTGTTTTAAAAAAAATAGAATTTATATTATTGCACGCCTCATAAGCGAAGCGTTGAGGTGGGTATTGCTCTCGTTTCATGCAGAACAACAGATTTTTCAAACTTAAAATGTCTCTATTTATCATATATTGCACTTGTAAAATAATATATACACACAGATATCAAGAAAAAACACTATTTTTAACACTCATGATATTTTTGATGCCATTTTTGTTATTTAAACTAGTTATAAAACTGTTTAAAAAAGTTCTGTCTTGGACGTCCGTTTGTCGTAGGTAATGTACGAGGAGGGATCAAAAAGTAGTGAAAACGAGATAGAATATAATGACTATTGATAACTTAATAATTTATTTTTCTACATAGTCTCCGAGTCTCTCTACACACCGAGTCCAGCGATTTTCCAAGGCTTCAATCCCTTTCAAAAAAAAAAGTTTTGCCTTGGTCCTGCAAAAAGCTCTCCACGGCATCCATCACCTCGTTATCGTCTTCGTACTTGTTTCCCCTTCAGTATTCTTTCAATTTGGGGAACAGATAAAAATTGCTAGGCGCCAGATCTGGTGACCACCCCCCTGGTCAACCAATTCGAAGCCTGCTTGCTGAATGGTAGCCATCGCAACTGCTGACCTGTGCGCGGGTGCGTTGTCGTGATGAAACAGCACGCCCCTTCAAAGTTTCCCTCTCCTTTTCTCTTTGATGGCATTCCTCAACTTGGGAACTAAAGCTGCATAATATTGGCCTGTAATAGTGGTTCCACGCTCTAGGTAATCAATCAACAATATCCCTTCTGAGTCCCAAAATATTGAGGCCATAACCTTGCCAGCCGATGCTACGGAGAAGTACCGCCCTCTCACAGACAGGTACTCCTGTTTTTGTGTTTTTGTCCGTGTGGTGACGGACTAAGAATACAAGTGTCACCACCCCATTCTTTCCCACTGGTGTCGTATGAGGCGACTAGGGGAAGTAAGCAATTATCATCCATTGCATGACTGGTGGTAGGGCTGGGTACCAAGTGGGAGTACTCATTTGGTATCGGGCCCGAGCGGGTTGGTACCACCATCTCCCGTGTGACCGGCCATGAAGCACATCGTTGCGTTTTGGCTGTAGCAGGAGATAGCCGTTTATATTTTATTTCATGTCTGTGAAATGAATTGGTGAGCAGCGGATTTACAATACTCTCGGTTTAGTCCAGTCCATGGGCGACGGTTTACATTTACCATCAGATGGACCGTGGCTCGTCTGCCACTACGTGCAATAAAATAAAAAATAAAAGCCTTCCCTATTCTCTTATTATCCCTCCTTTCCATTTCCTATCCCATTTCTTGGAGTTAGCGACGCGCAAGTGATGCCTCTTGCTACCATCAGGTAGGTCGTATGCCTGTTTACGACTTGCATGGTATAAATGAGAACAGGTGACAGTTCTCAATATTTACCTGGTCTGGTAGATATCATCGTCCTATTCATTCCAATGTCCATTTCAACCAGTTTCATTATAGACAACTAGTATGTCCATTACTCTTGAGCTTTGTGGTTGATCTTTATGGTGGGTAGATCTTGAACTTCTGGTAATGCTGAGTCCATGAGTAACCGTTACAAAATAAACTATTGATTTCAGTTCTTCAAACCAATCCGGCCAGCACACATCAACATTTTGTATGACAATAGCGGCAGACCCTCTGGGGAAGCTGATGTGGAATTTGAGTGTCACGAAGATGCTATGCGGGTAATTATATCTTATATATAGTTTAATGTCGCAGATCTAAGATTCGAAAGAGAAGGGTTATTTAGATATTTTTATATATATTTTTAGCATTTGACACTTCGTGTTTAATGTATAGTGCTACTATACATTAAACACAAAGTGAAAAAGTTTTTCACTTTGTGTTTAATGTATAGAGAAGGGTTAGTTAGTAATTAATAGGGAGTCTTAAATTATTGAATTTTATGGTGGAATCTTGATGGTATATTAAACAGACAGAATGTCTACTGTCTGCTTCAAGAACCATAGTGGTCTTACTTAATATATAAATCAAAATAATAAAAGTTAATAGTAATAAATTGTAATAAAATAGAATATCTATAACTGGAATTTATGGGCAACGGAAAAAATTGTGATATAATGAGTTATTGACTTACAAGAATTCAGAGATTTACCTATCATAAAGCTGTAATAGTCTGTACATTGAAGATATTTGAGAAACACCGTCTGTATTACGCTATTTATTACCCTTTTTTTGTTAAGGCGAGAAAATGGAAAATATGTTCCTAACCGCACACCCCTAAACATAAAAAATATATATATTTTTAGATTTTTGTCCGTTTTTTTGTTTGCATATAAAGCCAAAGCTACAAAACCTGATGATGAACTGAATTTGATGCAAATTTTTTTGATTAACTTGATTAGACTAAAACTGGTATACGTATTATATTGGAAACCTGACATGTAACCTAAAAACGAGCTTATCTCTGTGGCAAAGCTGCTAAACGCTAGTATTTTTTTTTTGTATTCCTTTATTATCAACAATAACTAGTTACGTAAGTAGCAGTATTCAGTTATCAGGCCTGAGAGAGTCGGTACCACCGTCTGCGTGTGACCAACCATGAAGCACTTTGTTGACATGAAATGGTGAGCAACGTCTTGAGAGTACTTTAGTAGTTGAGTTCAGGAGAGACAATTAACAATTACCATCAGGTTGGCTGTGGCTCGTCTGCCACCATAAGCAATAAAAAAAGACAAATATAAACTTTTAGTAAAGTTATTTACTTCAACTAACAGAGTTTGATTATTATAACAATACTGTATTCTACACCCAGGCTATGCGTCGTGATAAAAACAATTTGGATCACCGTTACATCGAACTGTTCCTCAACTCGTCCCCCAATGGCGCTGGTGGGGGAGGAGGCTTCAAGCCCAACAGGAACTTTCGGAACTACTGATTCTACTCCCTTGCACTATAGTACCGGTAGCTGAGGAAATGCTGCTCAAATACTGTCGTTGTTTGGGAATATTCTTATTGTCAATGCAAAACTCAAGAACAACCGAAATCAGTATCTTTATAATAACTCATATATAAAACTACTCACGCCTATGTTCCAGAGAGGTAGGCAAAGAACAGATTTCCAATTTCAATTATCTCACCGACACTTTGGATTAAATTATTGTGATCATACAAAGAGATTACTGCGAGCGGAATATACCGTGGCTAGTGGAATACAGTATTCCGTAAGTAGCGGGTTTGACTCCCGCTTGAACAGACCTGTTTAATGAAAAACTAACAAGTTAGGGATCATGCCCGTATTATGTGATCCATTTTTTTTATTTTTTAATAAATAATCATATTTAAATATAGCTCGACTAAGTGACGAAAACCTAATACCACCTTACTATTTCCTTGCCTTGTGAACGAGCATGGTATTTTTGAATTCACCCCCTTAACGGGTCACGTAGTATGGGTACGTTCCCTTAACAATACTTATTACTAATAATTTGCTTTTTTATAATATTTAATTCTTTACTAAAAAATTGGTCATCGTCCACTAAACAACCTTCCATGTCATCTGGTAAAAGTTTGCTTACACATTTTGTAGTCCAAGATCCCACCACTAGATGGATCGGTCCATACGTAAATTAGCATTTTTTTACATTTGTGATTATTTTGTTAGATAAAGATTGTTTCAGTTTGGTCTTTAATGGGGATAATAAATATAATTGAATGAAATTTTCTATTTTGTCGGCCTGAATTTTTTAGCCAATACGGGCCTCGTACTTAAGGCATGTTAGATTCTCAAAACATGTGGTGTTTACTTAAGTTGAGCCATAGTCGTTTCGATTTTTCGCTGAACTCTCGGAAATATACACATCTTTGTGCAGCGAAAACGTGAATTTTCTATTATGTATAAGTGACATATTTTTGAGAGGAATAGTGTCATAAAGTTGCTATATCTTAGTTAGAACGACTTAACTCAAGTACTTTAATAGGACGAATCATTAACATAATTGGACCGTGTTGTGCAGAAATGAGCTGACCCACATAAAAGTTATGCTGATTTGATTTTTATGGATTTTTTCAGTGTTATTACAAATAATTCCTGGGTCCTGGGTTTGTATAACCTATCGTAAAAAAAATTGTAGTTGGCAGAAAAAAAATTTAAGCCGCGAAGACTCCTTCGTTCTTTGTTCTTTGTTTTTAAATAGAGATTATTTGCGATTGCTTGTCATTAAAACATTAATTTTGTCTAGTTTGTGGGTTGGATCATTTCTGCACAACACGGTTCAATTTATAGTAACGTCGTTCAAAATATAGTAACGATTGGTATCATTGGGCTTATCACTATAACTAACACGATTAGCTTATGATATATATTTTTTTTCAATATTGTCTACTTATACCTTTAATAAAATTAGGTTGATGATTGTATTCCGAGCCGATCTCTAGTAAGAATTAAATATAATATGTAATTAAATATTTATATAAATATACAACTTAGTTATATATACAAATGTATTCTTATTATATAAGCAGCATTTTCACAATTACCTTCTATAAACAACGACCACAACTTTTACATCTACCCACATTTTTTATAACATTAATTGTAATTTCAAAGTACATTATGGTTATTAATATAGTGGTTTAAATAATAATTAAGATCAAAAACACTTTATGTGAATGCGTCGGCTTGACTGGGAAAGTATCACCCTCATAGAATAACGATAGTATTTCTATTGTGGTGTTTTTTGTGAGGTCCAAACCCCTCCCCATCATGACTCCATCTCTTATGTTCCCAGCATCTATGAACTCGTATTCAAAATATTAATAAACCCTGCCCTTTGGTGTTGTATGTGATGTGGCACCTCACCATGAAGGTCGATGTGACTAATAGTGAATGAGACGTCTAATCCTAATATTACTTACAAATACTATTTTATAACTATATAAACAACAAATTTTATAGTATTTTAACATCTAACAGATGGCGTGCTAGTGTAATTAGTGACTTTATGGCGAACGTTTGTGCCCTACACAAATGGTTGTTCTCAGGTGTGTATGATTGTCAATTGTACGTTTTTAAAATTAAAAATAGGGATCTATTTTCATTTAGAGATGTCCTTAGGTCCAGCTCTAGATATAGTAATTCGTTTGATATTTCTAACATAAGCACTTAGTGGCTTTCGGTATTTAGATTAGATGATTAATTTCTTTTTAATACTTACATTTTTATACTGTGCACTATCAGTCAGGGCAAGCATTTTTATATGATACATATACATTTGAAGAGAATCTGGGGTCCATTTTGTGACTTTTATTCAATCTAGACTTCCTAACCCCTAAGCAAGGTCTAAATATCGTTAAAAATTTAATTACATGTTGTACTAGAACAGCTTTTTTTTTAGTCTTGGTTAACTAAGTTTGTATAACTATTTTAGGTGGTTAAGCTTAGTTTGCCAAATAGTTCGTTTACGCGAATAGTATCAGGTAACTAAGCATAGTTTACCAAGTAGTTGACTAAGCTTATTTTACTTAGTAGAAAATGATTTCCAAGAAGTGGGTACAAGGTCATGATGCAGTAGTGTCTTTTTCTTTCACAACAGAGTGACAGAGAGCACGTCAAGTACTTATAAGTAATTTGGTAATCCACATAGGTACATGGATTATATGATTGTCCACTCAATAGATATTTAAGATTCCCAATTTGCAGTAAGCCAGGGGTTGTAACGTCTGACCTTTCAGAAATATCAGGAGTTATTGACGCTGCGACTGTTTTGAACAGTGTTTTATTTACACATACTCTTCAGATGGCGTATCGCATACATGTTCCCTATACAAAATGTAAAATGTGTAATGATATAAATCTCATTATTATATTAATGCAGTGTATAACAGTCGTAGTGTAACAATAATTTATTTTGAAACAAAAAGAATTGATATTTGTTTTAATGTACGTTAGATAAGTAATTTTTACTTTAATAAATTGAAATATTTTATTGTGTTTTTATTTATTTTCTACCTTACCGTAGAAGCCCCTACGTATGTTTTTAATTGCATGTGGTGGAGCCCAGTCACGGCCCACCTGATGGAAAATTGTAACCGTCGCTCTTGGACTCAACTTTACCCAGAGTATTGCCGAGCCGCTGCTCACTATTTCATAGATATAAATGAAATGTCCCTCGACCCATGGGAGTCGTATGAGCTGACCAAGGGATTACCGGGGGACCGGGCAGCAGCGTTCCCCTGTGTACTAAAAACATTCACTACGATCGCGATTACGGCACTATCCTCCATTCTTGGGGAGGCCTATGTCCAGCGGTGGACGATGAAAGGCTGGTGTATGAAATTAGATTAACAAACTAATGGCTGTCTCGTGCTACAACCAAAACCGATGTGCTTCATGGCCGGTCACACGGAGGATGGTGGTACCAACGCGCTCGGACCCGATAGCAAGTGAGTACTCCCACTTGGTACCCAGCCCTACCACCAGTAATGCAATGTGATAATTGCTTATTTCCCTTAATCGCATCGTATGACACCCGTGGAAGAGAATATCACACGGATAGAACTACAGCCATTATTGTTGCGCTATGTAGGTTGGCCGAGACCACCGATTTCCAAACTATTGCCACATCCTATCCCTTTGCCTAGGGTTGCCAGCGCTGACCACTGAAGTATTGCGACATAGTACCAGTGGCCCACCAACACAGGCGGAGAGACTGCACTCGGCGGATTTCTTTAGTGGGTGAGGGCTCCACACTAACCTGTTCGTTGCCCCGAACGAAGGGCTTTGCGGTTAAGTAAATAATTTCCCGCCTGAACAAAAAAGAGTTGCCAGCGCTAACTAACTTTGAAGTAATATCACACAGTTCCATTAGTCCTACAATACAGGCGAAGAGAGGTTGGCAGCGCTTGAGCTGTGCCCACGACTAGCTACACCAAGCATCTAGCAGCCTCCACTGCTGGACATAGGCGTCTCCAAATAAGCGTCACAACAAACGTTTCTGACCAACTAGGTCCACCTGGTGGGAGGCCGTTCTATACCACGCCGTCCGAAAAGGGTTTGCTACTCCAATACCTTTTTTTTTATACTGCTTGGATGGCAAATAGATCATCCATCCATCAGCCTTTTAAAGTCCACTGCTGGACATAGGCCTCCCCAAGAATGGGGGATAGTGCCGTAATCGCCACGCTTGGCAGGCGGGTTAGCGATCTCAGTCGACTCGAAGGAGTGCTGCTGCCCCCTCCCCCGGTATTCCCTCAGTCGGCTCTTACGACTCCCATGGGTGGAGAGGTGTGGGAAAATTCTAAAGCCGGCCCCACACGGCTGGCAAATAGACATACCTACGGAATGGTGAGCGGTTACCGTAGCCTATAAACACCAGAGGCATCACTCACGTGCCGCCTACTGTAAGGAAAGGCATAAGGGGTGGAGATGTAAGATAATAAGGAGGGGCTGAGGACCTCTGGCGCTCTCACTCACCATTCGAAACAACAATAGGAGTATCTACCGTTGTTTCACGTTGATCTTTTGTGATAGGGTGGTACTTGATGCACCTGTTTTGCTAGTATTGCCCTTAGTTTTTGTTCAATTTAATGACAAAAGTATCTATATAAGTATTAAGTACTATTATGAAGCAGTAACAGAGCTACATTTAAGATATTTGAGAAAAAATTACTGTATTAGCATAGTAAAAGGAAAGAAGTAAGTTATCTACATGTAAACGAACCGTGCGCGGTTTGCATAGCTCAAAGATGGCTACATATCGGAAAAGAAAATACTGTATTGTATTATGATGACATATAGACGAGATCTTCTCAAATCACAACACTGAAAACATGATATACCCTAAGTGACAAAAAAAAAAACCATGCTTGCAATTCACACGCGGCAGAACTGAAACTTCTGGAAAGTAGCCTACAAGAGATTGAGATGGATAAGTATAGAGTATTAGGATAAATGTAAGGTTTATTATTTTTTACTAAGCTTAAAATGGCCGACTAATAAAATTTAATAGAGAATTAAAATTCATTTAAATTTTGTTTTTTGCAACGATATAATGGATCCCGTAGCAAGTTGTCCCATAACTTTGATAAAAGATCTTGTGAACCTCACCATAGCAACATAAATAACAAGAGTATATGATTCACTTCGAGGGTAGGTGAGAAAAATACTTTATAACTGTCATGGGAATACCAAGTCAACAGAGCAAAACAGAGATTTTAGTTTATTCCATCCATCCATCCATCAGCCTTCCATTGTCCACTGCTGGACATAGGCCTCCCCAAAATGGAGTTTTTACCATAATCGCTACGCTTGGAAGGCGGGTTGGCGATCGCAGTGGATGGTTTTAGCACACAGGGGAACGCTGCTGCCCGGTCCCCCGGTAATCCCTTAGTCGGCTTTTACGACTCCCATAGGAATAGACAGGGTGAAGCTATTCTTGGTGCCGGACCCACACGGCACAGTTTAGTTTATTATTGAATGCATATTATTATCACTTTTTCAAACTTAACATTATGTACACCGTGGTCATATGGTTTAAGATCACCCAAACCGGAGTCCGAGGTTTCAATTCAACTACCAAGGAATACTTTTTGTGACAAACAAAATATTTCAAAGTTGAAATAACTTTAATGGACTTTTCTGCAACTGACTGTTAATCCTATAGATACATTTATGTGTTTGTTTCTTTATCGTGACGCATTTTAGTTTCATCGGGTTTAAAAATCACAACGATTCTAAAGAAGTATATTCATATCAAAAAAACATATAGGTACTCAGCTCCCGTTTTATGCATTTTAAAACATATCATTACTTATTAGGACGGGCGTTGTGGCGTAGTCGGTAGTGTAACCGACTTCCGTGCACGAGGTCGTGGGTTCGATTCCCACTCAGGACAATTATTTGTGTGATGAACACAGATATTTGTACTGCGTCAGGGTGTTTTGATGTGAAACATCTAATGCGGAGGGAGGGTAAAATCGGCTGTTGGCGTGGCGACGCTTTTATTTTACATATCCCGTTCAAATCTTGCAAGTTAGATTTGACACACTTCCCGGTTTCCGATTGAGCTGAAATTTTACACGCATGTGTATATCGCGTGACAATATAATATTATGATGACATGGAGCTGATCTGATGATGGAGATGGAAGGTGGACAGAGGAACTCTATAATAAAACGGCGCAGTGCTATCGAGTTTGTACTCGTTTAATTCGTCTTGACGAGTATTTTATCTTTAGATGGTATCCAGGGCCTGATGATGGAGCTGGAAGGTGGCCACAGTAACTCTGTAATGAAACGACGCAACCCCATCGAGTTTGGAATCGTTTGATTCGTCTTGATGAGTACTTTATCTTTAGATGCTATCCAGGGTCTGATGATGAAGCTAAAAGGTGGCTATTGGAACACTGTTATAAAACCCCATCGCGTTTGTGATCATATGATTCGTCAATATTTAATTTATAAATTATATGTATAGGGCTAGTTTGAATTATCTTGAATAGTACCATAGTCCTAGACTCCTAGATGATATTCAGGGTCTGATGATGGAGCCGGATGGCCATAGGCACTATGCTATAAAACGCCGCAATCTCATCAACTTTGGAATCGTTTGATTTGTTTTGACAAGTACTTTGGTCCTAGATGATACCCAGGGCCTGATGATGATGATTTATGTTAATTTCCGTATTTTACACACGTCATAATTTTATATAAGCACACATTGAAAAAGTTATGATCATTTTATTTCTACTCATGATTTCTAAAAAATAATTTAGATGTTTCACATCCGGTAGACGTCCCACGACTTCTATTATTTTGCACGCCTCATAAGCGAAGCGTTGAGGTGTGTTCTACTCCCGGGTAACACAGCACAACTGATTTTTCAAACTTAAAATGTCTCTATTTATCATATATTGCACTTGTAAAATAATATCTACACACACATAAAGATCAAAACTATTTTTAACACTTTTTGATGCCATTTTTGTTATTTAAACTAGTTAAAAAACTGAAATAATCTGGCTTGGACGTCCGTGAGTTGTAGGTAATGTATGTTAACACGATAACGACCAAAATACTTTACTAATCGAGTCTTTTTTTTTCGTTTACGAATTATTATGACTAGAAATAGAGCCCTATTACTTTTCACGTTCTGATTCGATGTGGTTTAATTGTTATTAAATAAACAAAAAAATACTGAATATTTACGGCATTTACGCTCGACGCGACACTAATAAAACCAGCGCCTTTCATGAGAACTACCTTTTTACGTACGCACAGCCAGTAGGAGTGTTCGTTATATTAAATAACTATTAAAATCACTTGCTATTTATAAATAATCTATAGCCCCGTTATTTATTACACCAGGCAAGCGTTATTTTCGATTATTTTTATTACATAAGCGCTACCACAACCGCTATGCCACGACGTCGACGACACACTACACTAACAAAACATTACAGTCATATGCACACTTGAACAGTCAGTCACTTCAGTCAGTCATACCGCGAAAGAAAGGGACAGAACGGAATGACCCTGACCCGTTCATATCATTGTCACATGCGAAATTATGCTCTAACTTTACCACTTATGAACCATATTTCTGTCAATTATAAAAAATAACGTGCAAAATAATCTAAGTATCTAAAACATCGTTTGGTTATTTGATTTCTATTTCATTATATTTTTGAACGATTATATAATCAATCGGTACGGATAACTCGCTTAAGCTGGAATAACGTATGATTATCCTGAGTTTTACTTATAGTTTTTGTACTTATAGTTTTTGCCGTGTGGGGCCGGCTTTAGAATTGTCCCACCCCTCTACCCATGGGAGTCGTAAGAGCCGACTGAGGGAATACCAGGGGAGTGGGCAGCAGCACTCCCTCGAGTATTATCAACATCCACTGCGATCGCCAACCCGCCTGCCAAGCGTGGCGATTACGGCACTATCCCCCATATGAGCGAAACATATGTTGTGGCGTTCTCTTGGGGAGGCCTATGTCCAGCAGTGGACTTCGACAGGCTGATGGATGGATGGATGGACTTATAGTTTTTGATTTTAAATTATTCGTGGTATTGGTTTGTTGTGTCTGTTTGTTTAGTGTATTATAAAACTGTAAATAAAATTTTGTTGTAGTATAGTGTAAATAATTTTCGGTTAGATAATATCTTTAAAAGTCTACTTAAATTTAATCAAAATGTCATTGGGTCAGTAGTTATGGACATTTTAGTGTATAAAGTGTATAAGTAAGGATTTACCTAATTCTGAAGTCCACGCAGACGAAACCGCGGGCAGAATCTAAATACATATATCTTGGATCACAATTTAAATTCACTTAGTAGACTGTAATCTATTGTTAAGATTGTTAACTGCTCAACGCGCGTACATAGCTATATTAAATAACGTAACCTCAAATAGCGTACGATGTGCTATACGACGATAATCATAAGATATCGTTTAATATATTAAAGCGTAAAAAATAATAGGCGTTTTAAAAATAGCACATCGTTATTTAACGTTTTTAATATACAGCCGTTGCGAACACTCCTAATTAGCCAGTAGCCAGTTAGCCACTGGTGGTCTTACTATCGTTAACAGAACAGAGATGCGCAAACTAAATCACCTATGAGATCAGGGATTTATAAATCTTTTTCTTCGAAAGATTTAAATCACTCTTTTAAATCTTTAACTCTTTTAAATCTTTGGTTACGAATGACGTTATTCATTCAGTTGATCATAAGTGATGCAAATATCTATTGATTCATGTAGTTATTCTCTCATTCCCTCAAGTCGCAACTGGTTTTGAGCTTTTTACAAGACAGAGAGACTAAGTTTCTGTGTACCTATCGTCATTGTATTTCAAGAGTGCGTTTGTGCGTGCCTACAACTTATGTTATCTCTTTTCAATTCACAATATCCTTTATCTATTGTCTCATTCTAAATCTACGTCCATCATTCCATCTATTCAATCCTAACGAAGTGAGCTAGTGAGTTAAAGATGTATTTTCGAAACCAAAGATTTAAAGATTGATTACGCATTTTGAAAGGATTATACATCTTTTGTATCAATCCTGAGTTACACATCTCTATAACAGAACGCCGTTCGCCCGGCCGGTACATTGTTTTTTGTTAAAAGAAAGTTCTTACCTTTGCTTTACGAACTGATGATATTTTAAACTATTTTATCCATAATAATAATTAAACACACTAAACACACGTAAATAATAACACACCAACGTTATAAAACACAAAAAAAAAAACATATTTTACATTCCACAATTTTTTTTGCGTGGCCAAGTCACGGTGTTTTTACTTCGAACAAAGTAAAGTATAAAATTATAAGGCAACCAAGTTAGGAAGATAAATGGTTTAGAGATTTCTTGTTGAACTCATTGATTTTTAAATAAGTCTTATAATATTGTCCAAAGTTGCAATTTTCAATTGATAGATGTCGCTGTTTTAAAGTAAAAGAGATATTGACAAATGCAGCCCTAGAGGTCGCTAGTGGCAATTTTAGATGTCGATATCATTGTATTCAGTTGCTGTTGTATATATAATAGAGCCACAATATTGGTTATTGCAGTATTTGTAAGGAAACTAACTACTAGCGATGTCTTTATGTTTTCTTAAATTGCTTTTGTTTACACGTTAGAAGTTGAATAATTTTACATTACATGCTTATATATATGCACTTATGATATCGCTGATCGATATCGTTGTTTTAAAGTTAAAGAGAAATGCAGCCCTAGATGTCGCAAGTGGCAATTTTAGATGTATTCAGTTGCTGTTGTATATATAGATAGAGCCACAATATTGCTTTTTTTGTAAGGAAACTAGCGATGTCTTTTTGTTTTCTTAAATTGTTTTTGTTTACAGTTTAATAAATTATTCAATTTTACATGTATATATATATATAACTAGCAGTGCCCGCGGACTCTGTTCCGTATTTCTATTTTTGGCCCGGCCCGTTTGTCCCGCGTAATACCTACTTCAGATTAAAAGTTCCGGATAAATAAAAATTATGATCATGAAGATTTTTTTTTGTTATTTTGGTTTTTTGCTTTTCTTTATTTTTTTGTTTTTTTTTTATTGGCTTTTGTATGTTTTGTTTTTTATGTTACTGTATTTTGTTGTTATTTTTATTACTTGATGTTAATATACACTATTTACATTATTTACATCATGTTTACTTATTTGAATTGTTCAAAACTTCTCAATGTTATCATTTAGTACTAAAATATATTGTCTTTCAGGAGTTCCAACCCGAGATAAGCCAACATATAACTGCCCATGGGAAAAACAGTGCTTTCTCAGGTCAATGCCCACCAGAGAAAATGTTTGACCCTGGGACTTATTAATAGTGAGGGCAAAAGAGACCTTGACAGGATACTGTACCTTTTAAACGGTATAGGTAAATCAGTCGGAATCATGGGTATCCGCGGAATATAAGCAAGTTGTCCCACTGCTGGCCCTGTGAGAACGGTCGCCACGATTATATTCTCCCGCAACTCTTTTATGAGCAGCCTTGTGCCATTACACATGTTGGGGGGTCTCAAGTTCCTTAAAAGCATTTTGAAATAAAACTACGTTTACGGAATCTATCGCGTTTACTTGATTTTTATATCTCTCTCTGATATATTATCAGCTTTGGACGGAAGTCCACCCGTGATCATGAATGCTGTAAAGTATTCGAAACGTCGGGATAGTATAAAAATCAAGTAAACGCGATAGATTCCGTAAACGTAGTTTTATTTCAAAATGTGTAAAATTCGCGTAAATGTTAGAATTATATAAATCTATATGATATATAATGATAGGAATGCCAACTTTTAGCATAAGGTCGTGGGGAGGTAAGCCGGAAGGACTCAAAGAATTTAAAAATTCTTGAGGATAGTGCACTGTATCCTCAATATTACACACTGTGTCAATGGACTTATAGTGTTTGACTTGACCGGGAATTTTTCCTAAAATTATTTTATTTATCTCATTCACTGAATCGTTTCTGGGTGAGACTATTGCCCTAGAACAAAGCCAATGATACTCTCTTTCCATTAAACTTTCAAGACCGGGATATATTGCGTCTATCAAATCTTCTAACCTGTGTAATATGTGACCTAACCGATTGTCAAGTTTAATGTCATCCCTAATGTTGGTGTTATGATAGTAAATTTTTCCTTCTCCAAGATTCAGTAGTTGATGCGGAAAGTCGTTATCGTAGTTGTCGCTCAAGTGGGCTCTCATGTTTGTTCGTAAACTGAGAGTTTCAACGGAACTCCATAAGCATGATGATTTTAAGCATGCCCTGATGACATCGGCGCGTGTTCCTTTTGTTATTACTGGCAGCGTTTGCCAAAAATCGCCTGCACAATAAAAAGTAGTAGATGTATACTGATGACTGATGTATGATACTGCCTATATCGCCACGCAACGGCCGGGGCGGTGCAACGGCGGGTTTTCCTTGACAAATACATAGATGTTTCCATTTGATATATAGGATTTAATCGTACCTTTCTTTCTTGGGGAGACGAGTACAAACTGGACATACATCTTATTCTATCTATACTTATAATAAAACTGTAGGGAGGTCAATTCTGTACATTGAATATATATTCAAAATTAATATTGGAGAATGAATGGTGATCGATACTGATGCCAAAAATGCAATCAGTAAACTTTTTGTCTGTCTGTCTGTCTGTATATGCACGCATGGATCAAAAACTACTGTAGGGATTTTAACCAAACTTGGTACGATCATAGTCCATACTCCTGGGCAGGCTATAGGTTATATAAAATAACGCTAAGACACATAGGAGCTGAGCAGTGACGATAAATTTGAAGCAAGTCGGATGAAAATGCGCTTTCGAGCTCTTATCCTCGCATACGTTGATCATACACCAAAAGTATGTATTACAAAGATGATGGTCTTCAAATCTTCAAAAGATCTACAAAAAAGTCCTGAATAGTATATATCTATCTATTATATATAATTCCAGTATCACGATGTTTGTCCGGGATGAACACCGAGACTACTGAACCAATTTTGACTGTTTTTTTTAAATGTGTGTTTTGTTCCAACTTAAGAGTAAAAGTATCCTATATACTTTATATCTCAATTTATAATTGGAATATTTATTAATGAAAAAATATATGGCGGTACGAAGTTCGCCGGGTCAGCTAGTAAGTAATAAAAAAGCGAATAAACCTACAGTACTTATACCAAAATTCATGCCTGTATTGGCGGACCATTGAAGGTATTTGTCACTTCGATCATTTCTTAGCATATTAAGGTGTAAATTTTGTGGTTTTTAAAACATCAAAACAACAACTTTGGCTTCGAAGACTGCAAGGATAGCGTTATTTCTAGAAACTTCGTACCCAATATTAGAATAATGGCTTATAGAAGGCAATTATATTATTATATTATCATTATCATGACAACAATTTTATTGGCAGAATGCGGAATGCTTTAGTGTTTTTTTTTTGTTTGTTTTTTATACTTATCTATTTAATTCAGTATGAATTGAAACAGCTTTGATAATTTCCATTCATTATACGAAATACTAATATGACTGGGCGGTCTGTTACAAGACAGCTTGTCATAATAATGATGTCACGATAGATGTCATGTGTCGGTGCAGGCGATACGGGCGCAGAGGTGAAGACGGCGCCGAGTATTTGTGATAGCGGAGGCGCTCGGTGCCGCCGAGCCGCGCCGGCCCGCCGCCAGCGGGCGCCCTGCGGTCCACAATACTCTCCGGGGTCGGACATGGTGGGGGAGGTAGCGACAGCGAGTATCACATCATTACGTATAATCGATGATTTATACGCTATTCTTAGTAGATATCTGGTGATATTCAATACGTAAAGTATGTTGAGATCGATTGTACTCATTAAATTTTGTTAATTGCGTATGATTTCTGAAGAGCCATGGCCCTCCTGACAGTTCATCAGCACTAGGAATACCGCCACATCGCTGCTCACCATTTAATTTCAGGGGAAATTGGATGGCTATCTCCTGCTACAACCAAAACATACCTAGGTGTGTGGTCACGGTTGGTCACGTGGCTGGAAGTGATACCGACCCGCTCGTATTTGATAGAAAGTGACTCAGTACAGACAGTAACCAAACCTACCACTAGGAATGCAATGGATGCTTACCTCCTTAGAAGCCTCGTACAACACCAGTGGGAAAGAATGGCTTAGTGAAACTTTTAATTTTAGTCTGCCACCACACATACTATGTTTTAGATAAATTAGTAATTGTACTAAAAGAGTTACATAACCGGATGTACAGAAATATAACAGATTTTTTCATCAATGAAATGAATCTGATTCTGTACCATCGCGATATTAAATTACAATCCAGACAAAGAATACAAAATACTTTACAATTTAAATGCTGTTAAGACTAATAACATTGTGATAAAAATAATATTGCTACTCGTATATTACAAGCGCATGCAAAACTTATTTCTTCATAGCTATAAACCGACCCGCTGTCGTTTCCTCTCCGCTACTCTATGCTGTCCACCCGCGTCCCAAGAGCCCCACTAATGATTGCTCATGATTTATTTGAACAGCTTATTTTTATCCTTCAGTGATTCGGCGACCTGATGGAAGGTGTACATTGTAATATTTTATTAGTTTTTTTTTTCCGTTAACTTGAAAATCAAGTTTCTTGTGCAAACTATACAAGCTTACGAGTATTTAGGAATCCGTTCGTTATCTTTTTGTGTGTTTCAAGTATTTACTTTAAATTAGCTGCTGCCCATGAATTTCTTCTAACTTTAGTACTTCAGAATTGGAAATATATTATACCTATAAGTAAGTAATAGGAGCCATGCCTCAGGTAAAGAGGCCCACGTGCGTCGCATTTTGGGGTACCGGCAAAATTTCCCAATAAATAGGTACTAACAATATCTTGTACTTATTTATTTATCATCACGCTATCTCCCTTGTAGGGTAGGCTGAGAGAATAATAATACGTATCTTATAATCTAGACTTAAACATTGAATCGTATCATTTTATAGTAACAACGTGATATAACTAATATTCATTTACTTAAATGATTTTCTTAGTCGTAACCTGAGGGGAACAATCAATAGTGTCTTCAGACAATTTGGCTGACTCTTTCTGACTTTAGTGACCCAGATGCTTTCCGACGCAACCGTGTCCCGAGCAGTTGCGTCAGCCTATAAGAGAGGGCGCCATCGTTATTAGTAGTCTCTCCAGCCACTCGTCTAAATGGAATTATTGCTACTTTAGGTAGCAGTTAGGCAGTTACATGCAACCACTGAAGGAATGTAATATGGTTCCGGGGGCCCGCCAATAAAGGCGGAGAGACGGCACATGGCGGGTTTCTTTAGTGGGTGAGGGCCCCACACTACCCTGTTCGTTGCCCTGAACGACGGGGTGTGCGGTTAGGAACATTATTTCCCGCCTTAACGAAAAAAAACAATTACATGCATTCTTAAACCTGGGTTCTCAAAATTATTTTTCAGAGCACCAGTTTTATTCCTCGCTCCCGCGCCTCCTAACGCCAGCCCGTACAGGTCCCCCCGAGCTCAGGTCAGCCACGAAAGTGCGGCAGCCACGTATGTTAGTTGGGTGCCAACACTCGGAGAGGAATGGTTCATATTTTATGCGCTAGACCCTTTTGGTGGCCTCTTTTTAGGCCAATAGAAACAGAGGGCCTCAGTATTGTGTAAACTTAATTCGAATCTAGGTGTATTTTAAGCCCCTTTAGCCCTTACCCCCTCGCCCACGACAAGACTATAATTTTTCTTTAGTCTGTTGTGCCAATTGTGTTATATATTTAATTAGCACAAAGAGAGGAGCTTTACAGTTTCTCAGAATACTACTACTTATTACTTATCATCACGCCATTTCCTTTGCGGGGTAGGCAGAGAGAACAGAGTGCCAAGAGGCTCTATTCGTGTATACATCTCTCGCTTCCTCAACATTCATAATTCTCTTCATACCCGCTCGCCGGTTTCGGAGACTCCTGACTCCACCTTCCTTCAATACATGACCGATTTGGTCTAGGTAGGTGAGTCTCGTTGTCCCTTTATAACTACATCCTTCCACTTTAGCATTCCGGCACACTTTCCACATGTCCGAACCATCGGAGCATTCCCTTTCGCATCTTTACACCAATACTCTCTTCCATACCTACTTGCTCTCTTACGTCGTCGTTACTAATGCGGTCAGTCAGCCTACCATTCTTAAGAAGATATATAAGTAGATAGGTACTTAAAGCTATATATTTCACTCGATGGAGTAAGTCAAGGTAGCAATCTCGGGCCTTTGGAATTCATTATAATAGTAAATAATCCGCCTAACGTCATTAATAACGCTGAATGTTTGCTGATGACTTGAAACTATCACTAGCTATCAATAGTGCGGAAGATTGCATTAAGTAGCAACAGAATATAGGTGCCAAGGTGGCGAACACTGAAGGAATGTAATATGGTTCCGGTGGCCCGAAAATAAAGGCGGAGAGACAGCACACGGCGGGTTTATTTAGTGGGTGAGAGCCTCACACCACCCTGTTTGTTGCCCCGTACGACGGGGTGTGCGGTTAGGTACATTTTTTCCCGCCTTAACAAAAGAAAAAGGGTGGCAAGGTGGTGTAAGTTCAACGGCTTAGATTTCAGCATCTCAAAGTGTTTGACCGTCTCTTCCTTGAAGGGACGCCGATGGTGACAGTCACTGAAGTTGGAGATTTGGGTGTAACTCTTACCGCTGAGCTAACATTTAGGGATCATATCGTTAAAATATGTAAAAAAAAAGCTCTGGAATTAGGAATTCTTACTCGTCGTACTTCGCATAGTTCGCACTTTTACAAAATATTAAAGCCATCGTAGCCTTATACGACGCGCTAGTGTGAAAGTTTACTTGTGTATGATGCAGATAAAATAAGTCCATAACAATTAGACTTTGTGGTTATTATACAATTTCGGATTATCTATTGCGTATAAAACAAAATGGGCTAGAACTGATCCTCATTCATTAATTTTCAAAATTGTTTTATGTGATATAGGTACTTACCCCAGGTCCCTGAAAGGCTGATCAAATTCTTATTCAACTAACATGGCTGCCACAGTGTAACAGACTAACATTACTGTCAAATCAAATTGAGTTTCTGAATCATTGATTACAGAAAAAATTAAGCGGTATTTATTGGCGTATGTCATACGATTCTGAACAAAAAAAATTAGACGTCACGGGTCACGTCTACCAGATGTGAAAACATCGAAATTATTTTGTAGAAATAATGAGTACATACCTAGACATAAAATGACCATAACTTTTGATGTGAAACATCTAATGCGGAGGGAGGTAAAATCGGCTGTTAGCGTGGCGACGCTTTTATTTTACTTGTTTTGTTCAAATCTTGCAAGTTAAATTTGACACACTTCCCGGTTTCCGATTGAGCTGAAATTTTACACGCATACGTATATCGCGTGACAATGCAATATTATGATGACATAGAGCTGATCTGATGATGGAGCTGGAAGGTGGACATAGGAACTCTATAATGAAACAGCACAACCCCATCGAGTTTGGGCTCGTATGATTCGTCTAGATGATTACTTTATTTTTTTGAACGGGACAAGTAAAATAAAAGCGTCGCCGCGCTAACAGCCGATTTTATCCTCCCTCCGCATTAGATGTTTCACATCAATAATTTAACATTTCTGTTAACTGAGGTGATGATCAAATTAAATAGTTAACAGTGCTTTCAGCAACTCAATTGTCGCTTAACCAGGGATTTGACAGCTTGTCAGTTAATTTATCTATTGATCTGCCCTTCAGAAAACGGGCGTTAGTATGTATATGTAATCTTGGTTTCAGTATTTATTTTATGTCATTTTAATTATAAGAATTATATTAAACTGTAATAAATTAGCAATTTAAAAAAGTGGCCCATGAGTTTCTTGCCAGGTTCTTCTCATGAAAGGCTTTACTACGGATTCCGGTCGCTTGTGGCGATTGCAATCGCCACTTTGTTATTGCGGATGCACTCGCCTCAGGGGCTCGTGTTAATTATTAGTGTATTTTTATCTTGACGATTTTAAGTGCTATACTTATTCCTTCCTAGTCTATGGCTATACTACTCTGTCAATAAAGTACCGGGAATGGATGATTTGTTCATGGTTCCAAAATCAAATTTTTGTTTTTTTTTGTTGTTGTTAGATTGGCACAACTGTTATCCATTTTGGCGCGGTGTTTGATTTGCATCTGTTATTTATATTAAATACAGCGCTGTTTTTAGTTATATCATATCTAGTGTGTATTGCGAATTTCATAATGGACAAAAACATCGAACAAAGAGTTTGTCTTAAATTTTGCATCGCCAATGGAATTTCGTGTTCGGAGTCACTGAAAATGTTACAGAAGGCTTACGGTGAATCGATTTTATCAAAAACATGTGCTTATGAGTGGTACAAATCGTTTAAAAGCAGTCGAGATGTGATGGAAGATTTGCCTGGCTCTGGTAGGCCATCAAAGTCTGCAACTGAAGTTAACATTGCAAAAGTGAAGAAAATAGTGACTGAAAATCCTCATTCAACTTTGAGAGAGATAACCGCTGAACTTTCTGTGTCGTGTCGATCCGTACCATTTTAATTAATCACTTGGGTATGAAACATGTTTCCGCTCGGCTAGTCCCAAAAGACCTGAATTTTCTCCAAAAACTCAATCGCATGAGAGTCGCTGAGGACATGCTAGAACGAGTCAATTCCGACCCAACATTCATAAAACGCATTGTTACTGGTGACGAGACGTGGGTTTACGAGTTTGACATGCAAACTAGTCAACAAGCTTCGGAGTGGCGACTTCTAACTGAACCGAAACCGAAAAAACCACGCCGAAGTCGATCAAAAGTCAAAGTCATGTTGACTGTTTTCTTTGACTATCGCGGTATTGTGCACTCGGAATTCTTGCCAGAAGGGCAAACGGTAAATAAAGAATATTATTTGAGCGTTATGCGGCGTTTAAGAGAGCAAATTCAATGAAAAAGGCCAGATTTGTCGAAAGAAAATTCTTGGATTTTGCACCACGATAATGCGCCTTCGCACAAGGCCATCATTGTGAATGAATTTTTGTCCAAACACTCAACAAATACCATCGAGCAACCACCATATTCACCAGATATGGCTCCAGCCGACTTCTTTCTTTTTCCTAAACTCAAATTACCACTCCGTGGCACCCGTTTTCAATCGGTAGAAGACATAAAGGAGAATTTGCGGCGAGAACTGAACTCAATTCCGGAAACAGCGTTTAACAAATGTTTTGATGATTGGATTATTCGCTGGCGTAAGTCTATCTTTTCTGAAGGAGCATACTTTGAAGGTAATAAAATAAAGGAGACTGGCGGGTTTCCTAGGAGCGTTCGGCCTGGTCACCTACACAGATAATTTTAATGTTTCCTGATAGCATTATTAATTAGAAAACCATGTATGGTTGTGACTTTTTCCGAAAACATGTCTGAAAGTAGATATAAAACATTAATTTATGACATTGACGTATGGTTATCACGCGCGATAACTTCTTAAATATTGTGAATGTGTGATGAAGTGAATATCATACAAGACCAGCAACGGATGCCTCAAGGTCAAAAATAATAATTGATAGCGCAGAGAAAATTCTAGAAAGCGCCGGGAACAGGGATCACAGACAACAACGACAACATAACGTTGTAGAGTTTCTTGCTAAAAATTACCTCATGTTGAAATGATATAATGTCTATAATGATTGACAAGTGGCAGTTTGTTGGCATCTTAAAAAAACAATAGTTTAAAAAGATAAGTATTGAGTGAATAATCAATTACAAAAACCTGTAAAATGAAATAAAAAATCTATAAAATACCTCATTACCTTGGTAAATATCTACCTTATACCTTGGGATGTAAATAATAAAGGAACCAATCTGATATAGGGTACAAAGTAGGTTGAATCATGTGTTGAAAGTAAAATGGTGAGTATTGATGATATAATAGTATCGATTTTTCCCAATATAATCGCAATATTAAAAATTATTTGTCTCCACTCAGACAAGTTTTTTGGAAATAAATATGTACTTTTTTTTCGTATAAGTTTTATTTCTGTAAGAGTTCAGGCCGAAAACCGCCAGTCTCCTTTGGATGAATAACAAACATTTTGTGTATTATTGATCTTTTCCCGGTACTTTCTTGACAGTAGTATAATAGGCCTATAAAATAAAGATATATTTGAATTTGCGTCAGTTGGTCTCCACGTGAACCTAACGCGTCATGCTGGAAAAAGTAGAAAATAAGATTTTTGTATCAGGGGCAGTACAGGGTGTACCCATTTTACCCACTGATGTATCCGACATTATTTGTATGGTCTCGAGTATGGTCGGGTACAATAAGTTAAGGGTGAGGAGTCAGCTCACTCTAGTCTCTTATCTTTTTAAGATTTTGAGAGGCAAATTAGAGAACAGAGACTTATTATGGCAGATGAGGTTGTCTGTCCGGTACGGGTATGTGTGGAGAACATCGCCGACCGCAACTGATGGATTTGCCGCGTGCGCGTACAAATCTAGTGAAAGAGGCGCTGCTGATGCGTGCTCTGCGCATTCTCATCTTCATTGCCACGGAAATAGACATATTATTCCATTGTATTCTCAGTGAATTTACAACGACAGCCACAAGGATTTTATGTTCTAAAAGACAATAAGTATGTACTTAAAAATTTTAATATTTTTTTTGATGTGAATCATCTAATGCGGAGGGAGGGTAAAACCGGCTGTTGGCGTGGCGACGCTTTTATTTTACTTGTCCCGTTCAAATCTTGCAAGTTAAATTTGACACACTTCCCGGTTTCCATTGAGCTGAAATTTTACATGCATATTGCATATGTACCTATATCGCGTGACAATGCAATATTATGATGACACGGAGCTGATCTGATGATGGAGCTGGAAGGTGGACATAGGAACTCTATAATGACACCCCGCAATCCCAACAACTTTGGAATCGTTTGATTCATTTTGACAAGTACTTAGGACCTGGATGACATCCAGGTCCTGATGATGACGATTTATGTCCATTTCCGTTATTATACACATGTCATAATTTTATACAAGCACACATTAAAAAAGTTATGATCATTTTATAAAATAATTTTGATGTTCTGATATCTGGCAGACGTCCCGCGTCGTCTAAATTTTTTTACACTACTGCGATCCTGTGAAAGTAGGTAGGTTTGGAGAGTAAACAAATAAAGTAAATACAGATAGGTACTTAAAGAACAAATTATTTGTGAAAGTGGTAAAAACAGAGCTTTACTGAGAACAGGGTTCGAACCTGCGTCCCATCCAATCCGCGGAAGTGCTCTGGATAGTTAAACTATCGCAGTCACCTAATGATGACCTCCAATCTCCATTTCACATTTGTTTTAGATGTCTTTAAGACCCACGCCACCTATCGGATTTTCATACAATTTATTCCAAAATATGTAGTAAGTAAAATTAATTGCAATTAAAGTTCATACTACATCTATCTATATATATATATATATATAAAAATGAATCTCTATTTCCCTTGGTCATCGCATCACGCGCGAACGGATGGAATAATTTTGCTAATTCTTTTTTGTTGTGTTTATTATTGTCAGAAGAAGGTTCCGTGTGGTGACGGATTAAGAATACAAGTGTCATCACCCCATTTTTTCCCACGGGTGTCGTATGAGGCGACTAAGGGAAGTAAGCAATTATCATCCATTGCACGACTGGTGGTAGGGCTGGGTACCAAGTGGGAGTAATCACTTGGTATCCGGCCCGAGCGGATTGTTACCACCATCTCCCGTGTGACCGGCCATGAAACACATCGTTGCGTTTTGGCTGTAGCAGGAGATAGCCGTTTATATTTAATTTCATCTGTGAAATGAATTGGTGAGCAGCGGCTTGACAATACTCTCGGTATAGTCGAGTCCATGGGCGGCGGTTATCATTTACCATCAGATGGACCGTGGCTCGTCTGCAACTAAATGCAATAAAAAATAAAAAAACTTTTGAAAGAAATAATTAAGAAAATTGCGCATATAATTGAAACATTTCAGAAAACTTAACGGTTATTTTAACTTAGCACGTTTGACAGTTCGCAAGTAATTGAATGAATGTTCATAGCTGAGACAGGACAACGTCTGTCGGGTCAGCTAGTTATAAATATTTGCCGCGATTTTTTAATTATTTGGTCTGCCGTCTGATGGTCTGTCAATTGCATGCTCGGCTTCTAAAGAACAAATATTATTTGTGAAGTTTAAAGAAGCTGAACATGTAAAGTGCAAAAATACAGACACCTAATTGTAGATATTTCCTGTTTTTGTATAGGTATGCCACGTGTAGGTAAAATATGTGAGGTATAAAAATAATCAATATTAGATTATATTGTTTATTATAAAGAGCGCAAGATGTTGCGTCGAGCCGGCGCCGCCGCCGGCGCCGACTGCGTCCAGAGAGAGGCGGCAAAGTGGCGTGCGGGCCACGAGTACAGCGGGGCGTGTCGCCATCATCCGCCTAGCTATAAATCCGCAGTTTGCATTCAGTGGTTTTAGAGGTTTTATTGGTAAACAGTCACACAGTCAGGAGAAGCATCGTCACGTGGTGTCAATCCTAGGGAACGGTATAGAAAGGTGGCAATGAATGGGATGAAGCTCTCACCCAACGAAAGAATCGCAACATTAGGAATTACTAATGTTAGTTTACGCTAATATTTATAAGAAGGTGGTACTTAATTTCCTGGTAAGGCCAGCCCGATTATGCTTCAATCGGCAGACCAGGAATTCATTCTAACATTAAGATGTAATAAGTACCCATATTTTTTTTTTTTATAAATATTGATGTATTGGTTGTGTTATCAAATTATATGTATGTATATAGGTGTTGGTGTATATGTATTTGCATGTAAGTGTATGTATTATATTCGTTATATATATTTATGTTCCTGTCTATACAGGGACCAACACATTCAACTATCATTGTCCAATTAAAATTTGTGTCTATCCAAAGGTTGCCTGCAAGAAATTACTTTTAGTAATAAGGCCGCCCATTGTACCACTTATGGGTTATTTTTTTTGTCTTTGTGCCTTATTATTATATCAACATATGGTTTACTATAAACTGTAAATAAATAAATAAAAACAGTCATGTTAGTGACATTTGCCCTAAAACCAGAAGATATTTCGAGTGTCTCAATAGCAAGTCACAGAGGTAGTACATGCGTGCTTCGAAGCATATCTGACCATGCCTCTAATCTTCTCTTTTATTTTACTCCACAACTAAAAAGTAAAGTTTACCCAAGTGTAGTAGTTTAATCAAGTGGACCTTGTTAAAGTGGCTGACTTTCTTTGAACACGCTACCTTAATGGCCTACGCGTAGCTGTCCAATAGTTTTTGAACGTTTGCATCGCATAGCATTGTGACTGTGACAATATTATGTGTATAAATTAGGGGGATTTATTGATCTTTGACATTTTGAGGATATAAAACATTCTCTATAAACTTCAGAACGTGGGGTCCGAATGTTGTTGCTAAATATTTTACAGCAGATGGCATTGAGTTATGACTCGAGAGGCTTTACTACAACGTTAAATAGCCTCTTGTCTTGACTTGTTTACAACAACAGATATTCATTATATATATTGCATTTATCAACTGTTAAGTACTGATGTTTAAGATAACGCCACCTGTTCAATTTTAGCGGAACTAGAAGTAAGTTTTCGCACATCAAATAAACAACAGGGTTTTCATTTTCGCTCTTGAATCTTGTGCTTATTTCATTTTCTATTGTTAATTATGATAGGGAGTTAACCTGATGGTAAATGGCAAGATCATCTCAAGGGTGCTCGGGAGAGGTGAAGGAATAGAAACGGGATGGTAGAGTAGTAGGATTGGTTACAAGTGAGAGTATGAAAGTGTTAATTATATTGTTTTTTTTATTTTGTTCGGTTACCACTTACCACTGCGGCTCATCATTCAACAAAAGCAATAAAAACCTACTAATTGCATCAAATTGTCTGTAATACTGTCTGGACGCCTATAATTCATCGTTAAAGAATGTTATAGAAACATTTCCGTGTCGAGTCGACTCATTTATTGTGTTATTTAAGAAATAGAGTCACCATTAAAATATTTATTTCGTCTGCCAAATAGACATGAATGTGCTTAATTTCTCCTTAATATAACCACTCACTAAATAAACCCGCCGTGTGCCGTCTCTTCGCCTGTATTGGCAGACCACTAGAACTGTGTGACATTACTTCAGTGGACAATCGTCACATCTTTTTTTTTGTCAAGGCGGGAAAACGTATCACAATAAGTCTAGTCCTACCAATGACCTATTTACTATTTTTGTAACATTTAATGGCAAGGGATCTACGCTTGTTTACAATAATTATTAAAATAATTTGTTCTTTGTCAAGTGCTCAAATACAGATCAAAATATTAAAAAAATTGCGCCATCAAATAGTATGAATTTTAATTGGTAAATTAAACTTACTGTTAGTATTAGAATAATGTATGTAAATGCATCCGATAGATGGCGTGAGTCGTACATACATCTAAAAGCAATTGTGAAGTAGAGATTGGGAATCGCCGTCGTTGACTGCGATGGCTTAGCGGTCTAGAGCACTTCCCCGGAATGGAAAGGACGCAGGTTTGAAATCGAAAAAGATTAGGAATCATCTCGGTACATTTGCTTTCATAGTCCTCCAACAATCTAATACTTGTTACGTTAGCAATATACAACCGGTACGGCCTAAAACAAAACAGTGTACCTACTAGGTCATTCATTACTTAAGTCTATTGTTATTTAGGTAAAAGGATAAATATTGTTGCCGTGTGGGGCCGGCTTTAGAATTGTCCCACCCCTCTCTACCCACGGGAGTCGTAAAAGCCTACTGAGGGAATACCGTGGGAGTGGGCAGCAGCACTCCCTCGAGTATTAACAACATCCACTGCGATCGCCAACCCGCTTGCCAAGCGTGGCGATTACGGCATTATCCCCCATGACGGGACCGCTCGTTGTGACGTTCTCTTGGAGAGGCCTATGTCCAGCAGTGGACGTTGAAAGGCTGATGGATGGACGGATGGAAGTAATAAGAATGAACCTGATATTATTTTACTAACTGGACTGAAATCAACATATTAATTTAAATGTCTCAAGTAGCTTATTAGTTGTCAATAAGCACATGCAATCCAAATTATTTTTATTGTCAGAATCATGTGAATATCAACATGGCGCCCGAAATTGGCGCCAAAAACTAGCGTCGTCGGTGCGGCGCGACGCCGGCGAGGCAGAGGACGTAAACAATTCAGCCTCTGCTAATAATAAAATTTCTGTTATGTTTACCATTGATTAATTATATGGCATTAGATATTATTATATTTTGTTTGACAAGAATTTGTTAACCGTAATTTCGAATTAAATAAAATGAATGGTCAAGCATTTCGGAAGTCCTTTTGTTTGATTGTAGGTTATTTTTATTGCTGATTATTTTTAACTGTGTTCTTATACGCGACTTCGCTTGGGTGGGATACTTTTGTTCTGTCCCACTATTGGGCAAGGGCCACGGGTCTCCTCTCATGGTGAGAGGGATTAAGCCATGGTCCACCACGCTGGCCCAGTGTGGGTTGGCAGACTTCACTTCTGTCCGTGTGGTAACGGACTAAGAATACAAGTGCCACCACCCCATTATTTCCTAGGGATGTTGTACGAGGCGACTAAGGGAAGTAAGCAATTATCTATCACCCACTGCATTACTGGTGGTAGAGCTGGGTACGAAGAGGGAGTGCTCACTTGCTATCGGCACAAAATATCTGGCCCAAGCAGGTTGGTACCATAAAGCACATAGTTGTGTTTTGGTTGCAGCAGGAGATAGCAATTAATTCTTTAATTTTATATCTGTAAATTGCAATGGTGAGCAGCGGCCTCCTGCGACGGTTACCATTTTCCATCAGGTGGGCCGTGGTTCGTCTGCCACTAAACGCAATAAAAAAAACCGTCATGAAAATCTCTCAGGCATGCAGGTTTCCTCACGATATTTTCCTTCACCAAGCAGTGATAAATTGTAAAAAAATACACATCATTTCGAAAAATCTCGAAAAGTCAGAGGTGTGTGTCGTACAAGGTCTGGATCTTGGACTGGGGGTCGAACCCGATACTATTGTCTTTGCAGTCCTTGGTTTTACCGCTAGGCTATCACTACCGATTTTTAATGGAAGCCAATATGAGTTCAAAAGATTTAAACGCTTACGGTTGTAGACGATATTATTTTCCTAAGAAGCAAGAATGGATGGTTGATGGATAATTATTTAGATATTTTTATATATATTTTTAGCATTTGACATGCTTAGCACTATACCTTAAACACAAAGTGAAAAATGTGAAATCGAAAATAACATCCTGCTCGTGACTGTTTTCGATTTCACATTTTTCACTTTGTGTTGATGGATGTTTCCTAATCGAATCCACCAAAAAGTTATTGGGCGTTTCCAGTGGTCCGCCAGTACAGGCGGAGAGACGGACGCCGCGGGTTTATGCTTCTTTTTTAAAAAGAAAGCACTCTGCACTAAGGTTATTCCTTAGTGCAGGGTGCTTTCCTTGTTTTACTCCTTGTTTTGCGGGGGACTTTACAAACATATAATTTCACGGACACAAAGCACCCAGGCTCAGATCTACGATTTGTGTACTACACAAAGAGTTGTCCTCTATATGGGAATCGAACCCACAACATTCGGGCGGGAGGCCGGTACCTAAACCACTCCTCCATCTGTGCAGTCAGTGGGGGCCCACACTATCCTGTTCGTTGCCCCGGACGATGGCGTGTGCGGTTAGACACATTTTTCGCGCCTTAACAAAACAAATAATTCATTCTAAGAGACTCGTGCCTAATAATTTCTTTCTTTCGTTCTTTCAAATATTTTCTTTCTTTCTTTCTTTCTAATAGTAGGATAGTATTTGGCTGAATGATGCTGATGATGATAATATCGCAAGCTAATATAATATGGTGGTCTGTAAAGTCGGTTTACGGACGATCATTGTAAGTGATAACGTCATATATGTATTCTGAGAGTTTCACAAACAATACATCGGTCCCGCCATCTTACGAACCGCAGATGAACCACGTAGTCAGATTACTTTAAATACCACCACCTATTTTATGTTTAGCAACCCTGGGCGGAACGTGATACTTTTTCGTGCGTAATAAATAATGATCTTCAGACCGTCATTTCCGTCACAGTGGCCTATCAACGGACGTAGCGGAGTGTAGCAGCTACCGAGAGATATCATAGTGTAAGGGTGTACGCAGTGATAGCTTAGCGGTAAAACCAAGGACTGCAAAGACAGTGGTATCGAGTTCAATCCCCAGTAGAAAGTTTAGACCTCATACGGCACAACCCATTGCCTTTTCGAGATTTTTTGAAATTATGAGTGTACTTATTTGTTTACAAATTTATCACTGCTCGGTGAAGGAAAACATCGAACCTGCATGCCTGAGATTTTCTTGACGGCTTGTGAAATCTGCTGATCCACTGCCAGTTGGCCAGCATGGTGGACTGTGGCGTAATCAGTGAAAGGAGACCCGTGCCAAATAGTGGTTTACAAAAAGAGTAAAAAAAATGTGCCCGCCCCAAACATTAAGTGCACTCTCATACCCTGACGGGACGGCATTCTAACATAAACGGCGAAAGGTCAGATGCAGCACCATCAGGCTTTTCGTGCTTTTCGAGGCAGCATCCAAATCCGGGCTGACCCAATTGCGTTGACTTGACCCGAGAATCGAACCTGAGACCTCATGATTTGCAGTCGTATTCACTACCACCAGAACACTGAGCGAGCTAATGTATTTTGATCTGTATTTTAGCACTTGACATGTTCAGCTACTATAAAGTACAAATTATCTGTGAAAGTGGAAAAAGGGAACTTTACTGCGAGCAGGAGTCGAACCTGCGTCCCATCCAATCCACTTACAAACGTAAAGACATCATAAGGTGATCATAAGGTCTCGGGTTCGATTTTAGCTTTGTGTTTAATGTACCTATAGTGTAGTAATGTAAAATCCGACAAATGGCGCAGGCGTCACCCAAAGACGTTAAGTATGAATGTATTATCGAAATTAGCAGTCAGGAGCAATTGTCACGATGGCTGAATTGGCAAAGCATCTGGACGGTATCCAGGAGATGCAGGTTCAAATCCTGCTCGTGACTGTTAATTTCGATTTCACATTTTTCGCTTTGTGTTTAAAACGTAAAGACATCAAAAACAAATGTGAAGGCGATAAAGAATAAAAAAAAAAAATGTGAAGGGGAGATTTGGAATCACCGTTGGGTGACTGCAATAGTTTAGCGGTCCAAAGCACGTTCTCGGATTAGATGGGACGCAGGTTCGAATCCTACTTGCAGTAAAGTTCCCTTTTTCTGATTTCACAAATAATTTGAGCTAATATGTCTATTACGTTAGCAAAAAATCTCCTCACGATCTCCCAATGAATGATTCACAAAGCAAGATGGCGACTCAAGTCTGCGCCGGGGCGTCCTGTTGTCGGCGACGAAGGCCAAAATACTGTGTTTTTATGTTAAAACAATATATTTGTCTCTGTACTCATTGTAGTGAAACATTACAGGTAATATAATAAAATTGTTATGACATATTACTTTTTATTGTACTATTGTTAGTTTAAAGGCGTGATGTTTATTTCGTGTAGCAGATACTTTGCGATGCTTTTGTTTTGTTTAAGGCGGGAAATTATGTACCGTCACTTGGGGCAACGAGTAAGGTAATGTAGGGGAACCACTAAATAAGTTACCCGCCTTGATTCGTCTCTCCACCTGTACTGGTGAACCGCATGATATCACTTCTGCGGTATAGTCTGCTTTATTTTCATAGTACGAGAGTGGTAAACTAGTATTCGGCGCGCCTCATGGTAAGAGGTCACCGTAGCCTATAGATTTTAGCTATACTATGGGCATCATAAATGCGTTGGCAACCCCAGGCAAACTGATTGGACTCAAAGAGGACATATTATAATGATGGGATGAGGAGATGGACAGAAGTGATTATAGAGGGAGGACTACCTCTGTGGTGCAGCGGTAGTGTGAGCGACTGCTGATCATAAGGTCTCGGGTTCGATCCCTGGGTCGCGGCCCTGGGGTGGTGCTATTGAGCTTATTCGTAAAAAGAAAAATTCTCAGTAGCATCCCGGAGTTCGGAAATGTGCCCGGTAGACGGCAATAGGCTCGCTCCCTATTACACGGGACTTAGCTGGTGAACCGTGGGCGTGTAATACACACCTCTGCCTACCTCTTCGGGGAATACAGGTGTAATGCTACGTTATGATTCGGAGGAGACATGGTTTTGGAATGCCCTAATATTATTAAGGAGTAATTAGGTACCACCAGATTATGGTGGACTTACACCATAATCTGAAGATTTACAGAATTCAGTAGCCGTCAACAATATCAACCATCAGTATTGTCAACTGCGGTACTAGTTACCTACCACCAGAGTGGCCGCTAGCTCGTATGCCACCATTAGGCATTAAAAGCAGTTTCCTCATCATGTTTTTCTTTACTTCCCATTAATATCTATCACTTGTGAATAAATACGTAGATAAATACCTACATAATTACGAATACTCGATAAGACAACTCTCAAACTCGGGCTACGAATCGAATTGGATACATACGAGTATCTTGGGATTCCTCAGTCAACTAGGATTTCACTGTCACTGCTACATACCTACAATAAATATAAGCTAAAAATATTTTTATCACTTCGGGTTAAAGAATTGAAAGCATTGACAATGATAAATATACTGTCTTGTATTTTATTCAGATTATTTCATCGATATTCCGCTTGATTTACGAGAAGCGTCCAAATTTTACCGCTCGGTAATCAATCGAACCTAACACTATATCACGAATTCGTTAGCGTTACTATTCAAATAACCGGCATGTGTAAGTAAGCAGTTCCTCAATGATTAATTTGATACATTTTAATAGATTGTATACTATACACGAGGCAAACAAACGTACGGTACAGCTGGGAAAGCAGCGGACGTAACCTAAAGACGCTGGCAGCACCAGTCGCATCACATCACACTCTCGCTAGGCTTTTGGCGGGACTTCATGGCGAGCGGTTAACATTGTGACATTGTGAAATTTATAAATTTACAAAATGTAGGTATTTGACGATTTCACGGTTAAAAAAATCCATCGTAATAGTGTATTGCAGAATAATCCAAACCTTATTACAATAAAAATACTTAACAAAAAGTACTTAGATCAGTGGTCTAATTCCTGAACACGAAACATTCGGCGTCCAACATGACACTTCACATTCCGCCAATATCTGACTCGCAAACAACGAAGCAGCAACGTGCGAATTTGTGATAAGATGCAATCAATCATCACAGTATAAATCATTCACTAAACCCTTAATGTGAATAAGAAAATATTATTTATTCTTGTTGTAGCAAATATGGATAGAAACGTGGTCGGTCGGTAAAGCAGAAAACGTGCTAAATTAAAAGCATTGCGCTCCATTTTCAAATTTCGAGTCTTTTATATTTCCAAGATGCAATATTTATTTACTTGATAGCTATTTACCAGAACACAAAGTGTGCAATATATAAATAAACTTGTCGGAACAAAGTAAGCAAACAAGGCCGACAGATGGCGTGAACGTCACCCAAAACTAAGAAAAAATATGATTATGATTTGGAAATTACTAACCCGAGCGGACTGCTACGAAGCTCAGTGGCAGAACGTCTGGCTGGACTAGTGTTTCGGAAGGCACGGGTTGGATTTCCGCTTGTAATAATTTTCTATTTTATATTTTCACACTTTGGGTTCAAGTATCTATTTTCCTTTGACGTGACCCACGTATGGCAAGAGAACTACAAATACTGTTATGAATTCCTAATGTTGAGAAAGGTTTTTTTTAATGTCGCAAAGCGTGCTATCCACTGATGGTTAGGGGTCATTAATTATTTACGTAAGGGTCCCAAGGGACGAGGTTTTTTTTATATAATCATAACCTTATCTCAGGGAAGAGGGGAGTAAAAAAAAAGTAAAACCCACGACTTCGTATTTAAACCTAATGACAATTCTGTGAGATAATGATGTACCTATCATAATCAGGGCAACCCTCGATATCCCGCAGTTTATAAGGCATCCCCTGCATGTAGGTGTCGCCACGAAGAGTCATGGCGGCGTTAGGGCGCGTCGACACGGCGCGTCTTGCCGCCAGCCATTGCCGCCAATCTGACGGCGCGGGTCACCTATGGGGCTGGGGTTGCCGTCCTAGTGAATAAAACAGACCCATATTCCACATTCTTAATTCGTTGATATTTTTTAATAAGTGATACAAATACGCATATTATTATCCGCCCGCAGTTATTATTTACACTCCTACAATAGTTAAAATATGTTTTCTTTCTTGCATTCTAATTTGACCAAGAATGTATTGGCTTTTGGGAACTAGAGTACATTGCTATTTATTGTCATGTGGAGTATCTTCAAGCTTTGCCTTCTCATGGAATTAAAAAATATGTACATCCCATAAAAGTTCAAAAAAATTGCTACCAAACCTAATTACCTTTTTTTTTTGTCAAAGTGATATTGACTGTTTTTATTTCCTCTATTCGCTCTTACGACACCATATTACGACTCTTATCAATTGAAATGAGGTGATGACACAATATGTTCATATTTCATATTCATACCACATGCACTGCCATAATTCGTTATCATGCCTTGCTCTACCATTTTTTTCTTACTTACTTACTTACTTATCATCACGCCATTTCCCTTGCGTGGTAGGCAGAGAGAACAGAGTGCCAAGAGGCTCTATTCTTGCATACATCTCTCGCTTCCTCAACATTCATAACACTCTTCATACACGCTCCTCCTGACTCCACCTTCCTTCAATACATGACCGATTTGGTCTAGCTAGGTGAGTCTCGGTCTCCCCCTGTACCTTCATCCTACCACTTTCGCATTGTATATCTTCTAACCATTCGCTCGTCCGACATTCTTTCCACATGTCCAAACCATCAGAGCATTCCCTTTCGCATCTTTACACCAATACTCTCTTTCATACCTACTCGCTCTCTTACGTCGTCGTTACAAATGCGGTCAGTCAGCCTTACTTCACAGATTCTCCGCAGAGATCGCATTTCGACCGCATTGATTTTACTCTCATGCTCCTTTTTGCATACCCAACTTTCGCTTCCATACAATAACGTTGGGACAAGCACTGCGTTGTGTATTGCGACACGTGCCCTCTGGCTGAGGTGATGACTGCCGAGAAGTTGCCCCATTGCTCCGTTCACTCTATTTCCCGCATTCACTCTTCTCTCTACATCAGTGGTGTACCTTCCATCCCGACTGAATCCACATCCAAGATGTACAATTTCATCCACTTATTTTTACGAAATTTATATATGTATATGTTTCCAACAAAAATTTTCAATAATTTTCCATTTTTCCATCACTAAAGCTTGTCAATGCCTACAAAACAGTTCTAGTGGTGGAACCAAAGCTGTTTTACGAGTAGATCCATATCTGTGGGTAGAGCCTTGCTTATACCAGCATGAATACCCCCTTGCTATTCTCTTTAGTATCCTTCTTATCCTCTTCTTATTATCCTTCCTCTGCACCTCCTATCCCTTTCCTTGGAGATGGTGACACACGAATGATGCCTTTTCTTTTTTATTGCTAATGATGGCAGACGAGCCACGGTCCACCTGGTGGTAAGTGGTAACCGTCGCTCATGGACTCAACTATACCAAGAGTACTGTCAAGCCGCTGCGCACCATTTTATTTCTCAGTTATGAAATGAAAGAATAAACGGCTATCTTCTGCTACAGCCAAAACACAACGTCGTCAGTGTGTTTTGGATGTAGCAGAAGATAGCCGCCTGATGGCTTCATGACCGGTCACACAGGAGACGGAGATACCGACCCGTTCGGGCCCGATAGCAAGTAAGTACTCTCACTTGGTACCCAGCCCTACCACCACTAGTTCTAGTCTGTTGTTGCTAGCGTCTATGGGTTACGGTACCGTGCAGGAATACTGCTTACCATCAGGTGGGCCGTATGCATAATTATCAACTACTATTAAAAAAAAAATCACAAACGATTGAAAGAAAAAGTTTTGAACTCTTTTGTCTTCGTCTATTTACATATCAAAAAGCTGTACCCTGCTCTTATACAAATCGACGTGGTTTTAAAGCGGCATGTCAAAGGATGGAACTATTGCAGATATATAATTATAAACCGTTCAATAACTCCAAAAATATAACTTATGAATCGCACGATTTTCAATTTACTATTCCCAATATGTCGGCAGAAACATTCCCGCGTAACTGGCTACATCAAGATGGCTGCCAATCTACAGTTCGTTACTTTATGATTCGTTATCCGACATGATGCTCTCTGTAGACGCAATCGTCCGTGAAACAGACCAATTAGTACAAGTAAACAATACTATTATTATAATTATAAAAGTTTATGCTTGTAGCTGTATAAGTAGACGACATTATATTAAAATATTCAGTGGCGGATTTACCCATTGCCAACATTGCCTCTACAATAAGACATAGGTGGCGTATTGGTTTATACTGACCTCGCGTGCCGAGTGTTGTAGATTCGATGCCCGTACAAGTCGATTCTGTAACCCACATACATTTTCCTGAGTCTGGTCGTATTTTAAGGCCGTTGACTGTATGTTTGTAAAGTTCTCTGCCAGTTATTATATTTCATTTTTATTGCCCAGTGTAGTATGTTTTTAAAAACTGGAGTTGGTGATTTCTCATACCGATTTTAATAAGTTCGATCTCTAGGCGAGAGAACTAGAGTGGCTACTGACATATCCAAAAGACTTCACTATGTTACTGAAGTTCTATAGAGCAAAACACATTGTTTGATAAATTGTCAACCGTTGGGGAAAGAAAGGTTCTGGACTGATGACCACGCAAACAACATCATAGGACGCCAGACTATCAGGTCTGACCCGATAGATGCAAGTAGGCACAGGACCAGTAGTGGTGCCGCTCAAATAGACCCTACCTAGACGTTTAACACAAAGTATGAAAATGTGAAATTGAAAATAACAGTCACGAGCAGTATTTGAACCTGCATCTCTTGGATACCGTCCAGTTGCTTTGACAATTCAGCCATCGTGATGAACGTGATGAACAAATTCATTGTTAACGCCTTGGGTGACGCCTGCGCCATCTGTCGGAAGTATTTGCATACATTATACCGACCACGTAAACTTAATTTTACAATTAAGATTTTTACCTAATAATGACGCAAACCCTATAAGTATTTATATATTTTTAGCATTTGACATGCTTGGCACTATACAAAGTGAAAAATGTGAAATCGAAAATAACCACCCAAAGACAGGCGTCACCCAAAGACGTTAAGTACGAATGTGTTTGCCGTGTGGGGCCGGCTTTAGAATTGTCCCACCCCTCTCCACCCATGGGAGTTGTAAGAGCCGACTGAGGGAATACCGGAGGAGTGGGCAGCAGCACTCCTTCGAGTATTAACAACATCCACTGCGATCGCCAACCCGCCTGCCAAGCGTGGCGATTACGGCACTATCCCCCATTCTTGGGGAGGCCTATGTCCAGCAGTGGACGTTAAAAGGCTGATGGATGGATGGATGGTGTTATCGAAATTCGCAATCCCAAGTCATATTGTCACACGATGGGTGATGCAGGTGCAAATCCTGCTCGTGACTGTTATTTTCGATTTCAAATTATCACACTTTGTGACTGACTGCGCAGATGGCGGATTGGTTTAGATACCGGCCAAGTGTTTTGGGTTCGATTCCCACACAGGACAATTCTTTGTGTGATCCGCAAATGGTTGTTCTGAGTCTGGGTGTACTTTTTGTACGTGAAATTATATGTTTGTAAGGTCCCCCGCGATACAAGCTACCTGGCGGAGGTCCGAACGGATACTATCTTGTTCTTGTTTTTTTTTTACAATCTAGATTTCATAAGCCCTTGGGAGAATTTATGCATCTAATAACACACCCTGTCGTTTGAGCCAATGCACGGGGTAGTATGGGGCCCTGACCCACTAAATAATACCGCCGTGTGTCGTCTCTCCGCCTGTACTGGCGGACCACTGGAACTGTGTAACATTACTTCAGTGGTGGACTTTTTAAACCCTGCTCGAACAATCTCATGCAAACTTCCTCACGATGTTTATCTTCATCGGACAGTAATAATTCATGAACGAATTCGCACAATTTCGAGAACTCCGAGGTACCTATGTGCATTGTGTAGTCTCGATCTCGGGCTCAAGATCGAACTCGATGTTTTTATCTTAGCTTCCTAGCAGACCTTCGTCTGACCACAGGGTTATCACTTATTATGTCGTAGTTAAGCTATGGCACCGTGACATATACAGCTTAATGGATAAATACAATCGCAAGGGATTTCCAAAGTACATAAGAATAAGTCTTACTTTTAGTCTTTTAATAGATAGGTATCGGTCAAATGGTGGATTAGACGAATAATTCTCCAATGTTACGACCGACCATTGTAGAAAACCGTAAAATTTTAAATCTTATGAAAGTTAAATAAACAATAAATTCATTTTTACAGTTCACAAAGCAAATATACCTATAAAAGTTTTACGTAAAATGGAGTGGTCATCTTTGGCTGGTAGCCACGAATGGCCTTCAGTCTGAATTTGATGCAATCGTATCAATTCACTAAAACTTTTAATTAATGATTTGTAATGGATTTTATTTTATTTATTTTTATTTATTTATAGACTTACGCCTTTTTCCCAGAGGAGGTAGGCAGAGACAACGGATTTCCACTTGCAACGATCCTTGCTCACCTTTTTTGCCTCATTCACTGTCATTATATTCCGCATACATGCACGTCGGTTAAAGGTACTTCTGACCTGACCTTTCTCGAGAACTTCTCTGATTTGGTCTGAGAACGTTCGACGAGGTCTACCCCTCCTAACTGCACCATTCACACTAGCCATATATATCTTTTTTGTTATCCTGCTTTCTTCCATCTTGTAATGGATGTTTACATATAATGCCTTAGCCTAACTAAACAGACGATTTGGCACAGGATTTTTTTCTTTATCTTTTTATGTTTTAGGCCTACCTAATTTTTAGGTACCTATACCTACATTATTAAAACTTAATGTTTTTTATCTAATAACAAGAGCACTTAGGAAAGTTTGATCTAGAAATTAATTAACCTTTTACAAAGAAATGAAATTCCTAAATTAAAAATTTCTTCTAATTACAATGGCTGTTAAGATCAATAATTATAGTCATAATTAGAGAAAACTTTCTAGAAAAAATCATGGAGAGCCTATATTCCCGCTCTATTTATATTTACGTTTACAGATGTTTCAATGAGTGTGTAAGTAGGGCTAGTGATGTTTACCTCACAAGACAGGAAGGTACTATTGTAGTACCGCTGGTGAGCCATCTGCCGTGGGTGCCGGGTGCCCGGCTGAACGGCACCATTTCGCCGCGCCATAACGACGCGCCCCCTTGCCGCCGGCTCTGTCTAACATGCAAGATGCGTCTTATAACGGATATTGTGTAACTGATTTTATGATATACTTCCAAAAATAAAAGCATTGTTGTACCTACTTAGGCAATCTATTTCACAATATTTTATCGATATTGACATAGCCATAATATATCAGAAAATAAAATTAAAGTAAGTACCTATAGATTTTGATTCTTAAATAGGTAGGTACCTACTACACACCTACTTAATTGTTAAAAAATAAAAAAGAATTAGGAACTTTAATAATATGAATTAAAAGCATTTTTTTTATTGCTATTGATGGCAGATGAGCCGCGGCCCACCTGATGGTAAGTGGCAACCGTCACCCATGGTTAAGTTAAGTAACTATACCGAAAGTATTGTTAAGCCGCTGCACACCATTTCATTTCTCAGATTTGAAATGAAAGAATAAAACGGCTAGTCTAGTACCTACCTATATCTAGTGCTAGTCCGTAGGACTAGTATTTATTCTGTGGTGCTAGTCAATTGACTAATTTGACCATAGATTATATTATATACCTACCTACATATTACAATATATCAATATTATTAATATAGGTAGGTACTTAGATAGGTAGCTACTAATCAAAAGGAAGGCTTATTCCCTACATTTAAAATATGTACGACATAAAAAGTTTATCTCCGAAAGTTGGACGTTGAACAAATTCAATCAGTTTCATTCATGAGGTTTCTGTACGCGGGACAATAAATAGCGCGATTTTCCCCGTTTTCGCGCCATTCCCACGCCGACTGGCTGCTATGGCGCGCGTTGTCGTGTTATCAAATGTACGAATTTCCTTACGACAAATAAAACTTTAAAATTACATTATTGTTCCTAAATATTTGAAGTTATGTTATTTAATTGAACTTGTGACAATTTTACGTTACAATCGAAGATGCTTTTATGGATTTTAGAGAAATTATGAGGTGAGTTTTGTCCAAATAAAAACTCGACTAGTTTTTGCCAATCATAATTATAAGTATGTAGGTCCTACCTATTATAATTTTTATTTATTGAGGCTTTTTTTAATAAATAATAATAATATAATAGTAAGAATCACAAATAATTAAAAAATATCTTATCTCTTTAAATCAGCGTTATTAATATTGTAAAATAGAAATTATTGACAAATTATTAATTATCAGGGGTCGGTTCTATTTGTTCACAGTCAGTGGAATACTTTATAATATTTTATACCTACATCTCTCAAATCTTCAGTAGATTAATAAATTTACTGGATTTTGTGACAGTATTTCACCCGCTCCCCATGACGTCCCGCCAAAAACTCCAATTATTAGGCTATACCAAATTAATTTCAGATATTTATAAAACTTCACTAAGAATAATATTATGGTACTTTTATTACTCAATTATTCAATTCAATTTGCTTACACTTAGATGCCTTTTATGTATTGTTAAATTGTTCATACAATATCACTATAATTAGATAAGTAGGTACAGCTACTTACATTTGTTTTGTATTTGCCTTTTATGTTAGGAATTAGTATTAGTTTTTGTTGATAACAATTTAATAATGAAGTTTTTATACACAATCCCGCTTACTAATAAACATTGTATAAACAACGTTTATTAGTAAGGCAGAATATCTTTAATCTTAATTAGGATTTACTAATATTATTATTATAAATGCGATAGTGCGTTTGTTTTTTGCTTTCACCCCATAACTACTAAACCAATCTTCATGAAATTTAGTACACGGCCAGAACGTAGGTAGGTTACTTTTTAAGACGGAAAAATGAATAGTAGGTACCTATGGGATCGCATAGAGATCAATCATGTAAGGTAAGTACCTTAGAGTGACGTAGTTATCGTCGCATGCAAAATCCATAATAATAATAAAATACTTTGGAAAATCCAAAAGTGCACGCCTCATAATCTTCATTTTTCACAATAAAATTGGTTATTTGATAATTAACTAATAATGTATTGGTCTTACTAATTAGTTTTCAATAAATCACATAGCTAGCACTAATTTCAAAAAGTACTGTGGTTTTCATGTCTTATACGCCATCTAGCGCTAATTTTAAGAAGTACTTTTATATTGGTCTATAGAAGTAGTTATCATGAAATAACGATTGCGCTGGTTTTAGTGTCGAGTCGAGCGTAAATATTCACTATTTTTTTATTTATTTAATTACAATTAAACCACATCTAATCAGACCGTGAAAAGTGATAGGGCTCTATTCGTAATTCTACTGAATCGTAAAAGAAAAAAAGACTCGATTAGTAAAGTATTTCGGTCATTATCGTGTTAAACATACATTCGTCCGTCGTCATCCGAACATACCTACGACACACGGACGTCCAAGACAGAACTTTTTAAACAATTTTTTAACTAGTTTAAATAACAAAAATGGCATCAAAAATATCATAAGTGTTAAAAATAGTGTTTTTTCTTGATATGTGTGTATATATTATTTTACAAGTGCAATATATATTAAACAAAGTGAAAAATGTGAAATCAAAAATAACAGTCACGAGCAGGATTTGAACCTGCATCTCCTTGATACCGTTCAGATGCTTTGCCAATTCAGCCATCGTGACAATTCCTCCTGACTGCTAATTTCGATAACACATCCATACTTAACGTCTTTGAGTGACGCCTGCGCCATCTATCGGAAGTATTTTCATACATTATACCAACCAGGTAAAACTTAATTTTACAATTAAGATTTTTACCTAATAATGACGCAAACCCTATAAATATTTATAATATATATTTTTAGCATTTGACATGCTTAGCACTATACATTAAACACAAAGTGAAAAATGTGAAATCGAAAATAACAGTCACGAGCAGGATTTGAACCTGCATCTCCTGGATACCGTCCAGATGCTTTGCCAATTCAGCCATCGTGACAATTGCTCCTGACTGCTAATTTCGATAACACATTCATACTTAACGTCTTTGAGTGACGCCTGCGCCATCTGTCGGAAGTATTTTCATACATTATACCGACCAAGTAAACTTAATTTTACAATTAAGATTTTTTTCATTTTTTACTATACATTTTTTTATTCGTTTAGAAACAGTGAAAATATCTACTTCAAATTTTTTATGCTTACAGTGTATGAAACTTTAAGTTAGTATATTAAAATGAGTATAATACTCCTCTTTAAACTGTAAACTTTTTGTTTTTATTTAGTGCTCAAAAATTCTACCTCAAACTACCAATTACTACCAGTAAGAAGACAATCTTGGTTATTAGTTTATATTATTAAATTTATTGATTTTTCCAAAAGCTAAGACTAAGAAGCTACCACCGGATCGGAACGCGGCCTGACTGAGAAAGATCTGGCCAGAAAACTCAGTAGGAAACAACTGCTATGGATTATTAAATTTTGTACGGAATTACTGAGAGCTAATAAAGTTTAAATTTTTTTTAAAAAGGCAAAAACTAATCACTATTGTGGATTTTATCTACACAATAAACGCTAACTGTGTCTTGCAATCTTGTGGTGTGCCTTCTTGTATTCTGTTTGGTGAGGCCTATCACAGGATTCCAGCTTGATGGTAAGACCCAGCCGTCTTCTCTATGGAAATTGGGATGTTTTTTAATTTCAATAGCCTCACGTATCATTCTAGGGCGATATCGATGTTCTTTTGCGAGGATTTGTCAAACCGGGTAATGGCGGGTGTGGTCCTGTGTGTGCTCACAAATTGCAGACTTTGTATAGCGACAGTGCTTCACATCAGCTGTGTTCTTTGATCCGAGTTGTTATGGATCTCTTTGTTTGCCCAATGTATGAGAGACCACAATCACAATCCAGCTTGTATACTCCTGCATCCTGTAAGGGTATATGGCACTTGACTGGTGGTAAAAATGGACTAATTCTTTTGAGTGGCTTATAGTAGGTATTAATTGCAGCTTTTTTGAGAATGTAGCCAATCTTGTCAGTGACTCCTTTAACATAGGGCAGGACTGCAGGGAGGCGCTCAACTGTGGGTGGCTTCACTCGGTTTCTGTGACGGCGGCGTGGAACCTGCAGCTTATTTCCATGTAAAACATTCTTTACATGCTGCAACTCTCCAGCCAGGTGTTCTTCATCACAGATTCCTTGTGCTCTCTGAAACAAAGATTTAGACACGGTAGCCAACTGTGAAGGATGGTGGTGAGACTCTCCATTCAGGTATTTATCAGTATGGGTTTTCTTTCGATACACTGTATGACTCAAGGTGTTGTTGGGGTTACGGATTACCATAACATCTAAGAAAACTAAAGAGTTATTTGACTCCAGTTCCATAGTGAAATAAAAAATATTTGTTAGCAAGTTCGTATTGTTGTAATAATAAAACGTAGCTTAATAGTTACGTTACGTATCACCAGTGGTGGACATTTAATGAACTTTGAAGAATTTCTCAATCAATATTAGCAAAGGTTCTCCGTTTAATAATATTTACTTAATTTTAGCTTGTAAAAATATCCTGTTTAAAAAACAAATAAATCCTAATGCGTAAGTTGTGCCTACTATAGTGCTATGGCGCCTTCGTCATTAGTGAGTTTGTCAATATGCTAATTGATTAAATATTAGTTGTAGTAGTATAGTTGTAGACACTTTACGTAAACTAATGGCACTGTCTGATTTTGCGTGAGTATCTATAAAACATCGATAAACGGACTTAGAATACCTACATTATAGTGACATCACCCTATTTATTCAGCGCGTGTATCACTTTATTTTGTGTGCGTGTACCAGATTAAAATTACAGCAATAAAAGGCATACTTTATAAAGCCTTTTTTTATTGCTAATGGAGGCTAGCTGACCGCCTGATGGTAAGTCGTAACCGCCACACGTGGACGTCGCCTCTTTACCGTTTATTGGAGGCAGCCCGATATACCCGGTTCCCGATATAGTAGCGGGATAAAATTTATAACAGTTTTAAGTCTAATCAAGAGCTGAGTGTGCCGTAAAGGGTATTTTATATTGCGTATGGTGGCAGACGAGCCACGGCCCACCTGATGGCTTCATGGCCGGTCACACGGGAGATGGTGGTACCAACCCGTTCCGACCCGACACCAAGTGAGTACTCCCACTTGGTACCCAGCCCCACCACCTGTAATGCAATGGCTGGTAATTGCTTACTTCCCTTAGTCGCCTCGTACGACACTTGACTCCCTGTAAAGGCGTACTCTTCGAATTGTCGACGATCCCAATCTCACGGATGGACTGGAGTCGCTGGGGCGGCAGAGGGACTGGGTCTCTTTGTGTGCTCTATCGACTTCAATCAACAGTTCCTCAGAGCACTTCCCGCTTTGAGGAACTGTTTGAGGTGGTACCAACATCCCCTTTTTACCACCGGACCACGAGACGTCGTAGTAGGGTTCATCAACATCACCTGGAAACGATCTGTCCAAGACAGTTCGTTTCCGGCGTTTTTTTCTACCAGGCGCGTGTAGGCTTTGGAATGAACTTCCTGCTGCGGTGTTCCCCCAGCGCTACGACATGTCCTTCTTTAAACGAGGTTTGAGAAGAGAACTTTACTCACGGTAGGCGGCGGCTTGGTTGTACCCCTGGTGTTGCCAAAGTCCATGAGCGACGTTTACCACTTACTATAAGGTGGGCCGTTTGCTCGTCTGCCACCGTTAGCAATAACAAAAATCTATTATTTTTTAAGCACTTGATATTATGTATCTGGTTCCAGTAGGTAGTCTAGTATGAAAGTATAGATACCTACTAGATTAAAAATTTCTTACAATTTGCCATTTACCACGCCGAGTTACATTATCTGACGTTTCGTTGTGGTTGGGCCTTTAATCCCAGCATGAGTTGTTGCTTGTTTGCTCTAGAAAATTATCAAAAAAAAAAACAATATTCTGTTCCCACTGACTATACTTACGTCAATATCTGTTTCGCGCCAAAGAGACTTCTTATTATAGTTTAACACACTATATAATCTTCGCCTGTATCTATGTAACGGAATCTTTGAACGTGATTTTTACCCATTTCAAAATGTCAGTCGAATTAAATTAAAATTGCACACTTATCAAGGACCGATAACAATACGATATTTTGATCTGTATTTTAGCACTTAATATGCTCGGTTACTGTAAAAAACAAATTAGTTGTGAAAGTAGAAAAACAGACTTTTACTGCGAGCAGGATTCGAACCTGCGTCCCATTCAATGCGAGGAAGTGCTCTGGACCGCTAAGCTATCGTACAATACATAAATTTAACAAGTTCGTCCGATATTTAGGTTTTTTTTCACACCCGGCTAACTATCGTCACATCTTTTGAAAAAATGTACCTAACCGCAACCCCGTCGTTCGTGGCAACGAACAGGGCAGTGTGGGACTCTCACCCACTGAATAAATCCGCCGTGCGCCATCTCTTCGCCTGTATTGGCGGGCCACTGAAACTGTTACATTTATTTCAAGGTACTATCGTCACACATAATATAAAAAGAAATAGGGTCTTTTTACTTTTAAACCTGCAGGTTTTATTTTATTGCGTATGGTGACAAACAAGCCACGGCCCACCTGATGGTAAATGGTAACCGTCGCTCATGTACTCAACTATACCGAGAGTATTGTCAAGCCGCTGCTCACCATTTCGTTTCACTAATATGAAAGAATTAACGGCTCTCTCCTGCTACAACAAAAACACACCGATATGCTTCATGGCCGGTCGCACCGGAGATGATGGTACCAACCCGCTCGGGCCCGATAGCCTGTAAGTACTACCACTTGGTATCCATGCCTACCACCAGTAAAAGGTAGGTATTTAAATTTGAGACCAAAAAAGAAAATACGTTATAGATAATTAAAAAAATTAAAAAGCACTTGTAGCTAGTGGCAAATAATATTATTTTAAATAATATTGGTTGTAAAAAGTCTGCAGTGCTTTTTACTATATCTTAATAATCATAATAAATCTTATTAAACAGCTGACAATAAATGACCTATTTGTAACATAGTATGTCTAGCGCTCTACACTTTTCTTAAAATCATTATGAATTATTAAATTTTTTTTGACGGACCTCGTGGCGTGGTCGGTAGTGTAACCGACTTCCGTGCACGAGGTCGTGGGTTCGATTCTCACTCAGGACAATTATTTGTGTGATGAACACAGATACTTGTACTCCGTCTGGGTTTTTTCTATATATATGTATATAAATATTTACAAAAAAAATAGTAATTTATGTATTATATCCGTAATCTGGTACCCATAGGACAAGCGTTAAGCTTAGTTTGGGACCAGACTTCATTGTGTGAAATGTCCGTGAATATATATTAATTTATTTAATATTAATTTCTGCATAATAAGTAGTTGTAGTAGCTTTTAGTGTTTTCTTTGTTTATACTATAATTTTATTAATTCAATCCATTTAAACATTCTTGAGGAAATAAGCTTTTGAAAATAATATCCATATTTTTTTACCCTAAATAACGACTTTAGGCCATACTCTCCACAACTGAAAAAGTTACTTTTCCCTCTGCCAGCCCCCACTAGTGTGGTAGCGTGATGATGTATCAGAAGCGGCAACACGTTATCTGTCACGGCGCTCGTTTGTTTTGTTCGTGTGCTTCTCTGCGCATTCTCAACTAAACGGGCATAGAGTAGGTGTGTGTAGATAGGACATAATATCTTTGAAGAATTTTCCCGATTTTGTCTTTGGTAATTCGGGGTAACTGGTGGAATGAATAGTTATTATGATAGGTGTTTCGTTCATGGCACTTAACTTTAAAATGATTAACCTTCTGATAGTATACACCATTTGGTACATCTTTGGAAAATGAAAATGTTTTTATGACAAAATAGTATAGTAACCCGGCCCGCTTTCGCACGTCTGCATTTTATCTACTAATAACATTAATGTAATAATAATAATAAACGTCTTTATTGTACACCAAAATAACAAAACAAAGATCTTAAACATTAACATTGTACAATTGGCGGCCCTATCGCACAAGGCATATACAGCATACTTTATTCATACAATATATATACATGTATATGAAATAAAATGTATTATGTATTATACACAAACACCTTCGGGAAGAAATTTTCTAACTGACGGTGAAAACACAATCCGTTGCGTGGCTTAGGAATTGGCAAATATACAGACAGACAGACGCGGAAAGTGACTAAAAAAAGCATCATTTTTTCAACCCATAACTGTCCCACTATTGGACACGGGTCTCATCATCTCAGAGTGAGAGAAATTCAGGTTGTAAACCACCATTCTGGATTGTTGCCTACCCACATTGGTGTGGGTAGGCAGCTTTCACAAGTCGTTGAGAAAATGAGACGTGCAGTTTTCTTCACGATGTTCTCTTAAAATAAATTTATTTTAATTTCGTATTTTTTTCTTTCTTTCAAGAAAAGGTTTCCATGTACTTTCCTCCTTCGATATTATATTGAATTAGAAATTCTCACTGTACACAACACATCTCTATTTAAAACGTAATAGTGTTGATATGTGTACGTATAAATTAACGGATAAATGTTAAGTAAACCTGTTTGCCTCTCAGAGGTACAAAGCGACTATCCACTATTAGTTTACCGTGGTATTCGTCTGTGTGCGTTATTGTCTGTGTGTAATGCTTGGCGCCGCTTGCACACACGCGAACACACCTGACGCCGCCGGTGGCGCCAGCCGCACGCGCTCCCCGCCATTCGCCCCGGCCACCCTCGCAATAATACCTGTCGAAATTACTTCCCCGAATTATGGGTGAACGTGATATAATTGTCCCAGCTTTTTTTTCTTAGATTTTTAATTTCTTTCGTCATTTAAAAACATAGGATTGTGTTGTTACTGAAATTTATAGATTTTGAAGTGAAAATTATCTAGTCCCAATTGAAATTAAAATACCAGGAAATCAGAATTGCGTCTTTATCATGATTTTATTCTATTAATAAATTTTATTCATCATCATGACTAATGTCAAATGCATTATGCATGCATTACGCATGGTTGGGCTTAATTTTTTTACTTAGTTTTGTTTTTTATTAGTCATGGTTAATTAAAAAAAAATGTCGTTCTACGTGTCAATTAATTGTTTTTCTTTAGCTGAAAATAATTATATCATGTCTGTAATTTAGATAAAAATATGTTATGACTTTTTTGTTTTCTTTTTTTTAGATAATAAACCTTGTTGTCTAATATTATTCACTGTAATGTTTTTTTGTATATATATTGCCAAATATCATCTACCGGATAAGCGACAGTCGTGGCTATATCTCTCGCATTTTATGACTAGGGTAAATATATGGGGAAAATTTACTGGTAAAAACATCGCACCAAGTCGCGTCAGTGCAGTGCACGGCCGACGAGTCGCAGTCAGTCGAGTGGGGGCACGCGACGAGTGATGTCGTGTCGTCAGCGAGTGAGTGTCGCGTGGCGCGAGCGGCCGTGCGACTTGTGACCCCGGCGTCGGCATGTGATGTTCCGGCGGCGCGCGTTGCGGCGGCGGCTGGCTGCGGCCGGGGTGCCTGATCTGCCGGACGATCAGATCCGGCGCTTATCCCGGGCGTTGGACGCGGGCCCCGCCGGTTCACAATGCGTTCCGGCCGGCCCCGCCAGCTCCCAACTCCGGCTGGCCATCACCCGCGCCTTCAGATTTCCTGAGCTACGAGACACCACGGAGCTCCGGCGGCTGCCTTCCTGCACCGACCAGCAATGCTGCAACCCCTATCACTGGAGCCGTCTCTGCAAACCCGGTACGTGACGTGATTCAGGACATTGACCCGCGCAACAAGTGCATTGAGTAAACAACTCGTATGAATCTCGGATCAGTGCGTGCCGTTATGAGCTGGCTTGTATCAAAAACGGTAGCAAAGTAGCAATAGTTGAATTCTCTTGAGGTTAGGCGTTTCTATTTCGACTTAACCTCACATATTATAACCTAACTTACCTTGTTATTAACGTGATTTTTGGACGATTTCGTTATTTCAGTGTGACAGATAATCTATTTACTATTTTTTAAACATTGTCTCGTGTTTACTTGACATTTTGACATTCAGCGTGCAACTTGTCGAATGATGGTTGGAACTTGTCCCGTGCATGCGGGTTGTATCAATTTATCAGTGCGAATCGTTATCAACGTATTATCGCTACTGTTTGTTTCTGTATCTATAGTTACGTTAGCTGTGACGTCACGCCGTGGTCCGCGGTCACATACACCACTCGTATTTGACACAAGTACGATATGTAATACCATCCCTGCGTTAGATTGTTAGTGTAAACATTTAAAGTCGGGTGTTCTATTTATATCTGTGACATCAACGGTAGTTTCTTGGATTTGTTGTATGAAATTTCAAAGGTCACCGCTTTCTTTCGACGTATTGGTGTTCAGCGGACGTGTTTAGGTAAATATTTGTATTTTATACAATTGTAAGGATTAGTTTTTATAAATATTTTGAAGTTAGAAAGTGAAATTAGTAGGTTTGATATGGTGTTTACGCGTTGCGTAGTCAGGGTGTGTGAGAAACGAGTCGCCTAATCTGTCGTGGCGAGGGTCACTCGCTCGCGATAAGTAGACAAGGTCGCAGCGCCGGCGCCGCCGTGCCGCGACGATTCCGCGCCAGCCCGTTAACTTTTTAATTTGTAAGGCAGTGGCGCTAGCTGCTGTCAATCCTTGTTGTCCTTGTTAAACAAATAACTACAATTTTATGTCTACTGTGCCATAATTTTAGACTTTTTACATTTAAGAAATTCAAAGATATTTTTAATTCATCCATCCATCCGCCTTTCGATGTCCACTGCTGGACATAGGCCTCCCCAAAGGGGGATAGTGCCGTAATCGCCACCCTCGACAGGTGGGTTGGCGATCGCAGTGGATGTGGTTAATACTCGAGGGAGTACTGCTGGACCACCCCCCACCCCTCGGTATTAATTTGTATGCTACTTTATAGTCATAACTAAAAATCCATACTTTTTTTTACATATATGTAGATATACCTTATAAGTACTATAGGTACGTACCTACACTGAATTAGTGTCACTACGCAAACGTGTAACTTCATGAAAACTATTTTGAATCTGTATTTTAGCACATGTAGTGCTAAAATACAGATCAAAATAGTTAATTCAGCTCAGCTACTTAAAAGAACAAATTAAGCAGGTAGGTACCTATACCTACCTATATTTTGTGAAAGAGCGGCCTAGAGCACTTCCCCGGATTGGATGGGACGCATGTTCGAATCCTGCTTGCAGTAGTTCCTTTTTTCCAAAAAACAATTTTCACAAATAATTAATTCTTCATGAAAACTGTGACATTTTCTTATTATGATCACCTTAGATATAAATCAGATAATAATCACTTGGATGACGTCATTATATTTATAACTTATGTAAATTTACTTTTACCCGATCATTTCTTAATTTAGACGCTCATAGAACTTGTTCTAGGTGCTTCGCTTGCTACCTAATTTTAAATAGATGAATAAAAAAAAACTAGACGTCGCGGGACGTCTACCATGTGTGAAAACATCGAAATTATTTTGTAGAAATAAAATGATTATAACTTGACAAAGTACTTAAGACGAAACAAACGAGTATAAACTCGATAGGTTTGGGTCGTTCCATTACAGAGTTACAGTTAGTGTGGCCACCTTCCAGCTCCATTATCAGACCCTAAATACCATCTAGAGACAAATTACTTGTCAAGACGAATCATACGATCCCAAACTCGATGGAGCTATGTCGTTTTATAACGAAGTTCCTATGGCCACCTTCTAGCTCCATCATCAGACCCTGGATACTATCTAAAGACAAAGTACTTGTCAAGACAAATCTAAAGATTCCAAACTCGATGGGGTTGCGTCATTTCATTACAGAGTTACTGTGGCCACCTTCCAGCTCCATCATCAGATCCTGGATATTATCTAGGTCTGGAGTACTAGTCAAGACATTTCAAACGACCCCTAACTCGATGGAGTTGCGCCATTTAAATACAGAGTTTCGTATGGCGACCTTCCAGCTCCATCATTAGACCCTGGATACCATTTAGAGACAAAGTACTCGTCTAGACGAATCAAAAGAGCCCAAACTCTCCCTCGAGTATTAACAACATCCACTGCGATCGCCAACCCGGCTGCCAAGCGTGGCGATTACGGCATTATCCCCGATGACGGGACCGCTCGTTGTGGCGCTCTCTTGGGGAGGCCTATGTCCAGCAGTGGACGTTGAAAGGCAGATGGATGGATGGATGGATGGATGTCCACCTTCCAGCTCCATCATCAGATCAGCTCCATGTCATCATAATATTGCAATGTCACGTGATTTACATATGCGTGTAAAATTTTAGCTCAATCGGAAACCGGGAAGTGTGTCAAATTTAACTTGCAATATTTGAACGGGACAAGTAAAATAAAAGCGTCGCCACGCTATCAGCCGATTCCACCCTTCCTCCGCATTATATGTTTCACATCAAAACCTGTAGTGACTGACTAAAATTAAAAGTAAATAGGTCCTACCTTGTCACTACAATACCTAATACTACGGGAACGAAATGAAAGAGGGCAGAGAATACCTACATTATATATTACCTACCTATATTAGAGAGTAGAGACTAAAAACTCAACTTATAATGGCCACAGGTCAGTGAGGGCCAAAAATGCTACTATCCAAATTAATATAGAGGGAGCTATTTTGATATATTTATACTGATGTTTTTTTAGCAACTGACACCGAAAGTGACAGTCACGAGCAGGATTTGAACCTGCATCTCCTGGAATAACGTCCCAGATGCTTTGCCAATTCAGCCGTCGTGAGAACTGCTCGGGATTGCGAATTTCGATAACACCTTCATTGTTTAAGTCTTGGGTGACACCTGCGCCTGCGTCTGGAACGGTATTCCAGGAGATGCAGGTTCAAATCCTGCTCGTGACTGTTATTTTCGATTTCACATTTTCACACTTTGTGTTAATTTATATGGCAAAGCATGTCAAATGCGTGTTAATACAGGAAGCTCCTAATAATTTAACGTACCTACCTACCTATCTAAAAAAGTTTTGCAATGGTCTATTTAGTCTTAAATAACACTGATATGTAATCACTATTATAATATGGTTTCAATTAATCATGGCTGAGTTGCGTTATCCTGTATTTTCAATTTTTCAATTCAAATGTGTTATTAGGTACTTACTTACCTACTTGGTGAAGTGGATGCCAATAGGTAGGTACCTATGTAGTTTAGGTTACTGATTACGTAAATTATTTCCAATTATACATACCTACGTATATGGTTACGGTCAACTTTTTTCAAATTAGATTTAACAGAATAATATGAAATTCTTTATGTAGCGGTTGCCATCTGACTTCGGCAACCTAAAAGAATAACTGTTACAGTTATTAGACCAGACGTCAGGAAAATGATATTTTTAGTATCACTCAGAACAAAATATCAGTTTTTCCATGTAGCGGTTGCCATCTGACTTCGGCAACCTAAAAGAATAACTGTTACAGTTATTAGACCAGACGTCAGGAAAATGATATTTTTAGTATCACTCAGAACAAAATATCAGTTTTTCCATGTAGCGGTTGCCATCTGACTTCGGCAACCTAAAAGAATAACTGTTACAGTTATTAGACCAGACGTCAGGAAAATGATATTTTTAGTATCACTCAGAACAAAATATCAGTTTTTCCATGTAGCGGTTGCCATCTGACTTCGGCAACCTAAAAGAATAACTGTTACGGTTATTAGACCAGGCGTCAGGAAAATGTTTTTTTTTTGTAGGTAATCTATAAATGAAAGTAATAATTTTAATTTCATTGGTTATTTTAGAAATAATTATATGTGTTTACGGGCCTCGTGGCGTAGTCGGTAGTGTAACCGATTCCGTCCACAACGTCGTGGGTTCGATTCCCACTCAGGACAATTATTTGTGTAATGAAACACATATATTTGCACTGCGTCTGGGTGTTTTCTCTATCTATCTATTATATGTATGTATTTACAAAAAAAGTAATATAAGTATTATATCCGTAATCTGGTACCCATAGCAGAAGCGTTAAGCTTAGTTTGGAACCAGAGGACGTTGTGTGAAAATGTCCTGGAATATTTATTTATTTTTCGTTACTAACCGGTTGTTGATACTCGTCTATATTTTGTATATAATATGTATTTCTAAAAAATAATAACCTCAATTATTTTATTGCATATTTATTGTTTAAAGTTATGACGTCAAGTTAGCGGTCTAACAGATTCACCTTGCGCGTCACGGCTTTTCGGCACCGCTAAATAAATGAAAAATGTGTGACAATGTCAATGTGTTTGGCTGTCTAAATGTCATGTCATGTCGATTTCTCAGTATTAGGTATAGTGACTAAGTAATAATCGTAAGTAAAAATCGTAAGTTAAAATAATCTGTGGTGTCAAAAAAAATCTCCCTATTTTAACGGGCACTAGATATTTTAAGGTTTCATATCATTTACAAGTTTAAATCAAGTAAGCATATTTTTATTATTTAATTAATTTATCAAGAACATTTTAAATATAATAAATATGTGATAGTAAGGTGACTCAATAAAAAAAAAAATATTACATATATTAATTATAAATCAGTAATTTCTAAAAACGTTTACTATATCATGATAAACGTAAATAAGTATCTGTGATCCATTTGCATGTCATATTCTTTTTGCTATCTTGTTCGAAGACTCGCCTTATCCATCGGATGTATGTATAGCCTCATCTGGACAATTTAATTGATAATTTAATTGAATATAATTTTAATCCTAACTGTTGATCAGGATCCAAAATAAAATTAAAACTACAACAGAACCCTGAAACAAAATCACATATTAAACCTATATCACTATGCTATCTTCAAAACTCACTAGAAAAATTAACATAACATCCAAAACGGACATGTTAAGTAACCAAAGATTCACTTGTACTCAAGCTAACGGGCGGCCATGACACCGAGACACGTTCACGTCGCCTACTTACTAATACGCCCACAAAATATCTCACTATAGCTAGTAGGTGTGTTGACAATGCCTGTTAGCATATTAATTAAGAAGAAAGCCGGTTAAAATATATGAATATTTATGTTTCCTTATGAGGTAACATGTATGGACCCGTTTAGATTTTATCACATCCCTTGTTCTAGGCGCCAGAGGCACAAATGGCGAAGTCTGCATAGTACCTACCTACTGCAAGGAATTATTTATCTTACTGCATTGTTATAGACGTATTTGTTATCAAGAGACCCTAGACTTTCACGGCCTTTTAAAATGGGTGGCCTCGGCTTGATCTAGGCACTTAGGCATTGTTACTGTTGAGATTTGTTCGGCAAGGGAAAGCGTCAATCCTTCAAATTCGATGATAGAAGAGAGGTTTATCTCTTTCTCTGTAATGACCTTATGTTGCTAGAAAAAAGTGTAACCTATCCTTAAATAACCTTGATCCCACTTCTGAATGTTACGTTGTGAAACTTGATCTAAAATGTAACACTATTCAATTAGCTCCTACAAAACTTGTCTTCTAGTAATTTTAAATGTTTTAGCTAATATAGGTATGTATGTACATGAGGTAACAAATGACTACGATATCAGGTCGTCTGGTCCTAAGCCGTTCACTTTCGCTACGAAATTACCGTAAATGGACTTTGAATTGGCCAAATCAGTTTCGCACTAACATTACTGTGAAATGATAATGAGATATATATTGCCCGAGCTGCGGGCAAGTTATCTAAAATACTCATTACACAAATATAGGATATATGATACATATTGCATCATCTTATTACCAGGAAGTAAGGCTAAATGTGAGTGTGTAAAAGTGGACGTACCACTTGGATTTTGAGCACATTCGATAATCGTCATTAGTGCGCAACGTAATCTAATTCTAACGTTTAGGATTAAACATTGCCGGTCGTAAAATAATATTTCGAATCTGCATTGACCCATGCCACGATAATCTCAATATACAAAAATATAAACATTCTTGTATGTATGTATCTTTGAGGTTAAAAATCATTGAAAATAGGTGTTCGGATGATCTATAAGTATTAATATAATATAAATATTCACGGACATTTCACGCAACGTCGTCTGGTCCCAAACTAAGCTTAACGCTTGTGCTATGAGTACCAGATTTACGGATATAATACATATATTACTTTTTCTTTTGTAAATACATACTCGTATAATAGATAGGAAACACCCAGACACAGTACAAATATCTGTGTTCATCACACAAATAATTGTCCTGAGTGGGAATCGAACCCCGTGCACGGAAGTCGGTTACACTACCGTTTATTTTTTTGGCTAAACACGCTATAATCCCTTGAACTGCCAGTCAGATATGAATACATCTTTTTGCAATTGATAGTTTATTTCTTGAGGAAGTTTATGTCAATATGGCGCTACGACTCTTTATAGGAGCTAAGCAAAAAAAAATACACATGCAACGATTGCAAAACCAACAAAATCTGTGTTCTTGGATATAATTATTTGCCCTTTACTGCGTGTATCTTTAAAGGTTGTGGATTCCATCAGATCTTGATAAAAATCGACCCGCGAGGACCTTGCAAAAATTCCGGCGATTATTAGGCTCAAGTTAGGAAAGATTATTCTACCAAATGTGGCATTAAATCAGAAAATTTGCCGCAGTATCTATTAACCTCGTTATCATACTTTGAACTTGAGAAAGTATCTTTGTTGTACCTATAACCCTATAATAATAATCTCATTGTGTAAGGAAAAAAACGGATAACAATTATATATAAATAAATAAATATAAAATAAAAAATATCAAGTGATTTACGGAGTATTTCGCTATCTCCGGATTGCTCTACGAAACCTGTTTATGTTTGCGTATTTTTTTTGCTAATTTAATGATGTAATAATCATCTGCATTGGAGCCCTGGAGGCCCACACCTGGCTCCATTAGCTCTTGCCCGCAGACGATACGCTCAGTTTTTTCGCCGTCTCGTGTCGCGACAAAAATTGTCGCCAAGTTTTTGTCAACTTTCCCATCGCCATACCGTTGCCATATAATGTAATATACTCACTAAATAAACTCGTAGGTATATTTGTTTCGCATTGTGTACAACGTTAACTTTCATCGCTAAAGTTCTCTCGGATCTCAGTTTTTAATTCGCCAATTATTTTCTGTTCACAACAATAACTTGATATTCAGAAAGTAATTCACGATACTTTTTTATAAACTGCAGTATCACGGATAACGATTTCAGTTTTACGACCTCGTGGACTCAGCTCATCGTAAATTTAATCATCGATATGTTTATTGTCGGACACCTGCTCGGCTTGATTCATCATTTTTTTTGGTTTAGTCTGTCGAGACGTGTTTTTTGTTAACGACTAGCAGGAAATTCTCGATGTCCAATGTAAATTGAAAGCGTCCAAAGTAGGTATTCGCGCACAATGATCGCCGCATGACAGGGCGCGTGTCCGCGAATCAAAGTTAATCACAAGCAGGCCTCTTTTAGTGAATGTTCTTGTGAGCAGCCGCGGCCGCTTTCCGAACGCGGCGGTGGGAAGCGGGGGGATTTTTATCTTATCGAACGCAGGCGTCGGCCCGACGCCGCCGCCTCACAGGATCAAAGATTGTCACGAACTTGCGAACGCGGGCACGTTCGCCGAGACGATCCGCTGCTCTGTCATCTCATAACCATTACGGAAATCAGTCACCCACATCCGCCGATTAAAACCCACATCCACCACGGACAAACATTACAGTCAATTCTAACTACCATTTACAAGTAATTTGGTGCCCACACGGCATTTCACCGGGCCATTACAAGTGGGGTCCAAAATTTAATGATGTCGTCTAGATACCATTACGAGAATCCATCTGTTGATGCTAGCGACGCGTCGGAGGCGGCGGCATGGCCGATATTTATTTAGCCATAATTGCTTGTCGGCTGACTGGCGCCGGCGCCGTGTCGCGCCGCTGCGGGAAGGCACGCGGGGGGGCGGGGCACTGCGCCGGCGCAGGTACGTCGCGCACTGCGTAAGCTCAACTCGATTTTCGTGATCGGTTTTTTCCCGTTTTATTGTAGTCTGGTCATGTTTTGGGTTGCTTTGTTGAATTTGTGAATGGCTCTTATTATGTCCGCTAAAGAATAGGCTTGTATAAAATAAGTAGTACAAGCCTAAGTTTTTGTCAACCGTTGTTTTTTCTGTAATACAATGAGGCTCTCATGTAAAGCGAATGCCGCTCAGTTTTATCTTTTAAGAGATAGACCGGTAAATTTATATAATTGATATTAGCGGAATTACTTCTCGATTTGATATTATCAATTTCAGTAAGTCCAATGTGTCACATTTAAAATGTACAGTCCATTGACTGGCGGTACCTGTGACAGAACCGGTTGCTCCTAGCGGCGGGTCTTGCAAAACTGGAAAAATTGTCGTCTTTTATTATGTACTCAGCGAGGACATGTCGGTCACTCATTTAACTGCTCGTTAGGAGGCCTCTTCGTCAGTTTTTCGAGTTAGTGATGCAAGTTAGACCTTCAATCATCATTATTATTTGAGTTCACTTATTAGCTCTTTAGTTTTCTACATAATTGTCCTTCACCTCTAAACTATTAACTTCGATGCAAATTTTTGGGCGATCTGTTTGAGTCTTCGTTTTCATTAATTTGAAGAACCGACTTTCTGTTCTCTTTTTACAATTTCTCGGGTTTTAATTTTTTTGTAGCAGATTTTAATCTTTTGTATAATTAACCAGGATTCTTGTATCAACAATTTAAGTAAATTGATATTCAGAATAAATTATAAAGCACGACAAATTTATGAGCAAAATTCGCTGTTTATATGTATACGTTATCTTAGGAATCGAGACCAGCTCGCCGTTAGGTGTAAAATTTATCGATGCTTCAAATAATTTCATAATACGAATCAGTACGGGCTATTGCATACGTTTCGTGATTATGATAGCTTGACCAATCGCTCTACTGGATCTTAAATTTAGTTTTTGTATATTGAAATTTTCGATGTCTAATGTAAAAGCGTCCGAGGTAGGTGCACATGCCAGGGCGCGTGTCCGCGATTTAAACTTAATCACATTATTAGCATTTGGTCAATAACTCCGCTGGATCTTAAATTGAGAGGGCAAGCATAGAGACACACTAGCCAGATGCCAGATGCTCACGAAAGATGTGCGATCCCCGATGGGTTTTAATCTAGTTAGGCGTTGATAATTTATGATGTGCGCACAATTTGGATAAATCTGAATCCGCGGACGTGTCGCTCTCTCCCCAATCTTCCACGGAGGCTTGATAGTAATATCGCGGAATGGCAGTTCATGTAATATTTTGGGTCGAAAAGAGGAATAATATTGAATCTATATTTAAATGTAAAAAATATAATTGGGTAAACTAATAATTGATAATAAAGTGGACATGGAAACTTAAAATACAAATGAAGACAAAATTGAATTTAATGTCTTGTAATATCTTATAATGAACTCCGAAACTACTTATGCCGATCTTAACGATTTTTTAAAAGATAAGAAAAATAAGAACATTTTTACCCCGAATGTTTCCTTTTTTGTTGCAAAATTAACGATAAAAATATTAATATTATAATAATTGAACGAATTATAACTGTGCCATAGCAACCGCGTGGCTGATATAATAACTATTTATATTCAAATACTATTTTCTCCATCTAAAAAGCGGTTACACCAGGGCAACACCAAGAGGCCTCTGGGGATTAAACCAACCGTTACCACTTAGACATAAGGTATTCAAATAAAATTATTATCAAACACTGGTTATTATTATTTATGTCTTTTGTCGGACCACTTGTTTGACCTTTAAACATCTTTCACCTGCTCATTCGCACAATTCCGGATATAGAGACACAACTATGTCTACAAGTACGGTTGCCGCCATTATTTTGAGTGAATTATTATAGACTGCAGATATGGCAACACGGTAGAATTGATTCTAATGCGCTTTTATTAACTTGACCTGTGACTAACAATGTATGATTAATATTTATCAGGGAAATCGTATAACTGATTTCTAATTAACGGTATCAAATGTAATATAATACTGATGACAAAACAATAATTTTATAACTTAAAACCTTATCTTCATCAGGGACAGCACTATGAAAAATTCTCAAGTGCATTATTTTTAATTAATTACAAGATTTTATAAATTTTCTCTCAATTCAAAATTGACCTAGAGATTTATTTTATTTATTTATTTAAATTAAATTTCACGTAAGACTACTAGCGCCCTAAAAGCGACTAAATAATGATTGTCTTGATTTTATTTATTTTACATTTGTTATTATTTAAAAACATAAAAATACATTATTATATAATAGCGTTTCGTTTACAAAATATCGTACTTTTTTAATACTAGTGTTTTTTAAAACTATCGCCTGTAATGCTTTCAAACGCAATATTGTTTAGGCGGTTTTTACAACATTTCTGTAATTTTTATTATTATGTTGACATTCAATCAAAGCAGTGGCTCGTGTATAACTTAAGTGGATATTTGTTTGTTTTTTAACATATTTCGTGCGATTTGAATGTAAATGACCTCATCGATGGCAGTCTTGATTTTAAATTAATTTAAATGATAGCCATCTTGGTTGTCAAGCGTTAAAACATTTTACACGTTTGCATAGCATCAATAATATATTTTCGAAATTTAATCTCGTTCGTTGTTCTTTAAAAGTTGAAGGTCTCTTTAGGTAGCTTCAGTAACCTTGAATAGTGTTAGGTCACGTTTGGGTAAAAATTTTCTAAATTCACTCACTCATTGAAAAATTGTACAATTACGCCGTGTGGGGCCGGCTTTAGAATTGTCCCACTCCTCTCTACCCAAGGGTAGTGGTAAGAGCCGACTGAGGGAATACGGGGGAGTGGGCAGCAGCACTCCCTCGAGTATTAACAACATCCACTGCGATCGCTAACCCTCCTGCCAATCGTGGCGATTACGGCATTATCCCCCATGACGGGACCGCTGGTTGTGGCGTCCTCTTGGGGATGCCTATGTCCAGCAGTGGATGTTGAAAGGCTCTGATAGAACGCAGCCCTGTTTAACGTCGATATTTACATTAAACCAGGGTGATATTCCATCATTCAGCCACACACAAGCTCTGCAGTCCATGCAGTTGGACTGCACCGCTTTGGATGGATTGAAAAATTGTGGTTTATTCAGAGACAGGTTGCTAACGTCAGATATTTCGGACTGGAATCTGTCCAGGGATTGTTCATAAATTATGTCATGCTTAATTCTGTTCTTGGGACCGTCCCCCTATAGTCACACCGCGTCCTAGTTTTTGCGACTCCACTCTATAAATCTTATGTTATGAAGAAATCTTGACTTTGTACATGATCAATTTCGAAAATTAAAGTAAACTATGAACGCCACGTTTCTTTAGACCATCCCGTTTCCTTGTAACATTTTGTCACTCTAAATCCCATTATCCCCTTGTTCGGGAACTATGTTTTGAACGGCCCCCAACTATGTGAGGTAACTGATTGCGTCAATGAAATTTTCAAATTGCGGTAGCTTCGTGGTAGTAAACGTAGTGTTATATGCTCTTTGCGTGGTAGAAGCGTGTGGACTTGCAAGCCAAGATTCGCGGGTTCAGATTATTTTTTAATTTTTCTAATAAGTGGCCATGCATGTCAAAATAATAAAAAGGAGATCGACATTGTTTTAAACTGCACGTACGAGTAGATAAGTTTCGCAACTCAACCCATTTATCGATTTTATTGCACCTACTCGCTTACATTGAAATGCTAAACACGTTTTAATTTCAAACACCACTGTTGACTGCATATCATTTTCCTGATCAATCAACGCCGGAAAATTTGCATCATATAAATTCATTTCGTATTGTGTGTACGTCATTGTCTTCCGGCGAGCTTAGCGCCGACAAACAAGGTCTTCTGGCATACTTACGCGCATGCATCTAGCGCCATCTAGTTTTTCAATTGTTAAATTCACAAAAGTAAAAGGTTGAGTATTAATAATTTTTATGATTTGTTAAAAACCGGTAAAAAAATAAAATTCAACGACCCTAAAATTTTATTGTAATACCGTAGTTTTTATATTTTCAAGTATATGACATGCTTAAATGAACATAATGTGCAAAGATGTCGCCCAAGGCATTAAGAAGGAACATGGTATCGATATTTGTACTGAGTGGGGGTTTCAGTAGATAGATAGGGTTTTTCTCCCAAAAACAATATATATTGATGATCTATCTTCAAGTATCGCCTCATTCGATCAATATTATCAATTTTGTAATCTCAACGCTTATGAAAATAAATACATACTATACTTACCTACCATAATGGAACTTATTTTTAAAATTTTGATGGCTCTCTCTGCCTGTTCCGGCTAATCTCCGCAGCCTGTTTGTCACTAGCAAATAGCTGATGTTATAAGGAATAACTGCTAGGTACTTTGTTTTTTGAAAAATAATTTGTGTTTCACGGAGAAAAAACAAACTAAATTCCACGCGGACGGAGTCGCGGTTAGCAACACACATTCTACTAAAATTGAGCTGTCAAGTGTCAACTACATATATTTAAAGTGGGTATACGTCAAAAGCTCAGCAGACCTGTCAAAAATGTTTGTAAACCTTCAAAAAATATAAATTCAAGTGTGAAACATTATTACCGTATACTTGAAAATTTTAATTTGCGTTTGAGAAGAGCACTTCCTGGATCCTTGTGCGCGATGTCTAGGGTTTATCGCTGGCTAGCGTGGGTGCTGACGCGAGGCGCGTCCGTCGGGCGCCATCGCCGGCGCCATTCCCGTGTTATAATTCGGGCGGGTTATTTTCGTCGATTCACACGCGCGCGCGCCATTCCGTGCGTATAACCGACTTTTTTTTTAATTTCACACATTTGTTGCTAGGTTAGGGACCCGCAACTTTAGACCTAAATCCGTAGCTATTGTTTTAGAATTAATCCTCTTTACTTAAGTTTAGTAAATATTTTCCTTTATGAATTTTTCATTTTTAGGGTTCCTTAGGGTGCCATCATTTTTTTATTGAAATGTTTAATCGGTTAATGGCGTGTTTCCTCGCAGGGTTGTAATGACTATTATGTCTGTAATTTATAGATGAGTCGAATGGCTATTGGAAGAAATAACCGATGTGATTGTTGATCATTTCTGTAGTGCCCTTGGTGCATCGTAAATGTCATTATTGTCATAAAAATTTTACTCTTATTAATTACAGTTTTAATCATAACTTAATTTATAGGTTAGACTAGAAAGCTAACAGTTTTCTAGTCTGTAAAGATTTGGTGGAATTTTAATAAAATTATGGACGGAGAAACTGCCATCAGAGTCCTGTTTCCTTCAACGTAGTCATATTATAATATTTTCAGTCCTAATTCTTACAAGAATCGATGTTTACATATATACCCCCAATCGGTTGTTTCGTCAATGAGACCGCTACGTGACCGCATGCCGTGACGTGAATACACAGTTTTCTCCAAAATTTATGGCATATTTAAAGTGTAGATAGTGCTTTAGTGGTTTATTGTTATTTTTTTAAATTTGAAAGAGTACTTGTAATATGCGTTTACGCGTACTAACATGAAATGCATTTATGGAAATGATCATAATTCCTTCAGGAAATGATCATAATAATAATAAAATCACCAAAATTTCTAAATTTTGCTAAGGTCTGAACAGATACTATAAGCAAAATCTTCAATTTTGCAATCATTATAATTTGTGAGTACTTACTTACATAATATGAAGCTGTTGCAACAATTGATCGACCATTGGATGTCCAACGTCTCAGTCCACCCGTGACCATGAATGCTGTAAAATATTCAAAACGTTGGAGTAGGTATATCAGAAAACGTTAAATTCAGTAATCGTAATATTCGCGTTAAAGGTATTATGATTTTGTTTTGTATGCGAAAAATTAATGATGTGACTGATGTCGGAAGTGTGTGCAATCTCATAGCAGTGATATAATTTGAGATATGACATCATACAACGTAAAACAAGATACAAAATAATCTTTCAAGAATAAATTTTAAGATATTGATAAACACGGTAAACCAAGGAGAAATGTTAATTATTTTAACAACGCAGACGCCTAGAGCTATATTTGCAAAATTAACATAAATTGTTTATTTGTTAAAAACAATTTTGCGTATGTATATTATTTGGTGCGAACTGCAACCCGTGACTTCGTCCACGTGGAATATAATTACATAATTTATTTTATGTGCGGTATCCGAATTATTTTTTCAATAAATGTAGCCTATGTTCGGTACTTCTTTTACCTTGTTATAGGTGATATAATATATAGTGTTATTTAGACATTACAATTTTATTTATTTGTATAGATTACTGTGTTACATTTATTCCCTACAATAACTTTTCTAAGTAGACAAGATCAAACTTCTTTTATCTTAATATTTTATCCCATTCTCTGGGCTTGTCAACGTGTGATTGATGCCCCTAGTGATGCTAACCACTGTTGCTGCTGTACGTTCTCCACTTACCAGTCGAGCCGCGAGCTCGTTTGCCACCCTTATCTACTCCATTATAAAACTGAAGCTGAGATTGTCTGTACTCTACATTAAAGAAATTAGAGAAAAATGTCTATAATATCAAGACTATTCAGGCGTGGAAGTCAATATCTTTTTGTTTATTTTTGTTCGCGCATCACGCACCACGCACAAACTAAGTACTGAATCGATTCTGATGAAACTTTCTTGTTTGATAACTTGATTAGACCTTAATACTAATATATCATGCTACTATATCAGGAACCAGAGATATTTTACTGGGCTTCTTGGAATACTAGTCTTTTCGAAATTAAGTGAGCATTTATTCACATGCTTACCTTAACCCTTGGTCGTGTGAGGCCGGCTTTAGAACTGCCCCACCCCTTTCTACCCACGGGAGTCGTAAGAGACGACTGAGAGAATGCCGGGGGAGTGGGCAGCAGCGCTCCCTCGAGTATTAACATTAACAACATCCACTGCGATCGCCAACCCGCCTGCCAAGCGTGGCGATTACGGCATTATCCCCCATGACGGAACCGCTCGTTGTGGCGTTCTCTTGGGGAGGCCTATGTCCAGCAGTGGACGTTGAAAGGCTGATGGATGGATGGATACCTTAACCCTCGGCTCTGCCACAGATAAGTGCTACTTTTATGGTTATATTTTCGGTCAGTTATAGCAGTGAAAAATAATGTAAAATTAAAATACGTTCAGTAGTTTTTGCATGATGTGCGAACAAATAAACAGATATAAAATAAATGAAAAAACTTGTTTTGTGTTCATAGACGCCTAAATAGCCTAATTTGTCTCAAATATGCTATATGTATAGATACAGTTCTGTGGCTTGCCAGGTCTGTGCACTGCGGATTAAGCAAGTGTAGCTTATATCCTTAAACAGAGTAATGGATTGTGACAAAAAGGCACGTATCTGGCTCTTGGCTGTAGGCATATGCTCTCTGATATATTTAGTCGTACTGGCGTTGGTAATTTGCAATTGAAGCGTTGCATTGCTTACCGAAAGAGTATGTTGAAATATTCAAGAACACACATAATGTAACAAAGTCAATTATTTTATAAACAAAACGATGAATCACGTCGTATTTACAAATTGGTAGCTCGCTGGCGCCGGCGCCGATGCCTCTGATATAGCATAGCTAGCACTTATAGTTCTCTAAACCTAAGTAGTATTTCTGTTCGAAGTTTAAAATTATGTTTTTTTTTTTCTGGCAATTGGACTAAGGCTAATCTATACTATGAGTATTATAAAGCTGCTGTAACATAGCTGTCTGTACATTTAAGATATTTGAGAAAAAATGAGTGTAATAGGTTATTATATAGGCATGTCTAAACACAAAAAGTTTTTTTAGAATTTTTGTCTGTCTGTTTACCTGTTTGTTTGTTCGCGCATCACGCAAAAAGTACTGAACGGATTTTGATGCAACTTTTTTTATTTGATAGCTCTCGGTTAGACTTAAAAACTGGTATACATTTTATCCCGCTACTATACCTAGTCAGCTTCATACAGCCTACTGTCTGTGCAGTTGTAAGTTGAATGCATGTGTATTGTGTACGTTGTTGATTGATGTCTTTAAAGCGAGTACCTACCTATAGGTAAGGTTTAAGTGGACTCGTAAAAATTCCATATTGTAACAGGTGATAGGTGGCCGTTTTATGTAAAAGGATAGGAGATGGACAGGTAGTAGAAAGAGTCAGCGTGTTTGCAAGATTCTCTGATAATCCAACTACCTAGAGATATAGGTACCTAGTATTTTGGGTTGAAACTAAATTGTTTTAATAGTAGGGTAGAGTAGCAATATTAGCTGCCTAATAATAAATAATTCGCTCGCCACGCTAACCGGTTTTCTACATTAATATCTACCAGTAGCCCGAAAACTTTGTTACCAGTAAATATCTGCATGCCAAGCTGTAATATAATCCGAACCAAGTTCTTAAAAAGATTTAAAAAATCAGACGTCGCCATGATAATAACTCAATAACATAACATATCAATATAACGTCAGACATTAGGGACCGGGTAAGGCTGACCGGTTCGCTAGTTACATAGTAATCGAAGGACAAACTAACAACTTATAGTATTTATTTAGACTATTTATTGCTGTAGATTGAATGTTTAGATTAATTATACATATGCCTCAATACGCGTCTACCGTAGTGTCCGTAGTACTTACTTAGACTACATTCCATCACACATCCATCAAATTTAAACCCTATCCAAAAATGAACAGGATTCATTCTTCCTTAACACGTTATCCTCTATATTTGAATCGCGATATAGGATATCGTCTCATTGAAATTTAAACTTTACCTCTCTAGACAATCAATACATATTAATTTGCACCCACTGCAAGTTTAAGGTTTTAAGCAAATGACCAATGGTTTCTAACTAAAACTATTAGAAAATTGTCCTCTATATCATTCTAATAAAGCCTCATTTTCTTTACTGGGATTTGTAGCTTATGACGTAATATTCTTCAAAGAAATTTTAGTCACGTCACTATATTATGTATATGTGATTGTTAATTGTTGTAAAAGGTAATAATATATCGCTTTTGTTGTTTGTATTTGAATATCAATTTTGCAGTATATTGTTAAGGTTCTATTTCACTTACACATGCAGCAAGGTTGTAGTTCACACACACATTTCTATATTATGAGCATTAAGTTCAACAATTTAATTTATATCCAATAGAACTGCTACCATAGGTGTTTAAGATCATACGACAGTCTTGGGCGTTTTTTCAGAAATGGCGGGCACATTTCATATTATAATATTGAAATCGGTTGCACATTTCCCAATTGTGAGGTGCCGGTGACAAAAAATTCAGATCTATGCTGTCAACAGACTAAAAAATGTGTAGTAAATATAATTTACGTGCACTTGACGATTATATATCACACTATAAAAAGCTAATAAAATTATTTGATTTAAATATATGTCACATCTTCTAAAATTCCAACGTTCTTCCAACAGTTTTACAAATAATAATGTGTTTACATTCATTCGATATGCAGGTGCATGGAGGATTGTTAAGACATTTCTTGTGCAAAAGCCATTAAACACTTCTGGGAACGATGCGGGCACATTATAAAATCATATTGAATTCATTGATAATAATGGTGGCATAATTTGTATTCATAATGTCCAGCGGCATCGATTCTGTTGAAAAACAATGTTGACACGTCCGCCGCCGGCTGGCGCCGAATTGCAAATAACATTGCACAATTCACATTTAGAATTCGAAAACACTAAACCCGCTTTCCACTATGGAATATAGATTACATTTAGTTTAGATATAAATTTAGCTTACCATACTTTTAAATGGAACTTTTTAGAGGTTAGAGATAGATTGGAATTTTTCAATGTTATATTAAACATATTTATAAATTAACATAGATTGATAATATAGTCTATGTTACTTTTAGATAATGTAGCTAGCTTTCTAATGTGAAATAAATATTGTCAATTACAAACAAACCAGTATTTCCTCATAGGTGCATCTCATATAGGTATATCACATTTGAAGTGCATAAGTCGTAGTTGCGTTTTTTGATTACATGAACCTAACATTTCTCTGGGATAAAAATGATCGTATGTGTTAATCCAGGTAATAAACTATCTCTGTGCCATCATAATTATAGTTTATTACCTGGCTACATAGGTACAAACTTTCACATTTATATTATTACTACGATATATTATATGCTCGTATGTATGACGATACTAAATAACAAATATCGATTGACTGAGCAATTCATCAGTATAAAATCAATAAGAGATATAATGTAACCTATATTATAACATCCTTAAAGCCAACTTTAGTGGTATTCGAAATTTAAAATGATTATTATAGCGTATAAGAGCGTGCCTGTTTGTAAATAGAAGTAGAAGAGCTTGCGTTCCGGATACAAACGTCATAAATAAAAAACGTTTTCTTTTCCTGGACGATTGCCGTTTGTGGCATTCAATGTTTGCGATTTCTCCCGTTATTCACGTATTATGTAAATTTTCAATGATTTTAAACCCTTTTTGTACGAACGATACGATTATTGTTAAACCTATTTACGATCTTCGATAGGCCCTCACTGCTTCACTGGCATAAGTGATAAGGATGATATATAATTATTTTTTAATATTTTCTTTTTTTACTTGTGATTCAGGTAATTTAGTCTAACAGTAAATGTAGCCCTATATCTTATCGCCATGATGAGTGCTAAAGCATAGTGATGTGTTTTTTCTTGCGAAGATTTTAAATTAAGTACTTACTCCTCCTCCCCCTTTGTCTAACCAAATAAAAAAATTGGGTGGGATCCTCAAAACGTTTACGGTAATATTTGAAAGAACCCCCGAAACATCGGTTCTTAATGGTGACTAGTTCAATATAATAATTAAATAAACTACTTTTACGGAATCTATCGCGTTTACTTGATTTTCTAGGTCACGGGTGGGGATGGACCATAAATGCTGTGAACTATTCGAAACGCCGGCGTCGGGATATTAAAAAATCAAGTAAACGCGATACATGCAGTATATAATATATATTCCGAGAGGTATGTCGTTGAGGGTGCATCACGTAAAAACTACTGCCCCCCTACCCAAGTGGCATAAATGCTATAGAATAGAATATCAATAATCTAATGTACGAGATTGACATAAGGCTACGACAACGTAAGCGTAACGGACTGTCAATCCCATAAATTTATTATATTCTATGTATTCTACTATGTTTATGCAACTTGGCTAGGATGGCTGTTGTACCACCAAAGGAATGTAACATAGTTCCAGTGGCCCGCCAATAAAGGCGGAGAGACGGCACACGGCGGGTTTCTTTAATGGGTGAGGACCCCACACTACCCTGCTCGTTGTCCTGAACGACGGGGTGTGCGGTTAGGAACATATATTCCCGCCTAAACAAAAAAAAGTTGGCTGTTAGTAAAATTTTCAAAATTTTATTTCTGGCCTTTATTCTTCCTTCCACTTCGTGTTTAGTGGTGTGTGTTTTCTGTAAATGAGGCAGGATCAGCTAGTGTGTAATATTTGAGTAAATAATTATATCCGAAATTATTATTGCAATATTATTAGTAAAGTACAACGGCTATCCATCCGCAGAGAAGTCCCAGACGCTTCATTCCTATTTAAACTAGTAAGAAATGAAATAGACTGCCCCAATCTGCTGCATCTCCTCAGATTTCGTGTCCCTTCTAGATATCCTAGGAATGCTATTACACCATTATGCCCGCCGCTACGCAGGTCTGTACTTGGCGCAAACTCACCAATTCCAAGGTTGTGTAAATTACTCAATAGCCATAGTGACTTAATTGATGTGCACTTTGACAGCATGGGTAGCTTTATTAGGGTCTTTACACGTGACAAACAATGACTCTGACTTGCTTGTGCTGTCATGGTGAACATATCACATACCCGCGAATTCTGGGTGTTGTCATGTATCCGAAATATATACGATTAATTTTAAATGTTGATGTCTCTGAAATTCTACCTATTTGTTGGTTTATATTTTATTTTAAGCTGTATTTTATTTGTGCCGTGTGGGGCCGGCTTTAGAATTGTCCCACCCCTCTCTACCCACGGGAGTCGTAAGAGCCGACTGAGGGATACCGAGGGAGTGGGCAGCAGCACTCCCTCGAGTATTAACAACATCCACTGCGATCGCCAACCCGCCTGCCAAGCGTGGCGATTATCCCCCATGACGGGACCGCTCGTTGTGGCGTCCTCTTGGGGAGGCCTAAGTCCAGCAGTGGACGGTGAAAGGCTGATGGATGGATGGATGGATTTTATATTATTTTATCTTCCTTTGTCTCAATGTTAATTTTTTAAATATTAATATATCTAAAAATAATAATAATTTTATAAACAATAATTTAATTGATTATTTTTTGTATTCTATCCGTTTAATGTGCATGCGGTGTTAGCCAGTAAGTGGTTGTTACACATGTAAATGTATCTACTTTATTTAGTAAATAATTTAAAATGTACAGCGGAAACAATCGTTGGTTAACCTAATAAATAAAGTAAAACTGCATAGGTACCTTTATTTTTTTTTTATCACTATTATTGACAGTTATAATTCCAACTGAAATTCCTAGAGGATATAATTTAGCATTGTAATTAAAGTTTTTTATGATAAGTTAAAATTATACTCAATTACAGACGGATTTGTGATCTCAAAGAGCCATGAATGTCGTTATTTTATCAAAATATAGGTTAGTCATTATTCTCGGATGATCAAGGTCCGATTCCACGGTTGGACATAATTGCGGGCGGTCGGGGCTCCGTTTTGCCTGATCAGGTTACGTGTTATTTGTTTTAAGTTGCTTTTTATTATTCTTTTTGGACCAAAGCCGGTGATTAGTGGATTGTAAAGAAGGGGTTTAAAGCAATTTTTTTTGGATTCTTCAATTAATTGTCTATTATGGTGAATCGATTGAATCCAGTAGTGAGATGAGATGTAGGAGATGACCTATAGACCAAAGTTAAACTTTATTCAGATAGATGTTTAGAAGATTATACAATATTTTGTATACAGAGAGCATTCTGACAAATAGTATATAATATTCAAGAATGCCTGACCACCTTGCTAGATTAATAGATTCAATGTAATTCGTATAGGCTTCCCTTATTAATGAGTTTGATAAATGGTTCCTGTGCCGCTTGTACTTAACGAATCCCTGATTTATCTGGGTAGAGTTATATGCATTTAGAAACGTTACGGACGTTTCGAGCCGTGTTATTTTTTTTTAATGTACCATTAAATCAATGTATGTTTCTGTCTTTGCAGAAACCCCTCCACCGCCCTACAGTCGGTACGCGATGGATGAATTCAAACCTAAAGGTAAGAGTTTTAGTTAGTATAATAGGATAAATGTATATACCTTCATTCCTTTTTTCTAATAAGTACCTATAACGTAAACAACTTCAAAAGATACTACGACAATACTGTCGGTTAAAATATGAAAAAAAAGGAATTAAATGGGAAGAATACTTTATATTATTTTACCCGCGAAGCATGTGGCACCAGATATTCAAATACTTAAAGAATTATAGCATAAATATAATAAAACCATAGATTATAGAACATGTAGTGACAAAGTCGGATGGGTCGTGGAATCCGAGTGCGGGCCGGGCGCAGACGCCGCTTCCTGGAAATTGGGCATCGGTAGTCATGTGCTATTAACGATTTTGTTTATATCGATAAATATCGGTTTGTGGATACTATTTCGATTGTAAAGATGAAAAAGCATTTATCTAAAAATGCTACTGTCAATGAATAACGACTCCGTAACATATTTAATAATATTGAAGAGTTTTGTGGCTTCTTGCCGTGTGGGGCCGGCAATAGAATTGAATGGGAGTCGTAAGAGCCGACTGAGGGAATGGGGAAGTGGGCAGCAGCACTCCTTCGAGTATTAACAACATCCACTGCGATCGCCAACCCGCCTGTCAAGCGTGGCGATTACGGCACTATCCCCCATTCTTGGGGAGGCCTATGTCCAGCAGTGGACGTTAAAAGGCTGATGGATGGATGGATGGATTGTGGCTTCTTCCTTATTGCCTTATTTAATCTTAACAAAAAAAGATAAATCAAAAAATCTTCTTATTGCCTTAAACGCAGGTTGTGATTTTACCAATTACCTACGTATAATTAAACATAACTGTGGCTGTACACATTCGTCGAGACACAACGAGACCGGCCGAGGGCGAGTGTGTACATGGTAGCTTCGTCTCGTCTCGGGGCTCTCGCTATGTCTCGGAAGAGTGTCGGTTTTTTGTGCACGAATCAAAGGGTCTCGGTGAGTCTTGCGATGAAAACGAGACCGCGCCTGTACACACTCTTTTGCTTAGTTGCCCGCCAACTGCGTTTGCGTAAAGACGTGCTTTCTGTGTGCGACAACGATGTGTTCTAACGCTTTTTAGAAGCCTACCAAAGGCAATCACTATTATGGAATCCTAAGAATCTCAGCCACAAGGATAAGCAACTATTACACGACGCTTGGTTGCGGATAAGCAACGATTTTGATATCCCCGTGGAAGATTTAAAAAAAATATATTCCTGTTGAATAGTTAAATAGTTATTTTTCGCCATGGTTTAATATACTTTTTTTATGGTAAATGATTAAAAAATTACAATAACTAATAAAAAAAATAAACGCCGCAATTGTTTTTTCCTCGTCCATCGCGACGGGCATCCGAAGTTCAATTGATACAACGAGCGTGTACATGGTGTGCTCTCGTGTCGAGCTTCTACGAGACGAGAGTGGACGAGAGGTTCGCGAGACAGACGAGTGTGTACAGCCGCAGTAAGAGTTAAGTTTCAATACCTGGTAAATCTGCATTACTTTTAAAACAAAAAAATATTAAGTTATGCTATACATATATATATCTCATCATCCGGGGAAGTGCTCTTATTGGAAGGGACGCGGGTTCGATTCCCGCTCGCACTGAAGTTCTCTTTTTCCTCATTCACAAATAATTTGTACTTTAAAAAGTAGCTGAGCATGTCAAATGATAAAAAAATATAGATCAAAATCAAGTAAACTTGAAATAAATACTCAAAACTAGTTTTATTCTATAAAAAAATATTTACAAAAATAAATGTTATCGATAAATCATAATGACTACCCATATTACAGCTCTAGCGGTTCTCGCGCATCCCCGCCGGGCCGGGCGCATTCCAGCGCCATCTTTAAAACTACATTATACATAGATGCGTGCGCCTGCGCCTTTCGCTAGTGCACTTACTGCACTTGTGACGTTTTACCGATAGGTACTCTAAGTTTTACCGCGAGCCATGATTAGTAATTTGTTCATAACAGGGCTGCTAATTTAAAAAAACATCTGCATTTTACCTAGGATTAATTTCTGAAATCTATAATATTAAGTATGGTATCTATCTACCTAATCTATTTCAATTTGAACGTACTCTGTGAAATAGACGTATTTACAGAAATTTTTCAGTAGGTACATAAAACTATGGATCCCACTGCTGCGCAAAAACCTCGCCCCAATCCTAGTCTAGGTATACTGGTCCAAATGAGTTGGTAGGCTGGTTTAGGGGTTTAGGGCATACTCGCAGTGGTACTTTTCATTATATGTAGGTACTTATTACATAAAATATGGTGGCAGATGTGTCACGACCCACCGCCCACCTGATGTTATGTTGTTAGTAGATTGTCGTACTCAGTGTGGTATATAATATCTGTATTATATTATACCAAGTTGAATACACGGTACGACAGAAGTCGCAAAAACCTCATAGAGTAGGGATTTTACTTACCTACTAAATTTAAATGAATGACGTATCTGCTGAAAATTTCTTTAAGTATACAAGAACGACTGCAACCGCACACTGCTAGCAACACTACTAGTTTATATGAAAATGATTCGGAGCAGAGCGACACTCCTGCACCGAGGCGCGCAGCTGCGACTGAACCGCAGCATCAGTAGTGGCGCGGACTGCAGAGTTCTTACAATGTACGCCTCCTAAACATGTCGACTCGTGTAGTGGACAAGCCTCAGCCTACAGCCGCGACATGAGCGGTCTGCAGTCCATCTCGGAATAAAAAAGGCCGCAACCGTAGGCATTAATGCGGTTGGCTGCAGCCACAGGCCGCAATACTGTCTGCGGCTGCAATCTGCGGCCCGTCTCAGACTTGTACCTTACCTTAATAATATTTACATTATTTACTTAAACGTGTTTAATTTTATGTTTCATTAGTTTAATGCGTTAAATTGTGTCGCGTGAATCAAGCTTAAAACACGAATATGATATATAGGTATACCTGTGGTTAAGCAGGTCATGCCATTTTTTAACTACTCATATTATTGCTTGCGTGGTAGACGAGTCACTATCCACCCGATAATAAGTGGTCACCGTCGCTCATGGCTTCAAATATACTAAGAGTACCTATTGTCAAGCCACTGCTCAACCATTTCATTTCGCTTACCTATATGAAATGAAAGAATAAACGAATATCTCGCCCTACAACCGAAACAACAAGGTGCTTAATGGCCGGTCACACGGGAAACGGTGATACCGATCTGGGCTCGAATACAAATGAATACTACCACTTGGTATACCGCCCTACCACCACTAATGCAATGTGTAATAATCGCTTACTTCCTCGCCTTACATATAGTACTTAGTCGCCTCGTACATCACCACAAGAAAGACTGGGGTGGTGACATTTATATTCCTAGTTCGGTTTATTCTGGTAAATAACATATTAAGTATATAAAATAAAGTAAATTCCTATTAAAAATTAACCCCTAGTAATTTCCGATTAATCATCAAAAGCGTGACCCTCGCCGTAGTTATCCCGGAAATCCCTGTGTAATCAATGCAAGGGTGCGAAATTCCGGGGTTTATTGTCGGGATTCCCTTACATCATAGGATTTTCCACACTCCCCCTCGCTGTCGCGACGTGCTCGTGTTCAGAGATGGTTATATCAGCAGTGACTGTCATTTTAAACTGATTACAGCTCTAATTTATTTGAGGGTTGGTTATTGTATATTAAGGGTTAGATTTGGGTTCAATTTGAGCTAATTTTACGCCTTTTATGTACAGATAAATAAAATTATTATCTAAATAACAGATTTTTTACTAAATGCATATAAAAGTGTATATCTATTTTACATAAATACCAATTTAAATTTTTTCGTTTCTTTGTTCCGACTAATCTCCTGGTCGGCTGGACCGATTTGAAAGACACTGGCAGATAGCTTATGTTACAAGAAAATTAGGGTTCCGCACCAAAACAAAATTACTAAATCCCTTGAGAATGATGTCGCGGGTAGCAGCTAGTTGTTTAATACCTGGTACTGGTACCTACAGTACGACCTGAGCTTTTTTTGGGGTCGTAAGCCTGTCTTGACCATACGAGTCCTTTGCGAGATAGTTCTCTATAACTGCCTCTGTAGTGCAGCGGTAGTGTGAGCGACTGCTGATCTTGAGGTCTTGGGTTCGATCCCCGGGTCGGGCAGTGTTATTGAGCTTTTTCGTAAAAAGAAAAATTCTCAGTAGCAGCCCGGAGTTTGGAAATGTGCCCGGTAGACGGCAATAGGCTCTCCGCCTATTACGTGGGACTTAAATATAGCTGGCGAATCGTGGGTGTGTAATATACCTCTGTCTACCCCTTCAGGCAATATAGGCGTGAAGCTATGTTATTATTTTGTGTTCTCTCAATCAATGAGCCAATTGATGTCCACAGGACATGGACAGCTCCATAACGTCACTATGTTCGTTTCTCAGCATGTCGCTCTATCCGTCGCTATCAGACCATCTAAGCGGATTGCTTCTTCTACTTCAACAATCATCAGTCCTCTGGCATATACGATCAGCCCATAAACCTCTAGTAAGCATATAATATGACGAAAAAATATGATATTTAGATTTTTTTTATATATACATATTTTTAGCATTTGACATGCTTAGCCGTATACATTAAACACAAAGTGGAAAATGTGAAATCGAAAATAACAGTCACGCTCATGAGCAAGATTTGAACCTGCATCTCCTGGATACCGTCCAGATGCTTTGTCAATTCAGCAATCGTGACAACTGCTCTCGACTGCTAATTTCGATAACACATTCATACTTAACGTCCTGGGTTAAGCATCTGGAATTGGCAATGCATCTGGACAGTATCCAGGAGATGGAAGTTCAAATCCTGCTCGTGACTGTTATTTTCGATTTCACATTTTCCACTTTATGTTTAATGAAAAAATATGAGATAAACAGCCGGACTGGAGACTCGGCGCCGGCGCCTCGATACGCGACGACACCGCTACGATAACGTTAATGGACACCCGGTTTATCACTAAACTATAACCCACGCAGTAAATCAAACTAATATTTAACACACAACAATAAAGTCCAAAATTCCCTGAGAGAAATTACGAAACTCAAAAATTTGGTATTACAGTCGAAAACGAACTTAACTGTCCATAGATAAGATTTGGAATCTGTTGTGTACGTGTTAGAGGAGGAGAGGTATGAATGGATTCGAGGAAATGCTTTAATGTGGGACCGGAATGTGAATGTCACGCGTATCTGGAAAAGGATGGGTTGGCCCATTGAGACAGGATATCGTAAGTGCTTTGATATACCTAAGAGGGTTTGATTGTCCTGTTTGGGTGTGAGTTAAGATACCGTGCTTTTAGATTTATTTTCACTTAACATAATAAGTATATTTCTGTTATTTAACAATGTATGTAGGTATAGTACAGACAGTCTCGTAGTAAAAAAATTAAATGATGTGTCGGAGGAAAACACCTCGAAGAAACTGCTTGCCTTTTTTTTTTCGGTAGGGTGGGAAAAATGTACCTAACTGCACACCCCGTCGTTGGGGGCAACAAACACCCTATCTCTGCCTGTATGATATATGTTCAGTGTTATTCCATCCACATGGCAACTTATTCCATTCCAGACAGTAATGTCTATGAAAATAATTCCAATGATCAAGTAAATTCCTCTAGAGCCTTAGTATAATTAATCCCCATCATATTCATAAATGCTGGTACATATTTGAGCGCGGCATAGCCGTGAAGCTTGTAAACAAACCAGACGCATCTACTTGCATCGTTTATGTGTCAGATGGGAAAGACTTTCAATTGAGACGGGGACGGGACGGATCCGATATTACTTTGACTTTGCTGACAAAATAAACTTGTTATATAAAAATATTGTCATTGGCGGAATAATTCATACGATAAATACCACACATAAATTAAAAACGTTTATATTTTTTTTTGGCTGTGTGGGGCTGGCTTTAGAACTGTCCCACCCCTCTCCACCCATGGGAGTCGTAAGAGCCGACTGAGGGAATACCGAGGGAGTGGGCAGCAGCACTCCTTCGAATATTAACAACATCTACTGCGATCGCCAACCCGCCTGCCAAGCGTGGCGATTACGGCACTATCCCCCATTCTTGGGGAGGCCTTTGTCCAGCAGTGGACTTTAAAAGGCTGATGGATGGATGGATGGAGTCTCGTTAAAACTAAAAATTACTTCACCGATTTCAATTAAGTATAGTTTTTTTTTTTGTTTTATTCGCTCTAACACAGGGGTGGATTAAAAGATACAAATAAGAAAAACTCATAAAAAATTAATAATTCAAAATTGATAATTTTTTTCTTTCGACTATGGATAGATAACAAAATGACGGCTACTAACATTCTTTCTAATTTATTTGAATTACAAGCAAGCTTTATTTAATAACCTATCTAAATTCTAACCTTTACCCTACTAAACAGATTGATTAGCATTGATAATCGCTGACAAACTGCAGGGGATAGGATATTTATACATACGAGTACCTATATAGATTTGCTAAAAACATGCATTGATATCATTTTATTTTAAATTTTATATTATCCCTACGATTTATCACGTCGTTAGGTGTAAATAATCCCGAAGCGGTGTCATTGAGCTTAAAAATATTCGATGGGACCGACCTACCGAGTTAGGCCCGCGTGCAATGTCTCATAGCTCGTTCTTGTGTCCAATATTAGAAAGAATGAAAGAAAATAACATTGACAGTACAATGTTAATAGTAGTGATAACACAAAGCAAGACAGAGTAATGCCAAACAGAGATAGAGAGACTTACCTGAAGCCTCTGAATGGACTTCCTGCTTTCAACAACGTTTAAGTATGTTGTGCCCTTGGTATTGCCAAAGTCCGTAAGCGGTTACCACTTACCATAGGCCGTTTGCTCGTCTTAAATATTGAGTCTCCAGTCTGAAGTGGATACTTAGTAAAATTCTGATTATCTATTGCATTACTGGTGGTAGGGATGCGTCGGCGGGCCCAAACCTGAACCATCTTTCGTGTGACTATTAAACACGTCGGTATTATGGTTGTAGCGGAAGATATCCGTTCATTCTCAGCAGCGAAATGAAATGGTAAACAGTGGCTTGGCAGTTAGGTACGTAAAGCATTGAGTCCATAGTGGTTATTGCCACATACCATTAGGTACGCCGTGGCTCGTCTGCCACTATAAGTAATAGTAAAAAACTTGAAAATTTTGCAAAGCTCGTATGTGCGTCAGCTCATAAATGACTGTTTGCTGAAGGCAAAACATGTTGAGAGAAAACGTGTATGTGTTTTCTCTATGGCTTGTGAAGACTGCCAAGCAACATTGCGCTAACAAGCACACAATAGTTGCAAAGTAGGTTTTGGAAAAATAATAATAAAGCCAAAATTTCCAGATAAAAATAATATATACCTATACAAAGACGAATAGAGAAGTTTAGGAAAAGAAATATGCGATAGGAATATTTACCGTTACTTTACCACACAATTCTGTGAGCACTCTTGCTAAGCTCATTCATGCTGGAAAAAGCAACTAACTTTAACCTTTTTTTTATTGTGCGGGAAAAATGTACCTAATAAAATGTTATATATTACTTCCCTAGCCTGTTTTCCTGTCGGCCCGCGAGATCTTAACATAGCATCACGCATGTATTCCCCGAAGGGGTGGCCAGAGGTGTATTACACATCTACGATTCGGCAGCTATACTTAAGTCCCACGTAATAGGGGACGAGCCTATTGCCGTCTACCGGGCACATTTCCAAACTCCGGGCTGCTACTGAGAATTTATCTTTTTACGACAAAGCTCAATAACACTGCCCGACCCGGGGATCGAACCTGAGATCTCATCATCAGCAGTCGCTCACTTTGAGGCAGAGTATCCTCCTTATTCCTTTATCAAATCCCATGATTTACCCCTCATTTTAAAGCTTATCGTGCCAGCTAATGACAAAAAATAGACGGCCAACGGTCTAAAAATGCACAGCTTTTAAATTTGAGATTTAATATCATCCAAGAGGAGGTCCTGCACTGCGGAATTCCGCACGGGTCGACTAGTATTTATATTTAATATATTATTAATACTAATAGTTGCGTTGCGACTAGTTTTTGTAGACGGTGCGTCACAGACAGAGCAATAGGTGTGTCTGTATATACAATAATTTATTACATATATATGTATATAAACTTGTTGTAAGTGATCGTTTAATTTCGTCTGAGGTCCTTAGAGGTGATAAGCGTTGCTTTAAAACTACACAATCACTTCAGCATTTATTTTGACCAACATGGGAATTGCTAAAGTTCGAAATTTCAATGGAAAAAGCGAGTAGGTATGAAAGAGAGTATTGGTGTAAAGATGCGAAAGGGAATGCTGCGATGGTTCGGACATGTGGAACGAATGCTGGACGAGCGACTGGTTATGAAGATATACAATGCGAAAGTGGATGGATGTAGGTACAGGGGGAGATCGAGACTCACCTACCTAGACCAAATCGGTCATGTATTGAAGGAAGGTGGAGTCAGGAGTCTCCGAAACCGGCGAGCGTGTATGAAGAGAATTATGAATGTTGAGGAAGCGAGAGATGTATGCAAGAACCTCTTGGCACTCTGTTCTCTCTGCCTACTCCGCAAGGGAAATGACGTGATGATAAGTTAGTTAGTTTGGGAATTGCTATCCCATTCGAGCTATCTATTTTTCCGGGATAAAAACTACCTTTTCTGGGTTCTAAACTAAATGTATAATGTCGGGCAATGTTATTGAGCTTTTTCCTAAAAAGAAAAATTCTCAATAACAGCCCGGAGTTTGAAAATGTGCCTGTAGATAGATGTCAATAGGCTCGCCCCCTATTACGTGGGACTTAAACATAGCTGGCGAGTCGTGGGTGTCTAACACTACTGTCTATACACCTCTGCCTACCCCTTAGGGGAATACAGCCGTGATGCTATGTTTTGTTTAGTTATGGCGTGAAAGTCTAACAAACAAACAAAAGAAATTTCGCATTTTTAATATTACTAGTAAACTAGTTTTTTTGGTTACTTATATAATTATCCGCCATCTGATATTGTAGCGAGATAAAAATTGTTGATATAGTTTTTAAGTGTAAACAAGAGTTATGAAACAATAAAAACAGACAAAACATCGTTTTGTGTTCAGCAGAAACGTCTAAATAGCCTAATACAGATATAATTAATTTCACATCTTTATTATACACAGACACGGCTCTGTTACAGTTTTAAAATAGTACGAATATAATTGAGTTGACTGTTATTTTCAATTTCACATTTTCACACTTGTGTGTGTTCATAATACCTATAATATAGATTGATTTCCTTTCCATGAAATGAAATGGTGAGCAGCGGCTTGGCAGTATTGTTGAGTCCATGATAGGTGGTTACAACTTTATTTAATACTACGTGGGCGCAAATAAACATACGAGCCACCTAGTGGTTAACGGTTACCGTAGCCTAGCCCCGTAGCTGCACCAGAGGCATTACTCGCATGTCGCCAACTCCAAGAAAAAGTATAGATGGAAGGATAAAAAGGAAAGGATCAGGAGAGGGTTTGGGCTTCATTGCATAACCCTACGCGATCGAATCCGTACTACGGAGATCCGTAGGAGAACGGGAGAGACCGACATAGCCCGCTGTATTGGAATGCTGAAGTGGCAATGCAGGCCGCAGCGCTCGACGAACCGAACGGCCTCCCACCAGATGGACCGACGATCTAGTCAAAGCCGCGGGAAGCCGTTGGATGCGGACGGCGCAGGACCGCTCGTTGTGGCGTTCTCTTGGGGAGAAAAAAAAAAGTCTACGACAATATAGATATCATTTGTGCTTATATTTGATTATTTTGTCCGCAGAACACGGAGAAAGCACAGAGGATGCCAGGAGGACCAACCACGAGCGGCTTGTCACCGGCTCCCTAGCTACTGACGGTGAAGGTAAGCATTTTTACTTTACCATTGAGATGGTGACGTTTTACTGGAAATAACTCGAATAAGGTCGTAAAGACAAATGTGATGAGGAGATTGGGTAAGGGATTCGATTCCCGCTCGCACTAAAGTTCTCTTTTTCCTCATTCACAAATAATTTGTACTTTAAAGTGGAAGTAACTGTTAATATCAAACGCTACATTTTTTAATATAGAATGGAAGATGTTTGTTTAGGCTGTAGCGGTTTTATAACACAGGCGGCAGAAAGCCGCTCGTGGCGCCCTCTCTGAAGGCCTGTTCAATAGTAAACCACAAAGGGCTGATGTATGAATGTCGTTTAATAGAATATCGCAATAAAATAAGACCTATGTACTTTCCTCACTTTCTGAAGAAAGACACGTGCCGTTAATGATAATAATAATATTTTGGTGATGTTGTCTTCCTAACGTTATCCGTTTAGGAATAGGCTCCAGATCTATCTGTTTTTAATTGGTCAATTGTATTTATACGGAGCGGCTGCCTACCCGACCTCCACAACCCAAGTAACCTACTTGGCGACCTCACAACAAGATCAGATGAGATTTTTATTCAGGAGTGTGATAACGTAATCTATACTATTATAAAGCCGTAACAGAGCTGTGTCTGTACATTTAAGATTAGATTATTAAGAAAAAAATACTGAATTAGGCTACATAGGCGTGTTTAAACACAAAATGTTTTTTTTTAGATTTTTTATTTATTTTATTTGTTTGCGCATCACGCAAAAACTACTGAACGGATTTTGATGCAACTTTTTTGTTTGATAGCTCTTGACTGGACTTAATAACTGGTATACATTTTATCCCGCTACTATATCGGGAACCTGAGATAATTATAACGTAAAAACTAGCTTTTGGCTGCGGCGGAGCCACGTGCAAAGGCTAGCAAACAGAAAATTTATTACGAAAATCTTTTTCCAAAAACTAAAACTCCCTATTACTCAATAAAAGCAATATTTAAGACCTGAATTGTTAGTACAATAGTAGTACATAGTGGTCCCATTAGCTGGTGGTGGCCTAACCTTGACGATCGATCGTTCGCCGCCAGGCCGGCGCCGGTGCCACACCGTCCACGCCTTACCTTGTTCGTGGGATTATCTTGCTAATGTGGGATTTTGGTATCAGTTGGATTATTGAAGCAGTTAGAACTGATAACTGTGTTTTAACTGGTTAGTTCTATAAAGCTGCATGATTAGAATAATTTTGGTTAGAGGCTAGAGCACGTAGTTGGATAGAACTATAAAAAGATATACATATATAATAACGATAATCATCTCAAGACTGCAATATAAGTCACAGCGGCTAGTGTGAACAGACGCTAGTCATGTACGTAGGAAAATTATAGTGCACGAATGTGTGCGGCTGCACTAACATATGTGCACTCTCTGTTCCCTCACTCTTATAGTCCAATGCGACGGCATTTTCATACGACCGGAGAGAGATCAGGACCAACGGATTTACGTACTTTCCGAGGCACGAGTTTCTGAGGCACTAGTAGAGTAATTCAAGAGTTGCTATTGAGAATTTCTTAACGGATTTATATCTCTTCTAATTTATTTAGACAAGCCATAGCTCATCCCGGCACATTACGGGCATAGACTTCACAAACTATCGATAAAGTTTCCAGGCAGGATACCTCACCATGTTTTTATTCATGGTTCAGTGATATGTAAACAAATATAATATCGGAAAGTCAGAGATGTTTTGAAAAGTCTTAGCTTTAGACGGGATCGAACGCGTTACCTCTGCCTTGGCAATCGTCGCTTTTATTACTAAAATAATATTCTAGTCAATCCGCGCAATTTGTAAGGCAAATCATAATTTAATTACGACCCGTAAGGGCTCGAATTAGCCACATGCACAGAAAGCTTTTCAAATAAATTTTAGTTAATAAATCTAAAAATACACGCTTTAGTAGATAGTTGATCTAAAAAGTTGAAAGTACTATTAAAATAAAATCATTGTGAAAAAGCGTGGGGTGCTTGCCATAAATGTTACAAATAGGTAATTGGTAGCTGTTCACAAGATTTATTATGATTATTAAGATAGTAAAAAGCACCCCACGCTTTTTTTACAATCATCGTTATTTATTATAATATTATTTTCTACTTGAACATAAAGTGCGAAAATGTGAAATCGAAAATCATAGTCACGACCAGGATTTGAACCTGCATCTCCTGGAAATCAGTCCCAGATGCTTTACCAATTCAGCCATCGTGCCTTTTGCTCGAGACTTCTAGAAATGGACGAGCATGTCGTGCTCAAAATTAAAAAAAAAATATATGATTTTCCTCTTTTATTTCAACTAGTTACTAACGCGTGCATTTACAGTTTTTTTTTAAAACTACAATTTATTGGATTATTTTTTAGTTTTCAATACAACATCAGAAGCTTAAGAGACCCATTATTTTTTATATCGTAGATGTGACGATACTACCGGTGTCCTCATAAAAGAAACAGACTAACTTGTTAAATTATTGTATTGTCATCGGTTTTTGATAAGCGCTAAGTTTCAATTTAATCCGTTTAGAAGTTGATGGAAATCACGTTCAAAGATTCCATACAGGCGAAGCTAGTAAATACGCGCATTAAATGACACACATACACACACAAAGATGTAAAGGGGTTGTCCTTTGTGGGAATCGAAACTACAACACCCGGCATAGGAGGACGGTATTTAAACCTACGCCGCTACTACGCCATTATTGCAGTCACAGTTATCGTCAAATATTGTAAACGATTGGTTTTTGGCATAACTATGGTTATCTTTCAGCACCCACATTGTTCCATATATTATTTTATTACATAGATTTTAACTGAAGTATCTATACGTCGTTCCGAAACTGTCTGAGCGATATAAGCTCACAAACAAACACCTTTATGTTTAGCCGGGAAAAATGTACCTAAACGCACGTCCCCGTCGTTTGGTGCAACGAACAGGGTCTCACCCACTAAATTAAACCGGCTGTGTCTCTCCGCCTGTATTGGCGGGCCACTGGAACTGTGTGACAATTTTTCAGTGGGAACATCACAAACCCGCTGCTAGGGAGTAATTCCGGTCATGGTACACCCGATAGTAAGTGGTCACCGCCGCTCATGGAACCACCATTTTATTTATCATATGGGAAATGAATGGATGGCTATTTCCCGCAGGAGACCGTTCATTCTTTAATTTCGTAACTGCGTAATGAAACGGTTAGCAGCGGCTTGACAGTAATCTTGGTATAGTTGAGTCGAGCGAGGGTTACCACTTACCATCAGGTGGGCCGGAGCACCTACCATCACAAGCAATAAAATAGCCAAAACACCTTATCAACCGCTTGCTTAATGAACGGTCATACGGCAGACGGAAGTACCGACCCGCTCGGGCTTGACAAGTGAGTACTTACTCCCACTTGGCAACCAACCCTACTTTGGTAGTATACAATAACAGATACAAGTACTCATTCAACAACTATTGGTGAATCGCATTAAGAACAGTTTCGTGTAGGAATCAACCTCACAACATTCGGCATAGGAAGTCGGTATATCATATTACTCAATCTGTACAATGAAATATGTTTCATTCTCCGTTCAGTTACATGTGGAACTCAGTATTTACAATTGCCGATGTAGTTGGCATCGCTGAATGGTCACGGTGAGCCAAGATTTGACTGGACAACTGATGTCAGGACCTAAAATATCATTAAACTGTTATACGGTAGCGATGCTGTCAGCTTTATTACTGGGTGATGAAATTGGCAGACAATATTTTGAAATTCACTACAATAGATTAGACTCAACTTTTCGAAATTATGCATCTGAACTTACATGCCTGAGAAGGCTTGTCACCACAGCGTTAAAATTTTTACAACAAATCTGTAAATATTACGTCACCAAATTTAGATTCCACCTCCTTTCTTACTTTATACATGATTAATAACGATTAAAAAAAAAATAAACAACAACGTTACGTTTCGTTAGACCCCCGTCCGTTCTTGTCACATTTTGTCACACCACCAAGCTATACCCCCCAATAAAAATCGTCTATGAAAGTTGTTTTTAAGTGACATTATACCAGCCAAGAATTACATTTAGTTTTCATCAAAATAAACCTGAATTTTGTTCCTTCCAGAGCGTCAGAACTGGGAGTCAGAATGGTGTCGACTAGCTTACTGGGAGTTAACCCAGCGAGTGGGTCGACAATTTGGAGTCCGGGTGAGAGCAGTGGACGTTTTTGGAGGAGGTGGAGGCGCTTGCGGATCTGGGAGGGATGGCTTATGTCTGGATGCATTAGATCAGAGTACCGCACCGCAAGTTGAACAGGTAATGAGGCACATTTAAAATCCACTTAAAATGTACATCGTATTATAAGGATCTCTGCAAACTTTCACCACCACCATACGAGTACATTGGTGTCCCTCCGCAGGGCACGGTTCTCTTTCTACAGTGAGAGGATTCTAGGAAAAGTATTAGGAAACAGTCCATCACGTTGGCCCATTGCCGGTTGCTAATCTTTACAAGCTGTGAAGAAAATCTCTTGCAGGTTTCCTGACCCATATTTTCCTTCACCAAATACACACATAATTTAGAAAAATAACTAAATCAGAGGTGATGCTAACAAGGTCTTGCCTTCAGATTAGGGATCGAACTGGATACCACTGTCTTTGCAATCTTTAGTTTTACCGCTAGGCTATCGTTGCAAATTCACATGAATAAATTTCGGGAAAATAGAATAATATAAGTACCAGCGGGGTATCTATTATATACTGAATCGGGAAATCTCTAGGATCCAGTACATATATTCGAATCCGTTACTGTAATATTTTCGAAGATGTATCTTGCTCGAGCCCGTGAGAAGGCGTCGCGGTAGATCCAAATGAAGGTGGCGGGACGAACTTAATACATTTTTAGTCAACTAATGAAAAGTGACTCAAAATCGTAATGTATGGAAGGGAGGCTTTTGATCAGTAGTGGGACATAAATACCCGATAATAATGATGATAATCTTGCCTTAGCATCATAACAATTTATGCATATCTTTAAATGGAATCTTTTTCTCCAGGAAAATAATTATATTGAGGTCCGAAAATGGACTCTACGAATAATTTACTACAACATTCCCCGTATTGATATAATAAACCTACATACAGCAGGCGTCCAACAAAGAGCTGTGTATTCGCCAGGGTTATCTGAGGTTATCAGACGTGCCTCTACTCTAAATCAATGTAGCAATCCGTTGAAATGTAATCTGCTGCGACACTTGAAGCTGTTACGATTGAATATGTGGAGAATTTTAATTAATGTATATTTTGCGGTTGGGTATTTTGGATACCCTTGCTAAAATAGACATTGTTTCCATTAAACAACCTCACTTGAGTTCTCAGAATTGTTGAAGTTATAGTTTCTGTTTCTTGGATACTGGATCCTCTTTAAGAAAGTTCTTGATTACCGAATGTTTTTGCTTTGGAATTAGATTCGGAACCCTAGGCTAATTGTTTGCACTATTATAACCACGTTATAGACATACACGTTATAAACTATTATAACTTAGGTTATCGTTATATATCCATCCATCAGCCCTTTAAAGTCCACTGCTGGACATAGGCCTCCCCAAGAATGGGGGATAGTGCCGCAATCGCCACGCATGGCATGCAGGTTGGCGATCGCAGTGGATGTTGTTAATACTCGAAGGAGTGCTGCTGCCCAGACGGCTCTTACGACTCCCATGGGTGGAGAGGGGTGGGACAATTCTAAAGCCGGTTCCACACGGCAATCGTTATATATTATACTATCAAATTCAGCCACGCGTTGCTGTGGCTCAGTTATTGTAGGCATGTAGGCTATCCCACATCCATTTTGGATTGGATTTGCGTAAATCCTTTCTAAGTGCTCAACTACAATACCAAAGAAACCCATATATGTAAATTTTTACGGTCCCCAGGAGTTTCGGCTGTGCGTTTTATATCTCTGCCGACTGACAGAGACTAGTTATTCTTAATTATATAGATATATTTTGAAAATACTGTCCTCATTCATTAGCGAGTTATTGTGCGAAATATCTAATCAATTTAAACTTTATTACAGGTGCGGAAAACTCGAGCAAAGATCGGCTTAGGAGTCACCTTATCCCTCGAATCTGACGGTGTCTGGCTCTACAACCGTAGCCAAGAACCGGTTTTCGTCAGTTCTCCAGCTTTGGATGCAGCGGCTGCCAAAGCCCTGCTGGTGTGGAGAGTAGCCCCGGGTCATTGTCTTTGCATCTTCGACCCAGCTTGCCCTCCGCCTGCAGTCTCCCTGCCTCATATCGGGCCTGTGGACTCAAGGTCGGTGAGGATTTCGTTTGCTAAGGGTTGGGGACCGAAATACTCCAGGCGGGATGTGACAGCGTGTCCGTGTTGGCTAGAGGTGTTACTAGCGCCCCCTAGCTGACGTAAATAGAGTGCCGTGTTTTATTTTGTCTGCCTTTGTGTTTTGAGAGGAAAGGGATCTGAAAAGTGTTTTTGATATGTATGTGATATTTGTGTCGTTTTCCAAATATATTTGAGTCATAATAAATTATATATTTTTATATATTCAGAAGCTTTGCTCTCAAAACGAATGGGCACACAGATCTCGAACAGTTTCCTTAGACAATGGACCGCGAGTGATGTGTCGGACATATTGAAAAACATTTAGTGATTTCATTTGTTGGACTAAAATAATACTTTTAATAAACATGAAATATCGTCTGAATGAAGTGTATCTTTTATAGGTATTTAGGTGTTGTAAATTATAATTTGGATATGTAAACTTCAAAAATCGGGAATTTCAACTGAATTGGGTAAAAATCCGGCTTTGTCACAACAATTAATGAAATTGAAAAATAGTTTAGTAAATTATAATTTGGATTATAAAAATAGCACAAAATTCACAAGATATAATTTAGAATACAAATTATTATTTGTGAATGAGGAAAAAGAGAACTTTAGTAGGAGCGGGAATCGAACCTGCGTCCCTTCCAATCCCGGGAAGTGCTCTAATCCACTGAGCTACCGTACTACTTTGCGGTCATACCCAATTTCCTCATCACATTTGTCTTAACGACCAACGCCATCTATCGGAATGCATGTAAATTCTCCGGATTGGAAGGGACGCAGGTTCGATTCCCGCTCGTACTAAGGTTCTCTTTTTCCTCATTCACAAATAATAATTTGTGCTCTAAAAGTAGCTGAGCTAAAAATATAGATCAAGGTATTCATATGCCTAGATCAAATTTTGTATACATTTTTTGTTAAGAAGCGATTAAGTGCACTTATCTTGCTTTTATCTAATTATCAAATCATTTGACGCCTATAAAAGAATCGTTAAAGTATTTATACTCATAAATTGACATGTACCATATTTGTATGATGGTAAATTTGATGCACAGGGGCCAATTATTTACAGAAACGGTTTTTCTTTTACAATTATTAGTAAAAATAATTTGAAATACAGCGTCTTCATTAATTTACAGTTCACACTTATTACAGTAACTTTACAGGTTTACAGAAAATGTATATATTTGTATAATTCCTGTATATTATTTGTTGTACATACGGCAAAAATGTTTTAATAATTTCAATCACCATAATAATGTAAAAAGAGGGCCTAAAAATTATAAAATACAGTTGATTAAAAGTCTACGAGTAAATAAACGTATTTTCACAATAATTCAGTAAAATCAATATAAATAATTTTATAGTAATAGTAGATAATAATTAGTATGTTTTATTAATAATTATCAAAACATTTTAATATTATGAATAATCCATGTAATTTTTTTGTAATAAACAGAGGATGTCATCTGTTTTTCCACAATGACCTTTACTGTGCCGCGTACTTCCAACGGCTCTATGCGAATTTTTTATTGTATTGGAAAATGTATTTAAATCATAAAATTACTCTCTCAGATTGGAGTAAGCCAATTTTTGTTGTGGAGTACTTAGTTGATTTTACTCGATATTTATGTAATTATCTTCTCTCGAGATTTAATTAACTGTAACAGACACCATGAAGTTGAGGCCTTATTGTATATTAGTCATATAAAAATATTATAAATACTGTACATATTGTATAAACTCGATTTTAAGACAATGCGAGACTGTATATATAATAAATCAAATGTGTACTTTATAATTAATTATTTATAATTATTAAACTATGCCTTACCTTAGTTATAAATTATTTAAGAATTTTATTATATAATTTAAACATATTTTATATAAAACATACATGGAGAATATGACACATTTTTTATTGGCAATTCTGAACTTTTTTTTAAACGAAGAAGGCTGTGTGAATAGCATTTTGAATGATTTCAATCTGTATACTCATTGTTTCAGTTTTGAGAAAATATTCTAGAGTAATACTGTAGCCATCTTATGACATGATAGTTGTTGAAAACTGTTATAATATTCTTTGGTCAGTGGATTTTCTATCATAAGCTTTTTGCTTTAATATTTCAAAATATTTTTTTTCCATTGTAGGTAGTAATTACTGAAATTTACAATGAATATCCAAATAATCGTTTGCTATCAGTGATCTCTTGTTTTATTGCGACATTTAATTCAATCTGCTTTAGTTTTAGTTGAAGAAAAATTTCATGTCACTTAGCAAGCTGGCTACGGCTAAGATTTCTCAAAATTGTTTTTAATGTATCTCAGTTTTAGTTATGGGAGCAACAGAATTATTTGATTTAAATAAAACTATTTTCCCGGAACCACATTTAATCACGAGAGAAAGGGAGATCGTTCTCGCGTGACTAAAGGTGCTATACATTCGGGATATTACATTCAGTTCAGATCGATTCCCTAAAAGTAGTTTTATTTCTTAATACGTAATCGGAAATAACCTGAACTTTTTAAAAGAGATCTGTCGATATAATGATATAAAGTGCAATCTTATTCTTTTTAAATAGTTATTAACAGAATGTGCCTTGTGTAAAAGTAATAATAAAAAAATCTTGTGTGTAAGCGAAACTTGTCAATTTCACTGCTCTATATAATATTTAAATTCGTATTACGAAATATTTTTTTTATTGGTAACACTTCTGACTGATATGGCGTGAATCGTGCAAATGCTAGGCTGTGCCTGCTATTTTTAGAACCTTTTTAAAACTACAGGCGTTATAAATATCATCTACAGACCTATACGCAGAGGGGTAGTAAAAGGAATGAAGTAGTAGTGTCTTCATACAAACGAACCGGGCGCATGTGTGCGTGCCAGTACCTACGAGTCGCTGCACGCACACAATAACAAAATTTAAAACTCAAAGTGAAAAATGTGAAAATCGAAAATAACAGTCACGGGTAAAATCTTAATTATAAAATTAAGTTTACCTGGTCGGTATAATGTATGAAAATACTTCCGACAGATGGTGCAGGCGTCACCCAAAGACGTTAAGTATGAATGTGTTATCGAGATTAGCAGTCAGGAGCAAGGGTCACGATGGCTGAATTGGCAAAGCATCTGGACGGTATCCAGGAGATGCAGGTTCGAATCCTGCTCGTGACTGTTATTTTCGATTTTCACATTTTTCACTTTGTGTTTAATGTATGTTGCTAAGCATGTCAAATGCTAAAAATATATATAAAAATATCTAAAAATTTAAAACTGCTAAAGGTGCGCCCGAAAAGACTGCGACGTCGTTTCGTACGCATTGCCGTGCGCCCAGGATTCGTTGATCGCAGCTACCGGTCGGTATTTATTTAATCAAGCTCAAAGATGGCTACATATCGGAAAATAAAATACTGTATTGTATTTGGATGACATATAGACGAGATCTTCGCCAATCACAACACAAAACATTATATCATTAAAAAAAATATTTACTCAGCTCCCGTTCTATGCATAAAAACTCTTGAGTCAACGTACTTGTTTCCTTTTACTATGGGGCTAGTGAACATGGCGGCAAAATTCAGTGAGTCAGATATAAAATTAGCGGGATCGGTAATTGGACGATTTTATTCAGGGTAAGTCCCTAAATGACACGTAAATCTGCTCCTGTACATGCCGTATTCGTACTTGAAGTAGTTCATTTTCGTGACGACAGCTGATGTACTCGTAACACAGCTGAAACTTAGAGGTTAGTGCGGTTTGTCTGTTTGATATTTTATAATTGTTAGGTTCGTCAAGGGTTACCATATACAACATGTTTCTTAGCTCGTCTGCTCTGTAGCAATATAATAAAAATATTTACAATATATTTTTTTTTTGTTATGACGTTCATGTTTATTGGTATCTACTGCTGGTGGACTTCAAAGTATTGTTTTTTTGTGTATGACATTAAATTTATAGCCTGATATGTGTGCACGATTAATAATTGTTTAATGATTGACTTGCACTAAGTGGTGGCTCTAGTAATGTAGTAAAAGGTTACTAGTTTCGATTTCCAAAACAAAAATTTGCCTCTACGAATAACGGTTGAGTCTGAATATAAAAACCCCGGAATTATATATGCGACGCCATAATGCGAATCTTTGAATTAAAAAAAAAATCAATTGCCGAGATTATAATTTTTATAAACGCGACGCCATATTGATCGGAAGTATTAAAATCCTCGAATTTTATTGTTAGAGAATAATCCCTTGTGAAAGTGGATGGACAATAAGAATTAAAGATTTTACATGTTTTTATCGAATGGAAAATTGGACACTGCTCGGACGTACCTACTGCGGTAGCGCAGCGATGGAATTGATGAATTTGGATATTTATACCTTTAGTTCAGATATTTTATTGAGCATTCGTGGTTATCGGAAACGATCACCGATTCAACTTCAATTTATATTTTTTTCTAGTGAGTTGCCGATAGTCTAATAATTTTGAAACATACATAATTAGAAAAATACCCATTAAATAAGGAACACAAAGTGGGCTCCTAATTCTATGATGTGAATGCTAAAGAAGACGTGGGTCCACGTTTCGACGGTTTCCCCACTCGTGGCTGTCAATTTCTCCACATTTCGCACTTTTTGCTCTAGTAAATTGCCGAGCATGTCAAGTGTTTAAAATACTTATGTTTAATAATTACACGAAAAACGAATCAATAGGAAACGGTGATTTTAGTTTTGCAAATAACTCGGTTCACCAGTGACTATGAATGCTGTAAAGTATCCGAAAAGTTGAATTAAGTAACATTAAAATAAATATACTATTTATTTCTGTGTAACATAAACTATAGACAATTGTGAGGAGTCGAGGGATCACGTCTGCGGTGCAATTTTCTGTTTCACAAATTTAATTTAATAAGATTAAATCTAGTCTGTGGAAGCAACCTTTGTTATATTAGCTTAATCGATATATCGGGCCAGTTGATGGAGTATGAGTTATGTGAATGGTCTTGAAGTAAAATATGGTTTGTTTTAAGCTTTTTTAAATATCGTATTTCTTTTTATATGCAATAGAGCTGTGATTTAAATGGTTTAAGTGTGCAGATTTGTTTGATCACAGGATGAAGAATATGTATTCTATACCTGTGATCCCAACCTTTGTATCCAATCCTACTAAATTTTAAAATGATCCATTAAAAACTTAGACGTATACCTGAAAAGTATAAAAAGCCATGTTTTACTGAAAATTTAATACTAGTTATGAAAAATGTACATAATGCAAACGGCAGCTTATTCACAGTGAATATAACCTTACTACTGCAGTCACTAAAGCATAATTTTGATTTATTTATTAATAGTTTGGGTTAAAGCTGTTTGATTTATTATTCTAAGCTATTTAGTCATTGCATTAGACTGATGTAGCGCCAGCAAAATAAGTACCTATATATATTTACTTACGTAATTTTGAAAATGATTTTTTAAGTACCGTTAACGAAAACATGGAATGTAATAAACGTTGAGGTATAAAATACATAATGAAAAATTGTCATACATATTTCTTTTCATGTTACTAACAAAAATAGTACTTATATTTACATTTTCAAAGATATGTAAAACGCAAAATAGTATAAATATAACTATTTAGTGTAATACAATTGTTCTCCCTGATTCGCCGGTAAATTGTGTTTGACTGAGGAAGGATGAAATTAGGATATAATAAATTATAAATAAAAGAGAAATATTTTTAAAAATACTATCGTTTCATTCGTACACATTTATAATTACATAAGTATACACATAACTAATACAATATACTGTGTATTTTAGACAAACTTAAAAATACAGATACCTAGCAGAAGTGACATTTTTACCGACGTAGTATATTAACTAATCTCATAGTTCCAACAACGTAGTAGGGTTGGGTATCAAACCACTGAAGTAATGTACCTAACGTAGTTCCATGGCCTGCCAAAACAGGCGGAGAGACAGCACACGGCGGGTTTATTTAGTGGGTGAGGGCCTCAACTACCCTGTTCGTTGCACCGAATGACGGGGTGGGCGATTAAGTACATTTTGCCCGCCTTAAAATTAAGGATGGGGAAAATAATATTTAAAGTAAAACCAAACTATTTATTTACAAACAGTACAAATTCCTATGAGAACTTAAAGCTAATTATTCTAATTTCTTGAGAGTCGTATTAGGTACTAGAAAACACGCGCAACCGCATACTGAAACAAAATATATCAAAATATAACACAACGCTATCTTTTGTGCTTGCCTTGTACTGCATATTCTGTTGCGTGACAAACTATAACTCTCAGGTCCTTAATAAAATTAATCGACATAACTAAATTATCCGTTCAGAAATATTTAATTTCCTGATATACTTAGTTTCTATTAAAGTAGTAGTTGTTTAGATATACTACTATAAACGAGAGGAATCGATTGGAAATATTCCATTTCCGTATCGAATAATTTCGCAACGTCACTATTTAGTACTTGTCATAACGTTGCAACACTGAAATTGTCAAATCTGGAATCGAATTAAAATTCCGACTATAGTTCCAAATAGTTAGCGCTAGTGTATTATTAGTATAATGTTGATCTATAAATGTTACAAGTTCTAGTTCAGATTCGTTATAGACACAACATTATGGTTGCTTCATTCATTTATCAAATAGGATTTCTAAATATGAAAGTATTTTGAAAAAATTTGGAATGTGCCCGGTAGACGTCAATAGTTTCGCCTCCTATTAAGTGGGCCTTAAACATAGCTGGCGAGTCGTGGGTGTGTAATACACCTCTGCCTACCCCTTCGGGGAATACAGGCGTGATGCGATGTTCTTTTTTGTTTGAAAAAATTCTAGCTTTCCTACAGACATCAATAAGATGTTTCTACAGACATCAATAAGATGTTTTATAAGCAAATATATTACCTCCAAGAACTGTTGCTATAGTAATGAAAGGTGGAAGACAGCCGTAGTCTATGAGCGCTGGGAAGATCACGGTGCCTGTTATAGTGCCCAATCTGCCACACATCAGGAAAGTCGCCAAAGCCATTACTCTGAATTACAAATAATAAATACTTATTTATTATTCTTAAAGACGATCCTTACTAATATTAAAAATGTGAGATTGACTTTTTTGTTTGTTAAGGTAACTTAGCCTGTAATCATAAAAAAATTACACTCCGGAGAGCGGAAAACTGCAGAGGCTACATTTGATACCAGAATAAAGGGATGGTTTAATTGATAGATTATATTTTACACACTTATTCCTAGTACCTATCCATCCATCCATCCATCAGCCTTTCATCGTCCACTGCTGGACATAGGCATATTCCTAGTACCTATATACGATTATAATACTGGGCCCGTAGAATGTAACTCACTAATTCGCATCAACATCGTATCGTCTCGCTTGTGATTGGTAGAGAAACCGCTGCGTGATGTCGCAATAAATCCTCGGTCAATCATGGTGCTTTCACAACCAATCACAATAAGACGATGCGATGTCGATACGATTTAGTGAGATGCATTCTAACCCCCCTGATCTGGCTTAATTGTTTAATCCTTAATCGGAGTTGTCCGTAGGTATAATAACCTAGTTTCCATCCATCCATCCATCCATCAGCCTTTCAAAGTCCACTGCTGGACATAGGCCTCCCCAAGAGAATGCCACAAAGAGCGGTCCCGTCATGGGAGATAATACCGTAATCGCCACGCTTGGCAGGCGGGTTGGCGATCGCAGTGGATGTTGTTAATATTCGAGGGAGTGCTGCTGCGCACTCTCCTGGTATTCCCTCAGTCGGCTCTTACGACTCCCGTGGGTAAAGAGGAGTGGGACAATTCTAAAGCCGGCCCCACACGGCCACTTAAACTAGATACAAAATTACGATATCACCTTATATATAAACCTAGTTTAGGAGTTACATATCGTAATTTTGTATCTAGTTTAAGTCGTATAGGTTTTATTTATTAATAAGTTACGCCAACCAGTGCCAGTGAAGCAACGGGCAGTGCTTTAACTTAAACTAGTGCACCTAACAGAATGAGTTCAATGAGTGGCTAAAATGCGCTGCTCTGGTGTTTATAACCACGGATGGCTTAACAGTTGGTTCTGACGTTACGTTGCTAACTGTCACTGGCTGCTTGGCTGACAGTTGACCACTGAAGTAATGTAACACAGTTCCACTAGTTTGCCAGTACAGGCGGAGAGACGGCACACGGCGGGTTTATTTAGTGGCTGTGGGCCCCAAGCTACCATGTCCGTTGCCCAGAACGACGGGGTATGCGGCTTTTACTGCTTTAACTAGGCATGGCTTTGCCTTGGGTTTGGCTTTGACATCTAGCGTGGTGTTACAATACATATTTTAAAAGTGTCATAAACTTATGTCTCTATCCATCAGAGCCATCTGTTAGTGCTAGTAGTTAAGAGCTTGTTTGACTAGGCTAGACAAAGATGCGATCTATTATTTTCTACTTTCTTTTCTTCTTATTTTTTAAATACACCACCCTGCACTAATGAATAATCCTTGTATTGCGGGGGACTTTACAAACATACAATTTCACCGACACAAAGTACACCCAGACTCGGAACAACCATTTGTGGATCAAACAAAGAGTGTAGGAATCGAACCACAACACTCAGGCGGGAGGCCGGTATCTAAACTTCTCCGCCATCTGTGCAGTCTGTGTATTTTATCAGTAGTAACTGGAATGCTTGAGGTAAGTGTATTGTAAGTTCCACAAAAACGAAAAAGATCTTAAGATTAATAGCTTATTTCTTACCTAAGAGACGTCGGGAATAAGTCCACAGCGATGCTGGCCAAGGAAGCACCACAGAGTGATGTGAAAGCTAAAGCGGTTGTCACCATGGCCACAACAGCTGAAGAATTGTTGCCGAGGATCGGCATTAAAACGATCAGGACTGCACTGGCAATACTGCAAAACCCTGATACAAGTTTCTTACCACATCTGAAATGATAACGGGTTGATAGTATAATCCATATCTCCCAATCAAGGGCGTAATTGCCACCTTATTAGCTATATAAATAACAATAAAGGCCTCCTAGGCTATAACGAGTAATACAATAACCATTAAAAATTATGCCTCAATAAAATTTCTTCAAGAAACGATGTTTCAGCTGAAAAATATTTAGTGTTTGCATCCCATTGGAAGGAGTCGGTTCCGCTTGATTAATATCGATACAGAGCTCGTCTAGGGCAAGTTATAGGTCCAAATGCTAAAGAAACGTCATAAAGAAAGCTATTGATGTGAAGTAGAAATTTATTACTACGAGCTCTATCCATCGGCATAGTTCAGGAGTTAAGGAAAAAAGTGCTAGTGTAGTTTACCACTTATTAAGCAGTATAGAGACTTACTAAGCTGTCCTTCAGTTACCACCTTAATGTAAACCAGCTTTTGCCAGCAATTTTGTACACGTATAGGTACTAGGTTTTAAATCTAATCAAGAGCAATCACCAAAAATGTTTCATCAAAATCCGTTCATTTATTTTTTTTAGGTTATATCTCGGGTTCCCGATATCTTAGCGGGATAAAACGTATACAAATAAGTCTAATCAAAAGAGTCCACTTTTTCTAGATTCAATAAAGCCCTACAAGTGAAGTATGGTTCTTACCTGTTAACCAGGACTCCACCAATTCCATAAGTAAGTACTGAACCAGCGCCTACAGCAGCACTTTGTAAGTACGTCACCATATCCGTGGCGATGGGAACACAAGTGTCGTCCACCGCCGGCTGGTTAGCAGGAGCTATCGCAGAGCACAAGCTTCTGGAGTCTGAGCCTATCATGGCGGCCAGTTGAGGGTACCAGAGCCTGATTGTGTTGGAGCTGGAGAAGAATTAAGCGTATAAAAACGACAGTTAAGTCAGAAAACTAATATATGGCAATAGGTAACTCTCTAAGGCCAATTAAAAATGGTGGATGAAAACAGCTTGAGAAAACCTGCTAGAGATTTCGATGGGATCACTTCGGTAGACTTTAGTAAACTGAAGGTGAGGTTGCAGCCATCACTTCCCAATATGAGAATAGTATGCCTTAATGAATGCATAGTGTAAGAAAATTCGTTATAATTATAAAGACCAGCCAATCCTTCATACTAATCTCTATCCCACTTCTTATGTTTGACGAATGGCTTTAATTTAGTTTCATGAAAAGAACGGTTTGGTACTGAACATTGGGTCTAGTGCTGATTGATACATTCCACATCATACCATAGCATCAGAGTATTAAAAATAAAAAATATTTATTTATATTTGATATATCATCCAACAACGACTATTGAAGAGGAATGACTGAAGGGTCGATCTGGTAATGTCATTCCATTCGTCAGTAATTTAGCTAATCTTAGATACCTATATTATTCTAAAATCGGCAAGTAACTCATGGTTAATATCGATTATGACCACTCGGGTTACGATTCCTTGATGATGAGCATCGGATACGCTCGAAACCCGGGAAGATGTGTTCGATCCTAAACGCGAATTGCTTGCCAGTTTTTTTAATCCATTATTTCAAAAACCACTCGTGAGGAGCCTTTTATTTCTCTAAGAAATACGTACCCAAACATGCATCCCATATGTACCATACACATCAGGGCTAACCACTTCAGATGTGGGGGTTTGAACAGTGGTGCCAGTTGTGCGCCACCACCCCTTAACGCTGCTACTCCCTTGCCTTGCTGTTCGTTCTTCTCTTCAACGAGAGTTTTTATCTGGACATAAATTATAACCTAATTTTAACGTTATGTCCAGCAAAAGATTAAGAAATAATTAGGGATGGATGAAATTTATAGGATCTTGAATACATGCAGAATGTGAATCAGCTACAATCGGTATTTCATATTCGGTTAGGATATATTTGAAGAGTGACCAAAGCAAATGTCCGAAATAATTTCTTCATCTACTTCACTATCAGAAAAAAAGGCCTTGATTATTCAGAGCTTGATCTTAATAAAATCAATTAATTCATATAAATTTTCTTGCAGATTTGGTATTACTATTATAAACTTGGGGCGATGATTTTTGATACAGGTACTTTTATTTTTCATGTCAATTTGCGCATGCATACGCGGCGTAACGCAAAACTGATGGATTCATGAAAAATAGAAATTTTTACGTGATAATGTCTTATAAATCGATGAACGCCGGTCGCACGTACGAAAAAGTGTCACATTCCGCCCAGAATTGCTAAATAATAAAAATAGGTATTTAAAGTAATTTGACTACGTGGTTCATATGCGGTTTGTAAGATGGCGACAGATGCATTGTTTGTGAAAACATAGGTATATGACGTCATCACGTAAAACAAAATTATCGCCCGTAAACGGACTTTACAGATAACCAATAGGTAGTTTTTTTAAATGGTAATTTTGCCATTACGTGGTCAAGTCTCCAACGTAATACTTACCGAAAACTCCTCTGCAGGTCTGCCCGTGTTTTTTTTAAATATACTTCTGAATACCGCTAGAGCTTCTTCATTTCTTCCGCGTGACATTAAGAACTTGGGGCTCTCAGGCAAACAGAGGAAAGCCAAGCCAGTAAGAAGAGGCATGAGACCAGTTGTCAGGAGGAAGAGGTTCCAGGAGTGGATCACTAAAACGCGGAAAGAGATGATGAAAGATTTTTATAATTATGTATTTCAATATCAAATATTGATTGCAGTTTCCTATCTTGTACTGTGTGCATGTTGGAAATGATGATGGTAAATAATATATTTTTCATTTTATTAGGCTCTAAAATTACAGATAGTCTTTAATAGCGGTAGCATTTAACTGTTACAGCATGAGCAGGATATGACATATATTATATCGACTTTTCGCCCCAGTGGAGACGTGACGGGTGGCGAATCATGCTAATGGTTGTTACTAAAATATTCATTGCGTTCTCACGGGGTAATATAATAATATTTGCTATAAAATCTCACCAAAATAATCAAAGATGTAAAAATCCAGTTCTTTAGTGAGTATGGCCCAGGCGAGGAGTGGGAGCGTAGTGTTTGCGATGGTGTAAAATAGACTGGTGAGGAGAATCACTCGAGCGCGGAGTTCAGTTCTGTGCAGCTCGGCGATGTAGGAGATCAGGACTGCGAAGGGTCCGTTGAAGCTGCAAGATCACGGGCACGTGGTAAAATTTTACTAAGGTAATCACGCTACATTACCAGGATATTACCAGTATCATAATTTACAGGTCATAAAGGGAGATAACCTCCAACACTCAGACCTTCCTCTTCACTCCATCATCACACCCTGATCACCGTCTATATACCCGATTATTGAGACCGCTCCAATTTTAAACAGCTACAGAAATATTCACAACTATCGGTTGAACTTTCAAACACGAAACTAAATTAGAATCCCTTCAGACGTAAACGAGCTACGAAGCCACAGATAGACAAATAAAACCCGTCTCTTCCTTTAGATCAGTGTTAAAATTGAGGACATTAATTCCTAGCCTGGGTGCGAGACTTTATCAGGGACACACTTCAACATTCGTCGAGCCAGCAAAAAATTAATGCGTTTTCTTTCCAGTATTTCTCAATAGGAAATGGGAAGTTGGCGGAGTTTCATCGGTGTGCCTTAGAACTTGAAAAGCATGTAAAGTCGTTGGTCTCTATAATCGTGCTGGAATGCCATCCCATCGGACGTTATGCACTAGTGCGGGGTTTTTATAGAAAGAGAAAAGAAGAAATATATAAATAAAAGTGTGATGCTTACAGGAATCCACTAGCGAATCTGGTTACTAGTAGCATTGCGAAATTCTGACTGAGAGCAGCAGTCATCTCCACGATGCCAGAGCAGAAGAACCCCCACACCATGATCTGTCGTCTCCCCAACGTATCCGATAAGAAACCCCATACCATGGCTGAAGAGATCATACCTGGGAACAAGCTCGTATTTTCTACAATCACGTTTTTATCACTTTTAATTTAAGTCACAGAGTATCCGGGTAAAGCAGCCTTTTGTTATGTTTTGTTCAGTGAGTGAGAGTGCTGGAGGTCCTAGCCCTGGTGTCATCATTAATCTATCATATTCTGTTCCACATCCTATCGATTTCTCTGAGGCTGGCAACCCACGATTGATGAATTAGGATTGCTATATATGCAGGCTGCTGTGGCCGCTTACCATCAGGCGGGTGTACGTGTGTTTCGTTCCTTGCGTTGATGCATTATTGATATGGAAGGAATAGGTGCAGTAGAAAAAAAAATGTTCTAATACCATATTAAATATATTAAAATACCTACACTCCGATATAACTTACTAAATACTTTCAACACTGATTTCTCTAAAAAATAAGGAAAATCCAAAAATCATACCTAATCTAACCTGAACCACGTCTATCTATCTATTTATTTATGATGAGTCAGTACATACAATTCCAAATAGACCCATACAAAACTTCTTCATCCGTGAAAGTCTAAAAACCCCGAAACACGTCATTATTTATTTGTGATAAGACACACTGAATATCTAACATGTTTCTATCTACAAGAAACAAAGACTTTCATTCAAAGTTCCTCCTCCAATTTAGTTGTGAAGTAAAACTACACTCCACAACTCTGCAGTCTAAGTAGCTCTGGCTGTGCGTTGATCGTCAGTCAGGACAAGCAATTGTATATATTTTCTATAAATAGATTGATGTGTATGAACCTCTCAGGTAAACAACTGCTGTTAGTTCTAGATTTCTTGTTTTGTCATATTTTTCTACGGCAGTAATTAAGTGTAATGTTCAAACAATACGTTTGTATATAAGGTATCGGTGTTACCAAATGTGATAAGAGATAGGATGAGTCTAAGAAAATGTGACGTTCACAGTTTAGTAATTTCTTTTCAATCGCAATTAATCATGTAGGTTACGAGGTAATAGAGAGAGAGGGAGTCTAGTTTTCATGAGGTAATATTTACAAGGGGGTGGTTAATATTGTGATGCAGTGTTACGAATGTGGGAGGTGTTCCTAAAAGCAGAATTTAGAACAGAATTCATACTATTTGATGACGCGATTTTTTAACTATTTTGAGCACTTGACATGCTCAGTTACTTTCAAGAACAGATTATTTATGAAAGTGGAAATCGAAAATTTTGCTGCAAGCAGGATTTGAACCTGCGTCCCATCCAACCCGGGGAAATGTTCTAGACCGCTAAGTTATTGCAGTCGCCCAACGACGATTCCAATGAGTTACTGAGACCATGAGTGGCAGTTACCAATTACCATCAGGTAGACCATGGCTCGTCTGCCACTACACATAATAAAAAATCTAGTTTTCCGTTCTGGTCGAAAAATACATAAGTACCTATTCTTGAAATATCTATTCCAAATCAAATACATCAGTTAACACAATAAGTAAATTTGTATCTAACTAATGTGTATACACGGAGTTAACATATAATAATTTCTTTACACATGTACATCAAACACAAATCACCTTGCTATAACTTTATAATTAACAACACAAATATGTACACAGGGATAAATAAACAATTCGTAATATCTGATTTGTCTCTGTGTATTTAGCACCGAACGATTTCCACACAAATGTTGTCGGAGTGACGATATACGTAAGTCAATAAATATGTATATTTAACGTTCTTTTGTGTCGAGATATTCCTATTTAAATTTTTTTTTTTAGTTATTTACGTTTTAAACCTAATTAGATTCTGCCCGAGTATGTATCAAGAGAATTCTGAATGTTGAGGATGCGAGAGATGTATGCAAGAATGGAGCCTTTTGGCACTCTGTTCTCTCTTCCTACCCCGCAAGGGAGATGGCATGATGATGAGTTTAATAATTGGATTGTATTTATCATCTTCCCCCTAAGGCTAGGTATAAGATGATCAAAATATTCTGTCAGTTTATACTCAAAATCGTTTTAGTTGATTATTCGTATAAAACTATTTTTAGAAAGGTTGATAAATTGAAACGCGTGTTTTTAGAATTTCGCTGAACCATTGTTTTTGACACCAATGGCTTGTTATCTGACAACGTTAATTAAATGTGACACGTGTTGATTCTACATTATATAATGTTTGCCTTTCAGAAGTGTATATAGTACAGTAGTTAAAACAATATTTTCGTATGGAAAAACCTTTATAAGATAATATTTGTAGAAGTTCAGTGTCAATGAGGTCTTAACCTGGTTAGGATTATGACGTAGGGTTGAATCCTGCCCATAGTGACGCTTTTGAAAATAATATCTAGTAATTTCGCTCCCTATTTTATGCGTGCGAACTGTAATTTGGAAAAATTTTGTCTGTTCGCCAACCCGTTTGCCAAGCGTGGCGATTATGGTAAAACCCCCATTTTGGGGAGGTGTATGTCCAGCAGTGGACGATGAAAGGCTGATGGATGGATGGATTTAGCGTTTAGCCATAAAACCATAACAAACAGATGTGTAAGATACAGTAGCGCTTCAAAGATAAAGATAAAGATAATTTATTGCAAAACTGTGTACATATGAAAGGTCTTAAATAAACACATAAGCTCAACAGTCTACCCATATCGGGTGTGCAACATTCAAATAAAGTATAAAACTTTTTGACAAATGCTTATATAATAATTACATGAATGAATATGCTTATGCTTTACTTTCAAAGAACTCATGCAGGTCGTAATAAACATTATTCAATAACCATTTCTTTAAATTAGATTTAAACATTACACCTTTTAATTCTTTAATAGTTACTGGTAAGTGATTGTAAACACGTATGGCCGTTATCTATGCGCTTTTATAATACAGTGTATTTCTAATAGAGGGCAATACTAAATTATGCTCATATTTAGTGCGCATATTTTTCTTCGTGTTTGACTTTAAGGGGAAGTAATGCACATTATTTCTTACAAATAAACATAATTCCATTATATAAATATTAGTAATTGTAAGCATTTGCTTATCTTTAAATACATTTCTTAACGATTCAGTTCTGTGCATATTATATAGAATTCTTAAACATTTTTTTTGGAGTATGAAAGTAGATTGAACATCTGTCGAGTTCCCCCAGTAAATAATACCATAATTTTTATAAGGGATAAACATTTCCAAAATATGCACTTCTAGCAACACTGTTATTAGTAGTTTCCACCAAAATGGATAATGCATAACAAGCACTTGAGATTTTTTTATTATTTTTTTCTATATGCGCTTTCCAATTTAAACATTGATGTACAGTTACACCTAAAAAATTTAAATGACTTACTTCTTCAATAGCAGTATTAGTTAGGGTAGTAGTTAGTTGTGTAGGTCTACTTTGGTAATTTCGGAACTGCATTAATTTAGTTTTTGTTAAGTTTACATTTAAGTTGATTGACTGTAACCAATCGGTTATTTGTTTTAATGTTCTATTTATTTCTTTTTCATAATTAGAGCTCTCGTTCCTATCATTTGAGATAAATATGGTTGCATCATCAGCATACATTACACAAAGATGGTCTGTCAAGTTGGGAAGCTCATTTATATAAATTAGGAACAATAAGGGCCCTAAAATGCTACCCTGTGGCACGCCAATTTGTACATTTTCGTAGTCAGATTTAACTGTTTCCATTAATTTTTGTGGTTTATTATAAACTTCGATCACAGTGGCTTGCTTTCTATTGTGTAAGTAGTCTATCGTTAGTTTGAGTGCTATACCTCTTATCCCTACTCGTTCTAATTTTTTTATGAGAGTACTATATTCTACACAATCAAAGGCTTTTGTCATATCTATAAATAATGCAGCACGTTGCCTTTTTTGGTTTATATTATCCCATATTGAATCAAATAATTTATATATTGCTAGTGATGTAGATTTTTTGCTTGAAATCCATATTGATTTATATTTATTACTTGATTTTTATCTAAGAAATTTGTGAGTCTATTAAATATAACTTTTTCAAAAACTTTTGAAAAGTTTGGTAGCAGTGCAATTGGTCTATATTATTTCATGTTTTGATCTTTTTTTATGTATTGGTTTAATAAGTGCAATTTTTAGGCTGTTGGGAAATTCTCCTGTTTCTAACATCAAATTCAATATATGCACAAGGGGTTCTACAGTGTACTCAATACTATCCTTAATTATTTTAATAGGTATATTGTAACTAGTTTTATTTTTCAAGTTGGTAACTATTCTCTTCACTTCATATTTATCCACAGGGTTAAGAAAAATTGTAGTTAAGTTATTTGTGTGTATTAAGTTATGTGTGCAAGTTGATGAGTGTTTGATATTTTGTGTAATATTTATGTGATTAAAGAGATTGACAATTTCCTTAGGAGAATTAATTACTTTATCGTTGTGTATAATGTGATCAAATGTAGGCTGTATATGATTAGCTTATTGAGTAAATTGCTTGATTAATGCCCACGTTGCCTTTGTTTTATTATGACTTTTGAAACTAAATCTGGTGTTCGAGTTTTGTTTAGATTGTTTTATTACACGTTTTATAATTTTACTATACTGTTGATATATTATTGTGGAGGCCTGAGATTGATTTCTTTTTGTTTGTAAATACATTTTTCTTTTCATTCTACTAGATATAATTATGCCCTTTGTTTTCCATGGCTGACTCTTTTTGTATTGCAATTTTGTTTTCTTTACAGGCACACAGAGATTAAAAATTAAACTAAAAAACTCTATAAATGCATCATAAGCTCCATTTACGTTTGTTTGTAGATACACATTAGACAAGCTGATTTGAGACAGATATTTGTTAAAAATGCCAGTATATTCATTTATTTTACGTGTCATTCTGTACCAGAACTTTTCGTGAAAGCTTCGACAACAAGGTATTTTTATGACTTGAACAGTGTGATCAGAAATACCTAAGTCCCATATATCAGCCTCATATTTTTTTGCATTTGTAATAATAATATCTATACACGTCTCAGAGTGTGATGTTATGCGTGTTGGTCTATTCAGTACTAATTGTAAATTATATAATTTTAGAGTATTTATAAATAAGTTACTTTTGTTAGAGTGAGTGAGAATATTTATATTAAAATCACCTAAGATAAATATTTTTTTATTCATTATTCTTGACCTAATAGTTAGTTTATATAGTAATAATTGTAATTTATTAAATAGAATATCAACATTAATATTGGGTGTTCTATATATACATAAAATATACCAATTTAACTCGGGAATTACTATACCATGACACTCAAAATGGAGTTCAACTGATATGTTAGCTACCCAGCTTAATACTTTGTAATTTATAGTTTCTGACATAAATACACACTCCACCGCGACACATATTTTTCCTAGAAAAATATGTTGCCATTTTAAAATTAGATAACTAGAATTTTCGCATTATCTTCCTTTAAAAATGTTTCGCTTAAGCACAGAACATCTATTTTGTTTGAGCGTAATAACATTTCAAGATCATTAATTTTTGATCTAATGCCTTGTATATTATTATGTATTATAGTGAAATGGCGCTTAGTCCCGAAAAAAATGATCTTCTGTTTGTGTATCGACAGATAATGTATTAGAGTTTAACGGTGTATCTGTCTGGGTACTTATCGACACAAAGTCGTACTCTTATCATTGCTATTGTTTGAGTTCGAATATTTTATATAATTATACTTATAGTCTAATCGTAGTATTTCCCGTAACACTAACCTGCATAATATTAAAATAAGAGAGGAAAAAGAATCTTTATAACCAATATTTATAAATGTAGTGTGTGGAAATTGACAACAGATAAATTGGAATGTATTGCAGTTTCCACGTACTTAGTAACCTAGTATAGTGTGCACTACAGAGCAAGATGTTTGTATGCGCGAGTTTGTCCAGATAAAAATACAAAGTTGACTGCAACCTTAGCGGATCCTTATCATTGTTACCGCACATAATTACTACATAGTCTGTTCGTCAAAAAATCTAATTTTTTTTTTGTGTTCAGACACGCCTGTTTTTTTTTCTTAAATTTCTTATGTAGCCGAACAGAGCTGTGTCTTTAGCTCTGTTACAGCTTTATATTAGTATAGATGAACGATACCTATCTATCTTTAAGCCTGAACGTTACTTCCAGAAAGGAGTGTCTGTGTGGTGACGCACTAAGAATACAAGTGTCACCAGCCCATTCTTTCCCACGCGTGACGCATGAAGCGACTAAGGAAAGTAAGCAATTATCATCCATTGGATGACTGGTGGTAAGGCTGGGTACCAAGTGGGAGTACCCACTTGGTATCGGGCCCGAGCGGGTTGGTACCACCATCACCCGTGTGACCGGCCATGAAGCACATCGTTGCGTTTTGGCTGTAGCAGGAGATAGCCGTTTAATCTTTCATTTCATATCGGTGAAATGAAATGGTGAGCGGCGGCTTGACAATACTCTCGATATAGTTGAGTCCATGGGCGACAGTTACCATTTACCATCAGATGGGCCGTGGCCCGTCTGCCACTACATGCAATAAAAAAAAAGAAAAGCGCGTTCAAGAAAATTCGCGTTGAAAATAAGAATGACTGTTACCTCCATAAGTCATAGCCGTGATAGTTCCCATATCCAACAGACTTAGTCCCATATCACACTGCGCCCTAGTGAAGATGAATGTGGTGGAGCTGGTGACGGAGACGGCGCTCCAGAATGCAGGCAGGGTGCACAGCATCAGACCGATGTTGAACTTTCCATAGCCAGTCGCTGCTATCGCCTCTTCGAAGTCTGACGGTGGCGGATCTGAAGTTTAGATTTGATATTCATATTTAAATGCGTTATCTAGTCATAATCTCTATTTCCATTGGTCATCGCATCACGCGTGAACGGATGGAACAATTTCGCTAATTCTTTTTTTGATGTGATATTGCCAAGAGAATGTTCTTATGAAAGAAAAAAGTTAAGAAAATTGCGCATATAATTTGAAAATTACAGAAAACTACTATTTTAATTTAGTACGTTTGACAGTTCATAAGTAATTGAATGTTCATAGCTTGGGGGTTAGGCGGAATCTCATATCTCACATGTCGATCGTATCGTCTTGCTTGTACGATCACCGTGATTGGCCAACGGATTATTGTGACATCACGCGTCGGATTCTCAACCAATCACGGTGATCTCGATACGGTCAACACGTGAAATATGACATTCTGCCTCAGGGGGAAGACACGACAATGTATGTCGGGTCAGCTAGTCTATATTATATATAAAAATGAATGGATAATAATACGTGATCCATTTCGAGGCTCCCTACTTTTTTAAAGAAAAAAAACAGAAAATTAAAATTTAATGGAGAATGTTTATTATCATTTGAAAGAACATTCTTTGGCGTTTATTTTTTGAAGATTATGTCTATCAAATGTTGGCCGTTGCTACGTCGCAGATGGTCCATCCGTTGAGTCCAATTTTCGATGACTCGTTTGAGCATTTCGACTGGTAACTGGCGAATGACACACGTGATGTTTTCCTCCAAGGCCTGAATCGAAGCGGGTTTGTCCGCATAAACTTTAGACTTTACATATCCCCACAGGAAAAAGTCTAACGGTGTGATATCACACGATCTTGGTGGCCAATCGACCGGCCCAAAACGTGAAATGATGTGCTCACCGTAATGTTCTCTCAATAAATCCATTGATTGATGCGATGTGTGGGAAGTGGCGCTGTCTTGCTGAAACCAAATGTCGCTGAGATCACGAGCTTCAATTTCAGGCATCAAATAGTCGGTTATCATGGCATGATAACGGTCGCCATTGACGGTTACGCTCGCACCGGCATCATTTTTAAAGAAATATGGACCGATGATTCCCCCGGCCCACAAACCACACCAAACCGTTGTTTTTTCTGGATGAAGTGGCAGTTCTTGAATCTCTTCAGGTTGCTCTTCGTCCCAAATGCGGCAATTTTGTTTGTTTACATACCCATTGAGCCAGAAATGGGCCTCATCGCTAAACAAAATTTGCCTCGAAAACGTCGAATCTTCTTGGAAATTTTAAGAGCCCATAGAGCGAAGCGATGTCGCTTGGGAAGGTCAAGCGGCTTCAGTTGTTGCACAAGCTGTATTTTGTACGTTTTCAATTTAAGTTCTTGACGTAAAATGCGCCAAGTCGTTCCATACGTCAGTGCGAGTTGCTGCGAACGGTGCTGAATCGACTCTCCACGGTCTTTGTGTACACTCTCAGCTACGGCCGCTATATTTTCTTCACAGCGTGCTGGACAAAGAGTAGAATAATCTATAAAAAGAGTGCTGGACGTGGTCTATTCGGTCGAATATTATCCAATAACGAATGCTGGGTCTCAAAATGGGTGATGGTGTTGCGAATAGTACGCTCAATAGGCCGATTATGTTGACCATAAGTTGAGCGAAGTGCACGAAACACATTCCTCACAGAACGTGAATTTTCATAATAAAGTTGAACGATTTGTAAACGTTGTTCAGGCGTAAGTCTTTCCATTATAAAATGCCAAACAATACTAAACAATTCTTCTTCTTGATTTATGGCTGTTGCAGGAGTATGTCCACAACTTTGCCAATGTCACGTGGCAGAGATAAACCGTCAAACGAAGGAGATTGTTCGGTGATAAGAGAAAGGCCGGTGATTATGTCAAACTTAACAAATACTAAACAAAAATAACATGACAGCATGACACTACTGACACGTGATCTGCCAAAAAAAGGCTATTGAAAAAAGTATCTCTACTTGAATCACCCGTTATAATAGCAGTAATATTTAAGGGCCGTATGGGGCCGGCTTTAGAATTGTCCCACCCCTCTCTACCCACGGGAGTCGTAAGAGCCGACTGAGGGAATAACGGGGGAGTGGGCAGCAGCACTCCCTCGAGTATTAACAACATCAACTGCGATCGCCAAACCGCCTGTCAAGCGGGGCGATTATGGCATTATTCCCCATGAAGGAACCGCTCGTTGTGGCGTTCTCTTGTTTGCGTTGCCTATGTTCAGCAGTGGACGTTGAAAGGCTCATGGATGGATGGATGGATTACATTATTATGTCATGGTCATGTCTTAGAATTGGTCAATTCATTATGTGGCCAACCATTTCTTAAAATGGTTCCATGGTTTCATGAAATGCATGATATAGCCAAAAGTGGATTGATATTTTATCAAACGTTGACATTTAAACGATGTGGCCAGTTTTGCTAGCCATATCATGAAATGGTCATTAAGTGACCAACTCTAAGAAATGTCTACGACATAATTATATATTACGTATAGATGATGCGTTTCTTGTTGAAACAGTTTTGACTGTCGTTTAAATAATATTCCGAAGAAGGTTTATATGTATTATAATACCAACATCCTAATAACATCTTTTTAAGTAGATAATAGTTGTAATCAAGTTAATTTTCGTCATATGCTGGCTACACAATAGATATTCAAAATTCTAAATGCATTAGTCAATTGCATCCATTCGAAGCGAGGATGGGTCACTAGTATGTAATAAAAATACACACATTAGACAATACATGTCAGCTTTATGTTTATATAATTGATAGAGCTTGACAGCCATCACAAAAACGCATTACAAATGATTTTTAAAACTGACAATTAATGATAAACAGATATTAATTTATTGGCAAAACGACAAAAATTATTGCAAACTCGAGCCGAATGCAAAATAGTCTACATATAGTGTCACAAAGGACGTATGATCAGAGATAGGAAACTTAAGGTCTTTAGGACAGATAGAAAGATGCACACTACGCAAACATACATATTATGTCCGTCATTTTGTGCGTATGGTGACGGACTAAGAATACAAGTGTCACTACTCCATTCTTTCCCACGGGTATCGTACAAGGCGTCTAAGTGAAGTAAGCAATTATCACCCATTGCATTACTGATGGTAGGGCTGGGTACCAAGTGGGAGTACTCACTTGCTATCAGGCCCGAGCGGGTTGGTACCACTATCTCCTGTGTGACCGGCCATGAAGCACATCGGTGTGTTTTGGTTGTAGCAGGAGATAGCCGTTAATTTGTTAATTTTATATTGTGAAATGAAATGGTGAGCAGCGGCTTGACAGTACTCTCTGTATAGTTGAGTGTCTAGGTTCGTCTGCCACCATAAGCAATAAAAAAAAATATCGACGGATTTAGCCCATAACAAATATCTGCCTAGTTGACAAACACAAAATGGTTTCACGATAATCTGGCTGAAACTCGAATTGTTGGCCAGCAGCCAGTGGTCCCTGGCCGATGTCAACCAGTTTAATCTAATTGTGGACGCATGATTTTAATGTTTGTAAATAATCCCGTTTAAAGTTTACGAGAGATTCTTTAGAAATTAAATTTAGCACGATAAGAGTATGCACCTACAGAAAATATTGATGTGATATTGGGAACAAGGTTTGTGTTTATTTAAAAATACCACGCGACGGTAACGAGCCTGATCTGATTATCGTCAGTTCACCCTCAAGTTGAGTTACTCCGTGCAATGATGTAATAAATAATAATAATGTAATGATCTGATACCGATCATTTCGATAGTAGTCCTCAACAAAGTTTATGTTAAGACAGAAGAGGATGATATTATTTAATTAAAAAATCGCACCATCAAATAATATGAATTTTAATTGCAAAATTAAACTTACTATATTGGATTAATGCATGTAAATGCATTCAGATAGATGGCGTTGGTCGTAAAGACAAATGTAATGAGGAAATTGGGATGACCGAATAGGTCAGTATGATAGCCCAGTGGCTTAGAGCACTTTCCCGGATTGGAAAAGACGCGGGTTCGATTCCCGCTCGTATTAAAAATCTCTTTTCCTTATTCAAAAATAATTTGTACTTTAAAAAGGAGTATGTCAAATGCTAAAAAATATAGATCAAAAAAAGGTTAAGCAATTTTCTCTCGGCTGGAAATCAGATGTGTGACCATAAAGTGACACCTACTTGTGGACGCCTGAACTGCTCCGTGCTTCGAAAGGCACGTTAAGCTGTGGGTCCCGGCTGTCACATAACATTTTGGCAGTCTTTTCAGGTTGTTAAGAGTTCTGAATAAAAAATCTGACTCCGGTCTTGTTCTAAGTTCAGGCAGGCAGTCGCTTCGTGTAAATTCTGATGGATAAGCTAAAACGGATCGGAAGCTGATCCCAATAAGGGGGGGTTAGGCAAAATCTCATATCTCACATATCGATCGTATCGTGATCACTGTGATTGGTTGAGAAACCGACGCGTGATGTCGCAATAATCCGTTGGCCAATCACGGTGATCTTTCAACCAATCACAGTGATCACGATACGATCGACATGTGAGATATGAAATTCTGCCTAACCCCCAAGGTCTGGTATTTGGCGAGGAATATGATGATAAATTGCCATAGGTAGTATTAAATGACGTAAGAGAGCGAGTAGGTATGAAAGAGAGTATTGGTGTAAAGATGCGAAAGGGAATGCTCCGATGGTTCGGACATGTGGAAAGAATGCCGGACGAGCGATTGGTTAAGGAGATATACAATGCGAAAGTGGAAGGATGTGGGTACAGAGGGAGACTGAGACTCACCAACCTTTTTTTTTGTTAAGGCGGGAAAAAATGTTCCTAACCGCACACCCTATCGTTCGGGGCAACGACCAGGGGCCTGCACCCACTAAAGAAACCCGCCGTGTGCCATCTCTCCGCCTTTATTGGCGAGCCACTGGTACTATGTTACATTCCTTCGGTGGTGAGACTCACCTACCTAGACCAAATAGGTCATGTATTGAAGGAAGATGGAGTCAGGAGTCTCGGAAACCAGCGAGCGTGTATGAGGAATGTAAGAGGAATTATGAATGTTGAGGAAGCGAGAGATGTATGCAAGAATAAAGCCTTATGGTACTCTGTTCTCTCTGCCTACCCTGCAATGGCGTGACGATAACTAAGTAAATAAGTAAGTATTAAAGAAAAAAGTATAAAGAAGAGTAAAATTCAAATCAAAACAATGCGTAATTTAATTTTCCATTGTTACGTTGTAATTCCGTAAGATTAATGGATCTCATTACAAACCTATGTAATATCTTTATCAAACTAATATTAGTATAGTGAAAATGCCAATAGATTGTTGACTATCTAGGCCAGCTGTTCTCAAAGTGTGCTGCGAGGAACACTCGCCTCTGTGGGGTCTACGCTAAAATATTGGACACAATAAAAAATTAAATTCAAATCTCATTAAATACAAAATCGAATTAAAAGAATAGCAATATTCATTAATTTCATGTCTGCCAGTAAATTAAAGTAGAAATGTCAAATCATAATGATCATTTAAAAGGCAGACATAAACAGCATTTTTGTGCGGTTTTGTGGCTCCACCAAATATTTAGTTTTCCAAAAAGGTTCCGCTGCCAAAAATGTTTGAGAGCCGCTGGACTAGGCTATACTCAGAATCAGAATCAGATCGTATATATATACAATGCATATCTATGTCTAATTTGCTCGACAGAGATTTTATATAATATATTTTCAAAGATGTGCCTGTGTTTACGCTTAACTTCGAAAAGTATTAAGAGGTTGACGGGCCTCGTGGCGTAGTCGGTAGTGTAACCGAGTTCCGTGCACGAGGTCGTGGGTTCGATTCCCACTCAGGACAATTATTTGTGTGATGAACACAGATATTTGTACTGCGTCTGGGTGTTTTCTATGTATTATATGTATGTATTTACAAAAAAAAGTAGTATATGCTGGTACCCATAGCACAAGCGTTAAGCTTAGTTTGGGACCAGAGGACGTTGTGTGAAAAATGTCCGCGAATATTTATATTTATTTATATTATTATTTATTAAGTATGGTATACTTAACCATGACAGCTGTTACTCGCGAAAAGCTGTCATGGACTAGAACAAATCTCTTTTTCCGTACTCCGTGAGAACAAATAGTGTAAAAAAGTGAAATGGAAAATGATAATCGGACAATGGCATGGTATCATGGACACTGAATTTTAATATATCAATAACCCAACATTTAATTTAACCTTAGAATTTATGTTCGTTACCTATGGGTTGTATTATAGCTTTGATTAGTATTATAGGTAGGCATAGTGGTGGGTGATGCCGTTGGTATTACCTACTACTTGCCATGTGGCTGGCTTTAGTTGCAATCCCAAAAAATACGCTGCATAAGTTCACGTAAAATTAGTCTGATAGCCTAGTGTTAAGCCACGGACGCCATAGACAGTGGTTTCGAGTTCAATTCAAGAAGTTATGTGATAATTGGCATTTGTGAAGTCTGCTAACTCGCACAAGGACAGTGTGGTGGGTACGACTTGCTCACACTGAGAGGAAAATGCCCAATAGTGAGGAGAGAAAAAAAATTCAGTACCTTGAGCTAACTTCTCCAGATTGGTAGAGGACAACCCGGTGACCTTGAACAGATGATCGTGGGGAATCTCCTCCTTGACCTCTGCCTCTTGAGCTTCACTTTTCGTCGTAACCATTTTGTATATTTTTTTAATTTAACTTTTTAACTGACGACTTTACACCAGTCCATTGATTGGTTACTACGACGAGAACTCCGATGGACCATTCTCAAAGAAGTGAGGTAATAATCTTATCATCTCGATTATATGTTGTATCATCAAGTTTGCTAAGGATTTGCGGGTGTACAGAACTAATAGATGCTTGCGTTGTATCTGTGTGTAAATAACTCCCAGTTGTATGTTAGGTGATAACACTATACTTGTTATCTGGTATGCTATTTATTAGATTGTTGAAGTTTATAATAAAAGTGTGTAATAAATTGTATTTATTTTGATGTACGAGTAATACTATTTTTTTTTGTGTCAGAAATAGACGAAGTATTTATAATCTTATCGCGTAAACAAATAAAATTTTGCAATTTTGTTACTTTTACTCGACTACGGCGAAGAAGGGTTATGATTTTAGCAGTCTATGTAGGTACCTACGTATGTTTGTATTTACGTATGTTCCTCCGTAGTGCCTAAACTGTGCATCCGAGTTTGATGAATATGGTGTCAACCGCTTCGTTATTAAGACTTTGGCAACATATGCTACTTTTTTCGCGGGTTTTAAATAAATTTTTCATTACTCATACTCTGAAAGTAGGCCTGAAGTTGCCTAAGGAGCGGGTTGAAAGTAATACTTTTCAGCCCTAGGGAGAATTACTTTCAACTGACAGCTGCCAAATAATTTAAAAAAAACTAGTTCTATTTTCAAATTTCTATTGAACCTTATTCTAAGTTACTACAGCCACTCAATCACAGCGCGATGTTTAATTGAAATAACAAAGAAGTATTAAATAAAGATTTTTTTTAACGACCACCTATTATAATATAATTACTTTCAAATATTTCTTAATATAGAATTGGGTAAAATATTTTAGCATCTTTTCAATGTTGAAAATGAAAAATAATGGCTGTTATGCTGGCCGGCCACAAAAAAAAAACTAAATAAATAATTATCTCAGCAGTTGATGTAAATTAAAATTCACTCATTTTTGCATGTTTTTATTTTTACTTTCCTTATATTCGTAAAAAAAAGTACAGTGATTACCTCGGGTTAAAGACTTATTTAGTCCCGAGACGGGGTTTGGCGCCCGAGCACTGCGAGGGCGCCTATAGTTCGAGGCTAGTTACTTTCACCCCTAGGGTAACAATGTACTATTTCATTACTCATACTCGGAAAGTAGGTTTGAAGTTGCCTGAGGAGCGGGCTGAAAGTAATACTTTTCAGCCCTAGGGAGAATCGTTTTCCACTGACAGCTGCCAAATAATTTAAAAAAAACTAGTTCTATTTTCACATTTCTATTGAACCTTATTCTAACTTACTACCCACTCAATCACAGCGCGATGTTTAATTGAAATAACAAAAAAGTATTATGGCCCCATGATAGGTGAAATCGCCTTTTTTCAATCCAAATATTATTATATACGGTGTGGTGAAAACACGATTACCTAAAATTTTCTCGATAAAAAAAAATTGCAAAGTTACCTCTAAATAATTTAATAAAGCTGAAATACTCAATAAATACTTAAAATTAGATCAAGAAATTATGGAAATATAATGATCTAAACATAAAGCAGGTGTCATGCGTTTTAAATTTTTGAAATAACCATTACTTTTAGTGTAAAAAGGAAATACCTAAAATATCGTGTTAAATAGCCATCTGGCCTGCCGCCCGACCCTCCGCTCAGTCTCCCTTCGGCCGTCATAGGTGGTACTCGTGCTGTTTGCGCTGGACTCGCTACGTGACGTAAAAGTTATTATTATTTTAGTAGTTTTTTTGTGAGAGACGCAATAATGGGTAATAAGGTCCATAGTCAAAAAATGAAGATTGAGTTGGCAAAAAAAATAATTTTTGTTCAAATAAACAACGTAGTGAAATAAGTACCTTTTTTTTTGTTTTTGGCGGGAAAAAATGTACCTAACCGCACACCCCGTCATTCAGGGCAACGAACAGGGTAGGGTGGGGCCCTCACCCACTAAAGAAACCCGCCGTGTGCCGTCTCTCCGCCTTTGTTGGCGGGCCACTGGAACTATGTTACATTCCTTCGGTGGTCCGCCGGCAGCTTACCCTTTCGGGTACCCTCTGCAGAGCGACGCACCCACACACGGGGCGTCGCACCTTCGCGGGAGTGAAATAAGTACCTACCTATCTCTGTTTGCAGAAGGGTAACCTAACCAATTGTTAGTACTAACCTTTTTTCATCATCACATTTTTTTTTATTGCATGTTGTGGCAGATGAGCCACGGCCCAGCTGATGGTTAGTGGTAACCGTCGCTCAACTATACTGAGGGTATTGTCAAGCTGCTGCTCACCATTTCATTTCACAGATAATATGAAATGAAAGAATTAACGGCTATCTCCTGCTACAACCAAAACACACTGATATGCTTCATGGCCGGTCACACGGGAGATAATGGTACCAACCCGCTTGGGCCCGATAGCAAGTGAGCACTCCCACATGGTAACTTTTTTTGTTTGAAACGCCTTGATTTGACTTAAAAACTGGTAGACATTTTATCTTGTTACTATATCGGGCACCTGAGATATAACCGAAAAACTAGCTTTTGGCTGCGGCGAAGCCGCTGGCAAAGGCTAGTATCTACTATTTATTGTATAGGTACTTATTAATTTAGTCAAAATAAAAATATCATCATAATGTAATGTAGGTGTAAGTATAAATAATACTGTGCTAAAACTGTAGCAATGTCTTCTCAAGTTAATAGTAAATAAGTAGGTAGGTACTTACTTTAGTTCGTTGTTTATGTGTTCACATGATTTTTTACGCCATTTCAAACTTATTTTTTTTACTACGGCGTTTATCACCCACTATTGCGTCTCTCACAAAAAGCTACTACCCCTAGCCCTGTCACGTCGTATACTCATTGCGAACGACAACCTCGCGAGTCAAAAGCCGAATAGAGACTGAACAGAGGGTGCGACGGCGGGACACATGACTATTATGCGCAAAAGTTTAGGTATTTCCTTTTTACAGGAAAAAAATGGTATAAATTATTTGTGAATAAGGAAAAAGAGATTTTTTGTACGAGTGGGAATCGAACCCGCGTCTTTTCCAATCCGGGGAAGTGCTCTTAGCCACTGAGCTATCACAGATTACAGATTTTTCGGTCATCCCAATCTCCTTATCATATTTGTCTTTACGACCAACGCCATCTATCGGAAAGCATTTACATGCATCTTTTTCCTTATTCACAAATAATTAGTACTTTAAAAAGGGGCGGAGCACGTCAAATGCTAAAAAAAATAGATAAAAAAAACGGTAATTTTTAAAATTGAAAACGCATTAACCCTGCTTTAGGTTTAGATCATTATTTTTTCAGTTTCTTTCTGGGCCTTAAAGGGTGGGGGTGAAGCTGGATCGTCAGCTTCCTCCATGGTCGCAGCATCAAAGTCGTTGCAGACGGACGCTGCTCTGATATAATGGAGATTAATTCTGGCGGTCCTCAAGAATCGGTGCTCTCCCTAACGCTGTTCATCATGCATATCAATGATTTACTCTCGATAGAGAGTATGCGTTGCTATGCGGATGATAGTACGGGTGTTGCGCAATATACCGGCCATCATATATGTATTATTTATATTTTTTTTTCTATTGAGAAAATTTTATGTAATCGTGTTTGCGCCACCCACTTACCTTATTATAAGTCTTCCACTTTACTATATATATATATATATATATATTACAAAGTGATAGCTTCAGTATTCTACATAAAATCCATATTGTAAAATGCGATTTCAACTATTATAGGGCAATATCCAATGGCAAAATATTTTACTTTATTATTATAAAGAGGTAAGATTTGTATTAGTGTATTATGTATACAAATGACATAGGCTATATATTAAATACTATGAATAGATGTCTTGCATAAAGAAACATTTACTCTACGTTTATCCCAAAATGTTAAAAATGTAAAAATAAATGTCTAACCGTGCTAAGCTGGAACGAGCCACTAGTATGTATCATAAAGATTTGTATTTTTGTAACGAATATCCTTAAAAACTACTGAACTGATTTCAAAAAATCTTTCACCATTCGAACATTACATTATCTACGAGTAACATAGGCTATATTCATTTCTAAAAAAAAATAAGGATGCCTACTAAAACGTCAATAATGTAGGTTGATGGATAAAAATATAAAATTTTATAAGAAAAATATAAATAGTAATATGAAAAAAACTTATATCCTCTATAAAAATACATACATTTACTCAACGTTTAAAAAATAAATGTCCACTCATGCGAAGCCGGGACGGGCCGCTTGTTATTACATAGGTACAAAGCAAAAATTTGCTACTAATCAATGCGCGGAACCCTCAGTGCAATGGTCAATCTACTACTTGACTAGAATCTTATAACATTACTACATTGAAAAGCAAAACAACATTTTACGTTAAATATTATTGGGTAATTTAATTAGCTAGTCCGACAAAAGTGTATTTTACTCTAAGAAATCGTTTTGACCTCGCGTGACCTAACACTAACTGTGTGAGCAGGATAAAGAGCGAGTTTGCGCGGGGAAAGGGGGTGCAAAATTTGAATTCTAGCTGAGGTATTGTGGGCCCTTAAATAAAGATTTTTTTTTTAACGAACACCTATTATAATTTACTTACTTTCAAATGTTTCTTAATATAGAATTGGGTAAAATATTTTAGCATTTTTTCAATGTTGAAAATGAAAAATAATGGCTGTTATGCTGGCCGGCCACAAAAAAAAAACTTTAAATAAATAATTATCTCTAAAGTTGATGTAAATTAAAATTCACTCCTTTTTGCATGTTTTTATTTTTACTTTCCTTGTATTCGTAATGAAAAGCACAGTGTTTACCTCGGGATAAAGACTTATTTAGTCCCTCGAACTATTGGAGCCCTTGCGTCTCGACACTAAATAAGTTGCTTTCATCCCTAGGTTAACAATGTACTATTTCATTAAGACGCCATTTAGCTAGGAAATGCTGGCTCTAAAAATATTAAAGTTTAAAACAGTAACCCGACTACGGAAATATAAAGTGATTTATAGAGTAAGTACGAAACAAGAAAATAATTTAGACAGAAATTTTTTTTTTTTATCTCTGGTCCCAAACTAAGCTTAACGCTTGTGCTTATACGAGTAGGTACCAGATTACGGATATAATACATATATTACTTTGTTTTTTGTAAATAGGTACATACATATAATAGATAGAAAACAACCTAGGCGCAGTACAAATATCTGTGTTCATCACACAAATAATTGTCCTGAGTGGGAATCGAACCCACGACCTCGTGCACGAAAGTCGGTTACACTACCGACTACGCCACGAGGGAGGAGGGAGGATAGTGTATAATAAATGAATAAGTACAAAAACGGTCAAGGTAGAGCCGTGGATCATGTGTCTAAAACACCAACAAAATTATAATGCCATATTTATTATAATTTATGTCTATATATATATATTACTATAAAGCTGTAACAGAGCTGTGTCTGTACATTTAAGATATTTGAGAAAAAATGACTGTAATAGGCTATATAGGCGTGTCTAAACTAAACACTAAACAATTTTTTTTAGAATTTTTGTGTTTGTTTGTTCGCGCATCACACAAAAGCTATTGAACGGATTTTGATGCAACTTTTTTATTTGAAAGGCCTTGATTAGACTTAAAAACTGGTATACATTTTGTCCCGCTACTATATCGGGAACCTGAGATATAACCGAAAAACTAGCTTTTGGCTGCGGCGAAGCCGCTGGCAAAGGCTAGTTTATTATAAACATGCGACTTATTTTAAGCATTTAACATGCTTAGCCATACAAATGAACACAAAGTCCGTAAACATGAAATCGAAAATAATAGCCACGAGAGGGATTTGAACCTGCATCGCCTGGAAAACCCAAATGCTTTGCCAATTCAGCCATCGTGACATCTGTGTTATTAGTATTGAGCGTCACAGAAGGAAAATCTATTCACGGAGTACAAATACAAATATTTATTATTTGTATTGTATGTTACTTTAATTGGCGGGAAATGTATATTTGTTTCAAGGAAAATTTCTCTTTAGTGCATACGTTGGTACTTATGGTGAGTTTGTTTTGTTATATTTATATAAGGTGCAGTGTTCGGTTCAATCTGGCTGGAGGCAGTAATAATAATCTTAGTTACGAAATACATTTACTTTTACGGAATCTATCGCGTTTATTATTGACTAACTGATACCCGCTACTTCGTCAGCGTTAAAGATTTTCTTTCTAAATTCGACCCCTATTTTACCCGCGATTTTATAAAACCATTGAAATGTATCCTATATCAAATATAAAATGAAATTTAACATTCTTAATTAAAAAATGTCTAAATATATGTGTGTTTCTATCTCTAAATTAGAAACCTACCAAACCACCCCCTCATTACCTTCCTATTATTTTAACTGACAACTTCCTCATCTGCTCTACGAGTATATTATCATTCCTCTTCATGTTCTAATTATAGCTTGTTTTTGGGGTGGATTACTCGCGAAGGTTGTCCTCGGTCTATAGGCTACCACGCCCACCACTCAGGGGGTGGCCAACATACCGTCTTACACACCATCAAGCCGTACAGCCTAGTATAATTATGTGTTATAAACATTAATGTATAAACAAAAACTTAGAATCACGCCTGTATTCCCCGAAGAGGTAGGCAGAGGTGTATTACACACCCACGATTTGCCAGCTATGTTTAAGTCCCACGTAATAGGGGGCGAGCCTATTGTCGATTACCGGGCACATATTTACAAACTCCGGGCGGCTACTGAGAATTTTCCTATTTACGAAAAAGCTCAATAACACTGCCCGACCCGGGAATCGAACCCGAGACCTCATGATCAGTAGTCGCTTACGCTACCGCTGCACCCCAGGTGATATATAAAACAGAGAAGATCCAAAAGTAGGCACTAAAAGCTTCGATCATCAATTGCATTTTTGATCGAAGACCAAAAGTGCCCGCTATGAGTGCAGATTACGCTTTCCTGCACTCATTTCGTTAGGTTTCGACGCGCGACCAGCCGCAACGTATCAATATGCTTAGATACAAAAATCTCTTTTGAAAAACTCACTGACTGTCTCTTTTTCTCTCGTTCTTTCTGAATAGTATCATTACGCTCACGCACGCAGTTAAAAGTTGTTATTATTTTATAAAAGCATGCATACATATTGACACGCCTTTTCCCCGTAGGGGTAGGCAGAGACCACTTTTCTCCACTTGCTACGATCCTGACACACATCTTTCGCTTCCTCTACTTTCATCAGCGCTTTTATGCGTGCTCGTTGGTTTCGAGTGGTAAATCGCTTATATAAATATATACAAGATAATTTTTTAACTAGCGCGCAAACTTTTTTTGTTGGTTCTATATCAGTAATAGAGCACATCCATTAATTGTTTAATCCGATTTTTAATTTTATTATCCGACTTGAAATCACTTAAATATGGACACCAATCTTACGAACAGCTAGAAGCTTTATTTTCTGCATTTTGTTGGTCCTAAGACCATGAAAGTATAAAGGAAAAATTGGAACGTGTCAAGACCTAAACTAAAAAGTTTATTTCGAACCTGATAAAATTAGCGGTCAGTAACCCGCATAGATACCTACGCGTCAGCGCATTGACCAAGCGCCGATGTAGGTAGGATACCTACGGAAGCGCGCGCGTTGTGTGACAATAAAATCTGTTTCAAAAGTAAAACTTTTCGTTAGCGATAACTTTATTTTTTAGTACTAAGACATATCAAAATAAAAAATACGTGTTTATTAAAATTTGCTTAAGTTTAGTCTCTCAAAATTTGCGCACTGGTTAAAAAATTACCCAGTATAGATTCTTCGACGCATTGAGATAAAGACGCTTCGAATACTATACTGCATCCATGGGTTTTTATTTTATTACGTATGGTGGCAGACGAGCCCCGGCCCACCTGATGGTAGATGGTTGCCGTCGCTCATAGACTCAACTATACTGAGAGTATTGTCAAGTCGCTGCTCCATTTCATTTCAGTTTAATGAAATGAAAGAATTAACGGCTATCTCCAGCTACAACCAAAACACACCGATGTGCTTCATGGCCGGTCACACAGGAGATGGTGGCACTAACCCGCTCAGGCCCGATAGCAAGTGAGTACTCCTACTTGGTACCTAGCCCTACCACCAGTAATGTAATGAGATAAATGATGATAATTGCTTACTTCCCTTAGTCGCCTTGTACGGCACCCGTGGGAAAGAATGGGGTGGTGACACTTGTATTCTTAGTCCATCACACCACACGGAGGAAACACACACAGGTGATGATATGGGTGCTGTAAAGAATTTAAAACATCGGGATATTGGAAAATTATTTAATTTCCACAATCTATAACTGTGCCCCTTTTGGGCACAAGTCTCCTCCACATGCTCGGACCCATAGATATAGTATATAGATAGATCGGTGATGCAAAAGAGTAAGAACATAGTATACGCGTATGTAAGAGCGAGATAGATAGACGAGACCACTATCATACACGCTATGGACCTGTATGGACCTGATATCAATCGTCAACGATCCAAATTTCGCATATTTTAGGAAAATTGGAGAAATTATCGTTTAATTCTGTATTAATTGACGTGTCTAATCATAGTTACGTGTGCAGTGCCCGGATGAAACTCATATAAGAAAGAAAACACACAGAATTGTACATTTCCCATGTAAGTAATTTGTTGTTTATATGTAAAGCTTATTAACTTACCACAAACGCTGTGCTCATACACGGATAGGGAATTTTATTGCATTAAATCATATGCAAGCCCGGAATGCCTTCAAATTCAATATAAAAAGATAACAAATACGTGTGATATAAAATTTACAATGTTTCTTTTATAGAGATTGACACTATCGGTATTTCGGTATCCATAAAATGACTTCGATGTGTCTATTATTGGGAAAGGCAAAGCCTTGATTGTTGTTTCAGTAAAGGTTATAATTTATATATATATAAGATAATATATTTTAATATTAATATAATATTTTTTTTTCAAAAATTTGAGTAAGATCATTCATCGGTTAAGTTATAATTTTTTGAGTAAATGTATTTTTATCTTTGGATAGTTTATATTTTAATTTAACGTTTTAGATTTCCTCAGAATATTGGTGTTCGACAAAAATGGCTTAAAATGATTAATAGAGAAAACTGAACTAACTAACTAAACTAACTTACCATCACGCCATTTTCCTTGCGGGGTAGACAGAGAGAACAGAGTGCCAAGAGGCTCTATTCTTGCATACGTCTCTCGCTTCCTCAACATTCATAACTCTCTTCATATACGATCGACGGTTTCGGAGACTCCTAACTCCATCTTCCTTCAATACATGACCGATATGGTCTAGGTAGGTGAGTCTTGGTCTCCCCCTGTACATCCTTCCACTTTCGCATTGTATATCTTCTTATACAGTCGCTCGTCCAGCATTCTTTCCACATGTCCGAACCATCGGAGCATGCCCTTTCGCATCTTTACACCAATACTCTCTTTCATACTAGATTCCCAAAAATTATTCGAAATTATGCAGCAAGCACATTGAACAAAAATGTTTTTCTCATAGAGGCACACAGAGACTAAAGCTACGTTCCGGTTATATACCCACGTTATTCATGTCCGTACGTCATTTTAGAATTTCAATATTAATTGTGTACCACACTTGGCCAATACTGCTGTTTGTTTAAGTTAATTTATTGTGTTTCACTAACGTACCTTGTGTACCTTCCGGACATTGTGAGAGGTGACGTATCCTGGATTTATCAATACGATCCTGAAACAAAGCTTCAGTCGACAGTTTGGCAGTTTCAAAACGAACCAACGCTACGAAACGACTACGAAAGTGAGGCGATCGAGAAGCGCAGGGAAAATTCTGATCGCTAGTTTCTTCACTTTGACGGGATATCTGGTTTCAATTCCATACCAAAGCAGCATCAACGCCGAATGGTATACCACAAAATGCCTGCCAGAAGTTTTGTCTGCAATGAGCAACAAGCGACCGAACACCGGGCTCCGCAGTGTACTGCTTCACCATGACAACGCGCCCCCGCACACTCAGCTCTCAAAACGAGCGTCTGTGTGTCCTGGACACCACACCGGTCAGTCTTGGGTCACTCTCCTTATCTGATCTGGCACCATGTGAGTTCTTTTTATTCGCTAAAATAAAATATCAGCTGAAAGGGATACAGTTTTCATCGCCGGAAGATACACAGCGCTCGAGAAAGCCGTGGAAGATGTGTCTGCCGTGGACTGGAAAAATGTTTCGAAAATTGGTTCAGACGCATGAAACTTTGTATAGAGGCTGGTGGAGAGTTCTTTGAAAAAAATTAATTAAAATATTTTATCCATAGAAGTATTTTTTTAGTTTCTCAAAACTTTATGAATGTCCCACGTATTAATAAAACATGTTTTATTTCAGTTTTATTTCTATTCCCTCGAATATAAAATTTATTTGAATTCACTTTGCACCTCGTGACACTAAAACAACACACTGTGTCGATAGTCGCGTTTAGTGAACGTCCTAGCACTATTTGAAGTGCACACATGCACATGACACGCACACTGGTACGTGCCAGTTTTGGTCTCGTCATAATTACTCTATAGCCGATCTATCTATATACTACATCTATGCTCGGACCACACTAATGGGAAACGCCGTTAATTATCGCTATGATGGATGTTTAACGTTGGTGTAGCAGAATCCGACAACGGCATTTACATTGCCGTTTGACGAATTCTCCTGTAGGAAAGAGGTCGAAGACGATGTCTCCAGTACGTCAAAGAAATTGAACGTTCAAGTGTGGCCACCCATTTTATCGTGTTAGCGCAATAATTATCGCAATGATGGGCAATTTCAAACAAACAGACCAGACGAGGAGACCTCACTCTACACTCTACACAGCTAGTCTCGACTGGGGGTGGAGCTCAATACTTACTATTAAAATAGTTTTACATAAATTTCATAATGTGTAACCCTACGCGGTTATTATTTTGATATTCAGTGGCCTAGTCCGTAAAGGCTTTACTTTATTTTATTTTATTTATAGTATTTTAGGAAAACTAACAGCTAGGTAACACAATGAATTATATATCTAAGCATATGCAACTGAGGTGCATATGTATGAAGGCCAATTGTAAGTTGCCGCAGATAGGAACAATAAAAAATAGTTTAAGATAGTAGAGGACAAAAGATAAAGAAATTTAAATAAAAGATACATTCGAAGCAAAACAGAAAAGAAAGTACACATAAATTACATAGGTTACGAATAAGTTAATTAATATTAAATACAAATGAAATAAGTGTTGCTCAGTAAACTTTTAAGCTTATTTACAGAAATGTTGAATTAATCTATATCCAAGTTTGTCTTAGTAAAATTGTTAAACAAAGTAGAAGCTCTTAAAATAAATGAATTCTGCCTATAGTTTGTTCTAACAAGGGGAACATAAATAACATTTGGGTTCCTCAGTGCAGCTGCATGTGTACGCAGTCCTATTTGTTCAAGTAGTTCAGGACAGTCAACAGTACCATTTGCAATATTTAATAGGAAAGACAAGTCAGCTATTTCCCTTCGCTTATAAAGCGGAAGAAAATGGAATTTTCGACATCTAGAGTCATAATCAGGTAACCATAATCTTGCTCGAAACTGTAGGTAGCGTAGGAACCTTTTTTGTATGGATTCTAATCGTGATATGTAGACGTCATAACAGGGATTCCATACTTGCGAGGCGTATTCCAAATGACTACGTACATATGCACAATACAGTATTTTAAAGGTTTTAAGATTTATAAATTCGGAAGACAATCTAAAAACGAAACCGAGAGCACGGTATGCTTTTTTAGTTAAATACTAATAAGTATCGTGATCGTCAAATAATAATTGACTATCAAATGTTACACCTAAATCTTTTATCGAGTCAATTCTTGTTAAGGCCGAGTTATGAAGTGTATAATTAAATGTAATTCTTGCACATTTACGCGTAAACGAACGTACGTAACATTTGGAGACATTGAGATCCAACTTGTTTATGGTACAGTAATATTGAAATCTGTTAAGGTCTTCTTGAAGAAGAACGGCATCATCTACACTATTAATTTGGTATAAGATTTTCATGTCGTCAGCATATAAAATTATCTTTGAGGATAAAAAAATATAAGAAATGTCATTAATAAATATGGTTAAAAGCAAAGGTCCTAATAACGATCCTTGTGGAACGCCGGAAGGAATATCCATTGGAAACGAAGAGTAGCCACCTAAAACTACAGTTTGGCACCTGTTTTGGACATATGAAGAAAACCATCTGAATAAGTTACCTCTAATACCAATGCGCTGAAGCTTTTCAAGAAGTATAAAATGGTCAATTCGGTCAAAGCACTTTGAATAATCAGTGTATATAATGTCAACTTGTGAGAGTTTTGACATATGATGTGACAGAAACTCAGTACATACAAGAAGATTGGTTGTAGTTGATCTACCTCTTAAAACCATGTTGATTTAATGAGAGACTGTGCTTAAGTACATAAAGTTGAGAGTAAACTATTTTTTCGAGAACCTTTGCAAATAAGCATAGTTTAGAAATTGGTCTGTAGTTTAAAAACAAAAAAAAATTGGTGTGGACCACACTTATCACTTAGGGGTCCGAAAAATAGTTTACCTCCTATTTTATATATTAGATATACATAAGACTATATAGCAGTGATAGCCTAGTACAAAACCAAGGACTGTAAAGACAATAGTATCGAGTTCGATCCCCAGTCCAAGATCTTGGCACACACTTCTGACTCCGGCTGTACACACTCGTCTATTTGTCTCGGGAACCTCTCGTCCACTCTCGTCTCGTAGAGGCTTGACACGAGAGCGCACCATGTACACGCTCGTTGTATCAATTGAACTTCGGATGCCCGTCGAGATGGATGTGGTAAAAACAATTGCGGCGTTTATTTTTTTTATTAGTTATTGTAATTTTTTAATCATTTACCATAAAAAAATATATATTAAACCATGGCGAAAAAGAACTTTTTAACTATTCAACGGAAATATAGTAATTTTTTTTTAACTCTTCAATGGGGATATCAAATTTGTTGCTTATCCGCAACCTAGTGTCGTGTAATACTTGCTTATCCTTGTGCCTGACATTCTTAGGATTCCATAATAGTGCTTGCCTTTGGTAGGCTTCTAAATAGTGTTAGATCATATATTATCGTTGTCGCACGCAGAAAGCACGTCCTTACGCGAACGCAGTTGGCGGGCAACTAAGCACACGAGTGTGTACAGGCTACAGGCACGCTCTCGTTTTCATCGCGAGACACACCGAGACCCTTTGACTCGTGCAGAAAAAACCGACACACTTCCGAGACATAGCGAGAGCCGCGAGACTAGACGAGGCTACCATGTACACACTCGCCCTCGGCCTGTCTCGTTATGTCTCGACGAGTGTGTACAGCCGCCTTTTTCGAGATTTTTTGAGTACATGTGTGTATTTGTTTACATATTATCACTACTCGGTGAAGGAAAACATCGTGAGGATACCTGCATGCCTGAGAGATGTGTAACTGACTTCCGTGCACGAGGTCGTGGGTTCGATTCCCACTCAGGACAATTATATGTGAGATGATCACAGATATTTGTACTGCGTCTGGGTATTTTCTATATGTTATATGTATGTATTTACAAAAAAAAGTAGTTTATGTATTATATCCGTAATCTGGTACCCATAGTACAAGCGTTAAGCTTAGTTTGGGACCAGAGGACGTTGTGTGAAAATGTCCATGAATTTATTTATTTATAACTATTTTCATAGATGATTGATTGCTGTAGTATCAACTTATGGTGGGAAATAGCCGTTGCCACTACTGTTCAGGTGGGTTGTGCTTCATCTGCCTCTCTAAGTAATATAAACCTATGATAAACATGATTACAAAGTCAAAAGACCTATATTCACAATACGGCTAAAATAGATTGCCTTGTACTTCGCCCTTCAATAATGTGTCGCATATCTTTGGACTTCGGACAAAGTCCATTTGGAGTGTCAACAGAAAAACTCTACCAAAATCTATGACAACATTTTTACCAATAAATATTAACAGTGTGCGTGATGGTAAGAATGAGAACTGCCTTACAGAAGTATAAGTATCCTATCCGATCCATATGCTCAAGTCGTAATTTGGAAACGTCCGCTGTGAATAGGTATTTCAGTTATTACTTATAAACTCTGCACTATAGAATGATCCCTGTATCGCTAAGGACTTTATAAACATATAATTTCACGGACACAAAGTACGCCCAGACTCAAAAAAAATATCTTTATGGGTCACTCAAAGAATTGTCCTGCGTGGGTATCAAAGCCACAACACAGGCTTCGGAGGTCTGTGCAGTTTTACCATAAACATGTGAAGGCTCATTGCCTAAGGATTTAGAGGAGGTATCCTCTATTAGATCGATTTGGGTACTTAATACGTATGTGTTAACAGTCCACAATGATTTATGGAAAAAATTAAATATAAACATGGAATCAGTTCCTCGTACGACAAATTCTGATTACCATCGTTTGCTATCGTTTATATAAACGATATAGTGTTATATCTAATATGAATTGCATGATTTGCATGTTACTGACTGCAAGTAGCAATGTTGCTCGAGTGCTCTGAGGCGTTCACTGGCCATAGGCCTCTACAAAAAGCATTGTCGGTCCTCTGTTGGGAGGCCGTATTCGTGGTGGATCCTCGAGAACCATTTTTCCCAAAAGTCATTGGTTCGTTAGCGATGTCGCCTGGTCATTGCCATTTCAACGTACCATCCCTGTGGGCTATGTCAGTCAACTCCATTCTCCTACGGATCTTCGACTTACGGATTAGATCACGTAAAGAAATACCAGCACAGCCCGCTCCATGCCACGTTGAGCAACTTTGAGCCTTGAAACAACTTGAGGTCAACATCCAAAGAACACGTCTTTATTCTTTATGTTTATTATGGTATTTGCAGTCCCTGGTTTTATCTTCGTTTTCCGACACTGCGGAAATTTGGACGGACAGATGTTCCTTAGCTTTCCAAAGCCCAGCAGAGCAGTAGACAGACAGAGTTTGACACTCGTAACAAATCTGAGTGCGTCCCAATTAACTTTTCTGTAGATCATATAAGCTTGCGTAATTCCAGCATGAATTGGACTTTTTTTTGCACAACCACAAAATAAGGCCGCCGTGTGCAGTCTCTCCGCCCGTATTCGCGGACCACTGGAACTGTGTGACATTGGCTACATGGCCTGTTTGAACGTGGAAGCAACGGTTGGTATTTATATTGTTGCATTTGATTCTGTGAGGTAGCAGAAGTCCCATTTTTTCTGCTGATTCTATGCATTTCCCTGGGCTGGCGCGTGACGCTTTCAATATTGTTAGCGTCTATAGGCTATGGTAGGCGCTTACGATACTTGTTGTATGATCGTTGACCTCCTTGTTAGTAACAAAAGAAAATAATTATTTAATATTAGTATTTTGCTGTCGGTACATTAGATAGCTAGAGAAATTAGCGACGGGGAAGCCACACAAAGTTGATTGTTGGGCGCACGCGGTCACCGCGTGCTACGATTTGTTATAATTATACTTTGTCTTACAGAGTAAACAACAGTTCAGCCGTGCTTTTGGCATTGTAGAATGCATGAGCGTCGTCACAGTATACCACTGAGCTGATGCTCCTATGACACTTCAGCAATATTTTTGTTGCATTAGTTTATCCTATGCTAATTAAAATGTGTAGGCGTTTTAATTTGTCGTTAAACTTTTTAAAGGTGAAGTAAGTACAAAATATATAAATTTAATGTACGTACTTGAGAAAATCTACAAAATATCTATAGATATAATTTACTTACTTATTATCACGCTATCTCTCTTGCGTGGTAGGCGGGTCGCTAGTTTATAATCAAATCAGAACTACGTAACAGAAAAGGTAAAGGATTTATAATTTTTTAAATAAACCTGTGAAATGTATTTGTACCAATTGTCACAGGAAATTATTTCCTTAATCGAGTTGTTATGTAAACTGCCTGGGTCGTGTAGCCGTAGTGTATGCGACTGCTAATCATGAGGTCTCGGGTTCGATCCCCGGGTCGGGCAATGTTATTGAGCCTAAAAAGAAAAATTCTCAGTAGCAGCCCGGAGTTTGGAAACGTGCCCGGTAGACGTCAATAGGCTCGCCCCCTATTACGTGGGACTTAAACATAGCTGGCGAATCATGGGTGTGTAATATCTCTGCCTACCCCTTCGGGGAATACAGGCGTGATGCTATGTGTTGTGTTTTGTGAGTTGTTATTTTATAACAAAAAAATACATGTCAAGTGATTAAAACATAATTATATATAAAAATCCTTATTTAATATTATTAATGAGAATGTGCATTTGTTTGTATATTTGTTGTTTATTTTGCTCGCCCGAATCTAGGGATGGTTTAAATGTAAAAAACAAGGGAGGTATCTATAAAAATAGTAGAAAAATTTAAAAAATCAATATTGGTAATTTTGCATGGGTATTAGCAGCAGCAGGTAGCAGAGATCGGGAAGCTGAGGAAGATCTTCTTGTCCAATATTCCACAGTGTCTGAAGACGAAGGTCTATGACCAGTGTGTGTTACCATTGATCACTTACGAAACAGAGGCGTGGTCTCTGAATGTTGGCCATATATCAAGGTTCAAAGTCGCTCAGCGTGCCATGGAGCGGGCTATGCTTGGGACCTCTCTACGGGATAAGGTCCGTAATACGGAAATCCGTAGGAGAACGGGAGTAACCGACATAGCCCACCGGGTCAACATGCTGAAGTGGCAATGGGCAGACCACATCGCTCGACGAACCGATAACCGTTAGGGAAGAAAGGTTCTCGAGTGGCGACCGCGTATCGGACGACGCAGTGTAGGACGGCCTCTCACCAGGTGGACCGATGACCTGGTCAAAGTCGCAGGCATTCGTTGGATGCAGGCGGCACAGGACCGTTCGCTGTGGCGTTCCCTTAGGGAGACCTATGTCCAGCAGTGGACGATGAAAGGCTGATGGAGGTATGGATGGGTATTCGGCTAACAAAGGACAAAATGACAGCTACTGTCAATCTTTCTAATTAATTTGCATTACTAGCACGTTTCATTTAATAATCTATCAAAATCCAAATCTTCATCGTCTCAACGTCTAGATATGGTCTAGATGCAGATTGATTAGGATTGACAATCGCTGATAATATAAATTTGTGGGCAATACGAAGTTCACCGGGTCATCTAGTATATATATATATAATGTATTGTAGGTAAGCACTAAGACAGGATTTTACGTAAATCCTAACCTAAATGTTCTTACCACTATAGCGTGACCGAAGCCGCAGGTAATGCGCTAGTGTATTAATATAAAAATACAAAAAAAATATGAAAATATAATTTGTGGAAAAATAAACTAAACATCGGTAGATCATGGCGCGTTAATTACAGATGTTTAGTAAAGGTTTTATTGTGAAACTTGGATAATTTATCCGATTTCCTGATTGGTGCCTTACTTAAGGAAAACTGGAAAATGTCAGGGTTGACAGAAATTCATACAATATTGTATTTACCCATTACTTGTTGTTGCAGAGGAAACCCGTACGGGTTTCCTCTGCAGTCAGGGGGATAAGTTTGGACCAAGTTGGCTCAGTGAGGGTTGGCATACTTCATATGCCATGAAATCACTCAAAAACTTTTTTGTTTCATAGCTTTTTCACACAGGAACCCCTCATTTTTCAGGATAAAATAAAAACAACCAAACAAATTATTTTATTGACCGCAAAGAAAAAATCTTAACCTAGAACATATAAAATATAGCATCACGCCTGTATTCCCCGAAGGGGTAGGCAGAGGTGTAACCTAGAAAACACAACAAAATATATAATAAAAACCTTAGTTTAATACCATAAATATGTCTTTCTTTGTACCCTGCAAGATATATATCCCAAATTTCGTGATGACTGGTTAAGAAGTTACGATATCAAATAGTAGGTAATAAGCTCACTTTTACATTTGTAATACCTACTAGTAGTACCTATATAGCGTTGCTGTGGCACATGTAAGTCATATGTTAATTTTTAATAAAAAAATATATGTTTGTCTGAAAATCTTACGTGATAACGTCATAAAATATATGTTTTCTGTGAGTTTCACAAACAATGCATCAGTCGCCATACATTTTTCGGAATGTGACACTTTTTTGTGCGTGCAGCCGACGTTCATCAATTTATATAACGTTATCACGTCAAAAATTTTGCTCATCATCATCTATCATCCATCCATCAGCCTTTCGAAGTCCACTGCTGGACATAGGCCTCCCCAAGAGAACGCCACAACATGTGTTTCGTTCATATGGGGGATAGTGCCGTAATCGCCACGCTTGGCAGGCGGGTTAGCGATCCCAGTGTGTTAATACTCGAGGGAGTGCTGCGCCCACTCCCCCTCTATTCCCTCAGTCGGCTCTTACGACTCCCATGGGTGGAGAGGGGTTTTTAAAAAATGTTTTATGGGTTGGACCACCCTTATCCCTTAGGGGTATGAAAAATAGTTTACATCCTATTCTCAGACCTACTGAATATACACACAAAATTTAATAGGAATCGGTCAAGCCGTTTCGGAGGAGAATGGCGACAAACACTGTGACACAAGAATTTTATATATTAGGAGACGTACGTAAGGAAGTAAGGATTAATTCAATTCTAATATTATGAAGTCGTTGGATGAAGTCGGCCGCAGAAGCTATACTAGTAACGAGGTAACGACTAAAATTGATTTGAATGTGCTAACCCTAATCATAACTTGTCCTTGGTGATTTCTTGACGCTGAAAGTAATCATTATTTAACAAATGGTTGTCTTATTTCCCACCAGAACAGTATTGTGTCATCTTAGAATAATGACGTTTTAAAAACGTTAAAATATTGTTTTAAATTATTTTTCAATGGCTGTGGATAACACTATTAGTGGATAGATGTTATAACACGAATAAGACGTTAAAAGTTTTAGTGTAAATATTAGTATATGTGATTTGTAATATAAAATGTACTATTTCATAAAAGGAAAAGGTAAGCCATACTGTGTATATTCTTTTTTTTTAATGACTACAGCAGACCAGCTAAGCTAACAGCCTACCTTACGGGATATTGTAATCATCGTTGGCAATACTAGAGGCATAGCCAAGTGCTTCTGGAAGTATTTTTTTTCCATTTAACGTAATTTTAAGTAGCTCAGAATAACACATTGAGAAGTTCGTCTCGGAGGTTGCTACTAGATATGTAAAAATATAATATAAAATTTAAAATTTTCTTGTAACACTGTGGTAAAATTATTTTAGACGTTACTTTTTTATCTTTGCTCCCTCTCTTTTTACATCATTGTAACGTTTAGTCGGAGTTGTAACGTTTCGTCGTCCAATAAATTAATTAATTGAATACAGTGTTTTTATGGCTTTTTTAAACCAATTGGTAGAAAAGAGCGTGATAGAAATATGAGTAAATTAAAAGTTACCTGAAAAAATATCCCACGCTGCAGGTTTTTTTTTTATTGCTTGTAGTGGCAGACGAGCCACGGTCCATCTGATTGTAAATGGTAACCGTCGCCCATGGACTCGACTATACCGAGCAAGCGTGCCAAGCCGCTGCTCACCAATTCATTTCACAGATATGAAATGAAATATAAACGACTATCTCCTGCTACAGCCAAAACGCAACGATGTGCTTCATGGCCGGTCACACGGGAGATGGTGGTACCAACCTGCTCGGGCCCGATACCAAGTCAGTACTTCCACTTGGTACCCAGCCCTACCCCCAGTCATGAAATGGATAATAATTGCTTACTTCCCTTAGTCGCCTCATACGACACCCGTGGGAAAGAATCGGGTGGTGACACTTGTATTCTTAGTCCATCACCACACGGACAGTCCGTCACCACACGGACGGTGATAGTATTTATTAGTCAGATTGGTAGGATAGTTGTAGTTAGTCAAAAATTATTTTGAAAGAAGACGTAGAGGTAGCTGTCATCAAGGTGAACTTTACAGGGCGATGTTCTGGCGTCCCGAGGAAATGATGAAAATAATCTCTGAACTCGAGTACTCTTTATTGCAATAGTGATTAACTTTTACACTTTTACTTTTTGAACTATCTTTTGATGGAGCATTATATTATTTTTAATACGGCTATTCTCGGACTCACTATATGGACATTTCAATAGTAATTTCAATTCCATATATTAAAAAAAAACATTTGTTTCTATCTATATATATAAAAGAAAGTCGTGTTAGTTACACTATTTATAACTCAAGAACGGCTGAACCGATTTGTCTGAAAATTGGTAGGGAGGTAGCTTAGAACCAGGAGACGGACATAGGATACTTTTATTTTTTATCCCTTTCCCGTGGAACATGACATAAAACGTGGTATAACAAAACGTAACTGACATGTGCGTGGGCCAACGTCATTTGAATCACTACGGACTGTTAATGGTACAATATTCCCAACATATCGTGCTGCATGTGAAGAACTCAATTTACTAGAAAACGATACCCACTGGGATACGACAATCGTTGAAGCAATTATCTCTGCATCGCCAAGTCAGATACGCACATCATTTTTTATCATCATTTCGACATGCTTTCCATCAAACCCATCTAACATGTGGCACAAATACAATGATAATATGTCAGAAGACATATTCAAATTCGTGTTGTGAGGTAGTTTATTAGTCAGGTTAGGAATGCCAGCGCCAAATAGTGAAATGAATGACGCATTTAATCGAGAATTGGAACGGGAACGTGAATATGATCATCAGGAATTAGATTTAGTAATTCAAACGAATGTACCCCTGTTGAATCCCCAACAAAAGGAAGTTTAAGATACATTAATGAAGGAAATTGATGATGGAAATGGTGGTTTTCTGGATGCCCCTGGTGGAACTGGTAAGACATCCCTCATGTCAGTAGTTTTAGCCACTTTTCGTGCGAGATCCAACATTGCGGTTGCAGTTGTTTCTTCTGGAATAGCAGCCACATTGTTAGAAGGATGCCGTACGGCTCATTCAGCATTAAAATTACCGTTAAATCTTCAAACTATTGAAGAACCAACATGTAATATTGCAAAACACTCTGCAATGGCCAAAGTTTTATCAGCATCGAAAATCATCATCTGGGACGAATGCACAATGGCGCATAAACGTGCATTGGAAGCACTTAACCGAACATTGAAAAATTTACGCAATGGCTCGAGATGTTTTGGAGGCGCAATGATTTTACTGTCTGGCGATTTTCGTCAAATACTGCCAGTAATTCCAAGATCAACTGCTGCCGACGAAATAAACGCTTGCCTTAAATCATCGAATCTATGGCGCTATGTGAAAAAACTTCAGCTGACAACAAATATGAGAGGTGCATTGCTGAACGATACATCTGCTTAAGATTTCTCTGAGCAATAGCTGACTATCAGTAATGGTCGAGTACCTGTCGACGCATCGAGCGGATTGATTTTAGTTCCTCCGAATTTCTGTAACTTTGTCTCATCGAAAGACGAACTCATCAACAAAGTATTCCCAAACATCATTACTAACCAAAAAAATAATAAATGGTTGAGTGAGCAAGCAATTTTGGCGGCTAAATATAAAGATGTAGATGACTTAAACTACATAATTCAGGATGAAATCATTGGTACACTGCATTCATTCAAATCTATTGACTGTGTAAACTGTGTAAAATAAAGATGAAGCCACCAACTATCCTATTGAATTAAACTCCTTGGAGCCAGGCACATGCCTGGGTTACCACCGCACAATTTACGACTAAAGGTTGGCTCCGTTGATATCATGCTTTGAAACATAAACCAACCAAAACTGTGCAACGGAACGCATTTGGTGGTAAGTAAATTGATAAACAGTGTGATTTACGCCCCGATACTTAAAAGAAAATTCGAAGGTGAGGAAGTTCTCATTCCGAGGATCCCGATGATCCCAACCGATATGCTGTTTAAGTTTAAACGACTTCAATTTCCGATCCGTCTTGCCATGACCGTTCTTGAAAATTTGTGGTCTGAATCTAGAAAATCCATGTTTTCCCCATGGTCAATTATATGTGGCATGTTCACAGCTCGGAAGACCATCAGCGTTATTTGTTCTTGCGCCTGATAATAAAATGAAAAATGTAGTCTATCACAAAGTGGTGGTGCAATCTGCTCATTTATTGCCCCTAAGGCGGAACAAAGTTCGCCGGGTCAGCTAGTATTATTATAAAACTGTAACAGATATTTTGATATTTTTATACACCTATTCTTTTACCATTTGACATTTTGAGTAAAAGAGCTATGTCTGTATATTTGAAATTTGAGAAAAACTAAAAGTATGCAGGCTCTGAACACAAAACAAGTTTTTAAATTTTTGCCTGTTTGTTCGCAAACACTACTGAATGAATTTTGAAGAGACTGTTTTTGATAGCTCTTGCTTAGACTATATAAAACTTTAGATATAACCTAAAAACTAGCTTTTGGCTGTGGCGGCGACACGGGCCAAGGCTAGTTTGTGTCTATATCTACATATAAATAGGTGTAACCTAGCTATATCTGTACATTAATAATATTCGAAAAAAACTATATGTTTGTCTCTAAAGTCGGTTTACGGACGATAATTTTACTTGATAACGTCATATATACCTGCCCAATCATTTCCGTCCTATATCCATACCCCTTTAACTCTCAAAGGTGCTGGAGGCCTGCGTACATAAACAACGTTTCCAATTTTGGGTTTGGTAATGGTCTGTTGAGTAACTTTCAATCGGGCTTTCGACCAGGCCACAGCACTTTATCCGCTCTCCTCAAAGTGAGTGTCGATAGGATAGATCACGGCAGGCATGGAGAATACCAAAGTTACAATACTCGTTTTAAAGGCACTAGGCCTTTGATTCCATCAGTCACGATATCCTGCTTTCTATCCTATCCCACTAAGATCTCACCCATTGCTCTGAATTGGTTCACTTCCTATCTTCAGGAGCGTCAGCATGCATGAGCAATGAGACCATGTCTCGCCTTTGCTATTTTCTCTGTTTATACTCTTTCCAATAATCTTCAGTGTGCGTATCATCTATATGCTAATCGCCTCGCTTGGCAGGCGGGTTGGGGATCGTTGTGGATGTTGTTAATACTCGAGGGAGTGCTGCTGCCCACTCCCCCGGTATTCCCTCAGTCGGCTCTTACGACTCCCGTAGGTAGAGGGGTGGGACAATTCTAAAGCCGGCCCCACACGGCTATCTTTTTTATACTACCTAGTATATGTAACTTTTTAGTATGTATATGTATAGTATTGTTGCATATTTAACTCTTGTCAAAATTATTTTTTCCCCCTCTTCTTGTTTTCTGATGAAAATCCTACTCCTACCTCCCATTATCTCTGCATTACCCATGGTTGGCTGGTAGGGAATGCCTCAGGAATTAAGTTCATCATCATCATCCATCCATTAGCATTGTAAAATTGAAAATGGACTTTGTTTTCTGTTTACATAAAGTTAAATAAATAAATATATATTTTCTGAGAGTTTCACAAACAATGCATCAGTCACCATCAATTTTTCGGAACGTGACACTTTTTCGGGCGTGCAGCCGGCGTTCATCGATTTATAAGACTATCACGTCAAAAGAATACTGTAATAGGCTATGTAGGCATCTCTGTACCTACACAAAACATTTTTTTAGAAATTCAGTACGTTTATTTGTTCGCACATGATGTGTGAAAAATTATGTGCCAAGTCACTGAACGCATTTTGATGAAACTTTTTTCGTTTAATAACTCTTCATTAGATTTAAAAATTGGCATAGATTTTATCCCACAATTATATCGGAAATTCAGTAGTCAGCCGTTCAGCTGCAACAAGGAGGCGCTCCGGTATCACGAAGTTTTTGCATAACTTTTTTGTTAAAGCGATAAAAATGTACCTAAGCGCATACCGAACAGGGTAGTGTTAAGTCCTCACCAACTAAATAAATCTGCCGTGTGCCTTCTCTCTGCCTGTATTGGTAGACCACTGAAACTGTGTAACATTACTTCCGCCGGCGGCTTACCTACCTTACTACCTTACCTTCTACTGAGCGACGCTTCCACACTCGGAGCGTCGCACCTTCGCGGGAGGCCTTGGGGGTGGCGAACAGTCCTGGATCCTTCCATCCGCACCCTCAGCTAGGGCGGTATCAGGCGCAGGTACCCGCGTCTGCGTTGCTGCAGTCGCAGTTTGGAACAGTGGAAGGATTACCTTCCCTAGCCCTTTTCACCGCTTCCTTCTACAAGATGACTTCCTCGCAGACGGTAGTGACCGCGGCGTAATTCCTATCGCTGCCAAGCATGCTCGGCAACGCGAAGTCCCCACCTATTGCCGCGATGAGCTCACGGCGCTGCTCGGCCCAAGCCGGGCACGACTAGAGCGTGTGCCGCACCAAGACCTCGTCGCAAGCGCAATGGTGACAGCGTGGAGTCGCCTTCCTCCTTGCGATTATGTGTAGAGATCTGCCGAAGCAATTGTCCAGACAGCACTTGCACCAGTTGGAAGGTAAAGACTCTGCGTCAAGACATGGAGGTTTCCTCAAGATGTTTTCCTTCACTGAGCAATGATAAATTGTAAACAAATACACACAACATTTCCAAAAATCTTGAAAAGTCGGAGGTGTGTACCGTCTAAACATTGGACTCCGGATCGAACTCGATACCACTGTCTTTGCAGTCCTTGGTTTTACCGCTAGACTATCACTGCTTTTACTAACTAGACTATTAACAGAACTTTATTTATCAACATTTTTTTTCATAGGTATCTCTATTTATATTTTTTATAATTTATAACAGCTCAGCGGGTCAATAATACACAAAAATAAGTAGCAACTCAAAATACAGGGCCACGTTGTCATTCAGTATAAATCCTAATTGTTTAGGATCACTTAAACGGAATAATGTATGGAAATACATTCGATAGATGACGTGGTAGTCTCTCAATAGACGATAAGGATATTAAATAGAATTTAAGGACTGCAAGTGTTCTACGATATCGATAACTCAAATGTTGAATAATTTGGAAGTACTTATTTCTAGAAAGCAGGACTCCTCGAATCCTGCCTGAGGTTACATCTTTTTTAATTTCACAATTTATACTTACATACAAACCAGACGTCTCTAATATTTGCTATTGCATATACCTACGTATTTTCAGCATACGGTACGGAAGAAACGGACTGAACGTATCAAAGTGCGTCCATCCATCCAAGCAACAGTCCCGCACAGACCGCGACATCGTTAACACGACGCAAAACCAATGCCTCCGAATACCCGCTCGCGAGTCAAATTAAAAGCCGAATACTGAACATTTTGATAAATCAAATTCATTCAACAAATGGGATAAAAAATACGTGTACAAATATAGAACAGTGTCTATTTTTTGATAAAAATAAAAAGCGTGTAATAGAAACTTATTGTGATCATTTTAGTGATTATTTTTTTAAGTGTGATATTAGAATTAGTACTTTTTAGTGTAAGTTTTATTTTAAATATGGAAGAGCAAGGAGGTGAGTGATTTTTTTTAAATTCTTTTTTAGTGTTATCAGTAAATATAAAACGAAGAAAATTAATTGCATATTCTGTGTCGTAGGTAGGTATATTAATTTAAATGAATCGAATGTTTTAAGAGCCGTAATTAATTACTTAGACTGTATAACAATGATACCCTTGTTATAGACGACTGAAGTTTGTCGACGTCTGGAAAGTACCTTAGGGAAAAAAATGACGTCATAGACGACCCACCCTGTTGCGTTTTTTATTAAAGATTGCTTTGAATATAATTTACATGGGTAATTGTGCAATGTCAATATTGATTTGGCTGATATTAATCATGTTTTCGTTTTCTTGTTAAAATATTACGAAAATTATAGAATATAGTATAGGTAACTACTCAAAATTACAACAAGAACGTTTCAAATGTGTCAAAGAATGGAGAAAAAGAGAAATAGAAGATCACACCTACTTAATTTAATTATCTTCGTTGTCGGAATGACATTTTTAATTTGAACACGTACACTAGTTAAAAATATATATTGAAAATATAGCAACTTATACCAAATTAAAAATTTAATTTCAAAACGTTATATCTGATGGACAAAGCCCAAAAGTGGGACGAAAAAAAGCATTGAAAAAAAAATTACTTTATAATTTTAAATTTTATAATTAATAATTTTATAATAGATTTTCGACTTCAAGCGCTGTTAAGGAGTTCAATACATTCCAATTGACCTTAGAGAGCTAGCATATTTAGTCTGCCAACCCGCACTGGACCTTTGGTCTAAATTCCATTCTCCCTGGAAGATCCGGACCGTACAGTAATAGTTTTAAAAATGATTGAAGTTCCAACCTTGTGATGATGGACTAACAAGAAGAAATAAGTCTTTTATACTACACGGGTGGCCAGCATACGGCCCACCTGGTAAGCGGTCACCGTGGCCTATAAACGCTAGCAACATCAGAGGTATAACCAGACTTCACAGATGGCGTAGTGGGTTAGATACCGGCCTCCCGCCCGAGTGTTGTGGGTTCGATTCCCATACAGGACAACTTTGTGTGATCCGCAAATGGTTGTTCTGAGTGTGGGTGTACTTTGTGTCTGTGAAATTGTATGTTTGTAAAGTTTCCCAAGAGAGTGTGCCCGAAAAGGTTGCCGCCTGCGGATCGCGGTGAAACGACGCGGTACCCGTGATTCGCCGTAGTAAGGGCGGGTGAGGGCGCACGGTGGGTTTTTAGTGGGTGAGAGGCCCATACTACCCCGTTGTCTCCCCGGGCAGCGGGGTGTGCGGTAGGACATTTTTGCCCAACTAAAATAAAAAAAAGGGTGTTATTTAAAAAAAAAAAAACTCGTGCGTCTTCGCACTCAACTTCAATTCGAAGGAGAGGGACAGGAGGCGGATAGAAAGGATAGTAAGGAGAGGATGAGAAGGAACATTTTGGATATGTACCTAGGTTCTGAAGTAGTTTGTCCGTGTGGTGACGGACACTAAGAATACAAGTGTCACCACCCCATTCTTTCCCACGGGTGTCGTATGAGGCGACTAAGGGAAATAAGCAATTATCATCCATTGCATGACTGGTGGTAGGGCTGGGTACCAAGTGGAAGTATTCACTTGGTATCGGGCCCGAGCGGGTTGGTACCACCATCTCCCGTATGATCGGCCCTGAAGCACATCGTTGCGTTTTGGCTGTAGCAGGAGATAGCCGTTTATTCTTTCATTTCATATCTGTGGAATGAAATGGTGAGCAGCGGCTTGACAATACTCTCGGTATAGTTGAGTCCATGAGCAACGGTTACCATTTACCATAAGATGGGTCGTGGCTTGTCTGCCACTATATGCAATAAAAAAAAGACAGTTTTCCCTTAATTGGGACGTGGAAATCTGATAGACATTCGCTCCGTGTATTAGTAATAATTGCAACTTTAAAGACAAAGTCTCTGAATTCCCTCTTTCCTCCATCATCAAGTCCTGATCACCATCTATCTATAAACAACTCATTAAGACCATTTCAATAAGCCCAAACACGATAACACTACAAAAAACTGTTAATCTCAAACGCCTAAACCGATTTTTTTAATAACAGCCAAGAACCCTCGATTGTTACCTTTTAAACAAAATACACTGAATCAAGACTCGTTCAGAAGCCGTTTGCAAGCCGAAAGACCGAAGCCACCCCTCACAGTTTGTTATGAGAAGATGAAGGTACTTTGTGATTCGTAATAAATATGCAGATGTGTTTTGATAGCGATGAATGAATATAATTATTTTGCATTTACTCGCTTGAACGGTATCTGTTAGTTTTAATTAAGCGTGTGTGTTTATTGAATATAATTTTATTGAATGATGGTATATACTGTGTTAGATATTATGTCCAAAAGATGACTATAGGTATACGAGTGACAAAATATTATCTTTTACGCCTCATACATAAGCGTTGAGGTGGGTACTATTCTCGTTTTATTTTTTATGCCATTTTTGTTGTTTAAACTAGTTAAAAATTGTTTAAAAAGGTTCTGTCTTGGACGTCCGTTTGTTATAGGTAATGTATGTTAACACGATAACAACCGAAATACTTTACTAATCGAGTCTTTTTTTTTCTTTTTAACTTGAGTATTACTACGAATAGAGCCCTATTACTTTTCACGTTCTTATTCGATGTGGTTTAGTTGTTATTAAATAAACAAAAAAATACTGAATATTTACGCTCGACGCGACACTAAAACCAGCGCTATACCTTTCATGAGAACTATTTCTATAGACCAATATATAAGTACTTCTTAAAATTAGCGCTAGATGGCGTATAAGACATGAAACCCACATTAGTACTGTCCGTGTGAATATATACTAATACACAGCTGCATCTGTTTACTACAACAACATCTGCTTACTAACGAACTGAGACAAAGGTTTTAAAACAGGTTTAAGTTCCACCTAATTACAATCATAGCACTTAGTAATAAAGTCACAAATTTTTAAAATATTATCTTACATTTACGATTATTCGTCACAAACAACGAGCAAAGCAATAATTTACTACTGCCACTTAAAAGGGAAAAGCATTTACTATGAAATCAAGCTTAAATAGCAACAAATAAAGTAATTTTTGAACTAAACAAACTACTAGCTCACTTCTTAACTGTGCTGTTATTTACTGAGACAGATTTTTTGGGCCGACGCGTATCTATTGCATTGGTGATCGAAGATGTAAACTATACCATTTAGTTGTAGCATTTTTTCATACCTTTATAGTTATAAAAATTAAAACCGTATTAAATTGGCGAAATAAAAAACTGTCCCATGAGTTTCTTGCCGGGCTCTTCTCGTGAATGGCTTTACTACAGAATCCGGTCGCTTGGGATGATTGTCACGTTGTTGTTGCGGATTCACTTCAGGCGCTCGTATTAACTATTTGTGAATTCTTGACGATTTAAGTGATTATAATAGGCCTATGATATAAATATATTTTTGAATTTGAAGGGGATGTAACAAAAAAATTAAAGAGAATTGACAACAATACAGTGTATGTTGCATATTATTACGGCATAATAAATAAGGTATTCAATTAATGATCCCTTCATAACGAGGTCGATAGATAAAAACTTTAAAGGCAAATTGTACCTGTGTTTTTATTTTCATTACGTTTAGTGTGACGGCTTTGGATTTACGCCAGATACGTCTTTTTTGGCGATTGGTGTGACGATTGCTATATATGTTTATTTTTCGCGGTTAATTATGCGTTATTTAAGTGACTGAAAAGATATTTCGGCGTTGCTCTGTTCGCCCGCATTTATTTAACGATAGCTTCGTTTTTAAGAGTTAAATCACAATATTAAATAACCTATAATATACCAAGATAATTATACTATATAATAGCAAAATATTTTATAAATCAACTATTTAACTTTAGAGATTAGCGCGTTCAATCAAACAAATCTCCATGTGATAACGGACTAAGAAATATTACGGGTATTGTACGAGGCGACTAAGGGAAGTAAGCAATTATCACCCATTGCATTACTGATGGTAGGGCTGGTTATCAAGTGAGATACTCATTTGCTATCAGGCCCGAGCGGGTTGGTACCATCATCTCCTGTGTGACCGGCCATGAAGCACATCAGTGTATTTTGGCTGTAGCAGGAGATAGCCGTTAATTATTTCATTTCATTTACGTGAAATTAAATCGTGAACAGTGGCTTGACAAATACTCTCGGTATAGTTGAGTCCACGAGCGACGATTACCATTTACCATCAGATGGGCCGTGGCTCGTCTGCCACCATAGGTAATAAAAAAATAATACTTTGGCTTTATTACATTATAGTAAGCAGTAATAGCCTAGTGCCACCAAGGACTGCACATTGTTTGAAAAATCACAGGAAAATTCTTTGTGTGATCCACTCTCTGGTGGATATAGTATTATTACTCAATATTTTGTCATAGTTCTCATGCATTTATATCTATAATTTACTAACCCAATAATTACTGGTCATTCAACTGAATTGTCGAAAGTGACCTAAACCTGTTAATCACTAAATAGGTACTTTAGATAAAACATTAGCTGCAGACGTTGTTGACATAACCTCGAATAATGTTTTTTTTTTAACAAAAGTTGAATCACCGTCTGACATTTCGTAATAAGGTCTTATTGTGATTACGCAAAAATAACAAATTAATTATAATAACAAATATTACAACTAGTTTACAGAAAACTATCTCAATATAACAGATATCAATAGATTTATACACCGCCATCTATTAAAAGCTTGCTAATAACTAAAAAAAATAATCACAAATCTTATTTCATATAAACTATTCTTTAAATTGGCATTCAAAATTGCATTAAATTTTACAAGCTGCCGTTGGGGCCGGCTTTAGAATTGTCCCACCCCTCTTTACCCACGGGAGTCGTAAGAGCCGACTGAGGGAATACCGGGGGAGTGGGCAGCAGCACTCCCTCGAGTATTAACAAAATCCAGTGCGATCGCCAACCCGCCTGCTAGGCGTGGCGATTACGGCATTATCCCCCATGACGGGACCGCTCGTTGTGGCGTTCTCTTGGGGAGGCCTATGTTCAGCAGTGGACGTTGAAAAGCTGATGGATTACAAGCTGGGACCAATTAACACATTCAAATTTCATTGAAATCGTTTGTCTGAGTTTGGGCGACTTCATAGATGACAAGTGATTTTTATATAAGATATACAAATATCAGTAGTTGTTAAGGCGTGATTTATGTACAAGTATCTAAATATTTAAACCATAATTTAAACATATCAAATTTTTCATAAACTCACACGTATTAAGAGGCTATCTAATGCGTTTTTTTTCGATTATTCTGTGCTTACAACACACATTATGCGTTCTACGAAATAGTTGTAGGATTAATGTTACTATCGCGCTATCTTTCCAATAACTCGTCCACTCGAGTTGATAATTCGTACGTAATCACCCACCACTGATATGCGTACTGATCTTAAGCTTACTGTACCAACTGAAGCTTTCATTTCCTGGTTTTTTTTCATACAATAATTTCTTGCTATAAGCGGTAGGGGTACAGCCAGAGTCTATAACACTTTGAGCAAGCGCCTCTGACTGATGGATAGGGTCACCTTGATTCTACTCTGCCTCTATTTTGGATATTTACTTTTTTATTGCCTATAAAACTTTTTAGTCTTATAGGTTTTGTGTTTTGCCAACAAAAAAATAATAACAGTTCATTGAATCTAAATCATTGTTTATATTACTACGACTTCTACGAAATTCGGGGAACGCATAAAGCGGTGTCTTAACTACAGGACATCCTAAGTGGAAGCACATCTTTATAGTCGTAGATTTACAAGTGATGTCACAGCACTATTCTTTAACAAAGAGGTAGCTGACTAAAGAGTTGTGATTCATTTTGTTAACGCACTGGAAATTGATAGATAAATACTCCAGGGATACACATCAGCATGTAGAACTTATCGATGTAGTCCCATTCCTATCCTTAACCCTGGAATACCCACTAAAACCAACAGCGGCCACTCCCAGGCTTATTGTCGGGTGGTCATCTTTTGGGTAGGAGACACTGAGGCCACGATACGGCCCACTTTGTAAAATTCCGGACAGGTTAACAAAACCAAGATATCCGTTAAACGTCATCAATTCGCATATTAATGCCATTTTGATTATAACCATTCGTATCAATCATACAATTATGTGTATGCAATTCCGTATTAATCACTTTGAGTCAGTCAGTGTAATATCTGTGTACTTTAGGAATATATTCGCCGTCGCTATTTGCAACGGCGAATATATTCCAGTGTGGCCTGGTCCATGTATAATATATGTAAATGTGACGCGCGTTCGGGACATCCATCGCAAGTCGCGGTAAAAACATTTCAGATTTTTTCTTCATCACATATGTAGTATTATTTGTGAAAGTCGAAATAGAGAGATTTACTGAGAGCAGGCAGCGTCCCTGCCTATCCGAGGGAGTGCACTGGAGCTATCGCAGGCACATATTGGTGACTTCCAATCTCCACTTCACACATATCTTAAGATTAGCCTTTTAAAACCCGCTCCATCTATCATACATTAATATTTTATTCCTGTATAGCAAGCTTATTATTACGAATTAACAATCATAAAGTTATGACGCGATTCTCAATCTAACTAAATTAAATTATTTAAGAATCTGCCTTACCTGAGTACCCATTGGGGGGGGGGGGGAAGTATATAGAGAATATAGACTATAAAAATGTGTTGCGAATGATGCAAGGTACTTAAATCCAATACAGTGTAGTCTGATAGGATAAACTGCATGCACGAGGCTGATAACAAAGGGTGTTGAACTTGCATCAATAACGCGACTTCACTGATCTTGTACATACAAAGGCGTAGATGTGGTGTGAATGGGGATGTTTACTGCCATCATTTCACGGCAGATGGCGTATTATCGACACGGCCATTGAAAACTGTCACACAATTTGTAACCTGTAATTAGGTAAATTTTTATTTTCTCGTAATATGCCTAGGTGTGCTGTACCAAAATATAATAACCGGGGTGTACTTAGGGGAGAGTGGGGTAATAGGAGCTAGCGGGTAATAGGAGCCACTACAATATACCCAGACAGGATCGTACAAGTCACGCTAATATGACACGAATAGCTTCGGAAACATTGGGTTATATCACGGGATCGCCGCTGGTCGGGTTAGCAGCGCACGCATGGCGGTGACAAGACCACGTCGGTTTTGTTACACTTTGTTATTAAAAAGTGCCAAATCTCGCAACCAAAGTGAGTATCTAAACTTTTATTATTCTGTTGTATTTTGTGTCTATTATATGCATTATTCCATAAACTTCAAGATAATAGTGGATGATAGATAATTTAGCAATGTTCTTTTTAGGTTAGTTTCATTATTTTGAGTTGGTTACTATTCGGGTAATAGGAGCTACTCACGCTCCGATTACCCCGCCATGGCTCCTATTATCCCTTTCGAGAAGCAAAATTCATCTAATGTATATTTTATTTTTAGATGCCATGAACTAGGCAGCGAACGATATCAGTCTAGTTGGACTTCGGCTATGTTTGAGTCTGCAATAGAAACATATACAATATACAACTTGAAGGAATATCAGTTAATAAAGCGGCACAGCAATATCAAATACCCTATAGCACGCTGAAGAAACGGTATAGGTTAACAAGTAGTAATGATATTACAAGCTTCTACAAGTTTTGCTGATATATTAAATGTTTTAAGTCCTCGCCCACAAACATTAACAAAATCAACAAGTAGTAATAAGCAGCATTCAGAAGTCTTGACAAGTAGTGAAGAGGAATAAAAAAGAGAATAGATCAAATAAAATTCTTAAATCCATCCATCTATCCATCAGCCTTTTAACGTCCACTGCTGGACATAGGCCTCCCCAAGAATGGGGGATAGTGCCGTAATCGCCACGCTTGGCAGGCGGGTTGGCGAACGCAGTGGATGTTGTTAATATTTGAAGGAGTGCTGCTGCCCACTCCCTCGATATTCCCTTAGTCGGCTCTTACGACTCCCATGGGTGGAGAGGGGTGGGTCAATTCTAATGCTGGCCCCACACGGATAAAATTCTTAAAATTCTTAAATACGAACACTAAAATAAAGATTAAGAATAAATCATCTCAAAAAAAAAACATAAAAGCAACAACAATAAAAAAAATATTCCAAAACAGTACCACTGAGGATTCGTCTGTCAACAAAAGTAAAGTGTGTGACAATTTCTGAACCCTCAGATGAGGGAAATTTTCTTCAAAAAATGCTTTATTATTGATTATTATTATGTTTTGTTGATTACTTTATAGTTATGAATTGTTTTAGTTTCTGTTACGTGTATAAAAAAAAGTTTAATTTTGTTTAATATTATGTGATGACTCTCATTACACATATGAAGGTTTTTTGGCTCTCATTACCCAATGTATGGGGTAATGGGAGTGAAAGAAAACTGTATAAAAAAGGCGATTTTAACTAGCTAAGGGTATATTTTATAAATTTTTCTTAGTAATTACTGAAAGAAAGATAACTAAATGAATGATTAATGTCAAAAAATATAAATCATTGTAACTGTAACTGGTATTTTTTTTTACTTTTCCTTACATGGCTCCAATTCCCCCACTCTCCCCTACATTTATTTGCCGAAGATTCAATATTTAAAAAAATTGGAAAAGTCACAAAGATGTTGTGGCTACACAGCATAGCGTCTGATCACGCCAGGGTATTATGGTGGGAGCAGTTGTCCCTAATTTTTGTTCGAATGGAAGTGGACTGTATTATTAATATATTGGTGTAAGATTAAAATGGGATGGGACAAAAGGGAATGTACTCACAGCAAATGTTCCGCATTCTTCACAGCAATCACACACGCGTATGTTTTGACGTGATCACATTAATTTAATGCACAATGCAAAGATGGGTATACATCCATCTTTGAATTAACATATATACAGAAAAAAAATGTTTTAAATAAAAATTATGCGACGTATATATCTTCTTCACTCGATACACGCGCGACAGTCATTTTGTTTTTATTTTAATTTTTCTTCTCACTGACAGTTTATGGCCAGAGTCCATAGGAAAGGAAAGAGGATTACGCCAGATTTAAATTTAGTTCAAATGGAATGACCTTTAATCATCCAGGTACCTACTATACCTACATTTTAACAATATCGCTGATTAACCGGATTACACACAAAAATAGCAAAAACTTCTCAGACAAAGAATGCAATTACAATTTGGCAGTGGCCATCTCGCCTATAGCGCCATCTGCGCTTTGCCCACTTCTTTTGCCACACTTTGTGGATTCCCATTGTGAAATGATCTGTCATATTGAAGGTTGAGGGTTTGGAAACCTTGACAAACATTACTTTGTTGGTCATAAGTGTGGTTGTATTTAATTTGTAGGTATTTGTTGCGAATGTTGGCCACCTGCAAATGAGAAATCGGTCCACCTAATGGTGAAAAGTAATTACCGCTCAAGAATTTAATAAACGGTACGGAGGATATACCACTGAAGTAATGTAACACAGTCCCAGTGATCCACCAATACAGGCGGTGAGATGACACACGGCGGGTTTATTCTGTGGGTGAGACCCCACACTACCCTGTTCGTTGCCCCGAATGACGGGGTGTGCGGTTAGGTACATTTTTACCGCCTTAAAAAAAGGTACGGAGGTTATAGCAGATATCCACTTATCGCGGTGACATCTACAGCCGTAGTACTCATGAAATTCTACTACAAACAGGGTTACTACCATTTATTTTTCTAAGATCTAACAACCTTAGGCGTAAATTAGAGTATATATATATTTTAAGTTTAAGCGTTACATTGTGTAAAGGAATAAAGTACGTCATCTGAAAATAGGATAGGAATCATTTAATAGGGAGACATGTAAATAGTATATCATGATTGTTCTAAATAACATTAACTGTGTTTTATATTTATTGTTTGCAAAGGGAGTTTTGGCGGGAACATGAAAGAATCATGTCGTTGCTCTACAATATTTTCTAAAACTTGTGTTATTATAAGTCTTCGATCAAAAATGCAAGTTAGTATTGATGATCGAAGTTTCAAGTAATAATTTTACTAATTCACTTCTTGTGTATATGCATAAGTGTTGGCAAGTGATGTAATGCAGCGTTACCATTGATGTTTTAATTTATAGATCAATGAGCTTAACGTGTTTTTTCGTCTTGCCTCCAAAACTCCATAGAAGCTTCTCAACAAAGTCGCCACCACTTTACTGAGGTATGACTTTGACTAATTTTATTTGACTTCGACCTGGACTTGGTTGATGAATTGAACTTACATGTGAAGAAGAAATATACCCTAAATAAGTCATTGGCAAATTCTCAAAACTGAGTAGCCATTATTTAAATAAAAAAAGTCTGATAAATAAAAATAAAAGATAATAGACAGTATGAACTAGCTGCGAGAATACCTATTGTCGTGCGTAATGCTCGTGCTTGTCTCGCTTTGAAACAAAAAAAAAAAACAATGTCATCGCCAATATGGTCATATCTGGATCTTTCTGGTATGTGCTACTTTTTTACGTATATCTAGAAGCAAATGTTAGAGATACTTAGATGGCAATTAAAGTTGATTGGTGTTGATGCAAGCCTGCGATAAATTGAAGATTAAACGAACACCGCAGCTGCTTCTGTTTGGGAGCTTAATGATTTTGTTTGTTGCGATTGTTTTATGTAGAATGTATACAAGTATTAATTAGCTTGTAACGTGCATGGATGTATGTCAGTGATATTTCAATGATGATGGCTATTATGTCTCAGTTTATATGTCGGCCTAACATAGTATATATAATAAAAGTATTGTGGTGTGATTTCTTCGTAATAATATGTGGTTTTGGAGTACCGAGGATCATTGATGTATTAAACACTCAATGCCGAGGATACAGAACTTGTCTACGAGTTCGAAATGTCCTATTTCCTTATTTTAAAGAAAAATGCTATTAATACTATAAATGTAACGGCGGCTCTACACACGTCTATTTGTCTTGCCAACCTCTCGTCCACTCTCGTCTCGTAGAAGCTCGACACGAGAGCACACCATGTACACGCTCGTTGTATCAATTGAATTTCGGATGCCCATCGCGATGGACGTGGAAAAAACAATTGCGGCGTTTATTTTTTTTATTAGTTATTGTAATTTTTTAATCATTTACCATAAAAAAATATATATTAAACCATGGCGAAAAAGAACTTTTTAACTATTCAACAGGAATATATATATATTTTTTTAATCTTCCACGGGGATATCAAAATCCTTGCTTATCCGCAACCAAGCGTCGTGTAATAGTTGCTTATCCTTGTGCCTGACATTCTTAGGATTCCATAAAAGTGATTGCCTTTAGTAGGCTTCTAAAAACACATCGTTGTCGCACGCAGAAAGCACGTCTTTACGCGAACGCAGTTAGCGGGCAACTAAGCAAACGAACGAGTGTGTACAGGCGCGGTCTCGTTATATCACGAGACTCACCGAGACCCTTTGACTCGAGCACAAAAAACCGACTCTCTTCCGAGACATAGCGAGAGCACCGAGACGAGACGAGGCTACCATGTACACACTCGCCCTCGGCCTATCTCGGTGTCTCGACGAATGTGTACAGCCGCAGTTAGAGTTTGTGAAGGAGTTTGGTTATTCGGATGTTCATCACGCTTAAACGTCTGAGTGGATTTGGATAAAATTTACTAGGTACAAAGAGGAGACACTGGATTAACACGTAGGATATTTTATACCGAAAAAATTAATTGTTCCAGCAGAATATTTTTAATTACTTAAAAGTTATTAATTTCTCTAAGGAGCAGTTTTGAAGTCTACATATATGAAGTCAGCATATGCTAGTTGATTTATAAACAAACATAAAATACATTTTCACCAGATTCTGAATAAATATTTATGGTACAAACGAAAACGAAACTGAATGACGTACGAACGCACATAGACAATACAAACGAACAAGACTTACCGGCTAATGTAAAACAACAGAATGTACAAAACAGTTAATTCCCATAAACAATATAACTTTTCTTTTTTAAAAATGTGTGTTTTGTTCCAACTTAAGAGATAGGATACTTTATATCTCAATTTTTTATTGCAATACATATTTATTCATGAAAAAATACATACATATATGGCGGTACGAAGTTCGCCGGGTCAGCTAGTATACTATACATCCATTGCATGACTAGTGGTAGGGCTGGGTATCAAGTGGGAGTACTCACTTGGTATGGGGCCCGAGCGGGTTGGTATCACCATCTCCACATTGTTGCGTTTTGGCTGTAGCAGGAGATAGCCGTTTATGCTTTCATTTCATATCTGTGAAATGAAATTATGAGCAGCGGCATGACAGTGCTCTCGGTATAGTTAAGACTCATAGTGATGGTTATCATTTACAACCAGATAGGCTTTGGCTCGTCTGCCACTTTCTGCAATAAATAAAAGTATCTACTTTTTATTGTGACTTTTGCGGTTGGATACTTTGTTTTTTTTTATTTCTTTTTTATTCTCCAAAATATGATCTCCAGAACAATTTTGGTAACATCAGCTAGTGGCAACAGACGATGTTTGTGCAAATGTACTCTCGATTCCCTCGCTCTCATACACGGGACGGCATTCCAACACGACCGGAGAGAAATGGTTGTGATGAGTACTTTTCGAGGCACAGAGGTTAGGAGTTTGAGAAGAGCACTTAGGTGGGCCGTTTGCTCGTCGGCCACCGTAGGCAATAAAATAAAAAAAATAGTTTGTATGGCTAACTTCCTTCAATCTTTTTGATCTATATTTTAGCATTTGACATGCTCAGCTACTCTTAAAGTACAAATTATAATTTGTGAATAACGTCGCCCAACACGTTAAGAATGAATGTGTTATCAAAATTTGGAATCCCGAGCAGTTGTCACGATGGCTGAATTGGCAAAGCATCTGGGACGGTATTCCAGGAGAAGCAGGTTCAAATTGTGCTCGTGACTATTATTTTCAATTCCACATTTTCAGACTTTGTCAAAAATCTACCAGTAATGTTACACAGTTCAGTGTTCGGAGAGACGGCTCACCGTGGTTTATTTAGTGGTTAGGGCCCCACACTACCGGATTCATTGCCCCATATAACAGAGTGTGCGATTAGGTACATTTTTGCTCATTTAAACAATAAAAGGGAGCAAAATGTCTTCTTGTTTTATGTATAGGTTATAGATGTCCAGATTAGTTCTGGCTTAGCTTAATTTTATCTGACCTGACGTAAACTTTGACCTTTATATTCTTCCTGAAAATAAAGCTTCTAGATAGCTTAGATTAGCGACTTATGACGTCACAAACCTTAACAGCGGTGACGTCATTGTACTGTAATCTCTTACAAGCGTTTCTTAAAAGAAGTTTACATACTGAAACAACAAAATTTGATTCAGATCTCGTGTTGAGCCAGCAAAAAGATTTTTTTCTTCTAGAAATTCTCAATTGCGGATTTAAGGAGTTTGAAGGAACAAATTATAATTTGTGAATAAGGAAAAAGAGTATTTTAGTACGAGCGGGAATCGAACCTGCGTCCCTTCCTTTCCGGGGAAGTGCTCTAATCCATTGAGCTATCGTACCATTTCTAGAAATAACCAATTTCCTCATCACATTTGTCTTAACGACCAACGCCCTCTATCGGCAATAACGTGTTGGGTGACGCATGCAGGTTCAAACCCTGCTCGTGATTGTTGTTTTCGATTTCATATTTTCACACTTTGTGTTCATTATATGGCTAAGCACGTCAAATGCTAAAAAATACATATCAAAATATTACATACTGGTAGATGTTTTGCACCTAGTACGCCGAATTGTGAAAACTATACATTTAAATGGAATATATTATATATCATGCAATATTTTTTTCACATCACTATCCTACTGACACGGGACTTCTCTCAAGAAGACTATATATCTATCAACGAAAACCATGGACTATGTAGAAAATCTCTCAAGCACGCAGGTTTCCTTGCGAGGTTTTCCATTAGTGGGCAAGGATACATACATGTAATTTCGAAAATGTATGCTTGCATTGCGAAATTTTGACCTCAGACTGAGGTTCGAACTCAAAACCTCTGTTTAGTGAGCCGACAGCGTTGCCTCTGGACTACTTATAACTTCTTTCTACGTATTGAATACTTAACTAAAAATGCTATTTCTGTAACAAAGATAAATAAACACATTAATTAATTTCATAGAAAGTAAACTGGGTAATGTTTATTGTATTTTACAATTAATTTCCTTATCGACACGTTCAAGCGAACGCAACCAATAATTTTATTACAAGTTGGCATTGTTATTGATTTATTTATATTTTGTTGGCAGAGAACAAGGAACGCGTGCAGCGGGCGCCCTTCGAGACCGCCCTGCACCATGCTGGTGAGTGTACACAAACACTATTTAGGAAAGAAATATATATATATATATATTTGGTCACTTAAATTAGTAAAGATATCTCGCTTGTAGAACCCCGTTGGTTTAAATGTATTTTGCGCTCACGTGATCGCCCGTATGGGTCGCCAAAACGCCCCAAACGTTTGATTGATATTTATCTTTAGAACATTGGCATATCGTGTCATGAATATATGATATTGTATAATAAAACTTTACAACATAAACGTTGCTATGAGAGGGTGGTACTTCTCCGGTCGAACCAGCCCATTTATGCTGGGAGAATCAAGGCCCTACCACTTCAACGTGTCCGTGGCGCAATTGATGGCACCTTGACAGCGACGGATACCGTTTACAAACAGGTGGGCTGTGGCTCGTCTTCCTAGATTATTTAAAAACATGTTTACGTAATTAATGAGAGTTAAAAGTACCTACCACGCCTTTCGGTGATACATCTGGTATTGATCGCGCTGTGTGACCTTTTAATTGGACTTATTGGTTCGTAACTCGCCAAAAATAGATCTCCCTTGATGACGTGCGTCGATGTGGTGACAACATGAGGGTGGCTATATGACTGAACGATAGCACTTTACCTGTATTACTTTGTAAATGTTAGATCTGTACTATTATCTATCTATTATAAGAATGTAACAGAGCTGTGCCTGTGCATTCTCGATATTTGAGAAAAAAAAAAGTATTAGACTATTTAGACGTCTCTGAAAACATTATTTTTTAAATATTTATCTGTTTGTTTGTTCGTACATCACATAGTTTTTGATAATACTTAAAAACTGGTATGTTTTATCCCCCTACCAAATTAGGAAACAGAGGAGGTATATACATACTTGCAGTTCGAACGATCGGCAAAGTTTAACAACTTTCGCTTGGTAGTTAGATGATTGACCAAAAAATTACACCTATTTGTGGACACTTCCTCCGTGCTTCGGAAGGCACGTTAAGCAATGGGTCTCAAATGTCAAATAACATTGCGGTAGTCGTTATAGTTTGTCAGTCTTGAATAAAAAATCTGACTCCGGTCTTGTACTAAGCTCGCCAGTTGTCCTCTTAGGTGGGTCGTGTATATATGACGCCGGATTTTCATTCAAAGTCGACATCCTCCAACTTAGCAGTCGAAACCACTAATTATACAAAGCAATTGATCCACTATTATTACTTACAAATAACCTGGTTGAAATAATATTTTAAAGAGTATTAGAGTTTTCCCGACGAAAATAATTGTTTGGTGCGTCGACCCACGCCTACGCAGGCGCCAGCTAATCCTGAACAGATACAAAGAAAAACCTGGTCATGTTCATATTTATTTGTTACCTGAATAAACATATTTAAGATCGGGCTGGGGTAAAGTACGACGTACCGTGAAAAACTCACGAAGCCCGTCTCAATGCGCTGAGTAAAACGACAGATTCTAAGTCTCATACGCACCAGGGCGAATAATTAATAGGGTAAATTTATTTACATAATTAATGTAAAAAAAATTACAAACAATAACTACAATTTTTTTGGGTGGCAAACGGCCCAGTCTAGCCAGTCGTAGCCTATAGAAGCTAGCAACAACAGAGGCATCACTTTCGCATTGCCGTCTCCGAGGAATAACGCGGAAAGGATTGGGAGGGTGTTCGGGCCTCCAGCCCTCTCAATTACCATACGAAACACAACGGTAGGTACCACTACTGTTGGGTCACGCAGCACGCTGATCTTTTGTGAGAGGGTGGTACTTCCTCAATCGAGCTGGCCCGTTCATGCCGGGATAAGCAAGGCTTACCACTAGAGATTATTTTACAATACACAACACGCAGGACCTCTCAAATAATCACTGAAGGAATGTAATATGTTTCCAGTGGCCCGCCAACAAAGGCGGAGAGACGCCACACGGTGGGTTCATTTAGTGTGTAAGGGCCCCACGCTACCCTGTTCGTTGCCCCGAAAAACGGAGTGTGCGGTTAGGAACACTTTTTACCCGCCTGAACAAAAAAAAAATAACTTTTTTTGATCTATATTTTTTAGCATTTGACATGCTCCGCCACTTTTTAAAGTATAAATTATTTGAGAATAAGGAAAAAGAGATTTTTTGTACTAGCGGAAAAAAAAAAAAAAAAAAAAAAAAATCGCGCCATCAAATAGTATGAATTTTAATTGCAAAATTAAACTTACTATATCGGTTTAATGCATGTAAATGCTTCCGATAGATGGCGCTGGTCGTAAAGACAAATGTAATTGGGAGATTGGGATGGTCGAAGTACCTGTACTATAGCTCAGTGGCTTAGAGCACTTCCCCGGATTGGAAAAGACGCGGGTTCGTTTCCCGCTAGTACAAAAAATCTCTTTTTCCTTATTCTCAAATAATTTATACTTTAAAAAAAGAACTTTAAATATACAATTAATGGACACAACCTACATCCAAACTCAACACTAATTGTGGATCAATATGGACAAATATTTGTATTGTATAAGGAACCTTCACCACTTGGCATGACATGATTGATTTTTTTTTATTTCTTATGATGGCGGAGGAGCCACGGTCCTCTTGACGGTGAGTGGTGGAACTAAAACACACAAAGGTGGTTCACGATTGATCAGACGAAGTCGGTGACATTGACTAGCGTAGCAAACGTCAGCTAGTCCGACCCCCAGGTGCAGGACCGAAAAAAAAAACAAAAAAAAAAGGAATGCCTTGTCGCTTTGTCCAAAATCCGCGGGGAAGATTGGGGTTGTGATAATTGTATTTGTAGTCCGTCACCATATATAAAGTATTTATTATAAGAAATAATGTGCCGATAAAGGTTGCCCATGATCACAAATGTAATAAAATTAATTATATTTAATGATAACTACACTCATAAACACAAGAACTATGTGTAGCAATGTTTTTTTTTAATTGTGTGTTATGCGTCTGGTTTGGGCGTTCGTTGGTAATTAACCTGTTGATGTGAAACATCTAATGCGGAGGAAGTCGAATCGGCTGTGTATTTCAATCCTTACTAATATTATAAACATAGCGTAGGATCACGCCTGTATTATCCGAAGGGGTAGGCAGAGGTGTATTACACACCTACATTCGCCAGCTATATTAAGTCCCACGTAATAGGGAGCGAGCCTATTGCCGTCTACCGGGCACAATTCCACACTCCGGGCTGCTACTGAGACTTCCTTTTTACTAAAAAGCTCAATAACACTGCCCGACTCGGGGATCGAACCCGAGACCTCATGATCAGCAGTCGCTCACACTACCGCTGCACCACAGAGACGGTTAAATCACAAGTTACTGATATCCCTCGTGGCGTAGTTGGTAGTGTAACCAACTTCCGTGCACGAGGTCGTGAGTTCGATTCCCACTCAAGACAATTATTTGTGTGATGAACACAAATATTTATACTGCGTCTGGGTGTTTTCTATCTATTATATGTATGTATTTACAAAAAAAAAAGTAATATATGTATTATATCCGTAATCTGGTACCCATAGCACAAGCATCAAGCTTAGTTTGGGACCAGAGGACGTAGAGTGAAAATGGCCGTAAATTTTATTAAATTTTATTTTAATTTTATTAAAATAAAAAACGTTACACCTAAATGGGGGATACAGTCAATTAATGGATGGATTCGGTACGTCGCAGATTTTGTTAGACCGATTTACCTTCAAAATCGGAGTACAAAGTTTTCTCCGCGTTTAATTGTACATACATAAAGCTTGTTATTAACGTTTTGAGGGTAAGCAGAAGCGATCTTTCGACAGCTCTGTTTACTTACATTGTTATTCGCATTGTAAATCTTTTTAACTATTTTAATTTGGTTTTTCCTTGTCTAACGTTTAACGAGCAAAACTTATAGTTTGTTTGTATAACTGTAGCTTTTCATTTGTTTTTTTTTTCTTAAAATATGTTTTGTGAATCTGTTCGTTTTTTTTTTCAATTTAGGTATCAAATATAGTATTGGTGTAAAGATGCGCAAGGGAATGCTCCGATGGTTTAGACATGTGGAAAGAATGCCGGACGAGCGACTGGTTAGTGGAAGGATGTAGGTACAGAGGGAGACCGAGACTCACCTACCTAGACCAAATCGGTCATGTATTGAAAGGAATCGGTCATGTATTGGAAGGTGGAGTCAGGAGTCTCCGAAACCGGCGAGCGTTAATGAAAAGAACTATGAATGTTGACGAAGCGAGAGATGTATGCAAGAATAGTCTTGTGGCACTTTTTTCTCTCTGCCTACCCCACAAGGGAGACGGCATGATGATAAGTAAGCATGTTCGTTTTGCTCGCTGCAAGAGATTAAAAATAAAATAAAGAATTTTGTCGGATCTGACAGTTATCCTAAAATTTATATGCAAACTCTTTTGGTTTAAAACTTGCTGCAATCAGTTTCTAAATAGTGTAACAGAGCTGTGTCTGTATATTTAAGATATTTGAGAAATAAATGACTGTATCAGGCTCTATATGCGTGTCTGAAATAGTCTGAATACAAAACTAATTTTTTTTAGATGTTTTGTCTGTTTGTTCGTTCGCGCATCACGCAAAAACTACTAAACGGATTTTGAGGCAACTTTTTTTATTTAGTGGCTGTTGATTAGATTTAAAAGCTGGTATACATTTTAGCCCGATAATGTATCCGAAACCTAAGATATATCCTTAAAAAAAACCTAGCTTTTGGCTACGGCAGAGCCGCGGGCAAAGGCTACCTAAGCACTATTATAAAACTGTAACAGAAGTGTGCCTGTACATCAGATATAAATGTATCGTGTAAGTCTAATCAAGAGCTATGAAACTGTTTGTTTATCACCCAAAAACTACTGAACGAATTATGAAAAACTTTGTTTTATAGCTCTTGATTAGATTTAAAAACTGGTATACATTTTATCCCGCTACTATATCAGGAACCTGATATATCACCATTAGACTAGCTAGGCTAGTCATGTAGCCAGGTTAAATTACTACCTAATGTCCCTAAACTTGTTTAAACCCCCCTTTAGCTGTAAAATCCCTTCCCCTATAGCTTATAGCTAAATTATTGAACGGCTGTGGTTTTCCCTGACGGAAAATCCCGTCGCAACTGTAATTACTGACGCTACCCTGGCGACCTCTGGCGACAATTTGCCTGTGGTACGCCATTACCTAGTATGCATATTGAAAACAATGTTTGGGTTAAAAATGTGTAGAGCAAACGTTTAATGATATAGTAGCATAATTAAGGTATTCGGTACTCGTGTCTTTTTTATTGCAGTAAATGAGTAACGAGTGAACCTGATGGTAAGTGGTAACCGTTGCTCTTGGACTGAGCAATGCCTGGAGCCCAGCAAAGCCATGAATCTGTGCGATTCTTCTTGTATAACAAGAAAAATATCTGTTGCAGTCAACTGAGCAGCAGTGCTGTAACTAGACTCTTATGCGCCAGGTGCAAACTTCTACAACAGCGCCCTTAAAAAAATGTTCTAATCTTACCTGGTTCTGATATTAAAATCTAATGTTTATAAAAATAAATTTATCATCTAAAACTACGTTTTGTAAACTTAATTATGAGACACAGCAGTGTGATACCGTATTACGCTATAAATAATAGCTATTGTTTGTGGTCCTGGTCTAGTAATTTTTGCGCCCCTCCAGGGTCTGCGCCCTGTGCCTGGGCACCGCTGGCACCGCCCTCGTTACGGCATTGCTGAGCAGGATCCCAATCTGCATCGTATCGCTAGGGAGAAAGCTATCTATCATTATCTACTTAAGAATGAGTCCATCAGCCTTTCAACGTCCACTGCTGGATAAAGGCCTCCCCTAGAAATGGGGGATAATGCCGTAATCGCTAATATTTTATACCGCAGACATAGTCAAGGGCCAAGTAGACGGCTCGGATGGAACCGCTAAACCACTTTATAGCGTCCTCTGGGAAGGTCTGTATCCAGCAGTGAAAGCCATTAAGCTAATGACATAAACTCATAGAACATGTGGTCAAGGAGATCAATTTTATCCGAAGGTTTAACTTACCGTGTTGTATCCATAACTTAGGGGTGCAACAAGTCATTACAAAGCTTTTAGCTAACTAGGGGCGAGGCGTGACCTCACCAAGGTCAAGGTTGGCTCTTAGTGATAGTTGTTTTACTTTGGTGTGTGTCTGTGATACTATAGCTATTACTCGTATGTATGGGTTGTGTTTTCGCAGAAATTCAGCTGTTTGCTTTATTCTATAGCTGTAGGTAGTTTTATATTATTGTTATGTGAAGGTGTTAGGATTCATTATGATAAAATAAACCAATAAATTGTACATTTTGATCTGTATTTTAGCACTTGACATGTTTAGCCACTTCAAAGAACAAATTATGTGTGAATGTGGAAAAAGAGAATTTTAGTGCGAGCGGGATTCGAACCTGCGTCCTTTCCTAATCGGAGAATTGCTCTAGACCGCTAAGCCAGTGCACTGACCAACGACCATTCTGAATCGCCACATCACATTTGTCTTCACGACTCACGCCACCTATCCGATGCATTCACAATAAATTGTAATTAAAATATTTTATCTCAAACATATAAACTAAAGTGGGTAGTCTAGGGTTTCTTAATTTTAAGCAACCCAACCACATTGATTGGTTATTTCTGAGCTGAAACATGCGTTGGTGGTAAAAATTTCAATCTTCATAGCAAGAACTACTTACATTTTTTTAGAGTGGAACGTTGTCCACTGAGTTCATATTTGGTAGGTAGTGGTCATATATGTTAAATATCTAGGTATCCACCAGAGTCCACATTATCTACGGAGGTAAGATGTACTTGGTTTAAATAAGAGTAATTAGGTAAAATGAAACACAAACTTGTTTGTAATATTCTAAAAATACGTACATGGTTTTGAGATTGTAATACCTAATTGTAAAATTAGACTGAATTTAACTTGGAACGCTGTCTGCCAAATGCAATGTGGTGTATGCAGTGCGATGACGTTGATATTTTCGCGGAACGTTTGGGAAAGCAAGATGGCTGCGATACGATACCAAAAATAAAGTTTTCCCGCCAAAACAAATGTCAGTGCGATCAAAGCGAATATATTTTTAATTGTTCCGTTTGAAGTATCTATTTTTGGAAATCGTGAACTTAGATGATAGACTTTTTATAGTTTTAACAACTGTGTGTAGTTTTCTTTAAGAATCGTACATTATGTTTATTATTTTGAACTATTATTTTGTTGTTTTAGAATTACGTTGTGAAGTAGTAAAATAACGTTTAAAGAATCCATTCTGTTACATGATTTTTAATCTTTTTGATTATTTTTCTTCTTTTTAAGCTAAAGAAAGAATAAAGAACACCCTCATTCATGTTCACACATTCATAAATCATTGTTCAGTTCTATTTGATAGAATAATTTAGCACTGCGTGCAGATGAAAAATGAGGAGGATCAAACACGCGTCTTTTGGAATGCAGTTCCAAGCGCTCTCTCACTGTGCTATTCTAGCAGTTGCTCGCATCTAACAATTACTTTATCACATCTTTCTTTTTAGAAGACGCCTACGCCATCTGTGGGATATAGATATTGTATGTTCCGACAAGGTAATCTTCATTATTGCAAAAAATCACACCAAATAATGTTATACATATATGTAGTGATGGTTGCGGTTGATATTGATGGTGGGCAACGGCTTAGTTGTGCCCCTGGTGTTGTTTTATTCGACTACCGACTACATCGGGAATGTGACAATTATAATCTAAAAAGTAGATTTTGCCTGTGGCGAAGGCGCGGGTAAACGCTAGTCTTTCCTAATCTTATTTGAAGCCAAACATTCTACACGTACGAGACCACGCGTTAGCAATAAAAATAACGTTTACCCAAGCCTACTAAATTAATTGACACAAACAATAATATTTACTCGTACCAAAACATCGTACCAAAGTTTTTCACCTTAAAGGAAAATTCCTTCAATATGTGGCGTTCCAATTCACGTTAAATAGCTTCGTTTATGAAGTATTACCGCGAATTACATTTCACTAACTGCCTCGGCAGAATGTTATGTGTTTTTAACCTCCGCCATAAATGAAGAAGAGGTGTTATATGTTTAGCGTGTATGTCTCTCTGTGGCATCAAAGCCTCCAAACAGCGAAAGGGATTTTGTTATAGTAGTTATTTATTATTTTGAAATAAAACTACGTTTACGGAATCTATCGCGTTTACTTGATTTTACTACTATCCCGACGTTTCGAATACTTTACAGCATTCATGATCACGGGTGGACTTAGATGATAGACGTCCAAAGCTGATATGTTATTTCAACGGTTTCATCTACCCACAGTATATGATTTTACAAAATTTTGGTTTATTTATTTTAACCCACCTAATATTCGTTTAGAAACACAGTGAAAATATCTACTTCAAATGTTTATGCTTACAATGTATGAGACTTTAAGTTAGTATATTAAAATGAGTATAATACTCCTCTCTAAATTGTAAAATTTTTGTTTTTATTTAGTGCTCACTGCCACAAACTACCAATTAAAATGTTTAATAACATAAATAACTACCAGTAAGAAGACAATCTTGATTATTAGTTTTTATTTTTAAATATCAACATATTTTGCCAGAAGCTAAGACTAAAAAGCTACCACCGGATTGGAACGCGGCCTGACTGATAAAGATCCGGCCAGAATCTTACCATCAAGAGCAGGGCCGGATTTAAACTTAATGCCGCTCCTGGCCACCGGAAAAAAAACCGCCCCAATACTGGAATTTTACTTAAATTTTGAAAAATGCAAAAACAAATTACGTTTTTTTTAATAAAAAAAAAAAATGCTAATTAAATTTCGTTAATTCCAGAAAAATCGATTATTATTTTAATGATAATTTGGAGATTTTCAAGGAAATAAATTGATTAAATCATTTTGATTATTAATTTTTACCATCCATCCATCCATCCATTAGCCTTTCAACGTCCACTGCTGGACATAGTCCTGCCCAAGAGAATGCCACAATGAGCGGTTCTGTGCCGACCGCGTCCAACGGCTCCCCGCAGCTTTGACCAGATCGTCGGTCCATCTGGTGGGGGGCCGTCCTACGCTGCGCCGTCCGATACGTGGTCGCCACTCGAGAACCTTTCTTCCCCAACGGTTATCGGTTAGTCGAGCGATGTGGCCTGCCCATTGCCACTTCAGCATGGCAACCCGGCAGGCTATGTCGGTCACTCTCGTTCTCCTACGGATCTCCGTATTACAGATACGATCACGTAGGGAAATACCAAGCATAGCCCGCTCCATGGCCCGCTGAACGACTTTGAGCCTTGATACGAGGCCAACATTCAGAGACCACGTCTCTGTTCCATATGTCATCACTGGTAACACACACTGGTCGTAGACCTTCGTTTTCAGACACTGCGGAATATTGGACGAGAAGATCTTCCTTAGCTTCCCGAACGCTGCCCTGCTGAGTTGGATTCGTCGATTGACCTCTTTCTCGAAGTTGTGCCTACCTAACTGGACTGTTTGTCCCAGGTAGACATAGTGGTCGACAACTTCGAAAAGCGCACTCCCGACTAGGACCGGTGCTGAAATGACATGGACATTAGACATGACTTTCGTCTTGTCCATGTTCATTTTGAGGCCCACTAGTCGAGAAACCCTGCTGAGATCATTGAGCGTGGTGCCAAGGTCCTCCAGCGATTCTGCCGTGACTACGATGTCGTCGGCATATCGAAGGTGAGTGATGTATTCGCCATTGATGTTGATGCCGAATCCGGTCCAGTCCAAGAGCTTGAAGACATCTTCCAATGCAGCGGTGAAGAGTTTCGGGGACATAACGTCTCCCTGTCTAACACCTCTCTGCAGTTGGATCGGTTTCGTACCCCTGCCCTGAACACGGACTGACATGGTGGTGTTTCTATACAAGCACTTCAGCACTCGATGTACCGATAGTCAATTTAGCGCCGCTGAAGGGACTGCAGCACCGCCCAAGTTTCGATCAAATCGAACGCTTTCTCATAGTCCACAAACGCCAGACACAAAGGCCGAATGTATTCCTCGGTTTTCTGTATAATCTGGCGTAGCGTGTGGATGTGGTCTATGGTACTATAGCCTTTACGGAAACCGGCTTTTTAGGGAGGCTGGAAGTCGTCAAGCCTGCGTGCGAGTCGATTTGTAATGACCCTCGAGAACAACTTATAGACGTGGCTCAAGAGCGAGATGGGTCTATAATTCTTCAAGAGGGTTCTGTCACCTTTCTTGAAGAAAAGCATCACCACGCTCCTCGTCCATGACTCTGGAACGTCGCCCCCGAGAACAACGGAATTAAATAGCATCTGGAGGGCTTTGAGGACCGGCTTTCCGCCTGCCTTCAGAAGCTCTATAGTAATTCCGTCGTCACCCGGTGCCTTTCCGTCCTTTAGCTGTATGAGAGCCATTCTGATCTCGTACAGGCTGACGTCCGGGATATCCTCGGTAAAGTGCCGAAATAGCTTGGATCTGGGGTCTTGGACCAAGCCAACAGCAGGGCTCTGAGATCTGTACAACCGTCCATAGAACTGCTGGACCTCTCCCGTGATCTCATCTCGAGATGAAATGACAGTGCCGTCGTTGGTCCTCAGTTTAGTCAACTGGCTTTGACCAACATACAGATCTCTTGCAAACACTTTCGAGCTTTGGTTCCGCTCTATCGCCTCTTTAATACGGGTAGTATTAAATGGGCGAATATCGTGCCGCACAGCCTTGGAGATCTGTCTGTTTAACCGCCTTAGGTAGGATCAATCGGCTGAGGACTAGACTGTCATTTCGTGTCTCCTCTCCATGAGTTTGAGAGTATGGTCCGAGAGTTTACGAGTCCTAGTGACGCGATGGGCCTTGAAGTAGGTCGACCCAACCGCGTGGACAGTTTACACGAACCTGCTGTTCATATCGCCCGCTGATTCACACTCATCTAGACATTGGAAGCGATTTTGTAGTTCGAGCGGAAAGCTCTCGGGGTTCTGGTATTGGGCAGGTGTTGGTCGGAGCGTAGACTTCATCAAGCGTGACCTCTCGACTTTCGTGCTAATATTCAAGATGCCCCTGAATAGTCGGTGATCACTCCCAGGTTTAATCCTGCTGATCACTGAGACATTATTGAATATGTGTCGTTTGTCCGACAAGATGAAATCAATCTCGTTTTTAACTGAACCATCAGGGCTTATCCAGGTCCATTTCCGCTGGGGCTGCTTCCTGAAGAAGGAATTCATCATGTAGAGGCCTTCCTTCTCCAGAAAATCAGCCAGCATCTGGCCCCTGTGATTCCTCTGCCCGAAACCATGGTGCCCCACTTTCAGATCATCGTCTGTCCTTTTGCCTAGTTTCGCGTTAAAGTCTCCCATAACCACCGTGAAGTAGGTTTTAGACGAGTGGATGGCCTTCGAGATGTCCTCATATAGGGCCTCCACCTCGTCGTCGGAGTATGTCGAGGTCGGTGCGTAAACCTGTATGACCTTCAACGAATACCGTTTGGTTATTCTGAGGATAAGGTACGCTACCCTACTTGACACACTCTCAATCCTCTCCACGTTGCCTACGAGAGACCTGCGAACGATAAACCCAACACCTCATTGGGACTGGTGGTCGCGCTTCCGGTGGAAGAGCAAGTTCCCGGACTGGACCCTGCCCTCACCCTCTCTTCGGACTTCTGACAACCCTATAATGTCCCAGCGGATCTTGCTCAATTCCTCTTCCAGCTCGGTGATTCTCTCATCGGTCCGAAGTGCCCGAACGTTGTGCGTTACCAGGGCCAGAGGTCGTTATTTTTGGTAGCCTTTCCGTGACCGGAGATTCTTCGCCCGCTACCGTTAGGCCACGGAATAGCGGAGCTGCCGTGACTGGGGGACATTTGAAATTGTGTGCTCGTCATGGGGGATAATGCCGTAATCGCCACGCTTGGCAGGTGGGTTGGCGATCGCAGTGGATGTTATTAATACTCGAGGGAGTGCTGCTGCCCACTCTCCTGGTATTCCCTCAGTCGGCTCTTACGACTCCCATGGGTGGAGAGGGGTGGGACAATTCTAAAGCCGGCCCCACACGGCAAAATTTTTACCAAAAGTGGCAAAATTATAATTCACAAATAATGGATGAATTGAATTTCTTGAATTGTCAATTATACAGAAAATTATTATTTTTAATCTATATTTTTTTAGCATTTGACATGCTCCGCCACTTTTTAAAGTACAAATTATTTGTGAACAAGGAAAAAGAGATTTTTTGTACTAACGGGAATCGAACCCGCGTCTTTTCCAATCCGGGGAAAGATCGAAGGATCTGTACTCTAGCTCAGTGGCTTAGAGCACTTCTATGAGATTTATTGAAAACTACTTTAAAAAGTAGCGGAGCATGTCAAATGCTAAACAATATAGATCAAAAATGTTCAAAAAATCGCGCCATCAAATAGTATGAATTTTAATTGCAAAATTAAACTTACTGTATTGGTTTAATGCATGTAAATACCTTCCGATAGATGGCGTTGGTCGTAAAGACAAATGTGATAAGGAGATTGGGATGATCAAAAGATCTGTACGATAGCTCAGTGGCTTAGAGCACTTCCCCGGATTGGAAAAGACGCGGGTTCGTTTCCCGCTCGTACAAAAAATCTCTTTTTCCTTATTCACAAATATTTTGTACTTTATGTTACATTACTTCAGTGGTATGACGCGGACCCCTACGCCTGGGAGATTTTCTCAATGGCTTGCAAAATGTGCCAGTCTGCACTGCGCCAACATGGTGGAACGCAAGCTAAAGCAATAGTGGGCCAGTAATGGGTTCTAAATAAAACATTCCTCTGTAATAATCATAATGGCCCATCACGATAAGGTGCCTAGGTTAAACATGGCCCTGCTTTTTATAACAAATAATTGATATAAACTCTCGAACGCAAATAATCTGCTATTGAAAGTGAACAGGATTAGAATTTGCATCTATCCCTATCCGAGAGACTGTTTTTTTGCGAGGGAAAACACTCCCGTCATAGAGATAGACGTAAGTTCGAGAATATTTTTTTATTTATTATGCTCGTAGAAAGTTTCTCTTTTTCCACTTCATAATAAATTGTTTTAGTAAAATAGCAGATTATGCCGAATGCTAAAAAACACAGTAGTATATTAAAATGAGTATAACTCATTTAAAATGAGTATAACTCATTTTAATATACTAGCTTAAAGTCTCATACATTGTAAGCATAAATTTGCAGTAGATATTTTAATTGTGTTTCTAAAGGTATTTTTTTATTGCATTTAGTGGCAGACAAGCCACGGCCCATCTGATGGTAAATGGTAACCGTCGCTCATGGACTCAACTGTACCTTTCGGTATTATTGTCAAGGCGCTGCTCACCATTTCATTTCACAAATATGAAATGAAAAAATAAACAGCTATCTCCTGCTACAGCCAAAACGCAACGATTTGCTTCATAGCCGGTCACACGGGAGATGGTGGTATCAACCAGCTCGGGCCCGATACCAAGTGAGTACTTCCACTTGGTACCCAGCCCTACCACCAGTCATGCAATGGATGATAATTGCTTACTTCCCTTAGTCGCCTTATACGACACCCATGGAAAAGAATTGGGTGGTGACACTTGTATTCTTAGTCCGTCACCACACGGAGAGAATATTAGGTGGGTTAAAATAAATAAAGATGAAACTGTTGAAATAACCTTATCAGCCTTGGACGTCTATCATCTAAGTCCACCCGTGATCATGAATGCTGTAAAGTACCTGTTCGAAACGTCGGGATAGTATAAAATCAAGTGAAAAAAAACAAACGCGATAGAACCCGTAAATGATTAATTATTTAAAAAAAGTGGTCCTCGTCATATTTTTCTTCGCCGTGTAGTAATAAATTATGACAAAGGAGGTGTGTAGTTTCTAGTTCAGACTTCTCAGTGTTTTTAGTACTCGGTTATAACTGCATGTACGCCAGGCCACCGTGTGCTTCATACATACGTATAGTTGAATATTATTTACAATAAATCAGTGTTCTGTTTAGTTTGTAAATATTTTCGTTGTTCAAACGGCTTTCACCCACTTGCGAGTGTTGTATCGATAGTTTGCTTGTTTTAAAAGTTAAAACATCATTAAATTAATTTATGGAATACTAGTTTCTGCCCGCGCCTTCGTCGGCGTAGAATAAATAAAAAAGTTTAATGTTATGTGTTACATGCACACCTATCTATACCAAAATACTATTCTACACAAATCATCCATTATGTATGTCCGAGATAAAAAAATATCCCTCCATTTTTGGGTTCAAATCTCTAAAAATTTTCTTAGTTATTCATAAAGGTATTTTATCTTGGAGAAGGTTTTTATGCTGCCTATTTAATTGTAATTATAAATTTCTGTATCCTTTTCTCTATAGAATTTGCCTAGATTATCCAGGAGGAAAAATGGGCCTAAAAATTAAGTAGTATAGATTTGTCCTGTTTGTTCACTCAGCCAAACTAAATGTGGCACAGCACCTAATTATGATATTACACTTGCCTCGAGAACAGATTCTTGGTAATATCCGGGTGACATTATTTGATATAACATATTAGGGTGTACCCATGTTTAGAGGAGCATCTTGGTGCGGAATATTTTTCGTTCTGTTACTAATATGGATCTATGAATTCAACGCAAATAGATTCTAATTTAATTGTGGGTCTGGAGGTGTAAGTTTGTTGTAAGTGGTAGGTGCGGTTACCCATGGACTTTACTAATAGTACTTTCAACTGTTTCGTTTCGCGGATGTGAAAAGAAAGGATGAACTCCTATCTCCCGTTACAATAAACATATCGACATGCTTCATGGTCGATCGGACTAGGGACTTTTTAATCTCTATTTAATTTTTATTTTTCGTTTATAGCAGTAGATACGATTGTAAATTACGTTCAAAAATAAACTGCGTCTGTTTCGGCGTTCAGGTAAATACAGGTATTTTAATTATTGAGTGTTAGGTGTTTACATATGAGTAGAGGGGTCATGGCATAAATTGTAATACTTATGGGATCTAAGAATGTATGAGACCAAATTCGCTGTGACAGATGGATAGACAGACATACACTCAAGGATCCTATAATGATTATTTTGAGGTACGGAAGCCTAAAAAACGTGGGGTGATTTTTACTATATCTTATTAATCATAATACACGTACATAGCATCACGCCTGTATTGCCTGAAAGGGTAGGCAGAGGTGTATTACACACCCACGACCAGCTATGTTTAAGTTCTACGTAATAGGGGGCGAGCCTATTGCTGTCTACCGGGCACATTTCCAAACTCCGGGGACTTTTATTTTTTATGAAAAAAGCTCAACGGGGCTCGATCCCGAGACCTCATGATCAGCAGTCGCTCACACTACCGCTGCACCATAGAGGCAGTTATATTAGGCATCATAATAGATCTTGTAAACAACTAACAATTACCTATTTGTAACAATTAAGGCCCAACGCTTTTTTACAATCATTATTATTTATTATTATATTATTTTTAGTTCATCTATCCATCTATCCATCAGCCTTTCAACGTCACTGCTGGACATAGGCCTCCCCAAGAGAACGCCACAACGAGCGGTCCTGTGCCGACCGCATCCAACGGCTCCCCGCAGCTTTGACCAGATCGTCGGTCCATCTGTTGGGGGGGCCGTCCTACACTACGCCGTCCGATACGTGGTCGCCACTCGAGAACCTTTCGTCCCCAACGGTTATCGGTTCGTCGAGCGATGTGGCCTGCCCATTGCCACTTCAGCATGGCAACCCGGCGGGCTATGTCGGTCACTCTCGTTCTCCTACGGATCTCCGTATTACGGATTCAATCACGTAGGGAAATACCAAGCATAGCCCGCTCCATGGCCCGCTGAGCGAATTTGAGCCTTGATACGAGGCCAACATTCAGAGAACACGTCTCTGTTCCATATGTCATCACTGGTAACTCACACTGGTCGTAGACCTTCGTTTTCAGACACTGCGGAATATTGGACGAGAAGATCTTCCTTAGCTTCCCGAACGCTGCCCAGCCGAGTTGGATTTTTAGTTCAACAAGCTATTATTTTTTTGTATGTTTTTTTGAACTATAACTTATTTTAAACACAAAGTGGAAAATGTGAAATCGAAAATGACAGTCACGAGCAGGATTTGAACCTGCATCTCCTGGATATCGTCCAGATGCTTTGCCAATTCAGCAATCGTGACTACTGCTCTCGACTGCTAATGTCGATAACACATTCATACTTAACGTCCTGGGTGACAAAAGACGTCTAACGAGATGGTAGTGGATTCGAAGACAAATCCTGTTCATTAGTCCTGCACGGAACTAGATGCCTGAATTTCGATGGAGATCACACTGAAAAGACAAGCACAAAGCTTTTCAAATCTTACAGATCTCAATTGCGTAATATTGTGCATAAACGAGTTTATATTGAGACTATAAAATCTGAAATACTCCATTGGAAGTTTGAATGGTCGTTAAATGGAACGTTAAACTTGACTTTATGACACGCAGATGACAAAGACGAATTTTATGACTTCATCATGAGACTGTCATGGTCGAGGCTAACGAAACATTATATTTTAGGGACTAAAAGCATTTATTGGACCGCGGTCGCTGCCTTCTGTGAGGTCATCTCATGTAACAAAGTTCTAGTGATCCGCCAATAAAGGCGCTGAGACGACACACGGCGGGTTTATTTAGTGGCTGAGGGCCCCACACTATCCTATTCGTTGCCCCGAACGACGGGGTGTGTGGTTAAGTACATTTTTTTCGCCTAAAAAAAAAAGGAAGCTTTGATCAGGTTCCTTGTCCATCTGGCGAGACTACGCTGTGGCGTCCAATACATAAATAATACTGGTGGTAGGGCTGAGTAGGTACCGAGTGATAGTACTCACTTGCTATCAGCACCGTTACCTGTGTGACCGACCTTCATGTCGTTGTATTTCGGTTGTGGTAGGAGATGGCCGTTTATTTCTTCATTTCATATCTAGGAAACACTTCGATCGAGCGAAATATAATTGACGGTAATCTTAGTACACAAAAACAAACTATATACATAGAGATGTGTTGAAGTAAATACTTAATGACACATCAAAACAAAATAATTAAATCTGCTCCGTATCATTTGGTTGTGTGGTACTGAAAATAGCAACAACGGCCGCGTCTAGGTCGCAAAGCAGCCGCGAGACGCGCAATTTGGCACAATGTCAACTATTATGATGGAAACTGAAATTTTGAACAAAACAATAAAATAATTCCTTATGGTACTTATTTTTTTTTTAAATCTGACGCACTCAGGTACTTAGTCATATAATTGATTGTGTCTTATACATACGTTCAGTATACAGGCTGCGCTTTATTGTTATATTGTTTTTTTTTTATTTCTTATGGTGGCAGACAAGCCGTAGCCCATCTGATGGTTAGTGGTAACTGTCGCTTATGGTCTCAACCATACAAAGAGTATTATCAAGCCGCTGCTCAACATTTCATTTAGCAGATATGAAATGAAAGAATCAACGGCGATCTCCTGCTACAACCGATAGCAAGTGAGTTCTCTTACTTGGTACCCAGCCCTACCACCAGTCATGCAATGGATGACAATTGCTTACTTCCCTTAGTCGCCTCGTACAGCACCCGCGAGAAAAAATACGGTGGTGACACTTCCGTTCCGTCATCACATATCTGCAAAAAAATTTATCAAGAATTAGATATCATACTTCATCCTCATCATCATCCATCATCAGCCTTTCAACGTCCACTGCTGGACATAGGCCTCCCCAAGAGAACGCCACATTGAGCGGTCCCGTCATGAGGGATAATGGTAATCGCCAATCTTGGCAGGCGGGTTGGCACCCATGGGAGTCGTAAGAGCCGACTGAGGGAATACCGGGGGAGTGAGCAGCAGCACTCCCTCGAGTATTAACAACATCCACTGCGATCGCCAACCCGCCTTCCAAGAGTGGCAATTACGGCACTATCCCCCATATGAGCGAAATACATGTGGCGTTCTCTTGGGGAGGCCTATGCCCAGCAGTGGACTTCGAAAGGCTGATGGATGGATGACCCAACCTTACTACCAGTAATACAATGGGTGAATAAGTGGTTCCCTTCAGTCGCCTTATACCACATCCGTGGAAAATAATGTGTTGGTGACAGTTGTATTCTTAGACCAAGGAATGCTCTGAGGTTGTATTCATATTCCGTCATCAATCAGACATATCAAAGTAGGCAAACAAAAAATAATGTTGTCAATTTAATAAAGAAATGCTGTATTTTTAGTTTAAATTATTGCAATTTCCTTCGCAATAAGTTCTAGAATGTGATGTACGCATTACGAATTCTTTCTAGTGATGCAAATAGTCAAGATGACCTGAATTAAATATAATGTTTCAGGTCGTTTGCGTTTTATAGTCGTTACTGAATTTTTTGAGAATAAAATTGTTTATTGGAATAGAGTTTTATACTAATTAAACTAAATGTGGTTAAAACAAAAACTTTTTTTGAACGCGCTAATCTCTGGGGAAATATTTCATCCATCCATCCATCCATCAGCCTTTCATCGTCCACTGCTGGACATAGGCATCCCCAAAATGGGGGTTTTACCATAATCGCCACGCTTGGCAGGCGGGTTGGCGATCGCAGTGGATGTTTTTAGTACACAGGGGAACGCTGCTGCCCGGTCCCCTGGTAATCCCTTAGTTGGCTTTAACGACTCCCATAGGAAGAGACGGAGTGGAGCTATTCTTGGTGCCGGCCCCACATGGCATAAATATTCCATGGATTTGAAAAAAATACTTTTTATAACCTATAACCTATTTCTTCCAAATATTATAAGCTATCTAACATAAGGCTATGATTCTTTAAAGTAGAGGCATTAGAGAGAAAGACTGAACTTTAGCTAAAAATTTTTCTAATAAGGGTCGTTCATAAATTACGGTAGTGTAACGTGACACTCTGTAGGCTCCTTCTCCACCTATCGTCACAGTGCGTCACACTTTTTGCAGCCATTAGAATTTCCCCTTGTCAAAAATTGTTACACCAATAGATACCCTTAGAATGAGAGTCAAAAGTCTTAGTTTTGTAGCCGGTTTTACCACTAGGCAGGCTATCAGTATCACTGCTCGGATGCAAGCGATGTTACCTTTTAGGTGTCTTTTACGACAAAAACTACCAATATTTTAATTGGTAGTATTCCATTATTACACTCATGAAGTGAAGTATTCTTTAATATAGAAACTAGTAACATTGAGATACTACTGCTATATCAATTCCATAGCGTCGTTCCAAAAGACGTGGGTCCTAACTACGATCGCAGTTATGTTAATACATTTCATTATGGTCTAATACATATTCGTATTAAGTAAGAGTAATCACAAGTATTGAGTTGAACGTATAAAGAATAATTTACCACTATAAAATATAACAAAATATATATATTTAGTTTGTGTTTAAACAAACAACTTAAAATAGAATTGGAGGCGCGAAGTCCGAAGTCCACCCATGACGTGACATCTTGAAACACATTTCATGATTAAAAGTATCATTGTGAGACGACAGCAAAAATATGCTTTGTCATAATCACATACACATACATAAGATTTTATCTGAATATGTTAATAATATTAATTAATATTAACGCGCTTATATAAGCTTGACTTGTAATAATTTACTAACACAATTTTAACTGTCGTTATCTCGTATCAATGGTAAAAAAAATGGTACTTTGAACGTAGTTGCGATGACAATACTATAATTTGATATCTTGGGATTGGTGCTGATGTTGCTAAGGATATTGGGACTCTTTAGTGGCTAAACTTGTAAAATCCTTGAGTTTAGGCTCCTGTACCACCGAAGGAATGCAACATAGTTCCAGTGGCCCGCCAATAAAGGCGGAGAGACGGCACACGGCGGGTTTCTTTAGTGGGTGAGGGCCCCACACTACCCTGTTCGTTGCCCCGAACGACGGGGTGTGCAGTAAGGTACATTTTTTCCCGCCTAAAAAAAAGGCTCATGTGATTTGTTTTGAGGAGTCCAGTAGATTGCGTGCATTCAAAGCGTGTTTCTTTTATATTTTTTTTAACTACATAGTATGCTATAGTTGACTCACTCGGTCATTGGGTGACATGACCATATTATTTATCCGAGGTTGGGTAAATAATATTGTCATTATTGTCCCAATGGTGGGCTTGGTGTTCCTCTCAGAGTTACAGGGATTTGAGCTGTAGTCCATCTACTACCTAATGCTGGTCATGAAGAACTTCACAAGCCCTCGAGAACATATATATGTTCTCTAGCCCTCGAGAACATATATATGTTCTCTAGGGCTCCCCAGGCATGCCGGATTTCTTCCGCTGTTTTCTTTAATGGGGTGTTTTAATCTACTAGCGCATTACCCGCGGCTTTTCTCACGGCAAAGTAATGTTGGTAAGAAATCAGTTTTGGATGGGATTTGCGTAAAATCCTTTTTTAGTGCTCACCTACAGTATCAAAGAAACCCGTGTGCACATTTCCACGATCCTAACACTAGGAGTTTAGACTGTGCGTTGATAATGTCAGTCAGACCGTTATTCTTTTATATTTCTTTAGTTGTTCGTTTGTTTATTTTTGCACAACACGCAAATATTACACACGGAGTAGACGTGGTATACTATTATGCCTGCCTCGGCTTCACACAGGTGGTGTGCAGTCATGGACTAAGGAAATGTAATACTTCCGGTAAATTCAATTCAGTCAGACAGATGGCGCAGTCGTCACCCAAGACGTTAAGTACGAATGTGTTATCGAAATTAGCAGTCAGGAGCAATTGTCATGATGGCTGAATTGGCAAAGCATCTGGATGGTATCCAGGAGATGCAGGTTCAAATCCTGCTTGTGACTGTTATTTTCGATTTCACATTTTCCACTTTGTGTTTAAAGAATTGTCCAATTTAACGTTATGCGCGTACATACATTTCGTCGCTTCTTATTTAGATACCTAGATGACATTGGTGTAATGGCTGAAATATCGGCCTCTTGAAAGAAGCCCTCTCAGAAGTGTTACTGAGTATACTTACTTATCATCACACCATTTCCCTTGCGCGGTAGGCAGAGAGAACAGAGTGCCAAGAGGCTCTATTCTTGCATACATCTCCTGCTTCCTCAACATTCATAATTCTCTTCATACACGCTCGCCGGTTTCGGAGACTCCTGACTCCACCTTCCTTCAATACATGACCGATTTGGTCCAGGTAGGTTAGTCTCGGTCTCCCCCTATACCTGCATCCTTCCACTGAGTATTGTCAGTTATAATCCCATACAGGGCCTTGATTCTCCTTGAGGCGTAAAATTACTTGCCGAAAACCAGTGACGTCATACCGAGCGCGTAACTCAAACGTCAGAACGCAACGTACCACGACATATTTTACAAAAAAAAATATTCTGTATACCGCACGATACGTTGTCTATGCCAAATTTCGATATCACACAGTACGTCTAGAAACCATACAATCGTTTCAATCGGAAAATAACCGGTTTTTTAAATTACATTTATTTATTTCTTAACTTCATTATTAGTTAATATTTATGCATCGAAATTACTATTATAGACAATTAATATTAATTCGTTTTGGTTTTGATATAAATATATGATCAAATATTGGATAATTATGTATTATCTCTACGTAAGAGGAGACAGTTTTAAAACTAAAATCTGTCTGTAATTGTTTTAATGTCACGTCATATGTCACAGTGTATAAGTAGTATCTCTTAGTAGTCTGTGCACATTATTGTGAATTTTACTTTACAATAACCCATCAATAAAATTGTTTATTTAATTGAATATAAGTAAGTTACTTTCACAAACTAACAAGAAAAAATAAAGTAATATGTAAAATAATAAGCTCAACACTACAAATTTATCAACAGAAGAAAAATTCAGAAAACTGTTCATTGTCGGAATCAATAAGATCGCCACAGAAGATAACAATAATACACATTACTCCTTCCTTTGATAATCTATTTGAATTAAGTACGGGGCATTGGCAACGTTGTTTTTAGAAGGCTATCATAACTATTAATCAAGAACTGATTATCACATTATATATAATAACAAATGCAAAAGCAAAATTCATATATTATACGATACTTCATCGATATCAACGGCAAAATTGCGGCGGCTATTGCTTAATACAAGGACTTAATTTCATAAAATGGATATACTTTTAGTAGACGTGTTGTGAGATGTTGTTGTGAACGTATTAGTGCCTTCTTGCCTGTGTGATGTTTCTAATCAGTGACTTGCTTAACTTTTGTTTGTGAGACTTCATAGGTACTAATTAACTTATACTTATTTATACAAATAAATAAACGATTATTACTTTTCTGCATAATTTATTTCATCAATTTTATTTATAAGAACACAAGAGGAGTTTGCCTACTATTATACACACGTCTAATACATGATCTAAATACAGGTTTTATAATGTCATAGGTACATGGAATAGTTTATTAAATATTATATTACTTGGACATTTTGTAAGTTTGTAACAATGGTCCGTTTATATCTAAGACATGAGTCGTAGTTACTGTTTCTCCCAAATAACATAACGAGCACTATTTTATCAATAAGTATGTGCATTGTAAAGTTATTGATATTATATGTACAATGTATAGTACCTATAATAAAATTGTAAGTTGTAATACTAAGAAGACAGAATTTACTCTCGTTCTCGTAATAAATAACAAATGACCTTTTAATACCTAAATATTATCTTAGTGATTCTGAAAATGTATGCCTAAAAAGTAAATAATAAGTAAGTAAAGTTAGTCGCTAATGCGGGTAGCAATTTTAATGGTATTATAAACCATTAAAATCACTGGGTTTCTAAACTTAAGCTTTTTTTTCCAGTTACAGAAACTTGTAGTCATTTTACCCACGAAAGTATAATAACAATGGTAAACGTAACTACAAACGCGCTAGCATGAAACACGTTAGATTGACAGTTTAGAACAGCTTCAAAACTGACCTAGCCACGTTATGAAACATGATACTTTGCATAGTGAATACAATTTTAGGCGACTTCCACGCAGGCATCGTCAACTCGCCACGTAACGTGCTTCTTTAATCATAGCAAATCAGGGCCCAGGACATAGTGTGACATACAAATGGCTGTTCTTAGTATAAGTATACTTTGTATTCGTTAATAGCATATTTGAGAGACTCCTTCTTCGGTGGAAAACCCACCTCTATATAGGTGCCATATAACCAGGGGCGTAGCTACCGCCGTATTTGCCGTATCAATTATACGGGGCCCCCGGGCCACGGGGGCCCCCAAAGTGTGTAAGGAAAAAGAATAAAAACTTTCTAATTTATTTTATTTTACAAATGACAAAATTCTATAAAGCAATTCCTTTTTTCCCGCCTTAAGCGTGCGTTCAAAAGTTGGCAACACTACATCGTTATGGCGGGCTGCGTGACTTCCCCGTTTTACTTACTTCATCTTCAACTCAGCGGGGAATCCCAGGGAATCCTTCATCGATATCGCGATGTACGTGTACGTTGTTGTACTTTGCATTGGATGTTAAACCACGGAGTGCAGTGCACTGTTTATTTACGCGCTTTATATAAATGTGCATTACATTGTAATTCAGTACAAACAATATTGTTCTTCTGGTTTAGCAGTATTAGTAACGATTTGTAAAAGAAATGAGTGAAAGAAAAAGAGATTATCCCAGCGGCGCTGAGAAAAGAAAAATTAAACAGAAAAGGGACGAGGTTATAAAAAAAGTGCCCAAAATTTCTTCATTTTTTCAGAGACAAGATACTGTGAGTGATTTAGATTGGAAAGGTAAGTACTACACTACTACCCAACCCATTTATTAGGGGCCCGTAGTGATAAACAAGGAAATCTTTTAATTTCGGTCTGTCCATCTGTCCGTCACAAAAAGTTGTCTCCCCCCTCGATTTTCACAATTATACTGTTTTTAGGGTTCCGTGCCTTGATTAAAAAAAACAAAATTCTAACTTATCTATAGGATCGATTTGTTTTGTTGTTTGTTTATCAGTCCGTATCGTATCGTTAATTGCGTGTTGAGAACTTCAGATGTGCAGACTCGCTTTCGGGTTCTCGTTTTGTATGGCCACTACACTACGCGCTGCGTTTAAATAGCACGCAGGTGTATAGTAATGCACGGACGGGCTGCAGGTGATTTTGTATCTACTAATAGGTACGAGCACAATCCGCGTAGAATCTGTGTGCGTCTGAACTGAACACTCTCTAACTGTGACCCTTAGTAACGTTATTTATTTATATATAACTCTTTTTAGTTTAGTATCAAAGCATTCGTATTTATTTTTTAACAATTACTCGTTTATTTTTAGATTCTTCTGAAGCATGTTCTTCGTCACATATCCATCAGGAAATAGAAGAAAGCCAAGCACATACTTTATCGGATGTCCATCCAGAAATCGAGGAACCCCAAGTCAACGATTCTGATATATCTGCAGATAATGCAGATTGTAATATAATTTCATCAGATAGAGGAAATTTTGGTGACAATTTAACTGAATGCGAACGAAAAATATTTTTTAAATTGGGTCCATTTAAACCACAAGGACCATTTCCAAAAGTTTCAGAAAATAACCGACCTTTTTCAGCTTATTATTATTCATATTTCAATCAGGCAGGCATAAAAATTATAAGACCATGGTTATGTTATTCTAACGTTTTAAACAAACCGTACTGTCACTTCTGTTGGTTATTAGCAGATCGTCAAAACAAATCGTACTCCTCTGCTTGGGTTAACGGTGTTTCGGTTAGAAGCAATTTCTCACAAACTATTCTTGACCATGAAAAGTCACAGCAGCATATTAGTGCCTCACTCTCTTATAATAATTGGTTGCAAGGAAATACCATCGATACTCTATTGAAAAGTGAAATCGATAGTAAAATTACATTCTGGAGAGATGTACTGCATCGTATAATTAATGTTATAATTACTTTAGTATCTTGTAATCTACCTTTGAGGGGGCATGATTCTGATTCTGGCGATTTTATGGCAATTTCACGTCTGCTATCTAACTATGATGCAACTTTAAAAGAACTTTTTCTAAAACCGAAAGGTGAAATAAATTATTTAAGCCCTACGATTCAAAACGAAATTATTAGTTTGCTTGGTACTAACGTTAGGAACAGTATTATCTCAGAAATTAAAAAAGCTCCATTTCTGACAATAATTCTGGATACAACACAAGACTTGTCAAAAATTGACCAACTATCTGTAGTTTTTCGATATATCTCGGTTACAGAAAATGATGATAATGTGCCTAAAGAAATAAAAATCTGTGAGTCCTTTTTAGGATTCATAGCAGTAACCGATTGCAGTGCTGCAGGTCTGAAAACTGTCATTTTAAATTTGACTAAAGAATATGGAATTGATTTGACTAAATGTAGAGGACAGGGATACGATGGAGCAAATGTTATGTCGGGTGTGTATGGAGGATTACAAACCCTAATAAAAGAGCATGCTCCAAATGCCGATTATGTTCATTGTGCTGCGCACGCTTTAAACTTGGTTTTGAACGATGCTGCGAGACATGTTCGTGAAGTATCGACTTTTTTCGATAATTTAGAAAAAATATATACTTTTTTTGGCAATAGTATAAAACGCTGGGCTATGCTAAGTGACGATTCATCTGAAAAATATTTGATTACCCTTAAAAAGGTATGTCCTACCAGATGGTCTTCTAGGAACGACGCTTTATTAGCAGTAAAGAAAAATTTTTTACTAATCATGAAAACTTTGTACCAACTAAATTTAATTTCAAATAAAAAAGATGAACGTGAAGAATGTAAAAGTATAATTAATATTTTAGAGAGTTTTGATTTCTTAGTGCTCGTTACATTTTTTTCTTCACTATTTGAAATTATTAATCCTGTTTCTAAAGCTCTATAGCATGAAAATAATGACTTACAGAAATCTAGTATTTTATTAAGTAATCTTTTAAATAGACTGTGCCAATTAAGAAATCAGAATTCATTTAATAGTTTGCTAAATGAATCCAAAGATTTAGCAAAAAAGTGGGGGGTAACAACTGTTTTTAAAAACAGTAGGCGAAAGATAACGAAGCGTTTTTTTGATGAGTTATCACAAGATGATCCTATTTCAAAGTCAATGTATACTATTGCTGTTTAGATATATTAATTTCTCAAACTAAAGAAAGATTTCAGAGCCTTTGCAACCTGAGTAGTATATTCGAAATATTACAACCGGAGAAACTCCTATCTTCTTCAAGCGAAGAGATATTAAACGCTTCCGGAAAACTGTCTGCTAAATACAGTAAAGACATCTCACTTAATCTTTGTGACCAATTAAAGGCTCTAAAAACATGCTTAAATTCTGAAATTAAAAAAAATTATTCCATTAAAGAACTCATTGAATTATTGCTAGTAAAATTCAATAGTCTTGCATCCAGTTTTCCCGAGGTAATCACAGCATGCTTTTTATTCTTGACCCTTCCAGTTACAACCGCAACGGCAGAAAGAAGTTTTTCAAAATTAAAACTAATAAAAAATTACTTAAGAACTTCGATGGGACAAGAACGGCTGTCAGACATCTCACTATTGTCCATAGAGGCAGAAACTTTAGAAAAACTAAAATCATCATCAGCCATAAATGATTTAATAAATCAGTTTGCCGATAAAAAGGCAAGGAGAGTGAATATTTAAAATTCGATTTTTATTTGTAAAATGGGTAAATTATGTGATAAATAAATATTACTTCTCACAATATTTTTTTTCTATTTATATATTTTTTAGCATTTGACATGCTTAGCACTATACATTAAACACAAAGTGAAAAATGTGAAATCGAAAATAACAGTCAGGAGCAGGATTTGAACCTGCATCTCCTGGATACCGTCCAGATGCTTTACCAATTCAGCCATCCTGACAATTGCTCCTGACTGCTAATTTCGATAACACATTACACCTAACGTCTTTGGGTGACGCCTACGTATTTTTTTTCTTTTGTGAAAAATCTTTACCTCCATATAAGGGCCTCCAAAAAAATTTTTATACGGGGCCCCGACAAGGCACGCTACGCCACTGCATATAACTGTCAATGTTGTTACGTAAGTAAAACGATGACCCAGCTCACCACCCCCAATGACAAATTAGATTAACGTTCCACCAAACTAAATCCAATTAATTGAAGGTGCCGAGCCACCAACGTTATCCGTAAGGCTATGACTTTTATGTATTAAAACCTATATTACCTCAATACGTGGTTTTATATTGCGAGGGTTACGATTAACCAGAACACACTTCTGGTGGTAAGCGGCCACCATAGCCTAGTCTATTAGATGTTATACCAGTGGATCAATTTGTATATCTTGGATGTAGATTCAGTCGGGATGGAAGGTACTATCTTGGATGTAGATTCAGTCGGGGTGGAAGGTACTATCTTGGATGTAGATTCAGTCGGGATGGAAGGTACTATTTTGGATGTAGATTCGGTCGGGATGGAAGGTACACCAATGATATAGAGAGAAGAGTAAATGCGGGAAATAGAGTGAACGGAGCATTGGGACAACTTCTCGGCAGCCACCACCCCTGCCAGAAGGCACGTGTCGCAATACACACGTGCCACGTTATTATATGGAAGCGTGAGTTGGGTATGCAAGGGAGGACATGAGAGTAAAATCAATGCAGTCGAAATGCGATCTCTGTGGAGAATCTGTGGAGTGAGGCTGACTGACCGCATTCGTAACGACGACGTAAGAAAGCGAGTAGCTATGAAAGAGAGTATTAGTGTAAAGATGTGAAAGGGAAAGCTTCGATGGTTCGGACATGTGGAAAGAATGCCGGACGTGCAACTGGTTAAGAATATATACAATGCGAAAGTGGAAGGATATAGGTTCAGGGGGAGACCGAGACTTACCTACTTAGACCAAATCGGTCATGCATTGAAGGAAGGTGGAGTCAGGAGTCTACGAAACCAGCGAGCGTGTATGAAGAGAATTATGTATGTTGAGGAAGCGAGCCATGTATGCAAAAAATAAAGCCTTTTGGCACTCTGTTCTCTCTCCCTACCCCGCAAGGGAGATTGTGTGATGATAAGTAAGTAAGTAAGTTATACCAGTGGCATGACTTCAGAGACAGAGATAGTAGGTGGAGAGACAGTTTGATGGAGAAGAAATGAGGAGGGGATGACTGGTAGACGCAATTAGGTGTTGAGCTTTTGGCCACCGGCTCTTTAACTTAATATACAAAATGCATAAGTAAGAATATCTACAGTACTTCCAATTCTTTTCTTCGCGAGTGGTAGCATCCTTATCCGTTCTACTTCTTTTCCAACTTCTACCATTTTAGGGTTGGCAGCGCATGAATAGCGACGGTGTTCACAGAGTCTACGTAGCCTAGTTTTAGGTAGTACCTACTTCGGTCCGCCAATACAGGCGTAGAGACGTCGCACAGCGGATTATTTTAGTGGGTAACGGCTACAAAATATCTTGTTTAAAAAACAGGATTAGTAACCTTTTATTATTATTTTGAAATAACGTTTAGGGAATCTATGGCGTTTAGTTGATTTTCTGCTATCCCGAAATTTCGAATACTTTACAGCATTCATGATCACGGGTTGACTTAGATGGTAGACGTCCAAGGCTGATATGTTGTTTCAACGGTTTCATCTACCCACAGTTATATGATTTTATTATTGCTCAATAGACCTTTAAATTGAGCCGTACAAACAAACATATTCCCTATAGACAGTAATGTCTCAATAATAGGCTGCTTGCAGCGACCTGCATGGTACAACGCTTTGTGAAAACATAAAATTTAACCATCTGGTCGTTTTAAAATAGCCTACGAGTTTCTTGACCGAATCTTCTCGCAGCCCTATGGCAGGGCTGGTAAGCTAGGATCACTGACGTCACGTAAGCAAACTTTCTTATTATAGAGATTATACATAAGGAGAGTATTCTTTATATTTTATACTACATACATACATACATATTGTCACGCTATTTTCCTGTAGGGGTAGGCAGAGACCACTTCTCTCCACTTGCTACGATCCTGACACACATCTTTTGCTTCACCTACTTTCGTCAGCGCTTTCATACTTGCTCGTTGGTTACGAGTAATCTTAACCTAGCTATACTATATTATAAAACTGTAACAGAGCTGTGTGTGTACATTTAGGATATTTTTTCTAAATTAAAAATGTTTGTATTAGGCTATATAGGCGTGTCTAAACACAAAACAATTTTATTTAGATTTTTTGTCTGTTTATCTGTGTTGGATGAACATCCGCGCATCAAGCCAAAACTACTGACTGGATTTTGATGCAACTTATTTTTTTTGATAGCTCTTGATTAGAATTAAGAACTGCTATACATTTTATCCCGCTGCTATATCGGAAACCTGAGATATAACCTAAATCCTAAAAATTAGCTTGTGGCTGCGGCGGTGCTGAAGGCCTTTGCTAGTATTTTATAAAATTAGGATATTTACATCGGATATAAAAAAGCCGTCTATTCACATTGAGATAACTTAAAGGTAACAATATATTTTCATTACTCATACTCTGAAAGTAGGCCTGAAGTTGCCTGAGGAGCGGGTTGAAAGTAATACTTTTCAGCCCTAGGGAGAATTACTTTCAACTACTACTTTAAAAAACAGTTATATTTTCTGTACAGCCAGTCAATTACAGCGCGATGTAAAATTGAAATAACATAAAGTTAAGTATTTATTAAATAATTTGTTTTTTATATGACTTTTTTTTTAATATAGTTGCAAATATATCTTTAAAATAACGAAGATTTATATTTTTTCAATGATTAAAATTAAAAATAATGGCTGAATAGCAGACAGGCTACAGAAAAAAAAAATCAGCGGGAAAAGGGCGATTCCGAATTCAATTTTTTAGTCTCCCATTTTTTCTTTAGCTAATTCATGATTTTTATTTTTAGTTTCCTCGTATTCGTAATGAAAAGCACAGTGTTTACCTTGGGATAAAGACTTATTTAGTCCCGAGACGGGGTTTGGCACCCGTGCGTAGTGAGGGCTACAATAGTTCGAGGGAAAAGTTGCTTTCATCCCTAGGGTAACAATGTACTATTTTGATAAGAATTGTAATTTATAGATTATGTCCGCGTCTTCGTGTGCGTGAACTTTATGATTGGGTCAAATGATACGTCACTCTAGGACTCGTTATCTTTAGGCACAAAATGCTCTCCCACAGGAACCTTTTATTTATCCTAGATAAAAAGTAGCCTATTTCTTTTCTGAGCTGTGAACTATATATATGCTAAATTTTATGATGACCGGTTGAATAGTTACGGCATGAAAATGTTGAAGTGTTTATTTGTAATGTCTAAACACCAGTTTTTTAGAAAATGCATATGAAAGTATATTAATACTTATAATAACAAAAAAGCTATTTGAAAATTTTTGCTTGTCTGTTGTTTCTGGCTAATCGACGAAACGGCTGGACAGGTAAGGACGGGAGTTTAAAAAATCCAGTCGTATGTTGCCAAATCTAGGGAAAGAGATAGTAGGCGCAAAGCAAGTATAATATTAGGAGAGATTTTGAGCCATCCATCCATTCATCCATCAGCCTTTCAACATCCACTGCTGGACATCCTCCCGAAGAGAATGCCACAACGAGTGGTCCCGTCATGGGGGATAATGCTGTAATCGCCACGCTTGGCAGGCTGGTTGGCGATTGCAGTTGATGTTGTTAATACTCGATTTTGAGCCACGTAGGTATTAATGTAGTTAAAGAAAATACTAAAATACCATCCCTACATAATCAGTATAGTACATTGTTACCGTAGGGGGGAAAGTAACTAAATAAGTCTTTAACCCGAGGTAAACACTGTGCTTTTCATTACGAATACAACGAAAGTAAAAATAAAACATGCAAAAATGAGTGAATTTTAATTTACGTCAACTGCTGAGATAATTATTTTTTTTTGTGGCCGGCCAGCATATCAGCCATTATTTTTCATTTTCAACATTGAAAACAAATATTTGAAAGTAAGTAAATTATAATAGGTGGTCATTAAAAAAATATTTTTATTTAATACTTAACTTTGTTATTTCAATTAAACATCGCGCTGTGATTGAGTGGCTGTAGTAAGTTAGAATAAGGTTCAATAGAAATGTGAAAATAGAACTAGGTTTTTTTTTAAAATAATTTGACAGCTGTCTGTTGAAAACAATTCTCCCTAGGGCTGAAAAGTATTACTTTCAACCCGCTCCTCAGGCAACTTCAAACCTACTTTCCGAGTATGAGTAATACGTACTTACTTACTTATCACCAGCCATTTCCCTTGCGGGGTAGGCAGAGAGAACAGAGTGCCAAGATGCTCTATTCTTGCATACATCTCTCGCTTCCTTAACATTCATAACTCTTCATACACGCTCGACGGTTTCGGAGACTCCTGACTCCACCTTCCTTCAACACATGAACAATTTGGTCTAGGTAGGTAAGTCTCGGTCTCCCCCTGTACCTACATCCTTCCACTTTTGCATTGTATATCTTCTTAGCCAGTTGCTCGTCCGGCATTCTTTCCACATGTCCGATCCATCGGAGCATTCCCTTTCGCATCTTTACACCAATACTCTCTTTCATACCTACTCGCTCTCTCGCTTTCTTACGACATTGTTACGAATGCGAGATGAAAAGTATATTTACAATTACGTAAATTGGATACCAAAAATTTATTAAATTTCTTTAAAAAAAAATATTTACTCTTTCTTTTGTTAGTGGGCAACCCTAACGCGTAATCGGGTCGCTCGAGCCGATTGCATTGTTTCACAGATGTGCGCCCGAGCGCGCGTAATATTAGTTTTATAATAGCTACACTATTTATAGAGATTTCCACGTAAGCAGGGATACGGAGTGAGTTTTTTTTATAAGATAATTCTTGTCAGTTTCTACGAAAGGCAGGCTTTCATCTTAGATTATTAAACAAAAACAACATGCAATTCTCATTCAAACAGGGGTCGTTTCCCCCATACAACAGCCTCTTCCTTACACTGTGCACAAATATTTTTTTTGGTATGTAGGTAATACAATTGTTACTAAACACAAAGTGGAAAATGTGAAATCAAAAATCACAGTCACGAGCAGGATTTGAACCTGCATCTCCTGGATACCGTCCAGATGCTTTGGCAATTCAGCCATCGTGACTACTGCTCTCGACTGCTAATTTCGATAACACATTCATACTTAACGTCCTGGGTGACGCCTGCGCCATTTGTCGGAAGTATTTACATACATTATACCGACCAGGCAAACTTAATTTTACAATTCAGTTTTTTACCTAATAATGACGCAGCCCTATAAATATTCAGGAACCTGCATCTCCTGGATACCGTTAAAATCCTGCTCGTGACTGTTATTTTCGATTTCACATTTTCCACTTTGTGTTTAATACATATGGCTAAGCATGTCAAATGCTAAAAATATATATAAAAGTTTCTGAATACAATTGTTGTTTATCTATACAAAAAAATAAATTAAGTGTTCGTTTATAACATTATTTTGTTTTAAACGACGTGGTGGTAAGCGGTTACCGTGGCCTGTAGGCGCTAGCAACACCAGCGGCATGATTCACGCTTCGCCATTTTTAAGGAAAGGTATAGGAGGTAGAGATTTAGTGGGTTAGGGCCCCACACTAGCCTGTTCGATGCCCCGAACGACGCGACGGCGTGGAAGAAAAAAGATAAGTTACGTAGCCCCACAGGTTTAGCACGGTGACGTAACAATATAGGACAGCCACCCACCAGGGAAACTGACGATCTGGTTAAAGCTGCAAGGAGCTGTCGATACAGTCGGTATAAGACCGATTGTGACATTTTCTTAGAGGAGCTCATGTCCAGCCGAGGACAAAAAAAGGCTGATGGATGAATTACCTACCTAGAATGAATTATTATCTGTATAATTCAACTATTTTTTTTGTCCGTGTGGTGACAGACTAAGAATACAAGTGTCACCACCCCACGGGTGTCGTATGAGACGACTAAGGGAAGTAAGCAATTATCATCCATTGCATGACTGGTGGTAGGGCTGGGTACCAAGTGGGAGTACTCACTTGGTATCGGGCTCGAGCGGGTTGGTACCACCTTAGTCCGTGTGACCGGCCATGAAGCATATCGTTGCGTTTTGGCTGTAGCAGGAGATAGCCGTTTATTCTTTCCTTCATATCGGTGAAATGAAATGATGAGCAGCGGCTTGACAATACTCGCGGTATAGTTGAGTCCATGAGCGACGGTTGTATTGTATTGTATTGTAAACGCGGGCTATTTTTCCGCAACTCGACGTCGTATGTGTGCCTACTTTGCGTGACGGGTTGCTGGCACTACTCCTGCCAACCCAGCATCACCAGAAAGCCTAGCAGACCCTTAACGTTGCCGACGGCCTCTGGGAGCGACCTCGGAGAGCCGAGGTATAGTGCCCGGTATTCCGCCACCCTCATGAGCGACGGTTACCATTTATCATCAGATGGGCCGTGGCTCGTATGAGTGGCATACATGCCACATGCAATAAAAAAAAAAATTTGGTTGAAATTGCATAAGAATTAGTTTTTGGGTATATTTTTGGAATAATAGATAAAGGTTTATAACATAAGTTAATAACAGTTTCTTTGTATTTGTAAACCAGCTGTTACCCGTGACTTCCCTTTCTTTTTTTTTTGTTCGTTCCCATGTGGTAATAATTTAGTACAAATTATTTGTGAAGAAGCAAAAAGAGATTTTTTGTACTAGCGGGAATCGAACCGGCGTCTTTTCCAATCCGGGGAAGTACTCTAAGCCACTGAGCTATAGTATCTACAGATCTTTCCATCATCCCAATCTCCTTATCACATTTGTCTTTACGACCAAAAAAGTGGCGGAGCATGTCAAATGCTAAAAAAAATAAATCAAAAATCCTTTTCTATCATTATAATATCAGCTACCTGCCAGTGAAAATCCCGTCCATATCGTTCCAGCTTTTATGAAAATTAGCTTAAAACTTTACAAATTGCTATTCTCTTATAGGTAACATGTATTATATATACATCTTTTATATGTATTTAGTAAAAAACTGTTATTTAGACATTACAAACAGACACTTACATTTTATTAGTATCAATATGTATTTTTTTTAATATAAGTTGCAACGTTATTTTGCTTGCTAAATAATTTTATAATTCAATCTCAGAATTTAGAAATAAGGACATTCGAATAGATTAGGTACTACTGAATCACTCAAATCCTAAACGTGGTGTCAGCTCAGACTAAACAGCCAGGTTTTTTTGTCAAGGCGGGAAAAGATGTCCCTAACCGCACACCCCGTCGTTCGGGGCAACGAACAGGGCAGTGTGGGGCCTTCATCCACTAAAGAAACCCGCCGTGTGCCGTCTCTCCGCCTTTATTGGCGGGCCACTTGAACTATGTCACAATTCCTTCGGTGGACTAAACAGCCATCCTTAATTTTAATTACATAAGTACTAATTTTTTTCCAAAGATGCGCTTTCTTTATTAATATATTTTTATTTGTTGAATATTTATATAGAAATACAATTAAGTATCATGACAGCTATATAAATCTGCCATTTCAATCCACTTGTAGATGATATTGAGAATCGTTGTCTCAAGTAGCTCAATTGCATTTCAATTCACATCTAATATGTTGAATTGTTTTAGAAAACGTCCATGACGGTTTTGCATGAGTTGAGACCTTGAATTTATAAATAGGAAGAAGTATCTTGTAAAATTAACTGGTATTAACTGGTATTGTAGATGGTGATAGTTTGTTCATTTTTCAGACAATCGAATGTGAACATATTTGTAACGAAATATTGAAATCATGGTCGATTCCATGGGCGACGGTTACCATCTGCCATCAGGTGGACTGTGGCTCGTCTGCTACTACATGCAATAAAAAAAAACCGCTGAGTAACTATTCAGAGGTTATACAACGTTAATTAGTTATAAGGCAAACAGTTCGATATTTCGGCACTGTTGTAAGCGCCACAGAGCTACTGGTTGCTCTACTCTGAGTAAAGTATATGGTAGAATGAAGTCCGTGTGGTGACGGACTAAGAATACAAGTGTCACCACCCCATTCTTTCCCACGGGTGTCGTATGAGGCGACTAAGGGAAGTAAGCTATTATCATTCATTGCATGACTGGTGGTAGGGCTGGGTACCAAGTGGGAGTACTCACTTGGTATCGGAATCGAGCAGGTTACCACCATCTCCCGTGTGACCGGCCATGAAGCACATCCTTGCGTTTTGGCTGTAGCAGGAGATAGCCGTTTATTCTTTCATTACATATCGGTGAAATGTTACCGTTTACCATCAGATGAGCTGTGGCTCGTCTGCCACTACATGCAATAAAAAAAAACCCGTCAACAAATCTTGTATTATGGTCGATTTGGTACACAGCGATGTTGAATTTAGAAAAATGTCTATAATGAAGTAATGTCCTAGAACCCCCTTCGTCAGAAAACTTAATAATCAACGCATTGTCTCCCACCTTCAGTATACTGTCAGGCATGATTTCAGATATGTTGCGTGGGAATCAAACCCACAACAGATTTCCACAATAGTATTCACTATTTACACTAAATAGCTACTTACCTAAACAAGCTTGCTGGATAACACCCGAGCTGGCGAAGGTCTTGGGGTTATTTGGGGTGATCTCGAACGGGCAACAACACTAGGAGGGGTTGGGTACAAATGAAACACCAACTACTGTGTCATCTGACTGATTCAGAGATTGACGATTTATTGTATTGGACTAGTTGATCTACTCTTACATATATGCTCTTCCTTCTCTCCAAAAAACGTAAACAATATTTTGCTTATATTGTGCTATGATGTAACGAAACCATAGCGGCATTTAATTCCGACACTAACGCCATCTATCGAGCATCTAGACAACATTAGAAGTAAAGATCAATGATTAATATCGATCGCAAACACTTGCCATAATATGCTCAGACGTTCCGCATCATTCTTGTAAAAAATATTAAAAATTCATTCAAAGGCTCAAGCGTAGTATTTTTTTAGACAACTCCCTTTTTTTTTGTCAGGGCGGGAAAATAAACACACCCCATCGTTCGGGGCAACGAACAGGGTAGTGTGGGGTCCTCACCCACTAAAGAAACCCGCCGTGTGCCGTCTCTCCGCCTTTATTGGTGGGCCACCGGAACTATATTACATTCCTTCAGTGGTTTAGACAACACCCTGCACTAAGGAGTAGTCCTTGTACGCGGAGCACTTAACAAACATGTAATTACACGGACACAAATTACACGCATATTCATAATAACCATCTTTGCGTAACACAAATAGTTTTCTTGTGTAGGAATCGAACTGATAACACTCAGGCGGGATATATAAACCACTTCAACTACTTTGCCATCTTGCAGTCAAGTATTGATCAAGTAATTATAGTCTATATCCTAACTCTTTTAATATCTTGAGTGTCTAGCCGAGACTGCTATTATTTAAGTAGTTTTCAATAAATCACATAGATAACGCTAATTTCAAAAAATACTAATGAGGTTCTCATATCTTATACGCCATCACGCCGTGTGGGGCCGGCACCAAGAATAGCTCCACCCCGTCTCTTCCTATGGGAGTCGTAAAAGCCGACGGATTACCGGGGCCCGGGATTACCGGGGGACCGGGCAGCAGCGTTCCCCTGTGTACTAAAAACATCCACTGCGATCGCCAACCCGCCTGCCAAGCGTGGCGATTATGGTAAAACCCCCATTTTGGGGAGGCCTATGTCCAGCAGTGGACGATAAAAGGCTGAAGGAAGGAAGGAAATACGTCATCTAGCGCTAATTTTAAGAAGTACTAATATATTGGTCTATAGAAGTAGTTCTCACGAAATAAGGTATAGCGCTGGTTTTAGTATACCACTGTGCCATTGAGTCGAGCGTAAATATTCACTATTTTTTTGTTTATTTAATAACAACTTAACCACATCGAATCAGACCGTGAAAAGTAATAGGGTTCTATCCGTAATTATACTCAAGTTAAAAAGAAATAGTTTAAAAAACTAAAATAACACGCTTTAAATAGCTAGTTGAACTAAAAAATAGTAAATAATATTACAATAAATAATGATTGTAAAAAAGCGTAAGGTGCATAATCAAATGTTACAAATAGTTCACCTATATAGTAAAAATTAGAGGTGGTCGTTGAATCAATAAAACTGCTTTTTTAACGGCTTTTCATTCGTCAACGATTTAACTGTTAATCATCAATGGTCAACAGGTTAAAAAAACTGTTAAATAAATAACAGGTTTGAATGTTCAGTGCCAATTTTATGTTAACGTTTTCAATTTCAATCATTGACAAGTGGTCAACAGGTTAAAAAAAGCTGTTTCGTTAATGTAACGAAAAATCCGTCAACGACCCATGCCTAGTAAAAAGCACCCCACGCTGTTTAAAGCGTGTTATTTTAGTTTCTTAAAATATAATTTATTAACTTCTTTTTAGACTCTCTCAAAATAAAATAGTATCAAAACTTCAAAAGTACGAAGCAAAGGGTAAAGTAATACTACATGAAAGTAGAATATAGATGAATAACTATACTAAGTTGGTGACTGCAGAGGGCTCTCAATCCGACATTTAAGCAACTCTACCCGGGGGCACCCCCTGTGGGGTAAGGACCTCGGCTCGGGCTGTTGCTGGCAAAGTGGGATTTCTCACGTTTATGATTTGACCGCGACACGTCTTTCGCCCCCGTCGGCGGGGACGAAACCGTGGGTAATTACTTGTATTAGCTGCGCGAGCTGTGTATGCTCTGATCTGAGCGTGAGTTATGTCGTCGTCGACTTCGTAGAGGCTATTTCGCGGTCTGCGTACGCGCGATATATTAGAGGGGTTGTACCTAGCCGACTCAACCACTAGAGGGTTGGCGTGAGTAATGGCGGAATCAAAGAAACTACGTGAACACCGTTTCATAAATTGCTTGATGGTAGGCAATTGCAAGTCTATGTGAAGGTCGACATTGCGTATGAACCACGGTGCACCCATAGCTCTGCGCATGAATCTATTCTGTAATGTTTGTAATCTATGGATTCTGTGTGCCTTGGCATGTGAAAATACTACACTGGCGTACGTCATGACAGGACGTATGCAGGCAGTGTAGAGTCTGACCTTATTCCTAAGCGAGAGTTTTGACCTAGAGTTTAACAGATAGTGCAAACATCCCATGACAAAGGCTGCGCGCGAGCGTACCACCTGAATGTGACGGGCGAATGTGAGTCTGTTATCTAGAATTACACCTAAGTACCTACTTGGCTCGCCTACTCCAAGGAATAGGTTTACCAAGGATGCTAATCTGTTTGATCTTCTCCGGGGAATACAGTCGGGGTAGTTCTTGTTTCGCAAACACTCAGGCAGGAGTATATATATGCCGCCGGTGCACAACTTAATATCGCGATTCAGAAACTTACACATTCAACAACTACGGAACCCTAAAAACCGATAAATACCGAATAATTTTATCAAATTAGTGTATTGTCATCGGTCCTCGATAAATCTACAAAGTTTGAACGAAATCTGGCCGTTTAAAGAGGGTCAAAATCGCGCCTAAAGAAGTCTGTTACAAACATACAAATATACAGGCGAAGCTAATAAAAAGCGTGTAAAAAAACTCGATTAGTAAAGTATTTCGGTTGTTATCGTGTCAACATACATTATTCGAACATACCTACAACACACGGACGTCCAAGACAGAACTTTTTTAAACAGTTTTTTAACCAGTTTAAATAACAAAAATGGTATAAAAAATATCATGAGTGTTAAAAATAGTGTATTATTTTCCAAGTGCAATATATGATAAATAGAGACATTTTAAGTTTGAAAAATCAGTTGTTCTTTGTAAAACAAGAGTAGTACCCACCCCAACGCTTCGCTTATGAGGCGTGCAATAACGTTTTCTTGCTTATCCCCGCACAATGTGCCGACTCTATCGGCCAAGTATCACCCTATCACAGAAGATCAGCGTGAAAAAACCGTAGTTACTCCTACCGTTGTTGTTTCGTATGGTGAGTGAGAGCGCCGGAGGCCCATACTCCCCATATCCTTATTATCCTTTCTTCCCCTTATTATCCTTTCTTCCCCTTATTATCATTTCGCTCCATGTTCTATACGTTTCATTGGTGATGGCGACACGCGAGTGACGCGTCGGGTATTGCTAAAGTATATAGACTACGATAACCGCTTTTCAACAGGTGGGTTGTATGCTTGTTTTGTTTCTTTTTTTGTTCTTTTGTTTCCTGTTATTTTCATGATAGAGTTGTAAGAATAATAAAATATTAAAAACTAATGTATATGTCTAAGCATGTAAAATGCTACAAAAGTATATAAAAATATCTAGATAATAATAAAATAATAAAACGAAAAGAAATATACCTATGTATCATAATGGACGAACTGATAACCGTTTGAGGATATCAGCCACCATTACATAGGACCAGCCCTCGTACCAGTTGAGCCGATGACTTGTCATAATCAAAAATCTCTTAAGTGATAAAGATTTTTTTATCTGTATGTTCCACTTGACGTGATCAGCTACTTTAAAGAACAAATTATTGTGAGTGGAAAAAGAGAACTTTACTGCGAGCGGGATTCTAACCTGATTCCCTTCCAACCCGGGGAAGTGCTCTAGACCGCTAAGCCATCGCAGTAGCCCACGGCAACACCCAATCATCACTTCACAATTGCTTTTTAGATGTCTGTACGACTCACACCATCTATTGGATGCATTTACATACTTTACACTTTCACAATAATTTGTTTATAAATATTAAATAAGGAGTGTTAAATCCACCTTCACGTTTAATAGAATATCTTAATTGCTTCGTAATTTACTTGTATTAGTAGCTTAGTGGCATAACTAATGTCTGCATAGACAGTGGTTTACATATAATACCAATCCCACTCCGAGGTCTACAAACGGACACACCTCTGATTCTTCTTTGATTAGGGGTACATTCCTAGGTTGTGATAATAAACTTATATATTTTTTTTGTCCCCAGGATACGGCTGCTTTCAGTGGCTTCTACTGATGTCATGTGGCGCCATCTATGCAGTCTGTGCGTTAAGTACCACAACGCTTAGCTTCGTACTGCCAGCAGCTGAAAATGAATTCCACCTGTCTTCCAGTGACAAGGGCAGGCTCACTGCGACACCACTTATTGGTAGGTTTTTATTTAATGTAGTTATTTAGAAGAAATAGACGGTCATATACTTATAAGAACTCTTAGGTATTAAGTAAGTAATCAGAAACATACCTATCCATCCATCCATCAGCCTTTCAACTTCCACTGCTGGACATAGGCCTCCCCTAGAGAACGCCACAACGAGCGATCCCGTCATGGGGGATAATGCCGTAATCGCCACGCTTGGCAGGCGGGTTGGCGATCGCAGTGGATGTTGTAATACTCGAGGGAGTGCTGCTGCCCACTCCCTCGGTATTTCCTCAGTCGGCTTTTACGACTCTCGTGGGTAGAGAGGGGTGGGACAATTCTAAGGCCGGCCCCACACGGCCTAAAAACCTAACAAACCTATAGTTACCTTAAGTTTTAACAAATGAACTCAGCTGCTGTACTAATGTAGTAGAAGTATTAAGAATCACTAAAAAAGTTTTAAAATTAAAAAAGAATTTTGATTGCAGACCTGCAGACGCCAACGCATGAACTGTAAGCACGGGCAGTAACATAGCTTTTTTTATACCGGGAGATATACCGAGAGTATGGTCAAGCCGCTGCGCCCTATTTCAGTAATTAAATAATAAACGGCTATCTTCTGCTACAGCCGAAACACACTGACATGATTCATAACCGGTCACACAGGAGACGGTGGTACTGACCCGTTCGAGCCCGATAGCAAGTGAGTACTTTCACTTGGTACCCAGCCCTACCACCACTAGTGCAATGGGTGATAATTGCTTACTTCCTTTAGTCGCCTTGTACGACGCCCGCGGGAAAGGATGGGGTGGTGATACTTATATATTCTTAGTCCGTCACCACACGGTGGGCTGTAGAATAACAAGCTGATATTATTAATTTAGGTATTTAATAGTAGGTACCTGTAATATTAAACATTAAAATTACTACTAACTAAACTTATTTTTATACGAGTACTTAGTACCTAATTAGCATAATATGATACATTTTGCTGAAGATTATCTTTCTTTCAGGCATGTGCGTGGGCTCCTACTTCTGGGGCAATCTAGCTGACGCTAGAGGGCGCAAGAAAGCCATCATCGGAGCCCTACTGTTGGACGCCGTCGCCGCCTTTCTCTCCTCAGTAATGCAGTCATTCCATGCATTCTTAGCTTGCAGGTAAATATTTTTGCCCTTTTTTTTTTGTTAAGGCGGGAAAAATGTTCCTAACCGCACACCCCGTCATTCGGGGCAACGAACAGGGTAGTGTGGGGCCCTCACCCACTAAAGAAACCCACCGTGTGGGTATGTATCTCTCCACCTTTATTGGCGGGCCACCGGATCTATATTACATTCCTTCAGTGGAAATATTTTTGCCCTGCAGGATTAATCCATGTATCGTAGGGGTACTGCCCAAACATACAATTTAACCGAAGTAAAGTACGCTCAGACTCTGGACAACATGCCACACAAGAAGTTTTTATGTCATATGTGGATGACATAAAAACTTCTTGTGTGGGAATTGAACACACAACACTCGGGCGGGAGGTCGGTATCGAAACTACTCTAGTGAATTTTAAAGTCCAAGTGATTTTTATACATTAGGGAATAGTATTTCGAGGATTTGGCGTTTTCTGTTAGGCTCCGCTTAGTGGTAGTACGGACTTTGGATTTGTTGCCGAATCGATGACAATAATGTCGTCAGTATTACGTGGGGGTAAAATTACGTAGGTGCAACGTAGATGTGACCCATCTCAGCCTTTCTGTCCTTACTTCAAGACGTGAGACTTAAAAAATATAAAACATTAAACTTTTTGCACGTTACGGCAAGACATTTCACACAACGTCCTCTGGTCCCAAACTAAGCTTAACGCTTGTGCTATGGGTATCAGATTACGGATATAATACATATATTACTTTTTTTTTTGTGAATCCATACATGTAAATAGATAGAAAACACCCAGACACAGTACAAATATCTGTGTTCATCACACAATAATTGTCCTGAGTGGGAATCGAACCCACGACCTCGTGCACGGAAGTCGGTTACACTACCGACTACGCCACGAGGCCCGTCATTAAATTTTTGTTATGAAAAATAAGTAAAGGTAATTTTTATTATTATCTCTGAATTTTAATACTTTTCAGTAGTCTTTAATCCGTGTATAATTTGAATTTCGAATGGATCATTAAGCAAAGGAGATTGTTCAGTGGCAAAAAAATGGCCGGTGATTATGGAGTCTAACTGCTGCGATGGTACACTGAAGCATCAATTGAACTTCAGTCAGCTTCAAAACTTTTCCCGCGAAATTTAAAAAAAAAATCAATTTATTATTAATTTGTTTCGCACCTGACATAACTATTTTTTGTAGACTTCTGGTTATTGCAGGTTTTTCTCTGGGTTCGGCATCATCGGTGCTACTGGCCTCATCTTTCCTTACTTCGGGGACTTTCTCTCACTCCGGCACAGAGATGTGATGCTGTGCAGGCTTGAGGTCTTCTGGACATTTGGCACGATTCTATTGCCAGGTAAGAATTATTGTAGCTTACTGAGTACTCGATCTTCTTTGAAGAAAGAGATCAGATAGGCCTACGTAATACTCAGGTAAAACAGATCAGATCGAAAGCCGACTCTGACAAAGTTTATTTTTTTATTGCTTATGATGGCAGACGAGCCACGGCCCACCTGATGGTAAGTGGTAAGCGTCGCTCATGAACTCAACTATACCGAGAGTATTGTCAAGCCGCTACGCACCATTTCATTTTCTCTCTCAGACATGAAAAATGAATGTCACACAGGAGACGGTGGTACCGACCCGTTCGGACCCGATAGCAAGTGAATACTCTCACTTGGTAGGTACCCAGTACAAACAAACAAACAAACAAACATAGCATCACGCCTGTATTCCCCGAAGGGGTAGGCAGAGGTGTATTACACACCCACGACTTGCCAGCTATGTTTAAGTCCCACGTAATAGGGGGCGAGCCTATTGACGTCTACCGGGCACATTTCCAAACTCCGGGCTGCTACTGAGAATTTATCTTTTTAGGAAAAAGCTCAATAACATTGCCCGACCCGGGGATCGAACCCGAGACCTCATGATTAGCAGTCGCATACACTACCGCTACACCACCGAGACAGTTAAGATGATGTTTGCGTAAAAGTTCTGAAAATGAGTGTAAATTGTGCCCGTATCAGTAAAGTAAAGTAAAGTAATAATAATATAAGATGATTGAAAACTCCCACGCGGCAACGGATTAAACACTAATGCGAATTATCATCTTAACAATCAATCAAACTAACAAATCAATTCAAGAATGAATCGATAAACAAAGCTTCCATTTTGTCAACAAACTGAAATAGATCGCGTCTATACAGTCTGCCAGACAGCTCATACCCGAATGCCGGGTATTAGGAAGGTCAGCTCTAACGATATTGGCAATAACGATGAGACCGCAGCGTTGCCAATTTAGCCCGTAGACATGACGTTTTTATATATTCATAAAGTATAATAAACATATGAATGTGTTCTTTGTAAGTGCTTAGTATTTGAAGTGAAAATTTTTTTTGGCATGTTGTGCTATTTTTAAGATTGCAAGTAAAACGAGCTATTTTTATATTCGTGCTATTTCAAAATTAACTATACTGCCATCTTGTTGCATTTATATAAACTAAATAGATGCCAACATTGCCAACCAACATAGACGGCAACTTTAGCGCGTTAATTTTTTCCGAAATCCGATTGAAATGAAACAGCCTATATTCTGTACTAAGTCAAGCTCTGACCCAGCTACCCATTCAGTAATTTCCGAGACATGCTCTAAATCAGGGATTTCCAAATTGAAGCCATTATGATTTTTTCAGTATGTTTCAAGGGCCAAAACAACATAAACCTCATTAGTGTTTTTTTTATTATTATTTTTTATTGCATGTATAGGCAGACGAGCCTCGTTCCATCTGATGGTAAATGGTAACCGTCGCCCATGGACTCGACTATACCGAGAGTATTGTCAAGCCGCTGCTCACCAATTCATTTCACAGATATGAAATAAAATATAAACGGCTATCTCCTGCTACAGCCAAAACGCAACCATGTGCTTCATGGCCGGTCACACGGGAGATGGTGGTACCAACCCGCTCGGGCCCGATACCAAATGAGTACTCCCACTTGGTACCCAGCCCTACCACCAGTCATGCAATGGATGATAATTGCTTACTTCCCTTAGTCGCCTCATACGACACCTGTGGGAAAGACACTTGTATTCTTAGTCCGTCACCACACGGACAATGTTTTTTGTTTTACTGTGATTAGTGGGATTTATTTCAATGATTTATTAGTTATTAATATGCTTAAGCTTAGATACTTAAGTTTTCTGCGTAATCATTTTGTATTTAAGTTTTACCTTCCAAGTAATTATTTACTTGCAAGGTAAAACTTAAAGACAAGGTTTTATAACCGAGTAATTATCATTCTGTGTTTTCTTCTTCAACTTACCACAGCAATAGTAACAGCAATAAGACATTGGCTGTCGCGGGGCACATTGAAGACACTAGTCTTAAGCTGTCACGTGCCGGATTGATGGCACCGGCGGGCCCGATTTGGCCCGTGGGCCGTAGTTTGGAGATCCCTGCTCTAAATAGACAGAAAAATGTCGTTATTTTTTTTGTTATTTCCTTTACAATTTTTATAAATACCTTCAATGTACAGGAAATATCGAGCTCGACTGTTTTATAATATGTATACTAGTGCATTACCAGCGGCTTCGCTCTGTTATAACCGGATGATGTACCCTAAACGGATGACATCAGCTACAGCCCCTTCCAACTACAACGCTTTGCATCGTCAGCATTCAAATGTCTATATACTGAGCCCTGACACCTCAGGAGTCAGTCTGTCCAACGCAGTCGCGAATATAGGTTGCATAAAGGCCCCTTCCCATTGTATTCATTTTATTAAATAAATTAGATTTAAATTCAAAAGTTCTTTTTTAAAACGACCTCGGGAAGGGACCCTGTAACAGCTCGCATCTTATCAGTCAGTTACTCTTTTATTTATATAGATAGAAATTAATATAATGTATACTTACATGTATTTTTTGTTATGTTAGTCATGTACATTCAACAGACAAACAGATAAACATACGAAAAAATCTAAAAAAAACTTATTACACCCGCCTATATAGCCTAATACAGTTTTTTTTTCTCAAATATCTTAAATATACAGGCACAGCTCTGTTTCAGCTTTATAATAGTTTAATGAATAGGATGGTAGGTGCTTGTGATGCGAAATGGGAGAGTAAAATATACGTATAAAATAAAAAATAATAAATATTCACGGACATTTCACGCAACGTCCTCTGGTGCCAGACTAAGCTTAACGCTTGTGCTATGGGTACCAGATTACGGATATAATACATTTATTCCTTTTTTTTTGTAAATACATACATATAATAGATGTGTGAGGCACAAGGAGGTTTCAGGTGTGGAAGAGGATGTATGGATCAAATGTTTTCTCTGCGCAACATTGTGGAGAAGCATCTGGCTGTAGGCCAGAGGGTTTGCTGCAGTTTTGTGGATTTGGAGAAAGCATTTGACACTGTTATACGAAAGGAACTTTGGGACATTTTGCCGGAGTATGGTATTAACGGTAGACTGCTACAAGCGGTGCAGTCCAACTACATGGACTGCAGAGCTTGTGTGCGGCTGGATGATGGAATGTCACCCTGGTTTGATGTCAATATCGGCGTTAAACAGGGCTGCGTTCTATCAGCCAGACTGTTAAGGTTGAATGAAATGAATGTGGGAGTTCAGGTGGGCGACTCAGTAGTTAACTCTCTGCTATATGCAGACGAAGCGGTCCTATTAGCGCAGTCTGCGACTGACCTGCAAACCTTAGTCGACGTAATGGTAGAAGATTGTAAGAAAAGGGGCCTGTGTGTGAATGTGAGCAAAACCAAAACAATGGTTTTTGAAAGAGAAGAAGCCAGAACAGATGTTAGAGTAGCAATAGGAAATGGTGTGCAAGAACAAGTGGATGAATTTGTATATTTTGGATGTGGATTCAGTCGGGATGGAAGGTACACCACTGATGTAGAGAGAAGAGTGAATGCAGAAAATAGAGTGAACGGAGCATTGGGACAACTTCTCGGCAGCCACCACCTCAGCCAGAAGGCACGTGTCTCAATACACAACGCAGTGCTTGTCCCAACGTTATTATATCGAAGCGAGAGTTGGGTATGCAAAATGGAGCATGAGAGTAAAATCAATGCGGTCGAAATGCGATCTCTGCGGAGAATCTGTAGAGTGAGGCTGACTGACCGCATTCGTAACAACGACGTAAGAGAGCGAGTAGGTATGAAAGAGAGTATTGGTGTAAAGATGCGAAAGGGAATGCTCCGATGGTTCGGACATGTGGAAAGAATGCAGGAAGAGCGACTGGTTTAGAAGATATACAATGTGAAAGTGGAATAATGTAGTTACAGGGAGAGACCGAGACTCACCTACCTAGACCCAATCGGTCATGTATTGAAGGAGGGTGGAGTCAGGAGTCTCTGAAACCGGCGAGCTTGTTATGAAGAGAGTTATGAATGTTGAGGAAGCGAGAGATGTATGCAAGAATAGAGCCTCTTGGCACTCTGTTCTCTCTGCCTACCCCGCAAGGGCAATGGCGTGATGATAAGTAAGTAAACATAAGTATAATAGATAGAAAGCACCCAGACGCGGTACAAATATCTGTGTTCATCACACAAATAATTGTCCTCAGTGGGAATCGAACCCACGACCTTGTGCACGGAAGTCGGTTATACTGGGTGCCGACTACGCCACGAGGCTCGTAAACTTAATATAACTAAAGACCTTTTTTTTTGTTAAGGCGGGAAAAAATGTTCGTAACCGTACACCCCGTCGATCGGGGCAACGAACAGGGTAGTGTGGGGCCCTCACCCACTAAATAAACTCAAAAAAAATAAACTCAACTCACTAAAGCCTCTGCGCCTTTATTGGCGGGCCACCGGAACCATATTACATTCCTTCAGTGGTACTATAACTATAGACCTAATACCACTTCTATCTATTACTATCTTGCCATTAGTTTAAAAAACTTGAGAGGTGTCACGGGACACCTGGATGGAACGAAGTTCCTTTCGATTAATTAGTGAAGGAATTGTAATTTTTTTTTTAACTTATAATAATATTTTTTAATTATTAACAAATATAATGTAATATAAACTTATATAAAAAATATAACAAAAAAACAAACAAAAAGCAAAAAGTGTCGTTACAACTTTTCGTGAGAATTTTTTCCGTCTAGCCCCCTTCCACAACGCGCGATAAGGAACTTCGTTCCAATAATGTTTTATAATATAACTTTGATTTTATATTACAGGCATCGCATTCTTGATAATTCCGGACAACAGGTTTAACTGGGCACAGGGGCCCTCTTTCTACTACACCTCTTGGAGGGTGTTTGTAGCCGCCTGCGGGATCCCCTCACTCCTGGTCGTGCTACTACTCTTCCCGTTCCCTGAGAGTCCAAGATACTTGCTTTACGCAAACAGACCTGAACAAGCACTTCAAGTGCTACAGAGGATCTTCGTAGTAAATACGAAGCTGAATGAAAAAGATTTTCCAGTAAGTATTTTTAACCTAAGCCGCGTGGGGCCTGCTAGCCGCGTGTGGCCGGTTTTAGAATTATCCCACCCCTGTATACCCACGGGAGTCGTAAGAGCCGACTGAGGGAATACCGGTTGGTAGGGGAGTGGGCAGCAGCACTCCCTTGAGTATTAACAACATCCACTGCGATCGCCAACCTGCCTGCCAAGCGTGGCGATTACGGCATTATCCCCCATAATGAGCACACAAAAAAAAAGGATGCGGTTGGCACAGGAGCGGTCCTGTGCCAACCGCTCGTTGTGGCGTTCTCTTGGGGAGGCCTATGTCCAGCAGTGGACGTTGAAAGGCTGATGGATGGATGGATGGGATTTAACCTTACCCAAAGTTTTGATCTGTATTTTAGCACTGGACATGCTCAACTACTTTAAAGTACAAATTATTTGTGAATGATAAACAAAACGCAAATTGGATTAATGCATGTAAATGCATCCGATAGGTGGTGTTGGTCGTTAAGACAAATGTGATGAGGAGATTGGGTATGGCCGAAGGTCAGTGCGGTTGTTGAGAGGCTTAGAGCACTTCCCCAGATTGGAAGGGACGTAGGTTCGATTCCCGCTCGCACTTAAGTTCTAATTTTCCTCATTCACAAATAATTTGTACTCTAACACGAAGTATGAAAATGTGAAGTCGAAAATAATAGTCACGAGCAGAATTTGATTGCATCTCCTGGAATACCATGCCAGATGCTTTGCTAATTCAGCTATTGTGAAAATTGCTCGGGACTGCGAATTTCAATTTCACATTCATTCTTAACGTCTTGGGGACGCTGCGCCATCTGTCGGAAGTATTTGCATAAATTTTATTATTAACAATTTAAATGGCTAAGCATGTCAAATGCTAAAAAAAAATATAAAAATACCGAAATATGTAAGTATTTAACGTGCCTAATATCTAAGTAATGATACATTTGATCCGTCTATTAGCACTTCGACATAAATTTATGTACATAGATCTCCCCATGAGATACAATGACTGCTTTTGTGCCGCCTGCACCTAATGGATCTCTTCGGCTTTGATGAGATCGTCGGTCCTCTTGATAGGAGGCCGTCTTTCACTGTACCTCCCGATACGTGGTCGAGAACCTTTATTCCTCAACGGTTGTTAATTTACCGAGCATCTTGACCTGCCTCTTGCCACTTCAGCGTGCTAACGACTAGGTAAACCCACAACCATTAGGTAGTAAAGATTATTAAATAGTGCTCATGTATCGGACAACCCAGCGTACGTTCACCTACCGCCAATTAAATTAATAAATAAATATTCACGGACATTTTTCACACAACGTCCTCTGGTTCCAAACTAAGCTTAACGCTTGTGCTATGGGTACCAGATTACGGATATATTACATATACTACTTATTTTTTGTAAATACATACATACAATAGATAGAAAACACCCAGATGCAGTACAAATGTCTGTGTTCATCACACAAATAATTGTCCTGAGTGGGAATCGAACCCACAACCTCGTGCACGGAAGTCAGTTACACTATCGACTACGCCACGAGGCCCGTCAGAAGACCTCGTCAAAGTCACGAGAATCATTGTATCAGACGCGTAGTTGCTAGTGGATGCTAGTGTATGCATGAATGGACCATCATCCAAGGATATTAATGAGTTTTCAGTGTAGATGTCTAAGTTTTACATAATATATTGAACTTTTTTGATTTCTTTAGGTGGAATCAATGATTGGTGCTGGGGAGGGTGAGGAAGAAGAAGTGGTGTCAGCTGATAACAACGGCAATGAGACTAAAGCTCCTCTCACGTGGAGCCAGCGGTGGGACGCTTTCTGGGTCCGCAAGAAGATGCTTGTCATGCCACCTTATATTGGCTTGCTGGTGCTCTGCTGTTTTGTGGACTTTGGGCTTATGTTCAGGTAAAAATATGGAGATTTTGTAGTGGACTATAAGACCCTTGTATACCGGGTCTAATCTAGTCTAGGCTAGGAAAGCCTTTAATTGGTCATCATCTCTTTTTGGGGGAATCTAGTTTTTTTTCTTTCGAGTTTATTTCGTTAGTGGTGGATTTATAGGGGATGTTCTCGCTAGACTGTGGCCTGTCTAAGTAAGCACTGTTCAAATGGTGGGCTGAGTTTCACCCATCTCTTTCTATACCTACTTCTATAACCATAACTTCTTTTTTCTTAACCTATTTTTTTTCTAACTGCCTCTGTCATGCAGCGGTAGTATGAGCGACTGCTGATCATGAGGTCAGAAAGCGTTACTGAGCTTTTTCGTAAAAAAATATTCTCAGTAGCAGCCCGGAATTTGGAAATGTTCCCGGTAGACGGCAGTAGGCTCGCCCCTATTACGTGGGACTTAAACATAGCTGGCGAACCGTGGGTGTGTCATACACCTCTGCCTACCCCTTCGGGGAATACAGTCGTGATTCTATGTTATGTTATTCCTTTCCCACTGTTATGCACAGCAAACCACTCTGAGGGATTCATCATCATCAGATCTGACAGCCTAACCGGGGAAGCTTAGGTCCAAAATTAAAAAAAACAGCATACTCCAATGGCTTTGTTTTCTGTTTCCAGTTATTATACATTGATGATGTGGTTCCCGGATCTGTTCGAGAGATTCAGTCAGTTCGCGTCGCTGTACGACAATAAGCCAGCAGGGGTCTGTGAGGTGTCCCTTGCACTTAACAACCACACTTGGGATGTCATCGATAGCACATCTAGCATTGATATGGTAAGTAACTTCATCAATATTTAATTTGGTAGCACATTGCTCTGGTATGAATGGACTGGAGAACTATTATCCTGGTATAGAATATCAGTGTCTATTTGAACACCGAATGTATAACCATTTTTTTTTGTTTAGGCAGGAAAAAATGTACCTAACCACACACCCCGTCGTTCGGGGCAACGAACAGGGTAATGTGGGGCCCTCACCACTAAATAAACCCACCTTGTGCCGCCTCTTTGCTCTTTATTGGCACTGGAACTAGGAGACATTACCATAGTAGAAAGAGTGGGGAAGTAGGCTATCTCCGGCCCATTCCGCGATATAATTACCTACCATACTTGCTTGTCTCAGGGTTGTCACTTTTAGCTAAATTTGAATTCAGTGCCTAGAAATTGGCAAGGGCAGGAAGTTGTATTTTATACTTGTAATCGTTTAGGTAAAACCGACCTCACTAACCCTGAGCCCAGACGACACAACACAGATTATTTTAACTTACGATTTTTAATTACGATTGTTACGATTATTACTTAGTCACTATACCTACAATACTGAGAAATCTACATGACATGACATTTAGACAGCCAAACACACAACAATAAGTTCTCCTGCGATTGTCACACATTTTTCATTTATTTAGCGGTTATTTAGATATTTTTATATATATTTTTAGCATTTGACATGCTCAGCACTATACATTAAACACAAAGTGAAAAATGTGAAATCGAAAACAACAGCCACGAGCAGGATTTGAACTTGCATCTCCTGTATACCGTACAGATGCTTTGCCAATTCAGCCATCGTGACAACTGCTCTCGGCTGCTAATTTCGATAACACATTCATACTTAATGTCCTGGGTGAATGGGCGCCACTGAATTGGCAAAGCATCTGGACGGTATCCAGGAGATGCAGGTTCAAATCCTGCTCGTGACTTTTATTTTCGATTTCACATTTTTTACTTTGTGTTTACTTAGCGGTGCCGAAAAGCCGTGACGCGCGAACCTTGTGCGGCGTTAGTCCCACTGGCGCACTGAGAAACGGGTCGAGATTTTGTTAGAGTGTGCGTACGATACTATGGCGCACACATACAAGCCGCGTGCGGTGCGTTTTTATGAAGATACCCTACTTCCCACTCTTTCTACTATGACATTACTTCAGTGGTGCCAAAAAGCCTACCCTTTTTTTTTTTAATCAAAGCCAGTCGTATATTTAGTTGTTGAAGAAAGAGATAGGATAATAGAGAGGGGTTGAAGAGTAGGATTGGATCTCCAGCGTTCTCGCTCACCGAACAACACCGAATACTAACCGGACATAGGTCCGTTGCTGCTGGATTGAACAAGAGTCGAGTATCAATAAGTAAATAAGGTTAACGTAAATTATTATCTTTTCCAGCCCTTAGTGGCCCTGGACGACCAAGTCTACATCCATACGCTTGTGGTGGCTCTGAGTTGCGTACCCACCGCGTTGTGGGTGGGTCTCACAATTAACATCGTCGGGAAGAAACTTATGCTAGGTGAGTAAGTACCATTATAAGACGAAAATGCGGATTGGTACAAGTCATCGAAAAGTTATCTCAGTTGAAATGTTGAGCAGTCCATCTATCCATCAGCCTTTCGACGTCCACTGCTGGACATAGGCCTCCCCAAATTGGGGGTATACTGCCGTGATCGCCGCGCTTGGCAGGCGGGTTGGCGATCGCAGTAGATGTTGTTAATACTCGAGGGAGAGCTGCTGCCCACTTCCTCCGGTATTCCCTCAGTCGGCTCTTACGACTCCCATGGGTGGAGAGGGGTGGGACAATTCTAAAGCCCACATGGGCAATGTTGAGCAGTGGATTTTTTATATTGCGTACGTGGCTAACAAGCATATAGCCCACTTGATGGTAAGTGGTTATAAAATCCTACAGACGCTAGCAATACCAGACGCATTACTCGCACGTCATCATCTCCAATGAACGAGAAAAGGAAGGATAATAAGGAGAGGATAGGGTGGGTTTGTGTCTCCGGCGCTCTCACTCACCATATGAAACACAACCATAGGAATACTTACCTACGGTTGTTTTATGCTAGGATGTGAGAGGGAGGTAGGTACTTCCCCGATCGAGCCGGCCCATTCATGCTAGGATAAGTAAGGCTTTACCACTAGAAGGTTTGGCAGTATTCTTTGTACGTTGCTGAGTCCATGAACGGCAGTTACCACTTACCATTGTTGCTTGGCTCGTCTGCTTCCATCACCAATAAAAAACGCAGTGGTGTGAAGTTTGCAGTCTCTACTTCAGACTGGGGTTTAATAATAATAATAATTTATTCACATCTCACACATTTGCCACTTGATGTGCTTAGAAGACGGACCTTGTGAGAGTCTGGAGTCTGAACTAGGTCGAAACCTGTACTACAGAACTCCAGGCTCTCTCCTTTTGTAAAGGTATCTGACTAGAAGTAGCAATATGTCTACTTTGTAGCGTGCATATAAATTAAATATGTCCGGGCTCTGGAGCCACTACCGCTGCGGTGCTTCAGGTGCCTGGCGCTGGGGCATACTAGTCAGCTGTGTCCATCTGATGTCGACCGATCCGCACTGTGCTACCGGTGTGGTGGCACCGGCCACCGATCGGCATTATGTACGGCTGCCCCCAGCTGTGCGGTCTGCACGGCAGCGGGGCGCCCTACGGGCCATATCATGGGTGGGAGATCATGCAGGCCTCCCACTGTTAAAGGCAGAGGGGCGGCCCAAGCACCTCGTGCCACCTGTACTAGTGAGCAGAGCCGCCAGGGCCGGGGGGAGACCGACATGTTGACATAATAGGTGACAAAGTCGGTTTCCTCCAGGCGAACCTGAACCACTCCGCCGGGGCTCAGGACCTGCTACTGCAGTCCATGGCGGAGTGGAGCATAGACCTGGCGGTGGCTTGCGAGCCATATTTCGTCCCCCACCAGCCCAACTGGGTGGGAGACCTGAATGAGGATGTCGCTGTCCTGTCCAGGGGTAACGTCGGTCCTCCCCTCTTCGCTCTCGAAAGGGGATCTGGTTATGTCGTGGCGGGGTGGCGAGGCTTCGCAATAGTAGGCATCTACTTCTCCCCCAACCGCGGCCTGGCAGAATTTGAGTTATTTCTAGATTCTGTCAGCGCCGCGGTCCGTAGACAGTCACCAAAGCCTACTCTAGTACTTGGTGACTTCAATGCGAAGTCCCGGGTGTGGGGGAACCCTGCTACGGATGCCAAAGGCAGGGCCGTCGAAGAGTGGTCCCTGCTCTCCAGCCTGTCCCTCCTCAACAGAGGGACCATGCGCACCTGTGTGCGACGGCAGGGGGGGTCCGTAGTGGACTTAACGTTCGCCACCCCTGATGTCGCGCGGGGTGTGTCTGACTGGAGAGTAGAAAAGGAGGTGGAGACGCTATCGGATCACCGATACATCCGGTTTACGTTCTCCACCTCTCCGGGGCCACTGGAGCCCCGGCGCAGAAACGGCAGACTCCCCAAATGGGCCTTGGGTCAGTTTGACCCTGAAATGGCCCGGGAGGCTGCCATAGTGCAGCGCTGGAGCTCTGCAGGTGGGCAGGACAGCGATGACGTGGAATGGCTCGCAGGCCGAATGAAGGAAGCACTAACGTCGGTGTGCGACGCGGCGATGCCAAGAGCCCGGCGGAGGCCACCGCGCCAGCAGGTCTACTGGTGGTCGCCAGAGATCGCCAATCTTCGGGCGGCCAGTAACCGTGCGCGGCGTGCTTACGTCCGGTGCCGAGGAAGGAATGCTAGGGACGCCGTCCTTGAGGGCCAGCTGTGGGTAGTATACCGCACAAGGAAAAAGGAGTTGCAACTGGCCATCAGCCGGGCAAAGGAGAGGGCCCGAGAGGAGCTATTGGCGGGCCTCGATGGGGATCCATGGGGGCGTCCGTACCAACGGGCGCGGAACAAGCTCCGCGCCCATGGCGCCCCCGTCATCGAATCGATGGACCGGGATCTTCTGTCGGGGCTAGTGGGGGTTCTGTTTCCACGTTCTGTGGGACACGTCCCCCCAGCAATGGCTCCTCCGTTGGTGGCGGAAGAGGGAGCACCATTCCCCCCCATCACCGACGCGGAGCTGGAGGTGGCCCTCTCCCGCCTTCGAGGGCGGAGGAAGGCGCCCGGTCCGGACGGCGTTCCAGGGCTGGTGCTTGGCGTCGTCGAAGAGTACATCAGGGATGGGCTCCGGGAACTGCTCAATGCATGTTTGCGGTCGGGACGGTTCCCGGAGCAATGGAAGAGCGGACGACTGTATCTGCTGCGGAAGGAGGGTCGCCCACCTGACTCTCCTTCCGCATATAGACCGTTGGTGCTGCTGGACGAGACGGCCAAATTGTTCGAAAAGGTGCTCGCGGACCGTCTTGTCCGGCACCTCGAGGATGTCGGGCCGGGGCTGTCAGAGTCGCAGTTCGGGTTCAGGGCGGGCCGCTCCACTATTGATGCGCTGGCCGCCCTGAAAACCCTGGCTACCGAGGCGGTGGCCGAAAAGGAGGTCGTTCTGGCAGTCTCGCTCGACATAGAGAACGCCTTCAACAGTCTCCCTCACGAGACGTTAAAGGAGGCACTCCGGTTTCATGGAGTGCCTCTATATCTCCGGAGGCTGTTGGAGGCGTACCTCGAGGGGAGGCACGTACTCTGGGAGGGGGGCGACGGGCGCCTATACCGCCATCGGGTGGAGCGCGGCGTTCCGCAGGGATCCGTCCTGGGCCCGATCCTGTGGAACGTCGGGTTCGACTGGGTCCTGCGGGGCCGGCTCCTTCCCGGGATGGGAGTGATTTGTTATGCGGACGACACTCTCGTCACCGTGAGGAGGGCCGGCTTCCGGGAAGCCGCCCGATCGGCGGAGGTTGGAGTCGGGCTCGTTGTCGACCGGATCGGTATGTTGGGCTTGAGGGTCTCGTTGCCTAAAACCGAGGCCCTCCTTTTTCACGGCCCTCGCCGAGGTCCCCCCCGAGGAGCGTGCCTCGTTGTACAGGGGGTTGCCGTGCCAGTGCAGGCCCATATGAAGTATCTGGGCCTGCACATCGATAGTAAGTGGGGATTCGGGCCGCACTTTGCCCAGCTCGCCCCTAGGCTCATCAACTCTGCCGCGGCATTGGGTAGGCTTCTGCCAAATATTGGAGGGCCGGGATCGTCCTGCCGCCGCCTGTATAGCGGTATACTGCGGTCTATGGCACTGTATGGTGCCCCAATCTGGGCGGATGCCCTCACTGCATCCAACAGGGCCCTTTTGCGACGTCCGCAGAGGGTCATAGCGGTGAGGATCATAAGGGGGTACCGTACGGTGTCGTGGGCCGCGGCGACGCTGCTGGCGGGCGACCCGCCTTGGCATCTCCAAGCTGAGGCACTGGCAGAGGCCTACTGGTTCCGTGCTGCGGTACGGGCCAGGGGCGGGGAAGTCTCCGCAAGGAATCTGGGCAGAGCACACGAAGCGGCCCGAAGGGCGATGATCCGGCGGTGGAGGGAAGAGCTGGAGTCCCCCGGAGCAGGACGGGGGACTGTAGAGGCGGTTACGCCGCACCTCCATCGCTGGTTAAATCGAAGGCACGGCAGCCTCAGCTTCAGGTTAACGCAGGTACTTACCGGACATGGGTGCTTCGGTAAGTACCTGCACCGTATTGGCAGAGAAGGGGCCCCCGGATGTCATGAGTGTGGCGCGCTAGTCGATGATGCGCGTCACGCTCTGGCGGAATGCCCTGCCTGGGGGCCCCAGCGCCGCGTCCTGTCGGCGGAAATTGGAAGAGACCTGTCGCTGCCAGCCGTAATCTCCCAAATGCTTGGCAGTGACAGGTGCTGGTCGTCCATGGCCTCCTTCTGTGAGGCTATAATTTCACGGAAGGAGGCCGCGGAGCGGGAACGCGAGGCTTCAGCCCACGCTGGCCCGCTCCGCCGGCGGCGGCCAGGGGGGCGGAGGCGTCGCTACGCCCACCTCCTCCCACCACCTTGATGACGACAGGGCGTGGCCAGCTGGCCATCCGCCTGGGGCGTCGGAGTAGAATGTCATAAGACGACCCTCCGGCGCCCCGCCAATAGGCGTGGAAGGGGCCGCTGTGGTTTTAGTGGGTATTCCGGGTGCAACTAAGATCTGCGCGCCCGGTGAGTCCTACATACCCCTCCGTCTGTCACTGATGGAGGGGATGCGTAAATGCATTTCCACAGCGTTAACAAAAAAAAAAAAAAAAAAAAAAAAAAAAAAAAAAAAAAAAAAAAAAAAAAAAGGGGGCGGATTGGTCTTAAACCTCACCACGTATTACTAGGCGGAGGGGAGGGTTAAAAAAATTGCTAAAAAACATCACGTGATCATGATTAGTGGACTATCCCTTATAGTCTCTATACTGTTATAAAACTGTAACAGGTGCCTGTGCATTAAAGATTAAAAAAAAAAACTCTGTATTAGGCTTTAAACACAAAGTGAAAAACTGTTTGGGCGTGTCTGAATTAAAAACAATCTTTTTTAATATTTAGATATTTTTATATATATATATTAGCACTTGACATGCTTAGCACTATACATTAAACACAAAGTGAAAAATGTGAAATCGAAATAAAAAAATCCTGCTCGTGACTGATATTTTCGATTTCACATTTCTCACTTTGTGTTTATTGTATAGTACTAAGCATGTCAAATGCTAAAAATATATACAAAAATATCTAAATATTTATAGGGTTTGCGTCATTATTAGGTAAAAATCTTAATTGTAAAATTAAGTTTACCTGGTCGGTATAATGTATGAAAATACTTCCGACAGATGGCGCAGGCGTCACCCAAAGACGTTAAGTATGAATGTGTTATCGAAATTAGCAGTCAGGAGCAAATGTCACGATGGCTGAATTGGCAAAGCATCTGGACGGTATCCAGGAGATGCAGGTTCATATCCTGCTCGTGACTGCTATTTTCGATTTCACATTTTTCACTTTGTGTTTAACCTTTTTTAAATTTTCGTCTGTTTGTTTATTTACGCAGTACGCAAAAAATACTGAAATGATAACGGTTTTTGTCTGATAGTTCAAAGAGTCCAGCTAGAAACTTGTAGCAGAGATGTAATAAAAAAAAACGTGCTTACTTGGAAAGGCCTGTGTTTACCAGTTCACATCAATCTACAATACACATCATATTTTTCTTTTTCCAGTGATAATGTTGATAAGCTCCGGGCTGGCTGCACTGGGTTTAAATCTGGTCAGTTCGTCGCTGGAGAACCTGATCTTGTCGTGTGTGTTTGAAGCTATAGTCAGCTGCACAGAGGCTGTGCTATTCTGCGTCATATGCGAGATATTCCCTACTAAAGTTGCGTAAGTAATTCAAACATTATATTAGAAACATATATAACAAAAACAGAAAAACTTTACGATGGATTCGAACCCAAGAATTCAGAAAATCCTTTGCAATTTGTAAATAATATAATTACACTGTAGGCAAGCAAGCATGCGGCTCACCTAACAGTAAATGGATACCGTAGCCTATAGACGCTAGCAATACCATAGGCATTACTCGTGCTCGCTCCAAGGAAAGGTATGGGAAGTGGAGAGTAAGGATAATAAGAAGAGGATTAGGAGTGGATTTGGGTCTTCGGCGTTCTCACTTTCTATACGAAACACAACTGTAGGAGTATCTAGCGCTATTTTACGCTGATCTTCTTCTCCGCCTGAGAGAGTAGTACTTTCCCGAGCCCGCCCATTCATGCTGGTACAAGCAAAGTTTTACCACTATAATGTAACTGCGTATTTTGTAAGCTAGACAACGGGCGTCACGGCGTAGTCGGTAGTGTAACCGACTTCCGTGCACAAGTTCGTGGGTTCGATTCCCACTCACGACAAATATTTGTGTGATGAACACGGATATTTGTACTGCGTCTGGGTGTTTTCTATCTGTATTTACAAAAAAAAGTAAAATATGTATTATATCCGTACTCTGGTACCCATAGCACAAGCGTTAAGCTTAGTTTGGGACCAGAGGACGTTGTGTGAAATGTCCGTGAATATTTATTTATTTACGACAAAAAAATATGTTATGGTGTTTTTCGGTTGTGGGGTGACACAATAATTCACTGAGCAACTCATTATCGCAAAATATTTTCGAGGAATTAGTCTACTAACGTCGTGTTTATCTTCCAGAGCGACGGCAATGGCAGTTACGGTCATGTGTGGTAGGATAGGCGCCATCGTGGGCAACGTCATCTTCGGGGCCCTTGTAGACGAGTACTGCACTGTACCGATATATATGTTCGGCACTTTCCTTATTAGTAAGTATTTTACGAGTATTTAAACATTTGACATGCTCGGCCTTATATAGAATGCAGCTGGGATAATATATTTGAATTTATCAATGTAGTGGCGATGATGTAATATCTCTCCCTCATTTGTTTTTATGGCTAATGATGGCAGACGAGCCACAGCTCACCTGATGGTAAGTGGTAACCGTCGCTCATGGACTCAACCAATACCGAGAGTATTGTCAAACCACTGCGCACCATTTCATTTCTCAGATATGAAATGAAAGAATAAGCGGCTATCTTCTGCTACAGCCAAAACACACTGACTTATTTCATGACCGGTCACACAGCAGATAAAATATATATAATAAGAAAATATATTCCTTTCCGCACACCTCGTCGTTCGGGGCAACGAACAGGGTAGTGTGGGGCCATCACCCACTAAAGAAACCCGCCGTGTGCCGTCTCTCCGCCTTTATTGGCGGGCCACCGGAAACATATTACACTACACTATGATAACATGGCTATTATCTATTGGCACGGGCCACTATTACCAAAATTACCGTTTGGAGATCATTATAAGATCGAAAAAGTGTAGCCACAGACTAACAGACGTACACGTAGTGAACCGCGATGGCGACATGTAGGTTGGCACTTAAGATAATTTCTTGGGCATGCAGGTTTCAGCATGATGTTTACGAGGGCCCGTAGAATGCAACTCACAAAATCGTATCGCCTCGCTTGTTATTGGTAGAGAAACCGATGCGTGATATCGTAATAATACCTCGGTCACAGTGACACAATGCGATGTCGATACGATTTAGTGAGATACATTCTAACCCCCTAGACTGGGAGTCAAAGTCGATATCTCTGTCACTGGCTGGACCGGACCGTTACTGTGTGTATAAAACTGTGTTTTTGTTTTAGCGAGCGGCCTCCTGTGTATAATACTCCCAAAGAGCACGCGGCCAGAAAGACACCCTGAGTAGGAAACTAGCTCATAGTGTTATATTTTTATATTAATAGTAATAAATAATTATAATCCACATTACCAAACTCGTTTAATTTACGAGCCTTTTTTGATTGTTTTAAAATGTACTTTCATAGGATATATTTAGGGGATTAACCTACTTATTTAGGGATCGTTTTGGAGTTTTGAGCATAGATAATTAACTATACTGGGAGCATGGACAGAGAATTGGTATAGGTAATAGACTCGCAACTATTTTGATACTAAGGATGAAGAAAAGGATGCACATATTATAAGGCATAAGATAAGCGCAAGAGTGAGCGAGATACATGTATGTATAAGATTTTTATCCTTTTCGTGTATGCGACCTCATCATCGGTATATTATACATATATAATATCCTCTGTCCAACTGGGTAGCTAGGGAGTTTTAAGCGTTAAGCACAGATTACATTTGTGTATAGGGGAAGCTCATGGAGAAGTTTTAAGCAACAAAAACGTAGATAGAGGATCTACTTTAGTCTATGAGCAAAGGGAATTTCACCATTGTAGTGAGAGGTAGTGAGCAGTTCCCAGTATAGTTATTTATCTATGGAGCACGTGAGAGCACGTGGAACGCCTTGAGACTTAGATAAAGTATTTCTTCGTCTAAGCCTCAGACTAAGAACGTCTATGCCTTGAGATGACACGGACTTGCCATTTCTGGTTATACGTATTTTATAGATTATTCTACTCTTTGATACGTATTACTCTTTGGTCAAGATGTATGTTATTCTTAGTTATTCAAAGAGTATACGGTCACTACGTTTTAGTCTTATTTATATTTACCAATCTATATAATTGGAATCAAATGTTCGAAATTAGCTACTGATATACACATGTATTTTCAATAAATATTTGTCACTGGAAGAATCGTCGTTACCGATACGGACCGCTTGCGTAAATGGAAAAAAAGCAAAGTAGTATTATAATTAAATACCTAAATAAATAATTACAGTGAATTATAACAAATGGAATAATACATTTAGAATTGTAATAACGTTTGAAAACCATTGAACATTGATACAATCGAGAGTACTCGGTGATTGATATTTTGAACGAACAGCCTAATGATACCTGATAGAAATCATGTTCAGACAATCTACTTTCGCTAAAATGCCAGTTGTTAATAGCTGTTGTTACTGTGCACCTTTGAAAATTGGTTGCTATATTATAGCTATCTTAATTATTCTTATTGGGGTAAGTAAAATATAATAAAGACTGCATTTATAGATCTCAATTCGTTATTCAGCTTTTGTCCATAGTAAACACTAATTTTATAAACTACAATATCTAGCCTCAGAGCATCTTAATGTATCTAGCATACCCATGTGTCATCGCTGTGCCGCTGCAGTCAACGCTGTTCCGCCTGCTCATTTTGGAACAAGGGAAACGATAACAACATCGCGCATGGAACTAAATGATTTTGAATTAGAATTTATAAAAGTTTGAGAATAGATCGTCCAACCCCCGGTAGAAGTTGTAAAACTAGTATCGTCTAACTCCCGCTAGTAAAACTAGTATCGTCTAACTCCCGCTAGGAGTTAGTAGAACTAGTATCGTTTAACTCCCGCTAGGAGTTATTAGAACTAGTATCGTCGAACTCACGGTAGGAATTAGCAGAGCTAGTATCGTCTAACTTCTGCTGGGAGTTAGTAGAACTAGTATCGTCTAACTTCCGCTAGTAGCTAGTAGAGCTAGTATCATCTAACTTCTGCTAGGAGTTAGTAGCGCTAGTATCGTCAAACTCCCGCTAGAAGTTAGTAGAGCTAGTATATCTAACTTCTGCTAGGAGTTAGTAGAACTAGTATCTTCTATCTTCCGCTAGGAGTTAGTAGACCTAGTATCGTCTAACTCTCGCTAGGAGTTAGTAGAACTACTATCGTCTAACTCTCGCTAGGAGTTAGTAGAACTACTATTGTCTAACTCTCGCTAGGAGTTAGTAGAACTAGTATCGTCTAACTTCCGCTAGGAGTTAGTAGAACTAGTATCGTCTAACTACCACTAGGAGTTAGTAGACCTAGTATCGTCTAACTCTCGCTAGGAGTTAGTAGACCTAGTATCGTCTAACTCTCGCTAGGAGTTAGTAGAACACCTATCGTCTAACTCTCGCTAGGAGTTAGTAGAACTACTATTGTCTAACTCCTGTTGTGAGTTACTAGACATTAATAATACTGACTGTGTATTTATTTATTTTACAGATAGGAGACGTGGCATCTAATATAGCAGTATTTTCTTCCTCAAGCATTGAGATAAAAATTATTGTTGTAATTGCTGCTGCTTTACATTTAGCTTTAGTGTGTGTTGCGATATATTATTTGATTGGTCTTGTAAAGGTTAGTACAATATAAGCGTATGTACTTTAGTAATTTTTAGAGTTCCGTAAGTTCGATAAAAGGAACCCTTAAAGGATCGTCGCGTCGTGTGTCTGTCGGTCACAAATCGCTCTGAATTTATTGAATCAATTAAGTTGGAATTTGGCACCGTACACATATGATTTTCCATGACCCACGAACGGTCGTGTGAGGTAAATAAACAAATTTTGGCCATTGTATTGACATGATTAAAAGAAAAATGCAAACTGTATCTTGTGATATATCACATGAACGAGCCACCAGCTTGAATGGGCCGGCTCGATTGGGGAAGTACCACGCTCTCACAGAAGATCAGCGTAATACAACAGTAGGTAGTGCTACTGTTCTGTTTCATATGGTAAGTGAGAGCGCCGGAGATCCAAACTCTATAATTATAATCTCCTTATTATCATCTCCACTTCCTATCCCTTTTCTTGGAGTTAGCAACGCGCACGTGATATCTCTGGTGTTGCTAGCGTCTATAGCTTACTGTCAGGTGCACCGTATGCTTGTTTGCTACCCAAGTAGTATAAAAAAATCAATCAATAAGTGACATATATTATAGGAAAAGTATTTTAAAAACCTGTTTCCGTTCATTCCCGATGGACGGAACCCTCTGCGCGTGAGTTTAACTCGCCCTTGTAAGGTTTCTTATCGTAGAGAATAGTTGTTAAAATAAATTAATAATTCATATTTTTACCCTACCTGCGTAGTTATATGGTTAATTTCTGTTTGGCTCCATTTTTGCCTGACCTCACCGAGACGTGCTATCTCGTCCATACTAGGTGGACCAGCGCTCACGCGCAGTTATTAGTTTAGTTGATGCACGGCTTGCTTGCTCCAACAGGTATCTCTCTCTAGTATTATGGCCTCAAGCAGTAGAGACGGGCACACCTTCACGGTATCTTAGACCTACTCCAATTAGCGAACAATCCTTGTTTAGGATTACGAATCAATTAAACAACACTGTGGTGATTCGTTACGTACAGGTGAAGAGATGGCGCGCAGTGGTTTGTTTTAATATCAGTAAATCTTTGGCCAAATTCAAAACTCAAATTCAAAAATATCTTTATTTCTTATAATATATATATCACTTAAAATCGTCAAAAGTACTACTAATACGAGTGCTTGAGGCAAGTGCATCCACAATGTCGCTATTGCAATCGCCACAAGCGGCCGGATTCCGTTGTAAGGCTTTTCATGAGAAGTTGTCCAATAGTTTTGGTACAACACCCCACTGTCTCGCTCATAAATAGGGTTTTAATAGGGTTAACAGGTTCTATTTGTTCTCAGGACAAACCAGGCAGTGGAATTTTCCTGATAATGCTGCTAGTTATGGTTATTTTCACTTTAATATTGGATCTGTGGTGGTTCTTTGCAAAGACAATGGAGTCGTGCCCTGGAAATTGTCCAAAAATATACCTTCTTGGAGCAGGGAACTTGTTTACTATCATTTGTAAGTTCTTTTTTATACTTCACGGGCAAACCAGTAAGGAGGACGTAGCCTAGTTGTGCACTCGAATCAGGCAGTCCATAAGCAAATATGTTTATGGACTGCCTGATGGTAAGCGTCATAATCTCTCGTATATAAAGACGCTAGCGATACCAGAGACATTACTTGTGTGTTACTAACGCCTGGGTAAGGCATAAGAGAGATGTTAGAGAGGTAATGAGATAGTAGGGATCATGGAACACAACAGTAGGAATGACTACGTTAACGTCGATATTTTGTGAGAGTTATTTCCTCAATTGAGCTGAAATTAAAAGAACTCTACTTGTACAACGATACCTCAGTGATATTATCATCACTAAGCTATAAGTACCTATTTCTACAATGCTTGATATTTCCTTACGTGATCGAATCCGTAATACAGAGATCCGTAGGAGAACGAGAGTGACCGACATGGCCCGCCGGGTTGCCATGATCAAGTGGCAATGGGCAGGCCACATCACTTGACGAACCGACAACCGTTGAGGAAGAAAGGTTGTCGAGTGGCGACCACGTATCGGACGGCGCAGCGTAGGACCGCCCCCACCAGATAGACCGACGATCGGTCAAAGCTACGGGGAGCCGTTGGATGCGGTCGGCACAGGACCGCTTGTTGTGGCGTTCCCTTGGAGAGGCCTATGTCCAGCAGTGAACGTTGAAAGGCTGATGGATGGATGGATGGTGGGTTCATGAAGCGATGTGACCTGGCCTTTACTAGTTATATTTTTGATATTTTTAGTGTATTTATATAGTATGCTCATAGTGAATAGCTTCCAAGTGCTGGGAGACTTAGGGTGATGCCAATTTCCCAACGATTGTGGGTTCAAGAAGCGATGTGGCCTGGACTTTACCACTTTACTAGTTATATTTTTGATATTTTCAGTGTATTTATATAGTATGCTCATAGTGAATAGCTATCAAGTGCTGGGAGACTTAGGGTGATGCCAATTTCCCAACAATTGTGGGTTCAAGAAGCGATGTGGCCTGGACTTTACCACTTTACTAGTTATATTTTTGATATTTTCAGTGTATTTATATAGTATGCTCATAGTGAATAGCTATCAAGTGCAGCGAGACTTTGTCAGGTGATTCAGTGTAACACCTTAACAAAACAAGAGAATGAGATACACGTAGTTTGGTTGCATGCAATGTGTAAAATGTTGAATATTTTATTGTAGTGTATAAACAAAGTATTGATATTTTTGTTGTTTTATTTTGTAGGTTTGGATACTAAGATTTTCAACCAGTGTGTTCAACCACAGAAGTCAGAGTGATACACATTTCTGTGGTCCGACCTGTTTAACCTACGGTGCCTAAACGTAGGTGCTAAGGGAAGGGTTAGTCTATTAGGGAGTTATAGAGTAAGATATTTTGGCTCCGACCGAGGATTGGGTTTACTAACATAGCTTGCACGATCAGCAAATTACAAATGATCTGTCTCAGAATCAACGTTCGCTTGAGCAGAAACATCCTAGAAGTATCCTTTTTTTTTTGTTAAGGCGGTAAAAAATGTTCCTACCCGCACACCCCGTCGTTCGGGGCAACGAACAGGGTAGTGTGGAGCCTGCACCCACTAAAGAAACCCGCCGTGTGTCGTCTCTCCGCCTTTATTGGCGGGCCACTGGAACTGGGTTACATTCCTTCGGTGGTATCCTAGAAGTATCCTAAGTTCAGAATTTTTGTTATTTATTTTCGGTGCCAGATGGGACACCACGGATGGTAAGGGAACTTTTACTAACGGATTCAGTAATAAAAGGTGCCCTCAGGCATAGAGAATAAAGAAGTTCAGTGGTAGAGCCTTGCTTATCTCAGCATAAATGGGCCGGCTCGATCGGGAGAGTACTGGGTGGTACTCTCACTAAAGATCAACGAGAAACCACGGTAGATAGTTCTACCTTTAAACACAAAGTGAAAAATGTGAAATCGTGAATTTAATGTATAGTGCTAAGCATGTCAAATGCTAAAAATATATATAAATAGTTCTACCTTTGTTTCGTATGGTGAGTGAGAGCGCTGGAGGTTCAAACCAGCTCCCTATGCTATCCTTAGCCGCTTACCATCAGGTAGACTGAATGCGTGTTGGTCACCCACGTAGTATAAATAATAATGATAAAAAAAACAGATGCTTAACTGATATATCCTACCATGAAGTGACGAATTGGATACGCCTTTCCAGCTACTGCGAATGATAGAGTTAACAGGAATCCCTACATGTAGTGATAGTTTGACTTTGAGACCGAATAAGTATTAACCTATACAAATTTTATAAGTTAGTGCATTTTGCTTATGTTGGAAGACGAACCACTGGTGGTAAGTTCAAACCACCGCTCATGGACTAAACTATCCTGGCACTCTATCCTGGCACTACTATCATGCCGCTACTTACCGTTAGCACACACCGAGGTACTTCATGGCCGGTAGCAGTGGTACCAACTCATTTTCTAGTAACAAGTGAGTACTCCCACTTGATACCCTTCTGTTCTGTCTCATATGACGTGCCGGTTATTCAACTGGCGACTTTAACTAGTTCGCCATACAAAGTGCATCACCATAACTATCAGGATTACCATTAAAAGGAAAATTGGCTGCCGTGTTTTAGGGTAAAATTTGAAAAAAAAATTTTTATTCAAAAGGTAGATTTCCACACCTTATTACATATTGATCCTATAGTTACAGTGATTAAAAAGGAAGGTTCCGTACAAAATCTAAAGCCAGCCCCACACGGCCGTAACGAACTTAAATAGTGAAGATGAATAAAGAAAGAAAGAAAAAGGTTTTATTTCCGACAAGCATGCACATATAGTACCTATATATTTTTATTTTTTTATTTTATTGCCAACGGTGGCAGACTAGCAAACGGCCCACCTGATGGTAAGTGGTAACCGTCGCTCAAGGACTTTGACAACACCAGGGGTACAGCCAAGTCGCCGCCTACCGTGAGTAAAATGCTCTTCTCAAACCTCGTTTAAAGAAGGACATGTCGTAGCGCTGGGGGAACACCGCAGCAGGAAGATCATTCCAGAGCCTACACGCATGTGGAAGAAAAGAGCGCTGGAAACGAACCGTCTTGGACGAGATCGTTTCCAGGTGTGGATATGAAAAAAATAAATGAGGGTAAAAAATAAAATATACATTGATGGTATTACAAATGAAAAAACAAAAGAAAAAAATAAAAATTACTCCATTTCCTGCCAAAAACTTAGGTCAACCCTGTGGGTGTCACAAAGTCCATCCAAAAATGGATAATGCTCAGCTTATTGCTGCTACACAATGAGCATAACAGCACTCATTTTCAGCAGTACCCAATGATAATTAAATAAAATAAATACAATTCATAAATAAGTAGTCAATTATAAATAACAATAACAATACATATCAATACTATTATAAAGCTGTAAAAGAGCTGTGTCTGTACATTTAAGATTTTTGAGAAAAAATGACTGTATTAGGCTATAGTTATATGCGTGTCTATACACAAAACCATTTTTTTTAAATTTCTGTCTGTTTGTCTGTTTATCTGTTTGTCTGTTTGTCTGTTTATCTGTTTGTTTATTCGCGCATCATACAAAAAAAATAAAAATTTTAAAACTTTTTTATTTGAAAGGCCTTGATTTAATTTAAAAATTGGTAGACATTTTATCCCGCTACTATATAGGGAACCTGAGATATAACCGAAAAACTAGCTTTTGGCTGCGACACGAAGCCGCTGGGAAAGGCTTATATATATATATACATACCTATACACTTAGAATAATAACGCTTATACACATATGTACACACAAACACTTGTATATGCACTTCCACGAATATATCCTTCATTAAACACAAAGTGAAAAATGTGAAATCGAAAATAACAGTCACGAGCAGGATTTGAACCTACATCTCCTGGATACCGTCCAGATGCTTTGCCAATGCATCATATTCAGAATTGGCAAAGCATCTGGACGGTATCCAGGAGATGCAGGTGCAAATCCTGCTCGTGACTGTTATTTTCGACTTCACATTTTTCACTTTGTGTTTAATGTATAGTGCTAAGCATGTCAAATGCTAAAAATATATATAAAAATATCTAAATATATCCTTCATCTAATATTTCACCGTGTAAAGCATTAGATTTATCACAACATACCCTACCAGAGAGCACAAAATCTTGACAACAAAAATATTTAGATATTTTTATATATATATTTTTAGCATTTTACATGTTTAGCACTATACATTAAAAACAAAGTGAAAAATGTGAAATCGAAAATCCTTCTCATGGCTGTTATTTTCGATTTCACATTTGTCACTTTGTGTTTAACAACAATACATTGAGCTCTAAATAAGGCAACAATATTATAATAATAATATTATAATAGTAATATTATGGTCAGCTGCTATTTAATTAAGTGACATTTATCTGGTTATCCAATAAATACTTTTTAAAATTATATTTAAATCTTAGATAAAGGATTGAAATGTAATATAAATAACGGATGGCGTTATACAGGGTAATTTTGTAACCAGTGTGCAAACTTTTGTTGGTGGTTGATGGTGGTTCTATTTCAATAATAGAACACATTTCCATGAATTGTTTAATCCGACTTTTTAATTTTTTTATCTGACTTGAAATCAGTAAAATATGGACACCAATCTTACGAGCAGCTAGAAGCTTTATTTTCTGCATTTTGATGGTCCTAAACCCATAAAAGTATAAAGGAAAAATTGGAACTACTTATACAAATAACTTCAGGTCACGACCTAAACTTAAAAAGTTTATTTCGAACCTGATAAAATTAGCGGTTAGTAACCCGCATAGATACCTACGCGTCGGCGCATTGACCAAGCGCCGATGTAGGTATTTACGGAAGCAAGCGCGTAGTGTGACAATAAAATCTGTTTCAAAAGTAAAAACTTTCGTTAGCGATGTCTTATCAACCTTGGACGGAGTACTTTATATTATCGTGATATAATTCTTAGGTCAAAGGAGACGAATTATATCATTGATATTTTCAGTCTTGTTATACAGTATGCTAATAAATAAATTTTACAAAGTGTTGGAAAACCAAGAAGCGACTGAAACGACAAGTAATTCAGTGTAAAACTGCAAGAGAGCACCAGAGTGATTACTTCGTGAGGTAAATTGTGTCAATTATGTTGTTGCGTCTCGGATTTGAGTTGGTAGAGATTAGTGGATAAACAAAATAATGTTATATTTTTGTTGTTTTATTTTATGTGCCTTCTAATTATAATGGTTTTTAAATTATCATGGATTCAGAGAGATCTCATTACAAACAAAAAATAAAATCGCTTTTAATGTAATTGTGTAAAACACTGATTGCCATCTACTGATTAAGTTTAATATTAAAACAGCAATCCAAGTACTTAGTAATATTATGAATGTGAAAGCTAGTTTGTTTCTGTGTTTATTACGCTTTCACGCCGTAACTACTAAACCAATCATTATATAATTTTGCATATGTATAGTTTGTATCCGTACCGTAGACCAGAAAAGGAAGAATCTTTATATGAGTCCTCTAAATATTTTTTATCGAACGCCGTCACGCTCTATAACAAGCTTGTCTTTCTAACCAAGTCTTTTTATCAGCTACCGAGAAACTGCTATTCGCTGCGGTCAACTGAGATAGTAGGTACATTTGTCTCTCCACCTGATAGTAACCGGTTACTGTAACCTATAAATGGTGGAGCAACAGGCATCACTCGTGCGTCGCCTTTCCTAAGGCAAGGTATAGGAGGTGGAAAGAATCAAGAAAAATAGAGAGGATACTAAGGAGAGGATAGGATGGATAATAAAGATAGGCAGGGATTTGGGCCATCGGAGCTCTCACTCACCATACGAAATAAAAATCTTAGAAGTACCTACCTTTATTTGTCACTGATCTACTGTGAGAGAGTGGTGTGAGGCCATTTTTGATATTTTTATGTATATTTTAAGCACTCAACATGCTCGGCCCTGAGCAGGACACTAAGTGAGAAAATGTAAAATAGAAAACATTAATTACGGCACGAGCAGGGTTTATTAAAACCAACGATCTATTTTTTAAACTAAAAAAAATACCTATAAACTAGACTGTGCGTCATTATTTGGCTTAGACAAAGGATATTATAGACAAGCTATCAGCGTATGCAGTGCGAGATAGCAATAGTTTGACATATGATAACCGGAATAATTTAAAAGACAACTATGATTATAACTATGTTGACTAAAAATGTACTACCTATTTTAGCCGGATACAAGAATGGCAGGACAAAAGAAATTGCAGTTATGCTTATATTTTGCTTAAAATGTATTAGAACGTATAACATTAGCGTATATAACGTGATTAATGAAGGTTTTTTTTTACGCAAATACAAAAACAAGCTTACATACGGGACGATTGGCCACCTTATTGTTGGGACCCAGTTGATTGGGTCCAAATAAAAATAACGCGTACGCGAAAAGGATAAAATACTTATTTATGTGTCTCTCTCACTCTTGCTAAAACCTAATATGTGCATCCTTTTCTTCACCCTTAGTGTCAAAATAGTAGCGAGTCTATATTATTATTTGTCTAAGTTATTTGGTATGCATTTTATTTGTAACAATTTAGCTTATCTGTTTGGAATTAGTCTGAGTGGAATAATCTATGCTAATATATCCGAAAAATGACGCAGGCGTCACCCAAGACATGAACGTGTTGTTGAAATTCATAGCATACATCACGATGACTGATTTGGAAAAGTTTTCAACGTTCAAATCCTGCTCGTGACTATTATTTTCGATTTCACATTTTCGCACTTTGTAGGTACTCTGGGATGCAGAAGCTTTTTTGATGTATTTAACTAGGAAATGGAAGAATTTGCAACCAAACCGTGATCCTTAATCTCATCTAATAACAAATTAAAAAAAAACCCTATGTTATTTCTCGGAGTTCATGGTTATGGTCTTAATTTTTTTTTTATCTATCTGATGGCTAATGCTGAACGTAGTGATAGCGTAAAAAACCGCCAATCATACTTTCGGATTTATAATATCATTGGAATTGTCAGAAGATGATGCATAGTAGTCTGTGATTACCATACTTTTCTATTTATTAGCATCTTAAGATAATAAAAGGTTGCTTTTTGTGTCGTCACGCCCCATACCATCATCAATCCGAGGGAGTGCTGTCCGCTAAGCCATCGCAGTCACCTGATGGGTACTCCAAATCTCCTCTTCACATTTGTATTTAGACGTCTTTAAAGATGCCACCTATCGGCTGACCTTCTGTGAGAAGGTTGTACTTTCCGGATCAAGCCGTCCCATTTATGGTGGAACAAGCAAGGTTCTGCCACCACGAGCAATCGATTTCGGACGGATTTTCAATGGATTTTATGTCCTCTATGGTGTGGTATATCTTAAATTACCTATAGAATCAATTATTAATGGTGGTCGTTTTTTTTATTGCATATGGTGACAGACGAGCCATGGCCCACCTGATGGTAAATAACCGTCGCTCATGGACTCAACTATACCAGGAGTATTGTCAAGCCGCTGCTCATATCTGTGAAATGAAATGAAGGAATAAATAGCTATCTCCTGTTACAACCAAAACACACTGATGATGATGGACACGGGAGATGGTGGTACCAACCCATTCGGGCCCGATAGTAAGCAAGTACTCCCACTTGGTACCCAGCCCTACCACCAGTTATGCATATAGTAATGGGTGTTGCTTAATTCCCTTAGTCGCTTCGAACGACACTCGTGGGAAATAATGGAGTTGTATACTTAGTCTGTCACCACACGGACAGTAAAGAAATATCACTAAACGAAGAGTTACCAATAAACTGAATGATATTCATCGCTTTTAAGGTGTAGCGCGTAGGTACTTAATGTAAGCATAGCGATAAGAACTCTCAGTTAACGTAAATAAACCAAGCCCTTTTGTATACTCCTTTTGAAATATTAAAACAGCAGTCAGTCCACAGAACAATATTACTCAAGAGGGAGTCAGTCCTTGAGACTCCAACACAGAACACGCGTTTCTCTTTGCTAACCTTCTGATAACTCTCTCAATTATAGTCACCAGCGGTCACCTACCACAGCGGTGACTGACATATACACCAACACTAAAGCTGGTGTGAACAGCAAAAAAGTTGAACACTTGCTAATTGTATTAGAATACGCCTGCCGATACAGCCTTGTTATTATCGGAAGCATAAGAGTCAGGCGTTTGCGTAATATATGTTGTTTGATTTTAGCCTAAATATATTCATCCATCCATCCATCTATCAGCCTTTCAACGTCCACTGCTGGACATAGGCCTCCCAAAGAGGATGCCATAATGAGCGGTCCCGTCATGGGGGATAATGCCGTAATCGCCACGCTTGGCAGGCGGGTTGGCAATCGCAGAGGATGTTGTTAATACTCGAGGGAGTGCTGCTGCCCACTCCCACGGTATTCCCTTTGTTGCCTCTTACGACTCCCGTGGGTAGAGAGGGGTGAGACAATTCTAAAGCCGACCCCACACGGCCTCAACTCAAATATATTCAACCTCATTGATATTCTCTGATACGGTGTAGTACTACACTCTATCAGTGAAAGGACAGGTAATTTTTTTTCTTTGTTGTGGTTCGTACAAGCCATCTGAGGCCTAAGGGGTTAGACGGAATCTCATATCTTACAATCGACATCGTATCGTCTAGCTTGTGATTGGTAGAGAAACTGACGCGTGATGTCGTAATAATCCGTTGGCCAATCACGGTGATTTCTCAACCAATTACAGTGATCACGATACGATGTCGATTGTGAGATATGAGATTCCGCCTAACCCCCCTAAAAACTCCATTCTCTCCCCTAATTCCTCGGCATCATTCATTGGAGCAATAGTGTATAAGCTACTAATTTTTTACGACAACACTCTACAGTACATGTGAATAATCCCTGTATCTCGAGGGACTTCACAACATATAATTTCAAGTCATATTCAGAACAACCATTTTTGAGCCACACACAGAATTGTCCTGTGGGGGAATCCAACCCAGCACTTAGTATGGGAGCACTTTTATAACCACTTCGCCATCTATACAGTGATACTTTTGTCATACTGTTTTTAAATCAATCGATCAATCAGCATGTTAGAGTTCACACGCCTTTAACAATTAGCGCAACCATACCACCCCCCCCCCCCCTTGCATCCAATCTACTGCAACTACCTTTTTTAGATCATTGGCTCATTGGGACGTGGAGCTTCTTTACATTTGATCATTAGTGGTATAGAGACATCTAGCGACAGCCAACATGTTAAACATTAAACTCATTACTGTCTCACAATTGGGCATTTTTTGTTTTTTTGTTTTTATTGCATATAGTGGCAGACGAGCCACGGCCCATCCGACGGTAAATGGTAACCGTCGCTCATGGACTCAACTATACCGAAAGTATTGTCAAGCCGCTGCTCACCATTTCATTTCACCGATTTGAAATGAAAGAATAAACGACTATCTCCTGCTACAGCCAAAACGCAACGATGTGCTTCATGGCCGGTCACACGGGAGATGACGGTACCAACCCGCTCGGGCCCGATACCAAGTGAGTACTCCCACTTGGTACCCAGCCCTACCACCAGTCATGCAATGGATAATAATTGCTTACTTCCTTTAGTCGCCTCATACGACACCCGTGGGAAAGAATGGGGTGGTGACAGTTGTATTCTTAGTCTGTCACCACACGGATCAAATGCATGGGTCTCCTCTCAGAGTGAGAGAGATGCAGTCCGTAATGCACCACGCTCTGGACCAGTATAGGTTGGTAGACTTTACAAGCCGTCGATAATGAAGGTTTCCCTACGATATTTCCCTTCACCAAGCGGAAAAAATCTTGAAAGTCAGAGGTGTGTGCATGTCCTTGGACTGGGTGTCGAACTGGATACGATTTTCTTTGCAGCCGTTGGTTTCTCCACTAAGCTATAACTAGCATATTGCCACTTTAAATGTGCAAATTTTATTAGTATTTAGTTACCAGTTTTTGTCAGACATGCTCATTTTGGAAATTTACAAAATTATTTTTATTTGCCCGTGATCTATATTTGTATTTAGGTCATGTGTACGACTGAGCGGAGAAGTGCTTTCAGTAGTATTTAGTGTGCGACCAAGAAAAGCCATTGGTGAGATTTTTTGTTTTCATAATTTACAGTGTTTACTTAGAACAGTCTTTTCGGTGGAACACGCAATTGTATTTATTTCTCGTTTCTATTAATATCGTACTACGAAACTAACTAGTTGAGATAATCATCTCGTTGTATACTGGTAACTTTTTCAAAAGTAATACGATGTTTTAATGTTTTTATTAATGAAAATAACTAGTACCTAGACTTCTGTGATTACTAGGCATAAGTAAAACAGTTGATTCCAAGGCACAGACACAGAAACTTAATAGCACACAACGATTTTTATTAGTATTTTTTTGTAGTTATTTTCGGTGTACTACCGAAGGAATGTAACATAGTTCCAGTGACCCGCCAATAAAGGCGGAGAGACGGCACACGGCGGGTTTCTTTAGTGGGTAGAGGTCCCACATTACCCTGTTCGTTGAACGACGGGGTGTGCGGTTAGGAACATTTTTTCCCACCTTAACAAAAAAAAAGGTATTTTCAGTTTGCTTGCGCACATTGTGACATTACTAAACGGATTGAAATGCGGTTATCATGAGTAGATAGAGTTTAGATTGGAACATAAATATTGGTAGGGCCTTGCTTGTTCCATACATGGCCGGTGAGACAGGGAAAGTACCTCCCTCTCACAGAAGATCAGCGTAAAACAAAGATAGATACCACTTCTGCTGTTTCGTAATTGTAGAAAAAAAAATATAATGTAAATTCTCCTGCATGATTGTCATATTCTTAACAACGACTTAACAATAATGTTTTGTAATTTATGCCATTATTATGAGATGCTTGGGATACTTAAAGTACAATACATATATTGAGTAATGATTTAAGAAATCACCCGTGTAGTGATTTATGGTTTGGTGACGTAAATATGAACACAGCAGATGTTGGGTGGTAAGTTTGGAAACGTTTGAACCCGGCATTCCAAAATTCGGGTGTTCAAACCCCGCTTAACATTACATTTCTCTATTTCACATAATTTGTTCTGTTTTGTCTCTGAAATATACCCAAAAACTATTTCTTGTGCAATAAAATCGAATTACTGAAATAAAAAACTAGTACCCATAGAGTATTTGTCTGAGAAAATTGGTTTAAAAGTAAAACATTGAACCGTGAACGATAAACATCTTTTAGTACAGTCTCGGAATACACAGTTACATTTTGTATCGTAATTAAGAATTGTAACAGGCCAATGTATGTACATTGCAGATATCGAAGGAAAACTAATATATTGTGGCTTTGTTAGAGCAAAAGAAGTAAAAACAATCATTTTTAGGATTGTTGTCTGTCTGTTTGTTTGTACACGGATCACGCATAAACTGATGAACGAATTTTGATGTTTTTCTTGCTTGTTAGTTCTTGATTCAACCTAAAAACTTGATCCCGTTATATTGGGAACCTGAGATGTAACCTTAAAACCAGTTTTGAATAATGCGGGCAAAGACTAATATTATATATTTCAGAGCAAATTAGAGACAGTGATTTCACATAAGCATAATTTTGAAAAATGAAAGCATAAAACGAAAATATCTGTGTCTGTTAGTCTCCCCAGTACGTAACTGTGTAGGTTTAAAGGATAGATACCCCTACCCTTAAAAATAAGAAGGACATTTTTCCAATGGATTAAACTCCTTTCATAGAATTGATTACATCATATCAGATATATTTTTCGATCACGTGTAGTTAAGTCGGCGCAAGGTGTTATCGAAGCGTAATCGTTTATTTAACGAGCGAACACACTCGTAAAATAATCGTATATATCCAGAGAAATTGTACGTAATGTTACAAACTTGTTTTTATTTATATAAAATACGCATACGGCTCGGTTGGTAAACGGTTACCGTAGCAAAAGCGCATTCCTGCATTTCCAACCTTAGGGAACAGAAAAAGTGATGGGCAGGAATTAGAGGAAGAGGATTGGGTTTTAGTCCTTAATTAAACAAGTTTCTTGTCAGATTTTCTCAGTAGAGGTTACGCTTTGTTCTGTCTATGTAAAGTTGACAATAATCACGTACCACAATATTTTAAATGAATATGTTGTTTGAGTTTATTAATGATAGCATAGGAGCCGACGGTAAATATGTAACTGTGGCTCATGGTCTTAGCAGCGAAATGTCTTAACAAGAATTAAAAATGTTCTTTCGTCTCATTATTAAGTACGAGACGCCCCTTATAATGAGAGGGACTTAGATTATAGTCCATCACGCTAGCCCATTATGAATTGGAAGCCTCCTGACCTCTCAGGCATAAAAGTTTCTATGTTGAGCAACCCGATGAAAAGGCCGCCATGATAGAATAGAATAAAACTCTTTATTGGAATACTAAAAAGAAAACTGTAACAACAAACACAAAAAAAAAGAAATGTAAAGCTAAGGCTTAACTTAACTAGTCTTCCAATTGGCGGCCTTATCGCTCAGAGCGATCTCTTCCAGGCAACCATGCATGGAGAGGAATTAAAGAGAAACTTGCCTTTCGAGTTATAGGTATAAGTACTAATTTGTTATAACTTATAGTAACATAAATTTATGTATTGAACATGTTTTACAAAGAGAAATATATAAATGTATATAACACTGTACACGTATAAAAATATAATTTTATATATAAAGAATATTGTATCTACTTAAATTAATATTGGTGCGACACTGTAGTTGTTTCCGACAGGTAATGTGTTTTGACCCGCTGTTTGAATAAGTTTAAAGAAGGAGATGTTCTTATTGAGATAGGTAGTTTGTTCCATAACACGACCGCTTCAACAGTAAAGGAGTTTCCATAAAAATTGGTTTTATGTTGTGGAACTTCTAATCTCATGTTTTCTGATGATTTTAATGAGAAAGGGTGAATATGAGTGGTATGAAGAAATTTAAATCTTTGCCGAAGATATTGCGGAGAAGAAGGATTAAAGAGGATAGTATAGAGAAGGGATAAAATGTGACTATCTCGCCGACGACGTATTGGGAGCCAGTTGAGCTTAGTGCGAAATTCGGAGGAATGGTCATATTTTTGCAGTATATATATAATATGACGCTGATACAGAAGTTTTGAAGGCGCTCAAGCTTGTCTAGTTGTTCCTGAGTTAGGTCGAGATAGCCGATGTCCGCGTAATCAAGGATAGGAAGTAAGAGGGATTGTACAAGCGCAATTTTAGTGGTTGTAGGCAAAAAGTTTGTTAATCTACGCAATGAGCCCGCAGAAGCATATATCTTTTGGCTGGTTTGTTCAAGCTGTGGGCCCCATGATAGACTAGTGTCGAAAACAATGCCAAGGTTTTTGACGGTTTCACTAAATGGGATAGTGATACCATCAAAGACTATTTTCGGAAGTGAGCCTCAGTCTATATTGATAATTTTCCGAGTACTGTCTATGATGATTGCCTGCGTTTTAAGTGGATTCACTCTGAGACCGTATGTTCTACTCCACTCGGCGATACGGAGCAGATCCAGGTTCATCTCGTCAACTGCTTCAGCTTGCCAACCCAAAGGTGCCTGAGAGTACAGTTGCAGATCCTCTGCATATAGGTGGTAGGATGACGTGAGACTATGTGAAATGGAGTTGATAAAAATAGCGAAGAAAAGAGGAGATAAGACACCACCCTGAGGTACGCCGGCTGATGTTATACACCATGAAGCGTAGGTCTCCTCAAAGCGAACCCTCTGCCGACGACCATATAGGTAACTATGAAACCAGTCAATTACTGTTGGAGATATGTTAATGGAGCGAAAAATAGCAAGGAGAATGTCAAAATCAATAGAGTTAAAGGCATTGCTAAAGTCCAGGAGCGTCAGAACGGTAAGCTGACCATCATCCATCCCTAAACGGATATCATCAGTGATTTTAATGAGTGCCGTAACCGTGCTGTGCCCTGAACGAAAGCCAGACTGAAAAGGATTGAGCAGTTCATTTTTGGTAAGAAAATAATTTAATTGTTCAAAATGCGTTCGAGAATTTTGGAGAGAAATGGTAAAACAGAAATGGGGCAGTAGTCGGGAAAAGAGTTAGGATTAGCTTTCTTAGGTAATGGGATAATTTGGGCTTCTTTCCATGATGATGGAAAGGTGCCGCTGGAAACAGAAAAGTTAAAAATATGACAGAGGACAGGTAATAGGTAGTCAAGAATAGGAATTATCATATTACGGCTTATCATGTCAAGCCCTACAGCCTTTGAGGATATTGAGAGAGTGCTCTTCCTAACATCACAAGCGGTAAATTGACGAATGGAGAATGGTCAGGAGTTGGATAATTTAAAAGGTGATGCAGAGATTTTTGTTTAGTATCTGCGTCCATAATAGGAGAAGTAGAAAAATACTGATTTAATAAATGAATGTCTAAAGATTTCGGGATCTTTGACGGGTCTGTATACTGAACTGATTCGAAAATATGGCGTCGTTGAGCATCTCTACACACCATATTGCAGCGATTCCGCAACCTTACATAACGTGCTTTGTTGAAGTCATTTGGATGGACTTTATATTTCGTTTTAGCGACTGCCTTTTTATGTTTTAAAATCCTAATATCATCCGTAAGCCAGGGTGCAGGAACGTGTTTAATTTTTATAGGCCGAAGTGGTGCATGGATATCATATAGCTGAATGAGGAGAGAGTTAAACATTGATACTTGGTCATCAATTGAATCAGCACCGATAACTGGTGACCAGTCTATGGCTTTGGCATCATTGATGAAATTATCTTTTTTCATTCCACTAAAATTGCGTTGTAGGATTATAGTAGGATTTTGTAGGATAGATAGACAAAATCATGATAGGAGAAATCAGCGGAGAGTTGCCTGTGCTTAGAAATATGCGGCAGAGATGATACTAGTACAAGATCAAGAAGAGAAGGAATAGAATTAGGAAAGTGATGCGTGGCATTAAAAGGAAGAATGTGCATATTGTAAGCGCGAGCTAGACCTTGTAATTTAAGGGAACGATAGTCATTTTTTAGTAAACAGGTGTTAAAGTCACCCATTATAATGGAGTGGCTATAAGAAGGAATAAGATTTTCAAGTATTTGGCCAAAGGACGTGAAATAGTTATTATGAGAAGAATTACTATAGAAAACTCCAAGAAGAATTTTTGTATGGGAAAGTAGAATTTCAATGAATAGATGCTCACCGGTCAGATCAAGAGGTGGTTGTGAGGAAGTACTAACCACGGAAAAAGGTATATGAGATCTGAGATATATGGCTACACCTCCACCAACACGCCCAACGCGGTCATTGCGAATGAAACGGAAACCAAGCAAAGAGAAAAAACTGAAGGCAAGGAATTAATTAACCAAGTTTCAGAAACTAATATTTCATGAATATTTTTAATGTCAAAGGACGCTTGCATATCAGAAATATGGCCAGGAATACTCTGTGTGTTAATGTGGATTAGGTTTAAGTTTTTGGGTACATCAGAAAATATCGCATCTAAAGAATCGGAAAGAGTTGGAGTACTAGCCGATACAAAGCTATCGTCGCTACTACTGTGAGCAGAAGAAATAGATACATATTCATCATTATCACTATTACAGTCATCAAAAATATTTAACATCGTTTTCAGTTAATTTTTATAATATTGCTATATAATCTAAAAATATAATAAATACTACTAATAATAATACTAGACAATACCTGCCGATTTATAATGTTAAAATAAATCTATTATTATGCCAATTATTGCATACTAATAAAAAATTAAGTTAAAAACTACAAAAATAAATGTATTACACCAAAATCAATCACTTTACAAGTATGTAAATTTAACGACTCTGACCAGGGGGGTGCAACTGCCATACATTGGCTCACCAAAAAATTGTGTGCTATTTTGCGCTGTCTGGTGGTGCAGGAACAGTACTAACTTAGCAGTTTAGGGTCTAGAAACGAATATAGATGGCGGTTTTCTAAACAGAGGATTTCATTATGTATTTCCACAAAATACTTTAAAATGTAACAATTTTATAAAATTGAATAACAGTTTACACAATTCCTGCTCAAGTGTGAGCTTAGTTATTGTGTGATCAATTTATTACTTACGGATCACGCAATTTCAAAAGTAAAAATATTAACTAAAGCGCCATCTAGTGGTGGCGATGTCACCGCGCTTCATATATTCTACAGAGCGCCATCTAGTGACCACGGAACAAAATCTCCAAAACTGAATTCAAAGTGGCGTATCTATTCCAAGTATAGTTATTTATCTATGACTCTGACAGCCGCAATAAGATACTACAGACAAACAAGAATTGACAAGTCACATATTTTACAGAAAAGGAAAAAAAATATGTGTAAGTAATGTCGGTAAGAAATGGGTAAAATGTTCTTAGTCTGAGGGTAAAATACAAATTCATAAATCAAATGCGACTGCCAAAGACGTCAAGTAGTAACTTCTTTAGTTTATACTCTTTGTCGTAACTATTGCTCATAAGCTTTATTTATTTTGATAATAGTTTTTATACGAGTCTAAGATTCGTTTAGGCTGATGGTGCTGCCAAAGCCTATAATAACTAAACAAAGAAAATATATAACTATTGTTGTTCACGGATTTTTTTTTTGTTTAAGGCATTGGAAGAACCATCAGCCTAACAGTAACTTATAAACATCGTTACTCTCTCATCACACGTAAGTTTAGTTCATAAAACAAGTCATAGTCGAAGTCAATCATATAAAATAAATCAGTCAAGTCAAAGTCCCACTCCAGTAAGACGATGGCATTCTTACTGAAGCTTCTATGGAGTTTTGGAGACAACAGCAAAAAACACGTTATGTCGCATTACATCACTTGCCAACACTTATGCACATACACATTAGTTAATAAGCAAAAGGCCACCACTTTTACACATTAATACTTGAAATAACACAAGTTTAGGAAAATAATTCAGAGCGACGACATGATCTTCTTCGTGTTCCCGCCAAAACTCTTGTTCACGGAACACTGACAGCACAGACTACTATACTACTGACTGACAGTTTAATTTGATTCTTGCTATTATTGGTTATTGGTTATTATTATCAACGAGTTTATACTAAAAATTATTATTATTGTTATACAAATTGATTGACTTAGACTGAGGGTAAATAAATAAAAAGATAAAATTGTGATAAAATCTATTGTAGTAGGCTATCTATATTGAAATGCAGTTAAAAACAACAATGCAGTGCACTAATAGCCAACAACTCACTAAAATAAAAGAAAGTGATTTTATTTGGCGGGCCTGGCTTTCTGTAAGCGTCTCGACCGTTCATTTGTAGAAGTTTCCTTGGCTGCAGATATTCCAGCCTCAGCAGCTAATGCGACCACTGATACATCACATAGCTTATCCAGCTCCGCCATACAGCTAACCTGGCTACGCGAACCGTCGTTACCGAGGACGTATACCGAGCCATCTCGGGTCCAGCATTTAGCCACACCAAATCGCTGCCGCGCTACTATGAATGTGTCGTGGCGGGTTTTTGTTAAAAACTCGGATAAAGTAATACCAGAGCCTTTAAGTCTGCTTTTTGCAGCCCATATCTTTGAACGAAGAGCTACATCTTTTAGTTTGAATAAAATTGGCCTGGGGCGAGCTGTTGCCGGTGACCTGCCCAACCTGTGACAACGACTTAAATCACTGGCACTGCAATCTAACTTAAGAGTCTCAGAGACCTGTTTTAAAATGACAACAATGGTATCCTCCTTCCTATCCTCAGGTATACCATGAAATAGTAAGATTTTGCGCCTAGTATGCATTTCCAAGTTGTCTATTTGTTTCGCTAACAAGACCACTTGACACTGCAATGTGCGAAGAGCATGCAAGGTAAATTCCTTAAAATTAGCAAAATCCTCGGCAAGATTACCTTCACTAGGAGATGCAGGACCCTTTTTAGAAATCTTCTGTTGCCTCTCTTCAAATTCTGCCAATTTCTGGTTGAAAATTGGGTTCAATTGTGACATGGATTCCTTTATAGCCTCCATTTGGTGCAATACTGTCCCTTATTTAGTATTGATACATATAAATGTTTGTACAATTTAAGTTTAAACTATTTTTAAATACAATATATAATTGGAACAAATTTTGTAGATGTTTATTCCTAAAGTACCCACAGCAGAAGGAAAAAAAAAAAAAAGATGTTGTCGATCAATCTCCCTAACCTTTAAACCAGTAGGAGTCTCGTCTGGGTGTCGCCCGAGACAAAATACAAATAAATAAATAAATATTCACGGACATTTTTCACACAACGTCCTCTGGTCCCAAACTAAGCTTAACGCTTGTGCTATGGGTATCAGATTACGGATATAATACATATACTACTTTTTTTTTTGTAAATACATACATATCATAGATAGAAAACACCCAGACTCAGTACAAATACCTGTGTTCATTACACAAATAATTGTCCTGAGTGGGAATCGAACCCACGACCTCGTGCACGGAAGTCGGTTACACTACCGACTACGCCACGAGACCCGTCAGACCCGTCAAATACAAGAGTCGACACCACACCACAACCACAGCCGCTCAATTAAAGGGAACCACTAACCACACGTGTAAATGGAAATACATGCATCAGATATTTCTTTACGTTTTTTGGTCGATCAAGTTCCACCATAATATGCCTATTAAAAGAATCTACCGTACGAAACTATATAGATCCGGGCGGTGAACCAACAATCATTTTCAACTAATATCAAATATATTGGATAGAATACATCTAATATACTTTCACGTTCAAAACATCTATTTACCCTTTTTTTTTGTTAAGGCGGGAAAAAATGTTTCTAACCGCACACCCCGTCGTTCGGGGCAACGAACAGGTACCTGAGGTGGCCAGCGTTGCCACCTCCTCGAGGGTCCCGCCCCGGGCTGTGACGAGCGTTTCGTCGGCGTAGCAAACTAGGCCCAGCCCGGGAGGGATCCGCCCACGGAGGGCCCAGTCGTAGCCGATGTCCCACAGGAGCGGCCCGAGAACCGAACCCTGCGGGACGCCGCACGACATGGCCCTCCTAACAACGTCCCCTTCCCGGTCCACGAAGAGGACCCTACGGCCGTCGAGGTAGTCTGCCACCAGCTGCCTTAGATAGAAGGGCACTCTATGGTACCGGAGTGCCTCCTTGATGCAGCCGAATGGCAGACTATTGAAGGCGTTGGCGATATCAAGCGACACCGCCAACAGCACTTCCCTTGAGGTGATGGCCTACGCAGCCGCGGCCTTCAGGCACAGTATGGTGTCGACCGTAGACCGACCCGCCCGAAACCTAAACTGTGCGTCGGACAGGTTGGGGCCGACCGCTCCGAGGTGCCGGATGATGTGAGCAGCGACTACCCTCCCGAGCAGTTTGCCCGCCTCTTCCAGCAGTACGATGGGCATGAAGGCCGCGACTGTATTCGGAGACCATCCCGGTTTCGGCAGGAGCACGAGCTCCCCCTCCTTCCAGCAGTGAGGGAACCGTCCGGACACCAGGCAAGCGTCGAACAGCCCCCTGAGGCGGGGCTCTAGGTGATCGAGGACCAGGGCCAGCATTCGGGCGGGTTCACCTTCCGGCCCAGGGGCTTTGTTTTTCCGCATACGCGCTGCCGCCGCCCCTATTTCCGATGTCGTCACGGGCGGTACCTCCTCTTCGTCAGCCTCCCGGTCGTCGTCTGGCGGAGCTTTGACCGGGGGCGTGTGCACCGCCCGTGAAGGGAAAAGTCCCTCGACCACCTCAGATAGGAAGCTCGGAGCTGGAGAGTCTCCATAAAGGGGTTCCTGAGCGCGGAGCTTGTTCAGTACCGCGCGGTACGAGCGTCCCCAGGGGTCACGCTCTAGACCCTCCAGCATCTCCTGCCTTTTCGCGTCTTTGGCGCAACAGATGGCCAGCTTAAACGCGGCGCACGCACTGCTGTAGGCCGCATACAGCCGGCTCTCCCGCTCTTCGTTACGGATTCAGCGACGTCGGCTGCGGGTGTAGGACCTCCAGGCACGAATACAGGCCGTACGTAGGTCCGCCAGCTCCTGGGACCACCAGTAGACCCCCTTACGTTTAGGCAAGCGCTGCACACGGGGCATGGGGCATGCCCACATCTTCAGTCAGGGTCCCTCCCTGACCAAGCCAAGATTAAAAAATGGCTGCCTCCACCAGCAGGTCCCGATCGAATTTTCCCACAGCCCATCGCGAAAAAGCTGGAGCTCTGTCCGCCGCGTGACACTTACTGGTGCCCTGAAGGGCCCGGGAGACCTCTATCTGGATCTCTGAATTCAACCCTAAGGTAAGTAAAATACCGAGTAGAGAATGAGACAAGGTCTTAATGGAGTTACCAATATCTGCGCCTTCTTTCAATCCCAACGAGCTAACTGTTTATACGCCCAATCCTCTCTAACGAGATGTCGTTCCTACCATTATCCGACATTAACTCACCTGCTCCAAATCTCAATCTTGACAAAGACACCTTAGCGACGCGTTGATAATGCAAATTGAAAATAAGGCAATATAAAGCAGCCGACTTACCTGTAACACAGCTTCCCTTGGGAGAAATTATGTAGGTACTAGATTTAAATTGAGTTATTCTACTATTAATTTTAAGACTTCACAATGCACTTGTATAAAGTCAATACACGTCACAAGTAATCTTATGATATATCATTATAAAACTAACGAAATATCACTGTTTTAAAAAATCTATATTTTAAAAAAGCAGTTGTATGGGACGCCTAACGATCAGGCTGCATCCGATCCAATTCTATCCACTAGTGCCTCTCCAGATTTAAATTTACCTGATGATACTTTAATGCCTTTAACAACAATTAACAACAACACATTTAACACAATAATCGTAGAATGTAATGAAAATATACCTGAATAAAAATATCAAATAATGATTTTACCTACTTCTATTGACCCTGACGAATTTAATACATTCATTCAAGGTATTATCCACTGTAACGCGGAAATCATAAGTAAAGAAAGGTCCCTTAGCTCGTTTATGTCGTTCAAACACAAGGTTAAGACATACTATTTTCTATTTTTCGAGCTCTACTTTGATTAACCCTCATAATATGTAGATATTTATAACAGTCAAAAAAAAACACTAGTTGGAAGGCTTGATAGAAACATTGCCATAGACATAGCTCTCAGTTATAAAAATGTAAACATAGCATCACGCCTGTATTCCCCGAAGGGGTAGGCAGAGGTGTATTACACACCCGCGACTCGCCAGCTATGTTTAAGTCCCACGTAATATGGGGCGAGCCTATTGACGTCTACCGGGCACATTTCCAAACTCCTGGCTGCTACTGAGAATTTTTATATTTAGGAAAAAGCTCAATAACATTTTGCCCGACCCGGGGATCGAACCCGAGACCTCATGATTAGCAGTCGCATACACTACCGCTACACCACCGAGACAGTTACTAATGTAATGATGTACAGTTGTTAATATACTCTGTAGACAGAATTTAAAAATCCTTAGATAAATAACCTATAGATGTAGCCATGATACATTAGGAAGTGTAGAAGTGAGACGGGCATATACGAAACATGCTAAGAAAATTGAGACAAGTATCGTATCTTCCTGTCTCATATGACGTGCTGGTTTTTCAGCTGGCGAACTTTCAAATAGTTCGCCATACAACTTAATCACCATGACTACTAGGGATGTCATTAAAAAGAAAATTAGGTGCCGTGTTTTGTGTTTGAAAAAATGCCGTGTCTCAAACAAATTTATTTAAAAGCAGACTTTCACGCCTGATTATAATAATAAATAATTATAATAATAATAATTACATATTGTTCCTATAATTACAGTAATTAAAAAGAAGGTTTCCGTACAAAATCTATAAGAATATGTCAGATAAACAAACTTTATTTGAATTTCACTAAATTCATCCCGCGGGAAAGGATGGGATGGTGACACTTGTATTCTTAGTCTGTCACCACACGGACGTTGCAAGAATAATATAATGGTTGGCACACAATATTTATTGATGGGTCAAAGAGCCTATGGAGTATTGAAAAAGATCTACGACTTGCAATCGAGGGGAGTGTCTTTGAGACTGCAATGGATCCCATGATATTTCGGAATTAGGGGTAACGCAAAGGCAGACAGCATCTTCGAGTGGGACTTACTATGAAATATTTCCTCATTACATCGAAGTAATCCCTAGATACAAAAGGAAATTCTGGGATATATGGCAGGAATATTTTAATTAAAGATCAAGAGAAAAGGGTATTTGGTATAAAATCATACAGTGCTCAATCTTTCGTAGCCCCTGGTCCGGAGATGTCATAATTAACAGGCAATATTTAAAAATTGCTTTCTGACTCCGTTCCGGTCACTATCCATCGGCAAAGTATGTATTTTTTTTATTACATGTAGTGGCATGATTTGACTGATCACAGTCCATCTGATGGTAAATGGTAACCGTCGCCCATAGACTCGACTATACCGAGAGTATTGTCAAGCCGCTGCTCACCAATTCATTTCACAGATATGAAATGAAATATAAACGGCTATCTCCTGCTACAGCCAAAATGCAACGATGTGCTTCATGGCCGGTTACGCGAGAGATAGTGGTACCAACTCGCTTGGATTTTTGTAGTGTGGCTATTACGGTACGGCTACGGCTACGGCTATTTGCCCGTTTTTTAGACCACATATACAAAACATTGAAACTACCTTAGGTACCGTCAAAAGTTTAGGTAACGAGACTCGAATTATAGAAATTTAGCTACAATGTTACTACTCATTACAACCACTAACAGCGCAGTTCCAAGATATGGACAAAGCGTTTTTCATCTGATCGACAATGGGGCCAAGCGTAGTGCTTAGATAGGAGTAATGATATAAATTTTGAAGCAGATATTTGGTTCCCTAGATGAAAACGATGGTATAAGATACGTTGAGGCGATAACGTCTTTACAAAACAATGAGAAACAACTAGCCTCGCTCATAATGGAAAATATTTTGATTACTACCTCCATAGAAGATAACGATACTTTTCTCAAGATCAAGGAAAACGAGAACAATCTTGACGAGGGCATAGATAAGCTCTCATTAAATATTAAAAATACTAATGAAATGATGAATGAACTCCAAATACTTGTAAACATTAACGAAATATTTAATACACTGGAAACGTCAATACTTACCTTATCATTCCAATTAGAAGACATAACATATGCCATTTTAATAAATATTCTCCACTCTGCTATAATGACGCCTGTTCAATTGTATCACGAACTTGCTGATAACTACAGGCATTTATCTAGCGAACTAGAGCGGCCTGTAAGTTTAGAGATTAAATCTATACATTTAGTCTTATGTATTTCTAAGTTAGTTTGTTATTATAGTAATAATACAAGTACCATTCATTGGTCACTACTAAAGAATATGTTCTATATTGTATATATTCACTACATAAATTTAAAGATACTTCTGTTTATTACAGATAACAAATACATAGCAATGGCCATTGACAAAGCGTACTACTGTATTTTCAACAATTATAACATTTGTAAATGTGAGACGCTGGGAAACTTTATATGTGATATAGAGAATATATATTTCACCGAAGCTAAACCTACACGTGAGAGTGAATTACTCATTAAAGTGATAAGGAAAAATTCACCATCATGTGAAAGAAAATTATTTGAGGAAAAATAGACGTTTGGAAGCCTTTGGCACACAACACAATTAGGACCTCAAAAATTATCCATATATTGTCTGGATTCCAAAGTATTTAAAAGTAATATAGTAGGTATACTGGCATACTACAGATACCATAAGATTGTATAGGTTAATGTAAGAGTACTACTCTTATACCCCAATATAATGTTAATAACTTCACCCATCTATAACGTATTCAAGTTAGATAAGATTATTGACAATGTGCCTCCTATTCACTTAAACAACAGTAGTAAGTCATAGTACTACTTGGATGACATTCGTATAAAATATTTTTTTTACACGTTTTTTATTAGCTTCACCTGTATGTTTGTATATTTGTATGTTTGTAACCGACTCCTTTGGGCGCGATTTTGACCCACTTTAAACGGCCAGATTTCTTTCACTTTGTAGATTTATCAAGGACCGATGACAATACACTAATTTGATAAAATTATTCGGTATTTATCGGTTTTTAGGGTTCCGTAGTTGTCGTATGTGAATGTTTCTGAATCGCGATATTAAGTTGTGCACCGGCGGCATATATATACTCCTGAGTGTTTGCGAACCAAGAATCTTTTTGCTTCTATTTTAGTTTTTAGTGTAGTTATTTATCTATAATCTACTTTCATGTGGTATTACTTTACTCTTTATTTCGTACTTTTGAAGTTTTGATATTATTCACGGAGGGGAGTACGGAAAAATAGCGGAGGTGTTTCAAGGCAAAATCTCTTTAGAACGAAGCGTCGCTAAATGCGGGTGTTCGGGGGACGAAGTACAACTATAGCTCCACTACGGCGTTACAATCAAAACAGAATGTTCCAGAACATTCTATATGCGTTAGGATGGCTGGACAAAATCTATACTAATATTATAAACAGGAAAGATTTGATTGTTGGTTTGCATTGAATAGGCTCCGAAACTACTGGACCGATTTAAAAAAATCTAGTCTAAAAAGAACTACTATTCTATATATAAAACCGACGCCGCAGTCGCGCACTGTCCGCAGAGGGCGAGGAATTACGCGGCCTCTTACACCAGGGCCAATTGTGTCGGAGGCTGCCACTCGTAGAGCGAAGCGCGCCGAAGGTGAGCTGCAAGCCGAAGAGGAAGTCAAGCAGCTCTCTCTGAAGATCCGTGAGTCCAAGGAGGATGTTAAGTCCCTGTGAGTTACGGATCTGAAAAAGAGAGACTAGGACCACGCGGCCATAATCAAATGTTAATTTTACAAATAGTTCACCTATATAGTAAAAAGCACCCCACGCTTTTTTACAATAATTATTTATTGTAATATTATTTAATTTACTACTTTTTAGTTCAACTAGCTATTTAATGCTTTCCGTAAATTCCATCAAGCTACAGCTGAAAATGTCAACGTCGTTAGATATCGCAGTAATCAGTCCTATAGCTCGAGACAAAGGCAAAAACTTTAGGAGGTTAGTTCTGGCGAATGGGACGTGAAATGTGGCGAGGAGATGGCGGCGCGCGCACCCACCTCTGTCCGGCGCGCACAACCGCAGCTCCGCCAGCACCTTCGGGTGGCAGATCCAATCGCGCAGTACCCTGATTACATACCTGGCCAGAGTCACATCTCTCCTGACCGATAGTCTGCTATACCCGACCATATCGATCACGTAAAGACTCGGGTACATCAAAGGGTAAAAAGGGTATACGCCAAACTCTTTCCAATATAAAAACCTGATGAACTTGTTTTGGATTTCCTCATCCATCCATCCATCAGCCTTTCGACGTCTACTGCTGGACATAGGCCTCCCCAAGAGAACGCCACAACGAGCAGTCCTGTGCCGACCGCATCCTTTTTTTTTGTGTGCTCATTATGGGGGCTAATGCCGTAATCGCCACTTGGCAGGTGGGTTGGCGATCGCAGTGGATGTTGTTAATACTCGAGGGAGGACTCCCGTGGGTAGAGGGGTGGAACAATTCTAAAGCCGGTCCCACACGGCTAGGTCCTGCACAAGGCTAAATATAGCATCAATGGATTTATCACTATGACGCGAGCGAAGCCGCGGGTAATGCATCACTTCTATCTATTATCTATACTATTATATAAAGCTGTAACATAGCTATGTCTGTAAATTTAAGATATTTGAGAAAAAATTACTGTAATAGGTTATAAAGGCGTGTTTAAATACAAACCATTTTTTTTTTAGTTTTTTGTCTTTTTTTGTTCGCGCATCACGCAAAAACTACTGAACGGATTTTGATGCAACTTTTCACTTGATAGATCTCGATTAGATTTACAAACTGGTATATATTTTGTCCCGCAACTATTTCGGGCGGGAACCTGAGATACAATCTAAAAACTAGCTTTTGATTGCGGCGGAGCCGCGGACAGAGGCTAGTAATTTATATTTTAAGACAACATCCTAGGGATCCATGATAGTGGGACTTTAAAATACACACATTTAAAGGACACAAGGTACTCTCAGACTCAGGACAAATAATTGTCCTAGACACCTCGGAAAGTATGTAAAGCTAGTCCGGCGCCTGATCTCGTTCCGTCCGTGTTGGAATGCCGTCATAGGACTATAACTAGAGTGAGGGAACAGAGAATGCACTGTGTCTTTGCGTACATACTCGTGTATTATAATATCTCTTGTGTAGTTGACTATGTGTGTGTTTCACAGAGGCATCGAAATTAAAATTGGTATTAGGATCATCATTCTTCTATACTGAATGTTATTACTGAATTCTGACTGATTATAATGTATGTTATTACTGAATTCTGACTGATTATAATGATTTTGTTTGCTTGCATTAGAGTGGTTCTGTCGGGCAGCAGTGATAGTCTAGCGGTAAAACCAAGGACTTGTCTTTGCAAGACAATAGTATCGAGTTCGATCTCGAGTTCAAGGTTCAGACCTCGTACGGAACACACCACTGACTTTACGTGAATTTTTAATTTAAGTATATGATTGTGCTTACGATTATCACTGCTCGGTGAAGGAAAACTATGTGAGGCAATCTGCATGCATGAGAGATTTTCTCGACGGATTGTGCAGTCTGCCAGCGCATTGGGCCAGCGTGGTGGCACAGAAAAAGCGTTGGAAAAAGAAAAGAGCCCCCTCCTCTTTTCTCTAAATGATTCAGATTCACGATTGGACTCAGTAGGCGATTCAAAATATTTATTTTGATTCTTTTACGGCCAGGACAAAGTCTGCTCGGTGCGCTAGTTTGAAATAAAATTTAAGTACAAATTATTTGTGGATGTGGAAAACGAGAAGTTTAGTGCGAGTGGGATTCGAACCTGCGTCCCTTCGAATCTGGGGAAGTGCTCTAAGCTACTAAGCTATCGCACCGACCGGCCATACCCACGCGATTCCATATTCACAAATAATTTGTACTTTAAAGTAGCTGAACATGTCAATTGGTTTTTAATTGAGCATGTAAAATTGTGTAATATTAAGTAAGCGATTCTGACTCTGGCGACCATCAACTGGTAATAAATATCTCTCAAGTACATATACAATACCTAATAATAGTCTGAACATATCAATTACAATTTACAAATGTGATTATCAATTAGAGCGAAGCCAGAAAAACGTGTTATTTAAGTAAATGTTTTAATGTATTTTCTTAACTGGTTATCCGCCTTTCGTGAGTGATTTTAACCTTTCTCTTATTTATAGAAATGAGCTAATTTACAACATCTCTCTTTGGAAATGGTACATGGTATGGTGGTGCATACTTGCCTACCCACAGTGGACCAGTGTGGTGAACTATGGCCTTATCCATAACAACACCATGAGAGCAGACCCGCACCCAGTAATGAGATAGAAATATGATTAAGAAAAAGTCGATAATTAAGAGGTGTGTACCTTGTGTGCCGCGTGGAGTAGGGATGGTTTTTAGAATTGAATGGGAGTCGTAAGAGCTGACTGAGGCCATACAGAGAGGAGAGGGCGTCGCATACAATATTTAGACCGCTTATCTAGAAGAAAAAATTTGATATTCTTTGGAGTAGAAGAAATTTAAAAAAAACTATGAAGAATTACAGGATAGAATATTAGAAATTATTAGAACTACAATGAAAATAAATTTGCTCGAAGACAATACGATGGGCCCCGTGGCGTGGTCGGTAGTGTAACCGACTTCCGTGCACCAGGTCGTGGGTTCGATTCCCACTCAGGACAATTATTTGTGTGATGAACCCAGATAATTGTACTGCGTCTGGGTGTTTTCTATCTATTATATGTATGTATTTACAAAAAAAAAGTAGTATATGTATTATATCCGTAATCTGGTACCCATAGCACAAGCGTTAATCTTAGTTTGGGACCAGAGGACGTTGTGTGAAAATGTCCGTGAATATTTTTTTTTTTTAATGTATGAGATATAAAATGTCTAGAAAAAAAAACAAAGTGGAAAAATTAGTCCTATTATTGTAACATTCAACTCAATTATTAAAAAATATTGGTCGTCACCGCGGAGACAAAAAACCAAAACCCTCCTTTTTATCCACTTTAAATCTGTACATATAACGCAAGATCGCTGCTGTCTAACAAACGATTAATAGAGTTCAAGGAAGCTATTTCAAAAATCAATTACGACATAATTGAGCTTGCTGAGATACGCAGAACAAGCTACAGTATAACAGAAGATAACGACCATATATTTTGTTATTATGGTGAAACAAAAGGTCTTCACGGAGTTGGGTTCATAAAATAAGAAAGAAATTAAAACTAAATATAGAACAACATTTTATTGCAATTTCAGAACGTATTAAATTTGAAATTTGAAAATATAGAAATCTCTACTATACACGCATATGTACCTACCAGTAATGCAAACGATAATGAAATTTTTTTTTTTATTACCAGCTGCAAGAAGCGCTGGAAAAAAGCTACAAAAATATTATCTTCTAGTTGATTTCAACGCGTGTATCGGACATCAAATACTGAAGAAAAAAGGTCATTAGGATGATACTGTTATGGCAAAAGGAACAAAAGAGCCGAAAATCGAATACAGTTTGAAATACAAAACAATCTCACTGTTATAAATAGTATATTTAAAAAGAAGTTAGTCCGTGTGGTGATGGACTAAGAATACAAGTGTCACCACCCCATTCTTTCCCACGGGTGTCGTATGAGGCGACTAAGAGAAGTAAGCAATTGTAATCCATTGCATGACTGGTGGTAGGGCTGGGTACCGGGTGGGAGTACTTACTTGGTATCGGGCCCAAGCGGGTTGGTACCACCATCTTCCGTGTGACCGGCCATGAAGCACATCGTTGCGTTTTGGCTGTAGCAGGAGATAGCCGTTTATATTTCATTTTATATCTGTGAAATGAATTGGTGAGCAGCGGCTTGACAATACTCTTGGTATAGTAGAGTCCATGGGCGACGGTTACCATTTACCATCAGATGGACTGTGATCGTCTGCCACTACATGCAATAAAAAAAAAATTGCCATATGTGGACATGGATTTCCCCAAGAAAAACTAAAAGTCAAATAGACTATGTTTTGTCCAACTCTACTAAAAATTTCACAAACATTGAAATCCTAAACCTCAATTTTCCTAGTGATCACCGATTAATAAGAAGTACATTTAAATTAACAAAAATCGTGAACAGCCGAGCCACATATAGCCACAAAAATATTAAATTCAAAATTATTCATGACGAAAACTTTTCTATAGAAAATTTAAGTAAAACATTAAAAGATCTGTCCCATACTTGCACGACAATGTAGAGACATACTACACAAAATTAAAACAAGCTATCAACAATGCAATCCACTCTACCAAAAGACCAAAGACACTTAACCGAAGTATAATTTCTGAAGATACAAAGATCCTATTAAATAGAAGAAGGGAACTCCAAATTAAAAAAAACTATTAACATGGGGAAAGAAACAAGAGCATAGCCATCTATATAAAGTTATCCACAAAAAAATCAAGAAAGAATATGAAGACAACAGACTAACAATAATAGAAAAGTACCTAACCACAACAGGAAGTCTGTAAAGGGGTTATACTTACTTACTTATCATCACGCCATTTCCCTTGCGGGGTAGGCAGAGAGAAAATTGTGCTAAGAGGCTCTATTCTTGCATACATCTCTCGCTTCCTCAACATTCATAACTCTCTTCATACACGCTCGCCGGTTTCGGAGACTCCTGACGCCACCTTCCTTCAATACATGACCGATTTGGTCTAGGTAGGTGAGTCTCGGTCTCCGATTTGGTCTCAAATGCGTACTGCAGTGCGGGTTAGGGCGTGCCCCAGAGGCGACGCGTACCCACCACCCCGTCGGTACGAACAATGGCAGATGCGGCGATGGGGCCGCCACCCATCACGCCTTGCCCAGTTTGACGAGTCGAGGGGAACAGAGTGTTGAGTGGGCACGTGGAATGTAAGAGGTGGTGTGGAAGGTAAGTTACACGAGCTGATAACCGTCATGTCGGACAGACAGCTTTATGTGCTCTGTGTAACAGAGACCAAGCGAAAGGGCGGTGACGCCTGTGATCTTCTTCGTGGAGGGATAGCTCTGTGGTCTGGTGTACCGGAAAGCGATCGGGCCAGCATGGGAGTGGGGGTGTTGCTGTCAGCTAGCTTGGCCTCAGGTGTGAAAGACTACGGAATGTTTGATCCCAGACTTCTATGGATCCGAATAAAACTAGGTGTCACCAGGGCCTTCATGGTCGCAGCTTATGCTCCCGTAGGCTCTTCGATGGCATTGGATCTAGAGAAGTTCTGGGATAATGTTAGGGAAGTTCTGGATTTGGCAGAAGCTAGCGAACGTGTGATAGTATGCGGAGACTTGAATGGATGGGTTGGAACCAAGCGTCCAAACTTCGAGGACGTGCTTGGTTCATTTGGTGATAAGAGAGTGAACCATGCAGGTAGGCTCATTGCGGATGTATGTATGGAGAGAAACCTTATTGTGTCAAACACATTTTCTCAACATAAAGACATCCATATGTATACATGGAGAAGGAATGAACAGAGAAGTATGATAGATTTAATTTTGGTAGACAGTCGCCTCCGAAGTAATATTTTGGATACAAGAGCCTACAGGGGACTCACTGTCGACACGGACCACTATCTCATTATTGCGAGATTTAGTGGTCTGTTCAGAAAGTGAACATTATTTACAATTTAAGATTTGCTGACGACATAGTATTATTCTCGGAGACAGCATCACAACTTGAAGAAATGATAAAAGAGTTAAAATAAGTCAGTTGTGCTATTGGTCTACAATTAAATATAGAAAAAACTAAAGTTATGTCTAACAGTATACTAAAACCCATATTCGTTAATAGCCACCGATTGGAGTATGTGACATACTACATATATTTGGGTAAATTGATATCCTTCACTAAACAGACATCGAGACGAACTAAAAAGACGCATAAATATGACATGGAATAAATTCTGGGGTCAGCAATACATATTAAACTCTGACTTACGCTTAAGTTTGAAAAATAAAGTCTTAGATTCGTGCCTTCTACCATGCCTCTCATACGCTTGCCAAACTTGGATCTATAATAATTACACATCTATTTTAAGAAATTATAATGTATTGTACTTGAATATAAATGTAATATTCAATTGTTATTAAGGAAATAAAAGAAATAAATATATAGTTTAATATAAGTCTCTCTAGACCTCCACGGGAATTAGGTTCGTTGAACCGTTGCGGAATAAAAACTTTAATATGGGAAACTTCTGTACTTATAGATTTTTACCTAACTGTGGCGAAGCCCAAAAGGAAGGATGCGTTTGTATGTGTGTTCCTATATATCCGCTCGTTACTACTCAACGGTTTAAACGATTACGATACAAAAAAAATTTAATAAAAAAGTTAAATTCGTCTTGACGGCGCGAATGTAACTCACCAAAAAGGCTTTTAATCAAAACGGCAGATTTTATATGTGCTTTAATGTAACTAACTAACTAACTTATCATCACCCCATTTCCCTTGCGGGGCAGGCAGAGAGAACAGAGTGCCAAGAGACTCTAATCTTGCATACATCTCTCGCTTCCTCAACATTCATAACTCTCTTCATACACGCTCGCCGGTTTCGGAGACTCCTGACTCCACCTTCCTTCAATACATGATCGATTTGGTCTAGGTAGGTTAGTCTCGGTCTCCCCCTGTACCTACATCCTTCCACTTTCGTATTGTATATCTTCTTAGCCAGTCGCTCGTCCGGCATTATTTCCACATGTCCGAACCATCGGAGCATTCCCTTTCGCATCTTTACACCAATACTCTCTTTCATACCTACCCGCTTTCTTACGTCATTGTTACGAATGCAGTCAGTCAGCCTCACTCCACAGATTCTCCGCAGAGATCGCATTTCGAACGCATTGATTTTACTCTCATGTTCCTTTTTGCATACCCAACTCTCGCTTCCATATAATAACGTTGGGACAAGCACTGCGTTGTGTATTGCGACACGTGCCTTCTGGCTGGGGTGGTGGCTGCCGAGAAGTTGTCCCAATGCTCCGTTCATTCTATTTCCCGCATTTACTCTTCTCTCTATATCATTGGTGTACCTTCCATCCCGACCGAATCTACATCCAAGATATACAAATTCATCCACTTGTTCTAGCACACCATTTCCTATTGCTACTCCAACATCTGTTCTGGCTGAGGTGGCAGCTGCCGCTCCGTTCACTCAATTTCCCGCATTCACTTTTCTCTCTACATCAGTGGTGTACCTTCCATCCCGACTGAATCCACATCCAAGATATACAAATTCATCCACTTGTTCTAGCACACCATTTCCTATTGCTACTCCAACATCTGTTCTGGCTTCTTCTCTTTCAGAAACCATTACTTTGGTTTTGCTCACATTCACACGTAGGCCCCTTTTCTGCTTTAATGTATAGACTAAAAAAAGACGTTTTTTTGAAGAAGTGGGTGTTGAAGTAAAGGGCTTAAAAGGCGAGTTTGTACATATATAATATATTATACTAGCTGACCCGGCGAACTTCGTATCGCCATATATTTTTTCATGAATACATATTGCAATTATAAATTGAGATATAAAGTATCCTATCTCTTAAGTTGGAACAAAACACACATTTAAAAAGAAAAAAAGTTAAAATCGGTTCAGTAGTTTCGGAGTTCATCCCGGACAAACATCGTGACACTGGAATTATATATAATAGATAGGTAGATATGGTTGAAAGCAGTTTGGAGTGACAAGTCGTAGATGCGTAATTTTGTTAACAAGGAGATAAAATAAGTAAAATTAATTTATTTATATACCTTTGTTAATAGGTATCTAGTTTTATTTATATAATCAATAAAAAAATCGTAAATTATTTAGTTTCATAATAATATGATTATAATCTAGCTAGTTCGTTTTTGTATAAGTATAATGTCGTTAAACTTAGAGGTATTTCTCCTTTAGAAGATAATCCAAGTTAATTTAACTCACAAATACATTTAGTACGTCTTTGTGCAAAAATTTCAATTATTTTTAACTTTCGCTGACTATGGCTTGCTGTCAGGCAAAGAATTATCTCTCTTAAAATATTTTAGCTTAGTGACAGTATTTGTAGATGTTTTTGGCTATAATGAAAATGCGGAAGCTAGTAATTATGTAGATACTTAGCTTACGACACTCTTTCGGCTGCTTTAAATACTGGTGAAAAACTTTTTGAAAGCGGATGAATAGTTCTTTTTATTGCCATCGGTGGTAGATGAGCAGCCCACCTGATTGTGAGTGGTAACCCCCGCTGATTGACCTTACCAACACCAGGGGCACAAGTCCACCGCCTACCGTGAGTAAAGTGCTTTTCTCAAACCTCCTTTAAAAAAGGATATGTGAAATGACATGTATCATATGACTCTCGTACTAGTTCTGTTATACTTATAGTTATTACCCTTGGAACTCAGACGCCACGATAAAATCCACTGAGTCGTTTACACGCATCCCTCACGATCTCTCCAAAAATAAATATAGTCTCTCTCTTCTCTGTCTTATCAAAAGCTATTAAATTAAAAAAGTTTCATCAAAATCCGTTCACTAGATTTTGCGTGGTTGCCGAACAAACTTCTAAAAATTTTTTTTTGTGTTCATAGGCGTTTATAAAAAACATTCAATTTTTATCTAATATTTTATATGTACATTCGCTTTTACAGCCTTATAATAGTATAGATGTTTATCGAGTGATCGGTAGTTACCGACAAATTAAAAAAAAATTTTGTAAATTTTTTTTTTAATTTGTTTAGATTAGGCTTTATGCATAATTACATTATGTAAGCGTAAAAAAAATAAAAACTAACCTAGTTTCGCATCCCTGCTAGAATATTATAAACACGAAGGTGAGTGTTTTTATTTTTTCTACGCTTGCATGTCTTAACTACTGAACCAATCATCATGAAATTTGCTACTTTTCATCCCGAAAAAATGAATGTCTCCAATGGGACAGCTATTTTACATAGAGATAATTAGTGTTTCCGAAGTTTGGAAATGTGCCCGGTAGATGGCAATAGGCTCGCCCCCTATTACGTGGGACTTAAACACGGCTGGCGAACCGTGGGTATGTAATACACCTCTACCTACCCCTTCGGGGAGTACAGGCGTGATACTATGTTTTTTTTTATAATTAGTGTGCTGTAGAATGATGTATTCATATTCGAAAAGTCCACGAGGACAGAGTCGCGGGCGGCATCTAGTTTATTATAATATGTAGTATACATCCATCCATCCATCAGCCTTTTAACGTCCACTGCTGGATATAGGCCTCCCCAAGAAATGATCCCCTAAAAAACTAACTGAAAACTATCCCCGATAGTGCCGTAATCGCCACGCTTGGCAGGCGGGTTGGCGATCGCAGGGGATATTGTTAATACTAGAGGAAGTGCTGCTGCCCACTCCCCCGGTATTCCCTCAGTCGGCTCTTACGACTCCTGTGGGTAGAAAGGGGGTGGGATAATTCTAAAACCGGCCCCACACGGAAATATAATATAATAGTAGGATAAGGTTATTAGGAAATAGATTTTGGATAAAAAATGGAAACTAAGTAAATTCTTTATAAAGTACAAATTATTTGTGAATAAGGAAAAATCTATTCCCGCTAGTACAAAAAATCTCTTTTTCCTTATTCACAAATAATTTGTACTTTAAAAAGTGGCGGAGCATGTCAAATGCTAAAAAATATAGATCAAAAATGTTTAGAAAATCGCGCCATCCAATAGTATGAATTTTAATTGCAAAATTAAACTTACTATATTGGTTTAATGCATGTAAATGCTTCCGATAGATGGCGTTGGTCGTGAAGACAAAATGTGATAAGTAAATTGGGATGATCGAAAGATCTGTACTATAGCTCAGTGGTTCAGAGCACTTCCCCGGATTGGAAAAGGCGCGGGTTTCATTCCCGCTAGTACAAAAAATCTCTTTTTCCTTATTCACAAATAATTTGTACTTTAAAAAGTGGCGGAGCATGTCAAATGCTAAAAAATATAGATCAAAAATAAGTAAATTCTTTTAAACTATTTTTTTGGTCATATCTCTGTTTTTCTTTATAGTAACAAACTCAGGGACGTCTAAATAATTATTTAATTTTAAATATATTTTATGTACAGATACAGTTCTATTAGATGTTTTTAATTGAATAGATATAAGACCTATATTGCCTTTCGACTTTTTAAATAGTTCTTGGTTGTTATCAAACGCGACTGTTATATATTGATGTGTGGTGTTATTAGCCGCGTCAATTAGAATTCTTCCGTATGTATGTAGTAGTTGACTATAGAAGTATTGAGTACAATCGTCATATAGCTTACTAACATAAGTGCATATTGGTCTCAGTTTGAGAAATATTATTTTCTCTTAGGGCGCAGACGGCTCGATAGGCGGCTACTGAGTTGACGTACAAAAATGCTTCAAACAATAGTATTATTTTCTAACTATGTGTCACGAAATAATTAGTTTTATAATTGTGTTATTTTAAATAAGTTTATTTATTTGTGCGTTATTTATTGAAGTACTTTAATGATTGTGATATAATTTTCTGGAATAATTATTTGAGGTACGTAACTTAAATTAGATTTTTTTAACCCATTTTTTTTTTAAATTATATTTGGATAAATATAATTAACTTAATCTTTATGTAGTACCTACTAATATAAAGCTGTAACAGAGCTATGTCGGGACATTGAAGATATTTGAGAAAAAATGAATATTAGGCTATTTAAGCGTTGACCACTGAAGTAATGTAACACAGTTCCAGTGGCCCGCCAGTACAGGCGGAGAGACGACACACGGCGGGTTTATCTAGTGAGTGAGGGCCCCACCACTACCCTGTTCGTTGCTCCGAACGACGGGGTGTGCGGTTAGGTAATTTTTCTCCCGTCTAAACAAAAAAAAAAAGGCTATTTAGTCGTTTCTGAAACGAAAACACTTTATTTTATCAGTTTGGTTCTTTATATGTTTGTTATTCACACATCACGCAATAACTACCGAATGGATTTTCATGGAACTTTTTAGTTTGATAGGGCTTGATTAGATTTAAAAACTGTTTTATCCCGCTATTATATCGGGAACCAGGGATTTTTTTTTATATTACTCGGATGACATGCAAGCACATAATGAGGGGACTTAGTAGAGTAAAATTTCATAATTATCAATCAAGTGATGAAGTTTTCCATAGATATAACCAGAGCGCAGAGAAGCTTTTAGGATATTTTTCTGTTTATCAAACTGCCTCGGTGGAGCAGTGGACTATCCAGAGACTGCTGATCGTGAGGACTCGGACTCGATTCCCGGGTCGGACACTTTTATTGAGCTTGTTCGTAAAAAGAAATATTCTTAGTAGCAGTCCGGAGTTTGAACATGGGTCTGGTAGACGGCAATAGGCTCGCCCCCTATTACGTGGGACTTAAACATAGTTGACGTGCCGTGGGTATGTAATACACCTCTGTCTACGGGGATACAAGCGTGACACTATTGTATGCTTATTAAAAATAAAATTAAAAATAAAATTAATAAAATAAGTTTATTAAACTTATTTTTTATCTGATCAGCCTAGTATTAATAGAAAACAATATTAGAAAACAGATTTACTCAATGGCTTGTAAAGTCAGCTTACCTATGAGCTGTGCAATAGCCTACTCCCTCTAAATCCGAGAGAAGAGTCATGCTTAGCAGATCAGCATTTGGCTAAAATATTAGCTAAAATATTAGAGTTGGAGAGAGGATGGTAAAGTGGGAACTTCTTCATATAAGGGGTAACCTTTTTTCTTCAACCAATAAGTACTGCTGAGCAGTCTGAACATGGGTATCCTCTCAGACAGAGAAGGATTTAAGCCGTAGTATACGTCTAGTAGTATAGCCTCGCTAGCCCAATACGGGTTAGTAGATTACACTAGCCGAGAAAATCTCTCAGGCATACGTTTACTTTACGCGGATACCGCACGGTGTCAATCAAGGCGGCCTGCGCAATGACGGGCACGGTTATAGACGCCCCGGGCCGGTCCTTGAACGGTAGGGACTCTCCAACCGGTGCTGGAGGAGTGGGCAGGGCGACGGTGCGGCGTTCTTATCTTTCAGTTGGTGCAGTGCTGTCTGGGCATTGTTGCTTTGGCAGATATAGTCAGCACATAATCGCAAGGAGGTGACTCCGCGTTGTCACCATTGGAAGTGCGATGAGGATACGACGCGACTCACGCTCGACTCTTGCCCGGCTTGGGCCGAGCAAAGCCATGAGCTCATCGCGGACATCTCACTGCCGAGCGTCGTTAGAGAGATGCTTGGCAACAACAGGAGTTGGGCACGGTCGCTGCCTTCTGCGAGGAGGTCTTCTCGCAGAAGGAAGCGGTGGGGAGGGCCAAGGAGAACGAGCCTGCTTCGGACCGGAACCGTCGCCAACGATTGGAGTGGCGCAGGTGCGAGTACCTGCGCCTGATGTCACCCTAGCTGGGGTTGCGGGTGGATAGACCGGGGAACGTTCGCCACCAGCAAGGCCTCCCGTGAAGGTGCCACGCTCTGATGTGCGGAAGCGTCGCTCAGAAGAGGGGACCCTCTCCTCTCTGAAAGGGTAAACCGCCGGTGGACCACTGAAGTAATTTTCCACATTTCCAGTGGTTAGATTTAGGTGGCGGAGAGACGTTAAAATTTCCCATTGAAACGAATCTATATATCTATTTATGTGCCTGTACTATTATAAAGCTGTAACAGAGTAATGTCCGTACATTTAAGATATTTGAGAAAGATTGACTCCAAGTTATGTGTCCCTGAGCACCTTTATTAGTATTTTTGTGTTTGTCTGTTCTAGATAGATTTTTAATTTAAAGATCCCTTTAAAGCCTTGTATTATTTTTTAATTACATAATCCACATTAAATATGTTTAACTAATTAATGAAATAATCGATATCAAATAATTAATAGCAATAAATAAATTCCTTTTTGAAAATAAAAACACCATTATCGATTTTTTATGCAATTTTTTATTGTTTTTTAAATACCATTAAAATGTTATCGCATTTAGTTAGTTTAAGTGTTCGCTGTGAATGTGAGTGTCGTAATTCTGGGATCAAAATATATTCTCGATGTCAGAATAAATCAATAAATAAATTAGTATAAAACTATCTACAGTAGCCATGAACCAGTTGTTACTAGTAGGTCTATTATAATTTTATAACTAAATAAATAAATATAAATATTCACGGACATTTTCACACAATGTCCTCTGGTCCCAAACTAAGCTTAACGCTTGTGCTATGGGTACCAGATTACGGATCCATCCATCAGCCTTTTAAAGTCCACTGCTGGATATAAGCCTCCCCAAGAATAGGGGATAGTGCCGCAATCGCCACGCTTGGCAGGCGGGTTGGCGATCGCAGTGGATGTTGTTAATACTCGAAGGAGTGCTGCTGCCCACTCCCGCTGTATTCCCTCAGTCGTATCTTACTACTCCCATGGGTGGAGAGGGGTGGGACAATTCTAAAGCCGGCCTCACATGGCAACGGGATTACGGATATAATACATATATTAATTTTTTTTTTGTAAATACATACATACAATAGATAGAAAACACCCAGACGCAGTACAAATATCTAATTTGGGCCTCCGGCGCTCTCACTCACCATATGAAATACAACGGTAGGAACACCTACAGCTGTTCCACGCTAATCTTTTGTGAGAGGGTGGTACCTCCCCGATCGAGCCAGCCCATTCATGCTGGGATAAGCAGTGCTCTACCACGAAGAACTTTACGAGACCTGCGGGAAAGAACAGGGTGGTGACACTTTTATGCTTAGTTTTTTTTTTATTTTTTTTATTGCATTTAGTGGCAGACGTGCCACGGCCCACCTGTTGGTAAATGGTAACCGTCGTCCATGGACTCATCTATACCGAGAGTATTGTCAAGCCGCTGCTCACCTTTTAATTTCACCGATATGAAATCTCCTGCTACAGCCAAAACGCAACGATGTGCTTCATGGCCGTTCACATAGGAGATGGTGGTACCAACCCGCTCGGGTTCGATACCAAGAGAGTACTCCCACTTGGTACCCAGCCCTACCACCAGTCAAGCAATGGATGATAATTGCTTACTTCCCTTAGTCGCCTCATACGACACCCGTGGGAAAGAATGAGGTGGTGTCACTTGTATTCTTAGTCCGTCACCACACGGACAAAAGTCCATCACGGTATATATACGGGAAAGTATTTAGGAGATGACAAGTATGCTACGTATTTAACTGGAATTTTAATAATACAATGCACTATTGTGGGAAATTACTATACTAATTAAACTATTGAATGATGATGTATTTCTAATATCTTTTGAATCATATTTAACAATACGAAAAAGTAAATTATAATAATGAGTAATTGATTGTGTTCAATAGGTGTCTGAAATTTTTTACTGCCAGCCATATGCCGTGCCAATTCAGCCATCGTGGCAATAGCTCAGGACTGCGGATTTTGATAACACATTCCTTCTAAATGTCTTGGTGACTAGTATTCCAAGAGATGAAAATTCAAATCCTGCTCGTAACTGTTATTTTCAGTGTCACATTCTTTTTATAGGCCGTGTGGGGCCGGCTTTAGAATTGTCCCACCCCTCTCTACCCACGGGAGTCGTAAGACCCGACTGAGAGAATACCGGGGGAGTGGGCAGCTGCACTCCCTCGAGTATGAACAACATCCACTGCGATCGCCAACCCGCCAGCCAAGCGTGGCGATTACGGCATTATCCCCCATGGAAGTCGTTCTCTTGGGGAGGCCTATGTCCAGCAGTGGACGTAGAAAGGCTGATGGATCGATGGATGTATGGATTCTTTTTATACTACGTGGGTAGCAAATATGGTAAGCGGTTACCTTAGCCTAATAGACGCTAGCATCACCAGAGACATCGCTCGCGCGTCGCCATCGCCAAGGAAAGGGATAGGAGGTGGATAGTCAGGATAATAAGGAGAGGATAGGTAGGATACTAAGGATACGGGGTATAGGCCTCCGGCGCTCTCACTCATCATATTCAACACAACGGTAAGAGAACCTACCTACTGTTGTTTAACGTTGATCTTTTGTGAGAGGGTGGTATTTTCCCGATCGAGCCGACCCATTCATGCTGGGATAAGAAAGGCTCTATCTCTAGAACTTTCTGTTAGTTTATATGGCTAAGTATTTCAAATGCTTTAAAAATATCAAAATATTTACTAAAGTAGGTAGTTGAACATTTCAAATGCTAAAAATATATGTCTTTTTCAATATGAAATTGAAAATTATACTACGCTACGAGCAGAAATTAAACTTACGTCCCCTTTTTTTTTGTTAAGGTGGGGAAAAAGAGAACAGGGTAGTGTGGGGCCTTCACCCGCTAAAAAAACCCGCCGTGTGCCGTCTCTCCGCCTTTATTGACGGGCCACTGGAACTATGTTACATTCCTTCGGTGGTAAACCTACGTCCCCTAGATTCAGTAAATATTAAATTAAGCTGTGACATTGTAGCCGGATACATTGAGGTATAAATGTGTTAATTGATATCTATATTGTTTCGCCAAACGCTAATACCAAGTAGATTACCATTTTCAGACAACTCCAGTGAGCTATTTGCCGTTTAAATAAAAGATAATTGATTATTGAAACATTGCATGTCGCATGCAAATTGTTTACAAACGAAAAAAATGACAGACGCAACTAATTTATTCGACAGAAACACGGTGCAGGCCACAGACTATTTAGACATACTAGGTACCTAGTAGGTACGTATGTGCAGATATTCAAATTAGGATTTCTTCTTTGAATAAAACGTTATAATAAACGTTCATTGATTTCCGTCAATAGAAATGCAGCATAAGTTTTCTGTAAAATACTTTCTTAGGGCTCACCATGTGCTCACCTACAGTATCAAATAAATAATAGTTTAAAAAACTAAAATAACACGCTTTAAATAGCTAGCTGAACTAAAAAGTAGTAGATAATATTACAACAAATAATGATTGTAAAAAAAGCGTGGGTGCTTCTTACTATATAGGTGAACTATTTGTAACATTTGATTATGCACCTCACGTTTTTTACAATCATTATTTATTGTAATATTATTTACTACTTTTTAGTTCAACTAGCCATTTAAAGCGTGTTATTTTAGTTTTTAAACTATAATTTATTTTCTTCTGTTTAGTCTCAAAGTAGTATCAAAAGTAGGTACTGTTATTTAAAAGAAATAAAACTTACTTATTCCGTGATAATTTGCCTTTAAACTTCATCGGACGGACATGGCTAACCTATAAGGGTTCTTTATTGGCTACGGAAACCCTAAAAACCGATAAACTCGATAACTCAAATTATTGCATTGTTATCGGTCCTTGATAAGTGTGCAAAGTTTCAAATCAATCCGACGTTTTGAAGTGGTTGAAAATCACGTTCGAAGATTCCGTAGCGTGTTTTTTAAAGTTATATAAATTATCAAATCTTATTTTGCAAATTGAATAATGGAATAATCTTATCAAATTAGTATATTGTCATCGGTCCTCGATAAATCTACAAAGTTTGAATAAAATCTGACTGTTTAAAGTGGGTCTAAATCGCGCCCAGAGGAGTCTGTTACAAACAAACAAACATACAGGTGAAGCTAATAAAAAGCGTGTAAAAAATCCATATTATGTAAACTTTAACAATCCTAGCCCCAGACATTTAGGCTATGAGTTTATATCTCAATCGGTTATTCTTTTTATATGGATATATAAGTAAGTATATAAAGTCGCTCTTCGTGTTTGTCTTTCTCTCAGTTTACTTCTTCAAACCCACACAACGGAATCGGTAAAAGTTTACGCATTTTTCATGGAAGGCTTATATGGAAAAAATGTCGGACGAGGGATTAGTTAAGAATGCGAAAGTGGTAGGATATAGGTACAGGGAGAGACCGAGACTAACCTACCTAGACCAAATCGGTCATGCATTGAAGGAAGGTGGAGTCAGAAGTCTCCGAAACCGGCGAGCGTGTATGAAGAGACTTATGAATGTTGAGGAAGCGAGAGATGTATGCAAGAATAGAGTCTTTTGGCACTATATTCTCTGTCTGTTCATTTACCGTGTATAATTGATCGAAGAGTACATTCAGAGGTTTTAGTCTAATCTTAGACTTAGGATAGATCAAGTAAGCACTGTGTTGGCAACATTCTACCCGCTAAGATATCCCTGTGCTAATTAGATTTACTTTAAATCAATGGGGATCCACGGACAAAGCTAAGCGCAGATGGCGCTATCGGCAGGCGTACATCACTCGCTCAAGGCCCCGAGCTAAATGCCTACCGCTTCGCGTACCGACCACGGTACAACCGAGAACCGACACAAGGCTGTCGCATGCGCGCCTATGCGCTCGCGCTTGTAGTATTGATTAAAATAAAATTATGTACGCGATTCAGGGTATTTCGACAGTAGAATTTAATAACCGAAAATTCAGAGCTAAAACTCTAAACGTATATGATCAACAAAAAAAAAACAATTTATAAAAAAATAATCCGACTTGAAAATAACATTTAAAATGATATAAAAAGTAATCAAATAGAATCTCCTACAAAAATATATTTTTTTAATTTTATATACGACAGCTGTGTTGCTGTCGGTGGAGTCAGGAGTCTCCAAAACTGGCGAGCGGAAACCGGAGAGTGTATGAAGAGAATTATAAGCGAATAGGACGCGAGAGATGTGTGCAAGAATTGAGCCTTTTGTCACTCTGTTCTCTCTGCCTACCCCGGAAGGGAGATAGCGAGATGATAAGTAAGTAAGTACCGTGTAAGTAAGTCGGCCGTGTGGGGCCGGCTCGGCCGTGTGGGGCCGGCTCGGCCTTGTGGGGCCGGCTTTACAATTGTCCCACCCCTCTCTACCCGTGGGAGTCGTAAGAGCCGACTGAGGGAATATCGGAGGAGTGGGCAGCAGCACTCCTTCGAATATTAACAACATCCACTGCGATTGCCAATCCGCCTGCCAAGCGTGGCGATTACGGCACTATCCCCCATTCATGGGGAGGCCTATGTCCAGCAGTGGACTTTAAAAGGCTGATGGATGGATGGAAGTAAGTAAGTAAAATCATCATAGGTGCAACCCTAGCGCATTCGTTGAATGACGCGGTTGCCCTAGGATCATGCGGCGGGCAAAACAATCTCAACTGTATTTCTGTGTTCATAAGGTACATTTCTTCTCGCTACGAATAATTGGTATTATTATTAAGATTTTGCAGGCTATTATAGAGAGATTTTGGATAAGTTTTAATGGAAGTGATGTTTCTGTCCATAGAACTAGTATTTATTCTGTGCTATCGGGGAGATGGCCACTGTGAAATTGTTGCTTTGTTTGCCTGAGAACTGTTTGCTATTTTTTGTGACTAATCTGGTTGATCAGCGATATTGTTAAAATGTATAGTACCTGGAAGATTAAAGAATTGAAAGACGATATGCTGTGTAGCCACAAAATTTTTGCGACATTTTCCACTTTTTTTTGATATTGGATCTTTGGGAAATATATGTACATCCGGGCTATTACATTTTGGTATAGCATACGTAACATCATCCATCCATTCATCAGCCTTTCAACGTCCACTGCTGGACATAGGCCTCCCCAAGAGAACGCCACAACGAGCGGTCCTGGGCCGACCGCATCCAACGGCTCCCCGCGGCTTTGACCAGATCGTCGGTACATCTGGTGGGGGGCCGTCCTACACTGCGCCGTCCGATACGTAGTCGCCACTCGAGAAACTTTCTTCCCCAACGGTCGTCGGTTCGTCGAGCGATGTGGCCTTCCCATTGCCACTTCAGCATGGCAACCCGGCGGGCTATGTTATACGTAACATGGATTATGAGAAATGAAAAAATAACCCAATCACAGGTTGTAAATTGTATGGAAATGACAGTTATCAATGGCCATTTCGATAATACGCCATCTACCGTGAAATGATGGTAGCAAACGTCCCCATTTACGTATCAATCGCAGATATTAATGATAAACAGTGGCATTAAAATTATGACCATCGATGTCTTTAGGTCAATATTATCATAACAAGTCTTTTATCATAGAATAGCAGATTTATTTGTGAAATATTTAAATAAATATCATATAATTGTGATGAAGTTTTGCTAGCGACTGTTGCATGAGCTGGTCTGAATAAGACTTATATTGAAAAGGGTTATTTATACCCACCACGGACGAAACAGAACAGAGGCGATATATGTGTTTGTGGTTAGAGGTTGTTTGTATGTCTGTTACCATGTTCCTCGAAAAGTGGTGGACTGATTTCATTGCGGTTTTTTGCACTTAAAAGGTAATACTGCATAGCAGATTTTTAGACATGCTTGTAGATCGAGATCTGCTATAGTGGGCTATTTACAAATAAAAGTTTTTATCTCCAAAGATTTTGGTATTTAATTCTTTAATGCGATTTTAAAATAAAAGCATAAAATATTGTTACCATGGAAATGGATGGAGATCCTATCCCATGACTTTATAAAAGTCAGATTGTACTTCGTATCTATATGTACAATCGTTCATAGCTATTGTCCACTACGCTTACTGAATATGGATTGGCAGAATTCACAGGGCGTCGAGAAAATCTCTCAGGCATGCAGGTGTCCTCTTCATATTTTCCTTCACCGAGCAGTGATCATTTGTAAACAAAAACACACAAAGGTGCAGTAGTCACAACGGATCTTTGTGTCTCTAAAGTTGGCTGCAAGACGCTGCGCAGTAGCCATTTTTGTGTCGCTAAGGAATTGTGTGTCATCTACAGTTTACATTATCGAAAAATGTTCCATACAATTACACAATTGTAATCGATAATCATATTATTTATCCATCGTATTAAAAAATGTGGGTCGGACGCTTTTCTATATCTAGATTAAAGCTTATTACTCAAATTTTTTTTACACTTTTTATTTAATCTAAAAGTAATAAATACTTTGGAAAAGTACTAATATGGTTCTCATGTCTTATACGCCATCTAGCGCAAATTTTAAGAAGTACTACTATATTGGTCTATAGAAGAAGTTCTCACGAAATAAGGTATAGCGCAGGATTTGATGTACCACTGTACCATCGAATTGACCGTAAATATTCACTATCTTTTGTTTATTTAATAACAATTAAACCACATCGAATCAGACCGTGAAAAGTGATAGGGCTCTATTCGAAATTATACTGAAGCGTAAGTAAAAAAAAACTCGATTAGTAAAGTATTTCGGTAGTTATCATGTTAACATACATTATCCGAACATACCTACAGACACACGGACGTCCAAGACAGAACTTTTTAAAACAGTTTTTTAACTACATAGTTTAAATAACAAAAATGGCATCAAAAATATAATGAGTGTTAAAAATAGTGTATTTCTTGATATGTGTGTGTATATATTATTTTACAATTGTAATATATGATAAATAGAGACATTTTTTAGTTTGAAAAATCAGTTGTGTTAAGCGAGTGTAGTACCCACCTCAACGCTTCGCTTATGGGGCATGCAATAGAACGTAAACAATTAGATGTGAAAACATAATGATGCAATTCGATTGTTTCGTTAATCGAGCAATAACATTTGAATTGGTCAGCACTAATCGTATGATTACGGCACAATCCCCACTTCTTGCTCTGTGCCTAACTTCAGAGACACGAAGATCCGTTGTGACTGCTATGAGTACCTAATTATATACATAATTTTGAAAAACCTCATAAAGTCAGAGGTGGGTGGCGTGTGAGGACCTCGGATCGTACTCGGTATGTATCGTTACAGTCCTTGGTTTTATTACTAACCAGCGGACCGCTGAATTAATGTAACACATTTCCAGTGGTCCGCCAATACAGGAGGAGAGACGGCACACGGTGGGTTTATTTAGTGGGTGAGGGTCTCACACTACCCTGTTCGTTGCCCCGAACGACGGGGTGTAAGTACATTTTTCGCGTCTTAATAAAAAAAAATGTTTTGATCTATATTTTTAGCGCTTGACATGCTCAGCTACTTTTAAAGTTCTAATTATTACGGCGGCTGTACACACTCGTCTATTTGTCTCGCGAACCTCTCGTCCACTCTCGACACGAGAGCACACCATGTCCACTCGTTGTATCAATTTTGAACTTCGGATACCCGTCGCGATGGACGTGGAAAAAACAATTGTGGCGTTTATTTTTTTTATTAGTTATTGTAATTTTTTAATCATTTACCAAAAAAATATATTAAACCATGGCGAAAAAGAATTTCTTAACTATTCAACAGAAATTTATATATTTTTTAAATCTTCCACGGGGATATCAAAATCGTTGCTTATCCGCAACCAAGCGTCGTGTAATAGTTGCTTATCCTTGTGCCTGACATTCTTAGGATTCCATTAGTAGGTCTTATTGCCTTTAGTAGGCTTCTAAAAAGCGTTAGAACACATCGTTGTCGCACGCAGAAAGCACGTCTTTACGTGAACGCAGTTGGCGGGCAACGCGCGGTCTCGTTTTATCGCGAGACTCACCGAGACCCTTTGACTCGAGCACAAAAAACTTCCGAGACATAGCAAGAGCCCCGAGACGAGACGAGGCTACCATGTACACACTCGCCCTCGGCCTGTCTCGTTGTGTCTCGACGAATGTGTACAGCCGCAGTTATTTGTGAATGAGGAAAAAGAGAACAAGCGGGAAACGAACCTACGCCCCTCCCTATCCGGGGAAGTGCTCTAATCTACTGAGCTATTGTACACCCTTGTGGTCCCCGCTTGTACTAAAGTTCTCTTTTTCCTCATTCACAAATAATAATTTGTACTTAAAAAAAAAAAATGATTTTATTAGTAAATTATCACAGATTTTTTTAAGTAAAAATATAAAGTTATATCTACTAAAATTTTTTTTACGTAATCCTGAAATTCTTGCTAACAAATCATATGCTAAAATCTGAATAGTGATAAGTCTAAGACGAAACTCTAATTCATACACATTACAGCAACGTAATTTTTTTGCGAGATACAAAAGAATAATTTAAGTCATAATATATATTATGTACATGCAGCATTAGATGTTAAAGTGGTCTCATTATATGCACATGTTGCGACAGTGGCGTCATAGTACAGAGAGTAGCGTCCCATTTAAACAAGTAACTTTACATCCGACCATTTTTTTTTTAAATTTTATGTTGGCAAAAATGTGCTACCGCACACCCCGCTGCCCGGGGAGGCAACGGGGTAGTGTGGGGCTCTCACCCACTAAAAACCCACCGTGCGCCCTCACCCGCCCTTGCTACGGCAGATCACGAGTACCGCGTCGTTACGACCGCGATCCGCAGGCGGCAGCCCTTCTCTTGAGCGACACCTCGCGCACTTGGGCGTCACACCTTCGCGGTAGGTTTCCGCGGAAGGCAGGGTACTCCCCGACCCCACCGTCCGCAGCCTCGGCTAGGGTGGCATCAGGCGCAGGTAAGCGTGCACACGCCGCCCCGCTCGCCGGCGGCGAATCGTGTCCGCGAAGGAGGAGGACTCCCGGGACCTCTCCGCCACCTCCTTCCACGAGATGACATCCTCGCAGAAGGTGGCGACCACGGTCCAGGCCCTGTCACTGCGACAGCGACAGGTCCACGCCGATAAATGCAACGAGTTCCCGGCGCTGCACATCCCAAGCCGGGCACGACTCGAGCGTGTGCCGCGCCGAATCCTAGCCGCAGTCGCAGTGGTGACAGCCTGGGGTCGTCTCCCTCCTAGCGATCATGTGCAGGTATTTGCCGAAGCAACCATGCCCTGACAAAACCTGCACCAACCGGAAGGTGAGGACCCCGTGCTGCCGCCCTGCCCATTCTTCCAAGATCAGCTAGAGCGCCCCCACGGTCCAGAGATCAGCCTGGGGCGTCTCCAGCCGAGATCTCAACTTTAGGACGGTGGCGCGGCGGGCATCTTCCCGCCACGATGAAATCGCGCTCGGCAAGGGACGGCTGCCCTCCACCCGTGCCGTCGACACCCGCTGATAAACGTCGGCGAGCACCTCCACCTCCAGATCCCACGAGGGGTTCCGGTCAATGCGCAGGCTGCATCGCGCGAGACCGTGCGGTATCCGCGTATTGCCCTGACCGCTACGACCCTCTGTGGACGCCACAAAAGGGCCCTATTGCGAGCGGCCAGGGACTCCGCCCACACGGGCGCGCCGTACAGTGCCATCGACCGTACTACCCCCGCGTAGAGTCGTCAACACGCGAGACTCGGTCCGCCCAAATTCGGCACCAAACGCCCGAGGGCGGACGCCGTGCCGACGAGCCTTGGCGCAAGACGGCGGAAGTGCTCGTCAAAGTGCCACCGTCCATCCAATACCAGGCCCAGATATTTGATGTGAGCGTGGATCGGGAGTCCCACACCATTGACCGTTATCGAGGCGCTGGCGGGTGGGCCACGTCGACTGTATTCGGAGACCGTCCCGGCTTCGGCTGGAGCACGAGCTTCCCCTCCTTCCAGCAGGCAGGGAACCGTCCGGACACCAGGCAAGCGTCGAACAGTCCCATCAGGCGGGGCTCTAGGTGGTCGAGGCCCAGGGCCAGCACTTGGGCGGGAACCCCGTTCGGCCCGGGGGCGGCGCTTCTCCGCATAGACCTCGGCCACCGCCCCCATTTCCGTCGTCGTCACGGGTGGTACCTTCCCGTTGTCGGCCTCCCGGTCGTCATCTGGCGGAGCCATGACCGGGGGTATGTGCACCGCCCGTGAAGGGAATAGTCCCTCAACCACCTCAGAGAGGAAGCCCGGCTGGAGGGTCTCCGTAAGGGTGGGCCCTGGGCGTGGAGCTTGTTGAGCGTCGCGCGGTACGGGCGTCCCCAGGGGTCACGTTCGAGACCCTTCAGCATCTCCTGCCTTTTCGCGTCTTTGGCGCGACAGATGGCCAGCTTAAACGCGGCGTGCGCACTGTTGTACGCCGCATACAGCCGGCCCTCCCGCTCTTCGTCGCGGATTCAGCGACGTCGGCTGCGGATGTAGGACCTGCGGGCACGAATACAGGCCGCACGGAGGTCCGCCAGCTCCGGAGAGCACCAGTAGACCCCCTTCCGTCGGGGCGGGCGCCGCACGCGGGGCATGGCCGCATCGCAGATCTGCGTATGAGGCCTACCTCAGCGCCCACGTCTTCCGTCAGGGGGGGAGGCAGCCAAGATTGAAAGATGGCCGCCTCCACCAGCAGGTCCCGGTCGAGCCTACCCACAGCCCATTGTGGAAAAGCGGGAGTTCTGTCCACCGCGTGACCCCTGCTGGCATCCTGAAGGGTCCGGGAGACCTCTATCTGAAAGTATCTGTGGTCAGATAGGGTCTCGACCTCCTCCAGGACTCGCCAGCTCCTTACACGTGCGGCGGCACTGGGGCTAGCGAACGAAAGGTCCACTATAGACCCGGTCTGCCCCTGCTCCAACTCCACCATCCGTGCCTCGAGGCAGCGGTTAGCCTCGTCGAGGCGCTGATTCTGTGCCTCGAGACGAGCGTTCTGCGCCTCGAGGCACTTATTCTGCTCTGCCAAGCGCTGAACGAATAGCGTAATTTCGTGCGCGGTGTCTTTCAGGCCACGCACGAAGTTTCCCTTCAGGTTCTGCGAACCAGCTGCCACCGTTTCCACTATGGCCACACTGTTCAGGGCCCTCTCTTCAAACTGGGCCGGCCCTATATGGCTGAGCTTTTCCGTTAGAAGTGCCAGGCGCTCCTCAGCGTTCTGCTCCGCCTCCAGCATTTGAGGCTTATCTCTGCCCTATTGGCAGATGTGGCACGTGGCGCAGGTGCCACAGGATGACTCGTGCCTCGACCCCTAGCGCTGTACTGCGCTTTCAGGGGAGGCATCTCGGCAGAGCAGCCCTCCGATTCCGTTGCCCCGCCACCCTGGGACATGGTGCGTTTGCGAGATGGGTGATCCACCTCCATCTGCCCCGCACACATGTCCGCAGCAGCCAAACACATTGAGCTGCCCGCCCTTCTGGTATTTGCCCTAAGGGCACAATCACCTTCCTCAGCGGCGGACATATCGGAAGCCGAATTAGCTGCCGAGCTGTCCGTCGCCGAAGCTCCCCCCTTCCACTTTCCTCGTCCTTTGCGAGGCTTACCTCTTGCACCGCGCAACGGCGCTTGTGGCGCGACCACTGATATTACTGTTGTGGGGGCCCTATTTACAGCCAGACCCCTTCGGCTGAGGCATCGAGTGTTGCACCCGACCCCGTAGTTTTTAAAAGAAAATGTGACCTTTTTTCCATTTCGTTCCCACGAGTATGGGAGAAAGGAGGTCCACCCGGGCAGAGCTCCCTGTACCCGGGTAAGCGTACATTTGTTACCCAACACAGGGGGTCCGCAGGTACCCTTGGGGCGCGCTCGAGACTGAACTACCCATCAGCCATGCATGTCCTCGCCGCGCGCCAGAACTTGAGATTCGGGGTAATTTTTTATAGAGGTTGTCTTTCTCGTGGTCCGGGCGAGCCAAGACCCTCGTTCCTGTATGCCCGCGAGACGTAACCACAGTTATCCGATCAGGTTTACGATTTTCGCTGTGGCCCTACTGTCCCCTCTCTCCAGAGCCCGGGGAGCCAGTCTAGCCCCACCGACTCCGACGCCTTGTCTATCCGCCGTGCCCTCCGCTGAGTTAGAGAGACACGCGGAGACCCGTCCTGTCCGGAATTTTAGCCGCCAGTGACTGCCGACGTTGCCCAGGGTGCACCACTAGGAGGTAAACCGGCACCACACCCCACTTTATATCCGACCAGCTGCAACCCGACTTCGACCGCGTGGAATTTAGATTTTTTATTATTTTTACTTAACAAAAGTAGCTTAAATGACTCTTTATAACAACAGCCATATATGTCCTGTGAAAGTCCCGTCCAAATTGGTCCAGCCGTTCCGGAGATTAATCGGAACAAACAGACAGGCAGAACGACAAACAAAAACTTAAAAAAATTGTGTTTTGTTATAGGTAGCGTATATACTCTCATATACATTTAGTAAAAAACTGTTATTTAGACATTACAAACAGACACTTCAATTTTATTTAGTTGTATGGAGTATAGATGTAAATCATAATAATAATAATCCATCTCCATCTATCCATCTATCAGCCTTTTAAAGTCCTATGCTGAACATAGGCCTCCCCAGGAATGGGGGATAGTGCCGTAATCGCCACGCTTGGCAGACGGGTTGGCGATCGCAGTGGATGTTGTTAATACTCGAAGGAGTGCTGCTGCCCACTCCTCCGGTATTCCCTCAGTCGGCTCTTACGACTCCCATGGGTGGAGAGGGGTGGGACAATTCTAAAGCCGGCCCCACACTAGTAATAGTTTCCCCTTAATACTTAGGACTCTGACCGTGATCTGCTCTGTGGAGTCAAAGGAAGGTACAGTATGTGAAAGTTGTTAAAAACAAAGTTTAAGTATTTTTATACAATACAAAATCTTATGAGATAATATTTCTTTGAACCCCCCTTAGATCGTATATATTATAATATTGTAATTTAGTCACAGATATGAATAGTTCGGTTCCAGCAGTTCATTTGCCAAAGTGACTGACATGCTTAGATTTACTGAAAACGCAGCATGTACTTATCTACATGACAATGGCTGACGCTCTTGCCCTCACTGGTGAATACATCTGACGATTTTCTATACTATTAAAAAACTATAAAATTCACCTAGGTATATGAAATTTCTAAGGGTATGAAATTATTTTATGCACAATCTCCTTCTTCAATGCCGCAGACTATCTATACTATTATAAAGCTGTAACAGAGCTATGTTTGTACATCTAAAATACTTGAGAAAAAAATACTGTATTAGGCTTTATAGGCGTGTCTGAACACAAAACATTTTCATGTCTGTTTGTTCGTTCGCGCATCACGCAAAAACTACTGAACGGATTTCAATGCAACATTTTTTATTTGATAGCTCTTGATTAGACTTAAAAACTGGTAGCTATACATTTTATCCTGCTACTAAATCGGGAACCTGAAATATAACCTAAAAAGTAGCTTATGGCTGCGGCGGAATCGCGGGTGAAGGCTGGTTACTTAAAAATTATCTAAAGTGCTATCAAATGATTTTAAGTAATGTACGGACCGGTACGGGTCTTCTACTATTAGCGATGTATTGTTTCTACGTTTGCCGAATCTATAGTCTTTTGTCAAACAAAAAGCTATTGTTTTACTAAAGCTAGTTATATATTGAGACAAAACTGAATGCCTCGCAAACAAAGTCTAATGCTAATTAGGATATAGGATTTACAACAAATGCTGACGCAGTATTAGAATATCAGAGGATATGAAAATATAGGACCCGACTGAATAAGTTTGAATTTTTTACTTGTTATCAAGCGCTCGATACGCTAGCTAGACTATGTACCAGAATGACCATTTTTTGTACTGCAAAGAGGTCATAGGGTCCGTCTGATGGTTGTCGCATCTAACCTACCTAGCTGGTGGTATAAACCTAACACATCTAGGCAATGACCATGCGGTCGCTTTATGGGTGTAGATTGAGAAGAAAACTACAACAAAACAATATAACTAACAGCGTATATTATAGAAACCACTAGTAATTAACAATATATATATACACTAAAATCTCAAGGTGTAGGTTCTAGGCACAAGATGAGGTGAAGTAGCCGAACGATCTATGGCTACTCAACTTCAGTGTCGGTGATCGATGCGTAGTAAAAGAGCGGCAGCAGGCACGCCGCGATATATATATATATATATATAGGGCTTCGCTGGTGCGACGTATGACGTCACATGGTAAGTGGTTACGTTGCTGCCTTGTAAAAAGTTAAGGTATACCGGGTTCAGAGCTGACCACTTTTTGTACTACGACGGCGGTAAAAAAGCATACATTCGTATACACACATACATACTATAGACGCAACACACCACACCACACCAGAGGCATCATTAGCGAGTTACGAAATCCAATGGAAGGGATAGGAGGTGGAGGGGAATGATAATAAGGAGAAGATTTGTTGGTGTGATTTGAGGAGGAGTTGTCCGTGTGGTGACGGACTAAGAATACAAGTGTCACTACCACATTCTTTCTCACGGGTGTCGTATGAGGCGATTAAGGGAAGTAAGCAATTATCATCCATTGCATGACTGGTGGTAGGGCTGGGTACCAAGTGGGAGTACTCACTTGGTATCGGGCCCGAGCGGGTTGGTAGCACCATCTCCCGTGGGACCGGCCATGAAGCACATCGTTGTGTTTTGGCTGTAGCAGGAGATAGCCGTTTATTCTTTCATTTCATAGCGGTGAAATGAAATGGTGAGAAGCGGCTTGACAATACTCTCGGTATAGTTGAGTCCATGAGCGACGGTTACCATTTACCATCAGATGGGCCGTGGCTCGTCTATCACCAAAAGCAATAAAAAAAAGCATCACGAAGGGGTTTAGGCCCGTGGCACTCACTGGTATATTTAATTGAAAATAATAAAATTGTTAATAATTCTTAACTTATGGTTAATTTATCAACGGTGGAGGTTTTTTGTGCAGTAAGATCACAAAGGAATATATTAGAGCTATCATTGTACTCTGTAATAGTATTGTAGATTTAATTTAATTAATTTCAAGTAATTACTGTCCTCCATAATGCTTATAATTATATTACAAAAAAAATTATAACTAAAAATAGCAACAGACAATGAGTAGTAATATTTAATTGCTGTAAAGAGATAGAATGTTCACTAGTTCTTAAATCTAATCAAGAGCTATACAATAAATATTAATATAACATAGCTTCACGCCTGTATTCCCCAAAGGGGTAGGCAGAGGTGTATAACTCACCCACGGTTCGCCAGCTATATTTAAGTCCCACGTAATAGGGGGTGAGCCTATTGCCATCTACCGGGCACATTTCCAAACTCCGGGCTGCTACTAAAGTATCAGTTTATTAATATAACCGTGATGCGCGGTACAAACAGATAAAATTATTTAAGGATTAGACAAGGTTAGCCGGGTCATAGATCCACTTCGTGGTCCTTTCTTCTTCAACGGTTATCGGTTTGTTAAATGATGTGGCCTGCTCATTGCCACTTTAGCGATGACTCTCGTTATCAGTTCCCCATGTGTTGGTTTTGTCTTTACCTGGGAAACCCTGCGGAGATCGTTGAGCATGGTACTCCAGCAATTCTACCGTGATCACGATCTCGTCAGCAAATCGAAGACGAGTGATGCATTCGCCACTAATGTTAATATCGTATCAGGTCCAGGTTCAGAGTTTGAAAACATCTGCTAGTGCAGCGGTGAAGAGTTTCGGGAATATATTGTCTCCCTTTTTTTATATTTTTGTTTGTTAAGGCGGGAAAAAAATTTCCTAACCGCACATCCCGTCATTCGGGGCAACGAACAGGGTAGTGTGGGGCCTTCACCCATTAAAGAAACCCGCGGTGTGTCTTCTCTCCGCCTTTATTGGCGGGCCACTGGAACTATGTTACATTCCTTCGGTGGTCCAATATCTATGTATATACATTCAGTCAAGAAAGCATTGGGAATGGATGATTTGTTTATGGTTCCAAATTAAATTTTTTGTTTTGTTGTTGTTAGATTGGCAACAACTATTATCCATTTTGGCGCGGAGTTTGAGTTGCATCTGTTATTTATATGAAATACAGTGCTTGTATATTATATCTAGTGTACACACGTGCAAATTTCATAATAGACAAAAATATCGAACAAAGAGTTTGTCTTAAATTTTGCATCGCCAATGGAATTTCGTATTCGGAGTCACTGAAAATGTTACAGAAGGCTTACGGTGAATCGACTTTATCAAAAACACGTGCTTATGAGTGGTACAAAGCGTTTAAAAGCGGTCGAGATGTGATGGATTTGCCTCGCTCTGGTAGGCCATCAACGTCTGCAACTGAAGTTAACATTGCAAAAGTAAAGGAAATTGTGACTGAAAATCCTCATTCAACTTTGAGAGAGATAGCCGCCGAACTTTCTGTGTCTCACGAGTCGATTCGTACAATTTCCATAATCACTTGGATATGAAACATGTTTCCACTCGGCTAGTCCCAAGAGACCTGAATTTTCTCCAAAAACTCAATCGCATAAGAGTCGCTGAGTGAGGACATGCTAGAACGAGTCAATTCCGATCCAACATTCATGAAACGCATTGTTACTGGTGACGAGAAGTGGGTTTACGAGTTTGACATGCAAACTAGTCAACAAGCTTGGGAGTGGCGACTTCCAACTGAGCCGAAACCGAAAAAACCACGCCAAAGTCGATCAAAAGTCAAAGCCATGTTGACTGTTTTCTTTGACTATCGCGGTGTTGTGCACTCGGAATTCTTGCCAGAAGGTCAAACGGTAAATAAAGAATATTATTTGAGCGTTATGCGGCGTTTATGAGAGCAAATTCGACGAAAACGGCCAGATTTGTGGAAAGAAAATTCTTGGATTTTGCACCACGATAATGCGCCTTTGCACAAGGCCATAATTTTGAATGAATTTTTGTCCAAACACTCAACAAATACCATCGAGCAACCACCATATTCACCAGATATGGCTCCAGCCGACATCTTTCTTTTTCCTAAACTCAAATTACCACTTCGTGGCACCCGTTTTCAATCGGTAGAAGACATAAAGGAGAATTTGCGGCGAGAACTGAAATCAATTCCGGAAACAGCGTTTAAAAAATGTTTTGATGATTGGATTATTCGTTGGCGTAAGTCTATCGTTTCTGAAGGAGCATACTTTGAAGGTGATAAAATAAATTTGGATGAATAACAAAAATTTTGTGTATTATTGATCTTTTCCCGGTACTTTCTTGACAGAGTAGTATATTGTCTCCCTGTCTAACACGATCGGTTTCATACTCCTGTCCTGAATTCGGACTGACATGGTGGCATATAAGTACTTCAACATTTCCACTGGTGGTCAATTTGGTTCTAATGAGTCTGCAGTTAGTGCCAGCCCAGGTTTCGATTATACCGTGGTCTTTCGCGTAGTCCACAAACGCTAGATATTGAGGCCGATTTTATTCCTCGGTCTTCTATGAGAGTATAACATAACGAGCAGTGTTTTAACCGACTTCAAAAAATGGAGGAGGTTCTCAATTCGGATGTTTATATTTTTTATGTATGTTCGGGAATAACTCCGTCATATATTGAAGGATTTGCAAATTTATTTTTTTGTTTGAAAGGGATTTATGCCGAAATGGTTCCATTTAATTATTATAGAAATCAGCGCAGTAATTTTTAAAAAAACAACAAAAATCTAATAAAATGTATACATCGATGATATTTTTTCGTTTAATCTCTATTTTTTTCATTTAGAGAGGTCTCCCCATCATGTACCACCTATCCTAATCTACGCACCTATTTTATAAAAAAATCACTAAAAGCAAAAAAAATAAACAATTAAAAAAAAAGAAGTCCGCCTTAAAAATACACCCAGGAACTAAAAAGCAATAAATAATTGGTATTTACATACAATTTCCGTGCTAGATACCTACTGATTTGTATGTAAAATGCTTATCATCTAGAAACTTTTTGTGAAAGTGGAAAAAGAAATATTCGAACTTACGTCTTCCTCTATCCGGCAGGATGCTATAGACCTCTAAACTATCGTAGAACCATATTAAAACTCCCAATTTACGGCTTCATATTATTATAAGCATGAAGCCGTAAATTGGGAGTTTAAAAGACCAGCGCCATCTACCGATACAGTACGCTTAATTCTAAGAATCTTAGATGATGGCGTGATTCACGATATAATGTTATTGTGATTTATTTTTGTGAAAGTTGCTTATTAGATTTATACAGTCTTATAAAATCATAAGCTGAATGCACTCATTATTTTAAAACAATAATACAAGTATTTATGACAATTTGGGGTTTGTTTTAGCCGGAATCACCTAGTAGATAATGTTTTAAATGCACATTGCAGATCACAATGACAATGAAACAAAAAAGGAGTCTACAGAACGACGACATGTCCAACAACAACGCGGTGTGTATCACGACAAACAGACGCGAAGACAAGGTCTACACATACGCAGAAGCCATCAACTTAGCAGGTTATTAATATTTCAACAACTTATAAACCTTAGTATAAAACCCGATGTTTCGACCGAGTTACACCGATCGTGGTCACGGGTAGACTGATGTCAGCTCAGCGACGTCTTCGTAATGAGCGGGCCTCCTCAACCACCCTCACATTTTCACTATTTTTATTTGTTGGAATGGCGGTATTTTTACACACACCACTAACGGTGTCTTCACACTGGCGAATTGAACCGCGTTTATAACGCTTGCACATACTGATGACAGGATTCCAAGGTGTAGACAATCTGTATCCATCTTCCCTATTGAAATTACGGTGTTTTTTTATTTCTACAGCTTCACGTACTATCCTGGAATAATAGTGGCGGTCGGTGGACAAGACTTGTGGTTTATGTAGTTCTATCCTGACTCCAGTACGTGCTCAGCTACAGCGGATTTTTTTTCTCCGCAGAGATCGCATTTCGACCGCATTGAGTTTACTCTCATGCTCCTTTTTACATACCCAACTCTCGCTTCCATATAATAACGTTGGGACAAGCACTGCGTTGTTTATTGCGACACGCGCCTTCTGGCTGAGGTGGTGGCTGCCGAGAAGTTGTCCCAATGCTCCGTTCACTCTATTTCCCGCATTCACTCTTCGTTCTACATCAGTGGTGTACCTTCCATCCCGACTGTATCCACATCCAAGATATACAAATTCATCCACTTGTTCTAGCACACCATTTCCTATCGCTACTCTAACATCTGTTCTGGCTTCTTCTCTTTCAAAAACCAATACTTTGGTTTTGCTCACATTCACACGTAGGGGGCCTACTTTTCTTACAATCTTCTGCCATTACGTCGACTAGGGTTTGCAGGTCAGTCGGTAATTATACCTTATTAAAATCTTATCGTGATTAGGACCCGTTAGTCTTATATTATTGTATGATGTGTACAAATTGCGAAAGTTTAAAATCTATTCTGAGAACAAGACTAACGTGATGTGGAGATTGGGAATGACCGTTGGTCAGTGTGATGGCTTAGCGGTTAGAGCACTTCCCTGGATTGGAAGGGACGCAGGTTCGATTACCGCTCGCGCTAAAGTTAAAAGAACTTTTCCACATTTTCAAAAACTTTTGTTACAATTTTATTGACTACACAGATGGCGGAGTGGTTTAGATACCGGCCTCCCGTCAGAGTCTTGCGGGTTCGATTCTCACACAGGACAACTCTTTGTATGATACACAAACGGTTGTTCTGAGTCTGGCTGTACTTTGTATGTTTGTAGTCCCTGCGATACAAGGATTATTCCTTAGCGCAGGGTATAGCTCTCTTCCGAGGTGTATTGGCGGGCGTCCCAAGAGCGGGCGAGGGATGGTCGTCTCCTGCCCAGCGAGGTGGCGAGGTGGCGAGGTGGCCAGGTAGCGGGGCGAAGCCCGCCAAGCTGCCATGGCCAGTTGGAGGGCGCGGCTAGAGACGCCCCGGGCCGGTCTCTGGTCTTCGTAGGGGCGCCAGCCTATGCTGGAGGAGTGGGCAGGGTGCAAGGAGTCCTTACCTTCCGACTGGGTGCAGGTGCTGTCGGGGCATGTTTGCTTTGGCAGATATCTGCACATAGTCGCAAGGAAGGAAGCGACTCCGGGCTGTCACCATTGCGGCGAAGAGGGCCAGGGAGGAGGATTCTTCCACTGACCCAAACCACCGCCAGCGACTGGGGTGGCGCAGGCGCGAGTACTTGCACCTCATGCCGTGCTAGCTGTGGCTGTGGGTGGATTGACCGGGGAACGTCCGCCACCAGCAAGGCCTCCCGCGAAGGTACGACGCTCCGTGTGTGGATGCGTCGCTCAGTAGAGGGTACCGGAAATGGTAAGCCGCCGGCGGACCACTGAAGTAGTCCAACACAGTACCAGTTGTCTGTCAACACAGGTGGAGAGACAACACACGGCGGGTTTATTTAGTGGATGAAGGCCCCACACTACCCCGTTCGTTGCCCCGAACGACGGGGTGTGCGGGTGTGGTAAGGTACATTTTTTTTTTCCGCCTAAACAAAAAAAAGGGTATAGTCCTCTTAAAAAAATATCTGTATTTTAGCACTTGGCAGGCTCAGCTACTTTAAAGAAGTATCTAATCTTAACGTTTTTTTTCCAATTGTGTGATTTGTTCCAATATAATATAGATAATAGTTTTTATCCCGATTATTTCCTTTTTTATTTCACGAATGAATTATGTGTACCCCAGAAACGTGTAGTCTGATCTGCTAGTACCTATACATTATCTATATATTTATATATAATTGATTTCCACCGACATATTGACTCATCACGATATCTTTGGAACCATATGGCGTAGAGACTTGAACTTTGGTAGGAATATTCCTTTCGCGAGTAGAGGTCAGCGAAGAACGGATTTTACGAAACTCATATCCAAAATATATATTTTTATCTGCTATCGTATACAAACTTCTACACTCATTATCACAACAACACAAACAACATGTCAACCGTTGCTATGGTAATCATTGATGTGGTTATTAAAGTACAATAATATCATGCTAAAAGTTGGTTTTTAACAAAATAATTTTAATTATATAAACATAACATAGTTAAAGAGTATTTGGCATTTGTTTATTAGTTTTTATAGACTTATTTTAGATATTCCGATTTCTATAATATTTCAATTGGCGTTAGTTTAATAGTTTTTTTTTAAAGACATTACAGATTACAAATTATTTGTGAATGTGGAAAAAGAGAACTTTAGTGCGAGCGGGATTCGAACTGCGTCCCTTCCAATCTAGGGAAGTGCTCTAAGTCACTAAGCTATCACACTGATCAACGGCCATACCCAATCTCCACATCACAATTATTGTCTTTACGACCCACTCCACCTATTGGATGCAACGTATTTTGACCAGATCGGAGACGTTCTTTAGGAAGGCCATGTTAAGAGTACTCGAAACCAATGAGCAAGCATGAAAGTGCTAATAAAAGTAGATGAAGCGAAATATGTGTGTCAGGTGAGAAGTGGTCTCTGCCTATTTCTACGGGAAAAAGGCGTGACAATATGTATGTATGATTTTATAAAATAATAACAACACTGTTTAGAAAGAACGAGAGAAAAAGAGACAAGAGAGTTTTTCAAAAGAGATTTTGGTATTATTAGGCACATTGATACGTTGCGGAAAACAATACTAAACGAAATGAGTACAGGAAAGCGTAATCTGCACTAATTTATAGTGGACATTTTTAGTGGCTAAATTGTGGATCTTCTCTGTTTTATATATCAACTGCCTCTATGGTGTAGAGGTAGTGTAAGCGATTGCTGATCATGAGGTCTCGGGTTCGATCAGTGTGATTGAGCTTTTTTGTAAAAAGAAAAATTCTCAGTAGAGGCCCGAAGTTTGGAAATGTGCCCGGTAGACGGCAATAGGCTCATCCTCTATTACGTGGGACTCAAACATAGCTGGTGAATCGTGGGTGTGTTATACACCTCTACCTACCCCTTCGGAGAATACAAGCGTGATGCTATTTTTTTTATACCATCCATCAGCCCTTCAACGTCCACTGCCGGACATAGGCCTCCCCAAGACAACTCCTCAACGAGCGGTCCCGTCATGGGGGATAATGCCGTAATTGTCACGCTTGGCAGGCGGGTTGGCGATCGCAGTGGATGTTTGTTAATACTCGAGGGAGTACTGCTGCCCACTCCCCCGGTATTCCCTCAGTCGGCTCTTACGACTCCCGTGGGAAGAGAGGGGTGGAACAATTCTAAAGCCGGCCCCACACTACTAAAGGCTATTTGTTTATACATCAATGTTTATAACACATAATTAGAATAGGCTGTACGACTTGATTGTGAGTAAAACGGTAAGTTTGCCACCCCCTGAGTGGATGGCGTGGTAGCCTATGGACCAAAGGCAACCTTCGCGAGTTGGGGTGGACCCAAGAAAAGCTATAGGACATGAAGAGAAATGATGATATAGAGGAGATGAGGAAGTGGTCAGTTAAAATAATAAGAAGGAAAAGGGGGGTGGTTTGGTAGGTTGCTAACTTTGAGATAGAAACACACATATTTAGACTTTTTTGAATTAAGAATGTTAAATTTCATTTTATATTTGATATAGGACTCACATACAGTTCAATGGTTTTATAAAATCGCGGGTAAAATAGGGGACCGAAACGGTTCGACCGATTCTTATTGTGTAAGGGTCTTAGAATAGGATGTAAACTATTTTTCATACCTCTAAGTGATAAGGCCCAACCCCAAACTTCTTATTTTGTGGATCAATTTTTTTTTATTACATTTGGTGGCAGACGAGCCACGGCCCATCTGATGGTAAATGGTAATCGTCGCTCATGGACTCAACTGTACCGAGAGTATTGTTAAGCCGCTTCTCACAGTTTCATTTCACAGATATGAAATGAAAGAATAAACGGCTATCTCCTGCTACAGCCAAAACGCAACGATGTGCTTCATGGCCGGTCACACGGGAGATGGTGGTACCAACCCGCTCGGGCCCGATACCAAGTGAGTACGCCCACTTGATACCCAGCCCTACCACCAGTCATGCAATAGATGATAATTGCTTACTTCCCTTAGTCGCCTCATACGACACCCGTGGGAAAGAATAGGGTGGTGACACTTGTATTCTTAGTCCGTCACCACACGGAAATCAAAATTTAAAACGTTATTTTCAAAAAAAAATTTTTATGATTCGGCATATAAGTTAGTTATTTTTTTCTACGCTAGAAATTCCCTAGAAATAATTTATATGGCAAAACAACGTTTGCCGGGCTAGCTAGTATTAATATAGGTACGTATTATTTATTAGGACTTTACGAACAGCACATATATTTTGAACGTTTGATTCATGACGTCAATTTAATACATACCTCATTTAAATTGACGGTGTGCAACTAGTGTCTATATTGCACGCCTCATAAGCGAAGCGTTGAGGTGGGTTCTACTCCCGGTTGACACGGCACAGCTAATTTTTCAAACTTAAAATGTCTCTATTTATCATATATTGCACTTGTAAAATAATATCTACACACACATATAAAGAACAAACACTATTTTTAACACTCATGATATTTTTGATGCCATTTTTGTTAGTTAAACTAGTTAATAAGCTGTTTGAAAAAAAATCTGGCTTGGACGTCCGTGAGTTGTAGGTAATATATGTTAACACGATAACGACCAAAATACTTAATTAGTCGAGTCTTTTTTTTTTCGTTTACGAATTATTATGACTAGGAATAGAGCCCTATTACTTTTCACGTTCTGATACGATGTGGTTTAATTGTTATTAAATAAACAAAAAAATACTGAATATTTACGGCATTTACGCTCGACGCGACACTAAAACCAGCGCCTTTCATGAGAACTACCTACCTTTTTAAGTACGCATAGCCACATAGTGGTTTTACTATCGTCAACAGAACGGAACAGGTACATTGTTTTTTGTTAAAAGAAAGTTTTTACCTTTGCTTGACAAACTGATGATATTTGTCAAGTATAATAACTATTTTATCCATAACAATAATTAAAAACACTAAACACACTTAAATAATAACACACCAACGTTATAAAACACGAAAACCAAGTTAGGAAGATAAATGGTTTAGAGATTTCTTGTTGAACCCATTGATTTTTAAATAATACGAGTTATTGTCCAAAGTTGCAATTTTCTATTGATAGATGTCGCTGTTTTAAAGTAAAAGAGATATTGACAAATGCAGCCTTAGCAGTTGCTGTTGTATAAATAGAGCCACAATTGAATATTGCTTTTTTTGTAAGGAAACTAGCGATGTCTTTTTGTTTTCTTAAATTGTTTTTGTTTACAGTTCAAGTTTAATAAATTATTCAATTTTACATGTTTATATATATGCACTTATGCAGGTATATATGTAAACTCATGGATTGTTTTTCTTACTAATTGCCAGATGGCGCCTTGCAAAATGACAGAGGTAGACCAATATAGAAGTACTTCTTAAAATTAGCGCTAGATGGCGTATAAGACATAAAACCCACTTTAGTACTTTTTGAAATTAGCGCTATCCATGTGATTTATTGAAAACTACTTACTTACTTAAACCAATACATTATCAGTTACTTATCAAATAATCAATTTTATTGTAAAAAATTAAGATTATGAGGCGTGCAGTTTTGGATTTTCCAAAGTATTTAATTTTCTGGTAATCTTCAGGCAATGGTAGCTACAGCATAGGCCTGCTGGCAACCCTGAGCGTCTGCACTTTGGCGATGGGGGTGGATATGTTCGGCTTCTCCGTGGTGGTGACCGGCTGCACCTGTGATTTCGACCTGGATATTAGACAGACTAGTATACTCCTATCTATGCCTTTTGTAGGTGAGTTGAAATATTTGTTCCCATAATATAAAATATTTGTAAACACAAATAGTTTGGACCCGATTTGTGCACGTTTGACGGGCCTCGTGGCGTAGTCGGTAGTGTAACCGACTCCCGTACACGAGGTCGTGGGTTCGATTACCACTCAAGACAATTATTTGTGTGGTATGTATTTACAAAAAAAAATAATATAATATATTTATTAGGAGTATATCCGTAATCTGGTACACATAGCACAAGCGTTAAGCTTTGTTTGGGACCAGAGGACGTTGTGTGAAATGTCCGTGAATATTTATTTATTTATTTTTATAGGCCCCCGCACTTGTTCGTTGCCCTAGGTCCCACGAACGACTGAAGTAACGTCTTCCAGTTCCAGTGGTCCACCAATACAGTCGGAGAGAGGGCACACGGCGGGTTTATTTAGTGGGCCCTACACTACTGTGTTCGTTGTCCTGAACTACCCGGGTTTGCGGTTAGGTCTATAACAAAAGGATCCCAAGGCTTTTTATACGGACCGACTGCTTATGCGACCTTCACTACGTAAATAAAGGGACAAGTGGCGACCTTAGAACTTCCCTAAAATGGTTGTTGTTGGTATCTATTAATTAAATATATTTACTTCTATTTAATTAAGAAGCGTTTATTCTTCGTTACGCAATAATTAATAATTAGAGCTATGTAACATACAGGTACCGGACTGCCAGGATATTTGACAGCAGCGACTGTATATTTTGTCTTTCAACGCACGGAGGAGGTCAGGTGTCAACAAATAGGTGCCACTTTTTGGTGACCCATCTAATGCCAGTCGAGCGAAAGTAGCTCAACCTTGCCAATCATCCGAACTACAAGTGCACAACTAGTGTTATATATTCATTGTAGCTATACCTACATAAAAAAAATTATAGAAAAATCGGCGTCGCCAATTCCAAGGCCGTGTGGGGCCGGCTTTAGAATTGTCCCACCCCTCTCTACCCATGGGGGTCGTAAGAGCCGACTAAGGGAATACCGGAGGAGTGGGCAGCAGCACTCCCTCGAGTATTAACAACATCCACTGCGATCGCCAACTCGCCTGCCAAGCGTGGCGATTACGGCACTATTCCCCATTGGGGAAGCCTATGTCCAGCAGTGGACGATGAAAGGCTGATGGATGGATGGATGGATGAATTCCAAGGAAGGGTATAGGAGGTGGAGATGAAGAATAATAAGGAAAGGATAAGAAGAGGGTGTGAGCCTCCAGCGCTCTCACTCACTATGTGAGACGCAACAGTAGGAGTATCTACCTTAAACACAAAGTGGAAAATGCGTAATCGAAAACAACAGCCACAAGCAGGACTTTCGATTTCACATTTTCTACTTTGTGTTTAATGTATATGGCTAAGCATGTCAAATGTTAAAAATATCTAAAATAGGAGTATCTACCGTTGTTTCCCACTGATCTTCTGTAAGAAGGTGGTACTTCTCCAACCGAGCCGGCCCATTCATGCTGGGATAAGCAAGGCTACCACTACCATACCTAGATAAATAAATAAATATTCACGGACACTTTCACACAACGTCCTCTGGTCCCAAACTAAGCTTAAAGCTTGTGCTATGGGTACCAGTGGGTCTAGCTAAGTTGCATTCTATGATCGCTAACGCAACGCTAATAAAAAACTATTTAAATTTATGGGAATTTGACATCTTTAACCATAGATAAAGAACCTATATTTATCTAATTCTTTAACAATATCTATAACGCTAAGACACGTGACTTAAGTTAGAGATGTCAAATTTCCATACATTTTAATAGTTTTCTATTAGCGTTAGTGATCATAGAATGCAACGACCCCCTGATTGCGGATATAATACATATATATATATATTACTTTTTTTTTTGTAAATACATAGGTACGCATAATAGATAGAAAACACCCAGACGCAGTACAAATATCTGTGTTCATCACACAAATAATTGTCCTCAGTGGGAATCAAACCCACGACCTCGTGCACGGAAGTCGGTTGCACTACGGACTACGCCACGAGGCCCGTCACAGTCAATCAAACGTCAATTTTAATGTCGGAATGATGTTATTTGTTTACAGGTCCAATAGTAATGGCTTACCCATGGGGCTACATCTCCGACACCCAGGGTCGCAGGAAGAGCCTTGTTATAGCCATGTGGGTCAGCTTCGTGGTATCCATTGCGGGCGCTTTTTCGCCTAATTGGATTTACTTAGCTGTGTTTAAATTCATTAGCACAAGTTTGTAAGTATATTTTCTTTAATTAGCAATCACTATCAATTATAGTAATCGTAAACTATATATTAAAAAAGAGTTTCTGTCCACGACTTCGTCCTAATTGTCTTCAGAATATAAATACGTCACTATACGACACACTAATGATCTCTATGCTAAAATTGCTATCAAACAGGGCTATCCATTGTTAAGAAATGAAATAGTAGCCTATTAATTAATTGCAAAATTAAAATTACCATATTGGATTAATGCATGTAAATGCTTCCGATAGGTGGTAAAGACAAATGTGATGTGGAGATTGGGAATGGCCGTTGGTCAGTGCGATGGCTTAGCGGTTAGAGCACTTCCACGGATTGGAAGGGACGCAGGTTCGATTCCGCTCGCACTAAAGTTCTCTTTTTCCACATTTCACAAATAATTTGTTGCACTCTTACTTTAAAATACTGCAATGTCCATTAACTTCTACTTCAGCGAATATTATAATTATTTATACTTGCTGCAACACTGTATTAATGCTGTAATATGAATAGTTCTGATTGGATTTTTTAACACAATGCATGTTGTTATTCCTGTAATAATTAATGTCACAAATATATATATATATACATATGACTGGACACTTATTTAACACGCTTTTATTAGTTTCACTTGTACGTTTGTTTGTAACCGATTCTTTGACTTCGATTTTGACTCATTTTTCAACGATAAGATTTTGTTTTTGATCTATATTCTTTAGCATTGGACATGCTCAGCTACTTTTTAAGGTACAAATTATTTGTGAATGAGGAAATATATTTCGTTCAAACTTTGTAGACTTATCGAGGGCCGATGGCAAATTAACAATTCGATGAGATTATCTCATTATCCTAATTAAGACGGTCAGGATTAATTATAACAGAATCTACGAACGTGATTTTTTGAGACTAAAAAGAAGAAAATAAATTAAAGTTTAAAAAACTAAAATAACACGCTTTAAATAGCTAGTTGAACTAAAAGGTAGTAAATAATATTGCAAATAAATAATTCTTAAAAAAGCGTGAGGTGCTTAGAATCAAATGTTACAAATAGTTCACCTATACATATAGTAAAAAGCGCATCCGAGGCCCAACGGAAGACTGGCGTAGGCTTTTTTATGGAATCTAGCACTACGCTGAGTTGCAGCTGTTTTGTGACGAGTAGCTTTTATTTATGTACCCCCCTCCCCCGTGTGTACTTTTTCCTTTTTATTTTTAGTTGTTATTATTTTCTTGTTGCAACAAAGTTTTCTTTCAATCTTTCTAATAGTGATTTATAATTCTTCAAAAATCCTAAAGATATTTTATTTGCATTAATCAATTGAAGTCCATGTGGGGCCGGCTTTAGAATTGTCCCACCCCTCTCTACCCACGGGAGTCGTAAGAGCCGACTGAGGGTATACCGGGGGAGTGGGCAGCAGCACTCCCTCGAGTATTAACAATATCCACTGCGATCGCCAACACCCCTGCCAAGCGTGGCGATTACGGCATTTCCCCTATGACGGGACCGCTCGTTGTTGCGTTCTCTTGGGGAGGCCTATGTCCAGCAGTGGAAGTTGAAAGACTGATGGATGGATGGATGAATCAATTGAATCCGTGTGAAGAGCGGGCAGGTCACTTTATTTCGTGCTATAATACTTCATGCTAATATTATAAATGTGAAAGTCTGTGAACATGTTTGGGTGCTTGTCCATCAATCAGCCTAAACGATGAGCGGTTTTTAAATTTGGCACTCGACACTCAATTAACATAGTAGAATCCTCATTTATGTCAATAAAGTTATTAGTATGTAGTATATTTGTGGTATACAGATTATCAGGATAAATACATGACTGTGGGATATGTCTATATCACTCTATGGATCACATTTTGTAGTTCACGCACACTAAGTTACGAGCAGAAGTTAGTAAATGACATCACATTTGGTTTGTATTCCCCGAAGGGGTAGAACAGAGGTGTATTGCACACCCACGGTTCACCAACATGTTTAAAGTCCCACGTAATAGGGGGCGAGCCTATTGCCGTCTACCGGGCACATTTCTGGGCTGCTACTGAGAATTATCTTTTTACGAAAAAGCTCAAACACACTGCCCAGCCTGGGGATCGAATCCGAGACCTCATGATCAACATTCGCTCATACTACCGCTGCACCACAGAGGCAGTTGTTAGTAATTTATAAAAATATAGTTGCAGCTGTGCTCAGTCAGTCTCCTACACACTCCTGGGAGAATCCTGTTCGGAAAGAGTCCGGGACTCCTACATGTTGATCATGACTAGCGTGTTGGACTTCAGCTTAGCTGCCTATGTTGGTAATGTATCTTCTTATTGATATTTAGTTGAGTTTTAGCTATAAATAGCAATTCTCGTTCATGGAACTAATTTTACTAAGGAATGGTTCAGAATAAATTAATGTCGTTTGTCTGTCACAGCGGCTCACCGATATTTATTTAGTAACAATTGGTTAAATGGACGCCAATACCTTCTGTAAAAATCTTCTGTTCCAATGATATTATTTGTTTACTTCTTTTGTCACTTTCTTTTATCACACCGTTAGGAAGGAATGAAGTGGTGATATGTAGACTTCTGAATCCATCACTTAACATACTCTCTTTGGTCTGGAAAGAAACACCATGAGATTGTGAGCACAAAAACCTAATGAGATAATATTGTAAAGATGTATAATCGTGGGTTTTAATATGTCGCTAAATCTCATATATTTATATATTAGCCAAGTCAGACCTTAGGCTTCAATATAGTATCCTAAGTTATAAGAAGAACTTATGTTGTTATAAATTAATTTCAGGACTGACCATTGAACTTAGCACCCATTTAGATCTCACTTCTTTTGTCGTTGAAGGAAACAACCAAGGCATATATCATATTATTGAACTCTCATTTCACCTTTATGTTTTTGATGGGATTGAGTATTAAGTGTAGCCTCTCTCCCTTGAAATTCTTAATCTCTGTCATAAGAGAAAGCTCGTGGTATTAAACAGTGTAAAAGGTTGATAAATGATCTTCTGTTTATAGCTTTAAGGTTTAATTTATCGATTACAGTGGTAGCGTACTTCATCCTGAATCTTGACTTCACTCTCAGCATGGGCTTTGTGGAGTTCACGCCTTGGCGTCTTTTGGCGTTGACTCTGGCATTACCCTTGGGTATAGGAGCAGCTGGTATCAGCTTCTTCTATGAAAGCCCAAAGTTCCTTGTCAACGCTGAAAGGCATAAAGAGGCCTTGGATAGTTTGTGGAAAATCTGGAAGAGGAACAGGGGCAAAGGTGATAAATATCCTGTAAGTATAGCTCTCTTAATTGCTTTGTTTTATTGCTTATCGTGGCAGACGAGCTACGGACCATCTAATAGTAAGTGGCGATCACCTTTCATAGACTCAACAATACAAGAATACTGGCAAGCCGCTGCACAACATTTTATTTCGCGGTTGGGAAATTAACGAATACCAATGCCTTCGGCCCTTAACCAAAATATACCGAGGTGCATCACGGTAGGTAACATGGGAGACGGTGGTGGACAGCGGACGCTGGATACCGACTCACTTGGGTTCGACAACAAGTGAGTACTCCCACTTGATTGCCAACACTTCCACCAGTTTTGATCTATATTTTTTAGCATTTGACACGCTCAGCTACTTTTTAAAGTACAAATCATTTATGAATGAGGAAAAATGTGACGAGGAGATTGGGTATGGCCGAAAAGTCGGTGCGGTAGCTCAGTGGCTTAGAGTACTTCCCCGGATTGGAAGTGACGCGGGTTCGTTTCGCTCGCACTGAAGAGCTCTTTTTCCTCATTCATAAATAAGTTGTAGTTCCACCAGTAATGTAATTATTGATAATTTCTTACTTTTCTAAATCACCACGTATGTTACGGATTCGAACTTATCGCCATTCGTGAGAGACGCTTCTCTCATTTAATAACAGCGTATAGAAATAGTAGATAATCATCCTACCATTTCTTTACGCCGTTCTGCGTAATGTAGTGATGGACTAAAAATATAAGTGTCACCACCCCATTCTTTCCCGCGGATGTCTTATGAGGCACTAAGGGATGTAAGCAGTTACCATACATTGCATTACTGGTAGTATGGCTGGGTACTGCATTACTGGTGGTAGGGCTGGGTACCAAGTGGGAGTACTCACTTGTTATCGGGCCCGAACGGGTTGGTACCACCATCTCCCGTGTGACCAGCCAGCCGGTGTGTTTTGGTTGTATCCAGAGACAGCCGTTTATTCTATTCATTCATTTCACATCTGTGAAATGAAAAATGGTGAGCAGCGCCTTGACAATACTTTCGGTATATTTGAGTCCATGAGCGACAGTTATCATTCACCATCGGGTGGGCCGTGGCTCGTCTGCCACCATACGCAAAAAAAAAAACTTGCGCATTTATAATGGATGGTCTCAATTTTGAAGTTCGTGTACACAAATCTAGTATTAATAAATTACTTGTTTCAGGTAAAGAAGATAATACTGAACGAAGAAGGGAACTTCCGTCGTAAGGATGTCTCTCTGTTGCAGTCGTTGTGGGAGCAGATCGTTCCCCTCTTTAAGCCACCTCTTCTTTACAGGAGCCTCCAGCTATACTTCTTTACTGCAGCCATTTTTAGCACGTTAGTATTCTATTAAAATTATTAGAAAGAAAGAAAGAAATATTTTTATTCTTACAGCAGGCAAAACATTGACATGGCTATACAATAGTAAAAATAATATAATAAAGAAACAGTGCAAAGTATGAGATTAAACATAGGTATCGTAATAATAAAACTGCAGGAATGGGTAGCCCTACTCAGCATAAGCCACATGAAATCATCCAGCGCTGGTTTTCAGTTGGCAACCTGACGGGGTGATTCATCTAGACGTGGGTAAAAGTATGTGGTGGCCAAAAGGGGTGATGGGAAAAAAAATTAAGAAAGAGTATACAAACTATATATAAATTATTTGTAAATATATAGGTAATAATAAATGATTGTAAATTGTAAAATATGATAGTAAAATACATGTATAATAACATAAACATAAAAATAAAATGTGGCTTAGCTTAGAATAGTATTAATAGGTCTTCGAACGCAATCCACTGCTCCGATTTCGATGTATTAGTATGATTTCCATAAATATATTATTGCTAAGATAGGTTTTTAATATTTGTGTGCGGCATGAATATATTAGCGTAGCGAAATTCTCAAATTATTATTATTACTTTATTGAGAAAGTCGAAGCCTAGGTTTTCTCTCTAGGAAAAGGCATTGGAGTTAGAAAGGAGGCAGGAGTGGGCATTAGATATGGACCTCCAGCGCTCTTAATTTTTTTGTTACTGGTAGCACACGAGTTACGGCCCACCTGATGGTAAGTGGTAGATTTAATTTCGTGGATTATTTCGAGATCTACAAGTAAAACACACCGAGGTGTTTCATGGATGGTCACACGGGAGACGGTCAACCGCTCGGGTCTAATAACAATAGAATTTTCCCACTTGGTACCCAGCCGCCAGTAATGTAATGGGTGATAATTGCTTACTTCCCTTAGTTAAAGGAAATAATGGTTTTGTGACACTTGTACTCTCAGTCCGTCACTATGCTTTTGAGAATTCATTCATTTTAATCTTGATTTAAATGGAGACCCTAACCGAGGAAAAATAAATCTCGACCGAGAGTTAAAAAAAGTTTGAAGAATAGGAAAGATAACCTGCAAAGAAAATTTAAATACACGATATTATCATCCTTACTAATGATTATAAATGTGAAAGAGTTTGTTTGTTTGTTAAAGCCGTAACTGTTTAATCGAACGTCAATCTAGGCATATATATAATCCAGAGTACAGAGAAGAAAATAGGCTATATTTTATTCTAAAAGAATCGACAATTTCTGTGTGATAGTTTTTTTATACAGATAATTTCATGCTAGATAATGAGTATTGGAACGCATTTATATAGTATACCTACATGGGTGGCAGAGTAGAGAAGATGGATGACAGAATATTAACGAAACAGATATACAAGGCGACTGTGAATGGGCAAGTTGGAAGAGGTCGACCTAGGGGAACGTATTTTGATCAGATTGGAGACGTTCTTAAGGAAGGCCAGGTTAAGAGTACTCGAAACCAACGAGCATGCATGAAAAAGCTGATGAAAGTAGATGAAGCGAAAGATTTATGTCAGGATCGTAGCAAGTGGAAAGAAGTGGTCTCTGCCTACCCCTACGGGAAAAAGTCGTGACAATATGTATGTATGTACAAAATAACGTTGTTTTAACTGCCTCCAGAAACAACAGTTTCTTTATGTGGTTTCCGTACCTGGTGGAGAGATTCTCCGTCGGTATGAACCGCACCACCACTGATGGGGACACAGGACTTTGTTACCTGATCACCACTAACGACAACGCCACACATTCCAATGATGTAAGTATTTGTTATTTATACCTTTTAAACAAAATTCTTCTAGTTATACACTAGATCTCATGTTTGCAAATATATGAAACACCGATGATAATGCTCTACTTTTATAAAGCTGTAACAGAGCTCTGTACATTATGGATATTTGAGAAATAAATTCTAGTTTAAAAAACTGAAATAGCACGCTTTGAATAGCTAGTTGAACTAAAAGGTAGTAAATAATATTACAATAAATAATGATTGTAAAAGCGTGGGGTGATTTTTACTATATAGAACTATTTGTAACATTTGAATTTAAGCACCTCACGCTTTTTTATAATCATTATTTATTGTAATATTATTTACTACTTTTTAGTTCAACTAGCTATTTAAAGCGTGTTATTTTAGTTTTTTAAACTATAATTTATTTTCTTCTTTTTAGTTTCAAAATAGTATCAAAAGTACTGTTATTGAAAGGAAATAAAACCTACTTATGCCGTGACAATTTTCCTTTAAACTTCTTCGGACGGAAAGACATGGCTAAAAGGGTTCTTTATTGGCTACGGAACCCTAAAACCGATAAAATCGATAACTCAAATTATTGCATTGTCATCGGTTTTGATAAGTATGCAGTTTCAAATCAAAACATTTTTTTTTAGAAATTTTGCCTGTTTGTTTGTTCGGGCATTATGCATAAACTACTAAACAGATTTTGATGAAAATTTTTGGTTTTATAGATAGTATTTAGACTTAAAAACTGATATATATTTTATCCCGCTGCTATATCGAGAACTAACCTAAAAACTACCTTTTAACTATGGTGGAGCCACGGGCAAAGACTATTAATATTATAACTTTGAAAGTGAGTTCTTTGTTGTAAGTACTTTTTGCAGAGAATTATGTAGGCCACGTTTTAGCCAGAAGTGCTAGGACAATTTGTGGTATAGCAATTATTTTTGTTTTAAGTATATACAACATGGGTGGCAAACAAGCATGCGGCCCAACTGATGGTAAGCGGTTACCGTAGCCTTTCGACGCTAGCAAGCTACTAGAGCCATCACTTTCGCGTCACCATCTCCAAGGAAAGGGATAGCAGGTGGATAGGAAGTATATTAAGGAGAGGATAGCGGTAGGATACTAAGGAGAGGATAGGCAGGGGAGGGATTCGGGTCTCCGGCACTTCGGTATTTTTCCATAGAGATTGTTTATGTGCCAGATAGTTACGTATTTATATTACAGGAAGGCTTTTCAAATTACTAGCATTACATAACCAAACGTAATACATATATTATTTAAAATCAGCTGCTATATTTAGGGACAGAGCAGCGAGTAAACGCGACTGTGTATTTCTACCAATATTAATATTGAATATCAAATTTAATAATGAATATCTTGTTTACAGACATGCATATCAAGTATAGACATTAGTTTAGTCTGGTCCAGCCTCGCACAGGGGACGTCGTTTGTGCTCATCATGCTCGTGGTCACCAAGCTGGCGTACAGGAAGAAGATTTTGATGATAATCATTATGACGGTAGCCGGGTCAGCGTCTCTAGGAGCAGCTGTTATAAAAAACAATATAATCAGTTTCATCATGTTCTTCGGACTACTGGCCAATGAGTTGGGCATTGGAATTGTGTACACTTATTTTGTTGATCTCTATCCAACGTCTTACCGGTGAGTAAGCAGTAAAATATTTTAGGACTATAATAATTACTGGTGGTAGAGCTTGGTACCGAGTGAAGGTACTCGCATATTGTAAGAACGAACCGGCAGGGCTTACGTTTTCTTTGTGACGCTCAGATGGCGGAGGGGCGGTGTGGTTCGAATCCCACACAGGACAACTCTTTGTATAAACCACAAATGGTTGTACGGAGTCTGGGTGTTCTTTGTGTCTGAAAATTGTATGTTTGTAGTCTCCACGATTCAGGGGGTATGTCCTTGTGTAGAAGTAATGATACAGTTTAAGACGATGTGTGATCCTATTTCCACTAATATTTTGAGCAATTAGCAGTACCCTTGTAATACTAGCTCCATGAACGGTAGTAACAGGGACCATAAGGTGGGCCAGGACTTGTCGGCTGATACTAGATATAAGTAGCAATAATCTAGGCATACGATCTACCTGAGGGTAAGCGGTTATACCTGAGAATCTTGGCTTGTGTAGTCTGTCGCACACATGAGGGTGAGGTGGTGCGCTGTAGCCTAAATCCCTTTATTTTCAGAGAAAATCCGTGCTAAACACTGTTTTTATATGGCCTGCTTGATGGTAAGCGGTTACCGTAGCCTATAGACGCTAGCAACACCAGAGGGATAGGAAGTATAGGGGAGGATAATACGGAAAGGATAGGAAGGGATATATAGCGCCATTGAATATGTATATGTGGCAGCCACTCTTGGGTTTCTATGGTGAGTGGGAGCGCCGGAGGCCCAAATCCCCTCCCTATCTTCTCCTTATTATCCTTCCTACCCACCTCTTTTCTTAGTGTTACTAGCATCTATAGGCTACGGTAACCGTTTACTATCAGGTGGGCTCGTACGCTTTTGCACCATCCACTTAGTATAAAAAAGAAACTTCTGTTTCAGAGGGATGTCTGCGTGTATAGCCGTGATGGTAGCTCGGAGTAGTGCCCTAGCAGGGGTCAATGTGTTAGGAGCATACATCATGACGAATTGCGAAGCCATGTTCTACATCTGTAGCGGTCTTATGTTGCGTAAGTGTTAACTAGCCAAGAAGTGATTGCAGATAGTAGCCAGTTGCTACTAAAATATTCCTTATAGCATGACTTCGTTAGAGATTAAAACCTTAGACACAGTCCTAAAAACCTGTGTCTGGAGAGTAAATGGAGTGGGGACGATACCCCTTTCCATTTTTGATACATACTAGGATAGGTAGGTATATATAGTGGCCTTGCTTACCCAACACCCCCTCAGAGAAGACTAAAGTGAAACAACGGCAGGTACTTCTTGTGTGTTTGGCATGGTGAGTGAGAGCACCAGAGGCCCAAATGCGTCCCTGTCGTCTCTTTATTATTTTACTTATTCACAGCTCTTCAGTGGCCTATAGAGTACCTAGTTGAAAAATTGGCTTCGTGAAGAATCGTTGGCGTAAAAAGCTTTGAATGAAACACACGCCTGTCTTCCCCGAAGGGGTAGGCAGAGGTGTACTGCATACCCACCGTTCCCCAGTTATGTTTAAGTCCCATGTACTCGTAATAGGGGGCGAGCCTGTTGCCGTCTATCGGGCACATTTCCAAACTACGTGCTGCTACTGAGAATTTTTCTTTTTACGAAAAAGCTCGATAACCCTGCTCGACCCGGGGATCGAAACCAAGACCTCATGATCAGCAGTCGCTCACACAGAACCCAACAAAATGGCGCTGGCGCAACAAAGACGAAGCCACAATGGATGAAAACGAGCTGAATAGATATATAGATGTTAGATTTATTATAATACCGACAGTAACTCACGTTTAGGATCGATTACGTCGACCCGGGTTTCGAGCATATCCGATGCTCATCATCAGGACGAGTGCGCAGCGGCGTCTGCAAGCTCCCGGCGTGCATATAGATGTACAATTTTGTTTAAAACAACCATCTTCATATATTACAATTAATAATTAGTAAATTATTAGCAACATCGCAAATCCATAAATAAATATACGTAGCGCCTATTATTCTGTATTAGCAAATTTATAATGGATACTGAACTATATGTATATTTTTAACTAAGTATATTTATCTATCTCTAGCCGTGTGGAGCCGGCTTTAGAATTGTCCCACCTTTCTCCACCCATGGGAGTCGTAAGAGCCGACTGAGGAATTACCGGGGGAGGGGACAGCAGCACTCCTTCGAGTATTAACAACATCCACTGCGATCGCCAACCCGCCTGCCAAGCGTGGCGGTTACGGCACTATCCCCCATTCTTGGGGAGGCTTACATCCACCAGTGGACATTAAAAGGCTGGGATGGATATTTTTCTTAGGTACCGGCACTTATTTTCACTAGGATGTGTTAAAAACTATTTTGTTAACAATAGTTACTTGACTACTTACTAAACGATAGTTAGTAGACTACTTACTAACTACTACTAACAATAGTTACTACAATGATTGAAAAGTTTTGAGATAACTTGTATCGTTTTGTTTCAGTTTGCGGATTATTATCGTTTTTACTGCCGCCGGATATTAGAAGAAAATAACCAGTAACATAAACGGTTATTTACACTTAGTATAAGTTTATAAATTAAAACTCTAAAGCCTAATTTGTATTTTTTTTCTCAATTCATGACTGTCTCACTCAGCTTGGGCTCGGTCCTCGCTCAAAGTAAAAGGGATCTACCAGGCTACCAGCCTTCAAAAGCTGATGAAAAAATCTCTCAGGCATATAGAATATACACATAATTTCGAAAAGGCAGAGGAGTGGCCGACAGGAGTAGGAATAAGTCAGCTTTCATATTATCCCATCTTGAGTCTACGATCTTGGTGGAGGTGGGGAAGACGGTGAGGCCAGCGGAGGTAGCGTGCGAGAGGTCCGTGAACATCGGGAAAACGGACTCTCCATATTGAGTTAATGTAATATTTACACTATTTACAATTTAACTGTTGTAAACTATGTGTTTTAATATAAAACAAAATGTGTTTTAATTAGTGATTTAGATAACTGACTTGAACAAACGAAGGCGCGATTCAGCAAATCATTATATGATTTATTATCTTTACAATAATTGCTGAACGTACGTCTATTCTCTACAACACACGAAATTAATTGTGACAATTATTATGTACATGTAGGATATTTTTTAATTCAGTACAGATTGGGCCTGTACTAGGTAATCTTGTGATTCGGACAGGATCTGTTTGTTACTTCAGGAATTACGCAAAAAAAAAAAAGAAATTGTGAAACTGATTTTGATGAAACTTTTTCGTTTGATAGTTCTATATTAGACTTAAATACTGGTATATATTTAAGCACGCTATCATATTGGTAACCTGAGATATGACCAAAGCAAAATTAAAAAGCAAAGGTTAGAAATTATATAAAATTGTCCTGAAATGTCCTGAATGATGATTAATGCACAACCAAAACTACAAAATATACACAACTTTATGACATTTAAGAATTAATAGAGATTTAAGGGTCTTATAACTATTTAGATATCTTTATATATATTTTTGACATGCTTAGCAATACATTAAACACAAAGTGAAAAATGTGAAATCGAAAATAACAGGCACGAGCAGGATTTGAATTTGCATCTCCTGGATACCGTCCAGATGCTTTACCAATTCAGCCATCGTGACAATTGCTCCTGACTGCTAATTTCGATAACACATTCATACTTAACGCCTTTGGGTGACGCCTGCGCCATCTGTCGGAAGTATTTTCATACATGATACCGACCAGGTAAACTTAATTTTAGAATAGATATACAAAATACCGGGGGAGTGGGCAGCAGCACTCCATCGAGTATTAACAACATCCACTGCGATCGCCAACCCACCTGCCAAGCGTGGCGATTACGGCATTATCCCCTATGACGGGACCGCTCGTTGTCGCGTTCTCTTGGGGAGGCCTATGTCCAGCAGTGGACGTTGAAATGTTGATGGATGGATGGATGAAGCATAAGTCAAGTACGTAGCTTAATTTTTACTTTATTTTTTGTGTCGCCACATAGTCTATAACGGACGATCAAGATGCTTCCAAATATTAAGATGAGTAAATCAACACAATGTATGAAAAAGCGAAATCGAAAAAAACAGTCATGAGCAGGATTTGAATGTACATCTGGATACCGTCCGGATGCTTTGCCAGTTCAGCCATCGTGACAATTGCTCAAAACTGCTAATTTCGATGACACATTCATACTTAACGTCTTGGGTGACGCGACGTTTATAGGGCTGCGTCATTATTGGGTAAAAAACTTAATTGTAAAATTAAGTTTACCTGATCGGTATAATGTATGAAATACTTCCGACAGATGGCGCAGGCGTCACCCAAGACATTAGAAGGAATGTGTTCTTGTAATTCGCAGTCCCGAGAAATTTTCACGATGGCTGGATTGGCAAAGCATCTGGCACGGTGTCCCAGAGATGTCAAATTCAAATTCAAAAATATCTTTATTTCATAGGCCTATTAAGTAGCACTTAAAATCGTTAATAATCTCAGACTAAATATATCTAGACAGAGCGAAGAAAATTCTTTGACATGTATGAGCGAGAACACAAGATATAATTTACTGGTGCAAAAAAAACAGACAAAGTCATAGACTTTTGTCTTTGTCGTCGTGGGCAGTTTTTGGTATTGTCACGATGTCAAAATGCTTTGTCTGTCACGATTCAACTGACATAATCGAACATTTGTATAAAAATTCGGGCTTTACATTATATTTACGTGTTAAATCAGTGTTTTGAGAAAAAGTCTACGTGATAATAGTGCTTGTAAAATAGTGTACTATGCTACAAAAGCTACAACGAGCGAAAAAATACAGGTATAACATTTCATTGATATGTAGTCAAAAATGAAATAATTTAATGATTGAATGCTATAAAGTGATATAAATTGGGCTTTATTTCTCGAAATCAATAATTGCTACTAAGATACACTTGCAATACACGTTTTCTAGCTAAATTTCTATTACTGAGAATTGTTTCGGTGTTGCCTTATTGCGAATTTATTTTGCCCAGTTTTCACTTTTCTAATAAATTTATATGTAATTTATGAGATGATAATAAAAAATTACCATTTTAGGTTTTCCTCTAATCCAGATGCGAGATCGAAATGGGTGGATGCTACGGAAAAACGAGAACCCACGAAGTACCCAAAATATGCTTCACGATATTTTGTTGATGTTTCATTATACATAATAAGAAAATAGTAACGTTGGGATCAAAATCATTGCCAGTGAATATGTTCATGTAAGTATAGCTTTTAAAGTTTTTGTATTTCAACTTTGTAAGTAAATCTCAATGCTAGATTATGACTACCGCTGCAGTCATAATCTAGAATTCCGAGAAACTGATTTGTTTTCTCTATTGTGGACACCTGCCTGAGGTTTAAGGGTTTCAAAATAAAATCCAGGAGTAAAACAAAATTAAATAAGATATATTCACACCCCAAATGGTAGGTGGCAACACAACTTTATAAGGTCGTGGTATTCGTCCTATAGCTAACTTCATCACTTATAGTACTCTCTCTCCCGTGGGACTGGCCATGAAGCACATCGTTGCATTTTGGTCGTAGCAAGAGATAGCCGTTTATTCTTTCATTATATATCGGTGCAATGAATTGGCGGCTTGACAATACTCTCAGTATAGTTGAGTCCATGAGTGACGGTTGACATTTACCATCAGATGGGCCGCGGCTCGTCTGCCACTAAATGCAATAAAAAAAGTTCTTATTCAATTAATTAAATCAGCGCTGGAAGGAAGATAATTAATTTACTTATTTTTACACAGAAAAGAAAGAAAAGATAGTTTAATTGTATTCTTGTGTACTATTATTTTATTAAATATAACTTATTATTATTTACCAGATGAGATATCGAACAACGGCAATTTATGGAGAAGCAATACTTATCTTGCCTCAAGGCGCAAAGTCTTGGTATTTCTCTACGTGATCGAATTCTTATTACGGAGGTAGAACTTGAATATCCGACATAACCCGCCGAGTTTGCATGCTGAAGTGGCAATGGGCAGGCCATATCGCTCGACGAACAGACAACCGTTGGGGAAAAAGGTTCTCGAGTGGCGACCACGTATCGGACAGTGTAGCGTAATATGGCCTCCCACCAGATAGACCAAATATTTGGTCAAAGCTACAGGGAGCCGATGGATGCAGTCAGCACAAGCCCGCTAGTTCTGGTGCTCTCTTGGGGAGGCCAATGTCCAGCAGTGGACTTTTAAAAATGAACGGTTGGATGAATAGAAGGGGTGGTAGATTTACTTTTAAATAATTATTTTGATAAACGTTGTGATTTTCAATAAAATATTTGTTACGAAGAGTTTCTTATTTACGACCAAACCTCATTCCAACTCGTTTAATTTGCCCAAATATGGTTAAAAATTTGTCAACCTGGCAACATTTAAAAAATATATTTACTGTTTCAAGTGTGGCCACGTCGTGGCTCCGTCTAGTTCTTAGTCTGAGTCAATAATACAGGTTCAAATCCTGCTCGTGACTGTTATTTTCGATTTCACATTTTCTTGTTGTGTCCAAATTATATGTTTAAGCATACTAAAGCTTGAAAAATATAGATAAGCACCAAAATATAATATTTGTCGGTGTGGTGACGGACTGAGAATACAAGTGTCACCTCCCCATCCTTTCCTGTGGGTGTCGTACAAGGCGACTAAGGGAAGTAAGCAATTATAATCTATTGTATTACTGGTGGTAGGGCTGGTACCAAGTAAGAGTACTCACTTGCTATCGGGCCCGAACGGGTCGGTACCTTGGTTGGCTTGACAATACTCTCGGTATCGTTGAGTCCATGAGCGACGGTTACCACTTATAATCAGGTAGGCCGTGGCTCGTCTGCCACCATAAGCAATGAAAAAAAATCCTATCAAATGTAAGCATGATGTGCCTGTAACAGAAGTAAGGTTTTTTATAAAACGAATAGTTATATACTTGTCGTAATGCGGTCGCCCAATAACTAATGACAATATGGCGGTCACTTTGATAGTAAGAAATGGATTTTATTTTCCATCCATCCATCAGCCTTTTAACGTCCACTGCTGGACATAGGCCTCCCCAAGAATGGGGGATAGTGCCGTAATCGCCACGCTTGGCAGGCGGGTTGGCGATTGCAGTGGATGTTGTTAATACTCGAGGGAGTGCTGCTGCCTACTCCCTCGGTAGGTATTCCCTCAGTCGGCTCTTACGACTCCCATGGGTGGAGAGGGGTGGGACAATTCTAAAGCCGGCCCCACACGGCAGATTTAATTTTAATATGTAATATTGAAATACCTATATTATTAAGGCCCATTAAAATCTCAACAAGGATTTTCAAATATAAAAAAATTATGTGTAAGTATAAATAAAACCTTAATAGACTTCATATTAATAAGCTTTCTTAGTTAGTAATCTATAGCCTCGAGTGAATGTCACGAGAGCTCAGCTGGCAGAGCTTCTGGATCTGTAATTCAGAGGACGCAGGGTCAAATCCTGCTCGTGGCTATCATTTTGTATTTTCACACTTTGTGTTCTTTTTAATTTTATTTCCATTTTAACTTAGGATAACAATGCCTGACAAATATAAAAGTTTTTAGTGATAACAACACAACAAAGACAAATTCGTTACATTTATAAACATAAATGACGCCATATGTTATTCAAGTATGATAATAGATTTTATACGCACTCAGACGGAATAATTTAAGACATTTTTAGTCACAGTCAAAGTATAAAAGTACCTATGCTTATTAGTGGCAGAAGCCTTGCTTTGGAAGAAGCGAGCATGAATATGCCCCTTCGATATAGAGCATAGATATAGTATATACTGACGGGATATACTATATCTATGATATAGAGTAATAATCAACCTCTAACAGAAGACCAGTATGAAACAGCGGTGGATACTTCAACAGTTCAGCTTTATACTATATCAATGAACTATTTGTAACATTTGACGTCAAGCACCCCACGCTCTTTTATAATTACATATTATTTATTATAATATTATTTACTAAGTAACTGCCTCGGTGGTGTAGCGGTAGTGTATGCGACTGCTAATCATGAGGTCTTGGGTTCGATCCCCGGGTCGGGCGTTTCGTGGGTGTGTAATACACCTCTGCCTTCTCTCTTCGGGGAATACAGGCGTGATGCTATGTTTTTTTTATTTTCTAAGTACTTTTTAGTTCAACTAGTTATTAAAGCGTGTTATTTTAGATTTTTAAACTATAATTTATTGTCTTCTTTTTAGTCTAAAAACAGTATCAAAAGTACTTTTATTAAAACAGAAATAAAATCAACTAAGCTGTGATCATTTTCCTATAAACTTCGTCATCCATCCATCCATCCATCAGCCTTTCGACGTCCACTGCTGGACATAGGCCTCCCCAAGAGAATGCCACAACGAGCGGTCCTGTGCGCTCATATGGGGGGATAGTGCCGTAATCGCCACGCTTGGCAGGCGGGTTAGCGATTGCAGTGGATGTTGTTAATACTCAGGGGAGTGCTGCTGTCCACTCCCCCGGTATTCCCTCAGCCGGATCTTACGACTCCCGTGGGTAGAGAGGAGTGGGACAATTCTAAAGCCAGCCCCACACGGCGAAAACTTCGTCATATTATATAGGTGCTACTTCCATGTTTTTTTTGACATATCCAAAAACAACCATTTAGCTGGCCTTCTTGATTCTAACAACAAAAATTTGCGCTTTTAAGCTTAATATTTAAAAAATGGATCCCTTATTCGAAAAACTGTTTTCACATACCGACAATATTTTTGCAAGACCTATCCAACGACACCCCCCACTATGGGATAGACAAGAAAAAAAAAAACATGCCCACTTTATGTGTTGAGGACAGCCATTTTATTTTTCATAATTTCATTTTATCTTTTTGTATATTCACATACACCCGTGCGAAGCCAGGTCGGGTCGCTAGTATTACAATACTTTGGAACTATATTCTTTCTGATGCCATTGAGCTTGAGAGCACTTACTTACCATCCTCTCACAAAATATCGATGTAAAGCAACCTTAGGCTTTTCTATTGTATTGATTCATAAAGAGTGCGAGCACTGAAAACCTAAACCACTTTCCTCTTCCTTCTTTTCCGTCCTTTTCTGTCCCTGTCCTTATTCTTTCTGTATCATCCTTCCTCTTTTCCACCGCATCCCATTTACATTATTCTTCCTGTCCACCAATGACTCCTTTCACTGAGGGTAGTATTGTATACTAGCGCTTATACCATCCGCGATTACGGTAAACGTTTACCATCAGGTGAAACGTATGCTTGCTTACCTATTTGTCAGTTTTGTAGTGTATAAAAAACACGTATAACTAAAAAAAGAAAAAAGCAATGAACATCGTAATAGACTTATACAATACCAAGTCTGCTAGAGGCTAAGCAATGCTATTATTTAAAACGACAAGTCATTTATTTTACTTATTTTAGTGATGGAGGCGGAAAATGGCAACAAGCAGTCGCGGAGACAATCTGAGATAATCGACCTTCTAAGTGAAACAGTCGCGTAGTCGGCCGCGTGCCATTACACAATACACTCTTTAAAAAAGTGCCAAAAAAAATAAACTATAAAAACTATAATTAATAACGAGCTCAATATGCTTAAATCTAAATTTAAATATTATCAATAAAAACAAAATGCGAAAACAATAACTGTTAGTGTATAAAGTGCCAGTGCCTTGTTATTAAGTGTAATATAATTTTAATTTACAATATGTATAAATAAATATATATAATAAGAAATAAATAATAAATATAACAAAATAATATTAAACAAGTCGCAAACTATAATCTTATTTAAACGTTCATTATTAATTAATATAAACAAATTGATATTTTAGTGAATAAAAATGTATACAAAATAAAATTGAGAATTATGTTTCTAAGATAATCCTTTTAGTGAATAAGTATTCGATTACTAAATAATATTATTGTAAGGTAAGACAATGAAACACATAGGAGATATAGAAATGAATGCTGTGAAGTCATGCGATAAGATCACTTTCAACTATGAAGAAGCACTTGAAATAACTGGTGAGAACTGTTTGTTATTTTATAGTGTAAACGTGGTAAACAGTCACCCATACACATATTTGTCGCCAATTGGCAAGAAAATAAGATAGATGATTAGACGATACAATGACGGAGGTTCGAGCCTTGTCGTTATTAAGCACTAATTCTGTGGAGTGAAACAGTAGCAATGGTTTGTGAAAAAAATTGCAGTTGATTAGAATTGCTATGCTCGTAAATGTAATTTTCTCGTTTGGAATATTAATTGTTTGTTTTCCTACGGGGAAATACAGAAATGTCCGCTTAATGTTATAATTATTAAACTTACCTTAGCGGCTGCTTCGCCGTAAACAATAGCTAGTTTTTAGATAATAACTCTAGTTCTCGATATAGTAGCGAGATAAAACGTACACCAGTTTGTAAGTCTAATCGATAGCTATCAAAAAAAAAGATACATCAAAAACCGTTCAATAGTTTTAGCGTGATGAGCGAACAAACTAACAGACAAAAATTCTAATACATGTTTATGTTCAGAGACTTCTAAATATAGTAATTTTTTCCCAAATATCTTAAATGTCTGTACATAGTTAACAGCGTTATACTAGTTCAGATAGATTGTATAACGGGTTTCGTATATGGGTGAAGTAAAACTATCATGCAACTAGATTTTCGCGACTGCTTGTGAGGTTAGGTCATAGGCCAGTGTGGTGAATTAAGACCTAAATATATCTCACTCTGAGCCTTGTAACTACATCCACCTGAAACATTTGGACAGTGGAGAGTACAAGTCTTCGAGCTCAGACTTATATTGGGGAATTGAAGCACCAAGCCATTCGTCTCTATTAGTGATTTATATTATATCTTACACTGATTCTGCGCGCGACTCCGTCCGCATGAACTTACGAATATAAATAATTCACTCTATGGTACACTAACTAAATACCCCTTCTTTCCACGGAACCATTAATTTATCTGGGATGAATAGTTTGTCCTATTCTGGGCTACATAGCGTGTGTGTGGTGACGAACTAAGAATACAAGTGTTATCACCCCATCCTTTCCCGCGGGTGTCGTACAGGGCGAAATAAGCAATTATGATCTATTGCATTACTGGTGGTAGGGCTGGGTACCAAGTAAGAGTACTCACTTGCTATGGGGCACGAACGAGTCGGTACCACCGTCTCCTGTGTGACCGGCATGAGGAGTGTCAAGTGTGTTTTGGCCGTAGCAGAAGATAGCCGTTTATTCGTTCATAGCATATCTGAGAAATGAAATTATGCGTATCGGCTTGACAATACTCTCGGTATAGTTGTGTCCATGAGCGACGGTTATTACTTACCATAAAGTGGGCCGAGGCTCGTCTGCTCCTTTATGCAATAAACATGTCTTTGTATATTACCCGAATTGTAAAACTCAAGATATTTATCACACGTTTGATCCGATTCACGATTGAGGGATACTCGAACAGTCTCGCGAATTTTCGATCAGCTAGTGCCTAAAGCCAGTGTGCAGTTGGGATTCGAAGAGTACAGAGACAAATGATCGACTAGAATTTGTCAGTTATTGTGCTAATAGCAGGAGAAGAAGAAAAGTGGGCGTAAGTAAATACATGATCGAGAAAGGAGGTTCGAACACGCGCTGCTGTCTTATTGGATAAGATTTTAATGATGCATACCATTTTCAGCTTCTTTTAAATGGAATAAGGTTGATATTTTATTACCACTTGAAGTGCTCGAGAATTTTCCGCTTGATCTGAATTAACCCTTAGTCCGCAGATGGGCAATATTATAAATCAATAAAAAATATTTATGCTCTATCAGTCTTCGATATCTATAGATAGCCCATGGCCATTTAGGTAACTTTTTATTAGCGTGGTAATTACTGTCATGAAAGAAGTATGCAATGCTTATACATAATTCAAATTTCTTACACAGGAAATATCGCAGCATTTCCTTAAGCCATGAAAAAGGCTTAACCCTGACTTGTTTTTTTTTACCTTACTTTATTTTTTCTCTCAACATTTAGATTTAAAATAGCAGGATAAAATGTATAATACTTTTTTTTTGTTAAGGCGGGAAATAATGCTCCTAACCGCACACCCCATTGTTCGGGGCAACGAACAGGGTAGTGTGGGGCCGTCACCCACCGTGTGCCGTCTCTCCGCCTTTATTGGAACTATGTTACATTCCTTTGGTGGTAAAAAATACCAATTTTTAGTGCCTGATCAAGTTCTATCAAATAACTTAGAGAACGTTGAACTATTAGAGCAAATGAGGTTGTCTGTCTCGGACAGGTATGTGTGGAGACGCCGCCGACCGCAACTGATGGAGTTGCCGCGTGCGCGTACGAATCTACTAATACTTTGGAAAATCCAAAACTGCACGCCTCATAATCTTCATTTTTCACAATAAAATTGATTATTTGATAAGTAACTAATAATGTATTGGTCTTACTAAGTAGTTTTCAATTAATCACATAGATAGCGCTAATTTTAAAAAGTACTAATGTGGGTTTCATGTCTTATACGCCATTTAGTGCTAATTTTAAGAAGTAATTCTATATTGGTCTATCGAAATAGTTCAAGTAATTCTCACGAAATAAGGTATAGCGTAGCGCTGGTTTTAGAGTCGATCGTAAATATTCACTATTTTTTTGTTTATTTAATAACAATTAAACCACATCGAATCAGACCGTGAAAAGTAATAGGGCTCTATTCGTGATCATACTAATTAGTAAAAGAAAAAAAAAGACTCGATTAGTAAAGTATTTCGGTCGTTATCGTGTTAACATACATTACCTACAACAAACGGACGTCCAAGTTATAACTTTTTCAAACAGTTTCTTAACTAGTTTAAATAACAAAATTGGCATCAAAAATATCATGAGTGTTAAAAATAGTGTTTTTCCTTGATATGTGTGTGTGTATATATTATTTTACAAGTGCAATATATGATAAATAGAGACATTTTAAGTTAGAAAAATCAGTTGTTCTGTGTAAAATGGGAATAGTACCCACCTCAACGCTTCGCTTATGAGGCGTGCAAAAGAGGCGTCGCTGACGCGTGCGTGAGATATATTCCATTGTACTCCGAGTGAATTTACAAAGACAGCCACTAGGATTCTATGTTATAAAAGAAAATAAGTAGGTACCTAGTTATTTTAAAATTTATATAATTTGATCGATTTTTTTCTATTACACTACTGCATTGGGATGTGATCCTGTAAAAGTAGCTGCAAGTTTGGAGAATAAATATATAAATAAATGAACTTTTCTTAAAAATGTTCAGCAGTTTTTGCGTGATGTGCGAAAAAACATACAGACAACCCGATAAACAGGCATGCTAAAAAAATCGCTCTACGCGGCGGAAGAAGTTTTCACTTCAAAAATTGTTTGTCATGTGCAGGAACAGCTCTGTTACAGCTATAACCGGATAGGTCTATATATAAATAATAATACTAAGGCTTGATTTTTTTGAATATTCACTCTCTTCCAATTGAACAACGGAAACTACAAATAATGTCACTTAACAAATAAATAATAATAATTTAACTTAATAGTTTTTATTCCTTTATTTTATTTTATTTTATTCAGATCAATAAATAATTATTGTATAATAAAAAATACAAAGCATGTCTTAATTATATATAAATTGGTTCATTAACTAATCGCAACCAGTAACGTTATCCCCAAAATAATATTATATCATTACGTTACGATAGCTATTACGGATATTTACAAAACCTGAAGAAAATGTTTCTTGCACGTGACTTTACACTTATCACGTGACAGTTTAAGCACGTTTTTCGTTTACCTATTATAAATTATGTATGTAAATAATAAATGGCTGTTACAATAATATCATCACTGATCTATTGCGTAAGTTAATATTTAAAGATGTCTAACAAAAAGTTGTATACTGTTTGGAAACTTATGTTAATTACCCCGGACATCATTTATGATTCTTAATTTAAATAATTAAGTTTTCCTTGTCGCAATAATGTATATGTAAAAAAACATCTAAGCTAATAGCAAACCTTAGACCTGCCACATTCTTTTACCACTGTATTTCCTCTTTTGGCCCACCTGATAACCGGAAAGAAGATAATTATCATTATAACTTAAGTTAAAAATGCACTACTTGTTTTAGCCAGATAACTACACAAGAAACTGCAAAGTTAGGCTTATATTTTGCTTAAAATGTACTAGAAAGTGTAAAATTAGCATATTATAACATGATTAATAAACGGTTTTTAACGCAAATACAAAAACAAGCTTACTTACCTATGGGGACGATTGATAACCTTATTTTCTCTTCAAAAACAACGCATACGCGAAAAGGATAAAAAACTTATACATGTGTCTCGCTCACTCTTGCTATAACCTAATATGTGGATCCTTTTCTTCGTCCTTAGTATTAAAATAGTAACGCATCTATAGTTATATACTTAGCCGCTATTTCGGAAACTCAGTAGCAGGATGATCATTCCTGGCCGGAATCCCTCCGTGGGACTTGGAGGCGGAGGTGCTCGCCGAGGTGTATCGGCGGGCGTCGCAAGAGCGAGGGGAGGGGGCCAGGTGGCAGGGCGACGCCCGCCGAGCTGCCATGGTCAGATGGAGGGCACGGTTGGAGGCGCCCCGGGCCGGTCTTTGGACTGTAGGGGCACTCCAGCCGGTGCTGGAGGAGTGGGTGGGGCGACAGCACGGAGTCCTTACCTTCCGACTGGTGCAGGTGCTGTCGGGGCACGGTTGTTTCCGCAGATATCTGCTCAAAGTCGCAAGGAGGGAAGCGACTTCGGGCTGTCACCACTGCGGCTGTGACGAGGACACGGCGCGCCACACGCTCGAGTCGTGCCCGGCTTGGGCCGAGCAGCGCCGTGAACTCCTTGCGGAAATAGGGGGGGACCTCTTGCTGTCGAGCGTCGTCAGAGCGATGCTTGGCAGCGACAGGAATTGGGCCGCGGTCGCTGCCTTCTGCGAGGAGGTTATCTCGCGGAAGGAAGCGGCGGAGAGGGCTAGGGAGGAGGATTCTTCCGCTGACCCGAACCGCCGCCAGCGACCGGGGCGGCGTAGGTGCAGGTACTTGCGCCTCATGCCGCCCTAGCTGAGGCTGCGGGTGGATGGACCGGGGAACGTCCGCCACCCGCAAGGCCTCCCGCGAAGGTGCGACGCTCCTCTGCGGATGCGTCGCTCAGTAGAGGGTACCCGAAAGGGTAAACCGCCGGCGGACCACCGAAGGAATGTAACACAGTTCCAGTGGCCCGCCAATAAAGGCGGAGAGACGGCACACGGCGGTTTTCTTTAGTGGGTGAAGGTCCCACATTACCCTGTTCGTTGAACGACGGGGTGTGCGGTTAGGAACATTTTTCCCACCTTAACACCTTGTGTGGACCATGCATACTAATGTACGCGTATACAGAAACGCCTAGTCTGTCCAAGGCTTTATAATTTCAGACAGGATTGAATCTATTATTTCCGTATTTATAGTATATAGACTTTTATGATACTAAACACATATATTTGAATAATATTTCGTAATGCTTTCACACAGATGACATAATAAGTTTCACTATGTGTAGAAATTCGTCTAACAGTCGACAAAAGTCAAGAGGTACAAGCGATAGATATTCATGTTACATCATAACCCTAACTCGTATATTATTCTAAAGTAATCTTATACTAGAGACTATAAAAAGCTTTTGTAAAATAATATGCAAAACGTTTGAATGATAAACACTTTTGCACGAGTAACTTTTAAACCAGTCTAATCTAGCAATCTAAATACATAATGTCATATCAATGCTTATCTCCAACTCGAGATATTCTCTGAAGATGTAGGTATGTGTATTGTGTCAGTTTTTGAGTGTTGACACATAAAGCTATCTCGTCTAGACCTTCGTTTCTTTGTTATGAATAATCAGATAATAGTGGATTATGTCTGTAATACTAATACGACAAATCTGAAGAGTTATTTTGTAATTTATCGAGCGGTATCAATTGGAATTCAGAAATATTTTTAAACTGCTTCTTGGCTAACTGTGGCTTTGCCCATATAGAATTCATTGTTATGGTTTTGGTTATGAAACCTGATTATGAGACTAGTAAACATGGTTTTACATACATAAATAGAATGCTTTCCCAGAGGGGTAGACAGAGACAACGGATTGCAACTTTTTTTTATTGCATATGGCAGACGAGCCGCGGCCCATCTGATGGTAAATGGTAACCGTCGCTCATGGACTCAACTGTACCGATTGTCAAGCCGCTGCTCACCATTTCATTTCACAGACATATTATGGAAGAATTAACGGCTATCTCCTGCTACAACCAAAACACACCGATGAACTTCATTGCCGGTCACACGGGCGATGGTAGTACCAACCCCCTCGGGCCCGATAGTAAGTGAGTACTCCCACTTAGTACACAGCCCTACCAACAGTAATGGAATGGGTGATAATTGCTTACTTCCCCTAGTCGCCTCGTACGACACCCGTGGGAAAGAATAAGGTGGTGACACTTGTATTCTTAGTCCGTCACTACACGGACAAGAACTATCGTATCGTCGCTACTTATCGTGAAACGGCCTTCTACTGCTCACTTTTCTATCCGTGGGAACGAGACGTCACCAACCACGTGACAGGTGGCACCAACCACGTAGCTGCTATTCTGATGATTGTTACTTAAAATCACCATTGCGTTCCCACGGGATTTAGTAAGAAGGGCAACGGGGATTCGGGATGTAGATTAATGTTTTGTAGAAGTCCAACGCGCTGATGGCCTTGAGGTTTTACTACACTATTGATAAGGTATACGAGTAGAGTATCACAGTGATATGATCTTTTCTACCACGTACGTGTAAGATCTGGAATGAACTTCCTGCTGCGGTGTTTCCTCAGCGTTACGACTTGTTCCTCTTTAAACGAGGTTTGAGAAGAGCACTTTACTCACGGTAGGCGGCGACTTGGCTGTGCCCCTGGTGTTGCCATAGTCCATGGGCGGCGGTTACTACTTACCATCAGGTAGGCCGTTTGCTCGTCTGCCACAGTTGGCAATAAAAAAAATACGAGTATACGACTGAAGGTTGTCGAGATAAATCGTTGGTTTGTTGATCAAATTGATATAAGAATTCAATAGTATCCGTACGGTACTAAATACATTTATTGCGATCCCCGGGTCGGGCAATGTTATTGAGCTTTTTCTTAAAAAGAAAAATTCATAGTAACAGCCCGGAGTTTGGAAATGTGCCCGGTAGACGTCAATAGGCTCACCCACTATTACGTGGGACTTAACATGGCGAGTCGTGGGTGTGTAATACACCTCTGCCTACCCCTTCGGGGAATACAGGCGTGATGCTATGTTTGATCTCTGGAACTATGAAAATGAGAGACGCGCGTACTTTGTAGACATACCAAGTATTTACTTCGATTAAGACTCTTCAGTGAAGCCATATAAAACCATGCCAAATTAGTATTTACGCGCTCTCACGCACATAAAACCAAGCCAAAACTTATGATGGCTTATGACATTATAAGCCACGAGTGTTACCACAGTATGATTTTAGCACCATTCATTATATAATGTGTAAACTGACTTTATACTCATACTTCCAAAAATAAAAATAAAATAAAAATTGCCCGTATTACAGAGATTATTTCTTTCCGGTGACAAAACTTTCACGCACACATCTTTCAAAATATGGCTTCACTTTTTAGTTAACAAACCATCCATCCATCAGCCTTTCAACGTCCACTGCTGGACATAGGTCTCTCCAAGAGAATGCCACAACGAGCGGTCCCGTCATGGGGTTGGTGATCGCAGTGGACGTTGTTAATACTCGAGGAGGTACTGCTGCCCACTCCCCCGGTATTCCCTAAGTCGGTCTTACGACTCCCGTGGGTAGAGAGGGGTGGGACAATTCTTAAGCCGGCCCCACACGGCCACCATACCAGATATTAAGATTTGGTTTGAAAGTTTAAGTATTTGAAATAGAAGAACACTTTGGATTTTTTTTGGAAGGATGTAGGTACAGGACACGGCAGGGGGAGACTGAGACTTACCACCTAAACCAGATAGGTCATGTATTGAAGGAAGGTGGGATCAATAGTATCTGAAACTAGCGAACATGTATGAGGACAATTTATAAACGTTGAGGAAGCGAGAGATGTATTGTAAGTACAAAGTTTCTTTGTGTATTACCTGTTTGTTATACATTAAAGTCCTTATTAGTAGTACATTATTGTTTACCCTACGGAGGACGCCTTTGAAAGGACCAGAGGGCCTCGCCAAGTTACATTCTATAATCGTTAATATTAAGTCACGTGACTCAGTTAAAGATTCCCATACATTATAATAGTTTTCTATAGCGTTAGCAATCATGGAATGCTATTTGGCTAGGCCCACAGGGCACTGGACACTCCAACCACTTTTCTATCCGCTTTCTAGTTCTTCCGCATCTCTGTTAACTTGCTTTGGGGTTGGCAGTGCTAATGAAACATAACCAATCTCGTTAAGGTATCTGTCATATGCGGATAGAAGTCTTGTAGTGAAGCGAGACGTGCCAGAGCTTGCTTCACACAGTGAACGGTTTAACAGCGGAGAGGGTGTTAGACAAGGATATTGTAGCGTCTCTGTAGCTGTTTAATCTATTCATGGATAATTGTTTGCAAGATTTGAAAGCAAGTGAGTATGATTTACAGATGAATGGGTTACTCGTCATGTCTTCCCTACGCTGATGACCAGGTTATACTTGCAAGGACATAAAGTACACGCAGACTCAGAACAAACTTTCAGAAAACATATATGACGTTATCACGTAAAATTATCGTCCGTAAACCGACTACACTGACTGCAATACCTTAGCGGTCTAGAACACTTCCCCGGATTGGATGGGACGCACGTTCGAATCCTGCTTCCAGTAAAATTCCCTTTTTCCACTTTCACAAATAATTTGTTCTTTAAAGTAGCTGAGTATGTTATTTGCTAAAAAAAACATTTATTTCTAATACACAACATACAGGAATAAATTTTTATAGGACACTAGCTGACCCGGCAAACGTTGTTTTGCCATGTATATTATTTCTAGGAAACATTTTTTTAGTTCATCAAAATAACTATCTACTATAAGTGTGCGGGGATTTACTTATAATCGAAAGCGTTGTAGACAATGAAAGTATGCTTTATTTAGGATGTACTTTATTCCCACATAAATTTTTATTGAATGTAAAAAAATATTTATTAAAATTGTCTTCAAATAAATTAAATTATTAATAATTAATAAATCCTTCTATCAGTATATTAGTGAAAAACAGTGAATTAAAATTGTATTCGTTTGCTTATTATTTGACTTACTTTTCACAATAATAAAACAGCTATATTTATTAAAAACGTAGGTACAATATATAGAGGTACGGTAATGGCCGTTGTTGGCGGGAGCTCACAACACGTGTTTATTTACATGAGATCGCTTAATTAACTAATAGTTAAAACTGTCTTTATCAGTAATTAATAAATTGCGAATAAATAATTATTGCACTGGAAATTAATAATAAAGTAAAATTAACATGAGAGTTGCACAGAAAAATTCAAATAATACGTATAACAGTCACTGCTACGATCGATACACAAATAAAACCAAAAAAATGGTCGTAAACCGTATAGTGAGTAAGACAGGAGACCGACTTCGTTCTCATCCTTAATCCGTGATGTTTGCTGGATGAGAGGTGACAACGGTAGATATCTCGCGGGGATAACTGATCGATTGATAGTTGATCAGTTATCGGCCGGTGAAGGCAGACCATCAAATTGAATTGAGAAAAAAATCATAATTAAAGGATATTATTAAAAATAAAAAAAAATAAAGTCGCGTTGGAAAAATAGGGGTTGATCGTTGAGGGGTGGAAAATTAAGAGTAATATAATTTTTTCTATTCTAAGTCATGACAATAAAAATCTTGCCAAAGAAATTAAAGTTTATAATTATCAAATAAAAAATAGGGGTTGATCGTAGAGGGTTGAAAATTTAGGGTTGTATGTATTTTTTAATGCTGTATCATACAAAAATAAAAAAGTAAAAATTTATCTAAAAATAAAAATAAAAATTTGAGTTGGACTACCCTTAACATTTAGAGGGATGAAAAATAGATGTCCGATTCTCAGACCTACCCAATATGCACACAAAATTTCATGAGAATCGGTTAAGCCATTTCGGAGGAGTTTAACCACAAACACCGCGACACGAGAATTTTATATATTAGATAATTTGTTGGTAGGGAGACAGGAGCCTATAAGTGAAGACTTGTGCTTACAGGTCTCCTGGCCTACTTATGCCAGATACAAAACACGTTGCTGAGAGTGTATTTTTAAAGAATAGTGGTTTTATAATATATGCTCCATGGGCATGTGTGTTTGTGTGTGTGTGTGTGTGTGTGTGTGTGTGTTTGCGTGTGTTGCATTTTTCTTTTTGTGTAATGTATAATTGAGCGTGAGAAGCCATTTCACGGTCTTTCCTTTACATTGTGTTGTTGTATTTGGAGTAATTTAGTATCAAGATTGTATTTAAATGCCCCCTTGAAAAAATTTAAAGGAAGATGCCTATTCATGCTTTCATTTTGTATCAGACTCAAATAAGTCTCAAAAATAAAATTTTTAATATATACAATACCTACTCAAATATCAAAATTTCGACGGATAAAAATTTGATAAGTAATTAAAAAGTAATTTACCTACTTTGATCGCTAAAATACTACCATGTAATAGTGGGCGAGCCTAGTGCCATCTATAGAGCACATCTAATACTAGTAATAATTACCCGTGTGTGGCCGGCTTTAGAATTGCCCCACCCCTCTACACCCATGGGAGTCGTAAGAGCCGACTGAGGGAATACCGGGGGAGTGGGCAGCAGCACTCCTTCGAGTATTAACAACATCCACTGCGATTGCCAACCCGCCTGCCAAGCGTGGCGATTACGGCACTATCCCCCATTCTTGGGGAGGCCTATGTCGAGCAGTGTACGTTAAAAGGCTGATGGATGGATGGATGGATTCAAAAACATTATAATTATATTGTTTTTCTTTAAAACTGATAAGTATTGATGTGAAAACACCTAATGCTGAGGGAGGGTTAAGTCGTACAGCCGACTTATTTAACTATTTTAGTTATTTATTTAATTGGTTTTAACGCCATCTGTTGGCAAAAAATTCAATTGATAGACCAATAACAGTTTTAATTCGTCTATGGATAACGAGATGGCGATTACAAAGAATTATATAAGACAAACAATATTTGAAGAAAGAAGAAAATTGATGATTTCACCTTAGCGAGACGTCCCATGACGGCTCATTTTTGTCACATTAAATACCTATAAGAAAAAACTAGATGAACACGCAAAATATTTGTATAATATTGTGGGTACAAACACGTAAAATATAACCAATTTGATGAACCTCATTAGTCTTTTTCTCGAAAATCCGGCGAAGTATGGATATTGTAGGTATTATTTATAATTATATGTATACATAAAACATTTTAAATGAAGGTAAGTTTCAACATGATACAATATGAAACCAAATCCCATACAACATTTGTGTGCAATCTCTTTTATCGCTGAAAGCCGTTTTCATAGTTCCTTATTTGAGTTAAACTGTAGCCGCTTGTGCTGTCTGAGAAATAGGTACTACAAGAAGTAATTGTCGGACCTCCACCCTTGTATCGCGGAGGACTTTACAAAAATACAATTTCACGGACACAAAGTACACCCAGACTCAGAACAACCATTTGTGGATCACACAAAGGGTTGCCCTATGTGGGAATCGAACCCACAACACTCGGGCGGGAGGCTGGTATCTAAACCACTCCGCTATCTGTGCAGTCAATCGTTCGTTGATTCAACGTCCAGTCTTAAAATGAATAAAAGTTTGAAAAAAACATACCAGCGCCTCTAGCCAAGTTGCATAAACGTTTTAGAATAGAATGGAAATAAATAGAATAGAATATGTATGGATTTGACAGTCGGTTACGCTTACGTTGTCGTAACCTTAAGTCAATCTCATACATTGATTAATCTATTTTATTCGAATACTTAATAATAATAACGTGCACTAATTGTAGATGTCACTGTTTCGCATGACGAGAATCTCGTGAAAGCTGAAAAAGAAAAACAAATGAAATATTTGGATTTAGCTCACGAGGTTACCGACATGTAGGATCTTGATTCGACAATTATTGTTCCGATAGTCATATCGGATAATGGACTGATCGCCAAGAGTCTCGATCAACATCTAAAGAGACTCTTGTTACACGGCTAGATTAAGAGCTTGATGCAGAAGGCAGTACTACTCGACACGGTACGTATTGTGAGGAGGTCCTATCCTATCTCTGGAGCCCTAATCACCGGCAGCTTGGTCCCTGCACCCGATGTCGGTGGCCCACTATTTTATACATTTTTAAATTAATTATATTCTGTTGTTTATTTTTGTTTGTGTTTTCATAGTAGTAATTGTGTGTGAGCATGTGTATTTTTATAATATATTTAAAAATGTATGAAATATGTAAGAAAATAAATAAAGAGAATAATACTAAATATTCACGGACATTTCACACAACGTCCTCTGGTCCCAAACTAAGCTTAACGCTTGTACTATGGGTACCAGATTACGGATATAATACATATAGCACTTTTTTTATAAACACATGGGTACATAAATAATAGATAGAAAATACCCAGACGCAGTACAACTATCTGTGTTCATCACACAAATAATTGTCCTGAGTGGGAATCGAACCCACGACCTCGTGCACGGAAGTTCGGTTACACAACCGACTAAGTCCACGAGGCGCGTCAAAAATTGCGTTTATGCCCCTTGGCTAGGGGAGCAGATGGCAGCGAATAAAATTCGCCACCGCTGCCCCAAAAAAAATCTTAACCTAATATAACTTTTCACCAGGACATGGCAAATACAACTACATGCTGCTGTTCACCTGCTTCATTATCATCATCGCCATGGGCATCGACATCTTCGGGCTGGGCATCATAGTAACTGCTGCCACTTGTGACCTGAACCTGACCCTCAGCCAGATCGGAGTTCTGTCATCGATGCCATTTGCTGGTAAGGACTTATCTACTCCATCCATCAGCCTTTCGACGTCCACTGCTGGACATAGACCTCCCCAAGAGAACGCCACAACGAGCGGTCCTGTGCGCTCATATGAGTGGATAGTGCCGTAATCGCCACGCTTGGCAGGCGGGTTGGCGATCGCAGTGGATGTTGTTAATACTGGAGGGAGTGCTGCTGCCCACTTCCCGGGTATTCCCTCAGGCTTACTATTATTAGGAAAACATGGAAATTGCTCCAAGTAAACTGCTACGATAGCTAGTATCCAGAGCTTGTAGACCGGTGTTCCAGAAGGCATTAGGATCGATTACCGCTATTATTATTATTATTATTAATGCTTTTTTTTTATTGCTAACGGTGGCCGGCGAATCACGGCCCCACCCGATGGTAAATGGTAACCGTCGCTAATTGACTCAACTATACTGAAAGTATTGTCAAGCCGCTTGTCACCATTTTATTTCACAGATATGAAATGAAAGAATAAACGGCAAATAATCTCCTGCTACAACCAAAACACACCGATATGCTTCATGGCCGGTCACACAGGAGATGGTGGTACCAACCCGCTTGAGCCCGATAACAAGTGAGTACTCCCACTTGGGACCCAGTCCTACCACCAGTATATTCTTAGAGTACAATGTTACTGTTTGAAAGGACTATCCATAAAACTCCTCTTCCAGGTATTATATTGATGTCATACCCATGGGGCTACTTGTCTGATACCAGAGGCCGGCGACTGGTGCTCATGTACGCCATGTGTTGTAGTTTCGTCAGTGCAGCGCTCAGCAGCCTCGCCCCAAACTGGCAGGTCCTCGCTGCCTTGAGGTTCATCAGTTCAGCCATGTGAGTAGTTCTACGCAATTTTTCCCGCCTTGCAGAATAAAATAAATATATCACACTATGCAAATGAATTGGCATAAGGTTCTATTATGATGAAATTTCTCACCCTGCACTGATAATTTCTTTCTTCATCAGAACTGGGGTTTAATGAGAGAGTATGATATACGAAATATTGGCTGGGTATCTATTATCTACCTGTCTGCTTTTTGCTCATAACTGGTACATCGGTCGACAGATTAAAGCAACATAGGTGACGTATATTATATTCTAAAGAGTATACCTTTGGGCCTGGCTAAGTTGCATTCTATGATCGCTAACGCCATAGAAAACTATCAAAATGTATAGAAATTTGACATCTCTAATGTTAAGGCACTTGACTTAGCGTTATAGATATCGTTAAAGATATCAAATTCCCATACATTTTAATAGTTTTCTATAGCGTTAGCAATCATAGAATGCCACTTGGATAGGTTATACTGATTAGATTGTTGAAATGGTAATTGTTGCCACGTAACACTGGCCCATGTTTGGCTAAATTAAGATTAAAAGAAATACCATGAGTTCGCTAACATTTCTCTCTGCCTACCCCGCAAGGGAAATGGCGTGATGATAAGTTAAGTTAGTTTTTTTTCGCTAACATTTAGTGCGCGCAAAACTCTTATCACAGTCATTCAGAATACGAGTACATGTACGTATAAGCAATTCGTCTCTCGGTAGAAACACAGTAAATATTATATTTTTACTGTGGTAGAGAGTACTATATTCTTTAAATTCATACTTTTTATTTTATTTTAACGGGCCTCGTGGCGTAGTCGGTAGTGTAACCGACTTCCGTGCACGAGGTCGTGAGTTCGATTCCCACTCAGGACAATTATTTGTGTGATGAACACAGATATTTGTACTGCGTCTGGGTGTTTTCTATCTATTATATGTATATATTTACAAAAAAAAAGTAGTATAAATATGTATTATATCCGTAATCTGGTACCCATAGCACAAGCGTTAAGCTTAGTTTGGGACCAGAGGACGTTGTGTGAAAAATGTCCGCGAATATTTATTTATTTATTTATACTACCTATATAATGTCCGTCCATAAGACTAATTTATAAGTTACAAAAACTACATATCCACTACATATGAGATCTATTTAGATACATACAATATGCTTTTTTCTTTTAAGTCTTCATTGCGGTCGGCAGTTTAAATTTTGTAAATAAAAATATGTCCCAAAAAGTAATTTTAACTGTATCTACTATTTAGCAATATTTAGTCGACCCGTGCGGAATTCCGCATCCATTAAAGGAACTCTTCTTAGATGATGGCATATAAAGGAATTAGAAAGATCTCGCGGACCGACAGACATCTTTAGAGAGGTTTTCTTTTACAGAAATAATATGTAAGATAGTTATTTAAATACATAGAAACCTAATGTCACTGACTGTTCCAGTAATTGGCAACATAATATATCTTATCTTCGTAAGTATAGGTAACTACTGTTGGAGTCACGTTCTAAATGTACAGTATTGTCTAGAAGCTAATTGCATTGATGGTATATTTTGATACTGGGAGACATTTCTAATTCGGTTAAAATTAATTATAAAAGAGATTAATCACAAAGGGAAAAATGTGAAATCGAAAATAATAGTCACGAGCAGGATTTGAACCTGCATCTTCTGGATACCGTCCAGATGCTTTGCCAATACAGCCATCGTGACAATTGCTCCTGACTGTTAATTTCGATAACACATTCATTCTGGGTTCAAATCCTGCTTGAGACTGTTATTTTCGATTCCAATATTTTCACCTTGTGTTTAATGTATAGTGAGCATGTCAAATGCTAAAAATATATATAAAAATATCTAAATATGAAAAAGAACAAAATCACCACTGGTGAAACTTGAACCTTTAGGATAAGGTACAAATTATTTGTGAATAAAGAAAAAGAGATTTTTAGTAGGGGCGGGAATCGAACCACGCATCTTTTCCAATCCGGGGAAGTGCTCTAAACCACTAAGCTACCCTACTGATCCTTCAATCATCCCAAAGTAAGACAAATGTGATTAAGAATTTGCACTTATGCAGGTATATAATTATGTAAACTCATGGATTGTTGTTCTTACTAATTGCCAGATGGCGCCTTGCAAAATGACTGAGGTAGACCAATATATAAGTACTTCTTAAAATTAGCGCTAGATGGCGTATAAGACATGAAACCCACATTAGTACCTTTTGAAATTAGCGCTATCTATGTGATTTATTGAAAACTACTTAGTAAGACCAATACATTATTAGTTACTTATCAAATAATCAATTTTATTGTGAAAAATGAAGATTATGAGGCGTGTAGTTTTGAATTTTCCAAAGTATCTAGGAATATTGTCGTCCCCATCTATTAGAAGTTTGTCCCAAAAACATCGCACACGTACACATAATTACCTACTTTGTAAAATAACTATTAGTGGGTAGGACCCCTTGTTCTTTTAATGCAAAAGGGATTTTTTTATTTTATTTTCTATAAGCAATCTTGTTTCGGTCTTTTTAGTGTATTACTTTAGAATTATATTGGTATCAATTATTTGAATAAGGAAAAAGAGATTTTTTGTACGAGCGAGAATCGAACCCACGTCTTTTCCCATCCGGGGAAGTGCTCTAAGCCACTAAGCTATCGTACAGACCTATTTGGTCCTCCCAATTTGCTCATCACATTTGTCTTTACGACCAATGCCATCTATCGGAATGCATTTACATGCATTAATCCAATATAGTAAGTTTAATTTTGCAATTAAAATGCATACTATTTGATAGCGCGATTTTTTTAAACATGGTTGATCTATCGCGAAAAGCAACTGGTGCTCTACGGTCTCTCTATCGCTTGAAGAATTTTTTACCCATAGACATTAAGAAAACGCTTGTGCAGGCTTTGATTGTTCCAATTATTGACTATGGTGATGTGTGTTATCTCGACCTGAATGCAGGTCTCCTCAATAAACTTGACAGACTTCTCAATAATTGCATTCGATTTGTCTTTAATTTGCGAAAATATGACCATATTTCTTATTCGCGTACTCAGATTGGATGGCTACCAATACGACAACGACGGAGCTTACATGCATTGCTTACTCTCTTCTCTCTCCCACTGCACCTACATATCTTACTTCTAACCTTCAATATATTTGTTCTATGCACTCCAAAAACCTACGATCTTCTAATAATCGCCTTTTACACTGCCCGTCTCATAACTCTGACACTTCACTCTTCATTTGCTATTCAATCTGTTTTGCTTTGGAATGTGCTCCCTTTGAAAATAAGGATGATCAATAGTCGAGAGAAATTCAAGGCTAAGGTGCGTCAACTCTACAGTAATAAATTATAACAGGCACTATTTAAAATTTCTTTATTTTAGGCAGAGGATTGGTTCAGTAATTTAATCATAATGAACTCTAATTAAACTTACATTTTTTTTTAGTATATATATATATATATATATATATAATATGTATGTATTTATTATTAAGTATTTATATACCTGAGTATATTTATGTAATTATTTGCCTACCTAATTATTACTACTTACTTAAATATTAAGATATTGTTTTTACACCCACCTACCTTAATATTTTCTTCACTGCCCTAAGGTTGGCTGGTAGAAAATGCCTTCTTTGCATACAAATTGCATGAAGTGTAAAAATAAAATAAATAAATAAAATCTATATTTTTTAGCATTTGACATGCTCTGGGCTCTGCTACTTTTTAGAGTACAAATGATTTGTGAATAAGGAATAAATTTACAAATAATTTGTACTTTAAAAAGTAGCACATCATGTCAAATGCTAAAAAAAATTGATCTAAAATGTATATTGGTTTCAGTCGGGTTTTTTGATTTTTGCAATTATTTACTTTATCATTCATAAAATTAGAGTAACTTCTAAATTATTTAATTAATCTCAAGATAATATGTGGGCCGATCCCGGCGGCACTGCAATGCCGGGCCGACCCGTGACGGGAGTGGAGCGAGCCCCGAACATCCCGTCGCTTTACAAAAATCAGTTTAATATACTGGTCCCTCAGTGAGGGAACTTTCAGATATTAAGCTGAAAAGAACAGATACTACACTTTGATCTTAGCCAAAAGGCCGAGAAGCGATACCTGAAGTTAATAAACAGGGGAAGGTCATTTGCTCGCCAAAAATCTTAATACTGCCATTCAATAAATTACGTCATCTGCTTAGCGCCATCTGTCTCATGAACTTGGGACTCCATTATTGTATCGCAAAATTTTAGCTACGCTATCTATCGCCAACTCTTCAAACAACCGAGCGTCCTGATGGTTTTTCATAAAAATCATAGGAAGCGCTAGAAATAACTGTATTAACAATATTCAGTATTTTAATATCTCTTGGAATACGCATATATATGTAAATATTTCCGACATATGACGCAGGCGTCACCCAAGACGTTAAGAATGAGTGTGTTATCGAAATTCACAATCCCGAACAATTATCACGATGACTGAATAAGCAAAGCATCTTCCAGGAATTGCAGATTCAAATCCTGCTCGTGACTGTTATTTTCGATTTCACATTTTCAAACTTTGTGCTAATTTATATAGCGAAGCACGTCAAATGATAAAAATATCAATATATTTTTGATAGTTTTCAGCAATCTGCGTTACAGCTCGTACATTTTGTTATACTTCACATCGTGTTTGTATTTTGAACATCGCTCAATAGATGGCATTAGTACAAAAATGTTAAAAATAACAAAATACAATATTTTACATGAAACAACAGGAATCTTACAAAATAAATTATAGGTATTAACACAAATTAATAATATAATATGAAGCTAAAAAGAAAGAATTAATTATAGTTAAAAGTAGTAATGATATGGATATAACTCGAGCGCCACTCAACAGATGTCGTTAGTCTAAAATTTGATGCTGATATCTCTATCTCCGTATATTCAATGTACTTTGTGGAACTGAATTACATAATACATTATGCAAAAAGGAAATAGATATGTACTTAAAATTTATTTGATAGGATCCCATTTTTCGGCTTTCAGTTCTTTTTAGCGCTATCTATTATTTGTATGAAAAATCAATAGGACGCTCGGTTGTATTAAATAAAATGAGTGAAGTGTTGGTGACTAATGGAGTCCCAAGTTCATGAGACAGATGGCGCTAAGCAGATGACGTAATTTATTGAATGGCAGTATTAAGATTTTTGGCGAGCAAATGACCTTCCCCTGTTTATTAACTTCAGGTATCGCTTCTCGGCCTTTTGGCTAAGATCAAAGTGTAGTATCTGTTCTTTTCAGCTTAATATCTGAAAGTTCCCTGATTGAGGGACCAGTATATTAAACTGATTTTTGTAAAACGACGGGATGTTCGGGGCTCGCTCCACTCCCGTCATGGGTCGGCCCGGCATTGCAGTGCCGCCGGGATCGGCCCACATTATTATTATCTTAAGGTTTACTCACTTAATGTTAAAGGATGGTAAGATAATGTTATTTTGTCTGAAGTCTGATTAACCCAACCAACCTCACTGAGTTGTATTAATCAGAATATACCCGTTTCGTCGCTCGCGTCATAGCACCAATTTTGTTGATATTTTTCTGAGCACTTCACATGCCTGGCCAAGCGCAAAGAGCAACAATGTAAAATCATAAATAAGTCACGAGTAGAATTTGAACCATAGTTAATTAACTATACTTGAAAATTTAAACATTGCCATTGTTGTCCTTCTGTTGGATCTTTCATGATAATGAGATGGATTATTTAGATCACAAGATAGCTTTTCTGGACTATGTAAACCAGAAATGCAGGTTTTCTCAAGAAACTTGCCTTCATAATAGATAGATAGATATTCACAGACATTTCACACAACGTCCTGTGGTAACAAACTAAGCTTAACGCTTGTGCTATGGGTACCAGATTACGGATATAATACATAATATATATTACTTTTTTTTGTAAATACATTCATTATAATAGAAAACACAAATATCTGTATTCAAATAATTGTCCAGAGTACTACGCCACGAGGCCCCTCGAATATACATAATAATAATTCCATCAATACAGACATTGTTCGCTATTCACGTACATTTTGTAATTTACGCGCATTGTAGACACCTGACACATATTATCTAGACACGCGGCAGCGTGTCAAGCCAAGTTCAATTATTATATGTATTGAATTATATTTATGCAGTTCATTTATAATATTTGGTTACTATGTATTGTGTTAAAAAAACATTGATTGGCTTACGATCATTACATCCCCTAAAAAATTGAAATGACACTGAGTATAATATTATAGCAACTATATACCTACTAATAAGATAAAGAATCTAAGAGCAGAGAAGAATCAGAATAAGCAGGTACGATTGAGGTAATTACCAAAAGTATTGAAATACGTTGGTGGGCTAAACACATACACAAATTAAAAATATCATCTTACCCGTGGACCTAATAAAAATGGACGTCAGGTTTTGCACAATATTCTCGAAAAAAAGTGTCTCAGGTCAATAGGCTAGTGTCAATAGACAGTCTATATTAATGCATACAAACTTCAACATTCTAATTTGAAACCTTGTATGATTATTAGCTTTCTTTGTAATAATTTATTAGCTTATGTAGCTTCTATCAATAGGCCGCACCATGGTCACCTTATGCAGCTTCTAGTACCTAATTATTATGTGTTGATTGTTGATTTTTAAATTTTTTACAAATATTCAAAATTTTTAAAAAAATATTTTTTTATGCCCAATAATACTTGTAAATGATAAAACAACTTATCATTACGCCATTTTCCTTGCGAGGTAGGCAGAGAGAACAAAATGCCAAAAAGACACTGTTCTTGCATACATCTCTCGCTTCCTCAACTTTTATAATTCTCTTCATACACGCTCGCCGGTTTCGGATACTCCTGACTCTAGTATACTTGCTGAAAATATTCTTTTTTCACTCTATTTGACTAGTTTTTATTTACACGTTTTCACAATACAGTACGGCATATTGAATGTATAGGTAGTCACAGAATAGATACGTATAGTGAAGTCGGTCGACCAAACGAAGATGGCGCGCGATTGTTTCTCATTTCGCGTTTTGTATCTATTTTAGTTCGGACACTGGAGCGCAGACACGAGGCTCGTGTGTTGGCACGTGCGAATATTGCTGCGTGGACTTATGAATAGGAAAACATGACTACTGCACAATTATCCCTATGTAAAAAGCTGTCCTACGGGAACCATAACTTTTCCAGGATGAAGCCAATGTCCTTTGCTGGGCTTAAGACTAATGGTTCATGATGATTGGTTCCAACAAACAAACTTACTTTCGCATTTATAATATTAGTAGTAGGACTATCCAACCTTTACAAATATTATAGGTAAGTAATATATATTTTATTAGCTTTACTTTAAATTGATTTGACAATATTCTATCAACCTTTTTTTTTGTTAAGGCGGAATTTTTTCCTCCTTAAAAAAAATGGCTGGAGATTATTCGTACATTCATATTTTACTACTACGAATAATACTTATATATTACCATATTAATTTATAGATTCATATAAATATAATATTATAAATGCAAAAGTTTGGATGGATGTTTGTTACTCAATCACGCCAGAACGGCTGAACGGAGACTACTTTTTATCCCGGACAAAAGCGCGGTGCCCGGAAAATACATTAGTTTTGGTTTTCTCAGTTTGAATATTTAAAAATTGCATATTAAAGTACAACGGGAAAAAATCTCCTTTTCTTTATTCACAAATAATTTGTACTTTAAAAAGTAGCGGAGCATGTCAATTGCTAAAAGAAATAGATCTAAAATGTTTTAATTGCATATTAAGTTAATTTATTCAGTTACTTTAATTTCATACTTGAAGATATATAATAAGATACTGCAGCAGTATACTGTCAGTCCATAACAGAACGAATTTCTCACCAGTAAGAGCACAGGACAGTACTCGCAGTGTATAATAACTTATCCCATACACTCCGTTATAGGTGGCGCTGTAAGACTATGACAGTTTGAATCTAACATTGTTCACAATTGATTCCAGGTCAAGTGCAGCAGAATCAGCTACGTATGCTCTTCTAGGTGAATGCTGCGGTCCTAAGGTCCGAGCAAAATATATGTTGCTGATAACAAGCGCACTGATGTTGACGCCAACTTTATATTACAGTAAGTATTATTGCTAACTAAAATACACCCGCGACTGCGTCCATAAAAAAATAACATAGGATCACGCCTGTATTTTCCGAAGGGATAGACAGAGCTGTATTATACACCCCCTTTTTTTTTTGTTAAGGCTGGAAAAAATGTTCCTAACCGCACACCCCGTCGTTCGGGGCAACGAACAGGGTAGTGTGGGGTCCTCACCCACTAAAGAAATCCGCCGTGTGCCGTCTCTCCGCCCTTATTGGCGGGCCACTGGAACCATGTTACATTCCTTCGGTGGTCCGCCGGCGGCTTACCCTTTCTTCCTCTTTCCCTCCCTTTCTTTTTCTACTGAGCGACGCATCCGCACACGGAGCGTCGCACCTTCGTGGGAGGCCTTGCGGGTGGCGGACGTTCCCCGGTCCATCCACCCGCAGCCTCAAGTACACGCGCCTGCGCCACCCCAGTCGCTGGCGGCGGTTCGGGTCTGCAGAAGGATCAGCCTCCCTGGCCCTCTCCGCCACTTCCTTCCGCGAGATAACCTCCTCGCTGAAAGCAGCGACTACGGCCCAATTCCTGTCGCTGCCAAGCATCGCTCTAACGACGCTCGGCAGTGAGAGTTCCCCCCTATTGCCGCGACGAGTTCACGGCGCTGCTCGGCCCAAGCCGGGCGCGACTCGAGCGTGTGTTGCGCCGTGTCCTCGTCGCAGCCACAATGGTGACAGCCCGGAGTCGCTGCCCTCCTTGCGACTATGTGCAGATATCTGCCGAAGCAACCGTGCCCCGACAGTACCTGCACCAGTCGGAAGGAAAGGTCTCCGTGCCGTCGCCCTGCCCACTCTTCCACCGCACCGGCTGAAGAGCCCTATGGTCCGAAGACCGGCCCGGGGCATCTCTAGCCGCGCCCTCCAGCTGGCCATGGCAACCCGGCGGGCGTCGCCCTGCCATCTGGCCACCACGCTGTGTGGGGGACGACCAACCCCCTCCCGCTCTTGCGACACCCACCGATACACCTCGGTGAGCACCTCCGCCTCTAAGTCCCATGGAGGAGTTCCGGCCAACGCGCAGGCGGCCTCCGTCGACACCGTGCGGTATCCACGTATGACACTGGACGCGACGACTCTCTGTGGCCTCCACAGAAGAGCCCTGTTCAGTGCGTCCAGGGACTCCGCCCACACGGGTGCGCCGTACGGCGCCATCGACCGGACCACCCCCGCGTAAAGCCGTCGGCATGCATTGTTGGGTCCGCCCATATTCGGCATGAGCCGTGCAAGGGCGGACGCCGCACCAACGAGCTTTGGGGACAGTTGACGGAAGTGCTTGCGAAAGCGCCACCGCCCGTCCAGCACCAGGCCCAGATACTTAATCTGGGCCTGCACCCCAATTTAGACCCCATCCACAGTGATCGAAGCGCCAGCAGGTGGCCGGCGTCGGGGCCCATGGAAAAGTAGGTCCTTCGACTTGTCCAGGGCCACCCTAAGCCCCAGCGCCCCGATCCTCCTGACCACCTCAGAGGTCCCTAAGGTGGCCAGGAACGCCGCTCCCTCGAAGTTTCCACCCCGGGCCACGACCAGCGTGTCATTCGTATAGCAGACGACCGCAAGCCCGAGGGGAGCTGACAGCGTAGCACCCAGTCGTAACCGATGTTCCACAGGAGCGGCCCTAGAACCGAAACCTGCGGAACACTGCACGACATGGATCTCCTCACAACGTCCCCTATGCGGCTCTCATAGAGAACGCTGCGGCCCTCAAGATAGTCTGCCACTAGCCGCCTCAGATATGCAGGCACCCTGTGATACCGGAGCGCCTCCCCGATGCAGCTGAATGGCAGACTATTGATACGTTGGCGATTTCAAGTGACACCGCCAACAGCACTCCACCGCCGGTGACGACCGCCGCGGCCGTGGCCCTCTGGCGCATAATCGCGCCGACCGTCAAACGACCAGCTCGAAAAATAAACTGGGCGTCCGACAAGTTGGGTCCGACGTCGCGCAGGTGCTGGACGATGCGGGCAGCGAGGATTCTCTCCAGCAGCTTACCCGCCTCATGCAGCAGCACGATGGGCCTGAAGGCCCCACCGAAACCGGCGTTCACCCGGGCTTCGGCAGGAGTACCACCCTCCCCTCATTCCAGCAGTCAGGGAACCGTCCGGACGCCAGGCACGCGTCGAAGAGTCCCCTGAGGCGGGGCTCCAAGTGGCCCAGAGCCAGGGCCAGCACCCGGGCGGGTATCGCGTCCGATTGACACCTGTCAAAGTGTAAATAGTGAACATTTATTTTCTTGTAATTTATTTCTATTTTTGTAGTACAGAACCTATTGGTCGAATTAAATATTTTGCATTTGAACCGAATACACAAGATAGTACTCTGTGCTGGATGTAGGCAAAGAATATCAGGTAAATACCTTCTTACATGTTCGATCTGTAAGCAACAATATGATCTGGAATGTGCAAATGTGACAGAAAAACAATATAGCTGCTTAATAAGCGACAATGGATTGAATTGGGAATGTAAAAAACCTAAAAACAGCAACTCCAACACTCCCGCCAGACCTCAATCTTCGACCAGTTCCAACAAAACAAAAGAGCCAAATGTCACATTCAGAAAGAAATTAAGCCAAAACCAGCATAACGACTCCATAAACTCTGATGACATCAGTATATTAGGAGACACATTATACATAGATAAAAACACTGAATCTGGAACACAAGCGCAGCTAACATTACACAGTTTGAGCGAACTTATATAAGTTGAAAGAAAATAATATATCTATAATATCTCAATTAAAAAGCACAATTCAAGAAGAAATAAATAAAGCTGTTTTTAAAATAAGAGAAGACGTGAAGCTAGAGACAGACGCTCTCTTTCAACAGAACAACCAACGAAAAGCAGATATAGAAATAATAAACAAAAAAATTTAAATACTTAAAAAACAAACTGAAACACTCCAAACTGAAATAAAAGGATTATCAAGCAAAACTTCAGCAATACAATATCTACCGGAATGCAATTTGAAGAAAACTTGCTCTATGGACTCTCAGAAATTTACAAAGAGCCTGAGCGAGAACTTCATAAAAGAGTCATAAGTATATTTCGTGATATCCTAAAATTTGACTTGCTGGGCTACATCGAAATTACTTATAGAATTGGAAGATATAAAAACAACACTCGTCCCTTAGTCATTGAACTAATAAGTAAAAGGATGGTAAAGTATTTAGTAGAAAACAGTAAGTACTTTTATGGAACGGGACTATGCGTTGCAAAGTTCTTAAATGAAAAGAGAAACATCAATCTCGGAAAGAGAGAAACATCATGTATAACAAAATGTTCATGGCCCGAAAAAGAGGACAACACGCTATCATTACGAAAAATCAAATCAATTCTCGTGAACTCGTTAATTGTAAGAGCGATGAAAAAAACCATCCCCCTTGATTTCCTCAAAAGAGCAAAGAGCACATAATATAAATAGAAGAAGAGAAACCTATGACAGCTCTACATTTCGTGAAAGAGAAAACCTGGATGGAACACTATACCTTTCGAAACAACAGGCCAACATTTTAGAATACTTTTTCAGAACATTCAAAGCCTATATAATAAACAACATATAATAGAAGCATTTGTTAACCAAACCCTAAGGTATCAAGTTATATGTTTAACGGAAACCTGGCTCTCTTTTATAAAACTAAATGTGATCAATTTTACTGGCTACAAAGTTGCTGCAGCGTTCTGTCGAAAGAAGCGCGGAGGAGGTGGCATCTGCATTTTAATAGACGAAAACATAGAATCCATAGAAAGAAACGATATTACAAAATTATCTTTAGAATATATAATAGAAGTTTGTGCAATAGAATTAATTAACGAAAATATACTTATAGTTACAATGTATTGGAATAGAAGAGAAGAAGACGTATTCTACAACCAACTGAATAAAATATTAACCTATATAAATAACAAATATTTTAAGTATAAAATAATTCTCGGAGGTGATTTTAATATAGATATCCAACAAAATAATACAAAATCTACAAATTATTTGTGAATAAAGAAAAAGAGATTTTTAGTAGGGGCGGGAAACGAACCACGCATATTTTCCAATCCGGGGAAGTGCTCTAAGCCACTGAGCTACCCTACTGACCATTAAACACAAAGTGAAAAATGTGAAATCGAAAACAACAGTCAGGAGCAGGATTTGAACCTGCATCTTCTGGATACCGTCCAGATGCTTTACCAATTCAGCCGTAAGCATTTGACATGCTTAGCACTATACATTAAACACAAAGTGAAAAATGTGAAATCGAAAACAACAGTCAGGAGCAGGATTTGAACCTGCATCTTCTGGATACCGTCCAGATGCTTTACCAATTCAGCCGTAATGTGTCAATGTCAATTGCTAAAAGAAATAGATCTAAAATGTTTGAATGCAAAATCTAACAATTTTTTAGACCTTATGTCTGAATATAAATTAACACAACATATAAAAAATCCCACACGTATTACACAAAATACATCTACATGCTTAGATTTTATATTTACAAACTTTAACGATGAATATTTACAAACATCGGTTGAGGACCTGGGATTTTCAGACCACTGTGGTATTATTCTAAACATTAAAATACCAAAACCACTAAACCAAAAGGCTTGGTATGTTGAAAGACGAATATATAGTAAACATAACATAAATATCTTTAAATCCTCATTAATATTAATTAATTGGGACAACTACATAATACCCAGCAACACGGTAAACCAAAATTATAAAGCATTCAATGACATAATAACAAATATATTAAATCAAACTATACCAAAATGTAAAATAAAATTAAGAAAGAGCTTTAAAAAATACTGGTTAAGTAAAGGGATTAAAAAATCATGCAAAAATAAAAGGTTATTAAAAACTTTGATTTTAAAATCGAATACTCCAATTATTCATAAGTGCCTATTATAAGAAATACGAGAAAATATTAAAACAAATAGTAATAACAGCTTAGAAACTTCAATACATAAATAAGATAAAAAAATCACAAAATAAAATTAAAGCTATGTGGGACATCATAAATGAACGCACTAATAAAAAACCACTACCAGATAGGCAAAATATTAAATTATAAATTAATAATACCCTAATTTCAGATCCTAAACAAATTGTCAGCATATTTAATACATTTTTTTCATCCATTGGTGAAAATATTAGAGAGCAGCCTGACCGTGAACCGCGTGGTGTTCCTGTGATCTATTCTGTAGAGAATACCTTTTTCCTAAGACCATTAGACTACCATGAAACAAACAAAATCATAAAAAATCTTAAAAATAAGAAAAGTTACGGAATACTCGTAGACGAATTACCTCCTTACCTAATCAAACAGTGCGCAGACGAACTCACAATACCCTTTTGCGTATTAATTAATCAGTCGTTTGAATTTGGAATATTTCCGGACCTCTTAAAAAAGGCTATCATTAAACCAATCTTTAAAAATAACTCCAAAACCGATCCTAGCAATTACCGCCCCATTGCTCTTTTACCTACTGCTTCTAAAATTTTCGAAAAAGCTATGTATGACCGGGTCTACAACTTTTGTGACAAATTTAAGATATTCGACGAAAGGCAAAACGGTTTCCGGAAACAACGGTCAACAGCTTTAGCCGTTTATAAATTTATACAAGAAGTAATTAATTATTTTGAATAATAAAAAATATGCTATTGGATTACTTCTGGATATGACCAAGGCATACGATGGAGTCAAATTTAACATCTTACTAGACAAACTATATGGAATCGGTATACGCGGAATTACTCATCAATGGTTTGAGTCCTATCTTAAAGGTAGAGAACAGTACGTAGAAATAGAACACTTCGACCATGCAAATAAAGAAATAACCGTGTGTGGTGACGGACTAAGAATACAAGTGTCATTACCCCATTCTTTCCCATGGGTGTCGTATGAGGCGACTAAGGGAAGTAAGTAATTGACATCCATTGCATGACTGGTGGTAGGGTTAGGTACCAAGTGGGAGTACTCACTTGGTATCGGGCCCGAGCGGGTTGGTACCACCATCTCCCGTGTGACCGGCCATGAAGCACATCGTTGCGTTTTGGCTGTAGCAGGAGATAGCCGTTTATATTTCATTTCATATCCGAGAAATGAATTGGTGAGCAGCGGCTTGACAATACTCTTAGTATAGTCGAGTCCATGGGCGACGGTTACCATTTACCATCATTTGGACCGTGGCTCATCTGCCACTACATGCAATAAAAAAAAAAGAAAAAAACTAATATTAGGTCAAGTAAAAAAATTCTAAATACATCAATTCCTCAGGGAAGTGTTATCGGGTGCTTATTATTTTTAATATATATAAATGACCTTCCAAAGGTCATGGAAGACATATGTGTGATATTTGCAGACGACGTCTTCTTACCTCATGCCAAAATATTTTAGATGTAAACGAAAAACTCTACTCTATGCTTAATAAAACATTAGAATGGTTAAATAAACATAACCTACAAATAAACTATAAAAAAACAAAAATAATGTCATTTTATCCTTATCAGAAACACCATTAACAATTGATTTCCATATTAACGGTACAAAAATAGAAGTCGTTAATGACTTCACATTGTTAGGACTTACTTTAGACACCCACATCAACTGGAAAACCCACATCCAAAATATAAATCAAAAATCTCAAAATTTCTTTACGCTTTTCGAGAAGTCAAAAAAACGACAGAACTTTCAACTGCATTAACTACATATTATGCCTACGCTCACTCATGGCTAAGTTATGGTATCATTATGTGGGGAAACAGTACTGAAGCGTCTTCACTTTTCATACTACAAAAGAAATTAATCCGCATTCTGACAAATATAGAGCAAACCGACAGCTGTAAACCCTTATTCCAAAAATATAAAATTCTCACCCTTCCATGCATCTACATACTAGAGATATGTAAATTTGTCAGGAGATATATAACCTTTTTCACAAGAAGCGAAGACAAACACAAAAACCGAACACCAAGACATAAGAATATGTTAATGTTTCCAACTTCCCGTATATCTCTACACTCCAATAGCCCCTACGTAATGTGTATCAAAATATACAACAAATTACCAAACTCGATTAAAGATGTGATCAGCGACACAAGGTTTGTAGACAAACTGAAAAAAATGCTCATCGATAGGGCTTACTACACGATTAATGATTATTTGATTGATAAAAACACGATTTAATAAATAGATAGATACCATATGCAATACGAATTGTTCTAGTATAATTAAGTAAGTAGTACCTACATTTATTTTCAATCACAGTTTTATATATTAAATTAATTTGTTAAAATAAATAACAATAATAAACACATATAAACTAATAAATAATTTAAATACTTAATACTTATTAATATGCATCAATATAATTTAAAAAAATATATCTTATGTTATTAAATTATAATACAATATATAATAATAAACATGATTAAAATATATAAGTATCATTTACTTACATAAATAATATATATAATGATAATAATATTTAAAATGAACAATAAATTTAATATTAACAAAAAATAATATAATAGCAATAAACAATACGAATAATTACCAAATATACCTTTTACGTCATCCTCTTTTCTAGTTTTCGCTGTGCCCAACAGGGTCCATAATTGTTACTCTTTTATCATTATGTTACCACCTACTATATACATTGTGGAATGCGAAAATAAATGAATATGAATGAATTCGCGAAACAGCCATTTCCGACGTGGTGACGGGCGGTACACTGAGGTCGGCCCAAAGATTACAATACCCAAAGTTCGGCCTCCCGGTCGCTACCTAGCTGTATCCCATGACCGGGGGCGTGTACTCCGCCCGTCGTATGCTCCGCCCGTCGCTGTATTACACACCCGCGACTGCGTCCATAAAAATATAACATAGGATCACGCTTGTATTCCCCGAAGGGATAGACAGAGCTGTATTACACACCCGCGACTGCGTCCATAAAAAATAACATAGGATCACGCTTGTATTCCCCGAAGGGATAGACAGAGCTGTATTAAACACCCGCGACTGCGTCCATAAAAAATAACATAGGATCACGCTTGTATTCCCCGAAGGGATAGACAGAGCTGTATTAAACACCCGCGACTGCGTCCATAAAAAATAACATAGGATCACGCTTGTATTCCCCGAAGGGATAGACAGAGCTTTATTACACACCCGCGACTGCGTCCATAAAAATATAACATAGGATCACGCCTATATTCCCCGAAGGGATAGACAGAGCTGTATTAAACACCCGCGACTGCGTCCATAAAATATAACATAGGATCACGCTTGTATTCCCCGAAGGGATAGACAGAGCTGTATTAAACACCCGCGACTGCGTCCATAAAAAATAACATAGGATCACGCTTGTATTCCCCGAAGGGATAGACAGAGCTGTATTAAACACCCGCGACTGCGTCCATAAAAAATAACATAGGATCACGCTTGTATTCCCCGAAGGGATAGACAGAGCTGTATTACACACCCGCGACTGCGTCCATAAAAATATAACATAGGATCACGCTTGTATTCCCCGAAGGGATAGACAGAGCTGTATTACACACCCGCGACTGCGTCCATAAAAATATAACATAGGATCACGCCTATATTCCCCGAAGGGATAGACAGAGCTGTATTAAACACCCGCGACTGCGTCCATAAAATATAACATAGGATCACGCTTGTATTCCCCGAAGGGATAGACAGAGCTGTATTACACACCCGCGACTGCGTCCATAAAAATATAACATAGGATCACGCCTATATTCCCCGAAGGGATAGACAGAGCTGTATTAAACACCCGCGACTGCGTCCATAAAATATAACATAGGATCACGCTTGTATTCCCCGAAGGGATAGACAGAGCTGTATTACACACCCGCGACTGCGTCCATAAAAATATAACATAGGATCACGCCTATATTCCCCGAAGGGATAGACAGAGCTGTATTAAACACCCGCGACTGCGTCCATAAAATATAACATAGGATCACGCTTGTATTCCCCGAAGGGATAGACAGAGCTGTATTAAACACCCGCGACTGCGTCCATAAAAAATAACATAGGATCACGCTTGTATTCCCCGAAGGGATAGACAGAGCTGTATTAAACACCCGCGACTGCGTCCATAAAAAATAACATAGGATCACGCTTGTATTCCCCGAAGGGATAGACAGAGCTGTATTACACACCCGCGACTGCGTCCATAAAAATATAACATAGGATCACGCCTATATTCCCCGAAGGGATAGACAGAGCTGTATTAAACACCCGCGACTGCGTCCATAAAATATAACATAGGATCACGCTTGTATTCCCCGAAGGGATAGACAGAGCTGTATTAAACACCCGCGACTGCGTCCATAAAAAATAACATAGGATCACGCTTGTATTCCCCGAAGGGATAGACAGAGCTGTATTACACACCCGCGACTGCGTCCATAAAAAAATAACATAGGATCACCCCTGTATTCCCCGAAGGGATAGACAGAGCTGTATTAAACACCCGCGACTGCGTCCATAAAAAATAACATAGGATCACCCCTGTATTCCCCGAAGGGATAGACAGAGCTGTATTAAACACCCGCGACTGCGTCCATAAAAAAAAATAACATAGGATTTTTTTTTATTGCATGTAGTGGCAGACGAGCCACGGTCCATCTGATGGTAAATGGTAACCGTCGCCCGTGGACTCAACTATACCGACAGTATTGTCGAGCCGCTGCTCACCAATTTATTTCACAGATATGAAATGAAATGTAAACGGCTATCTCCTGCTACAGCCAAAACGCAACGATGTGCTTTCATGGCCGGTCACACGGGAGATGGTGGTACCAACCCGCTCGGGCCCGATACCAAGTGAGTACTCCCACTTGGTACCCAGCCCTACCACCAGTCATGCAATGGATGATAATTGCTTACTTCCCTTAGTCGCCTCATACGACACCCGTGGGAAAGAATGGGGTGGTGACACTTGTATTCTTAGTCCGTCACCACACTGACAATTCCCCAAAGATCACGATCACGCTTGTATTCCCCGAAGGGATAGACAGAGCTGTATTACACACCCGCGACTGCGTCCATAAAAATATAACATAGGATCACGCTTGTATTCCCCGAAGGGATAGACAGAGCTGTATTACACACCCGCGACTGCGTCCATAAAAATATAACATAGGATCACGCTTGTATTCCCCGAAGGGATAGACAGAGCTGTATTAAACACCCGCGACTGCGTCCATAAAAAAAAATAACATAGGATCACGCCTGTATTCCCCGAAGGGATAGACAGAGCTGTATTAAACACCCGCGACTGCGTCCATAAAAAAAAATAACATAGGATTTTTTTTTATTGCATGTAGTGGCAGACGAGCCACGGTCCATCTGATGGTAAATGGTAACCGTCGCCCGTGGACTCAACTATACCGACAGTATTGTCGAGCCGCTGCTCACCAATTTATTTCACAGATATGAAATGAAATGTAAACGGCTATCTCCTGCTACAGCCAAAACGCAACGATGTGCTTTCATGGCCGGTCACACGGGAGATGGTGGTACCAACCCGCTCGGGCCCGATACCAAGTGAGTACTCCCACTTGGTACCCAGCCCTACCACCAGTCATGCAATGGATGATAATTGCTTACTTCCCTTAGTCGCCTCATACGACACCCGTGGGAAAGAATGGGGTGGTGACACTTGTATTCTTAGTCCGTCACCACACTGACAATTCCCCAAAGATCACGATCACCCCTGTATTCCCCGAAGGGATAGACCGAGCTGTATTACACACCCGCGACTGCGTCCACGAGGCATTAAAGATTATCCCACGGGAACCATTTATTGAAAATTAGATTGTGTCCTTTTCTAGGCTACACACAAAATGTATGCAAAATTATTTCATGATAATTGATTCAGTAGTTACAGCCTGAAATCGTAACAAACAAACTCACTTTCGCATTTATAATATTATTATATTATTTCATGGATTAAGACTTCGTGTCACCTCCCCATTTCACGAATCGTAAGATTCCATACTTTATTTCAATTAATTACATCGAGCGTCAATAATGATAAGTTGAAGTACAACTCCAGCCGAGGAAGGCTTTGCCGCTCTAAAATACTTCAAAATGATAGCTGCGAGCGAAAACTAAAGTCGTTTCCTGCTCGTGACTGTTATTTTCGATTTCACATTTTTCACTTTGTGTTTAATGTATAGTGCTAAGCATGTCAAATGCTAAAAATATATATAAAAATATCTAAATAACTAAAGTCGTTTCTTCTGGAACACCAGTCCAAACGCTCTGCCATTTGAACTATCGTAGCAGTATCTCGGAGTTACCAATTTCTACATCACATTTTTTCGTAACACCTCGGGTTAGCCATATGTAAGACATAGTGACTACACAGATGCCGGAGTGGTTTATTGGCCGATAGTGTTGTGGGTTCGATTCCCACACAGGACAACTCATTGTATGAACTACAAATGGTTGTTCTGAGTCTGGGTGTGCTTTGTGCCCGTGAAATTGTATGCTTGTAAGGGGGACCAAGGATTATTCCTTACTTAGTGCAGGATGATGGCTAAAAAAATAGTAAACTGTTCAGACAACACTATTGACTTCGTGCGCAGCGCTATCCTATTATGACCCCTCAATATTAAAAAATATAGTTTAAAAAACTAAAATAACACGCTTTAAATAGCTAGTTGAACTAAAAAGTAGTAAATAATATTACAAATAAATAATGATTGTAAAAAAGCGTAAACATAATATAACAATAATATAACAATAACACTCTTTGTGTTATTTTAGTTTTTTAAACTATAATTTATTAAGAAGTGAGTTAAAACACCAGTGAACTGAGTTAGCGCAACTGCGCGGCGCAGCGCAGTGTTACACATCTCTACTACGGAACCCTAAAAACCGATAAATACCGAATAATTTTATCAAATTAGTATATTGTCATTGATCCTCGATAAATCTACACACAAACAAAGTTTGAACGAAATCTGGCCGTTTAAAGTGGGTCAAAATCGCGTCCAAAGGAGTCGGTTACAAACATACAAATATACAGGTGAAGCTAATAAAAAGCGTGTAAAAAGTAATTAATTTTTCTTCCAGTAACGGCATACCTCATCATGAAACTGGACTTCACTGTCTACTTAATTGGTATAGCATATCGGCCCTGGCGGTTACTCACTATCCTGATGGCACTTCCGTTAGGTGTCGCTGCTTTATGCCTTTGTTACTTCAGTGAGAGTCCAAAATTCCTAGCTAATGTTGGAAGAGATGAAGATGCTGTTAAAGTACTTAAGAGAATGTATCTGGCAAATGGATTCGATGAAGTGAAATTCCCCGTGAGTACTTCATCATAGATATTGCAAAATATATCAGTATAGTTGTGAAACCAAGGTCTGTAAAAATAGCCGCATCAAGTCAACGCACAGCACACACCTATGAGATTCTTACAAAACATCACTGATAAACAACGGTAGCTAGGTGAGTGAGAGTGCCGGCGGCCCAAACCCCCTCTCTATCCTCTCCGTAATATCCTTCCTATCCTCCTTCTATCCCTTTTCTTGGAGATGGTGATGCGCGAGTGAGCCTCTGGTGTTGCTAGCATTTATACTATAGGCTACGATAACCGCTTACCATCAGGTGCCAGCTTGTTTACCAGCCACGTGGTATAGCGAGAAATTATTTACATATTAGTATCACTGTTTGGTTAAGAACAACATCATGAGGAAACATGCCTGAGATTTTCTCGATAACTTGTGAAGTCTGCCGACCTGTATTGGGAGAGCGTGGTGGGCTACGTACTAGAGGGGGGACATTAGTATATGTCTACATAGTCAATACATGTGGACAGGGCTTTTTAAGTTAAATGTGAATTAATTAAAATTTAGTAAAAACAGAAAAAAAAACATAGCATCACGCCTGTATTTCCCGAAGGGGTAGGCAGAGATGTATTACACACCCACGACTCGCCAGCTATGTTTAAGTCCCACGTAATAGGGGGCGAGCCTATTGACGTCTACCGGGCACATTTCCAAGCTCCGGGCTGCTACTGAGAATTTTTCTTTTAGGAAAAAGCTCAATAACATTGCCCGACCCGGGGATCGAACCCGAGACCTCATGATTAGCAATCACATACACTACCGCTACGCCACCGAGGCAGTTAAAATTTAGTAATAGTGCGTTTCAATCGGTGAGTGAAAGCGCCGGAGATACTTCTGCTATTATTAGCATCTCTAATTACGGTAGCCATTTACCGTCAGGTAGACCATAGACTTGTTTGACATCCTTGAAGAATATCGAATAAATATCTCCAGACCGTAAATTCGGTCATGACGACAACAAAAACTAGCCTTATAAATACACGACCGTAGAGAGATCAGCCGACGGACCAACAGAATGAGGTGCCTCCCGAGGCACGTCATTGATACACCGCCTACTTCCTAATTGACCCCTTGTCCTAGGTGAGCGACGCGACGCGATGCGACGTATTGCGGCTGATACTTTAACCGCTTTGCGTCGCATTCAAATTAGGCGACAACGTAGGTCATAAGTATATACAACCTCTATTTGATATTTTCGTGTTGCGTCACGTCGCGTAGTATTATCACGATTGTCGCTTACCTAGGACAACGGGTTAGGCCTCGGTCACGAACTCAACGGGAGCGGGGCGGTGGCGGTGGCGGAGCGGGGAGCGGCGCGGCAACGCTGTACCCGGTGACCGGTCTCGAAGCCAGCGGGCAGATAGCACGGCGCTAGAGCAGCGTAGTGTTGTGTTACCAGAAATTAATATCTTTGTTCGCGAACAAAATGTCTAAACAGCGATGACAACATCTTTTTGACACTAATTCCTTCCTAATGTATGATTTTATTATGGGAAAAAAAGATGTAAATTCTACCACGTCACTACGTCAATGCAGACGCGCGTACGCCGCTTGCCGGCCGCTCCCCGCGCCGCTGCCTTCGAGGCCAGTTCCATAATATTCGCCCCGCCCGCCCCGCTCCCGCTGAATTCATGACCGAGGCCTCGGAGTTGCTATTGAGAAATACTTGACGAAAAATCCCAAAAAAAAATTGTCTGCTCGACTGGGGAATCGATCCCGTTTGTCTGCTAGACTGGGGAATCGATCCCGAGACCTCCTGATCAGTAGTTGCATACACTACCGCTGGACCAACAAGTCAAAAAAATATAAAATATAACAATGGGACAAACATAAGTAAGTCTTTATTTACAATGCGAGTCAAATTCTTTTTGCAATTTAACTTTGAAAATCTTACGTTCTTTTTTACTACTCTTTTTTCTTATTCATGTGCGCCCAAAAAGCAGGATGATGATAACACAAATCACCAATTAATCATAAAATTTAAATGTTTACAGATAAAACAAATCCTTCTGGAAGAAGGTAACAAGGAAGCGGTAGGTGACTTCTCCTTTCACTCCCTCTGGGTGCAGATAGCGCCCCTGTTCAAGCCGCCTCTTCTCTTGAAGACCTTTCTGCTGTACTACCTAACATTTGTTACTTATATTGCGTGAGTATAATAACAACTCATTAGTACTTCCTAGTCCTAGCCTCAGCTTTGTTGCGATTGAACTCTACTATCAAGTCAGGAGGACAACTGGCGATCTTAGAACAAGACTAGAGTAAATTCTTCTTATTCAGATGTCTGTCAATATGTAATGACAGCCATGATTTTATTTGTATACCTTCCACGATTCCAAGTGTTCACAAGGTGTCACTGCTTTGTCACCAATCTGATACTGGCCGACCGAAAGTTGCTTAAAAGCCCACGTAAAGCCGAGTCGGATCGCTAGTGTAACCAATTAATAATAATTTGAAAAATCCAAAAGTGCACGCCTCATAATCTTCATTTTTCACAATAAAATTGATTACGAGTATTTGATAAGTAACGAATAATGTATTGGTCTTACTGAGTAGTTAAGTAATCACATAGATAGCGCTAATTTCAAAAAGTACTTACTAATGAGGTTTTCTTGTCTTATACGCCATCTAGCGCTAATTTTAAGAAGTTTCATTCAGTCATTTTTGTTATTTAAACTAGTTAAAAACTGTTTAAAAAGTTCTGTCTTGGACGTCCGTGTGTTGTAGGTAATGTATGTTAACACGATAACGTCCGAAATACTTAACTAATCGAGTCCTTTTTTTTCTTTACGATTCAGTATAATTACGAATAGAGCCCTATCCCTTTTCACGGTCTGATTCGATGTGGTTAAATTGTTATTAAATAAACAAAAATAGTGAATATTTACGCTCGATTCGACACTAAAACCAGAGCTATACTTTATTTCGTGAGAACTACTTCTATAGACCAATATAGAAGTACTTCTTAAAATTAGCGCTAGATGGTGTATAAGACATGAGAACCACATTAGTATTTTTTGAAATTAGCGCTATCGATGTTATTTATTAAAAACTACTTAATAAGACCAATACATTATTAGTTACTTATCAAATATTTAATTTTATTGTGAAAAATGAAGATTTGAGGCGTGCACTTGGATTTTTATTTACTAATTCTACTATTTACTACTTTTTATTTACTAATTCTACTATTTCTACTATTCAGAGATAAATTGTAAGTACTAATTTAACCTACTCTTATTATTTTATCTGCAGCAACAACAGTTTCGCCATTATCCTGCCCACGATCTTTAATATCTTCTTCACGTCGTACGCAACCAGTGCTTCTGGTGCTTCCTTCTGCGACCTGTTCCAACTGACCAACACCACTAATGCTGACAGCATAGCCGATGAGCGGCAGGTATGATATACTACATATATTAAGTGCGTTTAATTTCTAAGGTTTTGAAATACACAAAATCATAAAGCAGGTACAAGTAGTGAGACCAAGGGTTCCAAAGACAGGATTATCAAACTCTCAATATTTTAGTATATTGTAGCCTTATTGTAGCGTAACACGGTGAAACCGTCACGCCACAATTATATAGGGGTCTAAAATTAAAAAAAATAAAGAGTACGTTAATACAAATTTTTAATTAAATGTACAAAAACAATTAGGAATACACAAGTTTAGTTGAGACTTATTAATGTCTTTACCTCGAGATATCATTCGCAGCAACACTTAGATAGTTTATAGACGATCTTGTACAAAGGTTCACTTTTTAGGAGTCCATATAATCCCTTCTGTCTTGGAAGGTCAGACCCGGTCTTAGGACCAGGCCTTGAGGTCCAGCAGTAATAACATGTTGTTGAGATCACACCTGAAATATCTGAAATATTTTCAAGTGAAGAATCAAACTTCAAGACAGTCGTCAGAATAATTATGACAACTTTCAAGTCACACTTTAAGACAATTTTCAGAATAGGAGCTTTGACAGCTATCTTAATAGGACAACGTTTGAGTCCAGAAACTTCACTGCTATGTTTACAGGACCATGCCCGAGTCCAGAATGAATCTGCAACGTCTATTTTCCAGTTTATATAGCTTTTTCTTTGAACTTGACTGTTCGAGGTTCAGACTTTTGAATTTTAAGATAAATGTTTTCATATTTAGATATTTTTATATATATTTTTAGCATTTGACATGCTTAGCACTATACATTAATCGGATCCGATCCGATCCTGCTCCTGACTGTTATTTTCGATTTCACATTTTTCACTTTGTGTTTAATAAATGTTTTCTTTATTTGTGTCCTATCATTTATAATCTATTTAGAAAATAATGATTTAGGTAATATTAGAAAAGAGTACTTAGATAATATTACAATATTACCGAGACTTATAATAATTGAATTGGTTTCACAGTATAAGCATGTTCTGTTTTTCCAGGAGGTGACCAGCTGCAGCGGCATAGAAGATAACACGATATGGGCCGGCTGTGCGCACGGTGTTTCCTTCTTTTTGTTGAACGCACTCATCTCACAATGTGCTGGAAAAAGAAAAGTAATCTCTTCAATATTTACGTCTTATAATACTACTAGCGATCCACCCTTGCTTCACACGAGTGCCATCTACTGGCTATCTAATATATTTAGAGTTTTTAAAGAACTACAACTGTCTAATACAAATATAATTTTAATATATCTATAAATTTTAGCCATCACACAAGATAAATTGTAGTTTTCGCAACTTAATTACTGTTAAAATAAATTGTAAAAAACATCTAAAATCGAGTGTAGAGATGAAATAGAGAATGCTCCGATGGTTCGTACATGTGGAAAGAATTCCGGAGGACTGCCGTGCCATAACAAAACACTGTAACTTCAGATAGAGTGTTTTGTGCTAACATGAATAAATCGGATTTTCGCACATGTTTACATAGTGTGGCATTTAATTTTTTTTATTAAGTCTCATAAACACTGAGAAAACCGAAGAGAATAAACACTGTATTTCAAAAAACATATGGATCAGATATAATAAAAAAAAAACCGCCTTCTAAAGACACCTTGAACTAAAAACCAAAAAATAATTAAGTATTTACATACGATTTCCGTGCTAGACACCTACTGATGTGTTTGAAGTCGGCGCCTATATGATGTTAATGTTAATATAAGTATGTATATATAACTACCTATTGTTTTTGTTATTATATGAGTATAAGTATTGTTTTGTTATTTTTATACTAGGTATTCGTAATAATACTGAATCGTAAAAGAAAAAAAAAGATTCGATTAGTAAAGTATTTTGGTTGTTATCGTGTTAACATATATTACCTACAACACACGGACGTCCAATAGAGAACTTTTTTAAACAGTTTATTAACTAGTTTAAATAACAAAAATGGCATGAGTGTTAAAAATAGTGTTTTTTTTTATATGTGTGAGTATATATTATTTTACAAGTGCAATATATGATAAATAGAGACATTTTAAGTTTGAAAAATCAGCTGTTCTGGGTGAAATGAGAGTAGTACCCACCTCAACGCTTCGCTTATGAGGCGTGCAATAGAAAACAGCGAGAGACTTCCGAAGACCGTGAAGAAAGATTGGCGTACCCATATATATATAATATGGGTACGCCAATTAAACTGCCTCGGTGGTGCAGCGGTAGTATGTGCGACTGCTGACCATGAGGTCTCGGCTTCAATCCCCGGGTCAGGCAGTGTTATTGAGCTTTTTCGTAAAAAGAAAAATTCTAGGCAATGTACGGCAATAGGTTCGTCCCCTATTACGTGGGACTTAAACATAGCTGGCAAACCGTGGGTGTGTAATACACCTCTGCCTACCCCTTCGGGTATACAGGCGTGTAGCTAAACCAACTAAACGCACTGCTCCAATGAGCCAGAGAGTCGGTTGAAAATATCATCGATGTATGTCCAGTTGCAATTTTTTAGATTATTGTTGTTTTTTTAAAAACCGCAGTACCGATTTTTATAAAATTTAAATGGAACCACCTATGATATAGAACCTACTAAACAAAAAAAATAATCTTTGAAATCGACTCATAATTGGCGGAATAATCGCATAACAAAAACACAAAAAAAAAACATACAGCCGAATTGAGAACTTCCTCCTTTTTGGAAGTCGGTTGAAAACACTGCAACATCAATTACAGTGTTTTGTTAAAACACAGCTAACGGTATAGTCGCCTGCTATTTGTAGATACCATAGATACAGTGTTTTGTTATAAAAATCGGTTCGGTTTACGTCAAATGTAGTTTATTATACTAATATTGTAACCCCATCGTCCCTTCCATACCAAAAAAAAAATGAAACGATATAGAGAATCCCAAGAAACTATGAAACTTTTGAACAGCAAGGGCAGAAGCATTCTTTATATCACTAATGCGACTGCAGTAAACTAAAATGTTTTGAAAAAGTTGGAGAAGACGTTAGAAAAAATATATGGTCAGCTTTTTGGAGTATGAATCGCCAAAGACGTCGTAATTTTATTTCAAGACAGATAATAAAAATTTATTCTAAATATAACACTGTAATAAAGTCTCATAGACATAATACTTTGAATTATATTGTATTATTGATTTTTTTGGCGACTTTTGGGTACACTATTAACGAATCTATACAAAACAAGAACAACTTTCGCCCATACCTCAAAGATATAGAAGATTGATGCAGTAATTAGTATTCCTGACAAAGTATTCTTTACTGCTGATATGCAAAAATAAATTTGTAAGTATGCCTTTACTAATGACGAGGGCATATTATTTTTCTAGAAAACTTATATTTTTTTATAAAATTTTTTCAGCTCAGCAATAATAAACTAGCCGTTGGTGTTTTATGACATGAAGGAGAAAGTGGCCAAAAAGCCTTCAATATTGCTAGTGTTTTGCTCTATCTGAAACAAGTTTATTTTTGCGGATAACTGCAACGCCCAAAATAAAAATAAGATTTTTTCTCAGCTTTAGTCCAACTGGTCAACGATTCCTCCACTTCCATTGAAGACATGATGTTGACTATGATTTTACGGGAATTAAGTTTTTAAGATCAATAATAGTTGATGTCTCCAGTGTGATGATGATGCTGACGATTATAGCCTACTAGTACTATCATGGACGTAAAATAATTTCATATGTCCATGCCTATTTCTGGAAAATATTTTTCTAAAAAGAAAATATTTTTCTATAAATACAGTTTTATCTATAGTAAGCTTCGGTTACATTTTATACGTTTACTTTAGTTGCGAATCTTATTTGTTTTGAGATATCACTGCAGCTATAAATACATACAGTGTTCTGTTATAACAAATGTTCTCTTTTTGTGAACTTATAAATTTTGATAGAATACGTTTGTAGGTTTAGATATAAAAAATAACGTACAATGTGTATTTTTTTTACATGACCGATTAAAAGCTAATCTCTTAAAAAATAGAAAAACGCGATTTCTGAAAACTGATATGTTTTTAGATTCAGTGTTGTCATGGCACAAGAATAGAGTCTGATGAGAAATGGCGTAAGTAAATTGGAAAATTATAGAGACTAGAGTGAAAACTGTTTCAAAGTCCATTGCAAGGTTGAGAAGAAGAAAGGGGACTAACAAACAGACTCGGATAGTGACTATACTATGATAGCTAAAACCAGACGATAGGATTTGAGTGCCGTTTCGACCCAATCTTTATTTTTCTTCTCTACTTATAAAATATAAATTTGGAGCCCATTTTATAAAGAACATATTGATCGAAATGAAAAAGTACAAAAACAATTTAATAAAAATTTAACTTATCGTGAACATAAACATCATTAATACTTATAAAACAAAAACTTTATTTACACATTTAAAATAGCTTAAAAATATTGCAAGTAAAATAAAGACCCTAAAACATTTAATATATATTACAAAAATAACTAAAAAATTACAAAAAAAAATTAAATTAGAGATATTATCGCTAGTTACTGATTTCTTAAACGTGAACATATTTTTTCAACGAGTGTGGCAAACAGTAATACATACCTTAATGATGGCTTACCATCAGCTCTATAGACAGTAGTAACACTTATAGGAATATTACTCGCAAGGGTTAAGTAGTGCTTAATCTTTGGCACTTTCACTACATGAAATGAAAGGTGAAAGTAGGAATTCCTATTGTCACTAAATGAAAGTATCCTGTGAGAGGGTGGTATTTCCCCCGTCGAGCTGGCCCATTCATGCTGGGAGAAGGCTGGCCCATTCATGCTGTCCTTAGCCATGGTAGAACCATTACTAAGGACAGCTCTATGATTCACAAATTAATTGCGTAGTTCAAAAATTTTGCTACTAACCACTGAAGTAATGTCACACAGTTCCGGTGGTTCGCCACTAAAATAAGCCCGCCGTGTGCCATCTCTCCGCCTTTATTAGCGGGCTACTGGAACTATGCTACATTGCTTCAGTGGTCCGCCGGCGGCTTACCCTTTTGGGTACCCTCTACTGAGCGAATCATCCGCACACGAAACGTCGCACCTTCGCGGGAGTCCAGCTATACCATTTTTTTTGTTAAGGCGGGAAAAATATTCCTAACCGCACACCCCGTCGTTCGGGGCAACGAACAGGGTAGTGGGGGGCCTTCACCCACTAAAGAAACCCGCCATGTGCCGTCTCTCTGCCCTTATTGGCGGACCCCCGGCACCATATTACATTCCTTCAGTGGTGAGTCCAGCTATACCTGGAATTATTTAATCAAGTAATTAACATCCAAGTTATATTAAGAGTATAAAATTGCAATGACTAATTGTTCCAGATAATGACAATTACCATCCTGGTGATAGCAGCTGCGGCAGCAGTGGGTATCAACAGCACCGGTGAGGCCATCTCGGGCCTAGTACTGTTCTACATATTCCTTACCACGGCAATGGTGTTCGGAGTCATATCTTCGTATTTTGTGGATCTGTACCCAACGTCATATAGGTAAGTAGTAAAGCCTGGGTAGTCTAGTGATAGTATATGTGACTGCGGATCATGAGGTCTCAGGTTCGAATCCAGACCAAAATAATGTATTAAGTTATACGTCAAACAAATTATCACAGTGTTCCTTTATTTATTTGTATTGTATAGATTATAAAGCGCTGTCTGTACATTTAAGATATTTGAGAAAAAATGAGTGTTATAGGCTCTAAAGGCGTGTTTAAACACTAAACAATTTTTTTTAGAATTTTTGTCTGTTCGCGCATCACGCAAAAAGTACTGATCGGATTTTGATGCAACTGGTATACATTTTATCCCGCTACTATATCGGGGACCTGAGATAGTAATAACGTTTGGCTGCGGCGAAGCAGCAGGCAAAGGCTAGTTTATTTGTATAGATGATATGAAAGTTAATATCAAATCTCAGTTCTTCAGCTCTAGCAATGTAATTGTGTGAACGAAAGAAAAAAGTTGAGTTGTTTTGGCGTGAAAGCATAACAATCAAATAAACGCAGTTTCGCATTTATACTATTAGGGATAATAAGACTATGATTATGTAAATGGGTACATATAGTCAATATTTTGCAGAGGTATGGTGGCTTGCCTCGGCATGATGGTGGCCAGGCTGAGCGCGTTCGCTGGCACCAACATCCTCAGTGGAGCGATGACTACGCACTGTTCTACAGCATTATACAGCGGAGCTGGTATTGTTCTAAGTAAGTTTTTTTGACGTGATTACGTCTTTTTAAAGTACAAATTATTTGTGAATAAGAAAAAAGAGATTTTTAGTACGAGCGGGAATCGAACTCGCGTCTTTTCCAATCCGCGGAAGTGCTCTAAGCCACTGAGCGATTGTACTGACCTATTCGGCCATCCTAATCTCCATATCACATTTGTCTTTACGACCAACACCATCTATCGGAATGCATTTACATGCATTAATCCAATATAGTAAGTTTAATTTTGCAATTAAAATTCATACTATTTGATGCCGCGATTTTTTAAACATTCAAAATGTTTGCCTGCTAAAAATATAGATCAAAAGTGATAACGTCTTATAAATCGATGAACGCACAAGCGATAAAGTGGCACGATCGGCCTAACCTTCACCTGATGGCAAGTGGTTAGCTTATTTAAAGACGCTAGCAACGACAAAGTCATCCCAAGTTAACAAACCTAGAGAAAGGGATAAGGTGGAGAAGAAGTAAAGAGGTGTCCTCACTCACTAACGAAACTCAGCAGTAGCAACACTTACTGTTACTTCACACGAATGTATCCTCAAGTGCCTACTAGTGGCAGGATAATATGATTCCGAAATAATTTAGTAAATACTTTGATCATCAACTTATTTTTATCCTAACCTCTGTTGAGGAAAAAGCTTCCTGATCTGTTCAGTTTTGGTGGATCCACTCGACTATGTATGTAGTCTGCCAACCCGCACTGGGTCAGTGTTGCCACTCCTGTTAATGTTGCCAATATTGTGGTTGTGGAAAAATGTATTTTAACTTACAACGTTTTTATTTCATTAATTGTTCATTATTTTGTTTCAGGCGGGGCAGTTGCTGCATTATTTTTGCCTTCGGATCGACAAATACTCAATAATTAATAATAATTTAATGAAGTTGTTAATTTAGCGTAAACTACATATATTTTAATTATAAAGCAGACTTTTATTTATTATTTTAAAAAAATATTTCGTTTTTGTTAAGGCGGGTAAAAATGTGCGTGACCGCACACTCCGTCTTTTGAAGTAGATGTACAGGATAGTGTGGGGCCCTCACCCACTAAATAAACCCGTCTCTCTACCTGTAATGACGGACCACTGGAACTAGAAAACATTACTTCAGTGGTTTAAATTAAAACCCTGCACCAAAAAGAATCCCTATATCGCGGGGACTTTACAAACACGACCACTGAAGGAATGTAGCATGGTTCCAGTCCATCCATCCATCCATCAGCCTTTTAACGTCCACTGCTGGACATAGGCCTCCCCAAGAATGGGGGATAGTGCCGTAATCGCCACGCTTGGCAGGCGGGTTGGCGATCGCAGTGGGTATTGTTAATACTTGAAGGAGTGCTGCTGCCCACTCCCCCGGTATTCCCTTAGTCGGCTCCTTGCGACTCCCATGGGTGGAGAGGGGTGGGACAATTCTAAAGCCGGCCCCACACGGCTAGGCGGTGGTTCCAGTGGCCCGCCAATATAGGTGGAGAGACGGCACACGGCGGGTTTATTTAGTGGGTGAAGGCCTCACACTACCCTGTTCGCTGCCCCGAACGACGGGGTGTGCGGCTAGATACATTTTTTTCCCACATAAACAAAAAAAAAAAATATGGGTGCGTGTACGCGCGTGAGAAGTTACGAGTATACTTCTTTGGCATCATTAATAAATAAAGTAATTATTAAATTCGTAACTATTATTCAAATTGATTATTTTAGTTCGCATCACTGTAACACAAAAATAACAGTTTGAGCATGCTATGTTATCTTCGAACTTGTCTTTAAATTTTACAGCGCCATCTATCAAACTGGTTAAGATGACATAGCATGCTTCAACCTGTTCCTTTTGTGTTACAGTGATGCGCGCGCATCTTAAAATTTCACTCTCATCATTTTTTAATAACGCGCCTAAAGAAGTATAAATTCAAAACAGGGACTTTACTAACATACAATTTAACGCATACAAAGTATACCCAGACTTCGATCACTTGCAGATTACATCAAGAATTTTGTCTTGTGGGATCTGAATCCATTAGTACGGAAGGTTATAAGGTATAAGCTACAGCCATCAGTGCAGTCGTAGCCCGCTGCTCCGCCGAAGATAAAAGATAGCTTTTTATGTTATATCTCAGGTGCCCGATAAAGTAGCGGACCACCCGCCGTTCAGCATCCGTTCATAAGTTTGCTCGGCCAACACCTCCCTAGCCAGTAGTAGTATCACAAATACCGTGGAGGTAAAATTTGATGATTTTCTTAGTCTATCACAAACCCCATTCTAGTGGTTTCATGGGCGTCATAAAAAGAAGAAGCTAATATATCTAGGCAAGAGAACGAACTACTGGAAGCAAGACTATATATGTCATCACATCTGTCCAATTAAAATGTAAATAGCACACCCTGTGTCCCTTGAAGACTCGTGGCTCGGTATATACTCTGTAAAGAATTAAAGAAGAAAGACTTTGATAGTCTAGTCTTTCATTCACGACTAACAATCTATATTCTATACAGTGGCAGAGCCTTGCTTATCCCGGAATGAATGGGCCGGCTCGAGCGGGGAAGTACCATCCTCTGACAGAATATCGGCAGGTAGGTAGTCCTACCGTTGTGTTTCGCATGGTGAATGAGAGCGCCGGAGGCCAAAAGCCCCTCCCTATCCTCTCCTTATTATCCTTCCTCTACACCCCTAATCCTTGTGTTCGACGTATGTGCCGTTGCACAACTACTCGTATTCTAACACAACTGAAACACGAGAGGATTGAAGTTATTGGAGTTTGTAAAAGAGGCTTTTGGCGAGAACCATTTAAAGATTTCGTAAATTATAAGATTGGTAAGAATCATTGGGGATCTCTTAAATTACAAACTCTGGTGACATAGAGAAAAAAATAAAGAATCATTGTGCATTTAGTAGGCTACAAGGCTTTTTAATGGGTGAGGGCCCCTCACTACCCTGTTCGTTTGCCCTGGACCACGGGTGGTGCGGTTAGGAACCTTATACCCGCCTTAACAAAAAAAAAGGCTACAAGGCTTGGACCAATGTTAATTATCGTAGTATGGTCAGTATCCTGCCTGCAGATGCCGTGTGGGGCTGGCACCAAGAATAGCTCCACCCCGTCTCTTCCTATGGGAGTCGTAAAAGCCGACTAAGGGATTACCGGGGGACCGGGCAGCAGCGTTCCCCTGTGTACTAAAAACATTCACTGCGATCGCCAACCCACCTGCCAAGCGTGGCGATTATGGTAAAACCCCTATTTTGGGGCGGCATATGGACGATGAAAGGCTGATGGATGGATGGATGAATGGATGGATGGATGGATGGATGGTCAGTATCCTAACTCGTAGCGGAGCGTTGACCTTTAAACTCGTTACATTGTCGATACTCGTAGTTCTTCGGTTTTATTAGCTTCGCCTGTATCATTATGTATGTATGTAACGGAATTTATGAACGTGATCTACGAGTAGACCTACTTCCAAATGTCATAAATTGGAACTTTGCACAGTTATCATGTACCGATGATGAATACAATAATTTAAAAAGTTTATCCATTTTTAGAGTTCTGTACTGGCTATGCCACGCGTAAGTAGCGGCGACCGGCGGGACGGCCGGCGAGACTTGCCGAGCGAATCAAATTTATGCTTTCGAAGAGATGAATTAACCCCAAATCACTGCCATGACACCTGTACATGCATAACCATAGGATAGATAGGTCAGCTTGTTTGAGGTCTCAAAGACAGTGATAGCAGATGTATCTGCTATACCATCCCAAACGAACACGCACACACCCCGGTTTTACGACGGGAAAAGTGCTCTAGTTTGTAACAGGAGTATTTCAGGTACGATATTTCGTCCAGGGCGCCTATCTTCTCTTCATTAAAAAGAGCAGGGCAGGCCACGCCATCTTACCGCCGAAGGAATGTAACATAGTTCCGGTGGCACGCCAATAAAGGCGGAGAGACGGCGCAAGGCGGGTTTCTTTAGTAGGTGCAGACCCCACACTACCCTGATCGTGGCCCCAAACGAGGTATCGATAGACGGCGTCGAGATTACTGTGTACATCCCCACGGAGTACGGGAAAAGAGTGGATGTGTTTCAAGGCAAGAAAATCTCTTTAGAATGAAGCGTCGCAAAATGCGGGTGACGGATAACGGTCAATGGTGTGGGCTTCCCAATCCAGGCCCACATCAAATATCTGGGCCTGGTATTGAATGGACGGTGGCACTTTGACGAGCACTTCCGCCGTCTTGCGCCAAAGCTCGCCGGCACGGCGTCCGCCCTCGGGCGACTGATGCCGAATTTGGGCGGACCGAGTCTCGCATGTCGACGACTCTACGCGGGGGTATTACGGTCAATGGCACTGTACGGCGCGCCCGTGTGGGCGGAGTCCCTGGCCGCTCGCAATAGGGCCCTTCTGTGGCGTCCACAGAGGGTCGTAGCGGTCAGGGCAATACGCGGGTACCGCACGGTCTCGACCGATGCAATCGGCAGGGCGGCAGCACGAGATCCTCACCTCACCGCAGCGCCGGGAACTCGTTGCAGTCATACGCGTGGACCTGTCGCTGCCGGCCGTTGCGCAAGCGATGGTTGGCAGTGAAAGGGCCTGGACCGCGGTCGCCGCCTTCTGCGAGGCTGTCATCTCGCCGAAGGAGGTGGCGGAGAGGGCCCGGGAGGAATCCTCCTTCGCGGATCCAATTCGCCGCCGGCGCGCAGGGCGGCGTGCGCGCTTACCTGCGCCTGATGCCGCCCTAGCTGAGGCTGCGGACGGTGGGGACAGGGAGTACTCTGCCGTCCGCGGAAGCCTACCGCGAAGGTGTGACGCCCAAGTGCGTGAGGCGTCGCTCAAGAGAGGGTGCCCGAAGGGGCTGCCGCCTGCTAATCGCGGTCGAAACGACGCGGTACCCGTGATCCGCCGTAGTAAGGGCGGGTGGAGGCGCACGGTGGGTTTTTAGTGGGTGAGAGCCCCACACTACCCTGTTGTCTCCCCGGGCAGCAGGGTGTGCGGTAGGACATTTTTGCCCACCTAAAATAAAAAAAAATGGGTGTTCCCGGTATGAGGTACAACGATAGCTCCACCCGTACATCAAAACCCATCTAGCGGTAAAATGTATTTTACAGCGTAATAGAGCAAAATTTTCATTAATTTAGTTTGTTTTTTAACCACTACGGCGTTACAAGCACAACAGTTTGTTCCAAAACATTCCATATGCGTTATAATGGCTGGACCACATTGTTTATACTAGCTTACTTATCATCACGCCGTCTTCCTTGCGGAGTAGGCAGAGAGAACAGTGTGCCAAAAGGCTCTATTCTTGCATACATCTATCGCTTCCTCAACTTTCATAATTCTCTTCATACACACTCGACGGTTTCGGAGACTTCTGACTCCATCTTTTTTCAATAGATGACCGATTTTGTCTAAGTAGGTGTTATATATCTTCTTAACAGTCGCTTGTCCGGCATTTTTTCCACATGTCCGAACTATCGGAACATTCTTTTTCGCATCTTTACACTAATACTCTCTTTCATGCCTACTCACTTTCTTAAATCGTCTTATTTATTTATTTATTTATTTATGTACACACACATAGTAACACATATAAACTAAATTATTTATAAATATTTGTACAAAGGTGCTGCTTATTTCTTAAGAAATCTCTTCCAGCAGACCCGCGATAGGAAAGTTTGTACCAAATGAAGTAAATTGTGTGTAGGGGGACATAAACACATACACTATAATTTTATCGAGATAAATATTTAAATTTAGACATTATTATATAATAATAATCATATACTTACACATATAAGATGTATCCATTATTTATATATACATACATGTACACAAATACATAACTACATATATACTGGATACATAAATTATATTAAATACCCACAATATAATAATATTATGTATACAAACCATCACGAACGCACATGATTTATTAGGCAACAGTAGACAGGTAGTATTGACGAACCCTGCGCTTGAATGATACGGAAGTGGGAGAATCCCTGATATCCGCTGGAAGTGAATTCCATAGTCTTACTGCATGCACAGTAAAAGACTATGCATAGAAATCAGTTTTATGAGATGGAACTTTTAGCATGGTACGAAGATTGGTCCTACAGGGTGCATCATTGGTACGGGCAAAAGAGAGCCGCTCCCTGAGATAAGATGGTGCAGCCTGATTATGCAGGATGTTATATAATACGCATAATAATCTAGAATTTCTACAAAGTCTAATTGGGGGCCACTGGAGCTCATTTCGAAACAGTGAAACGTGGTCGTACTTTCTGAGATTATATACAAAACGTATCGTATACAATACATTTTGCAGCCTCTCAAGCTTATTTAGAAGCTCCTCAGTAGCATCTACATAGCAAGCATCCGCATATTCAATAATAGGTTGAATGAGAGTCTGGACAAGGGTGATTTTAGTTTTCAAAGGCAGGAAATTCTGAAGACATTTCAAGGAGTGAAAGGTGTAGTGAACCTTCTTACTGACCTCATTAATATGTTTACTCCAGGATAAGATGGTATCAAAGAGGACTCCAAGATTCTTAACTGTGTCAGAGTATGGGATCGATGTCCCAGAAAGTGAAATGAGACTTAATGAAGAAACTTATACCTTATTGCGAAAATATCGACTACCTATGATTATGGCCTGGGATTTATCAGGATTTAGAAGCAAACCATGACATTGGGCCACTTACTAACAGCAGCCAGTGCTGAATGAATGTCGGCTTCCTTGAAATGCAAGTATAATTGCAGATCGTCAGCGTAGAGGTGAAAGTGAGAAGAGATATGCATTGAGACAGAATTTATGAAGATAGAAAAAAATAGAGGCGAGAGTACGCCCCCTTGAGGTACGCCGACATTGACGTTACTCCAATCGGAAAAGGCATCATCAAATCGTCTTTACGAATGCGGTCAGTCAGCGTCTCTCCACAGATTCTCCACAGAGATCGCATTTCGACCGTATTGATTTTACTTTCATGCTCCTTTTTGCATATCCAACTGTCGCTTCCATATAATAATGTTGGGAGAAGCACTACGTTGTGTATTGCGACACGTGCCTTCCTTCTGGCTGAGGTGATGACTGCCGAGAAGTTGTCCCAATGCTCCGTTCACTTGATTATACTCTACTCTATCTCACATTGTTTATACGAATATAGATAATCAGTATTGGGCATAGACGCAATGATACAATATCGTAGGATTTCTTTTCGCTACGCTCATAAGACCAATGAAGCGTTGGAGTGAAATATCCTAATCAAGTACAAACCGCTGCGAGAGTAACAGAGATTGCGAAACAAAATGCCGTATGCCAATGTATATCAGTGGGCAGGAGGGAGGTAATATAGGTGATAACTTTCCTATTAGATCTAGAATATTTTTGCTATACCTACTTTCGGTTATCTTCTTTTGCGTTCAGGTCCTGACACCTCCTGGCCTTACTCCAGGCCAAATAGGCGAACTGCTTCTGACGTGCAGCCTCCCTGCAGGTACTGTTAAACCAGAGACGGGTACGATCGCTGACGGGTAACTTGGAGCTTGGGATAAATTAATCCAACCCTATCAGCACAATTTCCGTCACGCAGTCCTTATTTTTTTTGTTGTTTCTTTTTTGTTAAGGCGGAAAAGAAATGTTCCTAACCTCACACCCCGTCGTTCAGGACAACGTAGAGTGGGGCTCTCACCCACTAAAGAAACCCGCAGCGCGCCGTCTCTCCGCCTTTATTGGCGGGCCACCGAAACTATACTACATTCCTGCAGTGGTTCCGTCACGTAGTCCTAACGTATCCAAGTGGTTATAATTTCTGTATAAACAGGGAATTTAAAATGATAACAAATAAATTAATAACACGAAGAAAAAAAAACAATTTAATAAATAACATGACCATAATACTTACTTATATTCGATAATGGGTTCGCTGGTATGACGTAAACATTTTTTAACAATTATTTTCGAAAACTCGCCGATTGATGACATGTAATTGTTTAATTTTTTTTTCTCGCGTTTCATGTAAATAGGTAACAAATCTTTGAAATAATTTATATTTTATAAAGAAAAATAAGCTAAATTTACTTATTTGTGCCGAAAATTCTTATAATTATGGTTTTATAATATTTAAGTGATGATATTGTGGAGTTGTGGGTATAATTCACTTTTCCGACGACAGATGTCTTTTTGTAATGAAACAAAGAAAATGTGTTTCAAAATATAAATTTAAACGACTTACACATGAAATGATATGCCATCTTGTTTTAATTTTGCTCCCGAGTTTTACACCTATCAACAGCGCACTTCATTGTCAAAAGAATTTAACACCTATTAAAACGTGATAAAAGAGCGATCCGATCGCAGTGACGATTCATTCGACACTACGGTTTTAGGCCCACTATGATGTCGATGACCTAGTCGAAGGCGACATGACCTAGTTGCCTTGCGGCATCTCCGCTCTTTTTCTGTACTCCGTGGTACATCCCTCATATTGCAAAATTCCACTTTTAATGTAGGTAGATGAGCAGTCCACCGTAGAAAGTTTGATATTTTTCTCTTATTTTTGGCCATGGTTTTGAGATAAATTTAGGGGTTCCCCAGCACGTAGTGGGGTGCCTATAGTACCCACGAAAAATCTTTCATTTCCGTCCTAAAACAGTTCATTACATTCCAGGAAAGGAGCATTTAATTTTACCATTTAATGAGCCTGACTAATATTGTATAATCATGCGATATTATAGCTTTCTAGTACTAAGTCTCTGGGCTAAGCTACAAACAGCGTATGTACGGACATGGCGAAATTATAAGAGTTCCTTATTGGCTGCGGAATCCTAAAAACGGATAAACTCAAATTATTGTATTGTCATAAGTGTGCAGTTTTAATTTAATTTGACATTTCAAAGCAGGTCAAATTCACACAAACTACAAAAATTCCTTCGTTACATAGATAAAGGCGAAGCTAAAAAAAGTGTGTTAAAAATTTAACAATTCATAATATTTTATTTCTTATACTTACAAGGATTATAATTATACTTGCTCATAAACAAATTATAATAATTATTTTATAATTAGGTATATAAAACTTTAAAATGGTTTAAATTATGTTATTATAATTTTTTTTTAGTTACTTAAGTGTCATTACGTCATTTTCCCATATATATTTTTTAATGGAAACTATAAATAACAGATATATGTATATATACTAGCTCCTACCTGCAACTAGGTCCTCATGTTAATCAGTTATTTTCTTTTTTATGCGGAACCATATTATTTTTTTATTAATAAAAATCTGTCTGCCAGTGACATTCCCAAAATCGGTACACCCGTTCCGGAAATTAGCTGAAACAAACCATAAAAAATTGCTATTTGGTATATACTTTCACATGCATTTATTTAGTACAAAGCTGTTATTTGTATATTAATAACTAACACTTCAATTTTATTTACTTGTACACGTCATGAATTTATAATTATTGTAATTACAAAGAAGATAATAATAATTTTATTCAAATAATTTAAATACTAATGGTACATTCTTAGTGGTAGAACCTTGCTTAACCCTTCATGAATGGGCCGGCTCGATCGGGGAAATACCACCCTCTCACAAAAGATTAGCGTGAAACACCATCCATCCATCCATCAGCCTTTCAACGTCCACTGCTGGACATAGGCCTCCCCAAGAGAACGCCACAACGAGCGGTCCCGTCATGGGGGCCTGGAATCGCCACGCTTGGCAGGCGGGTTGGCGATCGCAGTGGATGTTGTTAATACTCGAGGGAGTGCTGATGCCCACTCCCTCGGTATTCCCTCAGTCGGCTCTTACGACTCCCAGTGGGTAGAGAGGGGTGGGACAATGCTGGCCCCACACGGCCGAAACAACGTTAGGTACTCCTAATTGTTGTCCTTCATATGGCGAGTCAGAGCACCGGAAGCCCAAAACCCCACTCTATCCTATTTTTGTAATCCTTCCAGTCACGTCTTTATTATTATACCCCTCAACTTCCACCTCTCCCTTTCCTTGGAGATGGCTACGCACAGTTGATATCTCTCGTGTTGTTAATTTAGGCTACGGTAACCGCTTACCATCAGGTGGGCTGTATATAAAAATCCTATATAAGTTGAATTAGATTGTATTTTACATACACATTCCTAATTATTATTAAAGGACAGTGAAAACCATACAAAACTGTTGCGTGATTTAGGAGGAGTAAACGAAGAAACAGACAAACGTGGACAACGAATTTATTTTATACTATATTTATACATATTCACATAATTAACTACTTCCTAAATTAGCTCCTATTCTCATGGGTCGGGTACGTATAAATAAACTCAACCAATGAACAAACAAAATAATTATGACTATTTAGTCATAATTATTTTACGTGAACGCAGCGAATAACCTTGTTGCTAAAAGGAAATCGTTGCACTAAATACTATGTAGTTAATAAATGAATAAGCTCGCTTTACTTAAAATACATTAAGCCTTGTATACACTACTGATAGAATATAAGATCCCATTTTTTGGATACCACCTGCCGGGCGGGCAGAGAGGTTATGCCGGAGTCCCGATTATCTCTATCAGTATACCTGCTAAAACCCCGCAGTGTTCCTTCAGACTTCCTGTGGCCAGGGGAGAGGTATACGCTCTACTCATGATTTCCTCCACCCCTAGCAGAGCTGGGCCTCCAGTGCTGGTAGCCGTCTGGTATGGGGAGCCTAGCCCTCCCTCGTCGAGAGGCGCTCGCAGTACACCTGCAACCGCCATCTCGGGCCTGCTTCTGCTAGGATGGCAGACTGCCCTAGGTCCATCACCCTCAGGCCTTATGGGGGCCGAAGGTCGACAATCGTCCATTGGCGCCCGGTGCGTCTTCTGCGATACGGAAGAAGAATATAAGTTTCTACTAATATTATAAACTAACTAGCCTTTGGCCAATGCTACGCCGCAATCGAAAGCTTTCTAATTACATCTCAGGTACCCAATATAGTGGCGGAAAAAATGAATACCAGTTTATTTTGTCTGATCAAAAGCTATCAAAAAAAACGAGTATGCTTTAGACTACACGACTGAAGTGAAACTTAACAATAAATAGGTATAGATATATATTATTATTAATAATGTTAATATCTATTAACAAGTGAATACAGTTATATAAAAAAACTATTTCGTTAATTTTAGTTAAACTTGTGTAACAATCGACGTACGACCAATGAAAACGTCGTAATTTACTTATCGTTTCCGAACATGTATTAACTAAACCCTACATTTGACATACAGTAAATAGTGATTTGTTGGTCTTGGGGCATAAACATCTGGGGTGTGGTGCCGGTTTACCTCCTAGTGGTGCACCCCGGGCAACGTCGGCAGTCGCCGGCGGCTAAAATTCCGGACAGGACGAGTCTCCACGTGTCCCTCTGACTCAGCAGAGGGCACGGCGGATAGACGAGGCGTCGTAGCCAATGGGACCAGACTGGCTCCCCGGCTCTGGAGAGGGGGTCAGTGGGGCCACAGCGGCCCCCTCCCCGTCCCAAATCGTAAACCTGATTGGGTGTCCGTGATTACGTCTCACGGCCCATAGGAACGAGGGTGTTGGCTTAACCGCTCGGACCGCGAGGAATTCAACCTCTATAAAAAATTACCCCGAATCTCAAGTTCCGGCGCGCGGCGAAGAGATGCATGGCTGATGGGTAGTTCAGTCTCGAGCGCGCCCCCAGCCAGGGTACCTGCGGACCCCCTGTGTTGGGTTACACACTTGCCCGGGTATTGGGAGCTCTGCCCGGGTGGACCTCTTTTCTCCCACACTCGTGGGAATCAAATGGATACTGCTAACATAAATCAAACTTCATCGCAGTCGGGTAATACACCTGATGCCTCAGTCGAAAGGGGTCCGGCTGTAAATACGGCCCCTACCAATGCAGCCACGCGGAAAATGCGTGGTGGTCGGAAGTCCCGCAAGGACAAAAAGACTGGGTCCCAGTCATCTAGAGATGGCTCGGTGACGGGTAGCTCGGCTGGTACCTCAGCCGCCAAGATGTCGGCCGCTGAGGAGGGCGGCCAGAGTGAAGGCGCCATAATATTGACACCGCAGCTGGCAGAGGCCGCGATTGTGATAGAGCGCACCCTGTCTCAGGGGGGCGCTGCGTCGGAGTCCGATGGGAGCTCAACGGAGATGCCTCCCCCGAAGATAACATCGTCACTAAGGGGTCGAGGTACAACTAGGCCGGTTACGCCGGTTCCTCGTGCTGTCTCGGCAAATAGAGCCGAGACGCTGAATTTAAGAAGATTAGAGGCGGAGCAAACCGCTGTGGAACGCTTAGCGGTTCTCTCAGATAAGCTCCGCCTCCCAATTGATCAGAACGGGCCACCGTCAGCGGCCCAAATCGCTGAGAGAGCCACGGACAGCGTGGCCATCATAACAACGGTGGCCACGGGCTCTAGAAATTTAAAAGGCACCTTCATAAGGTGCCTAAAGAATGCCGCCACGGAGCTGTCCGACGTGGTGAAGCGGCTGGTGGCGCGTAATGAGCGCTTGGAGGCGGACGTGGCCGAGCTCGGGGCGCAAAATCAGCGCCTCGAGGCCAACGTTGAAGAAATGCGCCTCGGGATGGCCAATATGAGAGCCGAGCTGGGGCTCCCTGCGGCCGTCCCGAGGACCTCGGCTGCCACTTCGAGCGCTTCCGCGCCACCGGTCGATGCGTTAGAGGAGCTGTTCCGCCAGGTAATCGGCCGCGTCGCAGCGGTCTACGAACCGCGGATCAGCGCCCTCAGCGCCCGGCTCCCACCTGAGCCGCGCGTTCGTCCACCGCTAGCCGTCTGCCAACCCGCATTGGATAAGCGTGGTGGACTATGGCCTAATCCCTCTCACCATGAGGGGAGACTCGTGCCCAATAGTAGGACAGAAAAAGGGTTGAAAAAAAATATATAAAGAAGGAATAATTTTATTATCAATGTTTATACTCGTATGTAAGGATTTTTTATGCTACGTGCCAACACTCGCGCGTCGCCAACAACAAGGAAAGGGATAGGCGGTGAAGGGGAAGGATAGCAAGGAGAGGATAAAGAGGAGATTATCGGATATTTTATAACGTAATCACGTAAACAAAAACTAATCAGATTTGTTACTTACCACTACTAGGTCTGTCAACTTACCAGTTGGTAAGGACTAGGGGGGTTAGGCAGAATGTCATATGTCACGTGTCGACCGTATCGAGATCACTGTGATTGGTTGACAGATAACCGTGATTGGTCAACGGATTATTGTGACATCACGTATCGGTTTCTCGACCAATCACAGTGATCTCGATACGGTCGACACGTGAAATATGACATTCTGCCTCAGGGGGCTGGTCTGTCAACTGGTAAGTTGACAGACCTAGTCCTTACCAACTTTAATGTCGGGGTGTTTGTTAGCTGTGTTGTGCCAATTTATTGGTTCTTAGCTTGTAATTAAGTTATAAATGTTAAACACAAAGTGTGAAAATGCGAAATCGAAATTAACAGTCACGAGCAGGATTTGAACCTGCATCTCCTGGATACTGTCCAGATGCTTTGCCAATTCAGCCATCGTGACAACTGCTCTGGACTGCTAATTTCGATACCACATTCATATCTAACATCTTGGGTGACGCAATATATATGGCTAAGCATTTCAAATGTGAAATAGATATTTTATATATATAACATATCTAAATATCCAGTAAATGGTTCTTGCTAAGGATTAAAACACATTTGGTAAACACGAAGCGCGTCTGCGCCATAGTAAAAAGAGTGGGAAGTAGGTTATCTTCATACAAACGTACCACGCGCGGCTTTTATGGGTGCGCCATAGTATCGTACGCACACTAACAAAATCTCGACCCGTTTCTCAGTACGCCAGTCGGGGCTAACGCCGCACAAGGTTCGCGTGTCACGGCTTTTCGGCACCGCTAAATGAATGAAAAATGTGTGATAATCGCAGGAGAACTTATTGCTGTGTATTTAGCTGTCTAAATGTCATGTCAAATCGATTTCTCAGTATTGTATGTATAGTGACTAAGTAATAATCGTAAGTAATAATCTAAAGTTAAAATAATCTGTGTTGTGTCGTCTGGGTTCAGGGTTAATGAGGTCGGTTTTACCTAAACGATTACAAGTAAAAAATACAACTTCCCGGCCCTTGCCAATTTCTAGCTCTGGATTAAAATTTAGCTAAAAGTGACAACCCTGAAACAGGCAAGTATGGTAGGTAATTATATCGCGGAATGGGCCGGAGATAGCCTACTTCCCCACTCTTTCTACTATGCCTGCGCCGCCCATTAAAAGCGGTGTTTTTACGGATTTCAACAGTAAATTTGCCAAATGCGGTTCAGTCTTCATTTAAGCTTGCCGTCAAGTTAAAGCAATCATAAGTAATTGTAAATCAGAATTTTAAATTAAGATGCTACAGCTTAATTGATAAAACTTATTATTTTTTAAGTATTTTACATGTAGGCTATTGTTACTAGTCGTACTAATATAATAAATGTACAAGGATGTTTGCTTGTTTGTCACGCTTCCAAAACGTACTTTACTACTTAAAATGATATTCGTACATGCATACATTATAATTATAAACCGGAGCACAGAAAATTAGCTTTATTAAATAAACCTATGTTGACCCGACCCGGGAATCGAACCAAAGACTTTCTGACACGCAGTTGTTTTCTTTTTCTGTCCTCTACGATGATGGCGTCAAGAGGTAACAGACGGACAAACAAACTTACTTGTACATTTATTATACTAGTAAAGAAGTATTGGATGTCAATTAGTAGCAAATAATAATCGTAATATTGTGATGATGCAAATATTTTAATTAAAAACCTCGTACTATATCTTGTGAGGTTATCAAGCGCAGTTAAATTGTAATAATTATAAATTATTCAGCTGCAATTAATTATTATTATGTCTCTTAACAAATGGTGCCTGCTGAACGTTAGTTATTCCTTATTTTTTCGTTATAATTAATAGTCTGATAATTATAATTTAAGTTATTTGGCATTTTATAAAATACACGGAACAATGATATTTTAAAACAAGATATGTTACGTATTTAGATATTTTTATATATATTTTTAGCATTTGACATGCTTAGCACTATACATTAAACACAAAGTGAAAAATGTGAAATCGAAAATAACAGTCAGGAGCAGGAGTGCTGAATCGGTAAAGCATCTGGACGGTATCCAGAAGATGCAGGTTCAAATCCTGCTCCTGACTGTTATTTTCGATTTCACATTTTTCACTTTGTGTTTAAGATATGTTACGTTAATACTTTCTGATATTTACGCGAATGTTACACATTTTGAAATAAAACTACGTTTACGGAATCTATCGCGTTTACTTGATTTTACTCCTATCCCGACGTTTCGAATACTTTACAGCATTCATGATCACGGGTGGACTTAGATGATAGACGTCCAAGGTTGATACGTTTCGAATACTTTACAGCATTTATGATCACGGGAGGACTTAGATGATATCAGCCTTGGATGTCTATCATCTAAGTCCACCCGTAATCATGAATGCTGTAAAGTATTCGAAACGTCGGGATAGTAGTAAAATCAAGTAAACGCGATAGATTCCGTAAACGTAGTTTTATTCCAAAATATGTTACGTTCATAGTAAATTATGTTTAATTAAAATCTGTTCCCGCATTACTATTGCTTACGCGCACTATTATCGGGCACCCTATTGACAAGTTGCACTAATGAACAGTAGAAAAGATAGGATAACCGCATAAGTGAAAGAGATAGCTCTATCTTTTTAATTGTCAATAATTGTATTAGGTCAATTGTCATCTTGGAGGCATAGATTATGATTTTTTGAGACCAGCCAACAGATCCGGCTATTTCGTAGGTAGGTAAAAAAGTAGGTAAATGAAATGCGATAAAATAGTTATAGATATTGTATGAATCCTGCTTTTATTCAGTATATTAAGTATTAAAACAAGTTGTTTTTTGTTACAAATATTGGAATAATTATTTATATTATTAGTTAAGTTTAATAAATGTAAGATTATTATTATAGAATGGATAGTTTAGGAGGAGAGCCACTCACCCACGCACTGTCAATCCCGGTTATCTTTGGACACACACAATAACCAAAGATTGCCAACCCACACTCTCACAGATAGAGAAGAATGTGATAATAGCAGAGTAGCATGCACGATAATGATAAAAAATCTCACCAATCCAATACAACCATGCGAGACAGCATGGCTGAGAGCCACAACGTTGCAATATTCCGCAAAAATCTGAACACAAATTCGACACGTGTTTTGCCTTTACACGAGGCATTCTCAGGACTACTCGGCAAGAAATGAGCAATTAATTACATAATTATCTTAAATGCAATATAAAAAAGTAGACCTTTCTGAAATAAAACTACTTTGGATTTTGTACTATTCCAACGTTTATAATACTTTACAAGCATTCATGATCACAGGTGAAATGAGATGTTGAACGTCAAATAGTCGAAAAGATTTAATTTATTTATTTTAAATAAAAATATCTATCAGTAGCTTTGAAGTGATCAATACATATAACATAGCATCACGCCTGTATTTCCCGAAGGGGTAAGCAGAGGTGTATTACACACCCACGACTCGCCAGCTATGTTTAAGTCCCACGTAAAAGGGGCGAGCCTATTGACGTCTACCGGGCACATTTCCAAACTCCGGGCTGCTACTGAGAATTTTTCTTTTTTTTTTACGAAAAATCTCAATAACACTGCCCGACCCGGGGATCGAACCCGAGACCTCATGATCAGTAGTCGCTTACACTACCGCTGCACTATAGAGGCAGTTAGGCATGTCTTAGTACTAAAAAATAAAGTTATCGCTAACGAAAGGCTGTGATAAGGAGATTGGGTATTTCTAAAAGATAGTACTGTAGCTCAGTGGATTAGAGCACTTCCCCGGATAGGAAGGGACACAGGTTCGATTCCCGCCTGTACTAAAATACTCTTTTTCCTTATTCACAAATTATAATTTGTAATTTAATTCTTTATTTTTAAAGTTAATACATAACTAAATATTCTGTAAACATTTCAAGCGTCTACCTGTTGCCGTTGTCAATAGCGAGAAAAAAGGCCAATAAAATGACGTCTTTTGTATGTGAGCCCCCCCTTAAATATTTTCTTATTTTATTTTTAGTATTTGTTGTTATAGCGGCAACAGAAATACATCATTTGTGAACATTTCAACTGTCTAGCTATCGCAGTTCTTGAGATACAGCCTGGTGACAGACGGACGGACAGACAGAGCAAAAACGAGCAAAGAAACACATTTGTGTATTGGAGGCCCCCTTAAATATTTGTTTTATTTTAATTTAATTATTTATTTTTAAAGTGAATATATAACTAAATATTCTGTGAATATTTCAAGTGTCTACACAGGTAGACACACATACACGGCAACAGTGCCGTTATCAATAGCGAGCAAAAAAAAAAGGGGGGAAAAAAATCACGTTTATTGTATGGGAGCCCCCCTTAAATATTGTTTTTTTTTTTAATTTTTAGTATTTGTTGTTATAGTGGCAACAGAAATACATCATTTGTGAAAATTTCAACTGTCTAGCTATCACCATTCTTGAGATACAGCCTGGCGACAGATGGACGGACAGACAGACGTTGTATGGGAGCCCCCCTTAAATATTATTATTTTTTTGTTTTTAGTATTTGTTGTTATAGCGGCAACAGAAATACATCATTTGAGATACTTAATCTGGGCCTGCACCCCAATCTGAACCTCGTCCACTGTGCCCTCGTCCACTGGGGCCCTGAAGGGACCGGGAGACCTCAATCCGTATATACCGGTGATCGGACAAGGTCTCAACCTCCTCCAGGACACACCAGTTCCCCACTCACGCCACGGTCCACGTGCCACGGGGCTAGCGAACGAAAGGTCCACTATCGACCCGCCCCGTCGCCGCACACACGTTTTGACGGAGCCTCTGTTTAATAAACAGAGGCCCGTCGACGCCGCCCACTCAACAAACGGCCCCCCGCGAGCATCCGTCGCAGGGGACCCCCACGCCGTGGATTTGGCGTTGTAGTCCCCCACAACTAGGACGTGGCTAGGTGCCAGGCGCCGCAACGAGGTCTCTAGGCTGTTAAGCCATACCCCGAAATCAGCCAGACTCCGGTTGGGGGAGAAGTACACGCCGTACAGCGTAACTCCCCCCCAGTCGGGCGCGACGTATCCCGTGCCCTTGTCTCTGATCGACAAGGGCTGGGAACGAAGCGCCATGGAGCTGACGATTGCCACGGAGCCACCACGGCTGCCCGCCCAATTAGGGCGGTCAGGAACGCAGTAAGGCTCCGCAGCTTCGGCTACACCAATCAGCCACTCCACCATGGTTTGCAGGAAAAGATCCTGCGCCCTGGCGGAGTGGTTTGGATTCGCCTGGAGGAGGACAGCGTTACGGTTGAACGTTAGGCCGTAACCTTATCCTCCTCCACCCAGAACGGCGGCAAAGCCGCGCTAGAGGAGGCAGCCTGGGCCGATTGGCTGGTCCCCCCCTTTTTTGGGCCTGTGGTGGCTGGAGGTCTACACCCCTCCCGCCCCATGTAGTGCTTTGCAGGTCTATTGCCTGCAGGGGCAGTGAGGGGGGGCGGTACAGGCTGCCGCCTTATGCCCTGCCTGACCACAGCGGAAACAAAGGCCGCCGCAATCAAAGCAGTTAGTGCACGTTGGTCGGGTGTGTCCAACCGCCATGCACTTATAGCACCTCGCAGGTCGGGGCTCCAGCACGGTAACCCGCGCGGAGCTCCAGCCCACGAGGAGCCTGCCTGCGTCAGCCAAGATTTTAGCCGACGCGACTAGCCAACTCACCCAGACAGTACCCACACCGCCGGGTCCGGACCTAATGGAGCCCCTGATGGCATCCGAGCATTCGGTTTTCGAGGCAATGGCCTCCCGGATGTCGTCAGCCGTCACCGAGTCCTCCAGACCGGAAACGCGCATTTCACCGGTCTGGCGATGCGGACTCCACTGCCTTCACCAAGCAGACCTCGCAGCCTCGTGGCTTTCGTATCGGCCATTTTGGGACCTTCCGCCCCAGGTAACTCGAGGACCCGGGCCTTCCTCAAAATGGCCTGATAGGTCAGGCCCGCTTCTGCCTCCGGCAGCATGGTGATCACCACCGCTGCCGTTTTTGGCGTCTGAAGCTTGCGCGGCTTCTTTTGGGAGCCGGGCTTGCCCCCCGGCGCTATAGGCTCCGCGGCTTGGGCAACAGCCCCAGCCACAGATCCCTTCTTCTTTTTACCCCGGGACTTCTTCCTCCCGCCGTCCACAGTATGCCAGCCCCCGTCGTACGGTGCAGGGTCTGACGTGGCGGGTGGTGGGATTTGGGAATCCCGGGGTGCGTTTGCTGGGGCCCGCGAGGGCTGGCCAGCACTCGGAAGGGGAGGGAATTGCTCCTTGGGCTGGCCCTTAGGGCTTTTCCCAGCCTTTTGCGCCGTCTTTTGCTTGCTAGCCTTAGGGGCTTTTCCCTGCCCCTTAGGCGGCGTAGCAGTCGCAGCCGCGGAATATGTGCCTACGCGGCCACCCTGGCAGGAGGAGGAGCCGGAGGCCCCGCGCCCGCCGTTGAGGCAGAGATTTCCGGCACGGCCTTGGCAAGACTTGGCTTGTCTCGTCGGCCGGCGAGCTCCTTACGGGGCTCTGCCGCCTCCGCCTCGAGGCGCCTGCAGCGGCAGGGCGCCTCCAGCTTCCCAGTCTCCCCCGGCACCGAGTAACGCCGGAGAGACTCCACTGCCCCGTATGCTACCTTTGTAGCATTGTTGAGGGCCTCCGCGAGGTTGCCCTGAAGATTCCGTGACCCATTAGCCACCGTCAAAACGACGGCCAGGGCATCGGAAACCTTCTGGGCAATCTGGTCTACTGTGGGCAGACCGTCCGTGCCCGGAGGCTCCTCACGGAGCTTCGATGAGCGGAGGGTTACCCTCTCCTCCACCGAAAGCCCCACTGCCAAATCCTTTAGTATAGCCTCATCCGCCAGGGATGAGGCTCATGTCGTCATGGTGCGCCTGATGGCGCCTCGGCCCCTCTTCGCCGACCTTCCTGGCCTTCCCGGAGGGGGCATCTCCGTAGAGCTGGCCTCCGACTCCGAAGATGCGCTCCTCCTTTTGGAGTTCGGGCGTTTCAGAGGGCGCGCTGGCTGCTCCACCGAAGCGGCAGGCTTCTCCTTTGATGCAGCTGACTGCTCCGTCGACATGGCCGCGCTCTGCTTAGACCCCGTCATTTTGGCAGAACTGTTGCCGCCGTCGGAGGTATCCATGTCTGCGGTAGAGCTGCCCATGACGGAACTCCCCGCGTGTGTGGATTTCTTTCCACGGGTCTTCCCCTTCTTCTTCATCCTTTTCCCCTCCATTTCTTTATTGCTATCGGCGTTGTTTGCCCTCCTCCGACGTGGGGCTGACAGGGCCGGTCTTGGTACTCGGCCCTGTGAGGGATTCTCCGGACGCGTTGCGCCCGGTACCCTCCGGACGTATACATTTCGTTTTAACTTCCGCCATATTGAGTTTAAAGTTCTTCAACTATGGTGGTGCCGCCCTCGCGACTGGATACCCTCCAGCCATTCATCCCTCGACGGGCAGCAGAGCTTGGATTGGGGTGATTTTTTATAGGGGTTTTCTTCCCCGCGGTCCGAAGACCCCCGGCCCTGTCCTCCAGGATTACGGGTCGGGCCGAACGGTGGTCTGCATCAGACCGTAACCACCGCTCACAGAGCAAGCGATGAGCCCGTCGCCCCTTAGGCCCAAAAGCCACGTCTCCGTCTCCCAGGGCCGGAGGGGGCCACTATGGCCCCGCTGGCCCTCCACGGCAGACCTTCGGCCTGCTGGCAGTGAGCCCGTCGCTGCTCGGGCTGAAAGCCCCGTCTCCGGGGAGGGGGGGTCACTGTGACCCCACCGTCCCCCTCCCAGAGTCGGGGGGGGCACTATGGCCAAGCTGACCCTCCACGGCGGACGTCCGGCCTATCCGCTGTGCCCTCTGCTAATCAGAGAGACACGCGGAGACCCGTCCCCTGCCGGGATTCTGTCGCCGGCACTAGAGTGCCGACGTTGCCCGGGGTGCACCAACGTGGAGGAATCCCGACCCGCACCCCAGTTGGCAACCCCTGCATTATAGCATATGAATCATATGATCTTCGTCTGCGGGGACTTCAGAATATAAACACGTCTCTCTATGGCACATTAATTATCTCTCTGCAAAAATTGGTATCCTATACATGAACCACCACCACTACCCACTATCCCTAACTACGAACGTGGCATAAAACTGTGTTACGACTAAACAAATTATATGTGAAACTCGAAAAAGAGAGATTTACTGCGAAACATTTTGAATTTGCGTCCCTTCCAATCCAGGGAAGTGCTTTGGGCTACTAAACTACATGTACACACAAATTATTTGTTCTATTAAAGTAGCTAAGTAAGTATATTCAGTGCTAGAATACAAATCACAAAGATATGTTAGTGCTTATAAAAACAAAATATTTGTTGAAGTGGGATTCTAGCCTGCGAGGAAGTGCTCTAGACAGCTAGGTCATCACATTCACCAATTGCTTTTAGATGTCTTTACTACTCACGCCACCTATCGGCTGCATTTACATGCATTATTTTAATAGAGTGTGTTTAATTTTGAAATTAAAATTCATATTGTTTGGTGTCGCGATTTTTATTAAATATTTTGATGCGTATTTTTAACACTTGAAATGCTAAGCTATTTTAAAGAACAAATTGTTTTTGAATGTGGAAAAAGAGAGGTTTATTCCAAGTAGGAAACTCGCGTCCCTTCTAATCCGCTAAATCATCTCAGTCACTGACGACGATTCCCAATCTCCACTTCACAACTGCCTTCAAATGTGTTCACGACTTTTCTTAAAAATTGGGAATTAAGCTTTATTTAATTCAAGGCTATTAAAACAACTAAAGTTATTAAATCTTAGCGTATTATAAATTTGGAAACATTCTGAACAGGTGGAATTCCCTTGATTCTATTGTTTTATATATTTTATTATTTAATTAGTCGAGTGTTTTGATAATTAGTCGAGATATTCTCTACAATGACGCACTTAGGTAGTAGTCGGCGCTATAAAAAAGTGCTTGTGCATCGTTTATGTAATACTAGATTGCTATCCTCAAATACAAAAAAAAACTATGTTATAAAGCAATGATGTGCACATGCGCATATTAGATTTAGCTTACAAGTTGCTTTATTTTGCAGTCAGCTAACAAGAACAAATTATTTGTAATTCGAATCTGTGTTAGTCTGTTATACTCCAGTTCACATGTGATGTCTTTAAGACTCATGCCATCTATCGGATGTATTAGAATACATTTTATCCCAATATAGGGTAAACTGTATAATGATTGGCACTCTAAGCATATTTAACATTGATATAGGGTGTTTAAAAAGTCAGCAAATATTGATAAAGGGTTCTCTGGTATATATAAAGTTTCAAATGAAATTGCATTAATCAATTTAATTAGAGATTTTTAATAGAAAAACAAAATAAGAACAAAATAATATTTGAAATTATAGTCATTGGCACCATAAGTAATTAACACATAGAAATAAGTCATTAGCACCTAATAAAGTGAGATTATAACAGAAAATTGGTCAGAAATGGCCCTCGTTGCCATTATTTACCTAAAAACTAAGCATAATAATAAATAATCTATGTTACAGTCTTTAATTGATGACGCCTTATTAGAAAGTGATGTTTTAACAGTTCTGCAAGGCGCCAGTATATAATTATTTTCTTTAGTGCTGCCAGCTATATTATTATAAAACCTACTTTTTTCTGCAAACAATGTTACTATTGCAGATTATGAATAAAAGTAGAACAGATGTTTTTTGCTCTACCAGTTCTTAATATTTGCATTTAAAATCCAAAGTGCCAATGACTACCCCCTTAGTCCAGTCCCAGCAATACTACAGTTTACCCTAGTAAGTCTATTTAAGTTATACGCCATCTAGTGTCATTAGACATAATTACTTTATCGAACAAGGTATTTAAAAACATAACTGTGACAAGTTTTGCAGTTACGAATTTAATAATTACTTTATTTATTAATGATGCCAAAGAAGTATAACTTCTCACGCGCATACATAAGTACACGCATTTTAATTTTTTCACTGACCGATTGCGCGATTTTCTGTATAATGTGATTTGTAATTTAGCACTTGACATGATGAGCAACTTTAAATAACAAATTATTTGTAGAAATAGAAAAAGAGAGATTTACTGAGAGCAGGATTGGAAACTGCATCCCGTCCCATCCGCGGAAGTGCGCTGTCTAAGCTATCGCAGTCACTTAATGGTTGAAGCACCGAATAATTTTTCGTTTACTTAAATGGTGACACGCATTCTCACATTTGTTTTAGATGTCAAGTTGCTCCGGCCTCATGGGGGCCGAAGGTCGATAAGGGTCTTTTGGCGCCCGGTGCGTCTTCTGCGGTACGGAAGAATAATATAAGATCCTACTAATATAATAAACTAACTAGCCTTTGGCTAAGGCTACGCCGCAGTCGAAAGCTTTTCAGATTATAGCTCAGGTACCCAATATAGTGGCGGAATAAAATGTATACCAGTTTTTTTTAGTCTAATCAGGGGGGTTAGGCAGAATCTCATATCTCACATGTCGATCGTATCGTCATCACTGTGATTGGTTGAGAGCTCACTGTGATTGGCCAACGGATTATTGTGACATCACGCGTCGGTTTCTCAACCAATCACAGTGATCACGATACGATCGACGTGTGATATATGAGATTCTGCCTAACCCCCCTGGAGCTATCGAAAAAAGGTTAATCAAATACCGTTTAGTAGTTGTATGACGAGCGAACAAAAACTGGTATACATTATACCTATCACGCTACTATATCGAGAACCTGACATAAAACCTAAAAACTAGGTTTTGTCTGCGGTGGAGCATGTCCTAGTAAAATTTTAAATGTGAAAATAAGGTTGTTTATTTTTGTTACGCTTGTACACTGTAAATACTGAACTTGTACTGATAGCAATTAATAGTGCGATTATTAGTGACGTATTATATCTATATTTTGAAGCCTACGTGGACCAAGTTGCTTGCAGAATCTAATTTATAATATTATTAGTCTTTGCCCACGGCTCTGCCGCAGCCAAAAACTAGTTTTTAGGTTAGGTATATCTCAAGTATCACCGAAGGAATGGAACATGGTTCCAGTGGCCCGCCAATAAAGGCGGAGAGACGGCACACAGCGGGTTTCTTTAGTAGGTGAGAGCCCTACACTACCCTGTTTGTTGCCCCGAACGACGGGGTGTGTGGTTAGGAACATTTTTTGCCTAAACAACAAAAAAAATGTATAACTATCTCAGGTTCCCGATATAGTAGCGGGATAAAATTTGTACCATGTTTTTAAGTCTAATCAAGAGCCATAAAGTAAAAAAAATTGCATCAAAATTCGTTCAGTAGTTTTTGCGTGATGCGCGAACGACCAACAGACAAACAAAAATTAAAAAAAAAATGTTTTGTGGCATGTCTAGCCAATATAGCCTATTACAGTCATTTTTAACGCGGAATAAGTAGGTTTTATTTCTTTTAAATAACAGTACTTTTATAATACTTTCTGATATTTACGCGAATGTTACATATTTTTAAATAAAACTACGTTTACGGAATCTATCGCGTTTACTTGATTTTACTACTATCCCGACGTTTCGAATACTTTACAGCATTCATGATCACGGGTGGACTTAGATGATAGACGTCCAAGGCTGATATGTTATTTATGTTATTCACAAGATTGCAAGACACAGTTAGCGCTTATTGTGTAGATAAAACCCACAGTAGTGATTAGTCTTTGCCTTTTGTAAAAATTTAAAAAATTTAAACTTTATTAGCTCTCAGTGATTCCGTACAAAATTTAATAATCCATAACAGTTGTTGCCTACTGAGTTTTCTGGCCGGATCTTTCTGAGTCAGGCCGCGTTCCGATCCGGTGGTAGCTTCTTAGTCTTAGCTTTTGGCAAAATCAATATATTTAATAATATAAACTAATAACCAAGATTGTCTTCTTACTGGTAGTAATTGGTAGTTTGTGGTAGAATTTTTGAGCACTAAACAAAAACAAAAAATTTACAATTTAAAGAGGAGTATTATACTCATTTTATACTTATCTTAGTCTCATACATTGTAAGCATAAACATTTGAAGTAGATATTTTCAGTGTTTCTGAACGAATATTAGGCGGGTTAAAATAAAAAATAAAAAAAAATTTTAAAATCACATATCAGCCTTGGACGTGTATCATCTAAGTCCACCCGTGATCATGAATGCTGTAAAGTATTCGAAACGTCGGGATAGTAGTAAAATCAAGTAAACGCGATAGATTCCGTAAACGTAGTTTTATTTCAAAACAGTACTTTTGATACTATTTTGAGACTAAAAAGAAGAAAATAAATTATAGTTTAAAAAACTAAAACAACACGCTTTAAATAGCTAGTTGAACTAAAATATCCAAAAATGCACGCCTCATAATCCTCATTTTTCACAATAAAATAATCAATATTTGATAATTAATAATGTATTGGTCTTACTAAGTAGTTTTCAATAAATCACATAGATACCGCTAATTTAAAAAAATACTACTGTGGTTCTCATGTCTTACACGCCATCTAGCGCAAATATAAGTACTAATATCTATAGAAGTAGTTCTCACGAAATAAGGTAGAGCGCTGGTTTTAGTGTACCACTGTGCCATCGAGTCGGGCGTAAATATTCATTATGTTTTTTGTTTATTTAATAACAATTAAACCACATCGAATCAGATCGTGAAAAGTGATAGAGCTCTATTCGTAGTTATACTGAATCGTAAAAGAAAAAAAAATACTCGATTAGTAAAGTATTTCGGTCGTTATCGTGTTAACATACATTCTCCGAACTACAACAAACGGACGTCCAAGACAAAACTTTTTCAAACCGTTTTTTAACTAGTTTAAATAACAAAAATGGCATGAAAAATATCATGAGTGTTAAAATAGTGTTTTTTCTTGATATGTGTGTGTATATATTATTTTACAAGTGCAGTATATGATAAATAGAGATATTTTAAGTTTGAAAAATCAGTTGTTCTGTGTAAAACGAGAGTAGTACCCACCTCAACGCTTCGCTTATGAGGCGTGCAAAGGTAGTAAATATTACAATAAATAATGATTGTAAAAAACGTGAGGTGCATAATCAAATGTTACAAATAGTTCACCTATATAGTAAAAAGCACTCCACGCATTTTTACAATCATTATTTATTGTAATATTATTTACTTCTTTTTAGTTCATTTTTTTTTTATTATTGCATGTTGTAACAGACGAGCCACGGCCCATCTGATGGTAAATGGTAACCGTCGCTCATGGATTTAACTATACCGAGAGTATTGTCAAGCCGCTGCTCACCATTTCATTTTACCGATATGAAATGAAAGAATAAACGGCTATCTCCTGCTCCAGCCAAAACGCAACGATGTGCTTCATGGCCGGTCACACCGGAGATGGTGGTACCAACCCGCTCGGGCCCGATACCAAGGGAGTACTCCCACTTGGTATCCAGCCCTACCACCAGTCATGCAATGGATGATAATTGCTTACTTCCCTTAGTCGCCTCACACGACACCCGTGGGAAATAATGGGGTGGCGACACTTGTATTCTTAGTCCGTCACCGCACGGATAGTCAACTAGCTATTTAAAGCGTGTTATTTTAGTTTTTTAAACTATAATTTTTTTATTTTTTCTCAAATATCTTAAAGGTTTCAAGCTCTGTTACTTGACGTGTTTGAGAGTTTATATAAATTTGCCAAAACGCATTATACATAATATATAGTAGTGTCTCCGCGCTGAGTTAAGTTCTAACTGGTAAATCAAGTTACGCGTTCTAGATAACATTCGCAATTAATTTGCTCAAGGTGGGCTGAGGTAGACGTGTTCGAATTCATTTATTATTAATAATTTGTTTTAATAAACAAGAAAAAAAGTGCATACCTTTTATGGGTGAGTGACATTTTGATAATGTCCAAAATTATATAGAATTATTTTTATAATATATTTGTATTTATATTTTTATAATTTGTGTATTTTAAATGCAATTTGGTTCACTTTATTATTTTGGACTATTATATTAAATTTAATATTATTTATTAATATTTAACTTAGTTTTATTGATACGAGTAAAATTATCTATATCTATTTTATTATAAAGCTGCAACAGAGCTGTCTGTACATTTAAGATATTTGATAAAATGAATGTACCTACTGAGAAAAATGTAATAGCTTGAAGCTATTTATCACAAAACAATTTTGTTTAGAATTTTTAAGTGTTGATTTGTTCAGGCATCACTTAAAAACTACTGAACGGTTATTGATGAAACTGTTTTGTTTCATAGCTTTTGATTAGATTTAACTGGTATACATATTATCCCGCTACTAGATGGGGACCTGAGATATAACTTAAAAAGTAGCTTGTGCTACGGCGGAGCCGATAGCAAAGGGAAGTTAAATATAATATTATTATTTTAAAGATTGTGACAACAATTTATTTTTGAAGTGAAAACTTCTTTAGGTGCGTTAAGCACTTTGGTCCCGTGACGTGTTAACGAGTTAACAATAACACTATATCTGTTCCCATTAGTATAACTTATTGCCCTGGGCCAGCTGTGAATGAAAAAAATGAATAATTGAAATAATCATTTTAATTTTTTTGTTATGAATGAATGAATAATTTTGATTTACAAGTTTTAATTTAAGATCAAACAATTAATTCGGATAAATAACAACTGTTTGTTTATAGTTTTAAGTTTTAACTTCCGTCGCCAACTCCTCATGACTGCTTTGAAATTTTTTTAGGTAGCAATTCTGTACCATCAGTGAAAAGTGATAAAAGTCCAAAAAACAAGTATTGACAAAAATCAATATTTATGTTATGTCTTATTCCACAAAATTATAAAAAAACATGTAAGTATTAATTTTGTGCCTTAAGCAAAATAAACGAGATTTATATTAACATAATTGCGAAAATGTGAAATCGAAAATAACAGTCCCGAGCATTAACAGGAGATGCAGGTTCAAATCCTGCTCCTGACTGTTATTTTTGATTTCACATTTTCGCACTTGGTATTAATAAATTATTACTTGCCGTAAAAACGCAGAAAATTACAGAGTTGGCGTATTATAAGTCAAATACTAGTTATTTCATAATTTATTTAAAAATATCTACTTAGGTATACCTTATTTATTTCTTCTCACTATGGTGAACACACACTTATCCGAGCCGAACGCGTCGAACGAGTCGAACGAAACGAATTTTAGAATTATTTATATGAAATCTCATGAAACCTCGCACACTTGCCCGCGTCGAATCGTCCGAATCGTTCGACGCGTTCGGCTCGGATAAGTGTGCGTTCACCATAAAGGTTTCTCGGTTCTCCTATTTCAGATTCACGTTTATTCTTATATTAGGTTACTAAATGCATGTATCTCTATCTTCATGCTATTTAAAACTGCGTTAGAGATGACTACACAGATGGCGGAGTGATTTCGATACCGGCCTCCCACCCGAGTGTCGTGCGTTCGATGCCCGCACAGGACAACGCTTTGTGTGATCCAGAAATGGTTGTTCTGGGTCTGGGTGTACTTTGTGTCCGTGAAATTGTATGTTTATAAATCCCCCGTGATACAAGTATTATTCCTTAGGGCAGGGTATAGACTTTAACAAAAAAAGTTAAAGAGATATAGGTCTTCTGGAATTGGATCAAAACACTTCCTCCAAAATTGTCATCATATGAAATGCTGTAAACTTAAAAAAAAATGCCGTATAACAAGTAGTCTCATTTTATCATTTATTAAAAATCTGTCTATTAATCCTTTCTTTTCTGTTAAGGTTTTTATCGGTTTTCCCACAAAAGATTTACGTTTAACTTCACTTCGACGACGACAAAGTCTTAATGCTATTGTGTCTAATTTCCTTCACATTTTTTTTAACGATGTGTTTGTGGAAAACACACAACTTCCAAAGCAAACTGCGTTAGAGTTTTGTAGACGTGCGTTGTTCCGTAAAGGAGATGTACCAAATGCCCATACATTCTCGGCCTGGAAAGGACATACATAAAACAATATGTTTTTTGAAGATAAATGACTACCCTATTGCCCTGTGTATTTCTTTTCACACTAAAACTTTTGGATGATGAGATAAAATACAACTAAAATGGATATATCTAATTTTGAAATTGAAATACCTCAAAATCGAATATTTGATCAAAAATAACACCATAATTATAAATAAAATAATATCTACATATATAAACAAATAATGAGGCTTAATATCACTAAATATATAACTTACACTCATAAAATCACGACGCAATATTCACGATACACAATAACAACAGATGAGTAGAATGACATGACATGACCGATGTAAAATGTTTTGCCAATATTTTGAATCATAATTGCTACTCTTGATTAGAAATAATATCAGTTTTCACCAAATAATTATAAAAAATATTTTCTTAAATAGTCATATTACTGTTCTCACGAAATCATTTCAGAAATAACTACGTAATGTTGTTTTGTAATATAATAGTACCAAAGTTTTTAATGTTGTCAATTCAGCGTACTGGCAATATCCTATATTGATTGTCAACAGATAACAATAATACACCAATAACCATTACGATAACGTACAAATTCAAAATAATAGCTTTTTAAACTATAATCTTTTTCTGAAGTTCTATCAAAAAAAGAACCACTGACGGATTTTATAAATTATTAGTTTAATTTTAAATATTGAAAACATTATGGCCGCCACAGGCCGTAAATGGTACATGTCCATATTAATGTCAAGGGTTGATAATTTTTATATATAGATAATACTTATCTATACCTACTACATGGACGTATAAAGGAACGGACAGCGCCTCGCTAAGACAAAATTGAAGATACGTAATGGCGGCGGCTATCTATGTGTGAATGAATTTAGGGTTGCCATGTTAGCCAAATTTACCCTTTTTATTATACATATTCAAAAAAAAACAGGTTGGCAGATAAATTTATTGGAAATGTATTTGAAATATACCGTACTATTTGAAAAGGTTAATAGTGCAAAAAACACTATTTTACTGTATTTATTTAAAACTTAAAATAAATCATCGGCAGATAATGGGTAATAAAGGATAACATAATTATGTGGATAAAACGGGATTAACTTGCATGTTTGTCGGGACTACAATGGCCAAGGTGTCTTTACTGCTTTGACAATTAATGTGTTTCCGAGGAATCCGATGCAACTGTAATCGGTAGAGTTATTGTTCTAGCGCAGATGGGGTTCACATAATTCTAGGAAACTATTGCTCTTTTTTGAGGTGAGCGGAATACACAAAGCTTATTGTTTTAAACAGTTTTATGTTATCTATATGGGCCGCTAGTTTCTAATTGTAAGCAGATATATTATTATTAAAATATAATATTTTGAAGAGTGGCTAGAGGTAATTATTATGATTTCGTTTTGGTATTAGATAACGCTTTTTACCACTCCTATGAGGTAGAATAAAACTGCCACTACAGGGTGGCGTAAGGCCCAGTTCAAAAGTGGCTTAACTCAAAGAATGTAAACAATTAATAAATGAATACACTGATTAAAGCAGAATTACTGTAAATCATTACAAAAAAAAAAGACTTATTATCAAAAAATATAGTTGAGGATTTCACTGTTGAGTATGGTGTCAACATTTAAAAAGACTTCCTTAGCACTGTAAATCAATTCCCATATAACTATATGGGCACAGGTAAAGGGGCGTGTCGCAAGAAATAACAAATGTTTTAAAATTGCTGTGATTAAAGAATTATTTACTGAGGGCTAAAATTGTTGACACTGCAATGGTAGTTGAGATATGTCGAGTATGTTATTATACTTAAAGTAACGAAATAAAATGATGCTACTCGTTCACCTTATTGATAATGTAACAGAAAGATTCTTAGTAAATGTAGATTCTGAAAGTAATATTTCAGAAATAAATTGTGATTAAGAAAGTTCGGCTTTTATTTTTTCCATTTTGACTAAAATGATAATAAGCAGACAAATAGGCATCTACGGTGGGCATTTATCACCTTATTTTAAGTCAATTTCGTTAAATGTGATTTTCTTATGAACATAAATAACACTCGCAAATGCAATTTTATTACGTTACTAGCCTTTCCGCCGCAGCCAAAAGTTAGTTTTTGGGTTATATCTCAGCTTCCCGATAAAGTAGCATATAAAATGTATACCAGTTGTTAAGTGTAATCAAGAGCTATCAAATAAAAAGTTGCATCAAAATCCATTCAGCAGTTTTTGCGTGATGCGAACTAACAAACAGATAAACAGACAAAAAATTAAAAAAAATCGTTTTGTGTTTAGATACGCTTATTATAGTCTATTACAGTCATTTTTTCTAAAATATCTTAAATGTACAGACACAGCTAGGTTACAGCTTTATAATAGTATAGTAAACATATTAAAATAGGTATGATTACTTTAATTTAGATTTTGTAAATGCTACAATAATAAATTCATGCTACTTATACTACTGATCAACGCAAATTCAAATTAATAAACCATCAGAAAATTTATTATAATAAAAAAAATATATTCATTATGTGTTTGCGATAACTCAGACTACAACAACACTATTAATGGTACATGGCAATCAAATATCATTTTAGTCCACAAAATAAAAAATCAAAGTATAGTAATTTAACCTAAACAAATAGTACCTCATAAATATAAACTATAAAATTCCCATATTTCAGGTAATTTCCACTAGCGAATATGAGCAATAATGGCATTGTGATGAATTATTTTGTTCTGGTGAATTAATATAAATTTTAATGTATAAAATCGGGAACTAAGTGATTAAATTATTCATTTACCTATGAAACGTGACTCCTGGATTTTTTTTCTTTCTGTCACTACGGTTTTTCACCATTTCACCACACAAGATATGCTGTATTTTGATATTTTTTTGCAGCGCAGACGTACCGACTGTGATAACGTTTAATCGCGCAATGGCCGACTAAGGTGTGAATGTTGCGTGTCGGCATGTACGTACAGCGAACTGGCCGACTCTGAGTGACAATCTTTTGTTAGCAAGGCTCAGTCCGTTCTTTTTATTAAGTCCATGACCTACTATTATAAAAGCAGAGCTGTGTCTGTACATTTAAGATATTTGAGAAAAAAATGACTGTAATAGGCTATATATGCGTGCATTAAACACAAAGTGAAAAATGTGAAATCGAAAATAACAGTCACGAGCAGGGTTCGAATCCTGCTCGTGACTGTTATTTTAGATTTCACATTTTTCACTTTGTGTTTAATGTATGTTGCTAAGCATGGCAAATGCTAAAAATATATATAAAAATATCTAGCTTAGCGTACCTTAAAGCGGGTACCGGAAATCGTAAGCGGCCGGCGAAGCGCTGAAGGAATATCTGTCAGTTCCAGTGGTCTACCAGTAGGTACAGGCGGTGAGACGGCATACGGCGGGTTTATTTAGTGTGTGAGGGCCTCATACCACCCCATTCATTGCCCGGAATGACAGGGTGTACGGTTATATACAATTTTCACACCTTAACAAAATATATAATAATGAAGGCCCTTTTTTGTTTGGAGTTAACAATAAATCTTAATCAGTCGTAATGTGTCTCAATGCGTTTCGATGGTGGAATAAGGTAGATGATCTTACTCGTCTCAAGCGTAGATGTTGTTGGTCGTGCTTATGATATTGCTTGGAGCATTATTTGTTAACAGAGAGGCTATCCCGTCGGCGGCCGTTAGCTAAGGAAAAATATAAAAAAATAAACATAAACGCCACGTAATAGCTGGTGAGCCTGTTGCCGTCTACCGGGCACATTTCCAAACTACTGAGAATTTTTCTTTTTACGAAAAAGCTTAATAACATTGCCCGCCCCGGGGATCGAACCCGAGACCTCACTATCAGCATTCGCTCATACTACTGCTGCACCACAGAGGCAGTTAAAAATTAATACCTAATATAACATATACCTAAAAGTCTTAACGTAAATAAATAATATATTTTTGTTTCAGTTTAAGGATATATCATTATAATTGAACTGACTTTTAAGCGGATTGTAAAGATGGGCTTCTTTAGCAAAGGAAGCTATGACGACAAGAATATACATTTAGGTAAGTATTTCAAAACTTTACTCACGTTAGGCGGCGGCTTGGCTGTGCCCCTGGTGTTGCCAAAGTCCATGAGCGGCGGTTACCTCTTACCATCAGGTGGGCCGTTTGCTCGTCTGACACCGTTAGCAATAAAAAAAAAAACTAAAGTTGTCTTTCACCGAGCACATATACCTATAATATGTGAGTAAGAGGTAATACCTACCTTAAACACAAAGTGAAAAATGTGAAATGGAAAATAACAGTCAGGAGCAGGATTTGAACCTGCATCTTCTGGATACCGTCCAGATGCTTTTACCAATTCAGCTATCCTGACAATTGCTCCTGACTGCTAATTTCGATAACACATCATACTTAACGTCTTTGGGTGACGCCTGCGCCATCTGTCGGTAGTATTTTCATACATTATACCGACCAGGTAAACTTAATTTTACAATTAAGATTTTACCTAATAATGACGCAAACCCTTTAAATATTTAGATATTTTTATATATATTTTTAGCATTTGACATGCTTAGCACTATACATTAAACACAAAGTGAAAAATGTGAAATCGAAAATTACAGTCAGGAGCAGGATTTGAACCTGCATCTTCTGGATACCGTCCAGATGCTTTTACCAATTCAGCCATCCTGACAATTGCTCCTGACTGCTAATTTCGATAACACATCATAGCAGTCAGGAGCAATTGTCAGGATAGCTGAATTGGTAAAAGCATCTGGACGGTATCCAGAAGATGCAGGTTCAAATCCTGCTCCTGACTGTTATTTTCGATTTCACATTTTTCACTTTGTGTTTAATGTATAGTGCTAAGCATGTCAAATGCTAAAAATATATATAAAAATATCTAAATATAATACCTACCTCTTCATAAATATTTGTTAAAAACTTTAATATTAACGTGTTATTCGTAATAATATTAATAAATATAACCTAGCTGACATCTACGGTTTGCCTGCGTGAACACTTAAGTGCAAGGATAACTTTTTTCTAGACATCCGATTTAAATTAAATAAAGCCTTTATTTTGATTAAAGCCAAGCTCTATTTATCCGTGAAAATGCCATTAAAATTCGTTGATTAATTTCAGAGATGTACTTCTAACAAATAAACTAAAAAAATTACACTATACCTTCACAATTTTTGAATCGTACCTTCAATGCACAATTACACCGTGCTTTCCTATTTTATTATATAGGTACTAGCAGTTACCCACAACTTCGTCACCGTTCTAAATTCGACCATCTATGTTACCCATAGATTTAGTATACCCTTGTTCTCGGCTACACCCTTTTGAGGCGCCATTTTGTAAAACTATAGAAATACGTAAAGTTAAATATGAAATGATAATTCTTATATCAAACATCTAAATATATGTGTTCTTATCCTCCACCTCCTTTTTGAAGGAGATAATGTACGCATAGGAGGTGAGTAAACGCGAACGGGAAATAACCAGTAATTTACTGTCTTAACGCACAGCCCAAACTCCAGTAACTAGGACCGAAGATATTTACATATGGATTTTTTATGGATACCACTATGACGTGGGCGAAGTCGGGGTTAATGCTCTTTAATATACGCAGCGGTCGTGCGCGAAGTCTAATAATTTTCGTGCAATTTTTTTTAGATTTCTTACCCTTTAAACGTCCCATTTACCCGATTTTTCTGGATATCGATTTATAAAAACGGCGATATCTCGTGATTTTTATAATTATATACTATGTTGCGTATATCACAAGATTCCTTGTGAAGTATAAGCGAATGCAAGTGAATTGTGAAGTCTTAAATTGTTTCTAAACTACAAAAAAACAATTTAAATCTAGTACTTACGTAATTTCTCACGATCTGCCGAATTATTTGAAACAGTTTTGTATTTTTCCATTGAAATTTTGTAATTTCAATTATTGTATTAGCTTGCACACTTCATTGTCAATCACTTTAATATTTAACTTCACATACACATTACTATTATCTAAACAAAAACGACATTTTACACTAATATAAACAAATGGCGGCTTTTGCCAAAGCAAACACTGTGCGCTTGGCGGGCGCTTTGTTACTCTCAATTGACTAATCTTGGAGATAACGCTGTGTATAGTACTTATGGTCGAGTAGTCAAAATGAAACTGATTTTTTAAAAATCACATACAATACGAAACTATTATTTTCAAACGTTGTTAAATAATTATTAACAATTTTACAAGCAATAAAACTTTATTTAAATGTATATTTAGTATTGTATTATATAAACAATTCTACAGAATTCTTAGTATGAACCCGCTTGAAAATTCTTCAAAAACTTTTATGTTTGCATTTAAAAAATACACAATGAACACATAATAAAACACTTTTAGCACATACCACAGACATTTGTCTAAAGATTATAACTATTTATTGACCGCTCTTGCTTCTAATGTAATGTACACACGCGATGAACGACGCCACTGAACTGAAACATGATACTCAAAATGGCGCGAAACGCTTTTATTCGCTGTAGCGTTGCGCTTACGAGTCTGTCTTACTCAACAGTTTTGTGTCCACAGTATAAATATTGTGGTAGAAATTTAGTCTGTTACATTGAAAATCGACTAAGTAAATTGATAACGTTACTACGTCTATGCCGATAGAGAAAAAACACGAAATATATGACAGTGGTATCTTAGGTTCACATCTATGAGCCGCGGGACTAAAACTACACCTACGCAAAAGTTCTTCTCAGAGCTAAACAACAGTTCTTCTCAGAGCTAATCAACAGTTCTTTTCAGGGCTAACCAACAGTTTTTTTCAGGGGTAACCAACAGTTCTTTTCAGGGCTAACCAACAGTTCTTTTCAGGGCTAAACAACAGTTATTTTCAGGGCTAAACAACAGTTCTTTTCAGAGCTAGAATATTACACGCTATTAGCATTTTCTTAAACATTTGAAAATGCCTAAGAGAGCCAGGTCTCAACTTTCTAAGCATAGTTCTCAAGCACGGGCAGCAAGAATACGTTGTATGGGAGAATCTTCACCTGAACGTTCACAACGCCTTGCTGAACAAAATCAGAGAAACTCTCAGGTACGCGCACGAGAGTCGAGTGACGAACGTTCGCAACGCCTTGCACAACAAAATCTGAGAACCTCTGAGTTACGTGCACGAGAGTCGAGGCTGGAGCGTTCCCAACGTCTTCATGAACAAAATATAAGGACCTCTCAGTTGCGCGAAAGAGAGTCGAGTGTCGAGCGTTTGCAGTGACTTAGAGCTCAGGCAGAGAGACAGCAGTTGTCCACAAATAGAGTTCGCAACCGAATTTTAACTATCAGCAACAGACTGGCTTTCAGATATGATCCGCAGGTTGATTATGCACAACAAACGTCCGTCCAAATCGGAGTCATGAATAAGATCTGCTCTGCCAAGAAATGGGCGGACGAACCTAATGGTATGTGCTGTGCTTCACGTAAAGTTTGTCTTCCTAACCTTCAGGAGCCGCCACAACCAATAAAAAATCTTTTAACTAATAATCATCCATTATCTGGTATTTTTTTAACAAATATGCGTAAATAAATTTTTTTAACAAATATAGTCTTTTTCAAATGACTTCTTTTGGCGCAAAAGAAATCAGGGAAGGTAATTTTATGCCCACTTTTAAAATTGAAAAACAGGTGTATCATCTCATTGGTAGCCTTTTACCACCATCAGGCCAAAACCCACAGTTCTTGCAAATATATTTTATTTCGGATGCAGACCAGTTATCGTTGCGATCAAGCATCGCACCAACCTTAAAAATGGATTTAATTCGCGAATTACAGACCGCTCTGAATAATCATAACGTGTATATACGAAGTTTTAAACAAAACTTAGAACTCAACTCCTCAGATAATTTAAAGTTAATTATTCATTCAGATCGCACTCCACAGACAGCACATAGAGGCAGATATAATGCTCCTACTGTAAACGAGGTAGCCGTTCTCTTGGTCGATGAAGACAAAGGTCCCAGGGATATAGTCTTACACGGTAGAGACGGACAGCTCAAAAGAGTATCTGAGCTACATCGGTCCTATGATCCACTACAGTATCCTATAATGTTTGTGACAGGAGAAGACGGTTATTATTTGACTATCCCTCAGCAGGGTTCTGCGCGTAATAAAATCAACAAAGACTGAAGGCTGATGACTACATTCATCTCAGAGATGCCTTAAATCATGACGCAAATGTTGATCCATCAAATATCGGTTAACATGTCATATTGCCATCGTCATTTACGGTTTCTCCGCGTTTCATGCACGAGAAAACGCAGGACGCGATGACGTACGTCTGAAATTATGGTAGACCTGACTTATTTGTCACTTTTAAATGTAACCCCGAATGGCCTGAAATTAAGGCGGAGCTGCTACCAGGACAACGGCCTTTCGACCGTCATGACATAATTTCACGTGTATTTCATTTAAAGATGAAGAAATTCATCAAAATATTTGTCAAAGAACAGATATTCGGTAAAGTAAAATGTTATATGGCAAGTGTGGAGTGGCAAAAGCGCAGTTTACCTCATTGTCATTTGCTGTTCTGGCTAGAAACTAAAATACAATCAGATGAGATCTACAGTGTCATAGTTGCGGAGCTACCCGATCAAAAAATTGATCCGATACTACACGACATTATAACTAAAAATATGGTATGGTGCGGAGAGCATAATTTAGCTTCACCATGCATGAAGAACGGTGTCTGCATAAAAAAATACCCTCGCCGTTTCATGAACGATACCCAGACCGGAGAGGATGGGTATCCAGTTTATCGTAGGAGCGATACAGGAAATGGCGGTCGGAGCACTACGCTACAAATCAGGGGCAACATGGTGACGATAGATAATAGGTGGATTGTTTCATACTCCCCGCTACTATGTAAGACTTTTAACGCTCATATAAACGTGGAGTATTGCCACTCTATCCAAGCCATTAAATATATATGTAAGTATATAAATAAAGGTTCAGATCAGGCAACTTTCAGCCTTAGAAACCCACACGATGAGGTCGAAAACTATTTAAATGGCAGGTACATAAGCACATCTGAAGCTGTCTGGCGCTTATTTGAATTTCCCATTCTCGACCGGCATCCTACTGTAGTACATTTGGCCGTTCATCCAGAGAACGGTCAAAGGGTGTATTTTACACTAGGGACAGCTCATCAAGTTGTCCTAAACCCACGCAATACCACATTACTGGCATTTTTTGCTTTCTGTAATGAAGATGAATTCGCGAAAACTCTTCTGTATCATGAAGTCCAGCAATACTAAGTATACATGGGCAAATAATAAATTCACTAGAAGGAGGCGTGGTGAAGATGTAGTTGGACATCCGGAGATAAAAAAAGATGCCGCTTTAGGTAGATCCTAATACATCCATCACAATCAGAGTGTTTTTATCTTAGGACTCTACTGCACCACGTACGCGGTCCGACCTCATATGCATACCTTAAAACTGTAAACGGTATTGTCAAAGAGACGTATCAAGCAGCTTGCCGTGACTGAGGTTTACTTGAAAACGATGACCATTGGGGTAACACTTTAAGCGAAGCACATATTGTCCAAAAAAACTAAGGGAGTTGTTCGTAGTCATACTTTTATTTTGTCAACCATCGGAACCATTGAAGTTATGGGATACTTTCAAAGATCACTTCTGTGAAGATATTAGACATCGTATCAAACAACAAAATCAGGATAACACTTTACCCTTCACTGAAGTCATTTATAATGAAGGATTAATTGAAATAGAAAACAAACTACTAAACGACAAAAATTTAAGTGATTTTAGATTACCTTCTCCCGTTCGTACCCAGAATAATACTATTGACACAATGGTACAACAGTATAACAGAAATGATTTAACAGCGTTTGTAAATGACAATGTGCCAAAATTAGTACCAGATCAAAGACATGCTTATGAGACTATTGTGGATAGCGTGAACAATAACATGGGGAGATTATTTTTTTTGGACGCACCAGGAGGCACCGGAAAGACTTTTCTCGCAAATTTGATACTTGCTAAGATACGGCAATCAGGGAACATAGCGATTGCAGTTGCTTCGCCAGGAATTGCTGTAACTCTCTTGAACGAAGGAAAAACTGCTCACTCTACTATGCGTATCTTTAGATCAACGGTCTACGAGCTCTATTCGGAAAAATGGGCCTCTTGGTAAGTTACTGCAAGACGCGTCGTTGGTAATATGGGATGAATGCAGCATGAGTCATAGAGCTCATGTGGAGGCTGTAGACCGTACTTTAAAAGACCTCCGAAGCTCTGCTAATGTCATGGGTGGTATCACTTTTGTATTTGCTGGAGATTTCCGACAAACGCTTCCAGTCGTCAACAGAGGTACGCGAGCAGATATTATGAAGGCATTTTTAAAATCGTCTCAACTTTGGACATCTGTTCAACATTTGAATTTGCGCACCAATATGAGAGCTCATCTACATGGAAATACGCATAGCAATTTTCCACAACAGCTGCTGAAACTTGAAGAAGGAATTTTTCCATCTTTAAATTTGGGCACCGATTATGCAGTTACTTTGGATGAGTCTCTAGGCCAATAGTCCATAATTTAGATAGTCTGATAGATGCTATATATCCTGACATCAAAAACTTACATCAAAATTATTTTCGTTGGCTGTGTTGTAGAGCAATAGTTTCTCCCAGGAATTAAACAGTCAACGAAATAAACAATTTAATTATGCAGAAAGTACCGGGTGAAGTAAAGTGCTATAAATCCATAGACACCGTCACTAACATCGAGGACGCAGTGCACTACCCCAGGAATTTTTAAATTCTCTGAAACCCGCTGGGCTACCACCTCATGAACTGTCGTTAAAAATTGGCACGCCGATAATGCTTCTCAGAAATTTAAGCCCCCCCAACATGTGTAATGGCACGAGACTTCTTATAAAGGAGCTAAAAGATAATTTAATAGTAGCGAAGATTATCACCGGCCCTGCAGCTGGTGAATTAGCTCATATACCAAGAATACCCATGATTCCTACTGATTTGCCTATACCCTTCAAAAGGCTCCAATTTCCAGTAAACATTTCTTTCGCACTAACGATAAACAAATCCCAGGGCCAAACATTCAAATTAGTAGGAATTGATTTACGAAAAGAATGTTTTACGCATGGGCAACTTTACGTTGCCCTATCACGGGTCGGGGCTCCCGACCATCAGTATATTTTGTTACCTGAAAATAATTTAACGTCAAATGTTGTTTATAGAGAAGCTCTACAATAATCGCTTTAGTTATCTATCCTAAAACAACGGGTTTCACTCCGGGGCTGCCGGCAGAAGTGAAAACATAGTATTAATTACATTTAAATATTTTCATCATTAACAACTTTAACATCCTCATAAAGACAATCTATGCAGCCTGCGGATAATGACTGCGTCGTCGATGTTAGTGTCGGTGTCTGTGAATTGACCTGGGAATCATTTTGCTGACCGTGTCTTTCCTGGGAAGGCTAATTGCAGCGGTAACCGACATCTACGCGGGCGGAGCCGCGGGCGACCGCTATGTTAGCTAAAGATGGGCTAACAAAAAATATTGTTCACGCTATAGCATTAAGATACTGATATTGTTTGTTAGTGTTACTGTCGTAATTAATTAGTGATATGTAATTTTGAGAAATAACCTACAATAACTTAAAAATAATAATGTTTGGCGTTTGTTATTTTTATATTCTCTCATCGTTCACAGCGCTCCATGCCTATTTCACGCATATACCACATCCTTACACACTTACAATGAGTCAGTTATTTTTGTCTACACTAGAAATTACCTAGAAATAATAATTCATATGGCAAAACAACGTTTGCCGGGTCACCTAGTAACTGATAAAGACAGTTTTAACTATTAATTAATTAAGTGATCTCATGTAAATAAACACGTGTTGTGAGCTCCCACCAACAACGGCCATTACCATACCTGTATATATTGTACCTACGTTTTTAATAAATATAGCTGTTTTATTATTGTGACAAGTAAGTCAAATAATAAGCAGACGAATACAATATTAATTCACTGTTTTTCACCAATACACTGATAGAAGGATTTATTAATTATTAATAATTTAATTTATTTGAAGACAATTTTAATAAATATTTTTTACATTCAATAAAAATTTATTTGCGAATAAAGTACATCCTAAATAAAGCATACTTTCATTGTCTACAACGCTTTCGATTATAAGTATATCCCCGCACACTTATAGTAGATAGTTATTTTTATTGAACTAAAAAAATGTTTCCTAGAAATAATATACATGGCAAAACAACGTTTGCCGGGTCAGCTAGTAATTTATAATAAATTATGATTGTAAAAAAGCGTAGGGTACTTGACATCAAATGTTACAAAAAATAGTTCATTGAATTACAGTTCATGATTGTAAACAGCCAAGTTCAAGTACATTTCCATTTACGGCCGTACGGTACTTGTATTTTTTTCTCAAAATTTTTTATCGCTATGATAGTGTATCTTGGGGTTTATTCCTTAGAACAGTTCACATTTATAGAGATAGCGTTGGTCAATTAGATTTGGTATTTAAGAAAGTTATAGGTGTGGGCGCAGCACCGCCACTAAGGGGCGCATCGAAATGATTACAAATGTAGGTCTCTCTCCATGACGAGTTCCTGAAGAGGGTTTTAAACGAGCCATGTGGCTTCGGAGTTGCGTTACAAACCCGGCAAGATCGCAAGTCCCAGCCGCTGAAGTAGAGACAAATTCGCCAGGCAAGCTTAAGGGTTCCCCATATACGAGCTCGACGGAGGATGTCTGCATGTCTTCTTTTAAAGCGGCACGCATGCCAAGGAGGACTACAGGCTGTGCACCAGGAGTCCTTGTGGCACATTACAGCAGCTTTGAGCTGACGGTGCATACGCTCAACAAGCCCGTTCGCACACAGATTGTAACTGGTAGTGCGAACGCGTTGGGCTGAGCAAAATTCCATCAAAGCTCTAAATAGTGCTGACTCAAATTGGCGGCCTTGATCTGTGGTCACTAAAGAAGGAACTCCGAAGCGAGCTATCCACTCTCTGAAGAACGTATCAGCAACTTCTTCCGCAGTAATGCCGCCCATCGGCCAAGCTTCAGGACACCAGTAAGGCAGTAGTTGAAGCCTTTGCTGTACGGGAGAGGGCCAATCATGTCGATATGGACGTGGCGAAACCGTTTCGTTGGTAACGGGAAAGAGCCTAGCGGAGTGATAGTGTGCCGGGAAACCTTGCTCCGTTGGCAAGCGATACAGGATCGTGCCCAATTGCGGCAATCCTTCCTCATACTGGCCCAAACAAATCTATCAGCCACAAATCGTGCGGTTACCCGTACGCCTGGGTGGCTGAGGTTATGCAATTGGTCGAAGTACACTTGGCTGAAAGTTGGAGTTAGGTATAGGCGCATCGAAATGATTACACACACTGTCTGAGTAGTATATAGTATCTTAGCATTCTTCAGGTAACTTATTTATTGCTTATTTATAACAGCTACATATACTCAAGCGTAATAATAACCTAAAGACTCAACGGACTCAACCCGATTAATTCAGTTGCGCGGGAGCAGTAGTGGATTCTAGTCTAGTGATGTGTCCTCCCACTAGTGCTGTCACAAGCTGACCGCCAGTGGCTTAACGCCACAAAATAAATGTCTGTGTGTTTTTAAGTTTTTGTTGTTTCTTTACTTTAATGTTTGTGTTCGTTTCTAACACATGTTATGTTATGCCTTTTTTTTTGTTTAGGCGGGAAAAAACAGGTTTACGCCTGATGATTCATAGATTTTCTTGGTTAGATTTGTTCTTCGATCAACAATGCAATAGATATCGCATCGGGCCAAAAACAGCGCTCTTGAGAAGTGAGCTCTTATTTTGTTTAGTTTAAAAAAACTTTATTTGTTGCTATTTAAGCTTGATATCACAGTAAATGTTATTTGTATTCTCACTTTTAAGTGGCAATAATAAATTATTGCTTTGCTCGTTTTTTGTGATGAATGATCATAAATGTAAGATAATATTTTAAAGATTTGTGACACCAAGTGTCATGATTGTAATTAGGTTGAACTTAAAACTGTTTTAAACCCTTTGTCTCAGTTTGTTAGTAAACAGATGTAGCTGTATAAGTATAATATATATTCACACGGACAGTTTTTAGTTTAATTTTGCTCATGACACTGTATCTTGTTGATATTGATGATCGAAGGTTTGAACTTGTATCATAATTATAACTGACTGTGCAGAAGTATATAATTATGTGTCAGTACATCATAATTCTCGAGTTGCTTATATCAATGCCTTAATACCAGATTTATAACTGATGCATCCTAGTTGTTTCGACCTATGGTGCAGAGACCAAAGAGGATACTAAAGGCAGTGCTAGTCCTCGACTTGAAGTCTCGCAGCGAGCTAGCTATTTTGAGGACAGTTTCTGACAATGGGTTTATTATAACAGTTTTTTTTTTCTTTGTTTTAAGGAGCTTGGTCTTATTAGACTATGCCGCTCCGTTATTTACTCTAAATTAATAGTTAACATTACAATGCAATTACAAACTACTATTATAAGCCTTCTGCAAGAACATTTTTATAAAAGACGCAACAAAGCCCCTGTTTCTTCCGACAAGGCACTCGCCAGAGCTCTGTTGCATCCACCAAGCTCGCGTAACATTGGGAACCGAATAAATGTTTCACGCCTCTCAGCTTCGACACGGACACACTCCATTAATATATGGTAACCGTCCTCAACCACATTACACTCAATACAGTTTGGGGAAGAAACCTTCCCCATTAAGTGACCGAATTTATTTAGTGGAATGTGTCCTGTACGAAGTCTCATAATATTAACAATATCTACTCTACTCATTGTACAGTTACTTATCCATGATGTTGTAGGTTCTGACTGAAATGTGCGATACCATATACCCTTTTCTTTGGATCTACGGTCAAAATGCTCCCTCCATAAGTTAGCACATTTTCTTTTATGAGATGTACACAGTCAGCACTGGATGGAATAACGCGGAGATCTATACCTTCATAACAGGCTTCTTTTGTACACTCGTCGGCTCTTTCATTGCCAGACAGCATAATGAGTGAAGGCACCCACTGTATTTTTATAGTCTTTTGTTTAGACTCCAAACATAAAACCCCCTAGCCTCGATATGTCGAGGTAATCCGAGCTAAATGTTGAATAGAGAATAGAATCTGTTAAAATAACAAATTTGTCAAAGTCTATTGATGACACATATGAAAGTGCTTCTAATATAGTATTATCATTTTGGCATTTTTGGTAAAAATTAATAATCAAAATGATTTAATCAATTTATTTCAAATAATATAATTATGAGTCACCCTTTATTGCCAAATTTATAATTAATTTATAATAATTTATTATTGTTAGAACAAAAACAAATATTTATTTGTTTTTGAAATATATACTATAATAAAGTAAACATATAATAAAGTTTCTGCAATAAATTAGTTATTTAAATTTTGAAAAATAAAATATATAAACTATAAGTTTATGTAAAATTCCGGTATTGGGGCGGATTTTTTTCCGGTGCCCAGGAGCAGCTTTAGTATAAATCCGCCCTGGGTGTAGTGAGTGTTAGAGTTTTAGTTCAACTAGCTATTAAAGCGTGTTATTTTAGTTTTTTAAACTATAATTTATTTTATTACTCAGTTTAGGCTAAAGCGGCTCCATGCCTACGGCCAAGCAATTAAAATATAGGTTACCCGCATGTGGGTTACAATGACGTAACTTATTGAAATCTAAATAGTTCAATTAGTCCCATAAAAAGCCTCCCTTTATTTTTTTCTTAAGGCGGGCAAAAATGTAAATACCTAACCGCACACGCCGTCGTTCGGGGCAACGAACAGGGTAGTGTGGAGCCCTCGCCCACTAAATAAACCCGCCGTGTGCGTGTGTGTCTCTCCGCCTGTATTGGCGGGCCACTGGAACTATGATAAAAGACCCCGCTAAGGATAAACCGAGTCTTTACCACAAATTATTATAATACATTAACACACCCCTCTCTATTATGGGATTTGAAAGTAAGTAGCATCTTTTATGTAACTGGGCCGTGTGGGGCCGGCTTTAGAATAGTCCCACCCCTCTCTACCCACGGGAGTCGTAAGAGCCGACTGAGGGAATACCGGGGGAGTGGGCAGCAGCACTCCCTCGCGTATTAACAACATCCACTGCGATCGCCAACCCACCTGCCAAGCGTAGCGATTACGGCATTATCACCCATGACGGGACCGCTCGTTGTGGCGTTCTCTTGGGGAGGCCTATGTCCAGCAGTGGACGTTGAAAGGCTGATGGATGGATGGATTTATGTAAATTAGATTAGTTCACGATATGCCACTGTTCACTGTTGCCAACTAAACGCCATAGATTCAATACAATTTCTTCGTGGAAATATCGTATAGTAAAATTTATTTTATATTTAATGTTTTCAGCAAAACTGTTGGCGTGTTTAGTACTTGGAATTGTATTGTTATCAATTGCTGTCCTCATTACTATCTTCGATCCATTAATACTGATTATTCAATATGTAAGTAGCCTGTTTTATAAGACATAAATTATCTTAGAATAGTTGATGGTATGATCTAAGTTAAAACTTATTGTTATAAGTTCCATCGCGCCACTTTTTCTCGATTTCTGCAACTGCAAATTATTATACATAGGGAAATATCGAAATACTCGTATTTATTTGTTATTTGTAAAGTTCCCAGCGACATAATATAGTCTGTTTACTACATAGACTTAGGATTTTTTAATGATTTACTATTTGCCTTATCTATATTAAGAGAATTGTATATCCTGAACAGAATATGCGAGTGGATTACAATACGTTTGTGTACGAGGCTCTGAACAAGGAGGTGGATAGTATCCACATGTCAGTATACCTGTTCAACATCACCAACATTGAGCAGTTCGTAAGTGGAGAAGATGAAAAACTGAAGGTAGACGAGATTGGACCCTTTACTTATCAGTAAGTAATCAGTACTGAACTTTTATTATGGTTAACCAGTTTTTTTTTGCATAATTGTGGTATACGAGGATCGCTTCTAATCTTTGTTTGCAGATTCGCATACAGAGATAATCGATGGTGTAGAGATAGGTTTATAAATATAGTGTTGTGGCTTCGATTCCCACACTGTACCTACAATAACGATGGGCCTCGTGGCGTAGTCGGTAGTGTAACCAACTTCTGTGAATGAGGTCGTGGGTTCGATTCTCACTCAGGACAATTATTTGTGTGATGAACACAGATATTTGTACTGCGTCTGGGTGTTTTCTATCTATAATATGTCATCCATCCATCAACCTTTCAACGTCTACTGCTGGACATAGGCCTCTCCAAGAGAACGCCACAACGAGCGGTCCCGTCATGGGGGATAATGTCGTAATCGCCACGCTTGGCAGGCGGGTTGGCGATCGCAGTGGATGTTGTTAATACTCGAGGGAGTGCTGCTGCCCACTCCCCCGGTATTCCCTCAGTCGGGTCTTACGACTCCCGTGGGTAGAGAGGGGTGGGACAATTCTAAAGCCGGCCCCACACGGACGATTATATGTACGTATTTACAAAAAAAAAGTAGTATATGTATTATATCCGTAATCTGGTACCCATAGCACAAGCGTTAAGCTTAGTTTGGGACCAGAGGACGCTGTGTGAAAATGTCCGTGAATATTTTTTTTTTTTTAATAATTTAGTAATGTTTTAAGCCAGGTGTTTAATGACCAACCAATGAAGTAATATAACACAGTTCCAGTGGCCCGCCAATACAGGCGTAGAGACGGCACAAGGCGGGTTTATTTAGTAGGCGGGGGCCTCACACTACCCAGTTCGTTGCCCCGAACGACGGGGCGTGCGGTTTTGTACATTTTTTCTGCCTAAACTAAACTAAACAAAAAAAGTGTTTAATGACTCATCCTCAATTCAGACGCGTGCAATTCTACTCATCATCAATTTCGCTACTTCCCGCAACGTATTATATTACACAAGTTTGAATCCTCGCTCCTAGAGGGTATGGAAAAAGGGCACCCCTTTTTTCTTTTGGTAAGGCGGAAAAAATGTACCTACACGCAAACCTCCTCATTCGTGGCAACGAACTGGGTAGTATAGGACCCTCACCCAACTGTCCCCGATGCTAGTCGGCGCAGCGTCCGCCCTTGCACGGCTCGTGCCGAATATGGGCGGACCCAACAATGCGTGCCGACGGCTTTACGCGGGGGTAGTCCGGTCGATGGCGCTGTACGGCGCACCCGTATGGGTGGGGTCCCTGTACTCACAGGGCTCTTCTGTGGAGGCCACAAAGAGTCGTAGCGTCCAGGGTCATACGTGGATACCGCACGGAGACGACGGAGGTGGCCTGTGCGCTGGCCGGAACTCCCCCGTGGGACTTAGAGGCGGAGGTGCTCGTCGAGGCATATCAGCGGGCGTCGCAAGAGTGGGAGGGCCCTTCACCCAGGGAGGTGGCCAGGTGGCAGAGCGACGCCCGCCGAGCTGCCATGGCTCAATGGAGGGCACAGCTGGAGGCGCCCCGGGCCGGTCTTTGGACCTTAGGGCGGGGTGACGGCACGGCATCCTTACCTTCCGACTGGTGCAGGTGCTGTCGGGGCACGGTTGCTTCGGCAGATATCTGCACATAGTCGCAAAGAGGGAAGCGACTCCCAGGTGTCATCACTGCGGCTGTGACAAGGACATGGTGCGACACACGCTCTATTCATGCCTGGCTTGGGCCGAGCATCGCCGTGAACTCACCGCGGCAATAGGGGGAGACCTCTCACTGCCGAGCGTCGTCAGAGCGATGCTTGGCAGCGACAGGAGTTGGGCCCCGAACCGCCGCCAGCGACCAGGGCGGCGCAGGTGTGATTATTTGCACCTAATGCCGCCCTAGCTGAGGCAGCAGGGAATGGAACGGGGAACGTCCGCCACCCGCAAGGCCTCCCGCGAAGGTTAGACGCTCCGTGTGCAGCTCCGTTCGCTCAGTAGAGAGTACCCGAAAGGGTAAGCCGCCGGCGGGCCACCGAAGGAATGTAACATAGTTTCAGTGGCCCGCCAATAAAGGCGGAGAGACGGCACACGGTGGGTTTCTTTAGTGGTTGAAGGCCCTACACTACCCTGTTTGTTGCCCCGTACGACAGGGTGTGTGCTTAGGAACATGTTTTCCCGCCTTAGTAAAAAAAAATAAAGTAGGTATCCTGTGATGAAAAAAAACTAAAGATGTGTGATAACCAGTCACCCTTGTCACACCTCATCATATCAAGCGATACCCTCTCTCCCCTTAGGTGCGAACGTAAGCACCCTCTACATCACGTTTGTCGCCTTTGATAAATGAGCTAAATAAATTATAGTTAAGAACTTGCTTAGTCATACATTCATAATTCCATGGATAAAATATTTTTAAATTGCCTATTTAAAACATTTATATTTCTGAAATGCCTATAATAAATTGTATATAGTTTTGCAATTAATCCTTCTAACGGTCTCTTACCTTATGAATAATTTGGTAATAGACAAACGGTAAAATAACTGTTCTTTCCCACGATATAAATGGTTAAGTACATTAATTTTAATGTTGTGATTCTCTCAATTTTACAGATCCTTGAATGTCCGTAATTATTACACGAACCATTTGGAGCCACTTTTGACCCCCTCATAACTCAGACTATTTCTAAACATGTCTTTAGCTACACAGCTGCTTTACAGCATACATTGAGACTTGCGAGATACATATATGCTTCAAATTTCATAAACACACCTCAAACGGTTATTAAGATATTAACGTCCAAAAATCATCATTTTTATCACTGACTGACCTTAACCCAGTTCCAGATAACCTAGAAAGTTCAAATTTGGCATCCAGATAGGTAGTTGAGTGAATACAAAGGAATAAATCAGAAACTAGTAAATTTTTATAATTTTATTATAATTTTTCAATTAATTTATTCTATTAGGAACATTTACTTATAGTGCCTGTAATGTAAGAATCAGCAATCAAACTCGCCGGTCTTTATGTGGATTTTAAGATCTTTACGTGAATATATAACGAGTGGAATACCACCCTTAATATTTTTGATGTGAAACATCTAATGCGGAGGGAGAGCAAAATCGGCTGTTAGCGTGGCGACGCTCTTATTTTACTTGTCCCGTTCAAATATTGCAAGTTAAATTTGACACACTTCCCGGTTTCCGATTGAGTTGAAATTTTACACGCATCTGTATATCGCGTGACAATGCAATATTATAATGACATGGAGCTGATCTGATCATTGGTGGACAAAGGAACTCTATAATGAAGCGACGCAACCTCATCGAATTTGGGCTCGTATGATTCGTCTTGACGAGTACTTTGTCTTTAGATGGTATCCTGGGTCTGATGATGGAACTAGAAGGTGGCCATATTTATAGCAACTCCGTTATAAAACGACATAACTCCATCGAGTTTGGGCTCGTATGATTTGTCTTGACGAGTACTTTGTCTCTAGATGGTATCCAGGGTCTGACGATGGAGCTGCAAGGTGGTCACAGTAACTCTGTAATGAAACGACGCAACCCTATCGAGTTTATACTCGTTTGATTCGTCTAGAGGAGTACTTTGTCATGTTATGATAATTTTATTTCTACAAAACTATTTCGATGTTTTCACATCTGGTAGACGTCCCGCGACGTCTAGTTTTTTTTAATCCAATCATCAGTTGTAGTACTTATAACTAAGAGTATAGTCGACTTTCGTATTTATTATGTTATTAACTGGGAGTTAATATTAATTATATTAGGAATACTTACTTATAGTGCCAATTTTATTATGAATAAGTACCTATTAATAATATCTGTACAAAAAGTAATGATATCCCATCAAAAACATAAATGTGAAATGAGAGCCAAGTTCAATATTATGATATGTATATGCCTTGGTTGTTGACTTCAACGGCAAAAGAAGTGAGATCTAAATGGGTGCCAAGTTCAATGGGCAGTCATGAAATTTATAAATATCAACCTGAAATATTTTATAACAACTTAAAATATCATTTCTTCTTATAACTTAGGATAATAAATTGAAACCTAAGGTCTGACTTGGCTAGTTCGAATATACAAATTATTATTAAGTACCTACTTACTAAAACAGTCATGGAAGAGCCTTATGTTCAATAGCTAGTTTCTACCAGCAAGCCAAATTGTCGGAAGAATAAAATTGGAAAAGCCTCATAATCTTCATTTTTCACAATAAAATTGATTATTTGATAAGTAGCTAATAATGTATTGGTTTTACTAAGTAGTTTTCAATAAATCACAGATACCGCTAATTTCAAAAAGTACTGTGGTTTTCATGTCTTATACTCCATCTAGCGCTAATTTTAAGAAGTACTTCTATATTGATCTATAGAAATAGTTCTCACGAAATAATAATAGCTAGCACTGGTTTTAGTGTCGCGTCGAGCGTAAATATTCACTATTTTTTGTTTATTTAATAACAATTAAACCACATCGAATCAGACGGTGAAAAGTGATAGGGCTCTATTCTTAGTTATACTCTTACATAAAAAAAAAAACTCTATTAGTAAAGTATTTCGGTCGTTATTGTGTTAAAATACATTACCTACAACACACGGACGTCCAAGACTGAACTTTTTTAAACAGTTTTTTAACTAGTTGAAATAACAAAAATGGCATGAAACATATCGTGAGTATTAAAAATAGTATTTTTTCTTGATATGTGTGTGTATATATTATTTTACAAGTACAAAATGTGATAAATAGAGACATTTTAAGTTTGAAAAATCAGTTGTTCTGAGTGAAACGAGAGGAATACCCACCTCAGCGATTCGCTTATGATTTTTTTTTTTTTGTGTGACGTTGGTTGTTAGCCTCAGATGGCTATGACAACCTTACCCGGACAATTGGTGAGCGCAGAGGGCTCTCAACCCGAAATTCGCTTATGAGGCGTGCAATAAGAACTTTGCTTTAGAACTCGCGAAGGCTATAATATAATTACATATAATATTGAACTTGCTCTCATTTCACATTTATGTTTTTGATGGGATCCATTTTACCAGGATACAGAGTACACTTTGATCTTAGCCAAAAGGCAGAGAAGCGATAAGGATACAGAGTAGTTTTCTTTGTTAACGCGGGAAAAACCACGAACTCCGCCATTCGAGGCAACGCACAGGGTAGCATGGGCTATGGGCATGTGCCGTTCCATCGCCTGTATTTGACGGTTTACTTCAGCTGTAGGAAAACAATTATTTTTAACACGCTTTTATTAACTTTGCCTGCATTTATCTATGTTTGTAACTGAATCTTTGAACCTGATTTTAACCCTTTCCAAGTGTTGGATTAAATTGAAATTTTGGACACATCTAGTGGTAGAACCTTGCTTATCCCAGCATGAAGGAGCTGCCTCGATCGGGGAAGTACCACCTTCTCACAGAAGATCAGCGTGAAACAACGCGGGTACCCCTGCCGTTGTGTTTCGTATGGTCATTGAGAGTGCCAGAGGAGCTTGTATCCTCTCCTTCTTATCCTTAGTATCTTTCCTATCTTCTCCTTCTTATCCTTCCTATCTCTTTCCTTGAAGATGGCGACGCGCGAGTGACGCCTCTGGTAACCGTTTACCAACAGGTTGGGCCATATGATTGTTAGCTACTCATGTAGTATAAAAATAACTTATCAAGGACCGATGACATGATGATGATACAATAATTTGAGAAGCTTTCCGTTTTTAGGGTTGGCAGACAACAAGGAACCCTTATAGTTTCGCCATGTCCGTCCGTCCGTAGGCGGTAGCTTAGCCCTGCACGTTTTCTACAATCATTATTTTATTATAACTTATCAAGGCCCGATGACATGATGATGATACAATAGATAAAATATTATTTTTTATTATTTGTCGTGTGGGGCCGGCTTTAGAATTGTCCCACCCCTCTCCACCCATGGGAGTCATAAGAACCGACTGAGGAAATACCGAGGGAGTGGGCAGCAGCACTCCTTCGAGTATTAACAACATCCACTGCGATCGCGAACCCGCCTGCCAAGCGTGGCGATTACGGCACTATCCCCCATTCTTGGGGAGGCCTATGTCCAGCAGTGGACGTTAAAAGGCTGATGGATGGATGGATGGATGGAAATATTATTTTGTACTTTTTAGTTCAACAAATTGTTTCTTTTTACACGCTTTTTATTAGCTTCGCCTGTATATTTGTATGTTTGTAACCGACTCCTTTGGGCGCGATTTTGACCCACTTTAAACGGTGAGATTTTATTCAAACAAAGAGGTAAGAGCCGACTGAGGGAATACCGGGGGAGTGGGCAGCAGCACTCCCTCGAGTATTAACAACATCCACTGCGATCGCCAACCCGCCTGCCTGCGTGGCGATTACGGCACTATCCCCCATATGAGCGAAACACATGTTGTGGCGTTCTCTTGGGGAGGCCTATGTCTAGCAGTGGACTTCGAAAGGCTGATGAATGGATGGATAGAAATAATATTACAATAAATAATGATTATAAAAAGCGTGAGGGGCTTAAAATCAAATGTTACAAATAGGTCACCTATTTTAGTTGTCCCGTTCAAATCTTGCAAGTTAGATTTGACACACTTCCCGGTTTGCGATTGAGCTGAAATTTTACACGCATCTGTGTATCGCGTGACAATGGAATATTATGATGACATGGAGCTGATCTGATGGTGGGACTGGAAAGTGGACATAGGAACTCTATAATGAAATGGTGCATCGAGTTTGGGCTCTCATGATTCGATTTGACGAGTAGGTACTTTGCCGAGACGAGCTAGGACGCGTTTGAAATGTCTTGACTAGTACTTCAGCCCTAGATGATATCCAGGGTTGGATGATGGGGGTGCTAATTTGTCCGTTTTACCTCCTAGTGGTGCACCCCGGGCAACGTCGGCAGTCGCCGGCGGCTAAAATTCCGGACAGGACGGGTCTCCGCGTGTCCCTCTGACTCAGCAGAGGGCACAGCGGATAGACCAGGCGTCGGAGTCGGTGGGGCCAGACTGGCTCACCGGGCTCTGGAGAGGGGGGACAGTGGGGCCACAGCGGCCCCCTCCATCCCAAATCGTAAACATGAGTGCGTGTCTGTGGTTACGTCTCGCGGGCATACAGGAACGAGGGTCTTGGCTTAATCGCCCGGACCGCGAGGAAGACAACCTCTATAAAAAAATACCCCGAATCTCAAGCTCTGGCGCGCGGCGAGGAGATGCATGGCTGATGGGTAGTTCAGTCTCGAGCGCGGCCCCAGCCAGGGTACCTGCGGACCCCCTGTGTTGGGTTAAAAATGTACGCGGAACTTACCCGGGAGCTCTGCCCGGGCGGACCTCTTTTCTCCCACACTCGTGGGAATCATATGGATTTGTTAAAACCAACCACTTCGACGGAGTCGGGTAAGTCACCTGACGCCTCAGCTGTAAGGGGTCCGGCTGCAAAAGCGGCCCCTACTAGTGCAGCTGCGCGTAAAACGCGCGGCAGCAAGAAGTCCCGCAAGGGCAATAAGAAGACGACCAAGGGAGCGTCCCAGTCGTCAAGGGACGGCTCGATAACGAGCAGCTCGGCCGGCACTTCAGCCGCCGAGATGTCCGCCGCTGAAGAGGGTGGCCTGACTGAGGCTGCCGAGAGTCAGCCATCGCGGTCGGCAGAGGTGGTGTCGGAGTCGCGGTTCTGGCGCAAGCGCACCCTATCTCAGGGGGGCGCTGCCTCGGACTCCGACCTGAGCTCGGCTGAGATGCCTCCCCCAAAAATACCCGCAGCGGTTAGGGGTCGAGGCATCGGCCGACCCGGGACACCAATCCCGCGTGCCGCCTCAGCGGCTGAGACGCGATGCCTGAAGAGGGTTGAGACGGTGCAACACTCAGAGGAGCGCTTGGCGCTCCTGTCTGAGAAGCTCCGTCTCCCTATCGACAGCGGCGGGCCGCCCACTGCGGCCAAATTCGCAGAAAGAGCCGCGGACAGCGTGGCCATAATCACGACGGTGGCCATGGGCTCGAAGAACCTGAAGGGTAGCTTCGTCCGGGGCCTCAAAATCGCCGCCACGGAACTGTCCAACGGCCCTGTGCTCGTGCTGGGGGACTTCAACGCCAAATCAACGGCGTGGGGGTCCCCCGGGACAGACGCCCGAGGTGCGGCGGTCAAAGAGTGGGCGGCAGCGGCGGACCTCGTGTTGCTAAACCGAGGGTCCGCCCTAACGTGCGTGCGGCGCGGGGGCGGGTCGATAGTGGACCTTTCGTTCGCTAGCCCCGGTGTCGCCGCACGCGTAAGGAGCTGGCGAGTCCTGGAGGAGGTCGAGACCCTATCTGACCACAGATACATTCAGATAGAGGTCTCCCGGACCCTTCAGGGCGCCAGCAGGGGTCACGCGGCGGACAGAACTCCCGCTTTTCCGCGATGGGCTGTGGGTAGGCTCGACCGGGACCTGCTAGTGGAGGCGGCCATTTTTCAATCTTGGCTGCCTCCCCCCCTGACGGAAGACGTGGGCGCCGAGGCTGGCCGCATTCGCGGCATGCTTACGCAGATCTGCGATGCGGCCATGCCCCGCGTGCGGCGCCCGCCTCGACGGAAGGGGGTCTACTGGTGGTCCCCGGAGCTGGCGGACCTCCGTGCGGCCTGCATTCGTGCCCGGAGGTCCTACACCCGCAGCCGACGTCGCCGAATCCGCGACGAAGAGTACCGCGCGGCGCTTAACAAGCTCCGCGCCCAGGGCCCCCCCCTTACGGAGACCCTCCAGCCGGGCTTCCTCTCTGAGGTGGTCGAGGGACTTTTCCCCTCACGGGCGGTGCACACGCCCCCGGTCATGGCTCCGCCAGATGGTGACCGGGAGGCCGACGACGGGGAGGTACCGCCCGTGACGACGACGGAAATGGGGTCGGCGGCTGCGCGTATGCGGAGAGGCGCCGCCCCCGGGCCGGTCGGGGTTCCCGCCCGAGTGCTGGCCCTGGTCCTCGACCACATTGAGCCCCGCCTCGGGGAGCTGTTCGGCGCTTGCCTGGTGTCCGGACGGTTCCCTGACTGCTGGAAGGAGGGGAAGCTCGTGCTCCTGCCGAAGCCGGGACGGCCTCCGAATACGGTCTCGGCCTTCAGGCCCATCGTGTTGCTGGACGAGGCGGGCAAACTCCTCGAGCGGGTAGTCGCTGCCCGCATCGTCCGGCACCTAGGAGCGGTTGGCCCCGACCTGTCCGACGCCCAGTTTGAATATCGGGCGGGTCGGTCTACGGTCGACGCCATTCTACGCCTGAGGGCCGCGGCTGCGGAGGCCGTCACCTCGAGGGAAGTGCTGTTGGCGGTGTCGCTCGACGTCGCCAACGCCTTCAATAGTCTGCCATTCGGCTGCATCAAGGAGGCACTCCGATACCATGGAGTGCCCCTCTACCTAAGGCGGCTGGTGGCAGACTATCTGGACGGCCGCAGCGTCCTCTTCGTGGACCGGGAAGGGGACGTTGTAAGGAGGGCTATGTCGTGCGGCGTCCCGCAGGGTTCGGTTCTTGGGCCGCTCCTGTGGGACATCGGCTACGACTGGGTCCTCCGTGGCCGGCTCCCCCCCGGGCAGGGCGTAATTTGCTACGCAGACGATACGCTCGTCACAGCCCGGGGCAGGACCCTCGAGGAGGCGGCAACGCTGGCCACCTCAGGTACCGCGGAGGTGGTCAGGCGGATCGAGGCGCTGGGGCTTAGGGTGGCCCTTGAAAAGTCGGAGGCCCTACTCTTCCATGGGCGCCGACGGGGCCCGCCCGCCAGCGCCTCGATAACGGTCAATGGTGTGGGCTTCCCAATCCAGGCCCACATCAAATATCTGGGCCTGGTATTGGATGGACGGTGGCACTTTGACGAGCACTTCCGCCGTCTTGCGCCAAGGCTCGTCAACACGGCGTCCGCCCTCGGGCGACTTATGCCGAATTTGGGCGGACCGAGTCTTGCGTGTCAACGACTCTACGCGGGGGTAGTACGGTCGATGGCGCTGTACGGTGCGCCCGTGTGGGCGGAGTCCCTGGCTGCTCGCAATAGGGCCCTTCTGTGGCGTCCACAGAGGGTCGTAGCGGTCAGGGCAATACGCGGGTACCGCACGGTCTCGACCCATGCAGCCTGCGCGTTGGCCGGAACCCCCCCGTGGGATCTGGAGGCGGAGGTGCTCGCCGACGTCTATCGGCGGGCGTCGACGGCGCGGGCGGGGGGCAGGCGCCCCTCGCCGAGCGCAATGTCATCGTGGCGGGAAGATGCCTGCCGCGCCACCGTCCTAAAGTGGAAGTCTCGGCTGGAGACGCCCCGGGCCGGTCTCTGGACCGTGGGGGCGCTCCGGCCGATCTTGGAAGAATGGGCAGGGCGGCAGCACGGGGTCCTCACCTTCCGGTTGGTGCAGGTTTTGTCGGGGCATGGTTGCTTCGGCAAATACCTGCACACGATCGCAAGGAGGGAGACGACCCCAGGCTGTCACCACTGCGACTGCGACGAGGACTCGGCGCAGCACACACTCGAGTCATGCCCGGCCTGGGATGTGCAGCGCCGGGAACTCGTTGCAGTCATAGGCGTGGACCTGTCGCTGCCGGCCGTTGCGCGAGCGATGGTTGGCAGTGACAGGGCCTGGACCGCGGTCGCCGCCTTCTGCGAGGCTGTCATCTCGCGGAAGGAGGTGGCGGAGAGGGCCCGTGAGGAACCCTCCTTCGCGGACCCGATTCGCCGCCGGCGCGAGGGGCGGCGTGCGCGCGCTTACTTGCGCCTGATGCCGCCCTAGCCGAGGCTGCGGACGGTGGGGTCGGGGAGTACCCTGCCGTCCGCGGAAGCCTACCGCGAAGGTGCGACGCCCAAGTGCGCGAGGCGTCGCTCAAGAGAGGGTGCCCGTAGGGGCTGCCGCCTGCGGATCGCGGTCGTAACGACGCGGTACCCGTGATCCGCCGTAGCAAGGGCGGGTGGAGGCGCACGGTGGGTTTCTAGTGGGTGAGAGCCCCATTCACCCCGTTGTCTCCCCGGGCAGCGGGGTGTGCGGTAGGACATTTTTGCCCACCTAAAATAAAAAAAAATAAAAAAAAAAGAAAAGGGTTGGATGATGGAGCTGGAAGGTGGCCACAGTAACTTTGTAATGAAAAGACGCAACCCCATCGAGTTTGGAATCGTTTGATTCGTCTTGACGAGTACTTTGTCTTTAGACGGTATCCAGGGTCTGATGATGGAGCTAAAAGGTGGCCATAGGAACTCAGTTTTAAAATGACATAACTCCATCGAGTTTGGGCTCGTATGATTTGTTTTAATGAGTACTTTGTCTCTAGATGGTATCCAGGGTCTGACGATGGAGCTGGAATGTGGTCACAGTAACTCTGTAATGAAACGACGCAACCCTATCGAGTTTATACTCGTTTAATTCGTCTTGAGGAATACTTTGTGAAGTTATGATCAAATTAATTGTAGAAATTAATCTACAAAATAATTTCGATGTTTTCACATCTGGTAGACGTGCCGCGACGTCAATTTTTTTTAAATATAAAGTTTATTAACTACTGAAATCATCACCGTGAAATCATCCCACACATATACCTAGTAGTCTGGAGCCCAAAAAAGGACAGGTATTTTATCGCGGAATAATTCACTAATTATGGTTTCTGTGGGAGAGCTATAATTGATACATAACGATAACCTATAAGTACTATTATAAAGCTGTAACAGAGCTTTGTCTGTACAATAAGGATATTTGAGAAGAAATTACTGTATTAGGTTTTATAGGCGTGTCTAAACACAAAACTATTTTTTTTAGATTTTCTGTCTTGTTTGTCTGTTGGTTCGTTTGCGCATCACGCATAAACTACTCAATGGATTTTGATGTAACTTTTTTATTTGATAGCTCTTGATTCGACTTAAAAACTGGTATAAATTTTTTCCCGCTACTACATCGGGAACTTGAGATATAACCTAAAAACTAGCTTTTGGCTGCGGTGGAGCCGCGGACAAAGGCTGTTAAAGCTAAATCCACATTGCTAGCACATTGATCGTCAATGTTACTAATAACTAACAAGAACGCTTGAGGCAAGTGTACAACTTGTTCATACATTATTAACTCAATCAGTTCAATCACCCGAAGTTAAAAATTCCACGATGATTATCCATCACTACTCCGTGGTCACAGAGCAACGCTCCGTGCTAGTAACTTAGTGAGTTTTTTATGATTTGTTTTTAAAATTTAAGTGTGGAAGCATTTTCACTAGGCCTTATATTATGACGTGTTTAACTCAGTGAATGAGAGTACTGGAGGCCCAAATATGTATTCATCGTTCTTCACTTCGACCTCCTCACCATTTATTTGATCTTCTAGGGTAAGCAAGGCGGATTATGTCTATATTATTACAAGCGTCTTTATATATTGTCCGGTAACTAATTACCAACAGGCAAAACGTATGATATGTTATCATTGTAATAAATAATAATAATAATAAATATTCCTGGACATTTTCACACAACGTCGTCTGGTCCCAAACTAAGCTTAACGCTTGTGCTATGGGTACCAGATTACGGATATAATACATATATTACTTTTGATTTGTAAATACATGCATATAAGTAATAGATAGAAAACACCCAGACGCAGTACAAATATCTGTGTTCATATCACAAATTGTCCTGAGTGGGAATCGAACCCACGACCTCGTGCACGGAAGTCGGTTACACTACCGACTACGCCGCCAGGCTCGTCAATAACTAATATTTAGCATTTGCCGGTTTTACCAGTTTTTAATTCTAGATTCTATACAAAACTTATCTAATCAAGACCTATTAAACAAAAAGTTTCATTAAAATTCGGTTAAATAATTTTTGCTAGAGCGAATAAACAAACAGGCCAATAGTCAAAGCAATCATTTGATGAAATAAACTACTTACTTCTACTTATCATCACGTCATTTACCTTGCGGGGTAGGCAGAAAGAACAGAAAAGAAAGTGCAATAATAAAGCATTCTTGCGTACATCTCTCGCTTCCTCAACATTCATAATTCTTTTCATACACGCTCGCCGGTTTCGGAGACTCCTGACTACACCTTCTTTCAGTACATGGCCGATTTGGTCGAGGTGGGTGAGTTTTGGCCTGTACCTACATCCTTCCACTTTTGCATTCTATATCTTATTAACCAGTCGCTCGTTCAGCATTCTTTCCACATGTCCAAACCATCGGAGCATTTCGCATCTTTACACCTATACTCTCTTTCATACCTACTCGCTCTCTTACGTCGTCATTACGAATATGGTCAGTCAATCTTACTCCACAGATTCTTCGCAGAAATCTCATGCCTGTTTTAATTATATTTTTTTTTATTTCCAGGGAAAACCGTACAAATCAAAACTTGGAAATTGACAACGAGGCAGGCGTCATGCGGTACACTCCCATACATAGGGTCACTTTTCTACCGGAGGAATCAGTTGGTGACCCAAGGAATATGACCGTTACTATGCCCAACATAGCTATGCTGGTAAGGAGATGAATCAAGTATTTGTGGAGATAATACCAAAAAACATAATGATAAAGTGCAATGGAGTTCATATTTTTTGTTAAGGCCGGAAACATATACCTAAACGCACACGTAATACGTAGTGGTTTGGGGCAATGAACTGAGTAATATATCCTCACCCACTAAATAAACCTGTCATGTGCTGTCTCTCCGCCTATATTGGCGGACCACTGGAACTGTGTGACATTACTTCAGTAGTCCGCCGGCGGCTTACCCTTGCAAGTAATCTGTCATGAGCGATGCTTTTATACGCCGGAGCGTCGCACCTTCGTGGGAGGCCTCGGCTGGACTGACATTGTCATCGTCCTTCATACTCTGCGCTACCTTCTTCTGCGAGAAAACATTTTTCGCAGAAGATTGTTACAGGGCATGCGTCATCACAAAATCCATTATTTGTTTCCAGGCTATGGGCTCCAAAACTAGTGATTTTGGCGTAGTCGGCACTATGGTATTCAACATGCTGGTCTCGCGATTTAACAGTAAGGCCGCCGTTACCATGAGCGCACATGACTACTTATGGGGATACGATGAGCCTCTCATTAAACTCGGCAATCAGTACCTGCCTGGATGGATAGACTTCAACAAGCTTGGCCTATTAGACAGGGTAAGTTCTGTATAGTACTGTAGCACCTGCGAATTAAATAACAAATAGCAGAAAACCATGCTAAGTGACTACAAAAGGCCTATAAAATGTATACACAATACACATTTACAACAGAACAAATATTAATAATCATCAAGTAAATGCATTAATATAATTTTTTTTTTATGTATTATCATCGCTGTAGAATTGCCTTTACGCATCCCACCCAGTGAGAAACAGGGGGTTTTGTAGGACTCGCCGGGCGCTCGGATTTTAATTGCGCCCGGAATACCTACTGAAGCCATAGCGGCCGCTACCACGCCTATTAGGGGGCGCCAGAGGATCGTCTTTCCACATTCTCCGATGTCCCAAGCGGATGGCTTATTGGCCATGCCCTGTCGTCATCAAGGCGGTGGCTCGCGTTCCCGCTCCGTGGCCTCTTTCCGTGCAATTACATCCTCATAAAAGGAGGCTAAGGCTGATCAGAATCTGTCGCCGCCGAGCATTTAAACAATAAAGCCTAGCTCAGCACCTGACACAATGTTAATATTAAAATAAGCTCACCAAAAAATAAAAGAATACTCCCAAGTAAAGAGCTCAGTTGCCTGGTACTTTACATTATTTTCTTCAAAACCAGGTCCATTCCATCCATCCATCAGCCTTTTAACGTCCACTGCTGGACATAGGCCTCCCCAAGAGAATGCCACAACGAGCAGTCCCGTCATGGGGGATAATGCCGTAATCGCCACGCTTGGCAGGCGGGTTGGCGATCGCAGTGGATGTTGTTAATACTCGAGGAAGTGCTGCTGCCCACTCCCACGGTATTCCCTCAGTCGGCTCTTACAACTCCCGTGGGTTGAGAAAGGTGGGACAATTCTAAAGCCGGCCCTACACGGCTCCATTATCAACTGGAAAGATGATATAGTGCCATTATTATACAGACGAAAAGCGTCCATTCTCAGAATAGTTTAACAATTCAAACTAGTTATATATTGGCCGTGTGGGGCCGGCTTTAGAATTGCCCCACCCCTCTCTACCCATGGGAGTCGTAAGAGCCGACTAAGGGCATATCGGAGGATTGGGCAGCAGCACTCCCTCGAGTATTAACAACATCCACTGCGATCGCCAACCCGCCTGCCAAGCGTAGCGATTACGGCATTATCCCCCATGACGGGACCGCTCGTTGTGGCGTTCTCTTGGGGAGGCCTATGTCCAGCAGTGGACGTTGAAAGGCTGATGGATGGATGGATATATGCCTTAATTTTGACAGCTTTACGATGAAACTAACCCTCCGCGAGTAGAAGTGAGCTCCACAAATGAAGATAAGCTGATGGTGAAGCGAATGAACGGCATTGCGGGCATGAAGGAACGGGGATACGAAGATCCAGACAGAAGGTAAACCTACACTTTTGGATGCAAATTATATCTGGCAATTTAATATATTATAATGCAATCTTACATTTTTTTACTGGCTAAAGTGCCAGAAGAGCAAGGAATGTAAATAGTAAACGCCACTAATGGACCACACCAATATGAGACCCGCTACTGAAATACCTTGTCATGAAAACACTGCTCTCAACCTTCAATAATGCTGAAATTATTCGACTGTACTTATTGTTTTTTTTTTTCACAAGACGCGAAAACGAACACAAAAACCGAACACCAAGACATAAGAATATGTTAATGTTTCCAACTTCCCGTATACTATAATATATACTACACTCCAATAGCCCCTACGTAATGTGTATCAAAATATACAACGAATTACCAAACTCGTTTAAAGATGTGATCAGCGACACAAGGTTTGTAGACAAACTGAAAAAAAATGCTCATCGATAGGGCTTACTACACGATTAATGATTATTTGATTGATAAACACATGATTTAATAAATAGATAGATACCATATGCAATACGAATTATTCTAATATAATTAAGTACGTAGTACATTTATTTTCAATGACGGTTTTATATAATAAATTAATTTGTTAAAATAAATAACAATAATATACACATATATACTAATATATATATATATATATATATATATATATATATATATATATATATATATATGTGTGTTTATGCTAATAAATAATTTAAATACTTAATACTTATTAATATGATTTAAAAAACTATATCTTATGTAATTAAATTATAATACAATATATAATAAACATAATTAAAATATATAAGTATCATTTACTTACATAAAGAATATATATAATGATAATAATATTTAAAATGAATAATAAATTTAATATTAACAAAAAATAATATAATAGCAATAAACAATACGAATAATTACCAAAAATACCTTTTACGTCATCCTCTTTTCTACTTTTCGCTGTGCCCAACAGGGTCCATAATTGTTACTCTTTTATCATTATGTTACCACCTACTATATACATTGTGGAATGCGAAAATAAATGAATATGAATATGAATATGATTTGCAATTAAACTTATTTTAGATATCGCTGGGAAAAGGTAATATTGAAGATAAGATACGATTCTTGTCCACTGCTGTCAATTGACAGGGCTATAGGAAACTAGCTAAAAGCTATAGCAATTTCTTCTTTGTTATGGCGGGAGTCAGAATATCACCTTTAAAAATTGACTGTGGTGCCTCTGCAATATTTTCAGTTATCTGGCTTAAGGGATGCGGCACGTGGAGTGATGCTCTAGAAGCGACGGTTACAGATTACCACCAAACGAATCTAAGCTCCATTGCCACCCTTTTAATATAAAGGGAACTAGATTTTTTGACAATTTTTCTTGTAAACATGACGTTGACTTTCAGGTCTGTTTGCAACAGCTTTGCGGACGTATACGAAGGATTACTGTACCCAGTTCACATGTCTCCATCTCGGCCTATCAAAATTTATCGCAATGTACTCTGCCAGTTCCTGGAACTGGACTACCAGGGCACTTTTACTACAGAATTTGGAGCAGACGCTCTTACCTACAAGATCAGTAACAAGACCTTTACCAACATACCGGAGAATGAATGCTTGTGCAGCAAAAACAAGTGCTATGAAGGGGTCTCTGATTTGTCGCCATGTTTTTATGGTTAGTTCGATTTGATTGTTAACGTAGACAAATAGTTCACTACATCGCTATTCACAGCTTACCAATGGTGAAGCCCGAGTTAACTCATTGGGGTTTTCTGAAATAGTGCAGCAGTGCTAGAGCCTTGCTTGTCCCAGCACAAATAAGCCGGTTAGACCGGGCAAGTACCACCCTTTTACAGTAGATCAGTTTGAAAAAACTGTAGCTACTCCTACTAATGTGTTTCGTATAGCGATTGAGAGCACCATAGGCCTAAAGTCTCCACTTCATCCCTTCTTATTATTCTTCCTCTCCACCTATCCCTTTCCTTGGCTAAGCGCGAGGTATGCCTCCGGTATTGCTAACGTCTACAGACTACAGTAACTCATTACCATAAGGTATGCCGTATGCTTGATTGGATTGGATTGATTCCTTGTAGTATAAAAAAGGAAAGTGATGTAAACAAACATAACATCACGCCTGTACTCCCCGAAGGGGTAGTGTATTACACACCCACGACTCGCCAGCTATGTTTAAGTCCCACGTAATAGGGGGCGAGCCTATTGACGTCTACCGGGCACATTTCCAAATTAATTATTTCCATGTATCTATATTTATAATAGCTTGTCTTTATAGCCGATTTCTTCCTGATCAGGTCAAAATGCATTGACTTCGATATGAATTAGCACACCTGTTTGGGCACTCAGTCGTGTACCTAGTTACCTACGCAATTCATTAGTTTTCGTAAGATTAGCAGAAATTCTGTAATAATTACCTGTAACATTATATTTCAGGTCTACCAGTGGCTCTATCACAGGCACATTTCTCGGGTTTTAATCCTGCTATCTATGATAAAATCGAGGGTCTATCACCGGATGAGGAACACGACAGCGTTTTTTCCATTGATTCCGTATGTTTTTGATCAAAACTTACTTGAAATACGCTTTCACTTTGCTGATTTAATTTGAAACCTTAACAATTAAGTATGATGTCCAGTGATCTTGTGATGAAAACTCCACCTTATCCAGAACGAGTTGAATGTTTGATTTTATTTGGATTTTCAGATTATGGGAATGGCCTTGACGACGAAGTTCTCAATCCAGCTGAATGTTATGGTAGAGGACGTCAATTTCAATTCTAGGATCAGCAAATTCTCCAACATGTACGTGCCTGTCATGGTACTCAAAGTTGTAAGTTTGTATTTTGTGTTAAACACAAAGTGAAAAATGTGAAATCGAAAATAACAGTCAGGAGCAGGATTTGAACCTGCATCTTCTGGATTCCGTCCAGATGCTTTACCAATTCAGCCATCCTGACACTTGCTCCTGACTGCTAATTTCGATAACACATCATACTTAACGTCTTTGGGTGACGCCTGCGCCGTCTGTCGGACGTATTTTCATACATTATACCGACCAGGTAAACTTAATTTTACAATTAAGATTTTACCTAATAATGACGCAAACCCTTTAAATATTTAGATATTTTTATATATATTTTTGCATTTGACATGCTTAGCACTATACATTAAACACAAAGTGAAAAATGTGAAATCGAAAATAACAGTCAGGAGCAGGATTTGAACCTGCATCTTCTGGATTCCGTCCAGATGCTTTACCAATTCAGCCATCCTGACACTTGCTCCTGACTGCTAATTTCGATAACACATCATACTTAACGTCTTTGGGTGACGCCTGCGCCGTCTGTCGGACGTATTTTCATACATTATACCGACCAGGTAAACTTAATTTTACAATTAAGATTTTACCTAATAATGACGCAAACCCTTTAAATATTTAGATATTTTTGTATATATTTTTGCATTTTCACTTTGTGTTTAATGTATAGTGCTAAGCATGTCAAATGCAAAAATATATATAAAAATATCTAAATATTTAAAGGGTTTGCGTCATTATTAGGTAAAATCTTAATTGTAAAATTAAGTTTACCTGGTCGGTATAATGTATGAAAATACGTCCGACAGACGGCGCAGGCGTCACCCAAAGACGTTAAGTATGATGTGTTATCGAAATTAGCAGTCAGGAGCAAGTGTCAGGATGGCTGAATTGGTAAAGCATCTGGACGGAATCCAGAAGATGCAGGTTCAAATCCTGCTCCTGACTGTTATTTTCGATTTCACATTTTTCACTTTGTGTTTAATGTATAGTGCTAAGCATGTCAAATGCAAAAATATATATAAAAATATCTAAATATTGTATTTTGTGTTTCATTTTTCTTTATGATCATGTACTATTTTTTTGTCATTTGCGATAATTTAAATGTGAATCTTCCGAGTAATTGATACCAATTTAGCAGTAATCTGCTGCCTGTATGAACTTGAAATAGTTCCTCTACCAGCTGCAGCATGCTTTGTCAATGCAGCAATCGTTCAAATTACTGGTGACTGTGAATTTCGATAACACATTCTTTCTTAATGTCTTGGTGACTATTCAGATGTTTTTTTTATATTTTTTGAGCATTAGACATCATCATCTTAGTTGTAAAATTAAGCTTACCTGGTCGGTATAATGTATGCAAATACTTCCGACAGATGGCTGAGACGTTCAGAATTAATGTATTATTGAAATTCGCAGTCCCGAGTAATTGTAACGATGGCTGAACTGGCAAAGCATCTGGGACGCTATTGCAGGAGATGCAGGTTCAAATCCCGCTCGTGACTGTTTTGATTTTCGATTTCACATTTTCGCACTTTGTCTTGATGGGTAACGATTGCGGCATTATAACAATTAATGTCGCAGCTTCATACCAAATAATGCCGCAGCGCTATAAATATTTTAACATTTTGGTATATTCTTTAATAATTTGACATGACCAAACCAAAACAAAGAGCGAACATGTACACAAATAGTGAAAATGTACACAAAGAGCGCAATTACAAAGATCGAAAATGTACACAAAGAGCGCAATTACAAAGATCGAAAATGTACACAAAGAGCGCAATTACAAAGATCGAAAATGTACACAAAGAGCGCAATTACAAAGATCGAAAATGTACACAAAGAGCGCAATTACAAAAATCGAAAATGTACACAAAGAGCGCAATTACAAAGAGCGAAAATGCAATATCAATTTCCTGGGCGGCAACCTGCAGATTATGGCTATGATATTGTATGCTAACCTATGGGATACGGTAACCGCTTACCATCAAGCGAGCCAAAGCTACGTTTCCTTATGGAGAAAAATATATTAATATTGCTGTTGCTATATATACTGAGTAGGTACCATATTCTAGTCCCAGAAGCCTGTACTAATTATCTGTTATAAATTAGATCATGGATCGGGCTATGCTTGATATTTCCCTACGTGATCGAATCTGTAATACGGAGATCCGTAGGAGAACGGGAGTGACCAACATAGCCCGCCGGGTTGGCATGCTAAAGTAGCAATGGGCAGGCCACATCGCTTGACGAACCGACAACCGTTGGGGAAAAAAGAGTCTCGATTGACGCAGTGTAGGACGACTCCTCACTAGATGGATCCACGATCTGATAGGCCGCACGATCCGTTGGAGGCAGTCAGCACAAGACCCCTCGTTGTGGCACTCTCTTAGGGAGGCCTAAGTCTAGCAGCGGACGTGGAAAGGCTGATGGATGGATGTATGGATGAATAGGCATATAAAATTAATATTTTCTGAAATTGAATTTATTCATCTTTACAGATACAGCCGAAATTGCCAGAAGAACAAATAGCATCTTTGCGATTAGTACATGTTTACAGTCCTTATATAGTCCTAGGGATGAAAATAATATTAACTGTGTCTGGCCTCTTGATATTAGCCTTTGTGGCCAGAATTGTTTACTGGAATAAATTTTATTCTAGAAGAAATGGAACTAAACTTCAACTCCAAACCAAAGATAGTATTTTGAGTACAAAACCGCTTATGAAGTGACCGAAATTATTTGTTATTTGTAATTAATGAATTTTTCCCTAAGACGTGATAATTTATTAAGCTCCTGGTGATTTTATTATATTAAGAAACACAATATCTAAAAGGATTCATTCCGGGATATTTAGTTTTAAATTTCGTCTATACAAAGGCAACATAAAGTGCCATCGTTCAACCACGGTAGCAGACGGACTACAATGTAGGGATTATTTATTATTATTTATAGGTACTTATATTGCAGTTGTTGTAGTGGTAATTATGTGTTATAGGGCCTACGTGTGAATGTGAGCAAAACCAAAATAATGGTTTTTTTGTAAGAGGAGAAGACAAAATAGATGTTAGAGTAGATATCAAGTAGAGTGAGAGATGTATGCAAGAATAGAGCCTTTTGGCACTCTGTTCTCTCTGCCTATTCCCCAAGGGAGACGGCGTGATGGTAAGTATAATGGTAGATATACGTCAATGGTATTATGGTAGTCAATTAGTTATTTAAAATACTAGGTTTATCTGTCTGCATGTGCGTACTTCATAGTAGATTATTCTTCATAGAATAGTTTCGAGAAATTTCTCAAAGTACTACTACTAGCTAAATCTTATCAAAAGACTCCAAGCATGGTGGAGTTCATGGTTAACTGGTATCAGACTTTGTGGAAACCGGTTCAATAGTTTAGATAAGAAAGCGTACTAAACAGATATTACTTGCCCGTTTACAAACATTTATAAGGACTACGATCTCATCGGGCTACACCGATCTGCAGAAAGAAATATATTGTCAAGGGACGTTTTACTAAAGTATTAATATTTATTATACTACGAAAGTGATGTGTTATAATGAAGTAAATATTCAAATAACAATGTTAATTAAAGATTTACCTATACTAAACTTACTCTGTGACAACTATATCTGTAATCATAGAAAAAAAAATAGAGACACAGCTGTTGGATATTAATTTTGTGTGTGATTTTGTGGCAATGGATATAAATTGCAACTAGCCCATAATTCGAGAACTTTGACAGCTATTATCAAATTTAACTTTAACCACTTAAGTACTAATAATGTTAAAATAATGATAGATATATATAAATATGTGATTATACGCGGATATAATGTTTACAAAAAGAATTTTCAGCATCCTCAACGTTTTGATTGAGTCTCATCAGCTGTGTTCAAACAAACCTCAATAAATACATGTATCTATATAAAAAATATCGATATTGTTTATTATAAACGATTTAATGTTGTTTGTTCTTAACTGAATGTTGGGTTTATGTAGGTTGTAAATAAACAGTTACGACATAAATTCTGTATACATTTCTTTTATTTTATTTTTCAACCATATTATTAGCGATATTCCAATATTATATTAAGGCCAGGTATTCCTGCAGCAGGAAGGCAGGCCGCGCGCGAAATACTTCGCGCGGACGCAGCGGCAGTGAACTCGCATGACCCGCCAGCGACACAGTATACATATAAATAGGCAGTAGGATAATATTGTATTAGACTTAAGATTTTTTTTTTTATGATCAAATTTTGTTTATAGTAGTGATAAATTAGTTTCGTAAATAAAACAATAACTGCCTCGGTGGTGTAGCGGTAGTGTATGCGACTGCTGATCATGAGGTCTCGGGTTCGATCCCCGGGTCGGGCAATGTTATTGGGCTTTTTCCTAAAAAGAAAAATTCTCAGTAGCAGCCCGGAGTTTGGAAATGTGCCCGGTAGACGTCAATAGGCTCGCCCCTATTACGTGGAACTTAAACATAGCTGGCGAGTCGTGGATGTGTAATACACCTCTGCCTACCCCTTCGGGGAATACAGGCGTGATGATATGTAAATAAATGAAGTGACGTGTCTATATTTGTTTTAAGATAATTAATTGAATGAGGCGACACTTGGCGGAAGTCCAATGTTACTATTATAGAATGGATTTTAGGAGGAGAGCCCACCACTCACCCACGGATTGTCAATCCCGGTTATCTTTGGACAGAATAACCTAAGATTGCCAATCCGCACTCGCACAGATAGAGGAGAATGTGATAATAGCAAAGTAGCATGCACTTTATTTATTACTATTAATAGTTATTTCAAAATTATTTTGCGGAAAGTTGTTCAATTTCTTTGTGATAAAATGGTCTTGAGAGAATAGCAAGGTTATTTGTCTCGAAGACTGTTTGGCATATATAAAATAAAGGATATCAAATAAAACAAATTTACGAGTAAAACCACTTTTTACGGATATTAATCGCGTTTATTTTGAGTCATTTTTCACCCAACACTTCGGCGATTTTGCAGGTCACGGGTAGGACTGAGTTGTAAGACGTTCTTTGTGAGCAGTTGTTTCGGAATTTTAATTTTAACAATAATATTTATCTTTAAAATTCATCAAAAATTATTGATGTGAAACATCTAATGCAGAGGGAGGATAAAATTGGCTGTTAGCATGGTCACGCTTTTTATTTTATTTGTCCCGTTCAAATCTTGCAAGTTGAATTTGGCACACTTCCCGGTTTCCGATTGAGCTCAAATTTTACACACACATATATATATCGCATGAACGCAATATTATGAAGACATGGAGCTGATTTGATGATGGAGCTGGCAGGTGGCCCCAGTAACTCTGTAATGAAGCGACGCAACCCCATCGACTTGGGAATCGTTTAGTTCATCTTGACGAGTACTTTGTCTTTAGATGGTGTTCAGGGTCTGATAGAGCTGGAAGGTGGCTATGGGTACTCGGTAATTAAACGTCGCAACTCATTGATTTAGGGCTAATTTGAGTTAGCTTGAATAATACCATAGTCGTAAATGATATTCAGGGTCTGATGATGGAGCTGACAGGCCATGGGAACTATGCTATAAAACACCGCAATCCCATCAAATATGGAATCGTTTATATTATATCGTTTTATTTAATAAGCGTCCTTAAGGTAGTGTCCTTTAGGACTCTTATTTAAAAAAATTTTTTGGATGGTTGAGAGTGCGTGTTTGCAGTTAAACGAAACAACAGCTGCTGAGCTGGGGACAAGGGAGGTCCCTTGGTAACCACCTCTCAGTGCAAAATTTATTCTTTTCCCACCAATGAATTTGGCGATGACAGTATTAAAACACTCAACATTATTACTGCGACGGTGTCCGTGTTAGTTTTCTGAGGCTGCCCCGTTGATCTACAATAAAAAGTAATTAGAGCGCCTATTGCACAGGTGTAATTTATAGGTATTAGTATGTATTTACTATTAGTTTGCAAACGCAGGCAAATGCACAGATACTAAATGTTAATAATTATCATAAATCGTTGCGATCTTCAGTAGACCTACTGATATTCTTATTCTATGGCACTATGATTCTCAGTTTCAAGCATGATATCTTTATAAATTTCCAATCAAAGATTAAAATCAAATTAAAATCAACATAATTAATTTAATTTTAATATGTTAAAGACCAAAATTACATTAGAAGTGACACATTTACTTACTTCTTTACATACTCGTATCTTTGGAGTGCATTCTTTTTATTGTTACTTTTATGTCTGTAAGCGACTTCTTTCGCTCGCGTTGTTTATTTCCGATTAAGAATAACTTGCAATAATTATATATTTTTTCCAAAAGCTGATAGCTGGTGTAAGATATTGACGTGGAAAAAACTGATACAGGTCCGCCGTCCATAAGCGCTAACACGCGACTAATTTAATAGAGCCTACTGAGTACTGAGCCGCCTGACTCGCGCATTTAGTAGGTATTTAAATATAGTGATTAAGACAATAATTTTATCAAGTCAAACTCTGCTAATTTGTCTAGAAATATTTAGTGTCTTTAGTTGAGTACAAAAATTCAATGTAAAATATTAATAATTTAGTCATAATATTGAAAAAACTTTACAAAAAGGGGTAACTTTGGGATTTTTTTCTATCGAGTGAAGTTCATTAGATTTTTTTCAGAATTTAAAACTCAATTTTCTATGCCTCAGATTGTTTTAAAGTCTCTAAAGCGCGGCCTCTGCTAGAATACCTAGCCTTAAATCAAATAATATAATAAACTAATCAAATTATATTTATTGTGTTAAAAAAAGTTGGCAGCTGAGTGTACTTACTTTAAGTAGTATACCTACTGTACGCTAAATGATTAAATGTATGCTGTATGCATTATCCTTTTGTTTTTTTGTTAAGGCTGGAAAAAATGTTCCTAACCGCACACCCTATCGTTCGGGGCAACGACCAGGGTAGTGTAAGGGGCCTGCACTCACTAAAGAAACCCGCCGTGTGCCGTCTCTCCGCCTTTTTTGGCGGGCCACTGGAACTGTGTTAAATTCCTTCGGTGGTGTATGTATTACCCTACCTTTTTAACCAAATTTAGAAAAAAGAATGATATGCGGATATCTTTTTTTCTACAAAATGGAATTTTTACTGCCTCAGAATTTTTAATTTACTTACCTACTTACTTCGACCAAATTGTTGTATTTTAAAATTAATTTAGGAACTCCATTGTAGAAAGAATGCTTTTGGTGGGAAAAGTCATATTATGTACTACTACTAACATTGAAATGCATAGAATTTTAACTTACGCAGCCTGCCCGAAAGCAAGATATCCAAAAAATCTCTCTAGTGAACGTTGTTTTATTATAAAAAAAAACACAACATAGCATCCCGTATGTATTCCCCGAAGGGGTAGGCAGAGGTGTATTACACACCCAGGACTCGCCAGCTATGTTTGAGATCAACGTAATAGGGGACGAGCCTATTGACGTCTACCAGGCACATTTCCAAACTCCGGGCTGTTACTGAGAATTTTTCTTTTTAGGAAAAAGCTCAATAACATTGCCCGACCCAGGGATCGAACCCGAGACCTCATGATTAGCAGTCGCATACACTATCGCTACACCACCGAGGGAAAACAAAACTGTTTTATTATACCATTTGTTTTATTATAAAACTATAATCTTGTATTTATACGTAATTATTCAGTTTTTTTTAATTATATGTTCTTTATTTATTAGATAGGTAAAGTGCCTAAAAACAATTTATCCCGATTTTTCCATTTGTTGTACTATTTAGCAGAGAAATATAATGGCCAAATATAATTAGGCAAATCACTTTTGTATCCTGGTAACCATGGCCAATACTGCTTGATACCGCCTCTATCCATTTCACTTGTTACGTCGCAGTTAATGCAATTCCTGTCTATCCTCATAGCAGACACCACCATCAGAGGTATCCAGAATTGTATCCACTCCATCTGTATAACAATGATAATAAAGGATATCTTGACGAGATTCATGTGAAATCGGATAAAGAAAAACACATGTAACATTCGGGTTTAGCTCACTAGATTACGGATATGCCTATATAGTGCCTACTCTTGGACATGGCACGTATTATGATAAGGTTCCTTTCTCTGGAGCCCAAACCACCGGCAGCTTTATCCCTGGACCCGATGTCGGTGGTCCCCTGTTTTATATATAGCGTAGCAAACTAACATACGCCCCACCAAACCGGTTACCCTAATTTATAAGCATTAGTAACACCATCACTCCTGCGTTGTCAACTCCAAGTGAAGGGGTACGAGGTGGAGAGTAAGGATGGACCATATGAGACACAACAAGAGGAGTGCCTAGCGTTACCACTGAAGGAATGTAATATGTTTCCAGTGGCCCGCCAATAAAGGCGGAGAGACGGCACACGGCGGGTTTCTTTAGTGGGTGAGGGCTCCACACTACCCTGTTCGTTACCCCGAACGACGGGGTGTGCGGTTAGGAAATTTTTTCCCGCCTTAACAAAAAAAAATGGAGTGCCTAGCGTTGTTGCACGCCGATATTCTGTGAGAGGGTGGTACTTCTCCGGTTAAGCCGACCGATTCACAGTGGGACAAGCAAGACTATAGTATCTCCATCGCTGTATTTTTTCGCAACAGAGTATTCGCTTATTTAAAAAAAAAGAACCTTTAAAGCGTATAATATATTATGAAGAAAAATTCAATTGAACAAAGTAGTGTAGTGATGGTGTATTGCAGGGTTCTCCAAACTACGGCCCGCGGGCCAAATCCGGCCCGCTAGTGCCATCAGTCCGGCCCGCGACAGCTTAAGACTAGTGTCATCAATCTGGCCCGCGACAACCAATGTCTTATTGTCATTACTATTGCTGTGATAAGTTGAAGAAGAAAACAGAATGATAATTACTCGGTTTTATTTACTTACTTACTTACTTATCATCACGCCATTTCCCTTGCGGGGTAGGCAGAGAGAACAGAGTGCCAAGAGGCTCTATTCTTGCATACATCTCTCGCTTCCTCAACATTCATAACTCTCTTCATACACGCTCGCCGGTTTCGGAGACTCCTGACTCCACCTTCCTTCAATACATGACCAATTTGGTCTAGGTAGGTAAGTCTCGGTCTCCCCCTGTACCTACATCCTTCCACTTTCGCATTGTATATCTTCTTATCCAGTCGCTCGTCCGGCATTCTTTCCACATGTCCGAACCATCGGAGCATTCCCTTTCGCATCTTTACACCAATACTCTCTTTCATACCTACTCGCTCTCTTACGTCATTGTTACGAATGCGGTCAGTCAGCCTCACTCCACAGATTGTCCGCAGAGATCGCATTTCGACCGCATTGATTTTACTCTCATGCTCCTTTTTACATACCCAACTCTCGCTTCCATATAATAACGTTGGGACAAGCACTGCGTTATGTATCGCGACACGTGCCTTCTGGCTGAGGTGGTGGCTGCCGAGAAGTTGTCCCAATGCTCCGTTCACTCTATTTCCCGCATTAACTCTTCTCTCTACATCAGTGGTGTACCTTCCATCCCCACTGAATCCTCATCCAAGATACTTGCTAGCTAAGACTTAACGACAGAAATGATGGCACAGAAAACTTAACTTAAATAGATATCTAAGCTTAAGTATATTAATAACTAACAAATAATTGAAATTAATCCCACTAATCACAGTTAAACAAAAAAACACTAATGAGATTAATGTAAAAAACATTAATGTGTTTTGGCCCTTGGAACATACTGAAAAAATCATTATGGCCCTAAGGCTTCAAAGTTTGGAGACCCTTGATCTATTGTAACAACCATAAGAACAATTTTCAAGACATACCTATACTACTTGTTTTTCTAACTTATATTAAAACGAATTCTCAATGCCTTTTTAAGGATATTGTTTTGAAAGTGAGGAAAGCCTCTAGACAAGTTTTTTGGCTTATAACGTCTGCCAACCCAAACCATAGACCTAATATACTATACCTAATAATATATAGATCTTCCCAACAATCGGACAGTAATTAATTGGTAAAATAAGTAACTTACTTTTGTACCAACAATGTGGAGCTTGTTTGAATGCTACTACTTTAATGAACAGTTTTTGAAAACATTCTGGCTTATATAAACGCACCGTACAACCTTTCGATACTAAAATTGATAAAAATCAATGCATAGAGTCCGAAAATGTAAAATCGAAAATAACAGTCACGAGCAGTATATTATTATGTATCTGCATCTCTTTCGTTCGGGAAGCTAAGGAAGATCTTCTCGTCCAATATTCCGCAGTGCAGCGAAGGTCTCCCACCAGATGGACCGATGATCTGGTCAAAGTCGCGGGGAGCTGTTGGATGCGGTCGGCACAGGACCGCTCGTTGTGGCGTTCTCTTGGGGAGGCCTATGTCCAGCAGTGGATGTCAAAAGGCTGATGGATGGATGGATGGATGGAATATTAAATGGCCGTGTGGGGCCGACTTTAGAATTGTCCCACCCCTCTCTACCCACGGGAGTCGTAAGAGCCGACTGAGGGAATACCGGAGAAATGGGCAGCAGCACTCCCTCGGGTATTAACAACATCCACTGCGATCGCCAACCCGCCTGCCAAGCGTGGTGATTACGGCATTATCCCCCATGACGGGACCGCTCGTTGTGGCGTCCTCTTGGGGAGGCCTATGTCCAGCAGTGGACGTTGAAAGGCTGATGGATGGATGGAATATTAAATGGCAAAAGAAGACAGTTTTATAAGAATAAAAGAAACATTAGTTATTATTAATATGGTAACAAAAATTTATTACAAAAAAATTCGTGACTTAATGGTCACGACGCTGCCATGATTTTGGCTTTACGAATTCCTCGCTTCTGGCGTTCGTCATCTCCAACCAGTCCTTTGCTTTTTCCTTTTTGACCTTTTTCTGATATACCACATACCCATCTTTAGTTACATACGAAACCACAGGGGTCAAGACCTCTCGTCTTCCCATTTTCCTCGAAGACCCCAAGTGATCTTTGGTTCTCATCTCATAAGCATGAGAGTCACTTGTGTCATCACTTTCAGAAGAATATCTTCTGGTTTTCTTATGCTTATGTTTCTTCTTGATGTCCTTTTTTGCGTTATTCTTCTTTGTGTGACGAGGCATCACCACCATTGGGAGTCGTCCTCCGTTCATCGGGAACTGCATCGGTGGCATGAGCATTGGTGGATGCATTCCTGGCATATGTGGAAAATTTGGCAGCATTGGCGACATCCCTGGTGGCATGTGGCCGGGCATGGCATTTGGCATTAATAATGGAGATGGTGGATGCGCCTGTGGGTATGGATACTGCATTTGTGGCATAAACTGTGTCGCTGTCGTTATGATGTTAATAATAACCATTTGACTTACAATGTAGAACAACATCTGAAATAACAGATTTGTATTTAATATTAAGTTGTCTCAGCACAGTAAGGGCTCTCAGAGAACATACTTTGTCATCTTTGTATACGCTTCTGGGCTCAAACAAGGATTATAAACTGAGGAGGTGGATAATATTCTCATATATTGGACCAGGGACAGGTTATTAGGCCGTAATATCTATTAAGCGCTGCCGGGTGACGGCAAGGTACAGTTTATCCTCAATGAACTACGAGTGCTTTGAGCGCTCTTAGTATTTTTTGCTAACGGTGGCAGATGGCTAATGGTAAGTAGCAACCCGCCGCTCATAGACCTAGTATTACTTAGGGCCAAGATAAGTCGCCTTTCATCATGAAGATCGAAATATGGTATTTTTATTTATTTTTAAAACAGTTTTATTAATTTAGGTTATTAGTTTTATTTACATAAATACACATTATTTGAAATATTCGGTCCATTCGTTTAGGAGATAATGCGAGCGACAGACACATGGGCACGTCAAAACACCCCTCTTTTTGCGTGGGGGTTAAATAATACATATTAAAATATAAATAGAAATATTTGTTATATAAATTATTATTTGAGTTTGACCGTAAAATTACTAAACATAACATTTAACATATTATTTTGTAATAAGTAACAGAATCAACAACTGATTGTATTATTTATAGGGTGGACGTGAACTTTTATTTCTCCACGTTCATGTGAAGTGCGAATATTAGAAAGTGGTACAAGAGTATAAATATATTTTTTATTTAATATTCTGTAACATAAATTAAAATATATATATATAAAACACATTTAAACTTACCCTTGTAAACTCGGCACCGTTGTAAAACGGTTTCCAATAGGAATTTTGGACGTCGTTTGAAAAAAAATTCAAATTTTAGTCATTAAATACTAGCAGGAGGTTACGACACAATAGGTTTTTGAAAAACTTATAAACATTGTTACATACATAGATGTGATTTAATAATAAATGGTTTCTTACACGATCAAATAGCGGCACTATACGATGCATCATGCCCAGGCCTATTGTTGCCAATAGGCACTCCGGATATGTAGCCATGGCCCCGTGATCGCTGGGCCTGCCTTTTTCTTGATCAGCGTCAATATTGTAAATTTTTTTTATTACTGCCTATGGTGGTAGACAAGCCAAGACCCACCTGTTGGTAAGTGGTAATAGATCAAGAATACTACGAAGCCGCTGCTGACCTTTCATTATTTATTTCACTCTATCAATTTTGTAAAAATTCAGCATAATATATAATGATTATAACACATAATATATTTAGGTAATAGGTTTATGTGTCCATCCACCATCCATCAGCCTTTTAAAGTCCACTGCAGGACATAGGCCTACCCAAGAATGGGGGATAGTGCCGTAATCGCCACGCTTGGCAGGCGGGTTGGCGATCGCAGTGGATGTTGTTAATACTCGAAGGAGTGCTGCTGCCCACTCCCCTGGTATTCCCTCAGTCGGCTCTTACGACTCCCATGGGTGGAGAGGGATGGGACAATTCTAAAACCGGCCCCACACGGCATGGTTTATGTGTATGGGTACAAAAACCATTGAAACCTAATATTATAAATGCGAAAGTGAGTTCATTTGTTACGTTTTCTTGCTGTTACTACTAAACCAATCTATATGTGCCTATGAGATAGCTATTATTTAACTAAAAGCTAACTTATCATTACGCCATTTCCCTTGCAGGGTAGGCAGAAAGAACAGTGCCAAGAGACTCTATTCTTGCATACATCTCTCGCTTCCTCAACATTCATAATTCTCTTCATACAGGCTCGCCGGTTTCAGAGACTCCTGGCTCCACCTTCCTTCAACACATGACCGATTTGATCTAGGTAGGTGAGTCTCAATCTCCCCCTGTTCCTACATCCGTCCACTTTTGCATTGTTTATCTTCTTAGCCAGTCGCTCGTCCGGCATTCTTTCCACATGTCCGAACCATCGGAGCATTCCCTTTCGCATCTTTACACCAATACTCTAATACTCTCTTTCATACCTACTCGCTCTCTTAATTATTGCTCGCTATTATTTACAAAGAGATAATGAATCTGAGATCCATGTGGACGAAGTCGCGGGCAGAATCTTGTTTAAAATAAGTAGAACAGTTTGATGTAATATCCAGGACTGCTGCTGCTGGACGGAGGTGGAGCTCAGAGATGTCGCAAGAAGAACTGACTGGCAGGGTGTTATTTGATACCTTACCTAACCAGCGAAGAAGGTGAACTCAAACGGCTTTCACGATTTTTGTCATCCATCTAATATCAGCTACACGAAAGTTGCTTAACCTTAGCGATCGCTCAAGTGGTAAGTGCACAACTTGACTACAAGTAGAATATTGTCAAAGGATGTAAATATAAATTTCTGATTAGAATTGTGGGTACTCTACCAGATATTTTTATTGAAAATAATTGGCAGACGTGCCACCCACCTTTACCACCTTGTCCCGCCGTATTTTATCACCAATAAGAGGTTAATGTTGCTTTTAGACTTGGCAGTATCTGGACAGTAGTTTAAGCTTCACCTGTCCGTGCCTGTATGTAATTAATTTTGTTTGATTATATATTATCTATTAGTAGGTAAGTAATTATACATCAAAAAAACGGCCATCATAACAATATATCACTTTTATTGTAAGTAACGAAAAAAATCAGGTAGGTATTGATCTAATTCTAAACGCAGATAAACTAAGAAAAAACATAAATATTACAAACATTTTCATTAAAAAGTTGACATCAAAAGTAAAAAAGAATATTTCATCGTCGAAATATTGTCATCGAAATTGTTTCTGACCGTGAATACTCGAAGATCCAGTCACTGTACCAGTGCCTTTGTGTATCAGAAACTTCTTAATAATTAACTCCATGGAATCGTCTCGGATTTGCCTTTTGTTCCGAGGAATCTTCAAATGCTTTTTAATGCCAAACTCCTTATCAGTTCCAGAATCACAGGAATCCTCACTCGATGAAGAACTTACGATTGTATACATCTTATTTCTCTTTTTATTCTTTGCACTTTTTTTCTTTTTATACTTTTTAAGATAAGGTGGCATCTCGACTAATGGGAGTCCGCCTCCTAGTTGCACCATAGGGAAGGCCTGTGGCATACTTGGCATGAATGGGATCATTGGTGGAGGTAATCCTGGATATATGGAGTTTTGTTTTACATTTGTAATTTGAGTATTTGATATTGGCTGCCATTGAGAATAAGGTAAAGAAAGATGCTGCTGTAATATTGGAAGAAATTGTGCTGCCACAACCAGTAAGGATGCTAGGAGAACTTTGATTACCACGTGGAACTTCATCTGAAAGGTCATGGTGATACAGCTGAAAGGAATATGATATAATATCTATTTAATTTGGGCAGGGAAGATAATCAAGAAAGTAACCGCCGCTAATGGACTTAAGAATACAAGAGCACAAGTCTTGTGCTCTTGTATGCTGTGACTTGTGCCATAAGTCACTGCCCACCGTAAAGAACTACCACTTCATTACAGAGAAATATTATGGGATTGACTGTCTCGTAAATAAAAAGTTTGCAGTTGGGAAACATGTTTCACGACTGATCAAGATAAAGAAGACGTAGTAATGTGATTTGTTATAAAGGTCACAAACCTTTCTCTCTTGAAATGTTGCCGAATTTCCGTATTTCCTGCACAATTCAAGTTGTAAATATCTGTATATAAATAGTGTGAATGCTTACTGAAAAGGAGTAGATTGCTGTACCTAAATGGGGCAGGTAATTGAAAAGAAACTACTTTTTGACAGAATATATACCAATATTTTATCAGCTTGGTTACATCACAATGGGGCTATAAGTCATTTTTATACTACAAGGGTTGCATACAAGAATATGGCCTGACTAATGGTAAGTGCTCAATAGAAGCATCGAAACAAATGTATTCAAAGATTGAAACAACTCAAAAGCTTTAGAGAACGTATATATATCTGGTTAATTCCTTAAAAGTATTGAAAAGGATAATTGTATAACTACAAGCATAAAAAAAGCAAAACTTATACAGTCACATAACCTGCCTCCTATTGTGAATGCATTACATAAAAGTTGGCGTTATATGGCATTATTGTTCTATTGTTTAGCACCTATTCAGAACAATCTTACAAAATGCTTCGCAAAATGTATGGATTGCCATTGCCGTTCTTAATGGTAGACACGAAAACAGCTGGCTAAAATTATTATAAAATAAATCATTATTTTATAATAAATTATTGCAAACTAAGAGAAGACGCTACACAAAAGTTTTTAATTTGATTTTTTAAGTACGATAAATTAATTATGTTGTATATTCATCAAACGCAAACGAACCCTTAATATAAGTTCAAGTCTTTAGATGACCCATAATTTTCATGACTAAAATATATTATGAGATGTTTTTTGTTTCAGATCAAAATGAAAGAGTTGCATTCCTGCCTACTCATATTTAGTCTATCGTTATCTTTGGCAGTAAAAGATGATCTAGAACTGCCATTATGTCCAGTAAATATACAATATTTTCCACGAGAACTGCCAATGCATTGCAGAATGCCAATAAGTGCAGCTAGTCAATCATTTGGAATACCAGACATTTCGGATGATACCAGGGATAAGATTCATAAACGCCAGGCCATGAATATGCCAACCTTTCCACCCAATGCTGAATATGCCTACTTCCAAAGTCCGTCCCCAGATAAGTTACCTCCCCCATTGCCATTTCCTGTTCCACCATTCCCTTTTCCGCCAGGATTTCCACCCCCAGAAATAAAATTACCTTCACATGGACCTAATCCAGGAGTCCCTGGGCCTCTTCCAGGGATGCCTTTACCTGCACCGGGCTTTCCGGGACCTATTCCGGGTATACCAGGCCCCATGCCAATGCCCATGCCATTGCCCATGTCAGTACTAGGTGGAGCACCACATAAGATGCCAGTTATTGTAATGCCGTTCTACTCTCCAGATCGCAGTTCATTCACAAGGCATATATCTAAGAAACCGCGTAAAAAGAAACCTCATCGTCATGATTCATTTGAAACGGACTTGAGTTCGGATGAATTTGATGATACATCTAGATCTAGCGATGAAGGTTGGTGGAAGAATCCTAAACATAAAAAGAAGAAGGGCTATGGAATTTCTAGAAGATTTAACAGGCGCCATAACATGAGAAAGAAGAACAAGAAGGATCTGGTAACTCCAATACTGCAGTATGTAACAAAAGATGGGTACGTGATTTTTGAAAAGAAAATATCAAATAACGAAGCGTCAGATTGGCTAGGGCCAAAGGATAGTGCCGTTGTAAATACAGAAGTTAAATTTAAAGAGGCGATTGAAAATGATGACGATAATAAAAATCTCAAAATTAATGAACCTGTAATTTCTAAAATCGATGACGACAAAGATGATATAGAAGTAACAAATCACCGAGAAGCGCCTAAAATTAATGGCTTTGACTTCAAAGATGATAGCGGAGATTCCAATGAAAAAAATGCATCACCATTTAAAGAAAATCTCCGTAAGAAAAATGCAAATAGAAATCCAAGAACTTTTCTGCCACCTGGACCTTAGCCATAACTATTTTATTAGAATTTTGTATTTTTATATAATGTACATACGTTTCAAATAAAAAGTCATTTGGACTATTTTTCTATAAATAAGTGTAAGCAATTTTTTGCAACGTATTATTGTTCTACTCATGGCTACGGATCTCTTCTCGATTTAATATCCACTCTACTAGATCAATTCGAGGTGGCAGACTTCACAAGCCGTCGAGAAACTCGCACAGGCATGCAAGATTCCTCACGATTTTTTCCTTTATTTCCTTCACCGAGTAGTGATACTTTGTAAGCGAATACTCACTAAATTTCAAAAAAATCCTAAAAGCAGGTGTGTCCCATGCGACCTAGGACTGAGAATCGTACTCTAATCCACTGTCCTTTGTTTTACGGATAACCTATCAATAATGCACGCTTGGGCTTTACATGCAAGCAAATAATATTAAGTAATCTAGCCTTTTTTTGTTATCGCTGATGTTATACACTGACGAATTTATATTCACTATAACTACAACTATATCAACTTCGTCCGCATGATAAAAAATAAAAAAGATATTTAACGTGGACTGAAGTCCACGAAGCTAAGAGCAGAATGTAGGAATCAAATTTTTTGATATAGGTACATATTATTTTGAAGAGCTGTACCTGAGCTTGCTGGTCAACCTTGTAGTACGAGTATAAAAAAGGAGTTTATAGCATAGCGTCACGCCCCCCGAAGCGGTAGGTAAAAGTGTATTATACACCCACGGTTCGCCAGCTATGTTTAAGTCCCATGTAGGTAATAGGGGGCGGGCCTATTTCCAAACTCCTGGCTGCTACTGAATCTTTTTCTTTTTACGAAAAAGCTTAATAAGATTGCCCGACCCGGGGATCGAACCCGAGACCTCATGAACAGCAGTCGCACACACTACCGAGTTATATTGCTTGTAAATATGAAAATACATATAATGAATTCGTGTAATACATTCTAACTTGACAACTACATACATTCATTTGTTCACTCTTTAGCGGCTGTGACTTTAAATTTTTCTACGAATTACGTATGAAATTATGTGTCACCTCGTCAAGACATAAAAATGTCTTGACGAGGTGACACATAATTTCTCTATAGACAGATAACTGCCTCGACTACTAAAGATAACTGCCTCGGTAGTGTAAGTGACTGCTGATCTTGATGTCTCGGATTCGATCCCCGGGTCGGGCAGTGTTATTAAACTTTTTCGTAAAATTCTAACTTTTATAAGCATAGTAAAATATAATATTCAATTCATAATAATAAAATAGCGAATTCCACAATACTAAGCTTAGAGAATACTTTGCTGCTGTGACAAAGGGCTTTGAAAGTGCCTACCTCACGCGGCATAAACTTGGTGTAGTTAATTTCTACTTTGCGTTTACTTGTCGTTGTGTTGCAAGCGTCTAGAGTCTATAATAAGTATAACAGCTTTTCATAAAAATAGCGGGTCGAAAAATAAAATATGCATGTCTTTATATTAAAGCAATATATATTAATGTTCATTCGTAGAAAAATATAAAAGTGCATAATATGTTTATAAATACAACTTTTTATGTTACAGGTAGTATACTCGTACATACACACTCTCGAACGATCGTCTAAGTTTAAAGAATAATTCGCCCTTCCAGCATGTACTCGTATGACACATATTTCGCATTCTCAATGCTCGTAGAGTAAAAATGTTCTGTGGCTTCAAGAGACACGCTACGCTGCGAGTGCTAGCTATAAAATAACAGCTTGGAAGTTGTTACAAGTTGCCAGAGTCTTGAATAAAAATCTGCCTTCCAATCTTGTGAGGTTAACTAGCGCAGGATTTACTATTTAGATAGCGAAGGTTAGATATAAGTCACTGATTAGATTTTAGTCATGATGATTTTAGGCACTGCGTGGAAATGTATAGGCGATCATCTAAAACAGAACCCCAAACTTGGGATAAGACTAGGAAGATGATGAAAATCTTTATTTATTGATGAAACACACCGGCCAAGTCTTATCAATGAGGAGATTCACTGTCAGCTCTTTGTTCCTATCGTTTAAACATCATTAGTATATACCTGGCCTCATTATTATACCTTTATTTCTAAAGCTCTTCTCTCGACCCTGATTAAAATTTGAATGATTCTGTCTACCTTTAAAGTAATCATTACCAGTCATATATCCATTCTCATCATCAGACATTAAATCGAACGCTTCTTCTTCATTCAAGTCCTTTTTTATTTTAACTCTACCATCTCGACTGAGATAATTAAGTTCTGGTTTTAAGAATATATCATCATTTCGATCTAAATCCACGTCAATATTGCTCCTTCTATATATTCCATAGACATGTTTTTTCTTTTTAAAACGTGGATATGAGCTTTTATATGAGTTGTAGCTACGATGTTCATTGCTACTCTCTGACCATTCATGATTGTTTTCTTCATACTCTCGGTGCTTATGGTCATGTTTAGGATGACGTGAAGGAGGAACATTTTGGGGGGGATATGGAATTACGACAGCATTTGGCAAATCAGGCGCTGGTACAGGCATGGGGAATGGCATGGGGAAAGCTGGCCCTGGAAGTGGAATTGGAGGTCGAGGTGGCAAAGGAATGGGCGTGTCTTTGCTATTCTTGCATCTACACTTCTTATGACATGGCGAGCAATATGAGAAGAATGCTGGCGTACAAGGATTACAGGAACAAGGTGGGCATGGTGGACAACTCGGGTGCCGAGGATCTTTTTTACAATAACTTGGTATTACACCTGGAATGGCAAATTGAACTGGTTGTGGAATGGACATTTGTGGTGGTGGCATAGGTAAAGACATTTCAATTGGTGGTCCAATGGCTGGACCAAAAGGTGGTCCCATAGGTAGTCCAAAAGATGGTCGCATAGGCGGTACCATAGGTGGTCCAATAGGTTTTCCCATAGGTGGTCTCATAGGCATCGGCATAGGTAAAGCTATAGCAATATTGTCTACACCACCGGGTATATGGAGCACTCCGTCTTTGTCTATGAAGGGCTTTGATGTAGTCGTTGTGGTGGTTGTCTTTTCTGTAAGTGTACGTGCCGTGTCTTCCATAACTGCTATTCCTATTCCCATAGGCATAGGCATCGGAAATGGAGGTGGTGGCAGCATTGGAACTGGAGGCGGAGGGGGCGGCAACATAGGAACTGGATGAGGCGGTGGTGGTGGAGCAGGTGGCATATTAGGTGCTGGTGGGGGCATCATATGTGAAAATGGTGGTATCATCGGTGGCATTGGTGCAAACGGGGCCATCATTGGTCCCATTAGCGGAAATGGCATGGGCATTGGAATTTGAGGATCGGCAACACTTAAAGCTGTAAATATAACGATCGACCATATTCGGAACCCCTCCTGAAATAAAGGAATATAAATGTTCAAAGTGAATTTTAGTTTTGCAATAATACCTACTATTTTTCTATATAAATGATTTAAACTAAAGAACGGAACATGTTTGATTTTTATACGTGATTGGCAAATAAGTAAACAGTTCACTTGATGGTGAATGATTACTGCAACCTATAGACGCTAGCAACGCCAGAGGCATTAAACGCTTACTATCAGGTTGGCTGTATGCTTGTTTGCCACTCACGTAGTACAAAAAGAAGTAATGAAAAGATGAACAGCACTCTCTCATTACAATCAAAAGTCACCGAGGCGCTTCATAGCCAGTTACATGGCAGACGGTGCTAGCAACCCGCTTGAGCCCGATAACAAATACTTCTACTTGGTACCTAAATCTACCACCAATAATGCGATGGGTGATAATTGCTTGCGGGAAGCATTTAATTACCTCCTAACAGATCTGCGGGTCAGAATAGGGAGCCGTCACTTGTATTTGAAGTCCATCCCAAAGAACATTCGACACAATAATTTATTTAATTTAGTTCATTCGTTAGCTCATCTGTATTTTAAAGATCGGTTTCATGTATCTTTTCTGTATTCACTCTCTTTTTAAACACAAACTCCTCGCTTACTCTGCAACATCTACAACTTTGTGCCTTGAATAAATCGAATAAACCATCAAAAGAGATTGCTCGGTGGCATATAAAAGGGCCGAAGATTGAAACTCCCAAACACTTATCTTTTGTCGTCTCACTGGTTATTCATGCCATAACAAACGCTAATATTTGTCCGTGATAACGTCTTCTAAATCGATGAACGTCGGCTCGAAAAAGTCTCACGTTCCGAAAAAGTTATGGCGAACGTGCCGTGTTGTTTGTGAAACTCTCAGAAAACATATATGACGCTATCACGTAAAATTATCGTCCGTAAACCGACTTTACAGACAACCAGTTTTTTTTTTTCATGATCTCACTGTTTGCTTGTGGTAGTGCCTTGCTTATCCCACCACGAAAGGGCTGGCTCAACCGGCAAAGTACCACCCTTTCACATAAGATCAGCGTCTAACAACGGTAGTTACTCCTACCATTGTATTTCGTATGGTGAGTGACAGTGCCGGAGGCCCAAACACCCTCCCTATTCTCTCCTTACTATTCTTCCTATCCACCTTCTATCCCTTTTCTTCGAGATGGCGATGCGCAAGTGATGCCTCTGGTGTTGTTAGCGTCTATAGGCTACGGTAATCGCTTACCTTCAGATGGGCCGTATGCTTGTTCACCACCCATGTACGAGTAGTATAAACAAAAATAACTGTCTTCCCACAACATATTTTATACGTAATGATAAAAATTAAATTTAAAAGTATTGTACTTACTGGAATCATTCTTGTATCGATGCAAATATTTATCAATTCAATACAAGCAGTAAAAGGCGACCACATTCGAATATATTTTGCCGATAATTGTTTCTCAACAGTGCATTGTGATATAAGCATTTGCGGCAAGTCCTTTTGTCGTGAATGTATGGCATTGTAACGACACCGTAACTAATCTGTAAAAAAATAATAAGTAGGCAACGAGTAGCCTATGTAGATTTATTTAATGAAACATGAAGCATCTTTGGTCTCACTGCTTTGGTACTTCGATATTACACGATGGTTCAAAGGCAGGTTCAAATCCTGCTACCACTGAAGTAATGCAACATAGTACCAGTGGCCCACCAACACAGGCGGAGAGACGGCACGCGGCGGGTTTTTTTAGTGGGTGAGGGCCCCACACTACCCTGTTTATTGTCCCAAACGACGGGGTATGCGGTTAGGTGCATTTTTTCCCGCCTAAACAAAAAAAGAAACAAAACAAAAAAGGGGTTGGCAAATAAACATAATATGGCACCTGATGGTAAAAATTATTAACGTGACCTATAGACACTAGCAACACCATCACTAGCACGTGGATAAAGAAAGGGATAGGAGGTGGAGTGGAAGGATATTACGGAGAGGATTGGGGATATCAATTTAGGACTCCAGCGCTATCACTTATGCCTCGTACTCTACATCTATCATTATTTCACGATGATCTTCTCTCAGAAGGTGGTACTTCCCCGATTGAGGCGGCTCATTCATGCTGGGACAAGCTAGGCTCTACCTATAAAAAGGGTTTTATAAAGATCCGTAAGTATGTTGATGCAAATATATATCATGGGCTCTTCTCACGATAATTTGGGTATACATATATAACGAAATTGCATTTAAAATGACTTTAGATTACAGGAAGGTCGTATTAGAAGACCATAACAAGTCTTGCTTGCTACGTATCATTCTTCAAATATTTATCTACTGTAATTCAATAATTAAGTGACAATCTACACCAGGTTAAAAACAAAAAAAAAAAATTCAATCTTCACCTTAAGAGGCGTGTTTTATAACTACTTGAGTCAGGGTTATGTAAGTAATCTTGACAATAGGGCATTGAACCAAATAATGTATAATCATGATTTGTATAAACGAACTTGATTATACTGTATTTGGTATTTAGCCATTGGTTTCGTCGTCTGTTAGCTAGCATGTTCAATTCTTTAATCAACTTCATTTTGAGTTTTTAAACGTTAACCTGAAATAAGTGGAATTGTAATTGGTCTATCAAATCTAAATAAACTTCAAACTTAATATATAAAATTGCTAATTATTATGTAATTTATATAATATGTTAAGCTTAGTGATGTAAAAATGGAAATACTGCATACGATTATTTATTTAACAATGATCGCCAAATGTTCTACATTTAACTTTGGTAGCTTATTAGAAACATTACCCCCAGAATTTCCAGAAGACTTCAAAATGAAAATATTGGATGTATACTTAAAAGATCCCACAGTTTTTGGAGATCCAGCCGTAACGAACAAGGTCGAAAATACTTCGAAAATACCGGAAGGCAAGAAAATACCAAATGAAGCCAGAAATTTTGTAATAACTGTTGAAAGCGCAGCAATACAACATCGTAAAATATTAAAACATCGAAGAAGTAAAACGGGAGACCCCAACAAACTTACAAAAATAGAAACGGTAACTAAAGTAACTAATATTTTAAGAACAGACGATGACACTTCTGAAAAATCCACTGAGAAAACAACAACGGTAACTACTCAAGAGACCGTCACAGAGAAAAATCTAGAAACAACGGTAACAAAACAACCGACCACTACATCGACTATACCAATCTCACTTATGCCATTTCCACTGATGCCAGTGCCACCAGTACCAGTACCAATGGCATTACCAATATACCCACCGATGCCTCTAATACTGCCCATGAAGACATATTATGAACCGGTAATACACGACCATCCCCCGTTACACAAAGTAATGGAATTAATAGACGAGGATAAATCCAGATGGAAGAAAACAAAACATAGGAAAAATAGAAAGAGATATAAATATTGCAGTTCGAGCTCAGATGGTGAGGAAAGTGATTATGACTCGTCCTCAGAATATGAGTATTGATATTCTTATCAATGCGTGATGTCGACTAAACATCATTTTGTACGAGACGATGTACCGTTCTTATGGACAAGTCAGTAAACGAATAAGCGAAGCGAGCTACTTACCATTCCACACCAATAATGTCATTCCCAAGAAGGGTTAAGGAACCTAAGGATACCTTTTTACTAGAGATGTCCTGTGTTAATCTAAATCGATTTGAGATATCTCTCATATTCGTCCTAATGCTGGTGTTTATCACACATTCTTACTATGTATCTGATGTACCCATACCCTAATACTAGATCGATGCTGCTAAAAAGCAGTGGAGGGTAGAAGAAGGAGTAGTGCAAAGAGTAAAGTAGAGTAGTGTATGTAGAATTGTCGATCAACAGTGTCTACGTGACGTAACTCGTGTCGTGACGTAACTTTTAAAGAGAGCGCCAGAAATAATTAGAGTGAGATAGATAAGTAAACAAGGATAGCGAAACTTCCACTATATGGTGCACTTTTCAAATAAAGCAGTTTCTCAGTCTGTTATTGTGATTATATACAAATAGTGAGGTATCAATTCTTTAAGCTTCTAGGTACTTATTACATTTTAACAATATTGCTTATCAACCGAATTTATATGTTTAATAACCTAAACTCTATATCTGTATTAATCTTCTACATCAAAGAGTAGAATAAATAGAAAAGAGATGCTAAATTTTTAGTATGGAGGGTAGAGGTAAGGAGGGACGACTGTGTGTTAAAAGGTGTCCGTATAAAACAGGGTCAAATAGGTGGCGCTATTGTAGAGTTAGTATCAGTTCAAATTTTAGGTTATATTTACTAAATTCTTTTGGACTAAGTGAGTAGTTTACGTTTTATTTACTGCAGTTTCATTAACTACCGTAGTTTCCCGAGATACTTAATATTTCTACTCAAAGGGGCTAGCCAAGTTGCATTCTGTGATCGCTAACGCTAATAGAAAACTATTAAAATGTATGGAAATTTGACATCTCTAACGTTAAGTCACGTGACTTAGCGTTATAGATAAGTATTGAAGAGGAAGACTAAAGCCCTCGTCACACAGAGGCGGGAGCCGCGGGAAAGCGACCGCGATCCGGGACGGGATTTTTTTGTAATATTCGAATTTGTATGCAACCTGTCACATAGCAACGGGCGCGTTCCGATCTCCCGCGCGAGAAGATTGGTACAACAAACAGGAGATCGCTTCGCAGGAAGGACGCCCCGGAGTGCGGGACGGGCGGCTGGCGCGGGCGCTGTATGCTACGGTAGTCGTTACAAGCTGTCACACAGAGCGAAGCGATCGCGGGGCAGTCGCAGTCCGATCTCACGAATTGTATTTTTTTACAACTTGTGTACGATAGTTTCAGTATCAAAATGAATGCAACAGAAAAACTTATAGTTAGACGTCACCCATGTCTATATTATACTAAAGACAGGAATTATAAAAACACTTTAAAGATGTATTTTCTTTGGGAAAACATAGCCAAGGAAGATCGTGAACAATTTGATCGCTTTTGCTGTCACACCAGCTGTATTCCCGCCACTTACCCGCCGCGGGCTGCGGACGGTGCCTTGTTTGACATGGTACGGACCGCTATCGCTTCGCGATTGATCGCTTTCCCGGGGCTCCCGCGTCTGTGTGACCCGACCTTTAGATAAATATAGGTTAAAGTACAAATTATTTGTGAATAAAGAAAGAGATTTTTAGTAGGAGCGGGAATCGAACCCGCGTCTTTTACAATCCGGGGAAGTGCTCTAAACCACTAAGCTATCCTACTGATCTTTCGATCATCCCAAATTCTTAATCACATTTGTCTTACGACCAACGCCATCTATCGGCAAGCTTTACAAGCATCCAATATAGTAAGTTTAATTTTGCAATTAAAATTCATACTAATTTGATGGCGCGATTTTTTTTAATATTTTAGATCTATTTCTTTTAGCAATTGACATGCTCCGCTACTTTTTAAAGTAAAAATTATTTGTGAATAAAGAAAAAGATATTTTTAGTAGGAGCGGGAATCGAACCCGCATCTTTTCCAATCCGGGGAAGTGCTCTAAATCACTAAGCTATCCTAAAATGTTTAAATATAGGTTCTTTAACTATGGTTACAGATGTCAAAATCCCATACATTTAAATAGTTTTCTATTAGCGTTAGCGATCATAGAATGCAACTTGCCTAGGCCCACTGTACACTTCACTTTGTCTACAACCGCTAAGTTCGTATCGAACCTAAAAAGCGCCATTCTGGTCACTTTTTGAACTGTAATTTGACGCTTTGGGCACTTTTTCAGTTTGGCCCTCCATATGAGTCAGTCCTCCTTACCTCTACCTCTAACCCTCCATAATTTTTAGGCATGGCACACTCTTATTAATATGGATCGCTTATAATGTCAAATAAATGTCAATTCAATTCAATTCTTCATTCTGGCGGTCCCGATGATTTCGCCAATGTCAGATTTTTTTTTTTTAATTTTTAATGAATTGATAAATATATTTTTTTGCATTTACAAATAAATGTCAGTAATGACATTATTGTATGTGGTCATAGGGATGTAAACCCATAAAATATATCAGTTTTATTTGATTTATCAATTGAATCTTTGATTCGATGTTACCCAATAAATATCCATGTTATAACTGTGAAAAGTGAGTTTACGGTTGGTTTGTAAAACTACGAGAAATTATGTGTAACAATATTTCTATTTTTTATGAGCAACAGATTAATTAATTATTGTTATTTATCTAGAATGTTATTTATAGGTATATAAAATTATTATTAACTACCTAACTATGTTTCGACTTCTCCTTCTACATATACAAATAAACAGAAAGTGAAAAATGTGAAATCGAAAATAAAAACAGTCACGAGCAGGATTTGAACCTGCATCTCCTGGATACCGTCCAGATGCTTTGCCAATTCGGCCATCGTGACAATTGCTCCTGACTGCTAATTTCGATAACACATTCATACTTAACGTCTTTGGGTGACGCCTGTGCCATCTGTCGAAAGTATTTTCATACATTATACCGACTAGGTAAACTTAATTTTACAATTAAGATTTTTACCTAATAATGTCGCAAACCCTATAAATATTTAGATATTTTTATATATATTTTTAGCATTTGACATGCTTAGCGCTATACATTAAACACAAAGTGAAAAATGTGAAATTGAAAATAACAGTCACGAGCAGGATTTGAACCTGCATCTCCTGGATACCGTCCAGATCACGGAGTACGGAAAAATAGCGGAGATGCCGCAAGCTGACTAGGTCTGTCGCCTTTAAGTAGGTCAGTGACGTCACAGTGGGCGGGGCCTCAAACCGCGGTTTCGAGTGAACCGTCATGCGTTCGGTTCGGACGCATCTTACGTTTAATAAAGTATTAAATTCTTATAACCTTGAAGTGCGCTTTTGATGGATGTAAAAATTGCTCAGGATCAAACTTAAAACAAAATTACATTACATTTTATGTGTGTATATTTAGTTTAATTTCTTTATTAAAATATTAATTATTTCAAAGATTTATTGCTTAGTTACTAGAAATTTGAAAAAATAATTATTGGAAAATGATGTGTCATCTGTCGGTGAGTATTCGAAAATAATTGATACCAAAAGAGTTTAAGTCATACCAGCGAACCCATCATCGAATATATTAAACTCATGTTATTTATTAAATTCCTTTTTTTTCTTGTTACTTGTTATCATTTTAAATTCCTGGTTTATACACAAAATTAGAAACGCATAAATACGTTAGGACTGCATGACGGAAATATAGGGAATTAATCCATAATTTATCCCAAGATGCCCGTCAGCAGTGGTAGTCGTCCCTTTTTTTTAGTTTTCGCTGTGGATATTCATTTACGCATCCCCCCCGGTGAGAACGTGGGGGTATGTAGAGCTCGCCGAGCGCTCGGATCTTAGTTGCGCCCGGAATACCTACTAAAATCGCAGCGGCCCTTTACACGCCTATTAGCGGGGCGCCGGAGGGTCATCTTTAGATATTCTACTCCGACGTCCCAGGCGGATGGCCTACTGGCCACGCCCTGGTGTCATCAAGGCGGTGGGAGGAGGCGAGCGTAGCGACGCGCGCTGTCTCCTCCGGCAGGCCAGTAGAGGTCTGTTCAACGACCGGGGCAGCCATAGTGGACTGTGCAGCCGCCTTCATATGGGCTGGTTCAGTTGGTCCGATCCCCGCCAACAGCATAGCCACCTCAAGCCGCGTGAGCTTGGCCTCCAGCTCCGTCACCTGAGAATTGAGGCGGCAATTTTTTGCCCGCATTTCTGCCACATCTGCCGCGAGGTGGTCGTTAGCCGCCTGTAGACGCTATGTCTCCTCATTGGTGGAGAACCTAGCCAGCGCTCCACCTTCTTGTTGTCGGCGACCACATCCTTTGCGGTGCGCACGAAGGTTCCCTTGATGTTTGTGGACTGTGTGGCCACCCTGTTAGGGATGGCCGCGTGGTCCTAGGCTTTCTTTTTCAGATACGTAACTCACAGGGACTTAACGTCCTCCTTGGACTCGCGGATCTTCAGAGAGAGCTACTTGACTTCCTCTTCGGCTTGCAGCTCACCTTCGGCGCGCTTCGCTCTACGAGCGGCTGCCTCCGACACAATTGGCCCGGTGTAAGAGGCCGCGTAATTCCTCGCCCTCTGCGGACAGTGCGCATCTGCGTCGTTGTTTTTATATGTATATAGAATCGTAGTTTTTTTTAGACTAGAATTTTTTAAATCGGTCCAGTAGTTTCGGAGCCTATTCAATGCAAACCAACAATCAAATATTTCCTGTTTATAATATTAGTATAGATGTGTTCCAGCCATCCTAACGCATATAGAATGTTTAATAATAAATTTCACATTTAGGCTTAAGATTTTTTCATTTAATTTGGTTAGCGTTAATAGCTACGACAAAGTTTTTTTTTTTCTTAACTAATGTAGCTGTTAATGTACACAAAGTTTGTAATGTTTTTATTGTGTTTCCAATAAAGTTATCTTATCTTATCTTATCTAGGGGTGGAGCTATAGTTGTACCTCGTCCCCCGAACACCCGCATTTAGTGACGCTTCGTTCTAAAGAGATTTTGCTTTGAAACACCTCCGCTATTTTCCGTACTTCGTGGTCCAGATGCTTTGCCAATTGTGCCATCGTGACAATTGCTCCTGACTGCTAATTTCGATAACACATTCATATTTAACGTCTTTGGGTGACGCCTGTGCCATCTGTCGGAAGTATTTTCATACATTATACCGACCAGGTAAACTTAATTTTACAATGAAGATTTTTACCTAATAATGACGCAAACCCTATAAATATTTAGATATTTTTATATATATTTTTAGCATTTGACATGCTTAGCACTATACATTAAACACAAAGTGAAAAATGTGAAATCGAAAATAACAGTCACGAGCAGGATTTGAACCGGCATCTTCTGGATACCGTCCACATGCTTTGCCAATTCAGCCATCGTGACAATTGCTCCTGACTGCTAATTTCAATAACACATTCATACTTAACGTCCTTGGGTGACGCCTGTGCCATCTGTCGGAAGTATTCATATAAAAATATATATAAAAATATCTAAATACATATACAAAGTTTTAAGGTGGTATGTGTGTGCATCTACATTGCAAAAATAAATGCTATTTCTTCAAAATGATAGTTAAAATTAGCACTTAAAATTAATAATATCTCAAAAATAAAATAGTTCCCTGTAATAATTGGAGGCCCATCTTGCTAAAAAGCCCGGGCCCCTAACAGATGCAATGCATTAAACATATTATTATTTATATAAATAGATTCTGCTCGTGGCTTCTCCTGTTTATCTTAATATAATTTTAACAAAAAGTAAGCTTTGGAGATGGCTCCAATCATCCCAGCCCTCGATGAATTTCTTCAAATTCTCTTTTCAGTTCTTATGAGCTACTGACATACACTAATACAGGCAGCATGTCGTATCATTAATAGCCACCGCTTTCAAGATTTGGTTTTCTGTTCAATCAATTCAATATAACGCACCCAATACATATTTCTCTTCTCAATTTCGTAGGCTGTAAAAAAATAGTTTTTGATGTGAAACATCTAATGCGGCACGATGGTGAAATGGGCTGTAGCGTGGCGACGCTTTTATTTTTGTTTTAAACGCCATCTGTTGACAACAGCGTGTACTTACATGGTTTTGTGCTAGTGGAAGCATAATGGATAATCAATAAACTAATAACGGTTTTAATTCGTCTATGGATAGCGAGAAGACGCTATTCGATGTGGTTTAATTGTTATAATAAACAAAAAAAATATTGAATATTTACGGCATTTACGCTCGACGTGACACTAAAGAAAGCGCCTTTCATGATAACCACCTTTTACGTACGCATAGCCACCGGTGCTTTTACTATCGTCAACAGAACGCCGTTCACCCGGCCGGTACATTGTTTTTTGTTAAAAGAAAGTTCTTATCTTTGTTTGACGAACTGATGATATTTGTCAAGTATAATAACTATTTCATCCATAACTATAATTAAAAACACTAAGCACACGTAAATAATAACACACCAACGATATAAAACACGAAAAAAACATATTTTACATTCCACAATCTTTTTACGTGGCCTTGACGTGCGCGCGGCCCGTAACTGAGTACTTCTTAAAATTAGCGCTAGATGGTGTATAAGACATAAAATCCACATTAGTACTTTTTGAAATTAGCGCTATCTATGTGATTTATTGAAAACTACTTAGTAAGACCAATACATTATTAGTTACTTATCAAATAATCAATTTTATTGTGAAAAATGAGGATTATGAGGCGTGCAGTTATGGATTTTTCAAAGTATTTAATATTCTATGGTTAAAATATGTTTTCGAAGGACGTTACATACCAAAATATTAGGTATGACAAAATAAAATACGTTTTCGAAGGATGTTACATTTTATACCAAAATATTAGTTTCCGAACTACCTATAACAAAAATCGATATTTTGATACGTTCGAATCATAGCCTCTTAATTTTGATCCCTGTAAAATATCAAAAACACGAGATCTATCTGTTGAAAATCGATCGATTCTCTTAGTCTAGTATTATGTTAGAGAATGAAACTATCGCATAATTTATAAACTTTCTCATACCGAAATATTCGAATATTATCGTACTATTTTTGAAGATTATTAAACGCCAGTAAAAAGTTGATAGTTTATTGAAATATTGAGTAAAAAAAGCTCAATAAAATTTTGTTTTTGTCGGCATAATGACGGGCCTCGGGGCGTAGTCTGTAGTGTAAGGGACTTCCGTGCACGAGGTCGTGGGTTTGATTCCCAGTCAGGACAATTATTTGTGTGATGAACACAGATACTTGTACTGCGTCTGGGGGTTATCTATTTAAGTAAAAAAAAAGTTGTATATGCATTATATATATTATAATCTGGTACACATAGCACAAGCGTTAAACTTAGTTTGGGACCAGAGGACGTTGTGTGAAAACGTCCGTGAATGTTTATTTATTTATTAAATAAGGCTAAAATCAAGCTAACTAGATATAGCCACAAAGTTGCTGAAACACACTGCAGTCCCTCCAAACAAAACCATTATACCTTCGATCATTAATACTACCAAGATACAGTGTCACGAACATAATTAAGCTAAAAACTGTCCATGTATATGAATATATACTTACTTATACAGCTACATCTGTTAACTAACGAACTGAGACAAATGTTTTAAAACAGTTTTAAGTTCAACCTCATTTTGATCATGGCACTTAGTAATAAAGTCACAAATCTTTAAAATATTATCTTACATTTACGATCATTCATCACAAAAAACGAGCAAAGCAATAATTTACTACTGTCACATAAAAGTGAAAAGACAAATAACATTTACTATGAAATGAAGCTTAAATAGGAACAAATAAAGTACATATTGAACTAAACAAAACAAGAGCTCCCTTCTCAAGTGCGCTGTTATTTACCGAAACGATTTTTTGTGTCGCCGCGATATCTATTGCAATGTTGATCGAAGCATTAAACGCACAGTGTTTATTTTTTTATTTTTGGTAATGGGATCAGAGTATTTAAGACTAAGACTATGCAGATTTTTTTTTTACAAAGTTAAACAATTATTTAAACGAACAGGGTAGTGTGAGGCTCTCACCCACTAAATAATCCCGCCGTGTATCATCTCGGTGGACCATTGAAACTGTGTGACAATATGGTTAATTACAAAGCTTGACGCTTCCCATAACCATAGCATGCAAAAATAAAAACCGTCCAAAACCACAATGTTTATAAAAAAGAATAAGAAATACAAACACAAAACAATGAATAAATAAATTATTATTATAACTTAATAACCTCAACTTTCTCGAAACGAACTATCAAAAGGGAAAGTAGGTACTTAACTCTTTGTCTTCTCCGATAATGTACATATTTAATTTACTCATATTACTCTGTCACCGGCTCTGTCGATCGCGTTTGTTTCGTTATGAATGATGAAACGATAGAGCTAATAGACCGATTAACAGTTAACGTTCGGAAACGTTTCTTTTAGTACAGTGTAAAGATACGTTTCCTAATCGGTCATCGTTCGCGAACTACACAAGACTACCGTACTAGAATGATGCACCTTGGTATTGGTAATTGCTAACAGTCCACCAAAGTATGCTTGTTTGATACATATCCAAACATTTACATATATACTTAAACGAATAATGATAAATGCATATACTTAATATAAATAATAACGTGTTTTAGTGACTAAACTACTTAGGTATAACAATAAAATATGTCTCAAAGTGATAATTTGGAAAGTGAATGGGAGCAGCTTGCAAAGAAAGCTAAGAAGTCACACTATGACACACTATCAAGTAATTCAAGTCAAAAGTAAGATAGGTACTTACCTATGTTTTTATAATTTAAAGTGATTTATGATGTATACAAATTACGTGTATCAAGCAAGTGTATATAGATAGTACCTAGGTAGGTATATAGTCTGTTTCAATAGTCTGTAAATGTAAACTAGTAAGTCTAAAACTAAAGTGTAGGTAAGTCTTTTCTTAGCAAATGCACGTTCTGAATCATCGAGGCAAAACATAGCATCACGCCTGTATTCCCCAAAGGGGTAGGCAGAGATGTATTACAGACCCATGACTCGCCAGCTATGTTTAAGTCTCACGTAATAAGGGGCGAGTCTATTGACGTCCCCCGGGTACATTTCCAAACTCCGGGCTGCTGCTATCATCAAGACAAATAGGTAGGTAGGTAAGTACTATGTACTAGCAATGATGGTTAAATACAAAAAAAGAGTAGACATCGCAAAACGCACTAGCGCGCGTTAGGTACCTACCTACGTAATTGTTGCGCACGAATTTAGGCAATTGGTGAATTTGTTTTAGTCGGTGAATAGCAGCGAGAGGTATGCATATATTATGCAATGATTCCCTAAAGTTGGTATGTATTTCTTGTACATATTACAATATAGGTAGGTACAACTAACTTTTTCTGTATCATGCGTTCCGTAGGCAATAATTATCTACCACGAAATCTATGCATTATACATCTATAAATTAGTAGGTAGGTATGTACGTCGTCATAATGCCACAATATTGGTACCTACACCTACGCCTTTTAGTATGAACGTAACTCATCTTTACATACCTATTTAAAATATCATTGTGTAGTACTAGTAGGTATAGTACCTATTTACTAGTTACCTACCTATGTTATGATATCGCCAGCCCGCCTGCCAAGCGTGGCGATTACGGCACTATCCCCCATATGAGCGAAACACATGTTGTGGCGTTGTCTTGGGGAGGCCTATGTCCAGCAGTGGATATCGAAAGGCTGATGGATGATGTTATGATGTACTAGAGTACCTACGACACCGCGAAGCAAGTTGTTGACTGTTGCTGAGCTTATGCAATACCTACCTATGTGTAGTGCGTATAGGTAGGTACCTATTTAAAGTTGTGAAAATGCCTTATTATGTAGGTACTGAAGGGCTGTGTTAGTAGCCCTAGAAAATCGAAAAAAATCCAAGGTTACTTTTCATAGCTAAGTAACGAACTAGGTACCATATAAATGTATATTATTATATTAAATTAATATTAAATAAACAATCAGCTTTTTCTTTTATATTTATAATATAATAAATATAAAAATCGGAATATTACATTTATAATATATAAATATATTAATTTTCTTTCATAAGCTATCCTTTTATGTTCATTTTCACTTTTACACTCACCCTTCCCCTGAGGGAGCCTCAAAGATTGCATGCATATACCATCACCACTACTCAATTTTTAATTGTGCTATGTTTATTTCCTTTTAAAACATATTCTTTTATTCTCGTAATTGCTATAATATCAAAATAATTTTGATGTTTCACATCTGCCAGAGGTCCCGCGACGGCTGATTTTTTTTAATTTCGTCTATCTTTGTCTTAAAATTATTCAATCTTATAGTGAAAAAGAAGAATTCAAAGTGTGAAGATGTGAAATAGAAATTGATTACCATGAGCAAGATTTGAACTTTGCGTCTTCTGTTTAACTGACCTATACACTTTGCCAACTAAGCTATGAGTCAGCACTATCAATTTCGAAAAAATATTCTGCCTTGAGGAACCCTTCGACATTGTTGAATGCATTTGCACACAGTCATAATTCCGAGCGGAAAATGACGCAGGCCTTGAACTATTTTTATTTTGATGTAGCTCATGACTTTGATAATTGATTTCACGTCTTCACACTGTGAAAAGATAAAGATCAATAGATTATAGTGGTATCTAGGTAAAATAATGTTAGGCATGAAGGTAGATGAATGAAGAACGGTTGGTAAACCTAAGAAAAGATGGATTAATGAGTAGGTACATGAGAAAGAAAGGAGTGAATACTGAGATGACATATTACAGAGGGGAGTGGATGAGAAAAACATGTTATGGTGACGGCCCCGGTTTGTGTTATTTTTATTAGGTACCAGAGTAAATGGTCGACCTTGTCTTGTGCTAAAAATCTATGTATAATAAAATAATAAAAGAAAATAATGCAACATTTTTTGTGATGCCTTGGAAGAAATTGGATCAAAAAATTTAATCAACATCGAGTCATCAAATTAAATTTCGATATAGCTTACACCAATTTCCTGAATGATTAACATCGAATAGTATAAACCGATTTCATCGATAAATCTCGAGCATCACTATTCACTTATTTTTTTAGTTACATTCTGAAGCGCGTGATGGGATGAGCGTGAGATGTCGGTATTTTTGTCCTATTTAAAATATTTGATTTGCCGGTTTTCATATTGTGGAAATGTCTTTTCTTTTGTCGTATTTTCCTAAGCAGTGCTGTGCTAATTTTGTAGGTGATTAAAATGAATATAAAAGTAATACATAAAGTGAACATTGATATTATAATAAATTGCGAAGGGGGAATTTAATTATTTGGGATCATTTTAAAGTGTTTTTGAAAATGGATGGAAAAGTGAATAAAGATTGGAAGAAGAGCGTTGGTTTCCCAATCAACTATAGCTCTCCGAGTACCGACGATGAATTGTAAGTGCTAATTTAATTATCATGTTGGTGAATAGGCGTCTAGCTTCAGCGCCTCAGGTTTTTCGCCTCCAGCGTTTTATCATTGATTTATCGATTTGAAAAAGAAACCCAATTGTCTGTAATTTAAATTACACATGTCGACAAAAATATTGCCACTAAATCGAAACTTCTAATATTTTTCATCAAAAACCTGTTTTGTAAAGAAAAACATAAATAGTATGTTTTTTTTCTGAAATATTACTTTGATTATTCATATAAGCCCCATTTACATAATACACGTTTCTTGCCTATTACACACAATAATATTAAAGCAATAAATGACTTGCATCGTCAGTAATGGCACTATTCTGCACTATTTCACATTCTTGCTCTACTTGAATGAAGCTTATATTGAAATTCAAACAATGTCCAAGTCCAGCCTTATGTGCATCATGTTTCTTGTAATTAACCTTTTCAGTAACTCTCATGACTGCGATAAATCTCAATATACTTAATTAAATAAGCAGAACTGAATTTTACCCCAAACTCATATTTTTAATAAACACCTAAAATGTTCAACAGTAAAAAAATAACCTTTTGACTGCCTTGTGGTGCAGCGGTATGTTAGCGATTGTTGATCATGACGTCTCTTCTATTGCCACTTTTTTATACAATGGGAGTCCTAAGAGGTGACTTATCCGTTCACAGACTATTACTGACCCCACAGTTTGTTACGGACCTCCCAATCAGTATGTGGAATATAGGTCACAACCTGCCATGTTGGCACTTCCATGTAGATAGACTTCACAGGTCATTACAAAAATTTCTTAGGCGTGCAGATTTCCTTGTGCTAGTTTTTACTATAGTAGATAGTGATAGTTCATGAAGAAATATATACCTGAACAGATAGCGGAGTGGCTTAGATACCGGCCTTCCGGCTGAGTGTTTTGGGTTCGATTCCCACACAGGGCAACTCTTTGTGTGATCCACAAATGGTTGTTCTGAGTCTGGGTGTATTTTGTGTCTGTGAAATTGTATGTTTGTAAAATCATCTGCACTTACAAGGATTATTCCTTAGTGTAGGGTGTAGTCTTTTTAAAAAATAAAAATATGATTAATGCACAAAGATCTCAACCCCAAATTAAGGATCAAACTCAAAGCCTCTGTGTTGGTTGGCCTTGGTTTCAACAATAGGCTTCTAGAATTCTAAATTCAGGAAATAAGGTGTGTGCACAAAACTGGAGTGGCAGGGCAAACCATGATGCAACCATTTTTTTTTTCAATTTTAATGAAATTATTCTCAACTGACCATTCAAACATTTCGATCAAACAACATTGTTGACTAATAATACTTTCTGATATTTACGCAAATGTTACACATTTTGAAATAAAACTTCGTTTACGGAATTTATCGCGTTTACTTGATTTTACTACTATCCCAACGTTTCGAATACTTTACAGCATTCATGATCTCGGGTGGACTTAGATGATAGACGTCCAAGGCTGATATGTTATTTCAACGGTCTCATCTACCCACAGTATATGATTTTACAAAATTTTTGGTTTATTTATTTTAACCCATCTTATATTCCTTTAGAAACACAATTAAAATATTTACTTCAAATTTTTTATGCTTACAATGTATGAGACTTTATGTACGTTAGTATATTAAAATGAGTATAATACTCCTCTTTAAACTAAAATTTTTTGTTTTTATTTAGTGCTCAAAAATTCTACCATAAACTACCAATTACTACCAGTAAGAAGACAATCTTGGTTATTAGTTTATATTATTAAATATATTGATTTTGCCAAAAGCTAAGACTAAAAAGCTACCAGCGGAGCGGAACGCGGCCTGACTGAGAAAGATCCGGCCAGAAAACTCAGTAGGCAACAACTGTTATGGATTATTAAATTTTTTACGGAATTACTGAAAGCTAATTAAGTTTAAAATTTTTTAAAAAAGCAATAACTAAAACTAATCACTACTGTGGGTTTTGTCTACACAATAAGCGCTAACTGTGTCTTGCAATCTTGTGGTGTGCCTTCTTGTATTCTGTTTGGTGAGGCCTATAATGAAAAAAATAAAATATAATGTAGGAGAGACCACAATCTCTCCTACATTGGGCAAACAAAGAGATCCATAACAACTCGGATCAAAGAACACATAGCTGATGTGAAGCACCATCGCTATACAAAGTCTGCAATTTGTGAGCACACACAGGACCACACCCGCCATTACATTAGGTTTGACAAACCTCAAATCCTCGCAAAAGAACATCGATATCGCCCTAGAATGATATGTGAGGCTATTGAAATTAAGAAACATCCCAATTTCAATAGAGAAGACGGCTGGGTCTTACGGTCAAGCTGGAACCCTGTGATAGGCCTCACCAAACAGAATACAAGAAGGCACACCACAAGATTGCAAGACACAGTTAGCGCTTATTGTGTAGACAAAACCCACAGTAGTGAATAGTTTTAATTAAAGCTTTTTAAATATTTTAAACTTAATTAGCTTTCAGTAATTCCGTAAAAAATTTAATAATCCATAACAGTTGTTGCCTACTGAGTTTTCTGGCTCGGATCTCTCTCAGTCAGGCCGCATTCCGATCACCGGATGTAGCTTTTTAGTCTTAGCTTTAGGCAAAATCAATATATTTAATAATATAAACTAATAACCAAGATTGTCTTCTTACTGGTAGTAATTGCTAGTTTATGGTAGAATTTTTAAGCACTAAATAAAAACAAAAAAATTTAGTTTAAAGAGGAGTATTATACTCATTTTAATATACTTAATTGTGTTTCTAAACGAATATTAGGTGGGTTAAAATAAATAAACCAAAAATTTTGTAAAATCATATACTGCGGGTAGATGAGACCGTTGAAATAACATATCAGCCTTGGACGTCTATCATCTAAGTCCACCCGTGATCATGAATGCTGTAAAGTATTCGAAACGTCGGGATAGTAGTAAAATCAAGTAAACGCGTTAGATTCCGTAAACGAAGTTTTATTTCAAAATTGTTGACTAAGTTGACGTCAACCACCAATACAAAACAGTGTGTTTGAAGATTTAATCTACACTTATAGAAAAATATTAACTTATTGTTACTTATTACTGGGTATCAATTACGATTTCACATTTTCACACTGTATTTACTGATTGAAAAATTTGATTTCTGTAAGTAAGTAATCAAGCCTGCTACACATTTGATTTGACAAAATCTATTGGACTGCTACGATCCAATGGCTTATGACTGAACAACATCGGCCAGGTCAGCTAGTTCTGAATAATAATCTAACTCCAATCTTGTTTTAAGATCACTAGTTGGGTTATAGAGGTCAAGTAGGCAGTAGCTTTATGTACTTTACTGATATTTAGCTAAAGTTCAGGATTGAAAGTGGATCCCAATAAGGCTTGGTATAAACCTAGAAAGATCTATAAAATAGAAGAATCATAACAGTAGGACTTTTAATGTCATATAAATACAATAGTTATTGAAACATTGCTATGAAAAAAATCCCATTGTTCAATGGCTTTCAGCACATAGATTATGTTATCAGCAAATGTCAGTTAGCATTATCAGATTATAACTATGGCTTGTGGATTCATGTAATGTCAGATTAAGCGGATGTACAATGATATGCTTCACATAGCAATTGGTTTGTTGGTATTTGATTTATATAATGGATTCACTGGTGTGAGCAAATTTGTATGCAGACAAAAAGCAATTATGTAATAAGGATCATAAATATTTAACTGAATTACTAGATATTTAAATTTCTTATTAAAAACAAACAGTACCATGCAACTTTAAATCAGACATTTAATAAAATGTCTTTAAAAATAAAAAAAACTATAAGGTAAAAAGGAACTCTGTTTACAGACGATAATTTTATGTGATAACGTCATATATGTTTTCTGAGAGTTTCACAAATGTTAGCAACATAAAACGGTTGAAAATTAAGAAATTAGGTTTGTTCTTTTAAACAATGAACTGATAGAAATCGAATGGTACCTACATATAAAAAGGTACGACCGCACGTGCTGCTATACAATAATTGAGCATGCATTTTATAAAGTGGATTGAAATATAGGATATTTAAAACCCTTTAAGGACGTAAAAATTAAAAATAGGCAATAATAAAAATAAGTGCCGTCTGACATCACATTAAAAATGGATTCCGATATGTAAAAAATTTGATGTGATTATTATGCAGGTGGAACCAGTATAGTTATTTATCTATGGGTGAAACCGCAGGTGTGCCTCGTAGATTATTAAATAGTAAGGTAGGGTTGATTGACGTACCAGCAAAACTTGGTAATGACTTGTCAGGGTAAAGTTCGAAAAAACGTGGTAATAACTTGACTGGGTAATGTTTTAAAATTTTTAAAGATATTTTTGACGTGATAACGTGGTTTGTTTAATTTTAACCTTAAAATGTGGTATACATGGTAATCCTTGCGGCGGCGTTAGTAAAACACCTGAAACGGTTATCCAGAGAAATCCTGCTCGTGGCTGTCATTTACTATTCCACATTTTCGCGTTTTGTGCATTTAAATTGCGAATGTCACGTTTCCTTAGACTGCCCCTTCCTCTCTTATCACACCTTGTTACACCAACAGATAACCACCAAACAAGGGGGGTGGCCTTATCTGCCAAATAAAAAAAGGTACTAAATTGGTTTTTGAAAATGTCTCAAACGCCTTTGTACAATCTGTCATTGTGTAATGAGGAATAAACCTTGAATTTTAATTTGTCTTTTGTGTTTTCACTTATGTAATTATTATTTGCATTGTGATTAACTTGTTTACGATTTTTTGAACTGACAGCAAGCTGACGCTATTGTGGTACCGAATTAAATTGTTTCTTAAATGTTAAAGTTTCCAGATAATAGCTTAAAACGTGACACAATAAAATCGTACTTTAGTATCTATGCCATACCACAGGAAACGTGACTAAAATAAAATTGACCTTTTTAAGTAGGTACCTCTATACTATGTCATACCACAGGAATAACCATACTAACGTTTTTTTTTTCTTTTTTACACCCATTGCACTAAAGAATAATTCTTATCCATCCATCCAATCATCCATCCATCCATCCATCCATCAGCCTTTCGACGGCCACTGCTGGACATAGGCCTCCTCAAGAGAACGCCACAACGAGCGGTCCCGTCATAGGGGATAAAGCCGTAATCGCCACGCTTGGCAGGCGGGTTGGCGATCCCAGTGGATGTTGTTAATACTCGAGGGAGTGTTGCTGCCCACTCCCCCGGTATTCTCTCAGTCGGCTCTTACGACTCCCGTGGGTAGAGAGGGGTGGGACAATTCTAAAGCCGGCCCCACACGGCCAAAATAATTCTTATATCGCGGAGGATTTTACAAACATACAATTTCATTCACACAAAGTACACCCAGACTGAAGTCCATTTGTGGATCACACAAAGAGTTGTCCTGTGTGGGAATCGAACCCACAACACTGACGGGACGCCGGTATCTAAACCGCTCCGCCATATGTGCAGTTTGATTTACCTCCAAATGTGTAGTGTAGGTTTTGTAGATAGTTTGTGCATAGGAGTATATTTTGCGCAATGGGTGTAAAAAGAGGAAAACAAAAAAAAAAATTTCCTTTTCAATATATTTAATAAACTTAGGTATGTGTAAGTACTTATCATTCGAAAAAAAATTTCCGCAACACATGCTGAAACTGCATCTTTTTTCATCACCTGCAATTTTTATACTATGAAGTTCTTTTTTCAAATTTGGTAGCCAGGTCAGGACTACATATAAGGTGGATGAGCTAAAATTTCTTTCGAAGCTCACCTGCAGGGCTCTTGTGGAAAGGCGCGTTGTCATGCAGAAGGAGGACATTTTTGTATATAAATACCTACCTTGCTACCTATTGATCATGTGAGGCTATATGTTACCAGTACCTGCAATGATGTAATCGTTATTATTTTAGTGGGTTTAACCCGCCAACCGGCATTGAGCCAGCGTGGTGGGTTATGGGCAAAATTCCTCCTAATCTAAGACAGAGGCCCCCTGCTCGGCAGTATGACAGTTATGTATCATATATAAAGTACCCTTGGTCTGTGTAATTTAAAATCGTTAAAATCAAACGTACAACAAAGAAATAAGTAATGAATTTGTAATTTCATATATTTCAATGTTATTTCTGTTAATATAAAATACTTTCGTTATTAATTAATTATTTTTAGGTTTGTGTATTAAGTATTACATATGAGCTAGATTGTACAATAGATCCTGCTTAGAATTCTAATGGCCTACTTGCGATTGCAAAAAGAAGTCGCGAATACGTCATTTGAGTAACGGTAACCCTCGCCGCAAATACAGACTTTCTATATCTGCCGATATCGAGTTACTGAACAGATTCGTTCGATCTCTGGTTCGATTCCCACTTAAGACAACTCTGTGTGATCCACAAATGGTTGTTCTGAGTCTGGATATACATTGTGTCCGTTAAAATGTATGATTATAAAGTCTCCCGCGATACAAGGATTATTCTTTTGTTATTGAATTAAATAGCCTAGACCCCCATTACTTTTATTTGCGTTTCGTCGTATTTACAGCTACAAGATTAACTTTAAAGTAAATTATCGGCAAACTATTGGCCTGGTCGAAGTTGTGGTAAGCCGTTGGATGCAAGCGTATCGTTGTGGTGCACTTTTGGGGAGGTCTATGGCCAATAGTGGAAGATGAAAGACTGGTGGGTGGTTAGATGTCGGTCGATTAATCCAATTGTTTCATCCGCCTGTCGGCGTATAGTTCAAAATTTGAACTATACGCCGACAGGAATTTTGTCGCGGGATAGTCAATATTTTTCATTGTGACATTTTGGCACTACGGATACTAAACACGCGCATGCCATTTTTTTTTTAATTCATAGAAATATTTCGTATTTCTTTAAATTAGTCAACTAACAGGCAGTAATTAATTGTCTGCCACATTTCAACATAAGCTCCAGGTGCGTGATGCGAGGTTTTCATACTTTTCATACACCGGGCAATGATAGTTTGCAGCGTTTGAGCTCGATTTAATCAAATCATCACCTAGAAATGTTAACAACAACGGTGATTATAGGCCATTTATATATTAGTTACTTTGACGGTATTCATATAAACTCTAACATAAATTGTAGTTTAAAAAAGTTTGAAATGTTGAAATCGTAAATAATGTTCAAATTACTTGTTCCAAGAATACGCTATCTTAAAATAAATTGGTGGCTGGCCTGTTTCACACATATCTATCTACTTGTTCAATTTGTGTACCTATATAATCGTGTTATAATATTCTGTTTAAATGTTGTATATAAAAGTCAATTGTCGTGGAGTCGGCGGAGAGGCGGCACACGGCGGATTTCTTGAGTGGGTGAAGGCCCCACACTACCCTGTTCGTTGCCCCGAACGACGGGTTTTGCTGGAACAAAGATTAGGAAAAATTTTTCCCGCCTTAACAAAAAAAGGGTAAACAACATCTGCCGGGTTCAGTTAGTAACTTATAATAAATTCTACAGTTTGCTACGGTCGCTAAATTTAATGTGTGGGAACACTGCAAAAGGAAAAAAATCTTTAATTCACAATCTAATCTGACAATACCTCAAGAAAATAATATAAAATATGTAGTTTTTAATGTCAAGTTTTCCTGTTAAACCTAATTATTTTCCTTCTCGCGCTTAATATGGCTGGCAAAACTATACTATAATGTAGATAGTGATACACGTTCTTTATCTATAAGCGCTTATTTGGAATAATGTCACAGTTTTAAGTGAAAAAAATATTTGGTTTCCTATGGCTGCGTTTGGTTTGGTGAGTGAGGATGCTGGAGGCTGAAAGCTGCTCATCCCTTTTACTTCCTTTCTACCTTCTAACGCTGGACTTCTTTCTCTTGAATTGGTAACGCTCAAATGATGTCCCTGATGCTGCTAGCGTCTGTTGGCTAATGTGTGCTTATTGTCAGGCGGGCCGTGTTGTTTACCACTTGTTGTTACTAATATTATAATTGTGTAAGTTTGTATGCTTTCATATTGTTGTATTATTTCATTTTTGATCTAGGTATATATTTTAGCATTTGACATGCTCGGCCACTTTTTAAAGTACAAATTATTAGTGAATAAGGAAAAAGACATTTTTTGTACTAGCAAGAATCGAACCAGCGTCTTTTCCAATCCGGGGAAGTGCTCTAAGCCACTGAGCTATAGTACAGATCTTTCGATCATCCTAATCTCTTATCACATTTGTCTTTACGACCAACGCCATCTATCGGAAGCATTTTCTATTATTTGCTTTCATATTTGTCACTCAATCTATGTATACTTAATCCTTTTTATCCTGAAAAAATATTACGTTCCTTGGTGTTATTATCAAAAAATGAAGGGGACGTACTATCCACTAGAAATTTCGTATAGTGTGTCTTAAGAAACGCAAGCTTTTGCGTGCCGCGATCAAGCAGAAACTAGTTTTAAGCAGACTTTTAGATACATCCATCAGCCTTTCCACGTCCACTGCTGGACATAGGCCTCTCCAAGAAGACGCAACAACGAGCGGGCTTGTGCTGACTGCATCCAAAGGCTCCCTGCGGCTTTGACCAGATCGTCGGTCCATCTGGTGGAAGGCCGTCATACGCTGCGCCGTCCGATACGTGATCGCCACTGGACAACCTTTTTCCCCAACGGGTGTCGGTTCGTGGCCTGCCCATTGCCACTTACCGACACCATGCCAACCCGGCCACATTGCCACTTCAGCATGCCAACCCGGCGGGCTATGTCGGTCACTCCCGTTATCCTACGTGTCACCGTATTACACCGATAGCCCGCTCCATGGCATGATTTTGAGCCTTGATACAAGGCCAACATTCAGAGACCACGTCTCTGTTCCATATGTCATCACTGGTAACACTCACTGGTAGACTAGTAGACTTTCGTTTTCAGACACCGTATATTGGAAGTATCTTCCTTAGCTGCCCGAACGCTGCCCGAGACTTGTAGATACCCTATTATAATTTTATCAGAATAAATCTTCACGCCTATTTTATTTATTTCGAACTCATAACATTGGGTTTAGGTGCCTGAAGATTTTACGCAGCGCAATCACTGCTTAAACATCATTAGCTGAAGTGTGACTCCAATTGTCTATCAACTAATGTCCTATATGTCTATAATAAACACTGTTATCAGTTGATAACGATGGCAACTGTTATCAACTGCGGAAGGTCATTTGTTGCTGTGATTTTCTATCTCTTTCTTTGTTTATATTTAAAAGAGTGTACTTATTTTTTACAATATGTCTGAGTTCATATAAGACATAGTTATTTTCAACTTATAAAAGATGGCAGACATTCACCTGCGTAGGTTTCAGACAATTCTAAAACGACCCCGACGATCAAGGGAGATATGAAATATTACTTTTCATTACTCATACTCTGAAAGTAGGCCTGAAGTTGCCTGAAGAGCGGGTTGAAAGTAATACTTTTCAGCCCTAGGGAGAATTACTTTCAACTGACAACTGAGTAATTATAAAAAATAAAACAGTTCTATTTTCTGTACAGCCAGTCAATTACAGCGCGATGTAAAATTGAAATAACATAAAGTTAAGTATTTATTAAAGAATTTGTTTTTTATATGACTTTATTTTAATATAGTTGAAACTAAATATCTTTAAAATAACGAAGATTTATATTTTTTCAATGATTAAAATGAAAAATAATGGCTGAATAGCTGACATATAGTTCGAGGGCTTGCTTTCATCCCTAGGGTAACAATGTACTATTATCACATTACTCATTAGCTGTTACAGTTGTTTGATTTGTTGTAAAGTGCGTAAGTCTATGTTTTAATCCAAGTTATATAATGTTATCTGTGTTCACCCTAATTCCTACAAAAAATTTTGCGTGATTAACAAACATTCTAACTTTCACATTTTTATCCAAACTATTATTAAACTTTATGTAACAGAGCTGTGTTTGTACCATAGATATTTAAACTATATCTATGGTTTGTACATTTAAGATATTTGAGAAAAAAATGTCTGTATTAGGCTATATGTACATAGGAGTGTCTAACACAAAACATTTTTTTTTATTTTTTTGACTATTTCTCCGTTTGTTCGTTCGCGTATCACACAAAAACTACTGAACGGATTTTGATGCAACTTTTTTATTTGATAGCTCTTTATTAGACTTAAAAACTGGTATAGATTTAAAACGTGATTCTAGTGGGCACAAGCCATAGGTACTAAGATTAGAATTTAGATAATATTTTGTAGATTACACAAATATTTATTTTTTGTGGGAAATTGAAGAGCCGAGCACCGGAGATAGCCAGTGTGCATATAGGTGAACACATTATCACTTGTTCTTTCTTTCTTCAGCGACTGCAAAGACGTGGTCTTCAGAAATCCTCAGCATTCGTCCAAATTCTTACTTGCGGACAATGGGGATGGCGCTGAGGCTGATCTGCTCGGAACCACTCCACCACGGTCCAGGATTCGAGATAAGGAAAGGGGTAAAAAGTGAGTGTTTTTTTTCATTATTACTAACGTCGGCAAATCCATGATCTATCTGATGGTAATTGGCAACCAAAAATCTAGTCTATGCGGTTTGAACATCTATGCTATGATGTACCAGTGGGATTTCCCCGACAAATATAGAGCTTGTTTTAATACCGGGGTGTCCCCATAAAACAGCAAGCAGTCGCTAATTATGTAATCAAAAGGAAAAATGAAAATGGGGAATTACCGTTAATTTATAATGTTCATTATTAAAAGTTATATAACATGTTCAATGTTAATAAAAGTAAAAGCACACGTTAAATCACTAATATGGTATTTTAAAAGTTGTTATTGAATTACTTGTGGTAAAATAAAATGGCGTTCCACACGATCACTCGTCAGCCATTTTATTAACTAATATTTGTTTCACATGCATGTAGTCTAATCTGTTCAGGATCCGGTTTTACTCTGATTGGTAACGCACGATGTTTTCGATCTTCCTTTTCCATAATGTTGAAAACCAAATATTGTAATGTATAATAGGTCTAAAACCCGTTCTTCGTCAGACAGGTCAAGTTTCATTTCGAAAAGGTTTTGATTACGGAATGCATAATAATTATGATGAAGTTAAAGAGTATGCACGTCTTATAATATACTAGCTGACCCGGCAAACGTTGTTTTGCCATATAAATTATAATAATTCATTATTTCTAAGTCAAAAAAATATAGGTTCCGGATAAATAATCACTAAAACCTTCTCCGAAACACGCTGCATCTTATGGTATAAGTATTATTCCGATCGGTTCAGTAGTTTTCGCAGTATAACCGAAAAAAAAACCGGCTCTCCATTTATTACAATAGATTAATAGCCCATTCACACATTTGAGTTGGTACGAACGTGCTCTACAAGTTTAATAATTGAATAGACATTTTTCGTTGTGTGACGATAGAGAAGAGAAATATAAAGTTTGTAAACCAATTTTTTTCTTATCTTGATCTGATCGATAAAGTACCACCTTCTCACAAAAAAACGGCGTGAAACAAGTAGGTACCTACTCCTCCTTTTTGTCGTACGGTGAGTGAAAGTGCTGGAGGTACAAATCCCCTCCTTATTATACTTCCCCTCGTTCTATCCATTTCCAAGGAGTTGGCGACGTGCGAGTGATGCCTCTGGTGTTGCTAACGTCTATAGGCTACGGTAACCGTTTACTACCAGGTGGAGCAAACAAGCATACTGTTTGCCCCCCGCGTAATATAAAAAAGATTCATTTTAAAGTACACATTATTTGTGAATGTGTAAAAAGAGAGCTTTAGTGCGAGCGGGAATGCACCTGCGTCCCTTCTAATCCGGGGAAGTTAAAAAATGGTGCCATCAAATAGTATGAATTTTAATTGCATAATTATTAAACTTATTATATTGGATTGATGCATGTAAATTTTTCTGGAGAGAGGGGAAGAAATCTCGGAGTGGTTGGTCAGCTTTCAGAATGAATAAAATAAGGTCTAAAGGTGGAGACATTTTTACGCAAACACAAGATGTGTTAAGCCGATGGAGTGAATATTTTGGAGATATGTATGCGGATGTTCAGGGTGATGCTCGTGCCACATGTGATCTAACAGATCAGCATTAAGTACCGGCATCCTCTGATGACATTAGTATGGATGAAGTTGAATGGGCGATTAGAAGTTTGAAAAATGGTAAGGCAGCGGGTATTGATATGGTGTCTGCTGAGATGATCAAGCTTAGAGACACATGTGTCTGGGAATCCTTCCTGATGCTTCTCAATTTATGTTGGAGCTCAGGAATGGTTCCCAAGGACTGGAGAAGCGCAGTTATCGTGCCCGTGTTTAAAAACAAGGGTTCACGTTATGACTGTGCAAACTACAGAGCCATAAGCTTAACCAGTTTGGCAGCCAAAGTAAGATTGTTGAAAGGAGAATGAGGATGGTGTCTGATGAATTTTTGTGTGAGGCACAAGGAGGTTTCAGGTGTGGACGAGGATGCATGAATCAAGTGTTTTCTCTGCGCAACATTGTGGAGAAGCATCTGGCTGTAGGCCAGAGGGTTTTCTGCAGCTTTGTGGATTTGGAGAAAGCATTTGACACTGTTGTACGAAAGGAACTTTGGGACATTTTGCCGGAGTATGGTATTAGCGGTAGACTGCTACAAGCGGTGCAGTCCAACTAGATGGACTGCAGAGCTTGTGTGCGGCTGGATGATGGAATGTCACCCTGGTTTGACGTCAATATCGGCGTTAAACAGGGCTGCGTTCTGTCAGCAAGACTGTTTACCATATATCTGGATAAATGTCTACAAAGGTTGAATGAAATGAATGTGGGAGTTCAGATGGGTGACTCAGTGGTTAACTTGCTGCTATATGCAGACGATGCGTATTAGCGCAGTCTGCGACTGACCTGCAAACCCTAGTCGACGTAATGGCAGAAGATTGTAAGAAAAGGGGCCTACGTGTGAATGTGAGCAAAACCAAAGTAATGGTTTTTGAAAGAGAAGCCAGAACAGATGTTAGAGTAGCAATAGGAAATGGTGTGCTAGAACAAGTGGATGAATTTGTATATCTTGGATGTGGATTCAGTCGGGATGGAAGGTACACCACTGATGTAGAAAGAATAGTGAATGCGGGAAATAGAGTGAACGGAGCATTGGGACAACTTCTCGGCAGCCATCACCTCAGCCAGAAGGCACGTGTCGCAATACAAAACGCAGTGCTTGTCCCAACGTTATTATATGGAAGCGAGAGTTGGGTATGTAAAAAAGGAGCATGAGAGCAAAATCAATGCGGAGAATCTGTGGAGTGAGCCTGACTGACCGCATTCGTAACAATGACGTAAGAGAGCGAGTAGGTATGAAAGAGAGTATTGGTGTAAAGATGCAAAAGGGAATGCTCCGATGGTTCGGACATGTGGAAAGAATGCCGGACGAGCGACTGGCTAAGAAGATAAACAATGCGAAAGTGGAAGGATGTAGGTACAGGGGGAGACCGAGACTTACCTACCTAGACCAAATTGGTCATGTGTTGAAGGAAGGTGGAGTCAGGAGTCTCCGAAACCGGCGAGCGTGTATGAAGATAGTTATGAATGTTGAGGAAGCGAGAGATGTATGCAAGAATAGAGCCTCTTGGCACTCTGTTCTCTCTGCCTACCCCGCAAGAGAAATGGCGTGATGATAAGTAGTAGTAGTAGATGCATGTAAATTCATCCGATAGGTGGCGTGGGTCGTAAAGACAAATGTGATGCGGCGATTGGGTACGGCTGAAGGTCAGTGCGATAGCTCAGCGGCTTAGAGCACTTCCCCGGATTGGAAGGGATGCAGGTTCGATTCCCGCTCGCACTAAAATTCTCTTTTTCCACATTCACAAATAATTTGTACTTAAAAGTAGCTGAGTATATCAAGTGCTAAAACACATCAAAAAAGATTAATTTTGTTATCAATTTGGGGAGTCTTCATCAACATGCTGTCCGTGAAATCAATACGACAGGCAGCCATCTGGCATAGATTATAGTTCAGTGCCTTTTAATAGAAATAATGTTTATTTGTTTACGGTAGGCATTTGGAATTAAGATAATTATGGAAATACTATTTTTAGATATTCCAATTACGTTCCTTAACAGAAATAAACATAGTTTTACGGAATTTAACGCATGTTAGTCACTTTGTTACTATCATCTATAGTCAAAAGTGCTTTAAAGGTGTTTAAACAGTTTCTGGTTATTACGACTGCCTCGGTGGTGTAGCGGTAGTGTATGCGACTGCTAATCATGAGGTCTCGGGTTTGATCCCCGGGTCGGGCAATGTTATTGAGCTTTTTCCTAAAAAGAAAAATTCTCAGTAGCAGCCTGGAGTTTGGAAATGTGCCCGGTAGACGTCAATAGGCTCGCCCCCTATTACGTGGGACTCAAACATAGCTGGCGAGTCGTGGGTGTGTAATACACCTCTGCCTACCCCTTCGGGGAATACAGGCGTAATGCTATGTTTGTTTGTTTGTTTTGTTATTACGTGTATGCTAAGATAGCCGGGATTGACAATCCCAGGGTCCACGAGGGCGGTTTTCCAGGAGATGCAGGCTCAATTCCGGCTCGTGACTGTTATATCAGCTTTATTATATTAAGTAGTATAAAAAGAGTTCGGATAACAATTTGCGAATTCGTCGGCGTGGACTTTAGTTTTAAATATTATCCTCGATAACTCTTACATTATTGAATATAGGGTAAACAATCTAATTAGAGATTTTTAATAGAAAAACAAAAAATATATTTTAAATTACAGTCATTGGCACCTAATAAAGTAAGATTATAACAGAAAATTGGTGAAAAAAAGCACTCGTTGCCATTATTTACCTAAAAACTAAGCATATAAATAAATAATCTATGTTACAGTCGTTAATTGATGACGCTTATTAGAAAGTGATGTTTTAACAGTTCTGCATGGCGCCGGTTACATATTTATTTTCTTTAGTGCTGCCAGCTATAATATTATAAAACCTACTTTTTTCTGCAAACAATGTTACTATTGCAGATTATGAAAAACAGTAGAACAAATGTTTTTTGCTATACCAGTTCTTAATATTTGCATTTAAAATACAAAGTGTCAATGACTAAGGGGGTGCCAGCAATACTACAGTTTACCCACGGAGTACGGAAAAATAGCGGAGGTGTTTCAAGGCAAAATCTCTTTAGAACGAAGCGTCGCTAAATGCGGGTGTTCGGGGGACGAGGTACAACTATAGCTCCACCCCTAGATCAAAATCCATCTAGCGGTAAAAAGTATTTTACACCGAATTGAACAAATTTTTCTTTAATTTAGTTTGTCTTTTTACCACTACGGCGTTACAAGCAAACAGTTTGTTCCAGAACATTCTATATGCGTTAGGATGGCTGGACCACATCTATACTAATGTTATAAACAGGAAAGATTTGATGGTTGGTTTGCATTGTATAGGCTCCGAAACTACTGGACCGATTTAAAAAATTATAGTCTAAAAATACTACAAATTCTATATATAAAACCGACGCCGCAGGCGCGCACTGTCCGCAGAGGGCAAGGAATTACGCGGCCTCTTACACCGGCGCCAATTGTGTCGGAGGCTGCCGCTCGTAGAGCGAAGCGCGCCGAAGGTGAGCTGCAAGCCGAAGAGGAAGTCAAGCAGCTCTCTCTGAAGATCCGTGAGTCCAAGGAGCACGTTAAGTCCCTGTGAGTTACGGATCTGAAAAAGAGAGCCTAGGACCACGCGGCCTTCTCTAACAGGGTGGCCACAAAGTCCACAAACATCAAGGGATCCTTCGTGCGCACCGCAAAAGAGGTGGTCGTCGACAACAAGAAGGTGGGGCGCTAGCCAGGTGCTCCACCAATGAGGAGACACAACTTCTACAGGCGCCTAACGACCACCTCGCGGCAGAAGTGGCAGAAATGCGGGCAAAAAAATTGCCGCCTCAATTCTCAGGTGACGGAGCTGGAGGCCAAGCTCACGCGGCTTGAGGTGGCTATGCTGCTGGCAGAGATCGGACCAACTGAACCAGCCCGTATGAAGGCGGCTGCGCGGTCGGCTGTGGCTGCCCCGGTCGTAGAAAAGAACTCTGCTGGCCTGCCGGAGGAGACAGCGTGCGTCGCTAGGCTCGCCTCCCCCCACCGCCTTGATGACACCAGGGCGTGGCCAGTAGGCCATCCGCCTGGGGCGTCGGAGTAGAATGTCGAAAGATGACCCTCCGGCGCCTCGCTAATAGGCGTGGAAAGGGCCGCTGTGGTTTTAGTGGGTATTCCGGGCGCAACGAAGATGCGAGCGCTCGGCGAGCTCTACATTACATACGTTCTCACCGGGGGGGGGGATGCGTAAATGCATATCCACAGCGAAAACTAAAAAAAAAAAGGACTACTACCACCGCTGACGGGCATCATGGGATAAATTAATCCATCCCTATTAGCACAATTTCCGTTATGCAGTCCTAACGTATTCATGCGTTTCTAATTTTTGTATAAACCGAGAATCTAAAATGATAACAAATAACAAGAAAAAAAAAGAAATTTAACAAATAACATGACTTTAATATATTCGATGATGGGTACGCTGGTACGACGTAAACTCTTTTGTTATCAATTATTTTCGAATACTCACCGACACATCATTTTTCAATTATTATTTTTTCAAATTTCTAGTAACTAAGCAATAAATCTTTGAAATAATTAATATTTTAATAAAGAAATTAAACTAAATTTACTTATTTGTGCCGAATTCTTATAATAATGCTTTTATAATATTAAAATGACGATATCGGTGAGTTGTGGTCAGAACGCAACTTTCCGACGACAGATGTCTCTTTGTAATGAAACAAGAAAATATTTTAAAACATAAACTACTGACACATAAAATGTTATGCCATTTTGTTTTAAGTTTGATCATGAGCCATTTCTACACCCACCAAGAGCGCACTTCGTGGTTAAAAGAATTTAATACTTATTTAAACGTAAGATGCGTCCGAACCGAACGCAATGACGGTTCACTCGAAACTGCGGTTTGAGGCCCCGCCCACTGTGACGTCACTGACCTACTTGAAGGCGACATGACCTAGTCGGCTTGCGGCATCTCCGCTATTTTTCCGTACTCCGTGAGTTTACCCTAATATAAAAAAATTTCGTGGTTTGAAGTGTCAAGAAGGCATTGTTTGTTATTCATGGGTTCGCTATTGTAAGCGTGCGACGAATTGTGAAGGTCTTTACGGTAATACCATTTTGGTAGTTAGTTTCTTTGTTAACAGATTTCAAGACTAGAAGACTTATCACTTTGTAATAACTGATAATAGCGCATAGAAGAGTATTTATTTCAATTCCATAACTGTTTTGGTGCTCGTCCCGGTTTAAGAACATGTAAGCTCACACTGAGCTTTTAGCAGCCAACAAAGCAAATATTTGGCTATTAAAATATTTTGCACTAATTTACATTAATACCTACAGTTAGTGTATAGCCTAGCGGTAAAACCATGGACTGCAAAGACTATAGTTTAGAATTCGATCTAGTTCAAGGACCAGATCACGCACGGCACAAACCTCTGACTTTACGAAGATATTTAGAAATTACTAGCCTTTAGCCGCTTTCGGTTTATCTAATGTAGTGCGCATTAGATATACATATATTAAAATACCTAATTGCTAGTTGTAACGCCGTTATCACTACAGCAGACTTATGCTGTGTTGGAACAGTCATGTGTTATAGTCCAATCAAACAATAATTTGCATAAGTATAATTATATTGTGATATTTTAGCAGCCATGATCAGCTGTTTTACTAGATTTTTCTTTTTCGGAAAGTAGAAAAAGACAAATCTTTTACGAGCAGGCTTTCGAGGAAGACGCAAATTCAAATTCTGCTCGTAGAAAATTTCTCTATTTCCACTTCCATAAAAATAAATTAGTAAAATTTGTATATACTTATGTATATTATAGCTGAAAATGCAGACAGATCTTAATACACTACCACCATCCAGTTGGCGAAATGTGATGAAGCTAGAAGGTAGAAGGTATCGTTATGCAAAAAGCCGATGCCCACTTCAGATTTATTAGTTACAATATGCTTGTTTTACTGACAAGGGATTGGTAGGGATTTTGGAATATGAATAGTGTCTCTTTTTTTTGTTTTTTTGTTAAGGCGGGTATAAATATACCTAACCGCCCACTCCGTCATTCGGGGCAACGGACAGGGTAGCGTGGGTCCTCACGCACTAAATAAATGCCGCCTCTCCGCCTGTTTTGGTGGAACTATGTTACATTGCTTCAGTGGTATGAATAGTGTACCTACCTAACACGTAGAGATACTACGTTTAATGCATGTAAATGCTTCCGATAGATGGCGTTGGTCGTAAAGACAAAATGTGATAAGTAGATTGGGATGATCGAAAGATCTGTACTATAGCTCAGTGGTTCAGAGCACTTCCCCGGATTGGAAAAGGCGCGGGTTCGATTCCCGCTAGTACAAAAAGTCTCTTTTTCCTTATTCACAAATAATTTGTACTTTAAAAAGTGGCGGAGCATGTCAAATGCTAAAAAATATAGATCAAAAACGTAGAGATACTATTTTTCAGGTCTATGCTAACTACTATTCTTAGTCATACCATGATTATTTTTCTATTTTGACTGAAATATTGACCGTGGATTTAACGAAGGATGTTATAAAATTTTATTATGAATACAGAGATATCTCTGTCTGCGAAAAGTGCTGAAGGTATATATGCAAAAAGCCGATGCCCACTTCTGATTTATTAACTTCAATATTCTTGGTTGGATTGGTAAGGATTTTGGCCCTGGGAATCTAACACGTAGGGATTATTTTTCAGGTCGTATGCTTATTAGTATTCATACTCGTATCATGATTAATTTTCTAAATTGACTCAGATATTGATCGTGGATTTAACGAAGGATGTTATAAAATTGTATAATGAATACAGAGATATCATTATCAGTACTCTACTACGAATCACCAGATAAGTGCTTTGATATTTTAGTGTATACATTTCACATGTCTGTTCATAAGCAGAATTGGCGTCATATAGGCGGCAAGTCGTGTAATGCAAATCTTTGAAGAGTATTCGGCTTTTATCTTTGCGGTGGCAGAAGCATGCTGTGTATATTAGGTACGGCGTTCTTGTGCTGTGACCAAACCCGAGATACTTACTTCATACATGTTTAATATAGATATGAGACAGCGTAATCTATATAAATAAAATTATAGAGGTCTGATCCTAATCTATCTATCTATCTATCAGCCTTTCAACGTCCACTGCTGGACATATAGGCCTCCCCAAGAGAACGCCACAACGAGCGGTCCTGCGCCGACCGTATCCAACGCCCCCCGCGGCTTTGACCAGATCATCGGTCCCATTTTTTGTTGCGTGCTCATTATGGGGGATAGTGCCATAATCGGGGCGGGTTGGTGATTGCAGTGGATGTTGTTAATACTCGAGGGAGTGCTGCTGCCCACTCACCCTGGTATTCCCTCAGTCGCCTCTTACGACTCCCGTGGGTAGAGAGGGGTGGGACAATTCTAAAGCCGGCCCCACACGGTCAGGGTCTGATCCTAATACATTCATTATAATAATATATAGACAGTTCTGCTACAGCTTTATAATAATAGCACCTACTATTACTATTAGTAGTAAGTTTAAAGTCTTATTTACACTTTTTCGTAAATTGAGATTGAATACTATACACATAAAATACATATTATAGGTACCTATGTACCTTAACACAAAATGCGAAATTGTGTAATGGAAAATTATAGTCACGAGCAGTACCTGCTGCTATTTTCTATTTCACATTTTCTTCGTGTTAATTTAATATGGTTGAGCATGTCAAATGCTTAAAAATTCCAAAATACTAACACTTTTATGTTAAATCTGCCTAATAATTTAAGTTCCGTTTTTGTATTAAAAAATAAAAATATACTAGTTGCTGCCCGCGCTTTCGTCCACATGAACTCAGAATATAAAAACGCCATTCTACGGCACACTAACATCTCTATGCAAAAATTGCACCCCACTTCAACTAACCATTTTGCCGGCATAAAAAGTAACCAATGTCCGTTTCTGAGTTCTTGATTATACGTGTGCTAAATTACATGTTTATCGGTTGAATAGTTACGGCGTGTATGCGCAACAAACAAACCACCAAAAGCACTTTCGTGTTTAAAACATTAGTAAGGATTTCAGCCTGAAACAGAGGATTGTGTGTGTTTGTGCCTTGTGCCTGAACTTATGTACCTAGTTCAGGCACAAATCTGGTATTTGAACAGATGCTTATAAGAATGTATATCCGGATGCCGTTGTTGGTTATCATTGTGAATGGGTGCTGATAACTTGATAAAATAATTGAAGACAAGATGATTCACTGACGCGATTCAGACGACCTACAAATAGATGTTATTCATAAGTTATTTGAATTTATGATAAGAATCGCGGCGATGGCCTTGGTCACGTTTTCCTGTAACCGAGTACTGGAAACGTTAAAGGTTCAATGACTTTTGTAAGTATACCAAAATACTAGATATGTACTTTAGTGCCCTCATCAAATATTTTAAAGTAGGGTCTTCAAATATTTTCGTCCTCCCCGGACTGTAAGTAAATTAGATGGATTAGTACTTATTTATATTATAAATAGTACCGGCAATTAACTTACGTTTAGGATGCTTACTTCTTACCCGGGTTTTGAGAATATCCGAATCGGGGCGAGAACACGGCCGACCCGACTTATGTGTCAAACGCATGATAATCAATACCAAAAATAATATTTTATTCTTTTCATAAAAAACAGGTATTATTTAAATCTATATTTTAGCACTTGCCATGCTCAGCTACTTTAAAGAACAAATTATTTATGAAAATGTGGCAAAAGAGAACTTTGGTGCGAGTGGGAATCGAACCTGCGTCCCTTCCAAGTTCCTAGGGAAGTGCTCTAACCGCTATTGAGTTTTTTTATTTCGTATTCGTTTATAAAATACCGTTTGAGGTGCAGTTAATACCGACAGTAATCCTTACGAATTTGTTGTATTAATACGGGTTGTTTGGCCAGACAGGTCGCGATATCTATGTATAGTATATAACTATGTATAACCGCAATAACATTCACTGAATAGGTACTGATAACGTAGCAACTGGTTATACTCAGTTATACAAGTGCGTTTCAATTCCGTCGTGTTCATTTAGATTTTTTTTAGTGTGTACAGATCTGTCTGCACATTACTTATGTAGTGAAGTGATGGTGGAATTACTACACACCTGGTAGGACCATGTAGATATCTAATACAAAACGAAGTTACGCGTTTCACGACCTGGAGACCACTCTGCTCTTTGCTATCAGTCAAAATGTTGCATTAAAAATAATATTGATGATCAATACTAGAGAGTGTAATGGTTTGTTTGGTTTTTACAGAAAGGTAGACCTGAACTCAACTCCGGGCGCCCAACGTCTTATCCGAGAGAAGAAGGAAGTTTTGGAACACAATGACCAAGGCTCTCCAAGTAGGTCAAATGTACATAAACTCTTTGATTCCTCTAGACGCTTTCATCACTTGTTGTTCACGAAGTTGCATATTAGCTTACCTGTGTGTTTGAATACAAAAGTATTTATGACTACCCGATTGAAAAGGTAGAAATATCTTTGCGGAAGTATCCACTTACAGGACACACACACACACACGTAGGTTAACAGCTGCCTTCCATTAAAATTCATCAGTAACATCAAGAGATAAGCAGATATAGTATCGGATATCTTGCAACCGATATCCGTGCGTAAAGACAAATGTGATAAGGAGATTGGGATGTCCGAATAAGTCAGTACGATAGCTCAGTGGCTTAGAGCACTTCCTCTTATTGGAAAAGACGTGGGTTCGATTCTAAAAATCTCTTTTTCCTAATTCACAAATATTTGTACCTTAAGAAGAAGGTGTATTTCTAATTTACCACCAGTTACAGAGTAATTGAAGAGCATTAAGTCAGCGTTTATGAGCATGGGAGGGAGGATATGTAAAAGAATGTTAAGTGCGAAGGTGGTTCGGTGGTGTGATTGGTAGGCCAAAGATGATTTGTATGAATGATGACATGAGAAAGCAGGACTGACTGCTAAGACAAAGAGTGACAAAAGGTAGTGGAAGGGGATGATATGTTGCTCTGTCAATTTCAGGTGGGAAAAGGGCAGGGGGAGATAATGCTAAAAACTAAGACGATGGTACCTAAAACAACTTTGCCCTAAAAATGAAAATATTTTTGCACTAGTTGGAATTATATTGTAAAATCTTAACGTTTTTGTAATTCGTATAGACTATAAACTTCCTTTATGTCATTTCTTGATAATTATTGTGAAATATATCCAGATACTTAATAGTAGTGTTTAAAAAATAATGATTATTGAGGGTGGGCCAAATATCGTGGACATTTGGCAACTTTGCCAACTTGTAATATCTCCTTTATTGCAAGATATAAAAATATTTTAGAAACGTTTTAATAAATCCGAGGAGGTCAGGCCAATGACCACGTGATTTCACTTGGAATGCCCCATAGAAAAAGCCCAAATACTTGAGGAATTATACCGTTGTCACTCTCTTCTCTCTAAGATATAAAGAACGACAGAAAGGCAAACTTGAAAAAAATAATTATTAAAATGGTCTGATCTTGTAAAATCTCTGGACTGTCTGGACGTCTGCCTCTTCGATGTTTATCGTTTTAAGGATGATTTGACCATCAGCCCAAGAAGCAGACGCGAACAAATTGTGGTAGAGCCTTGCTTATCCCAGCATGAATGGGCCTGTTCGAAAGGAAAACCTCTCACAGAAGATCAGCGTTAAACAACGGCTGATACTAATACTGTTTTATTTCGTGTGGTAAATGAGCGTACCAGGGGCCCAAATTCCCTCCCTATCCTTTGTCTTCACCTCCTATCCCTTTTCTTGGAGTTACAACGTGCGAGTGATACCTCTGGTGTTGCTAGCGTCTATTCTATAGGCTTCCCGCACTGCTTACCATCAGTTGGGCCGTATGCTTGTTTGCTACCTGCATAGTATAAAAATATGTATATATGCTATTAACATAAAACGCTGTAATATAATGTAATACGCCTGCAATACAAACATTCTCTCCAAGAAATAAATAGTAACTAAGAGAAATTACAAAATTTATTCTCAAACATATACATATAATATTTATGCCAAACGAAATGTACTTACAACTTTATGTTCACATATACTATGTGAACATAAAGTTGTACATTTCGTTTGTTAGAGAGAGAGAGTTAATCGTTGTAGATTAATTAAAAATTATTAGTGCCAACCCTACACAAAAAAAATAGGTTGGCAATGTCGTCAACAATAGCCCAAAAACATACATGTGACTTTGCCCACCCACATATCTTAAAATACACTCGGTTTTCAATATTATTCATTTCGTATGTAATAACAACGACAAAAAAATCCAATTACCTGGTGTAACTCCAACTATCACTTTTTGGTAAAGTTTTTGTACTGGTTTTTGCCCGCGAAAAAACACTACCTGTTTGCATAAGCTCTGACAGGCAACTAAAGTAACATTCGTGGCACAGAGCCCCGTAGTGTTGTCCAAAAAATAATGAATTATTCACCACAGATAAAACAATATTTCTCTATAAGGCCAAATTTGCTATGTATCCATTTAACCAAAAAGTACACGACTGGGCAAAGTTAAACCTCAAAGGAAAAGTTGCCATGTTCTAGGTACCTATACATTCGGATCCACAACTGGCAGCTTTCATTTGATACCACCAGTTTAGCACTTAACATGGTCTGTTACAGTTTCTGACCGCCTGAAGAAGCGTCACAGCATGAAGGTTCTGCGTACGAGAGCCCGCGACAGCAAACTAGACATGAGTCAGGATACCAGAGCTGATTCTGTGCCCACATTGGTACGTGTATCTCCAACTTAGGATTATTTTGTGACCATCTACCGCCAAGTGACCATCAAGTACTGGTGATTGTTTAAAGGACCCTTAATTACATGTCTAGGTAATCATATCTTATTATATTTACATATCATTAAAGTAAATAGACTTATGGAGCAGATGGAACGTTATGAAATTAACGGTTTTATTTAAAAAATGTAGTTGTGTTTGCAGGTGGAATCGTGCGACCGCTTTATGTCGCTGACCTCCCGGCCGAAGAGCCGCGAGTGTTCCTCCAACTGCACGACCACTTCAGCCTTGGGTGAGGTGGTCGGTGAGGAGCGCTGGCGATGCGACGGTGATGAGGATCTGCCTCCGAGCAGAGTCAACTTCCACAAGACCTTCAGCTTGCTTATCAACATGGGGAACATTGAGAAGGGATGCAAAAGAGCCGTGAGTGATTTAGTAAAATGTTTTTATTATGTCGTTTTTTTACAATTTACTAAGATACTCATAATTTCCTATAAAAAGTGATAAAAACATGATAACAAAAAAATATGCTGTCACGGAACGACTGGCAGATGTGAAAATTTGCATTTTTATATAAATTTAAATATATGCAGCATTTACAAAAAGGTCACCAATATCATTTCACTATACAGTTGTCTTGCAGATAAGCCGTGAAGAGCAAGTTTGGCAGAACGAGCTCAAGGACCTCATCTGGTTGGAGCTGCAGGCGAAGTTAGCAGGCAGGACCCTGGCGCAACAGGACGCGTACCTCTGTGCCCAGAGAAATGTTGTGCCTGCTATTATTAAAAATGTGTGCGAGTATCGGTAAGTTGGTCCTTAACTTATGATTATTGGTCAGAAGACTTTCTTAGAGTGATAAGAAGCGGCATAATACATCCATACTTAGTTTAATTAAGTGTCCTTAACCCACGCAATAGATACGAAATTGTTTTGTACTTAGAATTTCTTGAGTAGAAAACCCAGTGGCCCAGTGGCTTTGTGACCGACACATTTTCTTTTATTCTACGTGGGTGGCAAACAAGCATACGGGTTCACCTGGTGGTAAGTGGTTACCGTAGCCTACAGACGCTAGTAACACCAGAGGCATCACTCGCGCGTCGCCATCTATAATGAAAGGGATAGGAGGGGATATTAAGGAAAGCGATCATAAATTCAAAGTCGACTAGATTCGAAGTTAATTTTTATTGCTTATATATATGCTATATTTCATAGATGGAAATTGAATGAGTAGACGGTTATCTCCCGCTAGACAAGCCCCAAAACACTTCACATCAGACGGTAGTGACGACCCGCTTGGGCTCAATAACAAGCGAGTACTCCCAATTGGTACCCACAAAAACCTGCCCAAGATTAACATAAAGTCCCCCCACTGAAGTAATGTAACATAGTTGGTCCGCCAATAAAGGCGGAGAGACGGCACACGGCGGGTTTATTTAGTGGGTGAGGGCCCCACACTACCCTATTCGTTGCCCCGAACGATGGGGTGTGCGGATAGGAACATTTTTTCCCGGCTTAACAAAAAAACAAAAAAAAAAAGTTAACATAAAGTCAAATGAATGTTGTAGTTGACTTAAGTCAATCTCTACTCCCTTACTTTACCATCGCTTTACAAAAGAGGGTTGACATAAGGCAGGCATGTTTTCGCGTCTTGTCGTTTAATGTAACCAAAACCCTTGGCTGATCTGATTCTAGCATAACAGACGACATGTGGTATGCTGTGCCGGCACGCTGATGATAAGCAGTAACAGTTGCTCATGGACTTTGATAACATAGCTGGTAACATCAGGAGCACAGTCAAGTCGCTGTCTTTCAATTTATGCCCTGAAATACCCCCACAACCAACAGCAGTACTGTGTTAAGTCAGAATAATGCTTTTTGGGAGTATGGTTCGCCCCCAGTTTATATTGATACTCGTAACTATGAATGTTATGGTTTTCAGGTTTTTTAATGCAGATCCATGTAGGCCTGAGCTCCATAATGATTCGAATTCTCAAGAGGATCTCACTTCAGACAAACAAGAAGGTAAGCACACATGTATTTTTTTTTCAGGAGCTATACCTGTCCTAGGCTCAACGTGGGAGAGAGAGCATATATCAAAACGAAAATAATGTTACTTATTTATCATCACGCTATCTCCATTGGGGGGTAGGCAGAGAGAGCAGAGTGCCAAAAGGCTCTATTCTTGCATACATCGCTGGCTTCCTCAACATTCATAATTCTCTTCATACACGCTCGCCGATTTCGGGGACTTTTGACTCCACCTTCCACATGACCCATTTGGTGAAGATAGGTAGTCTTGGCCTTCCTCTGCACTTAAATCCTTGAGAATAATCTTTTAGACACTTAGGTAAGAAACAATCATTCCCAAGTTAATAAAATAATAATGCCCTTTATACCAATGGTTAGCTTATTATTAATGTTTAGGGCGCATGGTGGTTTGTTTAGTACTTTGTAGCTAAAGATCTTGTTGTCTTCCTGGTCGACAAGGTATGTTTATTTAATATTCCAAAATGTTACAGATGAACAGAATTACGGCTGCCTATCATTCCATTGCCAGCGTTGCTCTGATGCCATCGGCAAGGCTATGAAGGAAGTGGGTGCTTTGATGGATTCCTTCTACAACGCCGTCTCTCTGTACCCATCTAGTAGAAACATGACGGTGGAACACCCTCAGATCGCTACACCAGCCTTCAATAACAGGATTAAGGTATATATTAATAATGGATTGGGTTTTTGAAGTGAAAACTTACATAGGAAGGTTTGGATAGGGAGTAAATTCGTGTAAGTCGTCATCGACATGGTCATGTGACGTGTTAACGATAACACCATTTAAACCCTTTGAAAATAAATATAATTGTTGCTCAGAATGACGATGGATGTTAGAACCCGATAAATATAAACAGTTTTGATTTACAAGTTTTAATTTAAGATCAAATAATTAATTTGGATATCCAAAAATAACAACTGTTTATTTATAGTTTTAAGTTTTCACTTCTGTCGGCAGTCCTCATGACTGCTTTGAATTTTTATTGTTTTATTGTTTATAATAGCGCAAGTGCCACGGCCTATCTCAAGTGGTAACCGCTGGTCATGTATTTAAGAATACTGCCAAGCCGCTGCTTGCTGTTTCTTAGAGAATATTCTCATTCCCACTCTATCATTCTTATTCACCATCTGCTTTCCCGGAAGTATGCAAGGCGCGAGTGATGCCTGTAGTTAGCGTGTATACTATACTAGCTGAGCCTGCGGCTAAGCTTACGTAGAATTCAGTTAGTTATTAAAATTTGGTTATTTTCGACAATACCTACTCGGTTCTCGTCGTAACGTAAATATGTAAGACCAATTGATATACTATCAACAACGTGTATAACCATATTTCAAGCAATAAATTTATTTTTTTATATCTGGTGGATGATCTCAGCCCTCGACCCAACCTGCACCTGCTCTGGTTTTTTCTTTCTACTTGGCTGCTAAAGGTCCTAGCGTTGTTAAATAGTCTAGAAAGAATATATAGAGTACTAGCTGACCCGACGAACTTCGTACCGCCATTTTTTTTTCTGTCAATATTTTGTAATTACCTAATTAATAAAAAATACGTGATAAAAACTATCCTATCTTAGGCACGCCAGCAAAACATACATTTAAACAAAAACAACTATAAGGTTGTCTGTAAAGTCGGCTTACGGACGATAATTTTACGTCATATATGTCGATATGATTGTATAGATGCGTCACAAGCCAAACGCTTAGGCAGATCGTGCCTCTCTATCGCTTGTCCCTCAGAATTATATATAATAGACAGAGGGCAAAATATTTTTCAAATCCGACTGTTTATGTATTACACAGTAAAGCGCTTAAATTAACTCTTCAGCTTTATTATAGTAGTATAGATTGAAAAAAAAAATCTAAACGTTTGTGTTTATTGAAACGCTGACCTGAAATGTGTTACTTGTTCGTACAGGCCATGTGTCTATGGTACAACACAGCTCTCCACATACGCATGAAGATGTTGCTGATGCGCCGGATGCTGCGGTCCATCCGTCTAAAAAGTCAGCGCAGATTGCAGCAGAGGACGTCCACAGACTCAAACATGGAGAGGTATTTGCCAACTATGTTTAAGTCCCACGTAATAAGGAGCGAGCCTATTGCCGTCTTACGGACACATTCCCAAACTCCGGGCTGCCACTGACAATTTTTCTTTTTATGAATAAGCTTAATAACACTGTCCGACCCGGGGACCGAACCCGAGACCTCATGGTCAGTAGTCGCTTACACTACCGCTGCACCACAGGGGCGCTTCAATCCATATTCGTATAAACTCTAGTTGCAGCGATCAAAGCGCTTTTAGGTCGCGCAATGCGGCTAAAAAAATACTACAAGGTTGACATAAGCACACGGCTATCTGATAGTAAGTTGTCACCATATCCTAAACAATACTAGAAGCATAATATTGCACGTCTCATAAGCGAAACGTTGAGGTGGGTACTACTGTCATTTCACGCAAAACAACTGATATTTTCAACTTAAAATGTCTCAATTTATCATATATTGCAGTTGTAAAATAATATATACACACACATATCAAGAAAAAGCACAATTTTTAACTCTCATGATATTTTGAGCCGTGTGGGGCCGGCATCGAGAATAGCTCCACCCCGTCTCTTCCTATGGGAGGCGTAAAAGCCGACTAAGGGATTACCAGGGGACCGGGCAGCAGCGTTCCCCTGTGTACTAAAAACATCCACTGCGATCGCCAACCCGCCTGCCAAGCGTGGCGATTATGGCAGTACCCCCTAGGGGAGGCCTATGTCCAACAGTGGACGATGAAAGGCTGATGGATGGATGGATATTTTGATGCCATTTTTGTTATTTAAACTAGTTAAAAAACTGTTTAAAAAAGTTCTCTCTTGGACGTCCGTGTGTCTGTATGTGCGGATCCTGTATATTATCAAGATAACGACCGAAATAACACGCTTCAGTATAATTAGGAATGGCATGTGGCAGGCAAGCATACAGCCCACCTGATGGTAAGCGGTTACCTTAAGCGATAGCAATACGATAGTAGGAGCACCTACCGTTGTTTCTTGCTGGTCTTATGTAAAAGGGTGGTTCTTCCCCCATCGAGGTGGCTTATTCGTGCTTTGAATAAGTAAAGGTTTACTACTGACATATATTGCTAAATCTATGGTAAAGGATATAATATGTCAGGATTCGTGTCTCAAAACATCATGTACTTATTTTCACCAGGCAATCTTCAGAATCCCGGCCTAGTCATGTTCGCTTCGACTTGCCTACAAACCCATCAGATTCTAGTGGAAGTGACTCTGCACACTCGGATATCAAGGAGGGGTCACTGAACTACGTCAAGGAAGAGAAGGTAGAAGAGGCGAGTGAGGACAAAGAAGACCAAGGGAAAGACGATACGGATAATAGTGGGGTCGATGTCAGAAGTAAGATGTTTTATTGTACTTTGTTAGCTGTGGATTCAGATGTGTGCCATGTACAATTAAGGAATTCTCTATGGTTTTTAAAGAACTATAGCTATGTATTGTACAACTAAATTGAAATACCTATCCCTTAAAGTAAGCTATGAAAATTGATGTTTTCGTGACTTGAGCACACACTGGTATTGCTAGCGTCTGTATGCTACCGTAACCACTTACCACAAGGTAGGCTGTATGCTTGTTTGGCACTCAGTAGTATAAGAAAATGTTGAGTCCACAAGCGAGTATGCCTAGTGATCTGATCTTTGCCTACTTCAAAGTGAAGTTCCTTAATAATATCCTCGACTATATAATCGAATTCCTATACTATTGACTTCATTAACAAAGCGCGAAAATGTGAAATCGAAAACAGACACGAGCAGGATTTGAAACTGCATCTCCTGGAATATTGTCCCGGATGCTTTGTCTTGGGTCTCCAAAAATGCAAGCTTTATAATATTGAGGAGACGGCTACCCTCAAAGTTCTGAAGACCAATCTCGAAATATGTTTTTAGATGTCTCCGGCACAGATACTCCAGAAATAGTGATCTCAGATAATTACGGCACTCACGAGTCGACGGAGAGTGGTTACGGGTCTAGCGTCGGTAATGTCTGTGACTCAGCACCCTCTAGCGACACCTTCGACCATGATACCCTGGAGGAACTCACGCACTTACGTCTGCTAGACAAGTGCAACGTGTCTTTGTACAGGTAGGATACTAGTTATGCTGCATGGATATAGTTTACAAAATATGTATATAAAAAAATTAAAACGAGGTCTAAAAGACTTTATTTAGGTTAGTGTAATTTGTTACAAATACGTTGTTTTGACTTTGAACTATTGAGCATTATTCTGTCTGTTTCCTTATTTTTTCTTTTTTTGGCAGTGTGCTTATTTAAATGATACTGAATTTAAGTGATATATTTCTAATTGCTGAAAATCAGCGTTTGCAATGTTAAAAAACATTGCTGCATACTTAGCAATGCCCTTTTCTGCCACATCAAAATATTTCATTGTTTTTTTCTTGTAAGTGGTATAAGACATTTGTTTTATTTTTAGTTTTTATTTTTTATTAATAAACATCTTACAAAACAATTATCAACTTACAATCTTAAAACCACTAAGGTTTGTCTAGATTGCAGTAACATTCTGCACAGTAAAAACATAAAAAGAAACAGTATTCATACGAGTACATGATAATTATATTGAAAAGTCTACCCACATTTTTTTTTAATCAAATCTAAGTCCATTGCAGTCACATATTGTATAGTGTATTTTTCTTAACTTGTCCTAAGACGTAAACAAACCGTACTGGGTACGAAAATCATGAGTTTTGGCATCAATCCGAAACATTACCTAAGTTATGAGCGTCTTGATTATTACACTTGATATTACACACACATACACCAAAAATTGCTTCATATTAACTATTCAAACCACAATTATTTTCATAAAATGTTTAAAATATCAGAATCCATTTCAACAGATAAAAAATGATCATCTCTATTTAACATTTCTAAATCCTAGATTGTCTTTGGATCGTTGGGATGCGAGAAGCGAGTGAATGATTCTGACCAGTGAGTGAACTGTAACTATCATTTATAGAGCATTATAAAATTATTATTATAAAATTAACCTGACTAATAAATCAGATTTTATTTTTATTGTATTGTTATAGTAATGTAGTATTGAAATTATTTGGATAACAAATCCCAAACATAGACTAAAACTATTATTTGACAAATAATTTTTTTAGCCGGCCAACTGGCGGTTACTTCCCATCACGTCTCACGCTCGGACCAATAATACACTGGACGGCTTAGCTTTAATATTACACTTCAGTGTGGCTATTACGCTACGGCTACGGCTATTCGCCCTAAATGTGGCAAAAATTAAATGAAGATCGCAATATATTTTTTACCACTATCTAAATAAATCACTAATTGATTAATATCGATCACTGATTATTCTGATTAATATTGTGAATGCAAAATTAGTTGAGAGTTTAGAGATAATAAACTCTCACAAAATTGTAACGTAACCATGTAAAAAAGGTTTTATTTTTATATGTTCAACACTAATTCTGCAACATCACGTAGTTATTAGTAAATGTATTATAGCGATTTCACATCGGATATTGTGATAAATATTTTTTTTATTGTTTTTTTTTTATTTACTTTGGGGACTTTTATGGAACATGGTTATGCCAGTCTCATTGTACTCTTCTTAACTAATAACAATCATAATCTAATTTAAGCAGCAGGGAGGAGCTGCTCAGAAGCAACCACCATCTCTTATACCCTTCTTGCAGCAACTGAAGCGGGTTCTGCCAGAATGGATTGGATAATACCCACATTGCTTCTAATCAGCCCAAACTCTCTCAGCAACGCTTCCCTATTACTCCGGTTCCTATCACACTCCACTAACAAATGATGCATGTCATTTGTTAGTGGTGGAGCCACATCACATATCTCACATTTGTGTGAGGTGCATTTTTTTAACAGAAACGCATACTTTGCCGATGGATAGTGACCGGAACGGGGTCTAACAATTTTTAAATATTGCCTGTTAATTATGACATCACCGGACCAGGGGCTACGAAAGATTGAGCACTGTATGATTTTATACCAAATACCTTTTTCTCTTGCTCTTAAATCAAAATATTCCTGCCATATATCCCAAAATTTCCTTTTGTATCTAGGAATTACTTCGCTGTAATGAGGAAATATTTCATAGTATGTCCCACTCGAAGATGCTGATTTAGCAAGTTGGTCTGCCTTTGCCTTACCCCCAATTCCGATACATCATGGGATCCATTGCAGTCTCAAATTGACCCGCCTCGGTTGAAAGTCGTGATTTTTCAATGCTTCAAAGGCTCAAATTAATAAAAGAAAATAAAAATAACTTATTGTTTTATTTCTTTCTATAGGGCAGATGATTTTCAGAAATTATTTCTTTGATCATGAAAATCATTCAGTCACAAACTTTATTTGTTCACTCGTTCGTTCGATAATGTCCCGACGCTATCAATTGTCTTTGGTTACTAGGACGCCATTTCTGTTTACGTAATAAGACCAGTTAGAAAAATACACTATAGGGTATGATAAATAATGTTTTGTGCGGTGAGTAAACTACAGTTTGTTTATAAAATATGTTTTAAATTTTGATTTTAGATTTTCTTTTGTTATAATCTATTTTAAAGATGAATCAAGTTCATTAATTATTTTAAGGTATAGTGTTTAGCTCCTAGTGTTTACTAATTGTATTTGGTATGAAAATAAATTTATCTTTCTTTCTTTCTATTAATGAAGAGTGGACATTTTAATTGGTAATTAAAATACTAGTATGTTGTTATAGGGATTACCACCGTGAAATTCTCAAGACCCAGGGTGTGCGTCGTTGTATGATGTTCATTTATAAGATGCGGACACATCTCCTCGATAAAGTCTACTTGACCCTGGAACCGCCAAATGTAAGTCTTCATACTCTGCTTAGTAAATGCTGGTATATGTTATAAATAATAATTCGCGGGAATTACAAAAGTGTTCCATAAGCTTCTGGCCGGGTTCTTCTCATATTATTGAAGCACTTGATATGTTCGGACATTGTGAACACAAAGGGCGAAAAATCGCGTTGTATGATTTTAAATTTTAGTAAATATGCTTGGACCTTCAGTACAATGAAATATATCTGATAGATATTGTAGGTGAAACATAATACATTAGGAAGGTGTTGATGAATTTGATAGTTCCGAGCAAATGTCACAATAGGTTAGTTGGCAAAGCGTTTGGAACGGATATCCAGGAGCGCAGGCTCCAATTCAATTGGCAGACGTGCCACGGCCCACCTAATGCTAAGTGGCAACCGTCGCTCATGGACTCAACTATACCAAGAGTATAGTCAAGCCGCTGCGCACCATTTCATTTCTCACATGTGAAATGAAAGAATAAACGGCTATCTTCTGCTACAGTCAAAACACACTGACGTACTTCATGACCGGTCACACAGGAGACGGTGGTACCGACCCGTTCGAGCCCGATAGCAAGTATGTACTCTCACTTAGTACCCAGCCCTACCACCAGTAATGCAATGGGTGATAATTGCTCACATCCCTTAGTCGCCTTATAAGACACCCGCGAGAAAGGATGGGATGGTGACACTTGTATTCTTAGTCCGTCACCATACATCTATCCATCAGCCTTTCGTCGTCCACTGCTGTACATAGGCCTCCCCAAAATGGGGTTTTACCATAATCGCCACGCTTGGCAGGCGGGTTGGCGATCGCAGTGGATGTTTTAACGCTGCTACCCGGTCCCCCGGTAATCCCTTAGTCGGCTTGTACGACTGCCATAGAAAAAGACGGGGTGGAGCTATTCTTGGTGCCGGTCCCACACGGTCAAAAACTTGTAGCTATCATTTTCAATGTACTTTATGTTAAAGTACAAATTATTTGCGAATAAGGAAAAAGAGATTTTTTGTACTAGCGGGAATCGAACCCACGTCTTTTCCAATCCGGGGAAGTGCTCTAAGCCACTGAGCTATAGTACAGGTCTTTCGACCATCCCAATCTCCTTATCTACTATATACTTTAAAAAGTGGCGGCGCATGTCAAATGCTAAAAAATATAGATCAAAAAAGTACTTTATGTTGTGAAAGTATATATACCCAGAGTCGTATCTATCTCCTTATACCAACTTTTATCAAAACCTGGTCAGTCGTTTAGATGGACATAGATACATCTTCTTTTCACGTACTTTCGCATCCTATTAATATTACAAACGTTAAAATTTGTATATAATATATTTCTATGTTTGTTACTAAATCACTCAAAAACGGCTGAACAGATTGGGGTAAACTTTGGCTTGCAGATGTTTTATTACATGGATTAACACATAGGATACTTCTTTTACTGGAAAAATGTTAGGTTCCTTTGGGATTATGTAAAAAACTAAGTATGGGACATATCCACTTGAAAGTTGGTTTAGATGGGCCCAGCTTCTGGCTGTGGCGGAGCTACTGTTCGAATCTAATTTGTAATACGAGTAGAATATAGAGAAAATACGTGATAATAGAGGTTTTCTTTTACCAGGCTATCAACCCTGATACTCCTATCGCAGAAGACGAAGAAGAAGTGTTCGACAATGAAGAAGATATGAAAGATGAAAACGAACAGTCGGATTCACAGGACGAGGATGAGATGAAGACTTATGAGCTGAGGCGGTTTGTAAATGATTAATTTAATTAAATTGCCTATGTAGGTAGGTTCTAATCTATAGCATATAGTTATACAGTAGGTTCTAATCTATAGTATACATCGTGACATTTCAATAGGTATCCAAAAATTAGGAGGGGGTTCAGAATCGATAACCCTATCGATCTCTGAAAAAAAAGCACAAGTTTTTTTTATTGATATTGTCCACTGAGAAAATACAGAACGCTTGGACATCGCACTTACGTAAATCAGTTAATTAATAAAGTAAACAGATAAATATGACCTTACTAACGCACACAAACAAACGCTACCTACTCACGCGCATTCAATCACCTAAAATAACGGTGTCGTATTCATTCTTCAGTAAGTTTGTAACGTACAACCCGCTCCGCAACCCGCACGTCCCACTGGCCCTTAGTGGCCAAATTTTACTATTTACTTAGTGCCCTCTCCCCGCGCGGCCGAGGGGGAACAGTGTACCTGTAGGTAGGTTAAATACGATACGTACGGCTCCAGTTGACCGTAATATTGCGTAAGCGCGGGGTGCTTATTCATCCGTTTATTTTGATTATTACAATGGCTAATTATACCAACCGTGAGTACTATGAAATGGTAAGATGTTACATTTTAAGTGGTGAAAGTTTACGTAGTGCACAAAGACTACGAAAATGATAGTTTACCACGTTTACGAAGACAGGGCATTGATGGGCAAGTACCTAATCGGCGAATAATTTTGGCGGCAAACCAAAGATTATTAGACTATGGACAGTTTACTACTCCTTCACATGCTAGTAATCGAGGAGCTCATGCCCGGATAAGTGCAAGAGTGGAACAAGCTGTGTTCGAGTTTTTTTAAGCGAAACCCTCGTGCTAGTACTAGAAAAGCGGCCAGACAAATCGGCGTAAGCTGCCATTACATATGGAGCTTACTGAATTCTTCAGGACTTCATCCGTATCACTATCAACCATTGCAAGTTCTGCATGAGAATGATGGACCTCCTCGGATTCGGTTTTGCGAGTGGTTGTTACGAAATATTGACAGAGTGAACATTTTGTGGACTGATGAAGCGTTATTTATACGAGTAGGGTTGTACAACAGCCACAATAAACATTACTGGGTAGCCACTAACCCCCATGTTATCAAAGACAGCTATCATTAAGTGCGGTTTAGCGTTAATGTATGGGCAGGAATTATCGGTAATGTGATCGTGGGGCCATACTTTATCGAGGAACGTTTAACAGGTGTTCATTATTTAGAAATGTAACGCGGTGTTATTGATAACTTTATGGACGATGTACCTCTAGCACTTCTAAATAATTTGTATTACCAGCACGATGGCGCTCCGCCCCACTACGCAAGTGCAGTGCGTGGTTTTCTAAACAGACAATATGGTGATAGGTGGATTGGATGTGGAGGCCCTGTCCCTTGGCCACCAAGATCTGGAGATCTGGAAGATCTCACTCCCTTGGACTTTTATTTTTGGGGTGAAATTAAACGGCGTATTTATGTCGAGGAGGCCACTAGTTATCAAGACTTACAAAATAAAATATTAAGTGCGTTTAGTGAAGTAAAAGGTGATATTCGGACGCTTAGTTTATTAAAAAACAATTTAAGAAAACGTGCACAATTGTGTATTGCGAGAAATGGACTCCATTTTGAACAATTATTAAAATATCAATGAATAATAATAGTACATTTAAAAAATACGAATACCTATGACTAGGTAAGTAAAATCATTGTAAATAGCTGATTCCACTTTTTTAAATACGCCCTAACAGAACACAATGTAATTTAGCATACCCATGTCCAGTAGGTAGTAACCTAGTCGTAAAGTATGTAATTTTTTTTTTAATTATTTAATGTTAGTTGTCATTATGAGTGTCATGACGGTCCCAAGCCCGCTTAAGTATGAAGGAAAAATTGGAGTCAATGTAGGCATCTAGCAATGTATCAAAACGGCAACGTAGCATCGGGGCGCGCGAAGTAGGTACATTGTGGTACAATGTTTTATCTTTGTGTGTAGGTAATAAAACATTTTGAAATTTGTGCGAGTTCGCTTTCATTCATAAACATGAAAGGAAACCATAATTACGCTACTTTTTGGGATATTTTAAAATGCCTGTAAAACTGATTATATTGAACTTTTTTAAATATTATAAATGAAAGTATGTTTACACTGATGTCTAGTATCTAACATAAAAAAGTGGCTACCGTTTTACATGTCACCCGGTATATACAGTAGGTTCTAATCTATAGTATATATACAGTAGGTTCTAATCTATAGTATATATACAGCAGGTTCTAATCTATAGTATATATACAGTAGGTTCTAATCTATAGTATATACAGTAGGTTCTAATCTATAGTATATATACAGTAGGTTCTAATCTATTGTATATATACAGTAGGTTCTAATCTATAGTATATATACAGCAGGTTCTAATCTATAGTATATATACAGTAGGTTCTAATCTATAGTATATATACAGCAGGTTATAATCTATAAAAAAAAAGGTCATAAGGCAAAAAATATTAGTAATATGGATTCTGTAACTGTGTGCGCCCTATCTATAATGTAGTAGATTCTCTCCGCGGCGCCGACTGCGTGGACTCCAGAATATAAATATTTCACTATACGGCATAATAAATATCTGTCCATCAATATATTCTCTGATGTGGTATTTCCCTGGTCCACCATTTCTCTAATCAAATCTTCTTATAGAACAACTGCTTTCCTGAAATATTGACTGGTTATTTTGCTCGTTCAGATACGGCTGCTGGTCCGAAGAATGTCTATCTATGCGTCTACCATCGTATCGGTCGCACTTTCTGCTCCTAAGTAGTATCTGCATGGAGGCTGTTCACGACTACCTCTCATTCCGGCTGGAGTCCAGGCCTGAACATCCCAGCTGCCTTACTGTTAAACAGGTAAACTATATTTTTTTAAAAAACATTGAAACTGTTTTGAAATAATGATAGGAGTGCTCGTTGTGACGTTCACTTGGGGAGGCCTATGTCCAGCAGTGGACGTTGAAAGGCTGATGGATTGGATGGATTGGATTGGAGTGATTGTGGGATTACATGACAATTTTACATTGATTTTATTGTGATATTTTGTCTTCACTTTTATAATTCTTTCAAAATTTAATATCCGTAACCAAAACTATCCGAAACTAGCGGGTAGTCCGAAATAATTTCATATTATTAACCATATCCGAAACATACATATACATTTATTGTCACACAATTTTCCCGTAGGGGTAGGTAGAGACCACTTCCCTCCACTTGCTACGATCCTGACACACATCTTTTGCTTCATCTAGTTTCATCGGCGCTTTCATGCATGCTCGTCGGTTACGAGTACTCTTAACCTGATCTTTCCGAAGAACGTCTCCGATCTGGTTATAATACGTTCGCCTAGGTCGGCCTTTACCAACTTGCCCATTCATAGTCGCCTCGTATATCTCTTTCGTTAATCTTCTTTTATCCATCCTCTCTAAGTGTCCGAACTACCTAATCATTCCTTTCTCTATTTTTGTCACTACATCTTCTTTCACACTACAGCGTTCTCGTATCACACTATCCGAAACTGGTATAATATTATTTCTATATCCGTATCCAAATCCGATATTTCATATTCATAAGATCCTTGCGACATAAGCCATTTATGTATCAATGTAGTGTTCTTTGTTTTAATTGAAAGTACATACATGTATTACATTTCACCGGCGCCCAGACAGCATACAAAACATTATTCAACATAATGTAGAATATGATTGTTCCAGTTAATCCACGAGCTCCGCGAAGGCCTCGATATTTCGTCTGAGATGCGCGCGGACTTCGCAAGGCACGTGCGTGCCGCCCTGGCTGGTCGGCCAGCTGACCCTAAGGCGGCCAAAGACCTGCTACTCCTGGCCAGGACTTTTGATGACACAGTCGAGACCATGCTGAAGGTATATTAAAATTGAAGTTTTCCATTAGGAATAAGAAGATAATTTGGGATTAAGTCACATAAGCAATATTATTATCCATAACAATATTATATATCTATGTTACTGCTTATCCATTGGAGAGTAAAGGCATGAGTTTTAAATTTAGTAGAAATTTCTTAAAATTTAGTATACTTATTTTTTTTTTTTACTGAACACTAAATAAAAGCTTCTCTAAATTTTGTAGAATTTTTTTTAGAATTATTCTTTGTCTTCGTCTTTCGTCGAAAGTTAGTTCAATAATTGAATACGATATGGATTTAAACTCGGTCGCCACCTCAATATCACAGCGAGTTATACTCGTATGGTATTTAACTCGAGATTATCTATACAAATAAATAAAATTGAAATATCTGTTTGTAATGTCTAACTTTAAATAATAGCTTTTTACCATATGAATATTACATGAAAGTATATAATTATTAAAATATTTGTCTGTCTGTTTAGAATAAAGTATTCTTTGAAACGGCTGGACTGATTTGGACGGGACTATGTTATAAGGAGTAACATAGCCTTCTTTTATTTTGTAAAAGTATTTAGGTACAAAGTCGCGGGTGATAAATATAATGCTATGTATATCATTAGCTTGCCATAGTTGATTGGAATGCAATATATATTACTAATAATAATCATCACCATGTGATATTTTCCAGCAATACCTGTCATACTTGACGACGATGTCGGAGACAGAGCTGATGCCCCGCGCCAGACTGCAGGCGGAGTGGGCCTTCACCGCGCAGCTCGCCGGCCGCATCAAGTGCGCCGCTGTGCTGGCTCCGGTCACCTTCTCGTGAGTCGTTACATTTTGTTCTTTTGTAACGGCAGATGAGCCAGGGCTCTGGTTAGGGATCAATCCCAGTCGCTGTTTTCAGTTAACATAAACTAGTACGTTTTATTATCACCAGTTTCCAGCTAGTTGATATGACGTAATAAATAGAGTTTAACAAAACATTGTTAGAGAGAAAATCTTTAAATAACCCGTCTTTGAAATGGTACGATTTTTCCGAATACTATGTTTTACAGTAGGCCATTTTTCATAACCATTGTTAGAAGGCCCGAGCAAGATTCACACGCTAGAAGGTGATACGTGCCTGAGACTAGCTTTTGCCTCACAGAACAGATAAGAGAAGTTAGAAGGGCCTTGTGGGCGGGGCAGGCGCGCCGCGTTTATGAGCAACACTCATATGTCAACCGAAATTAGCTTTACCGGCCAACAGTCGCGCTTTTATTGCAACAAAGTAGGAAACTCCGCGAAAAAAATTGAATTATGCCGTCTTGCGCTATTGTAACGTGTCGGAAAAGAAGTCAGATGTGTAGTGTAGAACGTGAAGGGATTTCTTTTCACCGGTAAGTACATAAACCTTAAAATATAAGTGATATTTGTAATTATTAAAATAGTATTATGTAGTTTGTAGACAAAAACGACACGATCGCAAATTATACATTGCGTGCAATACATGCGTACCATCTTGTACTACGTGAGCGATCGCGCTATGTATTGCGTTCTTTGCGAGAGTCGCGTGAACCGAGACAAAGCTTGAATTCCACGAAGTCCATGCGTATCGATAGTGCTGTACCAAGTTGTAAACATTGTCGATATAATGAATGTATGGAAATGATTATTATCAGTAATATTGTAATTAAAATGACTTTGTTTATTACCAACAATGATTGTTAATTGTGGTTATCAATTTAATTCAATGAATAGGGTTTTTGTCTAAAAGTGTGTGTGTGACTTTCTGTTTCGGAATAATTAAGGTTAAGTAAGAATTTTTGCAGTGTCAATGAAAACATACATTTTAATTTTTATTTTTAGGTTTCCAACAGATCCAGATATAAGAAAATTGTGGATTGAGGCAACTAGAATTGAATGGATACCTACTAAATGTAGCACGATTTGTTCTAAAAACTTTGCAGAAAATGATTACATAACAAAAAAGTCAGGAAAAAGATACTTAAAACCAGGAGTGTCTCCGCACAAATATATTGTTACGTTTTCTTCAGTAAGTAGTTTGTAATATTATATTCTATAAAACTATTGGTGTTTTTGCGTACTAATGTCATTTTAATAAATGACGACAGGCATCGTAGCTCAGTCGGTAGCAACACTGCCTCCTGAGCGAGAGGTCGTGGGTTCGATTCCCACTCAGGACAAATGTTTTTGTGATGGACATAAATGTTTGTATTGTGTCAGGGTGTTTTCTATGTAATCTGTATGTATTTACAAAAAAAGTAATATATGTATTTTATCCGTTATTCTGGTACTTTGGTAGTTTGGGACTAGATGGCGTTGTGTGGTTGTCCGTGGATATGTATTATTATTACTACCTACACCTTATTAGGAGATACAGACGTGGCACTTATGTAACAATATATCATCTAGACCATCTTTTCTGGACATTATTATATGAAACCGTGGATATGTATTATTATTACTACCTACACCTTATTAGGAGATACAGACGTGACACTTATGTAACAATATATCATCTAGACCATCTTTTCTGGACATTATTATATGAAACCGTGTTTATTGGGTTTTATCACCTATAAAGCTGAAAATTCGTGATTGAAATAGATTTGAACGATGAAAATTTAAGGTAATTTTTTCGGTACTTTTATGCTTCTCTAATTACTGGAAAAACATTTTTTTTTAACAGTCATCACTAGCATCTAACAGCGGTAGCGTAACACAAGCTGTATCTACCAGCGATACCGTAACACAAACAGCATCTACCAGCTACTTAACACAGGCTGCATCCAGCATGGACGGAACAACCAGTCCAAATAAAGTAATACAATTTTAAAATATTTATGCTGATCTGATACCTAAATTTACCATAAAAAAAATCTTTACAAGCAATAGTTAGTGTAAAATAATCACATCACTTTTCTTGTGAACAAACATTATTATTCTACATTAACAGAGTCCATGAAGGATCGAAATATAGTGGTAAATAAGTATTTTTTTACCACCACCACAAAATTTTAAGATTATAAGATATTCCTGTAGAGAATAAATAAATAAACAAAATTGATTACATCTGTAAAAAAAATAAAAACTCTTGACGTGATAATATAATAAGCCCACCAGTAACAGTCACAAATACCCTCTGTACTAGTTATAATAATTTTAATATTAGATGTGCTAACACATTTAATAAATAATATATTTTTTTTTTGTTTAAAGCAAAAGTTATCACCTACAAACGCATCAACACCTAGAAAGAGAAAACTGCAAAACATCATTAACAAAAAGGTCATTATAATTAAGAAGTAGAGATTACAAATCAAAAGAATACAAGCTCAGAATAGAAGACTGAAAAGAAAAATTAACATTTTATTAATTTTCGTCGAAGACAATCTTCAAATGGTTTCTGAAAATAATGATGAAGATATACCTTTGTTTTTCCAAAATGTTTCTGATTTTAGTAAACAGATTATTAGCCACATCGCGGGTTACATAGCACACATTTTAATTAAGAAAATTGATTGCGATATTTGTTTTGGAGCACTATTGTCAAATGAAATAAATTCAGAACATAAATTTATAGTAGCAAAAGATAAAGGGGGTCTCTTATACCCTTCAAAAGAACTGATACTAATCTGTAAAACGTCCGAAGCAGTTATCAAGATTTACACCGACTATCTTCGTAACATTAACAAATATATGTTGACAACCAAGATTTTGCGCTGCTTCGTCGGAACCGAATTATTTAGCGACATTAGTAATCAGGTTGGATTATATCCTACTTCGAGCCATGTTACAGACCTAACTAAAGCTATTATAGAAAAATATATTAATGTAAGATGGCACTTTATTCTAAAAAAATCGAATTTAAAAGATAGCAAGCGCATGTTACGTATTATTTCAGGGACAATAATAAAATTAGCAATGTAATGTCAATGATAATCATTATTAAAGTACTTTTGTATGTTTCCTAGTGTCATTTATTTACATATTAATCTTAATCCATGTGTTTCTATGCATGAATGACGTTTATTACGGCATGGCACCGGTGATTTTTTTCAACTTTCGGTCGAAATTCACAGGCTAATTCACATGCAATTATTTAAATTATATTATCATCATCATCTTCCTGTCCTGTTGCCATCATCTGGGGTCGGCGCAATATGTCTTGCTTTAACACACGCTTAGATTTGGCAGTATTTTACGGCCGGCCGCCTGCCTGACGCCTACCCTCCTTGGGACGGTTGTCGTTGACCAAAAGCGCTGGATGAAAGTGGCCTAGGTCTAAATTTTTGCTCTTAGTGGGCTTTTATGACATCCACGAGCTATTTAAAGGTTGGTAGATATTCGTTGGCGCTACTACACAGCTCATTACATCGCAACATAATTCCATCCATCCATCAGCCTTTCATGGTCCACTGCTGTACATAGGCCTCCCTAAAATGGGGGTTTTGCTATAATCGCCACGCTTGGCAGGCGGGTTGGCGATCACAGAAGATGTTTATAGTAAACAGGGGAACGCTGCTGCCCGATCCCCCGGTAATCCCAATCGCCACGCTTGGCAGGTGGGTTGGCGATCACAGATGATGTTTATAGTACACAGGGGAACGCTGCTGCCCGATCCCCCGGTAATCCCTTAGTCGGCTTATACGACTCCCATAGGAAGAGACGGGGAACACAACATAATTATGACCTAAAAATGCAATTAGACAATACGAAATAAAATTTGAATTTTGTGACTACATCGGATGTTCCCCCTTAATTTGACATTAGATATTATTTATATGTACATATTTATAAGGTCTACACTATTCGTACCCCGTCCTCCTCTCGAAATCATAGCGGAAAAATGCAAAGACTAAAGTAATAAAGTTACAGAAATTTTATCGATATCAATAATCGACCTTTTAGTCACCCTAACGTGTATGAGAAATAAATTGCTTAATGCGTCTGTGTGAGTGTACGTCAAACGCAGTATTTGCCTTAGTGTGACAATCAATAGTAAACTCGCGATCTAAGTGTGTGTGGTTTATTTGTGTGCGTAATGCGCGTACGTATGCGTCTCTTGCTTGTAGTGGAGTTAAAGAGTGGGAGACAAGCGGCGACGCGCGTTCTAATACAAATCTGAAACTATTTCCTTTCTAACCTCTTATTCTGTTCTGTGTTTTGCCTTATGACCGACCGTCAAGCACCTTGGTATGAATTGGTGTTAGTGGGAGATAGATGTCCATTCATTTCTCATCCACCAAATAAAATGGTGAGCAGCAGTGTTGTCACTTACCATCAGCCAAGGTGTAGCTCGTCAGCCACCATAAGCAATATAAAAAGTCTTATATATATATCATCCCTGTCAATTCCAATTCTTGATTCATAGGCTATTTTCCCGCCTATAGTGATTTTGGTTCATATCCAACCATAGAATATACAATAATGCATAAAGTAGATTACCACTTGCTTTATTGCCTATTGCTATTACGACTGTCAAAAAAGGGAATGATTTAAGAGTATGTCTGTTTAAATAATTTAAGTCTAATTAATATGAACTTATTTTTTCACAGAAATATCACATGCAATCAACTGAATAGATTGTTGAAACAATTCGAAATGATCAAGGCTGATGAAGATATAGACCCGGATAGGTAAGTCGAATCTATATCATACAATATTATGATAAACCTGGTATTATTTTAAACACAAAGTGAAAAATGTGAAATCGAAAATAACAGTCAGCAAAGCTTTGCTCAGCAAAGCATCTGGACGGTATCCAGGAGATGCAGGTTCAAATCCTGCACGTGACTGTTATTTTCGATTTCACATTTTTCACTTTGTGTTTAATGTATAGTGCTAAGCATGTCAAATGCTAAAAATATATATAAAAATATCTAAATACCTGGTATTATTAATAATAGCTGTGTGTTAAGTAGTGCAAAGTAGCGAGTACGATGTTGAGACGTTGAAGGCACACACCTATGTCTATTTTCGAAATAATTTGTGAATTAGTATACAGTTTATCAAAGCATCGTAAGGAAATTCTTGTTTATGCTACTTGGGTCGTGGGTGACAAACAATCACAAGGGCAACGTAACAGAAGGCGGTTACCGCACCCTATATACGCTAGACGTAGTGTCGCGGGCACCATTCTCGTCTCCTTTTAATTTCTGACGTTTTAAATATTCTCTGGGGATTGATAAGACTGATAGGTATTGATTATAAATTTATTATAGTACCGACTTTAAAATAGTATATAATGAGCACGCAGCTCAACAAGGCCATGTCAGCTCCGTTTCTATGGCCTCACGGTAGCGGGCCCGGAAATAGGGAGCATTGTGTGCTAAGAATCTCCAGTCTGGATCCGCCCGCACGTAGCGCACAACGTTTTTAGGAAGGACAAGAGGGTCATCTGAAATAGAAATTGAGCAAGATCAAATCTATGATTCTTCGTTTTGACGTCTAAAAAAAGAGCGAGGGCACGATGATCCTCCAGTCGGTAACTTGTTCTTCCACCGGGAGGGCGACCACCAGTCCCAACAAGCAGGCGTACGGGTTTATCATTCACATAGATAACGCGGAAATGATTGAGTGTTTCGCGTAGGGTAGCGTACTTTATATTAAGAATAACTAGGCGGTATTCGCTGAAGGTCACACAAGTATACGACACACTCCAACAACAAGGTAAAGGCCCTATACGAGGATATCTCAAAGGCCATCCGCTCGTCTAAAACCCACTTAGGTCCTTCCAAAAAGCTGAAAAAAAAACCTTTGGAAGAATTATAGAGGCATCTCGCTTCAGCCACGTTTATAAGTTGTTCTCGAGAGTTAGCATAGACTCGCGCGCAGGTTCGACGACTCCTGAACAAGTAGGTTTTCGAAAAGGTTATAGTGCTATATCCGTAGCAGTACGAGTGACTGACATAGCTCACCGAGTTGGCATGCTGATGTGGTAATGGACAGGTCATGTTGCTCGATGAACCGACGACTATTGCGGAAAAAAGGTTCTCGAGTGGCGACCACGTATCGGACGCTTTAGCGTAGGATAGTTTCCCATCAGATGGACCGACGATGTGGTCAAGCACAGTCGTACTGCTCTCTTGGAGAGGCCTATGTCCAGCAATGGATGTTTAAAGGCTGACATATAGATTTCGCTAATTTTATTTTATTCCGGGTTCCAAATGGCTGGGTATTAGATAAAGTTATAGTATCTTATTCGGGACAAATATATGTGAAACAAAAGTTGTGAAGGTGCGTGTCCTTGTGGTCTTTGATGGCGTGTTTGTAAAGCCCTCCGCTATAGTGTCCATATTGTACCTAGATGTATGTTACAAAACAAATAGTGTAGCGTGTGACCCATCCGGCGGCAGACATTCGATCTACCTGGTGTGCCGCTCGGCGCAGAGCATGTACGCGCGCTGGCGCGAGGCGGCGCTGCACGCGGCGCACTGGGCGCGGGCGCTCGCCGCCCGCCTGGCGCGCGCCCCGCCCCCCGCCTACCTGCGCGAGCGGGCCGCCATCTTTGTGAGTACGGACACACTAGCTGCTACTGTGTGCCGCCCGCCTGGCGCGCGCCCCGCCCCCCGCCTACCTGCGCGAGCGGGCCGCCATCTTTGTGAGTACGGACACACTAGCTGCTACTGTGTGCCGCCCGCCTGGCGCGCGCCCCGCCCCCCGCCTACCTGCGCGAGCGGGCCGCCATCTTTGTGAGTACGGACACACTAGCTGCTACTGTGTGCCGCCCGCCTGGCGCGCGCCCCGCCCCCCGCCTACCTGCGCGAGCGGGCCGCCATCTTTGTGAGTACGGACACACTAGCTGCTACTGTGTGCCGCCCGCCTGGCGCGCGCCCCGCCCCCCGCCTACCTGCGCGAGCGGGCCGCCATCTTTGTGAGTACGGACACACTAGCTGCTACTGTGTGCCGCCCGCCTGGCGCGCGCCCCGCCCCCCGCCTACCTGCGCGAGCGGGCCGCCATCTTTGTGAGTACGGACACACTAGCTGCTACTGTGTGCCGCCCGCCTGGCGCGCGCCCCGCCCCCCGCCTACCTGCGCGAGCGGGCCGCCATCTTTGTGAGTACGGACACACTAGCTGCTACTGTGTGCCGCCCGCCTGGCGCGCGCCCCGCCCCCCGCCTACCTGCGCGAGCGGGCCGCCATCTTTGTGAGTACGGACACACTAGCTGCTACTGTGTGCCGCCCGCCTGGCGCGCGCCCCGCCCCCCGCCTACCTGCGCGAGCGGGCCGCCATCTTTGTGAGTACGGACACACTAGCTGCTACTGTGTGCCGCCCGCCTGGCGCGCGCCCCGCCCCCCGCCTACCTGCGCGAGCGGGCCGGCATCTTTGTGAGTACGGACACACTAGCTGCTACTGTGTGCCGCCCGCCTGGCGCGCGCCCCGCCCCCCGCCTACCTGCGCGAGCGGGCCGCCATCTTTGTGAGTACGGACACACTAGCTGCTACTGTGTGCCGCCCGCCTGGCGCGCGCCCCGCCCCCCGCCTACCTGCGCGAGCGGGCCGCCATCTTTGTGAGTACGGACACACTAGCTGCTACTGTGTGCCGCCCGCCTGGCGCGCGCCCCGCCCCCCGCCTACCTGCGCGAGCGGGCCGCCATCTTTGTGAGTACGGACACACTAGCTGCTACTGTGTGCCGCCCGCCTGGCGCGCGCCCCGCCCCCCGCCTACCTGCGCGAGCGGGCCGCCATCTTTGTGAGTACGGACACACTAGCTGCTACTGTGTGCCGCCCGCCTGGCGCGCGCCCCGCCCCCCGCCTACCTGCGCGAGCGGGCCGCCATCTTTGTGAGTACGGACACACTAGCTGCTACTGTGTGCCGCCCGCCTGGCGCGCGCCCCGCCCCCCGCCTACCTGCGCGAGCGGGCCGCCATCTTTGTGAGTACGGACACACTAGCTGCTACTGTGTGCCGCCCGCCTGGCGCGCGCCCCGCCCCCCGCCTACCTGCGCGAGCGGGCCGCCATCTTTGTGAGTACGGACACACTAGCTGCTACTGTGTGCCGCCCGCCTGGCGCGCGCCCCGCCCCCCGCCTACCTGCGCGAGCGGGCCGCCATCTTTGTGAGTACGGACACACTAGCTGCTACTGTGTGCCGCCCGCCTGGCGCGCGCCCCGCCCCCCGCCTACCTGCGCGAGCGGGCCGCCATCTTTGTGAGTACGGACACACTAGCTGCTACTGTGTGCCGCCCGCCTGGCGCGCGCCCCGCCCCCCGCCTACCTGCGCGAGCGGGCCGCCATCTTTGTGAGTACGGACACACTAGCTGCTACTGTGTGCCGCCCGCCTGGCGCGCGCCCCGCCCCCCGCCTACCTGCGCGAGCGGGCCGCCATCTTTGTGAGTACGGACACACTAGCTGCTACTGTGTGCCGCCCGCCTGGCGCGCGCCCCGCCCCCCGCCTACCTGCGCGAGCGGGCCGCCATCTTTGTGAGTACGGACACACTAGCTGCTACTGTGTGCCGCCTGCCTGGCGCGCGCCCCGCCCCCCCGCCTACCTGCGCGAGCGGGCCGCCATCTTTGTGAGTACGGACACACTAGCTGCTACTGTGTGCCGCCCGCCTGGCGCGCGCCCCGCCCCCCGCCTACCTGCGCGAGCGGGCCGCCATCTTTGTGAGTACGGACACACTAGCTGCTACTGTGTGCCGCCCGCCTGGCGCGCGCCCCGCCCCCCGCCTACCTGCGGGAGCGGGCCGCCATCTTTGTGAGTACGGACACACTAGCTGCTACTGTGTGCCGCCCGCCTGGCGCGCGCCCCGCCCCCCGCCTACCTGCGCGAGCGGGCCGCCATCTTTGTGAGTACGGACACACTAGCTGCTACTGTGTGCCGCCCGCCTGGCGCGCGCCCCGCCCCCCGCCTACCTGCGCGAGCGGGCCGCCATCTTTGTGAGTACGGACACACTAGCTGCTACTGTGTGCCGCCTGCCTGGCGCGCGCCCCGCCCCCCGCCTACCTGCGCGAGCGGGCCGCCATCTTTGTGAGTACGGACACACTAGCTGCTACTGTGTGCCGCCCGCCTGGCGCGCGCCCCGCCCCCCGCCTACCTGCGCGAGCGGGCCGCCATCTTTGTGAGTACGGACACACTAGCTGCTACTGTGTGCCGCCCGCCTGGCGCGCGCCCCGCCCCCCCGCCTACCTGCGCGAGCGGGCCGCCATCTTTGTGAGTACGGACACACTAGCTGCTACTGTGTGCCGCCTGCCTGGCGCGCGCCCCGCCCCCCGCCTACCTGCGCGAGCGGGCCGCCATCTTTGTGAGTACGGACACACTAGCTGCTACTGTGTGCCGCCCGCCTGGCGCGCGCCCCGCCCCCCGCCTACCTGCGCGAGCGGGCCGCCATCTTTGTGAGTACGGACACACTAGCTGCTACTGTGTGCCGCCCGCCTGGCGCGCGCCCCGCCCCCCGCCTACCTGCGGGAGCGGGCCGCCATCTTTGTGAGTACGGACACACTAGCTGCTACTGTGTGCCGCCCGCCTGGCGCGCGCCCCGCCCCCCGCCTACCTGCGCGAGCGGGCCGCCATCTTTGTGAGTACGGACACACTAGCTGCTACTGTGTGCCGCCCGCCTGGCGCGCGCCCCGCCCCCCGCCTACCTGCGCGAGCGGGCCGCCATCTTTGTGAGTACGGACACACTAGCTGCTACTGTGTGCCGCCTGCCTGGCGCGCGCCCCGCCCCCCGCCTACCTGCGCGAGCGGGCCGCCATCTTTGTGAGTACGGACACACTAGCTGCTACTGTGTGCCGCCCGCCTGGCGCGCGCCCCGCCCCCCGCCTACCTGCGCGAGCGGGCCGCCATCTTTGTGAGTACGGACACACTAGCTGCTACTGTGTGCCGCCCGCCTGGCGCGCGCCCCGCCCCCCGCCTACCTGCGCGAGCGGGCCGCCATCTTTGTGAGTACGGACACACTAGCTGCTACTGTGTGCCGCCCGCCTGGCGCGCGCCCCGCCCCCCGCCTACCTGCGCGAGCGGGCCGCCATCTTTGTGAGTACGGACACACTAGCTGCTACTGTGTGCCGCCCGCCTGGCGCGCGCCCCGCCCCCCGCCTACCTGCGCGAGCGGGCCGCCATCTTTGTGAGTACGGACACACTAGCTGCTACTGTGTGCCGCCCGCCTGGCGCGCGCCCCGCCCCCCGCCTACCTGCGCGAGCGGGCCGCCATCTTTGTGAGTACGGACACACTAGCTGCTACTGTGTGCCGCCCGCCTGGCGCGCGCCCCGCCCCCCGCCTACCTGCGCGAGCGGGCCGCCATCTTTGTGAGTACGGACACACTAGCTGCTACTGTGTGCCGCCCGCCTGGCGCGCGCCCCGCCCCCCGCCTACCTGCGCGAGCGGGCCGCCATCTTTGTGAGTACGGACACACTAGCTGCTACTGTGTGCCGCCCGCCTGGCGCGCGCCCCGCCCCCCGCCTACCTGCGCGAGCGGGCCGCCATCTTTGTGAGTACGGACACACTAGCTGCTACTGTGTGCCGCCCGCCTGGCGCGCGCCCCGCCCCCCGCCTACCTGCGCGAGCGGGCCGGCATCTTTGTGAGTACGGACACACTAGCTGCTACTGTGTGCCGCCCGCCTGGCGCGCGCCCCGCCCCCCGCCTACCTGCGCGAGCGGGCCGCCATCTTTGTGAGTACGGACACACTAGCTGCTACTGTGTGCCGCCCGCCTGGCGCGCGCCCCGCCCCCCGCCTACCTGCGCGAGCGGGCCGCCATCTTTGTGAGTACGGACACACTAGCTGCTACTGTGTGCCGCCCGCCTGGCGCGCGCCCCGCCCCCCGCCTACCTGCGCGAGCGGGCCGCCATCTTTGTGAGTACGGACACACTAGCTGCTACTGTGTGCCGCCCGCCTGGCGCGCGCCCCGCCCCCCGCCTACCTGCGCGAGCGGGCCGGCATCTTTGTGAGTACGGACACACTAGCTGCTACTGTGTGCCGCCCGCCTGGCGCGCGCCCCGCCCCCCGCCTACCTGCGCGAGCGGGCCGCCATCTTTGTGAGTACGGACACACTAGCTGCTACTGTGTGCCGCCCGCCTGGCGCGCGCCCCGCCCCCCGCCTACCTGCGCGAGCGGGCCGCCATCTTTGTGAGTACGGACACACTAGCTGCTACTGTGTGCCGCCCGCCTGGCGCGCGCCCCGCCCCCCGCCTACCTGCGCGAGCGGGCCGCCATCTTTGTGAGTACGGACACACTAGCTGCTACTGTGTGCCGCCCGCCTGGCGCGCGCCCCGCCCCCCGCCTACCTGCGCGAGCGGGCCGCCATCTTTGTGAGTACGGACACACTAGCTGCTACTGTGTGCCGCCCGCCTGGCGCGCGCCCCGCCCCCCGCCTACCTGCGCGAGCGGGCCGCCATCTTTGTGAGTACGGACACACTAGCTGCTACTGTGTGCCGCCCGCCTGGCGCGCGCCCCGCCCCCCGCCTACCTGCGCGAGCGGGCCGCCATCTTTGTGAGTACGGACACACTAGCTGCTACTGTGTGCCGCCCGCCTGGCGCGCGCCCCGCCCCCCGCCTACCTGCGCGAGCGGGCCGCCATCTTTGTGAGTACGGACACACTAGCTGCTACTGTGTGCCGCCCGCCTGGCGCGCGCCCCGCCCCCCGCCTACCTGCGCGAGCGGGCCGCCATCTTTGTGAGTACGGACACACTAGCTGCTACTGTGTGCCGCCCGCCTGGCGCGCGCCCCGCCCCCCGCCTACCTGCGCGAGCGGGCCGCCATCTTTGTGAGTACGGACACACTAGCTGCTACTGTGTGCCGCCCGCCTGGCGCGCGCCCCGCCCCCCGCCTACCTGCGCGAGCGGGCCGCCATCTTTGTGAGTACGGACACACTAGCTGCTACTGTGTGCCGCCCGCCTGGCGCGCGCCCCGCCCCCCGCCTACCTGCGCGAGCGGGCCGCCATCTTTGTGAGTACGGACACACTAGCTGCTACTGTGTGCCGCCCGCCTGGCGCGCGCCCCGCCCCCCGCCTACCTGCGCGAGCGGGCCGCCATCTTTGTGAGTACGGACACACTAGCTGCTACTGTGTGCCGCCCGCCTGGCGCGCGCCCCGCCCCCCGCCTACCTGCGCGAGCGGGCCGCCATCTTTGTGAGTACGGACACACTAGCTGCTACTGTGTGCCGCCCGCCTGGCGCGCGCCCCGCCCCCCGCCTACCTGCGCGAGCGGGCCGCCATCTTTGTGAGTACGGACACACTAGCTGCTACTGTGTGCCGCCCGCCTGGCGCGCGCCCCGGCCCCCGCCTACCTGCGCGAGCGGGCCGCCATCTTTGTGAGTACGGACACACTAGCTGCTACTGTGTGCCGCCCGCCTGGCGCGCGCCCCGCCCCCCGCCTACCTGCGCGAGCGGGCCGCCATCTTTGTGAGTACGGACACACTAGCTGCTACTGTGTGCCGCCCGCCTGGCGCGCGCCCCGCCCCCCGCCTACCTGCGCGAGCGGGCCGCCATCTTTGTGAGTACGGACACACTAGCTGCTACTGTGTGCCGCCCGCCTGGCGCGCGCCCCGCCCCCCGCCTACCTGCGCGAGCGGGCCGCCATCTTTGTGAGTACGGACACACTAGCTGCTACTGTGTGCCGCCCGCCTGGCGCGCGCCCCGCCCCCCGCCTACCTGCGCGAGCGGGCCGGCATCTTTGTGAGTACGGACACACTAGCTGCTACTGTGTGCCGCCCGCCTGGCGCGCGCCCCGCCCCCCGCCTACCTGCGCGAGCGGGCCGCCATCTTTGTGAGTACGGACACACTAGCTGCTACTGTGTGCCGCCCGCCTGGCGCGCGCCCCGCCCCCCGCCTACCTGCGCGAGCGGGCCGCCATCTTTGTGAGTACGGACACACTAGCTGCTACTGTGTGCCGCCCGCCTGGCGCGCGCCCCGCCCCCCGCCTACCTGCGCGAGCGGGCCGCCATCTTTGTGAGTACGGACACACTAGCTGCTACTGTGTGCCGCCCGCCTGGCGCGCGCCCCGCCCCCCGCCTACCTGCGCGAGCGGGCCGCCATCTTTGTGAGTACGGACACACTAGCTGCTACTGTGTGCCGCCCGCCTGGCGCGCGCCCCGCCCCCCGCCTACCTGCGCGAGCGGGCCGGCATCTTTGTGAGTACGGACACACTAGCTGCTACTGTGTGCCGCCCGCCTGGCGCGCGCCCCGCCCCCCGCCTACCTGCGCGAGCGGGCCGCCATCTTTGTGAGTACGGACACACTAGCTGCTACTGTGTGCCGCCCGCCTGGCGCGCGCCCCGCCCCCCGCCTACCTGCGCGAGCGGGCCGCCATCTTTGTGAGTACGGACACACTAGCTGCTACTGTGTGCCGCCCGCCTGGCGCGCGCCCCGCCCCCCGCCTACCTGCGCGAGCGGGCCGCCATCTTTGTGAGTACGGACACACTAGCTGCTACTGTGTGCCGCCCGCCTGGCGCGCGCCCCGCCCCCCGCCTACCTGCGCGAGCGGGCCGCCATCTTTGTGAGTACGGACACACTAGCTGCTACTGTGTGCCGCCCGCCATGAGGTCTCGGGTTCGATCGTCGGGTCGTGCAGCGCTATTGAGCTTTTTCGTTAAAAGAAAAATCCTCAGTAGCAGCCCGGAGTTTGGAATTGTGCCCGGTACACGGCAATAGGCTTACTTTTATTTATATTTTATTTTTTTATAGACTCACGGCTTTTTCCCAGAAGGGTAGGTCTCTGACAACGGATTTCCACTTGCCACGATCCTTGCTCACCTTTTTTGCCTTATTCATCCATCCATCCATCCATCCATCCATCCATCAGCCTTTTAACGTCCACTGGACATAGGCCTCCCTAAGAAAGGGGGATAATGCCGTAATCGCGGTTTCAGGTTCGATCCCCGGGTTGGGCAGTGTTATTGAGATTTTTCGTTAAAAAAAAGGAAAAATTCTCAGTAGCAGCCCGGAGTTTGGAAATGTACCTGGTAGACGTCAATTGGCTCGCTCCCTATTACGTGGGACTTAAACACAGCTGGTGAATCGTGGGTGTGTAATACACCTCTGCCTATCCCTTCGGGGAATACAGGCGTGATGCTATGTTTTTTTGTCTATGTTGGAAGCTTTTCTTTCCTGTGAACCAACAACTATTATTCATTTCTGGGGTACCCAGAGTAGAGCCCTGTGGCATGCCCAACTAGAGATTTACCTAATTCATCTTCATTCATCTTTCACTTATTTCATGTTTCAGGATTGTTTAATGTCGATCCGTGACTTCATAGTGAGACATATCCAATACATCCTGAAGAAGAGCAAACTAGAAGATGTCCAAATAAGGGACGAGAGCGTGATAACTAGGGTTAGAGAATTACTGCTGCAAGTCTACAAGCTTGGATTTGAGGTAAACATTTGACAAACTTTATGTTATGTCGCTAAATATGATGACACTTCAACATGATATCTATATGGTAGGTTTTCTTCATGGCTCCTTATGTATAAACGTTTTGTATATAAAGCACTTTACTTACCCATATTATTATGTATATGTGACAGCATACCTTTCCTTCAGATTCTTCAGTAAATTGGCTTGACAGTTACTATTGACATGCTGTATGAAGCGGGACTATGTTAGTTTCTACTTGTCTCTGTCTATCAATCGAAAGAATTAATGTTTGAAGAAAAGAAGAATAAAAACCTTTGTGAAGTTTTTCTAGAGGGCTCACACTAAATTAACCGATTTGAATTAAGGAAAACAGTCCACTGACTCCTTAGTAAGCATAACGAATGTTGATAAATAATAGTCTAAATAAATATTTTCATATATTCTACCAATTTTGGTAGAACTAAGACTATTTAGTTGTTATAACACCGCACACGCACAGCTTACGACACTTGTCCTCAGCTACACAAAGAACTATACAAGTTCGTGCACGCGCAAAGGTTAAACGAGGAGTTATCGATGAGGAGAATGCGCCCAATCTCTCTGCAGCACTTCAGGTCACCGGTGGTGGAGAGACGACGGAGACCCGAAACTATGATCGTGCATGACGCGCTTAATCCTATGGTAGGGCCTTCAAGGGTGATAGATTTTGGTAGAAACTAATAACGAACTTTTATTGTTTTGTGCATGTGCGTTGTGGTCTTTTAGATGCTTTTTTTTGTTTTCTGTGGATAAAATAGCCTCGGTGTTTTCATAATTAATAGGCTGTACCATCCTCTCCATGCATTTTTTTCTTAACCCTTTTTCTGTCCCGCTATTGGGCACGGGTTTCCTCTCACGGTGAAAGGGATTAGGCCATAGTCGACCACACTGGCCAAATAGCTAGGCCGCTAGGCTATCACTGCAATAACGATAGTTATTTAGATATTTTTATATATATTTTTAGCATTTGACATGCTTAGCACTATACATTAAACACAAAGTGAAAAAATTTTTCACTTTGTGTTTAATAACGATAGTTATTATTACTGTTGCGCTTTGATCGATGAGTGAGAAGGCCGGGATCCTATATGCTAGTATTCAATAGTAGATCCATCGTACCAGTCAGGTAGGCCATCTCACCATTCTTGTTTGTTTTCAACCTATTTCAACCCTATTTAAAATCGGTCTCAAAGTTTATCGCACTAGTAATCCGGAGAGATGGTTATTATGTAATGAAACCTTCCGACTATATTTTGTTGACAATAGGTATTGTACGTCCGCACTTGGAGCCTACTAAAGCATTTTGTGTGTATTTACTAAATTAGGGAAGGTTTTAGGATATATCTTATCTTTCCGATATAGTAGCGGGATAAAACTTATATCAGTTTTTAAGCCTAATCAAGAGCTACCAATCAAAAAAATTCAATATCCGTTTAGTATTTTTTGCGTAATGAGTGAACAAAATCACAGGCCACCGAAAAAAGTATTTTGTTCAGAGATAAATAGCCTAATACAGACATTTTTACTCAAGTGTACAGATACAGTCTCTGTGAGCTCTTCATATTAATACAGATGGTAAATTAACATAAGTAAAAAAAAAAATGAGCCGTCACGTGAGGTCTCGAATATGTGAAAACATCGATTTTCTTTCTCTCTTCAAATACTGTTCGAGTCTTATATAATTCTTGGTAAGCGCCCTCTCGTTATCCACTGATTAATTAAAATTGTTATTGGTTTATTGATTGACATTATACCTCCTAGTTAGATGCTTTTGTTAACAGATGGCGTTAAAAACAATCAAATAAAAACCAGCAGCCGGTTTTACCCTCCCTCCGCATTAGATGTTTTTACATCAAAAAATCGGAATAAGCGGCTGCTTTTGTGAGTCCCTTATATATGTATAAGTCTATGTTTCTTTATGTGAGTGTTTAATGCTTTTATATGTTGCCCCAGCTTGATTTGTTGCACTAATATACCTATTTAGATATTTTTATATATATTTTTAGCATTTGACATGCTTAGCACTATACATTAAACACAAAGTGAAAAATGTGAAATCGAAAATAACAGTCAGGAGCAGGATTTGAACCTGCATCTCCTGGATACCGTCCAGATGCTTTGCCAATTCAGCTATCCTGACAATTGCTCCTGACTGCTAATTTCGATAACACATCATACTTAACGTCTTTGGGTGACGCCTGCGCCATCTGTCGGAAGTATTTTAATACATTATACCGACCAGGTAAACTTAATTTTACAATTAAGATTTTTACTTAATAATGACGCAAACCCTATAAATATTTAGATATTTTTATATATATTTTTAGCATTTGACATGCTTCACTATACATTAAACACAAAGTGAAAAATGTGAAATCCAAAATAACAGTCAGGAGCAGGATAGCTGAATTGGCAAAGCATCTGGACGGTATCCAGGAGATGCAGGTTCAAATCCTGCTCCTGACTGTTATTTTCGATTTCACATTTTTCACTTTGTGTTTAACTAATATACCTTTCAAAGTATATAATAAAGAGTTTCTATTTAAAAGGGCATTTTTTTTCGTTTTGATGAAAACTTTCTTTATTGCGATTTGGTCCAAATTCCACATTCTCAATGATAAATTAATCTACAAAAAAAGGGAGGGAGGATAAAACCAACCAACCAACCCAGGTTTTACCCTCCCTCCGTATTAGATGTTTTCACATTAAAAACATTCTGTTCAGTCAGAGACAATTTTTTTGGCTTCATATGACGTACAATAATGGCTAGTACACAAGGCGACAAAACAAAATGTCTAATTTACATCCATTCATCAGCCCTTCGACGTCCACTGCTGGACATAGGCCTCCCCGAGAGAACTGTGTACTCATTATGGGGGATAATGCCGTAATCGCCACGCTTGGCAGGCGGGTTGGCGATCGCAGTGGATGTTGTTAATACTCGAGGGAGTGCTGCTGCCCACTCCGCCGGTATTCCCTCGGTCGGCTTTTACGACTTCCGTGGGTAGAGAGGGGTGGGACAATTCTAAAGCCGGTCCCGCACAGCTAAATTTACATAACTGGGCGACATTTTACACATAGGCATGTGTGTACCAAGCATAAATCCAGTCATATAGTCAACTGAATCTATGAGGTCTGATCAGTGAACGGAAAAAGCAATCAATTAAAATGAGCAGGTATACGATGAACCAAAATGCGTGCGTGGATATGTTATCACGTGTATATTTGGGAAGATCGTTTATAACAAAGTTGTTCTTAGCTATATTTTCTGACATCAAATAATTACACCATTTTGTATTTTGTATTAATTTAGCGATATAGCATTTACATGTATATAATATTGTATGTATGACATTATTTAACAATACTTCGCTAATACAAAATAATAATCTCCAGATGCACAAGGAGCTGCACCGGTTTGTGAACGAGTCCCCCGCGCGGCCCGGCCCCGCCCCGCGCCGGCCCTCCGCCCCCGCCCCGCCCCGGCTGTTCCGCGCCGAGAGCATTGTGGACGAGTACGAGAACAGCGTTTTCGACGAGCGCGTCTTCGAGAACATACATTACTTTGAGGAGAAACAGGTGCAGTTTATAGTTGCAGATAGTATCCCAATTTCTCGTCTGCTATTGCATATATGAAGGCCCAAATTCTCTTGTGGTATTGCCAAATCAGGTGGTAAATATGGTTACAGTCAAAGTTTTATGGTATTGCCGGCTACATTCTGGTGAGGGAAGTTTTAAACACCATTATTATTAATTACGACGAGCTTTCTGCGCCTTTGAATAAATCGTTGGTCCACCTGTTGACGGGCCGTCCTAGGTGTCTACCGAAATGGTATCTACTATAGCAATTTTAGAGTAAATATTTAAAAAATATCCTCAGACGCAAAGCAGCATCGAACTTCTGCTGTCAGGCGAGCAGCCCAAGAGTGAAGACGAGGCGGAACTACGAGCGCCCGTGTTCCGCAGCGCCAGCCGCGAGGAGAAGCTCTGGGCAGCTAGGGTTGCCCGCGCTATCATACAGTTCGCTAGGTGCTGGATGGGGTTTGTGGTGGAAAGGTGTGATAGAGGAAGGGGACTTCGGCCCAGGTGACCATACTCCTCATATATCCTTAACATTATATTATATCATAAGGGAAACAAAGTCAAAAAACAAGTACACAGTGTGCCTGATGGACGTGGTTACTATATCTACGGACGCTAGCACCACCAGGGGTCACCAACAGGAGACCGTCCTACACTGATACGTCCGATACGCCGCCACTTGAGAGCCTTTATTCCCCAACGGTTATCGGTTCGATGAGCGATATGGCCCATTGCAATTTCAGCATGCTAACCGAAATAAAAATCTGGCATGACAAAATATCGAATGTGTTGTCATGGTGTTTACTTAAACGGATACACCTTTATGGATCTCATGTAATATTGATATCCAGTTTTTTTTACTATCAATCGTGACTTGCTAGTTGTCCACCTGATAATAAATGGTAACCGGCGGTTGTAGACTAGCAACACCAAGAAAAACAGGTTAAGAAGTTATTTTTATACATAAAATTATTTTAATATAATACAGAGTATCACGAGACCGCTTCCGAAAACGAAGACAGATGATTCTACTAGTGATATTTTCGATGATGGGATAGAATTTTTTGTTTTACAATGAAAAAAAAAACATATTTTTTTATCGTTATATTTACATTAGTTACACTCTATCATGTTAGTAGAGCTAAATAAAGCGATAATTTCATAAAAATAATATCACTTTAATAACAAAAAAAAAACATCACCACCTATCTGTTTTGTGCTAGCGGACCGCACGCTTGCGATCTAGGTAGGTACCTCGCCATTTTCAATTTTCATTCGCATTCAGTAGTTGAATAAATCAAGTAGGTAGCTACGTACTTGGTTCGATTCCTCACTGTGAGTAGTGAGGAATCGAACCAAGTACGAGTAAAGACACATTTACTTACTTAGATAAAATTCTAACAAGGTTACAGTTATGATTTTTTATTTTTTTACATCGTTTAGATATGTTTAATAACATACTTTCACGCCTGTATCCCGAAGGGGTAGGCAGAGGTGTATTTTTCTTGCCATCCACTGTTCGTTATGTTTAAGCCCCGCAGACCAAATACATTTGCCATCTCCCGGGCACATTAATTAGCAAACTACAGGCTGCTAGGTACCTATCTACTGAGAAATTTCTTTGGTAAAAACCCGAGACCTCGTGACTAGCAGTCGCATTACAAACCACTACGCCACTTCCAAATTGGAAACATTGGAAGTTCCAATGTAAGTATTCAGTTAGGTAGATACCTATCTACCTATTAAAAACAATAATGCTAAGCGTTTCAAAAAAAATAATAGGTATGAAAAAGCTTACCGACCTAGACCAAAGTAGGTTTCCTCAGCGTTGACAAAGTCGAGTACCGGGTTCGACTCTTCGAAAGACGAAGAAAGTCACGAGCTTCCCCAAAGCACATTCACGTATTTCCGTATTAACGAGCACTATAAACGTACGCGTCAGGCATTATTAATACAAAACAATAATAAAAACAAAAAAAAACGTGTTAAGAAACTCACAACGTAAAAATAAAATAATAACTACAAGAATTAATAAATCGATCAAAGGTACAATTGTATCTAGGTATCACTCGCGCCCACATGCAAGTCAGTGAACACCGTGAACACGGAACTGAACAACTGAGTCAACTGAACTCTCAAAAATTTGCGTTACTAAAATTAATAAGGAATTCCCACGCACCCACGCCAAAATAAATGCCTACAAAAGCCACGCGTGTGGTGTGACGTAACGTGGTACCTACATTTTCCTTGCCTTCAAAATTAGTTGGTTTCTGTCTTCTGATTCAATAACCTCCTGCTTTCTCTATTATTTGTTGATATTTGCACATTAAAAAAACACCGCCGATTAAAAAAAACTTTAAAATTCGTTACTTTGTCGGATACCGACAAAGGCGGTTTCTTTTGATGCTACTTTGTCGGTCACCGACAAATGCGGTGTCTGTTGATGTTTTACTAGACTAGTAGGTATCTATCTACTATGAACTATCAAGTCAGTTACTCAGTAGGGACACGGTATCGAATAGAAAGTATCGATACTATACTCATGAGTAGTATCGAAAAAAAAGTATCGTACTCATAAAATTATCGAAACAAAAGTATCGATACTTCAAGGTATCGAGTACTTTACTTACGGTATAATGCGCTTAAGGTTATGATATGATAAAGTATCGATACCAGTCTCTTTTCAAAAGTATCGATCCCAAGTTAACTATCGCATTAAATGTTCGATAACATTTGAAATCGAACACTTTTTGTTAATAAGCTTCATCAATTCTTCAATTGTGAGTACTTTTAGAGTATACTTGAATAAACAAAATAACAATCAAGTGCGCAATAAGCAATAAATACCAATATACAAAAGTATCGATACTTTAAGGTATCGAGTACTTTACTTACGGTATAATGCGCTTAAAGTTTTGATATTAAACGAAAGTATCGATACCAGTATCGCTTCAAAAGTATCGATCCCAAGTAGCGATACTTAATGCGATACATTTAATGCGAATTAAATGTATTGATACCATTAGAAAGAAAGAAAGAAAAAGAAAAAATGTTTATTGTGATGAAACAAAACAGAAAAAGAACAATATAGTTTTATAAAACAAATTACAACAAAAAGTTTCGTCACAAAACGTCACCAATTCAGCATAATGCAGGCATAAGCCTGCGCTGATCTTCTATTGGTGCGTATGTGCTGGCGTCACAGATGCCGATTATTTTAAAAGTAACAATATTATGCTAAATAAAACAAAGATATTTAAAACTAAGTTAGTACATTAACAAAATACAAAAACTATAATAACTAATAAAATAAATAAAGGACACCAACTCTGTCTACATTGTCTATGAAAATTGAAAATTGCCTCGACACCTCACAGAGTATAATATGACACAGAACCTCACAGAACGATGTATTAAATGATTTAGTCTGAGCCTGAGCACAGAACACGTGCGCAATGACACGTCAGTGACACGTCACCCCAAAGCGTCACTCCTTGAGTAATCATAATCAATCAGGATCAAACCCGTATAAGTCTAATATTTTGGTGAAATTGTGCTCACAGTGCCACAAACAAGAGCCATTAAACAACAAGAAGATAGATCAGTATAATCAAGGAGTACGTGTAACAAGAAAAGTATAATGTCCCTTGGCCTTGCGTGCGTCACACATCATAGGTTATATCGTTATAGACGAAAAGTAAATATACATTAGACATTGATTGAAGGAATTTAATGAAATAATGGTATCAAAATATTTTAGAAGGTTTTGACAAGATTGATCTAGATGGCGTTGCCATAAACTTGAGCCATGAAGCCAAGTTTAATTTAGGTAATCTCTAAATTTTTTTCGATATGATACCTGGCTAAAAGTACTCATTGAATAAAAGTATCGAGTACAAAAGTATCGGTATCGAAAAGAAAATTACTCGATACCAAAAAGTAAAGCTACTTTTTTCGTGTCCCACTGTCCCTATACTCAGTTTCATTCCGACTCAGTTCGAGAGCAAACGCGCGTTACGGTTCCATATTATTAGCTTCGATTGGTACTACTTGGTAGTATTTATACTGTTTTGTTAGTTTTAAATTTTGTGTTAAGTTTTTGAAGTTATACTTCTTTAGGCGCGTTATGAAAAAATGATGAGAGTGAAATTTTAAGATGCGCGCGCATCTGTGACACAAAATTAACAGTATGAAGTTGTCTACAGTATGAAGTTGTCTGCTTAACCGCTCATTAAGTCTCGAAAAAAAGCTATTAGTATATGTACTGCCTAAGCAAGTACATTTGAAGTACAATTATATTTGTATATATACTTTACTTACAAAAAAAAAAATTGTGCGATTCAGGTTATAGTACATTTTGTATAGAATTGCACTGATATTTATTACAGCGCCATCTGTTATTTAATTTTATCATCTAAATATTTTCTTCTAACAACATTCGAGTCCCACTAATAATTATTAGTGTCTCTTCCGCCCACTAGAGAGCACGATTTTAAATAAAAACAAGCTCTTAGGGAGTGACATGGCCTTGGTAGGCACTTACAGAACTTTTTAAAATCACCCAAATAACTACAGTGATCTTTGATGTTACAAATATTATATTCTCACTACAACAACAATCACTAATAAATAATAACTATTGCTACTATAACAGATAACAGCTGACTAATTATTATCTACTTTATGTATAGGTTATAAGAATTAATAATCTTATTAACATGAAAACGATATCTACAGGAAATAATTAGTACTACGAATAATCGTGTAGCCACTATTGTGTGGTAGTTCTAAGCAATACGGTAAGATGGCGCTGTTATACATTTTTTATTAATTCTAAGTTATAATAATCTATATTCTACAAGATATTTGAGAAAAAATGACTGTAATAGGCTATATAGGCGTGTCTAAACACAAAACAATATTTTTTAGAATTTTTGTCTGTTTGTCTGTTTGTTTGTTCGCGCATCAAACAAAAACCACTGAACTAATTTTGATGCAACTTTTTGATAAAAATGAAAAGTGAATATTAAATTAAGAAATCAATAAAAATATTTAAAAAATGAACAACCTTAAATTCAATTTTTGAATTTATTATTAAATGTATTTTTAAAATATTAAATAATCAATAATAAACATTTAAAATTAAGAATCTTATAATATTTAGTACAAATTATGTCTTATATATTTATTATTCTCTAAATTTGGTTTTTAAATATATATATATTATATATTCTATAAATTTATATTAAATATATATATTTGAAATATATATATTAAATATATTATTATATAAATATATTAATTTTCAATTTTTAATATTAATTATTTAATGATGCCAAAGAAGTATAACTTCTGACGCGCGTACATAAGTACACGCACCCATTTTTTTTGTTACGTTTTGCTGTTTTATTAACTTTTTGATAAAAATGAAAAGTGAATATTAAATTAAGAAATCAATAAAAATATTTAAAAAATGACCAACCTTAAATTCAATTTTTGAATTTATTATTAAATGTATTTTTAAAATATTAAATAATCAATAATAAACATTTAAAATTAAGAATCTTATAATATTTAGTACAAATTATGTCTTATATATTTATTTTTGAGTATTTTTTGTATTTAACAATGTCTGCGGCATACGTGTACAGTGCTCGTGAATACGGAAACATGTTTATGTGTTTAGGAGAAGCCCGTGGCAATGCTTCTCTTGCGTTGAGAATTTACCGTGAGAGATTCCCGAACGTCCGGCATCCATCCGATTCTCGCACAATAACGGCAGCTTTTCAGCGAGTTTTAGAAAATCGACCGATTGCTCCGATGGCGGCAGGTGGTGGACAACAGGTGAATGTGCAGACTGAGTGGCGTATTTTAAATGTGATTCGCCAAAATCCTCGCCTGGGCACACGTAGTGCGACGAAATTATTGCGGCGCGGGGGCGGACCGACAGTCTCTCACTGGACAGTTCACAAAGTCTTGCGCCGGAATAAAATGAAGCCCTACAAAATACATAAGTTACAAGCTTTGCTGCCCAATGATTACGTTCGTCGTGAGTACTGTCGTTGGCTGCTAGATGAACAGCAACGTACGCCTGGGTTAATTGAGCACATAACCTGGACGGATGAGTCTACATTCACGAGAAACGGGATGTGGAACAGGCGGAATGCTCATTTATGGTCAGACGTGAACCCGCACGCCTCTCAAGAAACCGGTCATCAGACCCGATGGCCGGTCAACGTATGGGCTGGTATTTTTAATGGACAAATTTTAGGACCAGTGTTTCTACCGCAGCGCCTCAATGGAACAGAGTATCTTAATTTTATAAATAAACAATTAGACGATATTCTAGATCATTTATCGCTGGCTGAATATCGTCGAGCATGGTTCCAGCACGATGGCGCTCCACACCGCATGTTACACGCCCTGTCCGCGAGCGTCTCACTGAGCTCTTTCATGACCGCTGGAAGGCTGGGGCCGCGCGCCTGGCCGCCACGTTCACCCGATTTAACACCACTGGATTTCTTTTTGTGGGGATATGTGAAAGAAAGAGTATTTGATCGGGAATGTGACTGTGCTGATGAAATGCGTAGCAGAATAGTGAGCGTTTCTGATAGGTTACGTGCAGAATGTGTTGAGGATCCTACACTAATGCCTCGTATTCACCAGTCGACACAGCGACGGGCCTCGCTTTGTATCGAAATGGATGGAGCACAATTCGAGCACAGACTTTAGACAGGTACGTAAAATGTCTCTGTCTGCTTTAAAGTTTAACAGTGAAATAACAATTGTATTAAAACTCACATGTGTATGTATGTAAAGTGTTGTAAGGGTAGGCATTTTGAAAGTAGTGTTTGTAAATTCCGTATAAAGTCCGTGACAGCGAACAGAGCGAAACCTACTTTGCGACACATGTACCTAACTACAGTTTTAATTCTATTTCGGATCTAGGTCGGTAAGCTTTTTCATATCTACAATTTTTTTTGAAACGCTTTTAATAGGTAGTTTTTAATAGGTAGATAGGTACCTACCTAACTAAATACTTACATCGGAAGTGGCGTAGTGGTTTGTAATGAGACTGCTAGTCACGAGGTCTCGGGTTTTTTCCAAAGAAACTTCTCAGTAGATAGGTAAAAAAATGTATTAGGTAGGCTTAAACATTGCGAACAGGAGATGGCAAGAAAAATACACCTCTGCCTACCCATTCGGGATACGCGGGATAGGCGTGAAAGTATGTTATTAACCATATCTAAAATATGTAAAAAAATAAAAAATCATAACTGTAACCTTGTTAGAATTTTATCTAAGTAAGTAAATGTGTCTTTACTCGTACTTGGTTCGATTCCTCACTACTCACAGTGAGGAATCGAACCAAGTACGTAGCTACCTACTTGGATTATTCAACTACTGAATGCGAATGAAAATTGAAAAAGGCGAGGTACCTACCTAGATCACAAGCGTGCGGTCCGCTAGTACAAAACAAATAGATAGCGACTGCGCGGTATATACGTATCAGCTGATTCTAAATTTTGCAATACATTACTGTTTTTTTTTTTTATTAAAGTGATATTATTTTTATGTAATTATCGCCTTATTTAGCTCTACTAACATGATAGAGTGTAAATAATGTAAATATAACGATTAAAAATTATGTTTTTTTTTTCATCGGTTTTTTTTTTTCTATTCCATCATCTAAACTGTTACTAGTAGAATCATCTGTCTTCGTATTCGGAAGTGGTCTTCTTACACGGTGTATATATGATATTATATTGATCTGTATCTTTAAGTAGCATGTAAAGTATAGTACAGATATGATTTTTTCATTCAACAGATGGGCTAGCCAAGGCTTGGAGTTCCTAATGCTGGCCTGTGACCCACGCAACACCAAACACCTCAGCGATGAAGAATTTGAGGTAAAGTCCCATCATTAGGGAAAGTATAACAAACGGGGTATTATAATTTGGTAGCATAACGGCTTATTATGGATGTACAGGAACTAAAATCACTAATGGATGGGTGCATCTCCCATGTGGTGGGCTCTCGACCCGTGCCGCAGGCCACAGCTCACTCTCCGAGACCACGGCCAAGGTTACCGGTAAGTATAGATATTTGTTATGCCATGTGGGGCCGGCTTTAGAATTGTCCCACCCCTCTCTACCCACGGGATTCGTAAGAGCCGATTGAGGGAATATCGGGGGAGTGGGCAGCAGCACTCCTCGAGTATTAATAACATCTACTGCGATTGCCAACCCGCCTGCCAAGCGTGGCGATTACGGCATTATCCCCCATGACGGGACCGCTCGTTGGAGGCCTATGTCCAGCAGTGGACGTTGAAAGGCTGATGGATGGATGATACATATTTGATTTGTCTCTTGTATCACTTCAGGGTTCAAATCCCATAAATTGAGAAGAGTTTAGATATCTACTCCTGATGTACAACGTTTATAATATTAAACACAAAGTGAAAAATGTGAAATCGAAAATAACAGTCACGAGCAGGATTTGAACCTGCATTTCCTGGATACCGTCCAGATGCTTTGCCAATTCAGCCATCGTGACCCTTGCTCCTGACTGCTAATTTCGATAACACATTCATACTTACCGTCTTTGGGTGACGCCTGCACCATCTGTCGGAAGTATTTTCATACATTATACCGACCAGGTAAACTTAATTTTACAATTAAGATTTTTTTACCTAATAATGACGCAAACCCTATAAATATTTAGATATTTTTATATATATATTTTTAGCATTTGACATGCTTAGCAACATACATTAAACACAAAGTGAAAAATGTGAAATCGAAAATAACAGTCAAGAGCAGGATTTGAACCTGCATCTCCTGGTTGTGACTGTTATTTTCGATTTCACATTTTTCACTTTGTGTTTAATGTATGTTGCTAAGCATGTCAAATGCTAAAAATATATATAAAAATATCTAAATAGGGTTTATAATCTCATAATTTTCTCAAGAAAGTACTTGCAAAATGCAGGAGTTTGATTCTCAGTATGAGGTCCTCGAAATGCGATATACCTCTGTCTTCGAAATTTTGAAATTAATATGTTTATTTGTTTACAAATGTTCACTGCTTGGTAAAGGAAAACACCACGTGGAAACTTGCAGGGCGCACTAGGCCAATCCGGTAAGACTATGGCTTGTTCCCTCTTACCCTGCGAGAAGCCATGCCTAATGGTAGGACAGTAATGAGTTGTTGTAAACTATTATATTTTTTAAGTTTAGTTCTTAGGGTAGCCACTTTACCACTGAAGGAATGTAGTATGGTTGCGGTAGCCCGCCAATAAAGGCGGAGAGACGGCACACGGTGGGTTTCTTTAGTGGGTGAGGGCCCCACACTACCCTGTTCGTTGCCCCGAACGACGGGGTGTGCGATTAGGAACATTTTATCCCGCCTTAACAAAAATAAAAATAAAAAGGGTAGCCACTTTAGTCGACAGCGCTAAAATGTTTATGTATACATATAAGATAAAATGAATTATTTGTTGTTTTTCTGGTTTTTATCTGGATAACATTAAGCCTCATATTCATAGGCAATGATATTCGAGTATTTTGGATTGGAATACATCTATGATTTGTGGTTTCGAAACAATTTGCGTTGCGAGGGTTATTGTACTCTATAAAATTAATGTTTTCACCTCGTAGAGTCCATTCCCAAGCAACAACTCCCCAAGAGACATGTTGACGCCGTCAACCCCGCCAGCAGAACCTGAGCAACCTGACCTCGGCTCTCCTTACCCTGACTCAGATGCTGATAACGATACCACCATGACTACAACTGCAAGTAAGTAGTGAAGCAATAGTTGGTTTACTGATTAACAAACCCTGAGGAAACTCTGTTGGAAAGAATAATTTGTTTTATAAATCCATAAACTTTATTTTTACTTAAATCACTACATAGATAGATAATCCGACTTGAAAATAACATTTAAAATTATATAAAAAGTAATCAAATAGAATCTACTAGAAAAATATTTTTTTAATTTATAAACGACAGCTTTGCTGCTGCTGTCGGTGGAGTCAGGAGTCTCCGAAACCGGCGAGCGTACATGAAGGGAATTATGAATGTTGACGAAGCGAGAGATGTATGCAAGAATAGAGCCTTTTGTCACTCTGTTCCCTCTGCCTACCCCGGAAGGGAGATAGTGTGATGATAAGTAAGTAAGTAAAATCATCATAGGTGTCCCTAGCGCATTCGTTGAATGACGCTGTTGCACACGGATCATGCGGCGGGCAAAACAATCTCAATTGTATTTCTGTGTTTATAAGGTACATTTCTTCTCGCTGCGAACAATTGGTATAATTATCAAGATTTTGTAGGCTTTTGTATTTTATTAAACACAAAGTGAAAACCTCTCTCCTGGATACCGTCCAGATGCTTTGCCAATTCAGCCATCGTGACCCTTGCTCCTGACTGCTAATCTCGATAACACATTCATTTTTCGGTTTTTGTATTATTGCGTTTGTATTATAGAGATATTTTGGAACGGAAGTGATGTTTCTGTCCGTAGGACTAATATCTATTCTGTGATGATAGTAGTTACTTTATGGATACCTAAACAGAAATGTACAATATAATATGAGACTTGAAGTTTCTTTTGGCCACCTGAAGCTGGTTTTGTGTCCATTAATGATTTTAACACAAAGTGTAACAGCTTGAAGTTTAACAACAGTCATGAGCAGGATTTGAACCTGCATCTGCCAGAATACCCTCCCAGATGATTTGCCAGTTCATGACAATTGTTGTTGCAATTTCGATAAGACAGAAGTCTTGGGTTTGGGTGATTGATTGTGAAGAGTAATAATGCTCATTTGTGTCTGAAGTTGAACGCTCACAAAGTTCACAAAGTCTCAAATTCGGAATGGGGTGAAAATAACTTAGTGTAATTTACATACACGAAGACTTTTGATTAGCAAGAAAGTAGGCTATTATACCGAGGCAATATTTATTGTTCTATAAGCACAAATTCGCTTTCACGTGGATAGCTGCTTACAATCCATTCGGCTTCGTAGTAGAGTTCATTTTTACCACCTGGGTACGTTCTCGTCGGAATCAGTTCGTTTTCTAACGTGTACATGTAAGCTCTGGAATGAACTCGCCACTGCGGTGTTTCCCCAGCACTCTGACGTGTCTTTCTATTAATGAGGTTTAAATAGAACATTTTTCTCACGGTAGGCAGCGGCTTGGGTGGATTCCTGGCACTGCTTGTGCGGTGGACCGCTCGCTCGCTACCGATGGCATTAAAAGAACCTAGATACTATTACGGCGAGGATTACAAAATTCAGAAGAAGTCGTGAGCAGTGTTATCCATCCATCCATCCATCAACGTCCACTGCTGGACATAGGCCTCAAGAGAACGCCACAACGAGCGGTCCTGTGCTGACCGCATCCAACGGCTCCCCGCGGCTTTGACCAGATCGTCGGTCCACCTTGTGGGGGGCCGTCCTACGCTGCGCCGTCCGATACGTGGTCGCCACTCGAGAACCTTTCTTCCCCAACGGTTGTCGGTTCGTCGAGCGATGTGGCCTGCCCATTGCCACTTCAGCATGGCAGCCCGGCGGGCTATGTCGGTCACTTTCGTTCTCCTACGGATCTCCGTATTACGGATTCGATCACGTAGGGAAATACCAAGCATAGCCCGCTCCATGGCCCGCTGAGCGACTTTGAGCCTTGAAACGAGGCCAACATTCAGAGACCACGTCTCTGTTCCGTATGTCATCACTGGCAACACACACTGGTCGTAGACCTTCGTTTTCAGACACTGCGGAATATTGGACGAGAAGATCTTCCTTAGCTTCCCGAACGCTGCCCAGCCGAGTTGGATTCGTCGATTGACCTCTTTTTCGAAGTTGTGCCTACCTAACTGGACCGTTTGTCCCAGGTAGACATAATGGTCGACAACTTCGAGAAGCGCACTCCCGACTAGGACCGGTGCTGAAATGACATGGACATTAGACATGACTTTCGTTTTGTCCATGTTCATTTTGAGACTTACTAGTCGGGAAACCCTGCTGAGATCATTGAGCATGGTGCCAAGGTCCTCCAGCGATTCTGCCATGACTACAATATCGTCGGCATATCGAAGGTGAGTGATGTATTCGCCATTGATGTTGATGCCGAATCCGGTCCAGTTCAAGAGCTTGAAGACATCTTCCAATGCAGCGGTGAAGAGTTTCGGGGACATAACGTCTCCCTGTCTAACACCTCTCTGCAGTTGGATCGGTTTCGTACTCCTGTCCTGAACACGGACTGACATGGTGGCGTTTCTATACAAGCACTTCAGCACTTCGATGTACTGATAGTCAATTTGGCACCGCTGAAGGGACTGCAGCACCGCCCAAGTTTCGATCGAATCAAAGGCTTTCTCATAGTCCACAAACGCCAGACATAGAGGCCGATTATATTCCTTGGTTTTCTGTATAATCTGGCGTAGCGTATGGATGTGGTCTATGGTACTATAGCCTTTTCGGAAACCGGCTTGTTCGGGAGGCTGGAAGTCCTCAAGCCTGCGCGTGAGTCGATTTGTAATGACCCTCGAAAACAACTTATAGACGTGGCTCAGGAGCGAGATGGGTCTATAATTCTTCAAGAGGGTTCTGTCACCTTTCTTGAAGAAGAGCACCACCACGCTTCTGGTCCACGACTCTGGAACGTCGCCCCGGAGAACGACGGAATTGAACAGCCTCTGAAGAGCTTTTAAGACCGGCTTTCCGCCAGCTCTCAGAAGCTCCGTGGTGATTCCGTCGTCTCCCGGTGCCTTTCCGTTCTTTAGTTGTTTGAGAGCCATTCTGGTCTCGTACAGGCTGACGTCCAGGATATCTTCGGTAAAGTGCCGAGTTAGCTTGGATCTGGGATCTTGGATCAAGCCGACAACAGGACTGGGATCTGTACAACTGTCCATAGAACTGGTGGACCTCTCTCAAGATCTCATCTCGGGATGAAATGACAGTGCCGTCGTTGGTCCTCAGCCTAGTCAACTGGCTTTGGCCGATAGACAGATCTTTTGCGAACACTTTCGAGCTTTGGTTCCGCTTTATCGCCTCTTTAATGCAGATAGCATTAAATTGGCGGACATCATGTCGCACGGCCTTGGAGATCTGTCTGTTTAACCCGTTCAGGCAGGACCAATCGGCTAAAGACTGGACTGTCATTTCTTTTCTCCTTTCCATGAGCTTGAGAGTATGGTCCGAGAGTTTACGAGTCCTGCTAACGCGACGGGCCTTGAAGTAGGTCGACCCGACCGCTTGGACAGTTTGGACGAATCTGCTGTTCAAACTGCTCGCTGATTCGCACTCATCTAGACATTGGAAGCGATTTTGTAGTTCGAGCTGAAAGCTCTCGGGGTTCTGGTATTGGGCAGGTGTTGGTCGGAGCGTAGCGTGACTTTCGTGCTAATATTCAAGATGCCCCTGGCTAGTCGGTGATCACTCCCAGTTTTAATCCTGCTGATCACTGAGACATCATTGAATATCTGTCGTTTGTCCGACAAGATGAAGTCTATCTCGTTTTTTACTGAACCATCAGGGCTGATCCAGGTCCATTTCCGCTGGGGCTGTTTCCTGAAGAAGGAATTCATCATATAGAGGCCTTCCTTCTCCAGAAAATCAGCTAGCATCTGGCGTCTGTGATTCCTCTGCCCGAAACCATAGTTTATATACATAGCCCGAAACCATAGAGCAGTGTTAAGGCCGTCGTCATTGTCCAGGTCGCAGGCGGCGCGTGGTGCGCGCGGCGCAGGCGGCGGACCGCGGGCGCGACGAGCGCCTGCGCGCCGCGCGCCGCGTGGGGCGCGTGCTGCGCGCGGCGCCCAGCGCGTACGAGCCGCGCCTGCGCCAGCTCACCTTCAAGTGGCAGCGCGGACTCAAGATCGGCGCCGGCACCTTCGGGAAGGTACAACTTAACCTCACGATAGGCTACACTTTAACTGCATTCTTGGTATTGCTACTGGTCCCGAGCGGCGATTTTTCCTCGCGACTACCTCCTCTACCAGTGTTAAAAATAAAAACAATCTTATCGATTATATGCCTCCTAACTTAGTCTTTCCCTACAGGTTTATACTGTAGTTAACACGGAGAGCGGGCAACTCCTCGCTATGAAGGAACTATCAGTCGGTGTTGGAGACCGGAGAGCGTTACAGCGAGCCGTCAATGAGCTGAGAGTTTTAGAAGGAGTCATACACCCCCATTTAGTACGATACTACGGCTGTGAGCTGCATAGGGTAAATTTACCATTATTTTATTTATTTATTCACAAATACGTACGTAACTCGGTGAAAAGGCAGCAAATCACAGTTCTAATGCCAGAGCTGAGCTTTGATTTACCTTTCTAAAAGCGATTGCATGTGCCGATCTACGCGGAAGAACCGCATCCGGGGCATTCTTCGTATCCATGATATTGCAGATAAAATGCAAGGCGGTCCTCTGCATTGGTACGGCCATCCATCCATCAGCCTTTCGGCGTCCACTGCTGGACATAGGCCTCCCCAAATTGGGGATATAGTGCCGTAATCGCCACGCTTAGCAGGCGGATTGGCGATCGCAGTGGATGTTGTTAATACCTACTCGAGGGAGTGCTGCTGCCCACTCCCCTCGGTATTACCTTAGTAGGCTCTTATGACTCCCATGGATGGAGAGGGGTGGAACAATTCTAAAGCCGGCCCCACACGGCTACGTTTCATGAAAACCGGAAATTACCTAAGAAATGAATGTCTAGCCATGCCGCTTCCGCAAGGGTCAGACAGAAGGGGTAGACCTAAAAGGTGCTAGTTTGACGTCGTGATGGATAACATGCATGCTAATAGTCTCACCACTAGGGATACCAAAGATGTTGCAAAGTGGAGGAGCAAATGTAGGAAAGTGGACCCCGGGCTCCAAAGCGACAGCTTAGGACGCACCTAGGAATAACACTGGAATAATGATGATGCTTCTGTACATGTGTACGTGGGTAGGCACCATAGATTATCAATAAATCAATTCCAATGTTCACAGGAGGAGATGCTGATCTTCATGGAGCTATGTGTGGAAGGTTCCTTAGAGGCGCTGGTGGCGACATCTGGCGCCCTAGCAGAGCACACGGTCCGCAAGTATACCAAGCAACTGGTCTCCGCCGTCACCGAGCTGCATGCTAGATCTATCGCACACCGTGATATTAAAAGTAAGTGTCACTATACTATTTCCATTGCTCTATTTTCTCGATGACAGTTCTAATTTGATAGTTGTAGTGTTGTGACCAAATAAGTAATGATATCGATCGCATATATTTATTATATTTTGAACATAGACAAATATAAAAAAAACATTCATATTTATATATATTTTTAGCGAAAATAACAGTTCACATTAGGTAAAAATCTTAATTGTAAAATTAAGTTTACCTGGTCGGTATAATGTATGAAAATACTGTCGATAGATGGCGCAGGCGTCACCCAAAGACGTTAAGTATGAATGTGTTATCGAAATTAGCAGTCAGGAGCAATTGTCACGATGGCTGAATTGGCAAAATATCTGGACGGTATCCAGGAGATGCAGGTTCAAATCCTGCTCGTGACTGTTATTTTCGATTTCACATTGTTCACTTTGTGTTTAAAAAACATTCAAATATATTTTTTGAAGGTGGGAACACTCAATTGGCCATCGCCATTTTGTGTTTGTTTTAATCTGTCACTCGCTACAAGATGGTCGTGCTAGTCACTACATTTCTGTTCGCTGAGTTTTTTCACATTATTCATACGTTACGTTGTGTATTTTGTGTTCCTCCGTGTTGATGCCCAGCTGTCAAATATCAAAATGCCGAAAGGATCTGTTTTGAAAAGGCAGGCGAGAGAACTGGTGATCAATGTTCGTAATTACTTTGAAGCAGAGTATCAAAATGGTGGCCAGCTATTACCACTGTCGCAAATGCGAGATCGTGTTGCGGCTGCATTAGGAATTAGTGGACCTACTGTTTCAAAAATTACTACCGAAGCTTACGGTACAAGCGGCATGCAGGAAAATAAGCTTCGTACGCCGAAGAAAAAACGCCAACCACGTCGTTTGACATCGGTTGACAACTTCGACACTGACGCTATTCGCCGTCATATATATGACTATTACTTGCGCAAATAAATTCTAACACTTAAAAAACTTGTTGTTTCTTTACGTGAATGTGGTTTGTTCCATGGCCAAAAATCGTCATTAAGCTTGGTTTTGAAAGAAATTGGATTTTCTTATATAAAATCAGACAAACGTAAAATATTATCTGCGTCACGACGTTGCTATGGCTCGCTGCGAATTTTTGAGCTAAGCCAAAAAGATATCAGATTGGTCAAATGTTATTTTCACTGACAAGACTTGGTTAAATGCAAACCACACAGTATCTAAGAACTGGACTGACGACACCGCCGCTTCCACTAGTTCAGTGCCAATGGGAAAAGGTGAACGCTTTATCATATGCCATGTAGGGTCTACGAAAGCCTGTTTAGATGGAAATATTATAAATTGTTTCAATGTTAAATACATACAATAGACTCGCACATAACGATAGTAGTAAATAGAAAACATTAAAAAAAAAAAAAGAAAACCGCCTTCAAATGCACCCGGGAACTAAAAAACAATAAATAATTGTTATTTAGATACGATTTCCGTGCTAGACACCTACTGATGTGGTTGAAGCCGGTGCCAAAAATGTTTTTAATGTTATCTAAGTAGGTATTTATTATGAATTGTTTTTGATACTTTTGGACTTGGCAATTATTTATTGTTTTTTAGTTCCTGGGAGCATTTGAAGGCGGTTTTCTTTTTTTTTTAATGTTTTATTTTGTGCTTTTTAGTGTTTTTTTATAAAATAGCTTAGAGTAGGCCTCCCTAAATGAAAAAAAGTCAGACAACGAAAAAACGTTAAAATTGCCTATAAAATTTTAAGAATTCCACCAATTTCTCAAGGATACCATCATCAGATCCTTACCTGATGACTATGGGACCACCTGGGAAGTATCAAACAAAATAATAATTTTGCAAATCGGTCTAGGCGTCTTTGAGTAATCGGTGAACATACATAAAAAAAAAATATTCTGACGAATTGAGAACCTCCTCTTTTTTTGAAGTCGGTTAAAAAATAGCGGGCGGCTAATAGTTGAAGGTAGGATAATATTTTTATTTTCTAGGTGGCAATATATTCCTGACTAACGAAGGGCACTGCCTAAAGCTGGGTGACTTTGGCTGTGCAGTTAAAATCCGCAACAATACTACAGCTCCCGGGGAATTGCAAGGATTCGTGGGTACACAAGGTATGTGTTCTTATTAACCAACTTTAAAAGAGAAGGTCGTGGTGGTGAGCTTCTCTTTTAAAGTCAATAAATTATTATTTTTGAAAAGAAAACTAAACACTAATGTGATTTGAAACTCGATGAAACGAAAAAGTGACACTGAAGAGAGACAAACATATACATCTATGGGATTTAGCCTGTAAGAGAATGAGATAAAATGCAGGCGTACTTTGATTCCTACAACTTCGTCCTACAACACACCGAGTTCTACGATTTTATTATATGAAAATTATATTTTCAAATTAATATATACTAATGTGCTAATTCCTTCACGCTATTGTTACTCCGAGCTGAGGTAATTCAAAATTGGTATATAAATGTTTCTGACTTGTTAAATATTCAACAGCGTACATGGCTCCCGAGGTGTTCATGAAGACTTCAGGCCACGGCCGCGCGGCTGACATCTGGTCTCTCGGCTGTGTCGTCACAGAGATGGCGTCTGGCAAGGTAAGTTTCGTAACTTCTTTAGAGAAGTAAATACATAAACATAATTAACAATCGGAGGCTATAGTATGGTTTATAATAAAAAAGTTAGCAACGCCAGTGTGACATTCGCGTGTTGCCAATTACAAGATGAAGGTTTACATTAGAGGGTACCCGAAAGGGTAAGCCGCTGGTGGACCACTGAAATAATGTCACATAGTTCCAATGGTTTGCCAATACAGGCGGAGAGATGTTGCCCCGAACGAGGGGGTGTGCGGTTGGGTACCTAACCTAGCCTATTAATTAAATGTAATAATTAAAGTTATACAACTTTAATTATTAGGGTAATTAGTGTTTATTGGGTACTTATTGTAATAGGGTACTTATTGTTTAATATCCCTATAAGGAAGAATGAAAATGATGCTGAAGTATGTTTTAAACACATGTCATGTTTGCTATTGCAGCGTCCGTTCTATCAATACGACAGCAACTACCAGATAATGTTCCTGGTGGGTAGTGGGGGGAGGCCAGAGATCTCTACCACTTTGTCCGAAGAGGGCCAGCAGTTTTGCATGTCGTGTCTCACGCACGACCCTGACCTCAGGCCCCGAGCAGAAGCGCTGACTTTACACCATTTTCTTATGGTATGTATAAGCGACGCGCAAAACAATATTAGTTACCGAACATAATGTAAGTGGTCGTGAGAGATGCGGGGCGCGGGCGCGGTAAGTTGCAATAAATTGTTACCTTATAATATATTAGTTCAATGTTTGTCGAATGCGAGCCCTAAGCACACCTCACTTTTCACTGCCTTTAAAAATAGTGTAAATCTACCTTCTAACATTTTTCCAAAATACATTTTGCCAATACATCATTCAACATTTAACACTAAGTGAAAAATGTGAAATCGAAAATAAAAGTCACGAGCAGGATTTGAACCTGCATCTCCTGGATACCGTCCAGATGCTGAATCGACAAAGCATCTGACTGTTATTTTCAATTTCACATTTTTCACTTTGTGTTTAATGTATAGTGCTAAGCATGTCAAGTGGTAAAAATATATATAAAAATATCTAAATATCAACATTTAATTTATATTTTTTTTTTTTTTTTTTTTTTTTAAATATTACACTAACGCAAAATCTCCAACATCTTAATAAAAAAGTTTCCATGATAGCTTAGCATACTAAAGCATTACCTCGGATCGGGAAGGACGCAAGTTCGAATCCTGCACGCACATAATAAAATAGTTAATTTTCATACAACGTCCTCTGGTCCCAAACTAAGCTTAACGCTTATGCTATACCAGATTACGGATATAATACATACATATTACTTTTTTTTGTAAATAGATACATATATAATAGATAGAAAACACCCAGACGCAGTACAAACATCTGTGTTCATCACACAAATAATTGTGAGTGGGAATCGAACCCACGACCTCGCGCACGGAACTCGGTTACACTACCGACTACGCCACGAGGCCCGTCAAGTTCTAATGGAGATTTTTTTTATTAACAGGTAAAAAATGATGACTGCAAATGTGAGCCGGCCTACCTCATGACTTAACCACATCACAACAAGTGCTGTCATACAAAGGTTGAAGTTCAAATCATGAACTTTAAACACACTATTTCAGTTCAGCTTCTGTATATATAATTAAACTAGTCCTATAAGGTGCATATTGTGTAGCTAGAATTTAAAATGGCAAGCTTACCATCACGAGAAACAAGACAAAACATACAGAAAGTGTGGTGTTAGAAAAGGACGACATGCTTTCGTCAACAATTAGCTAAAAGGGCACGTGGTAACAGGGTACTTGTTATATAAAACGACACATATTGGTCATGCCTATACCCCTGTCTTCCTGGGTAAAAATTAGGGTCAGAGACTCCTCTCTGAGTGAGTGCGAATTGCGCGAAGAGAACCCTGAACACATATTTTTCAACTGTCCAAGAATATATGCTTCTCTGTATATATCCCTCCCTTCCCCTGTCCCTCTTCCCTCTAATCTCAGATCTCTCCTGATGAGAGTATTTTCCCCATTTGTATAGATAGTAAGCAATTTTATTATTACAAATAACATCAAATTGTAATTGTCTATCTAACCCACCAACACTTGTATATATATATATAGTGTCTTTAATTTTAGGTAAATCAATAGTACCTAGTCCTAAATTCTAAAAATCCCTATTCCTATCTACCTTACTTTCAAAAAACCACCACGAAGTTATTGAGCAGTATTTAAACTAAGCTCAACCGTCGACAAACCTGTCAACTAAGAAACTTCACAAAACTGGTCACTGGCGGATTCAATGGAATCGCCATAAAGAAGAAGAAGAAGACGGCACATAAACTTTCGCTAGGTGCGTTTACCGCTCGCGCCGTTGTGATCGATTGAGAGAGAGAGAGCGCTACCAAGTACGAAAACCAATCACGAGCGGGAGTCAGTGGAGTAAAGGTTCATGTATCGTAATACCGCACCTTAAACTTTAAAAATAATAAAGTTCAGTAAGCAAGGATGTTTTGTAATGTTGACGAAGCAATGAGCGCCCCTTAGCACTTAACACCAAGATGGTCGTTGACTAGTCTAATTTGCAATATAAAATATTTGCATTTAGATAAATTATAAGAAATTTTATTTTTAGACTGAGAGTTGCTATAACATATATTATAAGAAATATATAAAGGTTATTGAATTATGATCAAATATATTTTATATTTATAGCTTTGTTTTATTTTTTCATCACTGTCCTATTGGTTGCTACGGCTCAGGCAGAAACGGAAGTATTTAGTTGTCCAACATGCTGGTCCAGTACGGGTCACCACATACCGGTGAGAAAATCTCAGGCAAGCAGATTTCCTCACAATGTTTTCTCCATCCCCAGGCACGGTAAATGAAAAAGGCTGATGGATAGATTGATGATTGATATACTGCTATCAGAAGAGCTATGACCCACTACGGACTCGCTATTTAATTTCACGCATGGAATATAAAAAGAATCGAAAAATTAAGTCGCTTATTTTGCAACTTTTCATTTTGAATAAGGATCAAACTGGATTCCTCTGAATAGCAGTTGATGCTCAGCTGTCACAGATAATAAAAAATTTAGCCTATTCGGTACCAGAACTGTGCCATCTATCATCAAGAGATAAAGAAGCATTGGGCCTAAACCAAAGTCCTTTTTGATGTTATTGCATTAAACCACCACCAGGGGTGTGCAACTGTCGTTCATTGGCTCATAAAAAAAAAATAGTGTGATATATCATGGATATATCGCGCAATCTAGTGATGCAGGAGCAGTACTAACTTAGCAGTTTAGTATCTAGAAAAAATATAGATGGCGCTTTTACCAATATAGGCGCATTATTTCATTATACATAATACCTCCCAAACAATACTTTAAAATGCAAGAATTTTATAATATTAAATAACAGTTTGCAAAATCCTTTTTAAAGTGCTAGCTCAGTTATTGTTTGATCAGTTTATTACTTACGGACCACGCAATTGCAAAAATAAAAATATTGACTAAAGCACCATCTAGCGGCGCGCGGTATCACAGCGCTTCGTATATTATATACAGCGCCATCTAGTGACTACCACGTTAGTATCTAAGGTTATTATTTATTTCCATAAAATGAACGCCCAACTTATGTACCGGTTGGGTGCAACAAGTGCGGACAAACACATAGATAAAAATAATGATTTTCGATTTTTCTAATTGTTTTAAAATAATAATAATACCTGCATCTTTTATATAAGACAGATAATTAATAAAATATATAAGAGTAATATTTTATATATTGAAAAGATATGTTATAATATTTACGAGATACGCCTTTGTTGCACCCAATGCTTTAATTGTTAAATAATCTAAGTTTTCGTTAAATACATGATTAGACCATTAGCCGCAAAAATCCTACGCCTATGGATTAAACCTAACAGCAAGAAGCGTTAAACCTTATTTTAATAGCTTGAGGTTTTAACCCCAATAGGAGCAAATTATGGATGTTGGTTAGTGCATATATTGCGTTAAGCGGGACGGTGTCTCTCATCCCATATGCCCCGCGTGGTGAAGGACTGGGAATACAAGTGTCACCACCCCATTCTATCCCGCGGGTGTAGTGCGAGGCGACTAAAGGAGTAATTTATTATCACACACTGCATTACTAAGGATTAGTTGTGATGGGTGGATAGGATGTGTCCGTATGTCATCAATTTAATTGTGTTTAGTCTTAACTAGCATTCATTGTGCAATGATTTTGCTATAACACTTTTTAAGTGGTAATGTTTACAGGGAGATGTAAACGCTGTTCGTAACTAAAACTAAAGTTATATATTAAGGCAATTTTTTTTTTTTTTTAAATCTTTAAAGTTTTATCGTGAGTTAGTCTTTTATTGTACCAACTTAGATGACATTTAGGAGATCTCATAATTTTTGTTATACGACACGAATCAATTTTATCAGCGCAATAACTCTAACTTATAAAAAAATAAACAGCATCGTTAGCTTATGCATAAGTACACTACCTGTACCGCAACCGCGCAAAATTAAAATAAACTATTGCTTGCTGTACTTTAATTGCATCGTAATTTTCTTAAAGAAACATATATGTATGTTTAAAAAATAGATAAGTAATTACAAAAGTTTCATTTTCAGTTGTCAATACAGTTGCAAATAAAAAAATCACCACAGTTTTTAAGCATAATTAAGAGCTATCAAAGAAAAAAATTTAATTAAATCGTGTTGCAGACCAACATAAGAATTGATCAAAAGGTTGTTGCAGTTTCAGAGACAATATTTTCTACCCATTGGCCTAATATATTAGCCGTGTGGGCCGGCTTTAGAATTGTCCTACCCCTCTCTACCCACGGGAGTCGTAAGAGCCGACTGAGGGAATACCGGGGGAGTGGGCAGCAGCACTCCCTCGAGTATTAACAACATCCAAGCCAGCCAAGCGTGGCGATTACGGCATTATCCCCCATGACGGGACCGCTCGTTGTGGCGTTCTCTTGGGGAGGCCTATGTCCAGCAGTGGACATTGAAAGGCTGATGGACGGATGGATGGCCTAATAAAAATGGACGTCGGGTCTGTTACAAAAGTTCTATGGAGGGTAGAAGGAGGGCCGTCTTGTATAGGGGATAAGTTGAAAAAGTGCCCACATGTAAACAGCAAGTTATTATGGCGTTGTTTTTAAAATCTTTCCACTTGCTACTGTGGCGCCACCTTAATTGGCTCCCGTTAAATAATATGCAGTATTTAAATTCAACTATTTACGTAGTCAAATGTAATTAAGTAAATATAAAATGCGCGGTAGCAAAGCGGAAGTGTTTCTTCCTTCTTAATTTAGTGTCCTACTCTAATAATAGTTTGTCGCTGTTATTAAAAATCTTTCCACTTGCTACTGTGGCGCCACCTTAATTGGCTCTATTTCAGCGGACACTTTTTAATACACTGAAATAGTCCTCCTTACTTACCCTCCATAAAAAATCACGAAACAAGGTCTAGTCAATAGATAGTCTATATTAACAAAACTTCAACATTCTAATTTGAACCCTTGTACAAATATTCAAAATTTAAAACAATTTCTTTTTTTTTAAGCAAAATAATGTTTGCGAATGATAAAACAATAGTCTATTTACTGAAAATATAATACACCATCTTCTTTTTTACTTTATTTGAGTAGTTTTTACACGTTTCCACAATACAGTACAGCATATTGAACGTATAGTCAAGTCGGTCGACCAAACGAGACTGGCGCGTCAGTATCAGTATTCTCTTTGGCGTTTTCTTTCTCTTTTGGTTCGGACACTTTTGAGCGTTAGTTGGTAGTTTAATGTTTTTATCTAAACCTTTTCAATTAACAGACACAACTATGTTACAGATTCTAAAATATTATTTAACAAACGCACATTTAAATATACATAAAAATGTTGATGTTCAACATTTTCTTTCTCATCTACTTGGCGATCGTTGAGACCTTTTTCTTTTGAACTACGTAATAATTTATAATAAACATTTACCATAGCAAATATACATAATAATCAGCCTTATATTTAAACTTTGACCATGATCTCATCCAGATTCTTCCTCTCAAGGTCCGGGACTGTAGCTTCCTCGTGGGGTCTACCGATTGGTAATAGCAATTCTAGCCTCTCGTTCACTGGTCTAGATAGTAGATTTCGGAGGCGAGTGTTGCAGTTTAGTGGAGTGGACGTCAAGGCGACTAGGCCACAATACTGTAATGTAAAGAAATATCCATTTTAGGAATGGCGTTGCAAGGAAATAACAGCAGATAAAATGTCCATTCCGAAATCCTTGCTAATATTATAAACCAGATTCTGCCCTCGACTCTATCTGAATGTATTTGACTATAAATATGTTTATAGTCATGCACGCTGACACGTGCCCCCTACAGACCAGAAACGCTTTGTTATAAAGACAATTAGTCACGTAGAATATTAGTGGTGTGCTCTTAATTAAAACAATTATATGTAATACTATTTGTAACTTGCTTAATTATGGACATGACGAAAAGGTCACTAATATTTCATCACAGTGCCAGAGACTAATATCACGTGAATTATAAATACCAACCAATATATATTATAGCACAAAGACCAAAGACATCAACAGCATGCTCCGTCTTAACAACCTTTTATCAATAATATTAAACAACGATTTTTAGGGTTCCGTACTCAAAGGGTGCAAACGGAACCCCCTTACTAAATTTCCGCTCTCCGTTCGTCCGTCTGTACGGCTGTATCTCATGAATCGTAATAGGTACAGTTAAAATTTGTATTTATGTTACTAGTAGGTACAACGACAATAACACAATTTAAAAACAAAGGGTCATACAAAAAGACTCGATATTTTTGACGTTTTTGCTTCATGTCATGAACCGTAAAAGAGTAAATAGGTAGTTGAAATTTTCATAGATTATGTATCAATATAGCCGCTATAATAAACATAGAAACATAGCATCACGCCTGTATTCCCTGAAGAGGGTAGGCAGAGGTGTATTACACACCCACGACTCGACAAGCCAACTATGTTTAAGTCCCACGTAATAGGAGGCGAGCCTATTGACGTCTACCGGGCACATTTCCAAACTCCGGGCTGTTACCGAGAATTTTTCTTTTTAGGAAAAAGCTCAATAACATTGCCCGACCCGGGGATCGAACCCGAGACCTCATGATTAGCAGTCGCATACACTACCGCTACACCACCGAGGCAGTTATAACAACAAATAATAAAGATAAAATTAACTTCAAAATTAAAAGAGTATGTTAGTTATAGTCCGCATGCAAAAAAATTCATTTTTTTCCTTGGACGTTAATCCCATATATTCTAAGTTGATACGGAACCCGTTACGGGCGGGTCCAACACGCATTTGGCCGGTTTTCATTATCAATTTTATTATGACATTTCAAATTTAGTAAACTGTAGGGTCACAGGTGAGGTGAGATATTTGTTTTCTGAATAGGTTAAATAGTTTGTCGAGCAACAATAACCTCATAAAATATCCCAAGGGGGGAATTGTAGGCCACCGGCGGATCACTGAAGTAATGTAACACAGTTCCAGTGGCCCGCCAATACAGGCGGAGAGACGGCACACGGCGGGTTTATCTAGTGGGTGAGGGCCCCACTCTACCCTGCTCGTTGCCCCGAACGACGGGGTGTGCAGTTACGTTTTCCCACCTTAACAAAAAAAGGGAGGGGGTATAGTAGGTAAGTATAGTTAAGAGCACACGAAGTCTTAGACTTGTGCAAGTCGGCGATTGTAATTACTCGAACAAATCTAAAGGTAGTATAGATGGTACTTGTATAAAATAAACTTAGATATACAATTATCATCTACCTAGACCAAATCGGTCATGTATTGAAAGAAGCCGGAGTCAGGAGTCTCCGAAACCGGCGAGCATGTATGAAGAGAGTTGTGAATGTTGAGGAAGCGAGAGACATGCAAGAATAGAGCCTCTTGGCACTCTGTTTTCTCTGCGTACCCCGCAAGGGCAATGGTTTGATGATAAGTAAGTAAGTAAGTAGCAGGAACTCCGTTCTAAACAACAACGTTATGTGATGGTATATCTACCGAGTTATGTGATTTATAGCAACCTTCCATATTTTAATAAAAGTAATTATAAGTAGATCTTGTAAATAAGTAAAATAAACATTTTCTACTTAAATATGAAAAACTCGTACGGAATTATATGGTATCTAGCCGTAGTGATAAAATAGGCTTCCAGCCCTGTGAAGGAGACTTGGGCGCAACGCTGGGACATATCTGGGATTACAAAATTAAGGAAAAAAAGAGTGTTCGAGGTTCATTTAAAACAATATACCTGAATAGCAGTTAACAGTATGCCAGCTGCTATCGCCGTACTAATTTCACTGTAGTAATGCATTCTCTTCTTGCCATCTTCTCTCCAAGAATGCGTCTGCCTGAATACCAGTACCAAGGCCGGAGCATCAGTCAAGTAAGGTTTCACATGTGTCGTAGCAAAAGGTTTTAAGTCTGTGACCCATTGCCGAGACATCCTCTTGTTATAGTTTAATTCTTCTTCTTCTTCGATTATGCTTCTTATTGCTTTTTTAGTTTCTGGGTCTTGGACTACTACGAAAGTCCAGGGTTCCGTGTGAGCTCCTGATGGAGATGTGCCTGTAAAGAGTATTTCAAACGTCTATATCTATCCATGATACACAAGTAATTCGTGAGATATAAAATAGTCAGTAGTAGTTTTGTCCGTGTGGTGATGGACTGAGAATACAAGTGTCACCACCCCATTCTTTCCCACGGGTGTCGTATGAGGCGACTAAGGGAAGTAAGCAATTATCATCCATTGCATGACTGGTGGTAGGGCTGGGTACTAAGTGGGAGTACCACTTGGTATCGGGCCCGAGCGGGTTAGTACCACCATCTCCCGTGTGACCGGCCATAAAGCACATCGTTGCGTTTTGGCTGTAGCAGGAGATAGCCGATTATTCTTTCATTTCATATCTGTGAAATGAAATGGTGAGCAGCGGCTTGACAATACTCTCGGTATAGTTCAGTCCATGAGCGACGGTTACCATTTCCCATCAGATGAGCCGTGGCTCGGCTGAAACTGCAAGCAAAAAAAAAAAAGTCAGTGCTGGTGTAGTTCAGAAGTTAAATCGAGTACCTACTTATTGCAAAGCTTTGAATCATAGTCCGATAAAACATTCCAGTTCAAACGTTGAAGCCATGACAGCAACAAACAGCTTTTGTAATTTTATTTATATATAAGATACTCGTTATAACATACCAAAGGGATAGGTAGACGTGTATTACACACCCACGGTTTGCCAGCTAAGTATATTTAAGTCCCACGTAATAGGGGGTGAGCCTATTGCCGTCTACTGGGCACATTTCCAAACTCTGGGCTGCTACTGAGAATTTTTCATTTTACGAAAAAGCTCAATAACACTGTCTAACGCGCGGATTAGAACCCGAGACCTCATGATCAGCTGTCGCTCACACTACCGCTGCACCACAGAGTCAGTTACGTTTTTTGAGACGCAAAATACCCTATTTTATAGTAGGTAAATGGTACCAAATGTAATGGCACGTGAAAAAGTATTCTGGCTGTATTCGCTCTTCCCTATCGGAAATAAGTTTTGGATACTAATTAGAGGAAGTGGTCACCATTTACCATTAACCAGGCTCGTCTGCCACCGTTTACAAAAAAGCTACATGACCGATTTCTTATTTCATTGCGTGAGTGAAACAATCTATGTACCTATAAGAGTCATTGAAAATCGTGTCGATTGCAACCTTGACCACTCATTCTTATAATTGAATATTACATTTTTTTTGTACTATAATTCAGTTTAGAATTATCATAAAAAGACAATATACTTAGACGGTTAAGAAGATAACAGTGATAATGTACAGTTAATAGGCATTAGAATAAGCTTCTAATTTAATATAACTTTATTCTTTGGAATTATCTCTTTTTTTTGTTTAGGCGGCAAAAAATGTTCCTGTCCGCACACCCCGTCGTTCGGGGCAACGAACAGGGTAGTGTGGGGCCTGCATCCACTAAAGAAACCCGCCGTGTGCCGTCTCTCCGCCTTTATTGGCGGGCCACTGGAACTAGGTATGTTACATTCCTTCTGTGGTCCTGGAATTATCTACCTACTTATTCTTTTGTAGTAGAACTTTAGACAATGAATATTATAGACAAGCTATCAGCGTATGCAGTGTCGAGATAGCAATAGTTTGACATATGATAACCGGAATAATTTTAAAAGATATCTATGATTATAACTTTGTTGACTAAGAATGTACTACCTATTTTAGCCGCATACAAGAATGACAGGACAAAAGAAATTGCAGTTATGCTTACATTTTGCTTAAAATGTATTAGAACGTGTAACATTAGCGTAGGTAGGTATATAATGTGATTAATGAAAGTTTTTTTTACGTAAAACAAGCACATATCTAGGTACCCATGAGAGGGACGGTTGGCCACCTTATTGTTGGGACCCAGTTGATTGGCTCCAAATACAAATAACGGATACGCGAAAAGTATAAAATACTTATACATGTGTTTCTCTCACTCTTGCTGAAACCTAATATGTGCATCCTTTTCTTCATCCTGAGTGTCAAAATAGTAGCGAGTCTATAATATTCTTTGTCTAAGACAAAACAATGATAGATGAATGATAGGTAAGTATGCTTGAGATGAGAGGTTAAACATATTTTTGCCAGTTATGGTTACTACTGACTTGCCTTGTTTTAAATGTACTTAATATATTTTTCTTGTTTTAAACGCTACACCCTGCGATAAGGAATAATCCTTACCGGGGGCTTTATATAAATACCTACAATTTCACGGACACAAAATACACCCTGACTCAGAACAACCATTTGTGGATAACACAAACAGTTGTCCTGTGTGGGAATCGAACCCACAACACTCGGACGGGAAGCCTGTACCTAAACCACTCAGCCATCTGTGCAGGCAAATGTAAAGTAGAAAGCAATGGAGGTATTTGCCCTTAAAGGTTTTTTTTCGGGTGATTAAGGTTTTAGACTTATCGAGGTTGAATTTCTCAATGTTCTACGTTCCCTCAGCATCAATACGCAGGAGACACTATAGTGCACGAGTGTGTGTGAGTGTTCCCTTAATCTCACAGTCCGGTGGGACGGCATTCCGAGATTAGATGCAGGACCAACGGTTGTTGGCTTTCCGCGATCCGGATTGGAACATCTCAGACTTCCTGATTCAGATCTGCTACTGAGAACTTCTTTACGATAAAATCCAATAACCTATAGCGGGCCCGACCTAGAATTAGAAACCTCCTGGTCCGCAGTCGCATAGACTACCGTTAAACTACAGAGGCAGAGAGAATAATACAATAGATTTTTTATCGTAGAGAAGTTCTATTTTCATTTTAATAAAAACATAGACATACATTTCTATAAACAATACCTATTTATAATATCATAGATTTAATATAATACTTTGTGGTCCATAGCTAAATTAAGATCTTGACATTTGTGATCTTGCTCTGTCATGATGTACCCATACCACGGTGTACTGATAAATATATAGAATTGCTTGTGGATAACCCGCTATGATAAATTTAATATTGGTAAAATAAATTCTGATTCCTATAAGCTAACAGGGATATATTACGAAACTATGACTTTAAATTCGAAGCGTTTGATCCGCATTTACATTATAATATTTCTGTTAACTGCCGCCGGGGCATTCTTCAAAGTCTATAACCGAGTAATTTACGTAAAAAATATACGAAGACAACTTATATACAACTTTTACGATGCCAACCTCGACAACATCACATACCAAGACATCTTGGATATTAAATTTAAAGAAAGAAGTACAAATTGGAGAAACATTATAAAGATGAAAGCAGAGATCAAAGATATAAATATGAAACAGGAAATTTACAACACCCATTACTTACCACCGGTCGATAACGAAACATCTATAATCGTAGTACAAACACACTCAAACATAATCCTACTGAAACAGCTCTTGGCTTCATTAGAAACAGCTCAAGATATATCTAATTCCCTGCTGATATTTTCACACGATATCTTCGACCATGAAATCAACAATATTATACATGAAATAAATTTCGCTAAGTATATGCAAATATTTTATCCTTACTCAATCCAGCTACATCCACGTGTGTTCCCTGGAAATGACGTACGAGTAACTAAAGATGTTGATTCTCCCAAAAGAGATCCAATTGCCGCTCAATTGAAGCATCATTGGTGGTGGCAAATGAATCAGGTTTTTAACCATTTAGATGTTTTAAAGAATTATACAAATACTATTTTACTTTTAGAGGAAGATAATTACGTTACTGAAGATTTTATAGTTATGTACAAGTTGCTAGAAAAGGCCAGAGCAGTTCACTGTCCTGACTGTGAAATGATCAGTTTGTCAGCGCATGATCCTGATTCAAAGTTATATAATAAAAGAAAAGCGTCAATAAATCTGGAGACATGGTCCGAGAAGATGTTTAAAACTGCAATCGCATTAGATAGAAATCTTTGGAACAAAATTAAAGAATGGAAACAGGATTTTTGTTACTTCAATGATTATACTTGGGATAATACTTTGAAACATGTTGGACTCAAAAATATGAAAAAACATTTTTATTTAACGGCAATAGATAGTCCAAGAGTATTTCATGTAGATAAATGTGATGAAGATAACAGAGATTGTAAAATAGAAAACAAAATAGAAGATATTAAGAAGTTTATAGATCTTATTAAATCTGATTTGTACCCGTTGCTTCTGGTTCTGAAGATATCACCAAATACAAATTATTCCGTAACTCCATTGGGCTACTTCAACGATAATAGAGATCATGAACTTTGTCTCCATTTTGCTAAAAAAAATGTCTGGTATTAACAGTTTTACTTAATTTTAGAAAATTATACATATATATGCCAATATATCTATATTATTGATGTTGTCTTAATTATTTATGAGTAATTTACTTATATTATATCTAGATATTTTTATATATATTTTTTGCATTTGACATGCTTAGTACTATACATTAAACACAAAGTGAAAAATGAGAAATCGAAAATAACAGTCACGAGCAGGATTTGAACCTGCATCTCCTGGATACCGTCCAGATGCTTTGCCAATTCAGCCATCGTGACATCGTGCTCGTGATTGTTATTTTCGATTTCACATTTTTCACTTTGCGTTTAATTATATTATATCATTAGCCTTTGCCCGCTCTGCCGCAGACAAAAGCTAGATTTTAGGTTATATTACAGGTTCTCACACGAACATTCTGGAAAACCGATCCATACGCCTACTTACAGTATACTCATAGTACCGTATTTATGCAATTTCTCGTATGAATTTATGCCCGGTTCCTATAATAATAAAACGGATCGTTTTACTTACGATTGGTAGAAGATTCTACCAGGCGTAAGTAAAATCTGTTCCTATAAAATACGAGTCTTAAGTGAATTGAATGACATTTTGCAACTAATGGATGGGTAGCTGTTAACAATGACGATTCGTTGAATATAGGAACCGGGCATTAGACGCATTTCATTCTGGTAAGCCTAAATTTTATTAGATTATTACTATTAGGATTTATGCCAATCAGTACCTAAATATTATGTAGGTACCTTAGTATTTATAATAGGTACCTTGAACACAGTGTTACTGTGTCATGCAGATAATATAGGTCATAATTACGAGGACGAAGATGTGCACATTATTGGCGAATCGTGATAATGATACCTGATACAAGAAATTTGTATTACTGTGATCATTCTCAAGTAATATTAATAAAAAAAAAATATATTTAAACATATTTTTATACATACTTACTATTTTATAGCTGTAACCGAGCTGTAACAAGGAAGGTCTCTGAAGACAAAACATTTTTTTATAAAAAAATGTTTGTTGTTGTGTTGGGGGATCACGCAATAACTACTGAATGGATTTGAATTAAATTTTATTGTTTGATAGCTCTTGATTAGACTTAAACACTGGTATTTTTCGCGCTGTCCGGTGGTGTAGCGGTAGTGTATGCGACTGCTAATCATGAGGTCTCGGGTTCGATCCCAGGGTCGGGCAACGAGTTTGGAAATGTGCCCTGGCGAGTCGTGGGTGTGTAATACACCTCTGTCTACCCCTTCGGGGAATACAGGCGTGATGCTATGCTTTTTTGTTTTTTTTTGTTTTTATTTTTCCCGCTATTATATCGAGATCTTATGATGGATATGGCCTATAGCATAAACTAGCTTTTGGCAGCGGCGAAACCGCGTGCAAAAGCAGAATACTTACGTATCAAGTTATTTTAAAACAGCTCTAACGATTTGCCAAGAAAAGCACATAGGCTACATTTCATCCCGGAACAATGGATGGTGCCCTTGGGATAGTAATTTTTATATAGAAATAGGTAATTAATGTACCGTAGAGTGATGTATTTATATTCTGAAGTCTACGCGGATGATCCTTGACTACATCCGCGTTTTTGATGTATATTTTTTAGCATTTGGTTTTTTTTTAGGAAAAGAATATATACCTTTTTAATTTTCCGCTCGTAATAAAAATCTCTTTTTCCTCATTCACAAATAATATGTACTTTAGAACCTAGTGTTTTATAAACAAGTCGTCCTCCAAACCGTCGAAATGTCTACACGTTATTCATCAGTAAACTGCAATTTGCATAGTGTAAATATGCAGCCAAGACATAATAGTTCAGTACAGAATTATCTTTACCTGCAGTCTTAATCAAATTATCCCACACCTCTTGAGGAACAGGCTCCTGGCTGAACAATCTCACTGTTCTTCTTGCCGCCATCAGCTCATAGTATTCTCTGGATCTCCTAAGAATATCATCGTCAGATCTTTTGATTGGCTTGTATGGGACATGCGCCGTGTCTTCCGGAATTGCAGAGATGAGTAAATTAGGGTCATCATCATCGTCATCCCGAAAATCTCGAGCTGGAAAGGAAATAACGATTGGTTAATGACAAAGAATTCTTACTTTACTACTTTTTTTTTGAGGACCCTATTATGTTGGTGCCAAGCAGTGAGGCGTGTCTGTTTGTCTGTTGAAGGTACAGTGTATCTTGTACTGGTTCCTGCGGTAGTATCAAGTTTTCGTTTTTATGGTAATTTTCCAGTAAATATTTGTCTAAATCAGCGGTCGGCAACACGCGGCCCGGGATTGCATTTATTAGACTTTTAATTTATTTACCTAAATAATTATATTTAGTAACTATAACGTAAATAATTATGATACTTAACTGTAATAGGAAACCGCTTAATATACCAAAAAAATCTTTGCTATACAAAAAGAGTATAACGTGAAACGCCATTATGATACCGAGCATAAAGTTAAATTTGCAACTTTTTTTAATTTTTTTTAGTTTTTTGTTATTTTTCATTATTTCTCTTAAGAAAATTAAAATAAAATGTCTTTAAATTTTAAATAATATGACAAATGTGGCCCGCTTTCCTTTATATAGCCCCCCCTGTGGCCCCTGGCGGCCAAAATGTTGCCGACCCGTGGTCTAAACTCTTGAATTAGAGTGCACACAGACAAACATATGCATACACACACATACATGTTCATATATAGTATATGCAAGGTAAGCGCGTAAGGACATTAATATAATAAATAATTATTGATGTGAAACATCTAATGCGGAGGGAGGGTAAAACCGGTTGTTAGCGTGGCGACGCTTTTATTTTACTTGTCCCGTTCAAATCATGCAAGTCAAATTTGACACACTTCCCGGTTTCCGATTGAGCTGAAATTTTACAAATGAATATCATATCGCGTGAGAATGCAATATTATGATGACACGGAGCTGATCTGATGATGGAGCTAGAAGGTGGATATAGGAACTCTATAATGAAATGACGCAATCCCATCGAGTTTGGACGCATTTGTTTTGTCTTGACGAGTACTTTGTCTTTAGATGGTATCCAGATTCTGATGATGGAGCTTTCTAGCTCCATCATCAGAATCTGGGCGCTACTTAGGCCACCAGAAGGTGGCCTTAGGAACTCCAATATAAAACGACATAACCCCATCAAGTTTGGACTCGTTTCATTCGTCTTGATGAGTTCTTTGTCTTTAGATGATATCCAGGTTCTGATGATGGAGCTGGAAGGTGGCCATGAGAACTCTGTAATTAAATGGCACAACTCCATCGAGTTACGGCTGTTTATGATGTTTTAACATCTGCTAGACGTCCCGCGACGTCTATTTTACTTATTATAGAATACTAGCTGACCCAGCAAACGTTGTTTTGCCATATAAATTATTTCTACATCGGCAGTAGAAGGGTGAAAATTTAGGGTTGTATGTATTTTTTAATGTTGAATCATAATAAAATACACATAAAAAAATTTGTCCAAAAAATAAAAATAAAATATTTAGGGGTGGGTCTCACCCTTATCATTTAGGGATAGATGTTGGCCGATTCTCAGACCTACCCAATATGCACACAAAATTTCATACAAATCGGTCCAGCCGTTTCGGAGGAGTTTTTCCGTGTGGTGACGGACTAAGAATACAAGTGTCACCACCCCATTCTTTCCCACGGGTGTCGTATGAGGCGACTAAGGGAAGTAAGCAATTATCATCCCTTGCATGACTGATGGTAGGGCTGGGTACCGAGTGGGAGTACTCACTTGGTATCGGGCCCGAGCGGGTTGGTATCACCATCTCCAGTGTGACCGGCCATGAAGCACATCGTTGCATTTTGGCTGTAGCATGGAGATAGCCGTTTATTCTTTCATTTCATATTGATGAAATGAAATGGGGAGCAGCGACTTGACAATACTCTAAGTATAGTTGAGTCCATGAGCGACGGTTACCATTTACCATCAGATGGGCCGTGGCTCGTCTGCCACTACAAGCAATAAAACATGTACGATCCTATTTCGACAAACACATTAATATTATTCTATTTTTTTGCATAGGTAATGCTTATATCAGATAGTATACCTATATCAGTATTCAAAATAATGTGGATGTCAACGCAATTATCTTGTCCGAGTAATGAGAAAATAATTATTGTGTTTACTGACACATACATAACTTACGTTCAGGTAAATATTTATCTGTATTTCATATATGGTGAACAATTTAGACACACGATGTTTAATCCTTGTTCTGCCCGAATACGAGTGATAGACGCACCGTGTGTCTGTGTACCGTGGTTTTAAGCGACGATTTTAAAGTAATTGAGTGCCGAACAGAGTATGAATTAATATTCACAAGCCGGGCAATACTCACAAGCCACGAACGAGCCAGGTCGTGCTCGGTTTTTAGGACCGCAATATTGCAATGATATACAGGCGAGCCTTACTGACGAGCTTAGCGGTTTTGCTCGTATGCACATTACCCACTTAACGATTGTAGGTTCGTAGAACGATGTGCCCTGCCCATTTTCACTTCAGTGTCTACTGAAATCGGTGGGTAATAAAACGCAGACCCTTGACTATAAAATCAACTTGACTGCATAGAGGGCGCATTGGCTTAGATACCAGCCTCCCGCCCGAGTGTTGTGGGTTCGATTCCCACACAGGACAACTCTGTAAGATCCACAAATGGTTGTTCCGAGTCTGGGTGTACTTTGTGTCCGTGAAATTATATGTTTGTAAAGTCCCCGTCCACCCAGCCCTACCACCAGTCATGCAATGGATGATAATTGCTTACTTCCCTTAGTCGCCTCATACGACACCCGTGGTAAAGAATGGGGTGGACACTTGTATTCTTAGTCCGTCACCACACGGAAAAAACGTACATTCCATTAAGTTTAACATGTTAACATAAAATATTCTTAAAAACACTGCTCTAGGAAATAATCCCAGTATTGTGGGGGAGACAATAATAAGCAGGGATAGCCTAGCGGTAATATTTATGCAAAGACAATGGTATCGAGTTCGATCCCGAGTCCAAGTTTCACACCTCGTATGGCACGCACCTCTCGAAATTATGTACCTATGTATTTGTTTACAAGGGGACTGAAATAGAAAAACATGTCGTGCCGACCTCACCAGAAGTTGGACAAGGACAGGAGAGAAGAAGAACCGACTCAACGTTTCTGTAAGCACACTGAAGTGCTGCACTCCTGATAAGATTAAAACAAGACTGCGGGATTGTTATTAAATTATTTTACTATACGTGCAATATTTTATAAGCAAATATAGAAACGTGACTACTGTAGATAGTTATGTGTAATCATGATAAGAACACTATTACATGCTTTATAATTTGCATAGTCATTTATGTACAGAGATTTATCAGTAACTACTTCTGTCTGCAAACAAAGCTGGAAATGAATTATTTTAGTACATAGTTATAACTAACATTAATATTAAATGCTAATATAAATCTATCGATATGATCGAGCTCGTCCGACCTAATTTTAGAACACAGGTTAATCAGCAATCCCGGTCCAAACGGGATACTTGCCCGGGCGCTGGGCTTGGCTCTTTCTGTCTGGACTGTTCGACGTGTGCCTGGCGCCCGGATGGTTCCCTGACTGCTGGAAGCAGGAGAGGCTGGTACTCCTGCCGAAGCCAGAACGAACGCTGGATTCAGTCGGGGCCTTCAGGCCATCATGCTGCTGGACGAGACGAGTAAGCTGCTGGAGAGTATCCTCGCTGCCCGCATCGTCAAGCACCTACCTGAAGTTGGACCAGCCTCGGACGCCCAGTTTAGTGTTTCTAAGCTGGCCACTCGACAGTCAGCGCTTCATACGCCTAAAGGCCTAAAGGTCTTCGCCGGTGGGAGAGTGCTGTTGGCGGTGTCACTTTACATCGCCAAAGCATTCAATAGTCTGCTATTTAGCTGCATCAGGGAAGCGCTCCGGTATCACAGAGTGCCCATGTACCTGAAGCAGTTGGTTGCAGACTACCTTAAGGGTCCTAGCGTCCTCTATGAGCGACGCATAGAGGACGTGAAGACTGAGGACACTCATGTCGTGCGTTGTCCCATAGGGTTCGGTCCTAGGGCCGCTCCTGTGGAACATCGGTTACGGCCGAGTGCTGCTTTGTCGGCTCTACCCCGGGCTGGCGGCTATCTGCGACACGTATATGGCACGCGAGTCATGAACTTCAAGGAGGTGACATTCCTGGCCACCGTAAGTACCTTGGAGATAAGCTATTTTTGCATAGATATAATTAAAGTGTAGCAGGGTGACGTATAGATATACTAAAGTCCAATGGACGAGGTCGCGGACAGTATTTGGTTTAGAGTAAAAAGAACGGATAAATATTGGTCTCATAAAGAAGCTAAAAGTCGCGCAATGTGCTATGGAAAGGGAAGGCTATGCTCGGGTCCTCTCTATGCGATACACTTCATAATATGAATATCCACAGGAGAATAGTAACTGCAATAGCCTACAGGGACCGCTGAACACGTGAAAGCAGCAATGGGCTGGCCACGTTGTCAACCATTGGGGTTAAAAGTTCTATAGTGGCAACCATGTAGCGGACGACACTGACTACACTTAATAAATAATTCATAGACATCGATCATTAACACCAAGTGAATTAAAACAAGGTAAAAAAGTAAATAATTTACCCATTTCATTTCAATGCTCTGAAGATCCCACGGACCGAACCAAATGACTGGCATTATAAATGCAAAAGTGCGTTTGTTTGCTGCGCACGCCGTAACTACTTAACCGTTTATCATAAAAAAAAAACAAAACAAAGAAATGAAAAGGACTATCATTTTATATTTCTGCAATTTTTTATGCCCGATATTATTATAGATGTAGTTTCTGATATTTACGCGATCGTTGCATATTATGAAATAAAACTACGTTTACGGAATCTATCGCGCTTCTTGATTTTCTACTATCCCGAAGATTTTGTCCGTGTGGTGATGGTAACGGACTAAGAATACAAACCACCCCTTTCTTTCCCACGGGTGTTGTACGAGGCGACTAAGGGAAGTAAGCAATTATATCCTATTGCATTACTGGTGGTAGGGCTGGGTACCAAGTGGGAGTACTTACTCACTAGGTATCGGCCCGAGCGGATTGGTACCACCATCTCCCGTGTGACCGGCCATGAAGCACATAGTTGCGTTTTGTTTGTAGCAGGAGATAGCCGTTTATTCTTTCATTTCATATCCATCACATATTACGTGAAATGAAATGGTAAGCAGCGGCAAGACAATACTCTCGGTATAGTTGAGTCTATGAGCGGTGGTTACCATTTGCCATCAGATGGGCCGTGGCTTGTCTAAAAATATATAAAATTGATAACTTTATAGGGCTGCGTCATTTTTAGGTGTGAATCTGGTCGGAAAAATGTATGTTATAATGTTATACATCTGAGATGACGCGAGCGTTACTCAAGACATTGAGAAGAAATGGTTTTATGTTCATAGTATTATCGTTTAATTTAGTTTATGATTTTTATTGTATACTAATATCTTACACTTACTTAAACAAGGACCGGACGGCTGTAAGCAAGCGTTCCAGCAGGGGTGACATTGTTTGTTGCCAGCCGTGTGGACAGCAGATGTAATCCAAATTTTATTTGACCTTCAACGTCCTTGCGTGCTTACATGACTCATATTTACAACCGTCTGGCCAGCGGATTAAATCTTACCAACGACAGTTGTGCTGGCTGAAACGCTTGCTTAGATACAAAACAGCATCACGCCTGTATTCCTCGAAGGGGTAGGCAGAGGTGTATTACACACCCACGACTCGCCAGCTATGTTTAAGTCCCACGTAATAGGGGGCGAGCCTATTGACGTCACATGACCGGGCACCTTTCCAAACTCCAGGCTGCTACTGAGAATTTTTCTTTTTAGGAAAAGCTCAATCACATTGCCCGACCCGGGGATCGAGCCCGAGACCTCATGATTAGCAGTCGCATACACTACCGCTACACCACCGAGGCAGTTATCTTGCTTAGATACATGTTGTTTAAAGCCGTGATGGTAACCGTGTAGCCGAAACACAATCCGCTGGTGTCCCGACAAGGGCACCTTGCTTAAACGCTTGCTTACATCTTGCTTAAAGTCGTGCGGATCCCACTTTACTAGTGAAATTATTCTTATTACCCTAAGTCCTTAGTTTTTATCACACAATTGCCACAGAAATTTGAATTTCAGTATCTCACTAAAAGCTATATACTGTAATACTTTCTGATGTTTACGCGAATGTTACAAATTTTGAAATAAAACTACGTTTACGGAATCTATCGCGTTTACTTGATTTAACCACAACCACAACCTAAGGTTGATCATCAACCTTGGACGTCTATCATCTAAGTCCACCCGTGATCATGAATGCTGTAAAGTATTCGAAACGTCGGGATAGGAGTAAAATCAAGTAAACGCGATAGATTCCGTAAACGTAGTTTTATTTCAAAAAGCTATATACTGGTCTTTACCCTATAAATTATTATAGTATGTGCAGAAAAACGAATAAGCATTACTACGCTATAATTAGTTTCTTTATACACTTGCGTCAGGTCCGAGGTTCAGTTTTTTTTTTGTTCTGATTAAGTAGGTATAGGTATATTGTGTACGTAGCAGACGTTTTTATGACAGCCAGATATGTATGTACCTACATATTATATTATGACAAACGAGGATTCGTGGAATTTCAACCAAACTGTCGGGAAGTTTGGAAAAACAGAATCTATTACACTAAAAAGATTTACTAACCACTAACTGCTGCCCTCGACTTCGGAAGTCTTTAAGGAGAGGATATGGAGGGAGTTTGGACTTTCGGCGCTCTCGCTCACCATACGAAACACAACGGTAGAAGTACCTACCGTTGCTTAACGCTGATCTTCTGTGAGATATTTAATTCAAGCCATGTTTTAGCGAGACTAACAAACAGCAATTGATTCACAGGTATAGATTAGAAATAATTTTGGGAAATTCAATAAGTCAGAAATGTGCGCCTTGCGAGGTCTGGAGTTCTGGATTTCGGCCTTGGGAACTAACTCAATGCCACCGTCTGTGCAGTCCTTGGGTTTACCACTGGGATACCACTTTACTAAACCTAAACCTTTTACCCTTTAGTAGCTTCTTAATACTTAGTAGGAGTAGACAGACATATTTAGGCTTTTGAACTAAAAATAAATAATATGTGTATGCGTAGCATTTGTATTAAGAATCTTAAATTTATTATATGTCCTTGACTTTAGAGCCCCTGCACATTATGGCCACCAGTCGCCGCTACTTAACGCAACCACCAGTGGTTCAGTCAGACCACTCTCGCCGACACCAGTGGCAGCCACTGGTGGCTGGATGCGGCTTTCAGTGGCTGCCACTTGCGGCAGTTGTTCAAGTGTACTCGACAGAGGCGGATGTGTGTTTGTCAAAAATGGACGCACTCTTGATTTTGGTTATTGTTGCTTAAGACGTAGAAAACGTCGCAGAATTCAGAATAATTGACGTCCAATTCATCGGCGTTACTGGGTTTATTAACTATTTTAACTTCACGCAATAAAAATGGCATGCCGTGTGGGGCCGGCTTTAGAATTGTCCTCCCACCCCTCTCCACCCATGGGAGTCGTAAGAGCTGACTGAGGGAATAACGGGGAAGTGGGCAGCAGCACTCTTTCGAGTATTAACAACATCCACTGCGATCGCCAACCCGCCTGCCAAGCGTGGCGAATACGGCACTATCCCCCATTCTTGGGGAGGCCTATGTCCAGCAGTGGACTTTAAAAGGCTGATGGATGGATGGAATAAAAATGGACATCGCAAGTTGCTTTTTGCCGGTCACAATACAACTCTGATTTTAAATCCCAAATAGCCGGACGCTCTTCGATATCGGAAATAAAAACATCAACATCAAAATGAGGAATCGGATCCGTACACATCGTGTACGTGCATTCCGTACGCTGCTTACAACAAACTTGAAACGCGGGAGCAGGGAGAAGACGGCGACTGTGGCCGTGTGTGCGCGCGAGTCGAACGACAAAACGCGGCCACAAGTAGCGAGCGCGGTCGACTCCCGCAGCTTGTGGCTTGTACGCGGCCACTCAAACGCTCGGTGTGCGCCGATGCTAAACAAAATGTATGGAGAAACGCGTCCGCAACTTGTGGCGGCCACTAGTCGTTCTAGTGTGGTCGCCTTTAGTGGCTAAATGTGCGCTCGCTCTTAGTTTCAGTTGCAAAATCTTAAAATAGGTAAAGATTTTAACGACGAATTCACGAGTAACTGCTAGATATTTACAAAGCCACGGACTTAGGCAAAAATTAAAAGACAAACTTGCAAATTCCATGATATTTGTTGAATATTATTTTCTGTGTTTATGATGCAATCCCAAACAGTATAAAAATAGACTGAATACACGTGACGTGACCTTTTTTACAACTTCTTGTCGCGATAGTGATACCCATGTGAAGGTATGCTGGTTATGAAATTATCGACAGGACTACGTACCCCAGACTATATGTTCAAGTCCCTCGTAATGGGGAACGAGGCTATTGCCCTCTATCGGGCACATTTCCAAATTCCAGGCTGCTACTGAGATTTTTTTTGAAATTCTTTTAAACACATCAAAATGGTGTATTTTTTTATATATATATCTTGGGTGGTAAACAAGCATACGCCCGATCTGAGGGTAAGCGCTTACGCAACGGCTAGGCATCATTCGCACGTCACCATCTTCAGGGAAAGAGGAGATGGATAGGCAGGATATTAAGGAGGTGACAGGAAGGATAATAAGGAGAGGATAGGGTTTTGGACCTCCATTCTCCTCAATTTGCATAGAATGTCAAGTTCCTTGCTAAAAGTTGAGCCATTCTCGCTCCGAAATGGAGGATGAATGCTTGATAGTATCCGAAGCCGGGTAGTCATGTTAAAGGTGATGAAGTGGGTATCACGCTTTCACAGAAGATCAGCATGGCGATGGAAATAACCTATTATACCTATGGAGAATCGGATGTGGTGGCATGAGTTGGGAAGTGGCTTACAGCAGTGAACTGCTGGAAGTAGACAGATTGACATTAATTGAGTGATTTATTAACTTATATTGGTGTCATATTAGTGTCTTATCTACAGTAGTATGTTTATCAGACGATATATTTATAGATTACGATATAATATATGAATTACTTGCCTTGTGGGGCCGGCACCAAGAATAGCTCCACCCTGTCTCTTCCTATGGGAGTCGTAAAAGCCAACTAAGGGATTACCGGGGGACCAGGCAGCAGCGTTCCCCTGTGTACTAAAAACATCCACTGCGATCGCCAATCCGCTTGCCAAGCGTGGCGATTACGGTAAAACCCCCCCATTTTGGGGAGGCCTATGTCCACCAGTGGACGATGAAAGGCTGATGGATGGATGGATATGAATTACTAGGAAAGTTTTATATTTATACTCTATTATGAAACTGTAATAGAGCTGTCTGTATATTAACAATACAATTTATTTTTAGTTTGTATGCTGTTTTTTTTTTGGGCAACACGCCAATACTACGTGATGAATTTTGATGACACTTTTAGTTTAAGAACTCCGGATTTGCTTTAACAATTGTAAAAAATACGCGTTCATAATTTCAATAAAGATTAGCCTGTGAATGTGCTAGGGTACCTCTTAAATTAAACCGTTCCCGACAATAGGTACATAGAGTTTATGAAAAAATACTGTATCAGTCGAGGAAGATGTAGCAACACAAACCGTCAATTATGTAACAAAATGAACGCGAGATATAGCATATCTTGAAAAGAACCTAGCCAATATCACAGGGCTAGTTCTCTTCAATCGTTTAAGAGGGCACGGTAAAATATATATCAGCTGTATAAAGAAATAAGACAGCCGTCGGCGAGGCGTGTTTTACAAAAAAAAACATCATGACGTCACATCACTCATACGTCCATCCGACTATACTTCGTATACTGCTGAACTCCGTGGAAACACCTCAACCAGCAGTCCTGTGCAACCTTTATTTAACAGCTCCCTGCGGCTTTGACCAGATCGTCATTGCATTAGGTGGGAATCGCCACTCGAAAGCCTCTTTCCCACTAATTGTTGGTTTGTTAAACGATGTAGTTTTTTATACTTACATAGTGTCACGCCTTTTTCCCGTAGGCGTAGACAGAGACCACTTCTCTCCACTTGCTACGATCCTGACACACATCTTTCGCTTCGTCTACTTTCGTCAGCGCTTTCATGCATGCTCGTTGGTTTCGAGTACCCTTAACCTGGCCTTCCTTAAGAACGTCTCCGTTCTGTTCAAAATACATTCCTCTAGGTCGACCTCTACCAACTTACCCATTCACAGTCGCCTTGTATATCAGCGGGCCTAGCCAAGTTGCATTCTATGATCGCTAACGCTAATAGAAAACTATTTAAATGTATGGGAATTTGACTTCTTTAACCTTAGATAAAGAACCTATATTTATCTCTAAGTCTTTAACAATATCTATAACGCTAAGTCACTTGACTTAACGTTAGAGATGTCAAATTTTCATACATTTTAATCGTTTTTTATTAGCGTTAGCGATCATAGAATGCAACTTGGCTAGACCCGCTGTTTCGTTAATCTTCTTTCATCCATCCTTTCTACGCGTCCGAACCACCTAAGCATTTCTTTCTCTATTTTTGTTACTACAGCATTCTCGTATCTTCTTTTACACCACAGTATTCTCTCTTTCTTTAAGGCGGAAAATATTCACCTGACCGCACACCACATTGTTCGGGGCAACGAACAGGGTAATTTGGAGTCCTTAACCGCAAACTGTCGTGTGTGCCGAGTGTCCTACATTGGCGGACCACTGGAACTGTGTTATATTACTTTAGTGCAGTGATGTCTCTCGCCCATTGTCAGACGACGACAGTACCAAAGAAGCATACGGCCCACCTGATGGTAAGCGGTTATTGTAGCCCATATACGCTGGCAACACATAACGAGGCATAGATAAGAGGTGCAGAGGAAGGATGATAAGGAGAATTTTGAAATTTAATCCGTGTGGTGACGGACTAAGAATACAAGTGTCACCACCCCATTCTTGCCCACGGGTGTCGTATGAGGCGACTAAGGGAAGTAAGCAATTATCATCCATTGCATGACTGGTGGTAGGGCTAATTACCAAGTGGGAGTACTCACTTGGTATCGGGCTCGAGCGGGTTGGTACAACCATCTCCCGTGCGACCGGCCATGATGCACATCGTTGCGTTTTGACTGTAGCAGGAGATAGCCGTTTATTCTTTCATTTCATATTTGTGAAATGAAATGGTGAGCAGCGGCTTGACTACTCTCGGTATAGTTGAGTCCATGAGCGACGGTTACCATCTACCATCAGATGGGCCAAAAAAGAAGAGGATAGAATGAGAAGTGGATAGATTAGACCTCCGGCGCTCTCACTCCCTTGAATTTCCTTGTGTTATTGTATTTTGAATTATAATTGTATACGTCGCCTGCCTCACGTCTACCCTCTTTGAGAAACAACGATGTCACATTAAGTTTAAATCAGAATTTCATTCAAGTCTTACAACTAATAAATAATGCATTACCGACACTGTTTACCATAATTTATGGTATTTATATAACACCACTGACATTCTTGTTTCGAATGACGTCAAAGAAAATATCAATAAGATACGGAGCCCTGCTGACATCTACATTATGTAAAGCTTTCTGATATCTACGTGAATATTACAACATTGTGAATTGCTGTAAAGTATTCGAAACTTCTTACTTTACAGCATTCATGATCATCATGGTGCTGAACCCTAATTGTTTTCCAAAATAACAAAGTATGCCAAAGTTATTTCTTATAACATGAGCTATATATGAATATATGAAAGTGGACGGGTCCAAATCGGTCCAGCCATTTCGGAGACCCGCTGCAACAAACCGGTAGACAAAAACTTTTAAAAATTGCTATTTGTTATGGGTAACGTATATAGTACTAGGTAGGTACTTTCTCATGCATTTAGTAAAAATCTTAACTACATACTACATTGATAAACCCCGCCCATCATCCTGAAATATAACGGATCGGAAGGCCGGAGAAAACCAGAGCATGATCCTGTTGGTAAGTCCTATTGGTAGATGATAATATCTACAATATAAAAAACGTCTTAAGTACTCTTAACCCACTGGTTGGAGTTAGTAAGTTGGCGGTGGTGAGAGACTCGTGATTGCCAAAGATGAGAAGCAAAAAATACTGCTTCCAGGTTCAACAGGCAGGCCCTTGCCGAAGCCAAGGCAGCACAGGGCAACTACTGCCAGCTGTCCCACCACTGCAGATACAGGATGGTAATACGGCCCAATAGACTTTGGACCCTAGAGCGGCCGTTCCGCTTGCCCTCTCCCGGTGTGAGAGCTCCTTGCCTGAAATCCGCATAACGCAGCGTGAAGTCAGGCGGTAGTTGTGGTCGTCCTTAATTCGAGTGAGAAGAAACCGGCAAGAAACTCATGGACTACTTTTTAAATCGCTGATTTACAGTTAAAGTTTAATACGGTTTTTTTTAAACTAATTTATCACTACTAATTATTATTAATGTATAATCATATAATTAGCAACAGCGTCAGTGACTAGAATACGGTACTCAAATAATTAAAGAAAATAATTAAATTAGTAACTAATGAATTAATTATCTTTATATATTACGTTTTTTTTTTTTTTTTTACTTAGTTTATGAAATCAATGGTATGAAGTTGATTTTAAACAAATTTAAACTATTATAACTAGGGACACATTATAACAGTCAATGATCGCTATAAACCACTGAACCACTCGCACATTTGTCTGTATTTTTCATGCATCTTCCTCCAAGTGACGAGCTTTACATACAAACTTTCGATCACCAATATATTTTCAGTCCTTAATTCCACTGTCTTCAGGGTAATTTTTAAAAAAACATGCTATTGTACATGTATTGTGTCAAACAAAAAAGGCATCCAACTAGTAACATTTCAAATTTGTACCCCCAGTGGTTAAAGTTTTGCGTCGATGAATCGGTCAGTCGAGAGGGTGACTACTAAAATATCAATGGATATTTTTTCAGTAAAGATAAATAAAACTATTCTCATTACACTATGAGCTGTAAAAAAATCAATCTTTAACGCCAGGTGCTGAACGTGTTGAAATACCAAGCATCCTTTTTGCTAACATTTTAAAAAACCTGCTAAAAATGTGTACAACTAAACAGATAAAAAAAGATTCTAAATTTAAATACTTTATAAAGAAAAATACTAACTAACCAGCCTTCCCGCTATTCCCGGTTCTCGCCAATTTTTCTTTTTTCGCCGCTTCACGGTAATAAATCTCCAATTTATTTTTATGAAACAACGTGAAAGCAATAAAACAAACTATCAATGCTGTGTACACTATGAAACAATTCTTTTCTAGTGTCCATATTACTAACGATATCACATTCATTTTATAAATAATAATTAAATGCTACACACATTCTCATTCCACCGCGTCAAACGCCATACTAAAAGATTGTTTTGTTGTCATGGTAATTACTACAAACATAAATTTACAGGCAATAAATTACTTATCATTTGAATATATACTCTAATCCTCTGTGATAAGACCTCGTTATGTTTGTAACTAGATAAATTTTATTGTTTTATCAATGTTGGCATCCTGCAGCTTTTTTCGCCAGTATTGCCGTCCTTGACTTTTCCGCGCCACATCAGACGACGACTTTTTTTTTCTTTTTTTAGCGAGCTTTATGAGTTTATTGCGCGTATTCACATCGAAAGATCTATGCAATTTATATACAGGCACAGGCTTTACGTGCTTTCTGAATCACGAGGGTGAAACATCACTAACTTTCAACTGCGGGGTACCTACTATTAAAAATTTGTTGACGAAAAATCCAATTAGTAACTTTTTTGTGGGCCCGACCCGGGAATCAAACCCAGACCTTCGCAGTAGCATACACAAGCAATAGACCATCGAGGTAGGCATGCGATTTGTTTATTGATCTATAATTGCTCTCACGAGTTTTGGATTTATTTTTTTGCTTAATTTTTATGTTGGAAGCACCTAAAATCAACACTGAGCAATTATAACTAAAACTAAAGACACGCTTTAACTAAGAAGTAGAAAATAAACTTCGGAGAAAAAAAAATTACTGGTAAGCCAGTCCAAATTCCTGAGAGTTCTAGGCTAGGAACGAGAAAATTGACATAATATGATACTATAGGTGAGCACTAATAAACGATTTTAATCATACGCAAATTCTATCCAAAATAGATTTACTAAAAAAAATGAAACATGAAAACAATTACCTACCTAGGAACACGTATAGTGAAGGAATATAATATGGTTCCGGTGGCCCGCCAATAAAGGCGGAGGGATGGCACATGGCGGGTTTCTTTAGTGGGTGAAGGCCCCACACTACCCTGTTCGTTGCCCCGAATGACGGGGTGTGCGGTTAGGAACATTTTTTCCTGCCTTAACAAAAAAAAAGTTATTACACGTATAGATAATGTATGAAAATAATGATTTTGTAAATAAACTTGGGGTGCTGCTGTCAATGACCTAATTGTAACTAACATGTGATAACAAGCTATTATGATATCCGCTCAGAGTCATTAGTTACAACATGAAGTTCTGTTTAATATTTTCGTACTGTGTTCTGCGTATGTAGCATGTCAATATATCTAATATGCCTCGGTAGTGTAGCGGTAGTATATGCGACTACGGATATGAATGAGTTCTTAGATTCAATTACCGGGTCGGGCCACAAAAAGCAGCCAGGAGTTAGGAAGTTGGTGGTGTTTCCCGTAAAGCCGTTAGTCTTGCCCCTGATCTATCTCCGATCGTGTCGAAGATGAGAGTGAGGGAACAGAGAGTGCACCTGTGTTTGTATAACTTAATGGTTTACGCACACTACAAGTGTCACCATCACCACCCCATCCTTTCCCGCGGGTGTCTTATAAGCCGACTAAGGAAAGTAAACAATTATCACCCAATGCATTACTGGTGGTAGGGCTGGGTACTAAGTGAGAGTACTTACTTGCTATCGGGCCCGGGCGGGTCGGTACCATCGTCTCCTGTGTGACCGTTCATGAAGCACGTCAATGTCTTTTGACTGTAGCAGAAGATAGCCGTTTATTCTTTCATTTCACACCTGAGAAATGAAATGGTGCAGCGGCAGACTATACTCTGGGTATAGTTGAGTCCATGAGCGACGGTTACCATTTACCATCAGGTGGGCCGTGGCTCGTCTGCCATCTAAGCAATAAAAAAACACTCGTGCACGTCGTGAATATTTCCTGATTACATGGCTAGTGTCTGTTGATACTGGCCACTGGGACCTGGAGAAAATTATTGTTTAAAAATAACAGAGAGCGAGTGTTACTCAAAAAAAATATTGTATGTATTTAGATATTTTTATATATATTTTTAGCATTTGACATGGTTAGCCATTTAAGAAAAATCCTGCTTGTGACTGTTATTTTCGATTTCACATTTTCACACATTGTGTTTAATATGTAACTTTCAATTTTCACAACACAGTTTCAATAACGTTCATCTGCGCTATCCTCTACTGAGTGAGCCTTCCGCAAACGGAGCGTCGCACCTTCGTGAGAGGCTTTGCAAGTGGCGAAAGTTCCTCGGTCTATCCACCCAGGGCCTCAGGCCTGAGTCGCAGGTACTCACGCCTGGGCCGCCCTAGTCGCTGGTGGCGGTTTGTGTCAGTGAAGGGATTTACCTCCCTGGCCTCGCAGAAGGCAGTGGCCGTGTCGCTGCCGAGCATCGCTCTGTCGACGCCAAGCAGCGTGGCCTATTGCCGCAACGAGGTGACGGCGCTGCTGCAATGGTGACAGCATGGAGTCGCCTCCCGCCTTGCGACTATGTGCTGGTATCTAGCGAAGCAACCGTGCCCTGACAGCAGCTAGGGGGATGGTCGCTCCGATCCAGCTTTTTCTACGCCCGCCGATACAGATCGGCGAGCAGCTCCTCCTCCAAGTCCCATGGAGGGGGCTCCGGCCAATGCGTAGGCCCCCTCGGTCGACAGCATGCATACGTTTTATTCTGCTACTATATCGGGAACTTGAGATATATCCTAAAAACTAGCTTTTGGCCGCGGTATATGAAAGCCTCCTTGGAAAATTATTTAAATGTCAGTGAAGACCCATTTCAGAATCCGTTGCGTGGTCTAGAAGAAGCAAGCAGGTCTAGATAAACGGACAAATACGGACAACAATATCCCAATAATATTTTAAATAGAGATAATTACCCCGTGCTACGATATCTACTCTTTTTTGTACATAACATCATTGTTTTACATTGTTTAAAACTACGTCACAATTTGACAAAAACTGGGTCAAGCAGTCTTATACGAGTATTACCAATCTGTATTATTGTGTTATGTAAATTGAACTATTGTGTACTTAAGTAATTATATTCAAAAATGCTAATAACGTTTACATAGGTTACTAGGTATCTGGCCCAATTGTAAACCCTTTTTATCGACAAGACTGTTACTAAAAATAACAGTCAGTCAGTCAGAATATATCGCTGTAAAAGCCAACAAAGTATTTTGTAATTTGTGCTAAAAATGCTGCCTTATAAAATAGGTCCTTTCAGATTCAGATTCAGATTCAGATAATTTATTTGCATAACAAAGGTACATAAAAGGTGATCAAAACAATGATAATGTTCACTGAGTTTATTACCTCTATGGGTGTGCAAATTTATAATATATATGTAATAATTAAGCAATATTAGACATGCATTTGTTAAAAACAATAATATAGAAATTAGTTCAATTAAGTGGTTACTACTAAATTTATATCAACAATACAAGTCGGTTACAAAAAATTGAATATAATGTCAGTTACAAAAATTAGAATAGGTATAATGTCAAAATAATCCTAAAATTCAATATCATTTAGAAATTCTGGTAAACTATAGTAGCATTTTTCAATCAGTAGTTCTTGTAAACGTCGCTTAAATATATCTAGGTTACATTATTTTTCATTACTCATACTCTGAAAGTAGGCCTGAAGTTGCCTGAGGAGCGGGTTGAAAGTAATACTTTTCAGCCCTAGGGAGAATTACTTTCAACTGACAGCTGAGTAATTATAAAAAATAAAACAGTTCTATTTTCTGTACAGCCAGTCAATTATAGTGCGATGTAAAATTGAACTAACATAAAGTTAAGTATTTATTAAAGAATTTGTTTTTTTATATGACTTTATTTTAATATAGTTGCAACTATATCTTTAAAATAACGAAGATTTATATTTTTTCAATGATTAAAATGAAAAATAATGGCTGAATAGCTGATAGGCCACAGAAAAAAAAACAAAATCGGCGGGAAAACGGTGATTCCAAATTCAATTTTTAGTCTCCCATTTTTTCTTTAGCTAATTCATGATTTTTATTTTTAGTTTCCTCGTATTCGTTATGAAAAGCACAGTGTTTTTTACATCGGGATAAAGACTTATTTAGTCCCTCGAACTATTGGAGCCCTCGCTACCGTCGGGCGCCAAACCCCGTCTCGGCACTAAATACGTTGCTTTCATCCCTAGGTTAACAATGTACTATTATATCTTTTTGCAGTTTGTCGTATGTTATTGCAGCCATATTGAAAACACTCTTATGTAATAAAGCTGTATTATGTTTACGTAAACAGAGTCGATTTCTGTCTCTTTGTTGTCTTTTGTACGTCTCAGTCTCCTTATATATAAAATTGGCGTTACATAGCATCACGCCTGTATTCCCCGAAGGGGTAGGCAGAGGTGTATTACACACCCACGATTCGCCAGCTATGTTTAAGTCCCACGTAATAGGGGGCGAGCCTATTGACGTCTACCGGACACATTTCCAAACTCCGGGCTGTTACTGAGAATTTTTCTTTTTAGGAAAAAGCTCAATAACATTGCCCGACCCGGGGATCGAACCTATACAAAAAGCTACACCGCCGAGGCAGTCAAATGAAAAAACAAAAACTTAAATTATTTAAATTAATCAATCAGAGTATTGACCATTGTTATCTATGCACTTTCGCCATTTTATCAGAAGTTCATTGATTCCTTTGTTGAAAAAATTGTGGGAGCTAGAATCAATAAAATATTTGAAGCCGGTTTTGGCAGCCTTTTTTTTCCTTGCAAGAAGTTGTCCCAATTCCGGAAAAAATGGTAATCTGTTGGAGCAAGGTCCGGGGAGTACGGTATGTGTTGGAGACATTCCAATAGCAGCTCCTCTGATTTAGTGACTACTAGGGCTGAAATTTAATGGTCATATTTTCTGTTATGCGGAATATCTTCAATAAAATCTTGGAAACTGAGTCCAACAACAACCAAAACTCAAATATACACAACAAAATTGATCCAGCGGTTTAGCAGTAACTAACAATACTTTGGAAAATCCAAAAGTGCACGCCTCATAATCTTCATTTTTCACAATAACATTGATTATTTGATAAGTAACTAATAATGTCTTACTAAGTAGTTTTCAATAAATCACATAGATAGCGCTAATTTCAAAAAGTACTAATGTGGGTTTCATGTCTTATACGCCATCTAGCGCTAATTTTAAGAGAATTACTTCTATATTGGTCTACCTCTCAGTCATTTTGCAAAGCGTCATCTGGCAATTAGTAAGAACAACAATCCATGAGTTTACATATATACCTGCATAAGTGCATAATTATAATATATATAAACACGTAAAATTGAATAATTTATTAAACTATTTAAGCAAACAAAAAGACATCGCTAGTTTCCTTACAAAAAAAAAGCAATATTGTGGTGGTATATATACAACAGCAACTGAATACATCTACAATTGCCACTTGCGACATCTAGGGCATTTGTCAATATCTCTTTTACTTTAAAACAGTGACATCTATCAATAGAAAATTGCAACTTTGGACAATATTATACGACTTATTTAAAAATCAATGAGTTCAACAAGAAATCTCTAAACCATTTATCTTCCTAACTTAATTAATTAAACCATATAATTTTATACTTTGTTCTAAGTGAAAACACCGTGACGCCAAGGCCACGCAAAAAAAATAGTGGAATGTAAAATATGTCTTTTTTGTGTTTTATAACGTTGGTGTGTTATTATTTACGTGTGTTTAGTGTTTCTAATTATTGTTATGGATAAAATAGTTATTACACTTGACAAATATCATCAGTTCGTCAAGCAAAGGTAAAAACTTTCTTTTAACAAAAAACAATGTACCGGCCGGGCGGACGGCGTTGTGTTGACTATAGTAAAACTAAAACCACCGGTGGCTATGCGTCCGTAAAAAGGTAGTTCTCATGAAAGGCGCTGGTTTTAGTGTCGCGTCGAACGTAAATGCCGTAAATATTTAGTATTTTTTTGTTTATTTAATAACAATTAAACCACATCGAGTCAGAACGTGAAAAGTAATAGGGCTCTGTTCCTAGTCATAATAATTCGTAAACGAAAAAAAAAGCCTCGATTAGTAAAGTATTTTGGTCGTTATTGTGTTCACATACTTAACATACATTACCTACAACTCACGGACGTCCAAGCCAGATTTTTTTCAAACAGTTTTTTAACTAGTTTAAATAACAAAAATGGCATCGAAATATCATAAGTGTTAAAAATAGTGTTTGTTCTTTATATGTGTGTGTAGATATTATTTTACAAGTGCAATATTATGATAAATAGAGTCATTTTAAGTTTGAAAAATCAGCTATGCCGTGTCAACCGGGAGTAGAACACATTTTTTCTTTAGCTACCTAATTCATGATTTTTATTTTTAGTTTCTTCGTATTCGTAATGAAAAGCACAGTGTTTACCTCGGGATAAAGACTTATTTAGTCCTGAGACGGGGTTTGGCGCCCGAGCGTAGCGAGGGCTCCAATAGTTCGAGGGCTTTCATCCCTAGGGTAACTATGTAGTATGTATATCGATGTATCTATTAATAATGATAGTATCTATTAATTACTTACAACGTTGACACACCTAACTAAATTGCGTAATAAAGTAACTTTATTGCTATACAATAAATATTCGTATAAGCAAACATATTAAAATTATAATATTTTATAGAATAGCTAAGATCACGTATTGGCACAGATAGTTTTCTAATAAAATTAAAAAAAACCTTAAAACAATAACAGAAATCGAAAAAATTATAAAAATCTTAAACAATATAAATTAAAAAATAAAACTCTAGCTAACTCTTTATTAAAAGAAGACAATCAGACTTAATTCTGCAATAGGGACCTTGAATGTGGTATTGTAGAGTATAACTTAATGTCATAAAAGTATAAAAAATCAAAAATGTTCAACTATTCATCACTAGAATCTAATAAATGTGGATCTACATTTTCTAAATCGACTCCTAAGTGGAGAATAGCCTGCCCAGATGGTTGCCTACCCAAGGACCCGTCCTCACAAAAGCAGTGGCACAAGCCACTTTCTGAGCTGGTACGGAATAAAATCTTTTATAAACGTGCAGTGGCCTTACATAATGTGATTGTCTCTTAGCTGTTTCGCGTTGGGAGTCTGGTCTTTGGTTAAAAGCTCTACCATCAAATGCATTAGGCACGCTTTTAAGTAACAACACATTCCGTATAGCCATTTCACGTCGTATTGGTGCTCCGTGCATAGTTCCACACCCATGCACATGCAGCGATAATGTAGAAGCTTTACGGCCATTAGTATGGGATGCCTGTGTGGATACTTTGTCTTCGTCTCATCAGCAGTCTTTTCGGAATGCTGCTGGCAGTACTATATAACTAAATCACACAAATGGCGCAAATATCTAACCTCGGCAGAGGTTACTTATTTATGCCGATATGGGCAGAGAATAAGCCCCTGGGGACCTAGCGCTTTTGAAATTTATAAAGACTTAACCGAAAAGTTTGTAGAATCTGCTATATGACCAACATGCTGGCTTGTAACTCTTGGTCTTGGTATATGGGAATCCTGTTCTCTGTCTAGACAGTGGCTAGAATGCAATAACATTTTTAGATAGTTTTTTCTATAGTAATATAACTTATAATTCTTTCTCCATATTTTTCTTTCATTTAGTTTATTAATAGTTGTTTTCTACATTCTTTTTTCTGCGTATGCCAGTCGATATTTTTCTTGTTGTACAACATACGAGTATATGATTATCTATTGAAGTCAGATTAATTATGCAACTTACGTGACAAACACCAGATGACAACTTTTGATCGTAACTTTTCGCCAAATTAAACCATGTTTTGGAGCACTTCGTTTAACAGGACGATACTAACCGACGCGGCCAATCACGAGTCGATATTATTGTATCGAATACTCCATGTTTACATTAAAAAAAACGGCTGATGAAATTGCGCCAGCTGAATTACCATTTTAGTTGGGGACATTTTTAAAAATAGTGTAATTACGAAAGTGTACAATTATTTTTCATTTAAATCACATAATATCAAGGAAAAAGTATTTGAATATCGATGGAACTTGCTTATGCCAGTATATTGCCGCAATTATATTAACAAAAAATAATAATGGTATAAAAATTGGGGATGGGGACATACCAGATTAATTAGTTTTGACTGTTGTCTGCTAACTTAATTTATTACTGTTTTAATTAAGGATAATTCGGTATACATGCCTCGATAGACATCATAATTTACTATAAAACCTGAAATCAATATCTAAATTGGAGATTATTTTCATATGTTCTTCAGCGAAAAACACTCTAAAACTACGTTCCGAAGAATCACCCTATAAGTTCGATGCTCCCACGGTGTTTTTGGCGGCACGTCGTCATGGCGAGCGATTAAAATCCTGTCACATTCTCCAATTATTAATTTACTGAAATTTACAGAAATGTGTAAGGTTAATAAAGTATTCAATTTATGTACATAGTTTACATGGTGATGTCAAATCCGCTCCAGATACAACAACAAGTATTTCCCAAAACTGTCCAACTGACGTTAAAGCCAAAAACCAGAGAAGTCAAGTCAAGATTCCCCCACAAGCAATTCTTTGAGTGAAATACCGTGGTAGTTATGAGCCTAGGTGTGCTTTTTGTCCAATGTTATTTGTAAAATCCCTGATTATATAAAAATTGGGTATATCTTGTGCATCATATATCATAAAATTCTCAGTAGCAGCCCGGAGTTTGGAAATGTGCCCGGTAGACGTCAATAGGCTCGCCCCCTATTACGTGGGACTTAAACATAGCTGGCGAGTTGTGGGTGTGTAATACACCTCTGCCTACCCCTTCAAGGGAATACAGGCGTGATGCTATGTTTTTTTTCTTGTGCATCCTGCACTGTTATTAAAAAAATGATTTTGCTTAGGCACCTACTAAAACTTGTAATATTCTGAACCTGCGAGCGAGCGCTTATATATACGAACTTCTCGGGAATTTATTCCATTATATTCATTTGTTTATACTTCAAACTGAAGATAAAAAAAAAACATCTAGAAGGACGCCTGAAAGTTTATAATAGCAATATATATAAAACAATATTTTATTTCGTGAGCGATACCTACATCTACAAATAGTATAAAACTAGCTGACCCAGCAAACGTTGTTTTGCCTTATAAATTATTTCTACATCGGCAGTAGAAGGGTGAAAATTTCATACTAAAATAAAAATAGAAAATGTTGTCCAAAAAATAAAATAAAATATTTAGGGGTGGGTCACCCTTATCATTTAGGGGTCTCAAAAATAGATGTTGGCCGATTCTCAGACCTATCCAATACGCACACAAAATTTCATACAAATCGGTCCAGCCGTTTCGGAGGAGTACGGTAACTAACATTGTGACATGGAAATTTTATATATTAGATTACTATTGGACCCGACAGGAATTTCGTTGGGATGGAGTAATTAAATCGGCTATCTACTTAGATCTTATTTCATTAAAAAAAGGGGGTGATTGGTGTGTGAAACTTCGTAGTCAGATAGATTTTTACATTAAAATACCTACATTTAATTAAAACCCTATGTAGAGGCACCACCTACCGTGTCCAATAAAATTGTGATTCTAAACCTTCCTTGAATCCATTATTATAACAAAAAATTTCATCGATATCTGTTAGACCATTCAGGAAGAATTCAGTTACATAGATACGGACAGAAGATTTAAATACTTTGGAAAATCCAAAACTGCACGCCTCATAATCTTCATTTTTCACAATAAAATTGATTATTTGATAAGTAACTAATAATGTATTGGTCTTACTAAGAGTAGTTTTCAATAAATCACATAGATAGCGCTAATTTCAAGTACTAATGTGTGTTTCATTTCTTATACGCCATCTAGCGCAAATTTTAAGAAGTACTTCTATATTGGTCTACCTCTCAGTCATTTTGCAAGGCGCCATCTGGCAATTAGTAAGAACAACAATCCATGAGTTAACATATATACCTGCATAAGTGCATATATATAAACATGTAAAATTATATAACGAAGATTTATATTTTTTCAATGATTAAAATGAAAAATAATGGCTGAATAGTTGACAGGCCACAGAAAAAAAAAACAAAATCGGCGGGAAAACGGCGATTCCAAATTCAATTTTTTAGTCTCCCATTTTTTATTTAGCTAATTCATGATTTTTATTTTTAGTTTCCTCGTATTCGTAATGAAAAGCACAGTGTTTACCTCGGGATAAAGACTTATTTAGTCCCTCGAAGTATTGGTATTATTACCACCGAGGAATAATATTTGTGTGTAATATGAATTGTATAAGTAAGCCTTCTTTACACATACAACAACATACAAATTTGTCTATTGAAATATTTGCTATTATAATTGTGCAGGCGTAGTAAGCAATAACAAATATAGGTACCTATCGGAGAATTGAAATAACACCAGTGAATATATGGCTAACCGCCTATGATCGCCCTCTCAATGGACCCAGTTAATAGACGTACAACTATAATAGAAAGGGAGATACTTACCTGCACGGTCGCCGCCAGGATTACTTTTAACTCCTTGTAAGTGCATCAGCATGCACGCTATACACCTATGCATTTGAAATTCATTGCCTAGCCTATTACCTATTTTATTTGCCCCATTAATGTGGGACATATTGGGCTAGGAGATCCTCTTACAATGAAAAAGGATCCGTGTGGTGACGAACTAAGAATACAAATGTCACCACCCCATTCTTTCTCACGAGTGTCGTACGAGGCGACTAAGTAAAGTAAGCAATTATCACCCAGGTGGTAGGGGCTAGGTACCAAGTGGGAGTCCGCCGGCGGACCACTGAAGTAATCCAACACAGTACCAGTGGCCCGTCAACACAGGCGGAGAGACGGCACACGGCGGGTTTCTTTAGTGGGTGCGGGCCCCACACTACCCTGTTCATGCCCCAAATGACGGGGTGTACGGATGAGAACATTTTTTCCTGCCTAAACAAAAAAAAAAGGTACCAAGTGGGAGTGTAAAGATACCAGAGTGCGCAGTTTAGCAGTGTAGCATTTGAGTTACAGTCTTAAGCTATACTTAAGATTAGGCTTTGGGTCTTTAGGAACGTTTTTTTAGTTTAAAACATTCATTTGTTATGATATTATATTCATTTCTTAAAGAAATCTAAGATCCGTCACATGCGCACTCTTAGAGTACCTTGTCACAAAGAGTGCGCAACAACTGCTCTTCATACAAGATAAGAGTGCGCATGAGACCAAAAATTTAATTAAATCAATTGTTCGCGCCGATACCTCAATGTAGAAGCGGGGCGAAGGAGTCGTTCGGCGGGAGCGAGTCATCACTAGCTTAACTAACATTCTATAAGACGTGCGATCATAAGACGTTACTAAACATAAACCGTTGGTTTATATAACTATCAAGCTAATGGATCAATATTGTACTACCAGTTGAAAGGATATTAAACAGGACTTAAAGAGAAAAAAAGGGCTATTATTTCCTAAATATCCAGGGAGCTGTGCATTAAATAACAGCCCCAACAAAGTGACGACCGTCCAGGACTCCGTGACACGCGAAGTAGCCTAATTTGATTATCCTATACCTGCCTTTTTCAGCTGTCCTGATTTGGGTGACTCGTGCAATGTTCCCTAAATAAACTACGGCTTGCAGTGCCCATAATTAGTGCAATAACTTAATGATCCGTTAGCACAAACCTACCTACACTTGTGTTAGTTAACAACTATTAGATACTAAAACGTTAGAAATACTTTAGTTATCCTCTTTTTAATTTTACTTAGCGATGTTTCATATTGTTTTCGTAAATATAACTAACAAGTGTCCTTAATAAATCACATTATAGCCTTTGTAAACTTATTTAACGTACTTAAATATTTGTATTCATACCCACCTACGTATAGGTAATTAAATCTTAAAACTTTTATATCATAATCTCACATATTATAAACGTACTTTCCAGTGCCGTATGCGTTGCCGTGTCCGTGCACCCAGCTGGTGCTGATTGGTGCCGTGTTTAGCGCGGTGGGCGTGTTCCGCTGCCGTTTAGTACTGTTGTCTTCGTCAAGCTGTTGTGGTCTTTTCAAGTTTCAACCCATTTTGCGTAATCGGTGATATTACATAATTATTATTATTTTACCTAACTTCTTTATTTGCCTAAGTTTTTTAATTAATAAGTAATCATAATGTCTGAATCCAAGCAATTACGGGATTCTGAGAAAGGGGAATGTAAAGGTACAGATATTAGGGATTTAATTAAACAATACAAAAATGTACTTATAAAATGCGTTTAACTAAGTTTAAGGATTATTTATCTATGTTGAATCAGTGTAAAGAAATCACTTCGCAACAGATAAAATAATTATAATTACGTTTAGAAAAAATACAGTCTCAAATTGAAATGTGTGTCACAACTATAGAGGATCAAATCGATGAAAGGGATATAATTGAGAGTCAGTTTTATTCCCTCATCTCTGCTGCTCAAGATATTATAGATTTACATTCAAGTAGCCAGGAACAGAGAGTCGAAGGTGCAAAAACTACATATAGTAGCCACGGTAGCTGTGATCACTTTAACCACATAAAATTACCTACCATAAAGCTGCCATCGTTCGATGGTAATTACCTGAAGTGGTTAGAGTTTCGTGATACTTTCGATTCAAGAGATAGATAAGAATCCATTCAAATATATTATTAATAATATATTTATTCCTGCTATAAATAAATTTCATTATTTATGTACCTCACTAGAGGGCGGTGCTATTGTTGTCATTAAGTCACTTGAGTTTACTTCTAATAATTATGAAGTCGCATGGAATCTATTACGCGAACGTTTTGATAATAAGAAAATTCTTATTAATAATCACTTAAAGGCATTATTTAATATTGAATGTTTAACACGCGAATCACATCGTTCCATACATTTTCTAATAGACCATGTCACTAAGAACTTACGAGCCTTGAATACATTGGGTCAACCAACGGAGCAGTGGGATACCTTGGTAATTTATATGGTTACCACCAAACTTGATTCTACAACAAGTAGAAAGTGGGAGGAGCACAAAAATAATTTACCTGACTTACCTTCTTTATCTGACTTTTTGCGATTCTTGCGTGATCGTGCGGACGTACTGGAAACGTTGCAGGTCAACAGGAGTGACAAACCTGATAATAAATTTAATTATAAAACGGCAAAATCGTTTGTTGCTTCCACAGTGCGTAAATCCGTAATTAATCCTATATGTCCAGTATGCGAAAAAGCTCATCCCATAATCGAGTGTAGTAAGTTCAAATCCATGAGTGTTGAAGATAGGTCGAGTGAAGTCTTTAAGTTAAACCTTTGCTCGAACTGCTTACGTAGGGGTCACAAAGTCACGCAGTGTCGCCTCGGCACCTGTCAAATTTGTAAACATAAGCATAATACACTACTGCATAAAAACTTACCTTCAAGTATTAATCCTAAATCACAGCCTGAGAGGAATAATATCTCCAGTCTGTCATCCATCACAGCAGTGCCATCGTGCTCTGCTTTCATAAATAAACAAATTCTTCTGTGTACTGCTTTGGTTAACTTAACTAATACTACAAATAATACTACTAACCTTGCCCGCGCCTTACTGGATGCAGGGAGTCAGTGCTCTTTCTTGACTGAAAACATGAAAAGGAAGTTAGGATGTATATCAACAAATAAAAACCCTGTCTGTGTATCTGGCATAAGTAATGTACAGTTAAATATCACGGACTATTGTCAACTTATCTTGATGTCGTTCACAAGTTCATTTAAAACAAAATTAAAATGCTTAGTTGTACCTAAAATTACAGGCAACTTACCTAATAGTGATATTAATATTTCAGAATTAAACTTACCTCATAATATACAGCTGGCTGTTCCCGGGTTTCATCGTTCTTCTGAGGTTGATTTATTACTTGGTGCTGACGTCTTCTTTGACATAATTACTTCAAATAAAATAAAATTAAGCCCTATCGGTCCTATACTTCACAGCTCTAACTTAGGTTGGTTAGTCGCTGGGCTAGTATGCAGTTTCAATCATAATAAACAAAATACATTTCATTGCAACTTTACAAAGAAAATTAGTAAAGATTTAGAGAGATTTTGGCAACTGGAAGAACTTCCTTCTTCAAAGGTTCGTTACTCAGAAGATGATAATATTTGAGAGATACACTTTAGTACAAACACAAAACGCTTAGATAATGGTAGATTTTGTGTAAAAATCCCTTTTTGTGAACCACCTGAAACTTCACTCGGGGATTCCTTTTTTATTGCTAAAAAACGTTTTCTTAATCTTGAGAGTAAATTAAAAAAAAATCTAATTATTAAAAAACAATACTGTGATTTCATAAATGAATACGAGCAATTGGGGCACTTGAGTAGAGTAGAAAAACCAGATTTTGGCTACTGTATGCCACACCACGCTATATTTCGAGAGGCTAGCGAAACTACAAAAATTAGGGTCGTCTTTGACTGAAGTGCTAAGACTACTTCTGAAAAATCGCTAAACGATATTCAGTGCGTGGGTCCTGTGATACAGGATGATTTATTTGACATTTTAATTCGCTTTAGACAGCATAATTTTGTTTTGTCTGGTGATATACAAAAAATGTACCGTCAGATTATGATTGATAGTTCGCAACGCCATCTACAGTTAATTTTATGGCGAGACGACGAGAGTAAACCTCTCAGCGTATTACAATTAAATACTGTTACCTACGGGTCAAGTTCTGCTCCATTCTTAAGTACAAGGTGCAAAAAAGAAAATAAATGGTTATTTACAGTATACAGAAATAGAAAATGCCTTCACTTAGCTTATAAAATTAGCTCAAATTCAATCTTATGCTATAGAAATATCAACGCTTAAACAACATAAAGGTCTTAAACCTAAATCTTACCTTTTACAATTATCACCTTTTCTTGACAGTAACGGCGTGCTCAGAGTGGGTGGTCGTCTTGAAAATTCTGTCTGTAATTTCAATAAAAAACATCCTATATTATTGGACAGTAAACATTATTTTACCCGGCTCTTGATGAAAAACGAGCACCTTCGTCTGATGCACGCTGGACCTCAGTTACTCCTTAGTTAATGTCGTGAACAGTTCTGGCCAGTAGGAGGTAGAGCTTTAGCCTGCAGTGTTATCAGAAAATGCGTTACATGTATGCGAATGCGCGGTAAAACTATTGAGCCACTGATGGGCAACTTACCTGTAGATCGTGTCACTCCTTGTTACCCGTTTCAGGTGTGTGGTATAGATTTCGCCGGACCTTTCCTAATTTCTAGTAAGAAAGGCAGAGGTAATAGAATTACCAAATGTTATCTTAATGTTATTGTTTGTTTTTCTACCAAATGTATTCATCTGAAAACCGTAAGTGATCTTAGTACTAACGCGTTTCTTCTTAGTCTTCGTTGTTTCATTGCGCGAAGAGGTAAGCCTCATACTATTTATTGCGACAGTGGCACAAAATTTGTTGCGGCAAGTAACGAGTTAGGTAGGGTACTAAAATCGAGTATAAATTCTATTTACAACTTCACCGATGACGAAGGCATAAAGTTCGTTTTTAACCCTCCATACTCCCCCCACGTTAGGTGGCCTCTGGGAGGCTGGAGTAAAATCCGCTAAATTTCACCTTAAAAGAATTGTGGGTAACGTAAGTCTGACGTTTGAGGAGCTTTGCACGTTATTCGCACAAATTGAGGCAATCCTCAACTCGCGTCCTCTTTCTCCACTCTCGTCCGATCCTACAGATTATTCTCCATTAACTCCTGGGCACTTTCTAGTGGGACGGGTCTTGACGTCGCTGCCGTCACCACCAATAGCTCTGAAGAATCCAAATGCATACCAAAGGATTGAACAAATGCGGCAGCATTTCTGGAAAAGATGGCATAAAGAGTATCTGGCTGAGTTGCAGCAACGATCCAAATGGCGCTTAAGAAACATGAACCTTAAAGTCGGCGATCTGGTTGTTTTTAAGGAAGAAAATACACCTCCCTTAAAATGGAGAATGGGACGAGTTTTACGTTTATTCACTGGCGCTGATGGAGTTTGTCGTGTGGCTGATTTTACCACTGCAAAGGGCGTTACTCGGCGAGCCTTAAATCGAGTCTGCCTTCTTCCTTCTACCGAGGATCTTGAAAGCTCAGGCTTTCAAGGATGTTCGCGCCGATACCTCGATGTAGCAGCGGGGCGAAGGAGACGCGCGGCGGGAGCGAGACATCACTAGCTTAACTAACATTCTACAAGACGTACGATCATAAGACGTTACTTAACATAAACCGTTGATTTATATAACTATCAAGCTAATGGATCAATATTGTACTACCAGTTGAAAGGATATTAAACAAGACTTAAAGAGGAAAAAGGGCTATTATTTCCTAAATATCCAGGGAGCTGTGCATTAAATAACAATTATCATCAAATGAGATCAAACAAATTAATCAATTAAACTCATCAACCTTCATTTTTAGAGATTGGAGTCCTTAGTAGCCGAAAGTAGGTACCCGAAAGGGTAAAGCGCTGGCGGACCACTGAAGTAATGTAACGCAGTTCCAGTGGTCCGCCAATACAGATGGATCGACGAAACACGGTGGGTTTATTTAGTGAGTGTGTAGGTGAGTGCCCCACACTACCCTGTTCGTTGCCCCGAACGACGGGGTGTGCGGTTAGGTACATCTTTCCCGCCTTAACAAAAAAAAAGGGTTTGATTTTGGTAATGGTAGATGTCAGATGGTCTAATAAATGTTGATCTTCAGCAAATGCACTCCCTGGTGAAGTTATCATTGTCAAGCTAGAATTAGTTACCTAATTCAAGAGATTACAAATAGGTAAGTCAGAATTATCCAGAGTCGGAAACTAATTGACGGGCCTCGTGGCGTGGTCGGTAGTGTAACCGACTTCCGTGCACGAGGTCGTGGGTTCGAATCTCACTCAGGACAATTATTTGTGTGATGAACAGAGATAATTAATAATAAATAATAAAATGTTGTGTGAAAATGTCCGTGAATATTTATTTATTTAATTGTATGACATCATCTGGAGCTCCATCCATTAAGTCTAGTTTTTGACGTTTGCTAGGAAATATTAATTCAGGTGGCACGAATGTTCCAGAGGCGGCCATGGAGCAATCAACAGTTTTCTTTTGTATTTTGACATATTTGGGTTCTGTAAAATAAATAAAACGCAAGAAAAAAAATCACTCTGGCTGTTATTGAGCTCAATACAAGCTAAGAGTGCGCATGCGCACTCTTTGGGTGGCCATACGTCACTTTGACTTTTGGCCATGACAATGAAAACATCTCCAGTAATATGGCGTATAACCTTACTTCCTAGTAAAGTACCTATACCAAATTTTTAAGCTACCAAACATTTCAAGCTTGCGTGTTCACATATTTCTTATAATTCATCTTAAAATTTTCTTAAAAAAAAGATCAAACATGATTAAAACCCCTGAATTGCAATAGAATCTTAAGTATCAACCCCAGCATGTCGAATGCGTGTCTGCTTACACTTCACGTCACAGGCAACCGACACTCATCACAGTGTTTCCATCTGATATTTCTTTTACCAATTATAAGCAATGCGTACTCTTTGGTAGTGCGTACGCTTATGTAGCTTTACCTACTCGATTGCTATCGGTCCCGAGCAGGATGGTTCCACCATCTCCCGTGTGCCCGGCCATGAAGTACAAGGTGTGCTTTGGTCGTAGCGGGAGATAGCCGTTTGTTCTTTCATTTCATATATGTGAAATGAAATGGTGACCACCGGCTTGACAATACTCTCGGTATATTGAGTCCATGAGTAACGATTACGATTTACCAGGTGAGCCAGGTTTCGTCTGCCAGTTGTGACATCATAAGCAATAAACAAAAGCCCGTAGTCCACCACGCTGGTCCAGTTAGAGTTGGCAGACTTCACAAGTTTCGTCGATCTCGAGGACATGCAGATTTCCTCACGATGTTTTCTTTCACCGAGCAGTGATAATTTGTAAACAATTTGCCCGGTAGATTGCAATAAGCTCACCCCCTGTTGCGAGCGATTTATACATAGTTGGCTAACCGTGGGTATGAAATACGCCCATGCCTACCCGTTAGGATAGGCAGGCATGATGCTACGTAGGTACATAATTTCGAAAAGTCTCGAATAGTCAGAGACGTGCCGTGACGTTGGAATAAGGATCGAACTCGATACCATTGTCTTTTCAGTCCTCGGTTTTATCATCAGGCACTGCTTCATCAACCTATACTAAACATATAGTTAAGAAAACTAAAATTATTACAAATTTAAACGACAATTTACAAAGGCGTTAATTTTTAAATATACAGTAACTTAATATATTTTTTGAAGTTATACTTTTTTTGGCGCGTTAGGGAAAAATTATGAGAGTAAATTTTTACGATGCGCGCGCACACCGTCACGAAAAACCGACACCCTGAAGTTAGCTATAGTCAACATTTTAGTTTTGTTGTGATATTTAAATAAAGAATAATAAGAAGTATAACTTCTAACGCGTGTACAGAAGTGCACACAATTGTTTTTTTTTAATTGCTTATGATGGCAGACGATCCATGGCCCACCTGATGGTAAGTGGTAACTGTCGCTCATGGACTCAACTATACCGAGAGTAGTCAAGCCGCTGCACACCATTTCATTTCTCAGATGTGAAATGAAAGAAATAAAAAGAGTCTTAAAATCTATCTTTGTTTATTTTTTACCCTTTTGTTCCCTTCTGCCGGCATGTATGCTTGCCACCGACCTTTGAGGGATGAGAACGCCAGGTGGAGACGAAGGAACAGTAATGTACAAGGTGGCTTAGGCTTCCGACGCCCCTACTTACCATACGACGCTGATCGTTTATGACAGGACCTCTCCGAACCGACCCATTGATGCTGGGAACATTAAGGCTCTACTAACTTTTTTATCATCGTTACATAGGACTGGGACTGACTTACCTCTCCACCCATGTGAGTCGTAAGAGCCGACTGAGGGAATACCGGGGGAGTGGGCAGCTGCACTTCCTCGAGTATTAACAACATCCACTGCGATCGCAAACCCGCCTGCCAAGCGTGGCGATTACGGCACTGTCCCCCATTCCTTAGGGAGGCATATATCCAACAGTGGACGTCGAAAGGCTGATGGATGGGTGGACATAGGACTGGAGTCCTTTGCTGGTAATTTATTACTTGGAGTACTATTACCTATATATTAGCTTTATGGTTAAGAACTCATGTTGAACGGAATGCAGTTAAACAGGTGAAACTTGTTTTGGCATTTTGATTATAACACTCGTTCATCAGGATAAATTAAACAAAAAATAAAATCACAATCAATTTATCATGCTGCATGACAACTTAGGGTGATTTTACACTGGATATTCGATATCGGATGGCTATATAAATCGGATGAACTACCTACATTTTTTGAGGCTATTGTTTTAGATTTGTTTGTGATATAAGATATGTCTTTTGATCTGTATTTTTAGCACTTGAAATAAACAACAACTTTAAAGAACAAAAAATTATTATTGAAAGTGGGAAAAAGAGAGCTTTAATGCGAGCCGGATTCGAACCTGCGTCCCATCCAATCCGGTGAAGTGCTCTGGACCGCCAAGCTTGCAGTCACCGACGTTATAAGATTTTACAAATGTTTCTTTTTTTAATCCACCACTAATATTCGTTTAGAATCATAATTAAATTATATTTGTAACTTAGATTAATATGTCTAGTACTACTCTGGATAGATACTCGGAGTTGTGACCGCGTCGAAAATAATAGAGGTGGACCTTTCATCCCTATGCTGTTAGTGTCAATCGTGCGTCACTTGACAAGGTTGTATCCAGGAACGAAAGTGTGTCTTTTATAATGTCAACGTTTATAATTAAAGTATGCTACAACTACAAAAATCTGAAAAACTAAGAATCTATTGGCCTTGTGAGGCCGGCTTTAGAATTGTCCCACCCCTCTCTACCCACGGGAGTCGTAAGAGCCGACTGAGGGAATACCGGGAGAGGAGAGTGGGCAGCAGCACTCCCTCGAGTATTAACAACATCCACTGCGATCGCCAACCCGCCTGCTAAGCGTGGCGATTACGGCATTGTCCCCCATGACGGGACCGCTCGTTGTGGCGTTCTCTTGGGGAGGCCTATGTCCAGCAGTAGACGTTGAAAGGCTGATGGATGGATGGATGGGTTGAATCTATTTCATAATTTCTCCCTTAATTTTTTAGAACTGCCACTGTTATTTTATCATTACGCACGCACACTGGTACATAATGCACAAGCGTAATCATAGCTGTCACGCACACTACCTTAATAATTCCCGTTTGTTTTTTCTGACGTTTGGAAAAGTGACACTCCATCCACACACTCCATCTCCATCCACATATTATAATATTTATCACATTATAATTATTAATCTTAGGTTTATAATCCTCTCTATATTGAAAGGTTAAAATTATTAACAAATTAGTAGTTTTTGAACTGAAAACTAGAAGTTTTCACGGAAGGTTTGGATAGGGAGTAGATTCATGTAAGTCGTCATCGACATGGTCGTGACGTGTTAACGATAACACTATAATATCTGTTCCTATAGTATAATTTATTGCGTTGGACCAGCTGTGAATGAAGAAATGAATAATTTTAAATAATAGGATATATTTTTTTAATGAATGGATGAATAATTTTAGTTTACAAGTTTTAATTTAAGGTCAAACAATTAATTTGGATATTCAAAGATAACCACTGTTTGTTTATAGTTTTAAATTTTCACTTCTGTCCTTATGACTGCATTGCTTTTTTATATAAATTTTAATTGTTAATAAGTAACATTCATACCAAGCGGAATATAAAGTAAAGTACCTACCGGCTTTACAGATAAAAATATAGGATTTTTATCGTCTGTGTGTGAATTCTTCTTTACCTCAACATTTAAAAGTTATATTATTTAATCATTGAACCTTAACCAGCCCGGATATGTTGCGTGACGTCTCAAATATAGCGCTTGTGACGTCAATAATATAATAAACTAGAAGCTGCCCTCGACTTCTTCCGCGTGGAGAATATTAACTCCGGCTGTACACACTCGTCTATTTGTCTCGCGAACCTCTCGTCCACTCTCGTCTCGTAGAAGCTCGACACGACAGCACACCATGTACACGCTCGTTGTATCACTATCAATTGAACTTCGGATGCCCGTCGCGATGGACGACGTGGAAAAAACAATTGCGGCGTAAATTTTTTTTATTAGTTATTGTAATTTTTTAACCATGGCGAAAATGAACTTTTTAACTATTCTACAGGAATATATATATATATTTATTTTAAATCTTCCACGGGGATATCAAAATCGTTGCTTATCCGCAACCAATCCCAATCTCACGGATGAGCTGGAGTCGTTGGGGTGGCGAAGAGACTTTGGGGCTCTCTGTGTGCTCTATCGACTCTTCAACGGGGAGTGCTCTGAGGAAATGTTTGAGGTGGTACCAACATCGCCGTTTTACCATCGGACCACGAGACGCCGTACTAGGGTTCATCCATACCACCTGGAAACGATCTCGTCCAAGACGGTTCGTTTTCAGCGTTCTTTTCTGCCACGTACGTGTAAGATCTAGGATGAACTTCCTGCTGCGGAGTTTCCACAGCGTTACGACTTATCCTTCTTTAAATGAGGTTTGAGAAGAGTACTTTACTCACGGTAGGCGGTGACTTGGCTGTGCCCCTGGTGTTGCCATAGTCCATGGGCGGCGGTTACTACTTACCATCAGGTAGGCCGTTTGCTTGTCTACCACCGTTGGCAATAAAAAAAGAATAACCAAGCGTCGTGTAATAGTTGCTTATTCTTGTGCCTGACATTCTTAGGATTCCATACTAGTGATTGAACACATCGTTGTCGCACGCAGAAAGCACGTCTTTACGCGAACGCAGTTGGCGGGCAACTAAGCAAACGAGTGTGTACAGGCGCGGTCTCGTTTTCATCGCAAGACTCACCGAGACCCTTTGATTCATGCACAAAAAACCGACACTCTTCCGAGACATAGCGAGAGCCCCGAGACGAGACGAGGCTACCATGTACACACTCGCCGTCGGCCTGTCTCGTTGTGTCTCGACGAGTATGTACGCCGAATATATTTTTTGAAGTGAATACTTCTTTAGAATCATTGTGATTTGAAACTCGATGAAACGAAAATGCGTCACGGTAAAGAAACAATCACATAAATGTATAGGATTAATAGTCAGTTGCAGAAAAGTCCATTCAAGTTATTTTAACTTTGAAATATTTTTTTGTCACATAAAGTACCTATTCCTTGGTAGTTGATTTGAAACCTCGGTCTCCGGCTGGCATGATCAATACTTAAACCATAATTATGACCACGGTGTAGATACTGTAGGTGAGTGGGTACCTGTTTACCTACCTAACCTACTAGCTAAAGTCACGGAAGGCTTTATAAAATAAATGACTTTAGATTTTAAATAACCGTTATAATTTTATAACACAAATTACAGAAGAATTTACTGTAGTAGTCTGGGAAGCGTACTTGTCTGCCGCTGCGGGTTCGTTTCTCGGCATCGCTGCGAATAGGTGTTGTATCTGTTTCAGTTACCATGTACGCTGTTTTCAACCGGTCCACTGATACATTTACTTGTTTGCCTGAGATGTCTAACTTGTAGTATTTCGGGTAGCGGTCGATTATCTTGTAAGGACCAGCATAAGGTGGTTCAAGTGGCCGCCGTACGTGATCCAGGCGCATGAACACATGTGATGTAGTAAAAAGATCTCTAGGTAGATAAAACGGACCTTTTCTGTGCCAGGCTGTCGATTTGGGAGCCAATTTTGCCATTTGTATGCGTAGTCGTACTGCAAAGTCAGTGATGTCATCGGTAGAAGAGTGTTCATTAGGTGCTAAGAATTGGCCTGGTAAGCGAAGTGGTTCACCATATACCAACTCTGCAGATGATGCCTTGACGTCGTCCTTCCAAGCGCTGCGCATACCCAAGAGCACTAGTGGGAGAGCTTCTTTCTACTTTGTGGTGTTCTGGCACATGATAGCCGCTTTCAATTGACGGTGAAGGCGCTCGATGATGCCTTTTGAGATAGGATGGTAGGCGGTTGTGCTGAAGTGATGTGCGCCTATCAGCGAAGCCAACGCTTTGAATAGACGCGACTTCAATAGCTGACTGCGGTCCGTCGTGATCTTGAGAGGGCAGCCGAATCTAACTACCCGGCCAGACACCAGCGCGGCTGCGCAGATCTCCGCTGTGATATCGCGGAGTGGAACTGCCTCGGGCCATCTGGTGAACCTGTCAATAATTGTCAGGTAGTATCTGTAATCACAAGAAACTGGTAAAGGTCCGACGAGGTCGAGATGTATGTAAGAGAATCTCGACGATGGATTAGGAAAGGTGGAGAGAGGAGCGTGGGTATGTCGGGTTACTTTGGAACGCTGACATTCCAAACACTGCTTTGCCCACTCTCTACAGTTTTTGCGCATCCCTGGCCAAACAAATCTCGGTGTCACCAGCCGCACTGTAGCAGTTCGTCCAGGATGACACAGATTGTGAAGACTATTGAATACCTGCTGCCTGAATGGTGGAGTTACATAAGGTCGTGGTGTGGCTGTAGATACGTCACAATATATTTTTGTCTTCGACTCTGGTAGCAAAACTTTTTTTAATTTGAGTGCTGACCCATTTTGTAGCAGGTCTGATAATTCGAAATCGACTTCCTGGGATTGCGCTAAAATGTCGTAGTCAATTGCTGACGTAACCTCCTCGACTCGGGAAAGTGTGTCTGCCACCACATTATTTTTACCCGGTATGTATCTGATATCTGTAGTAAACTGAGACATGAAGTCAAGATATCTGTATTGCCTAGGTGAACACTTGTCTCTATTTGTGCTGAATGCGTAGCTGATTGGTTTGTGATCTGTATATACAACAAAATCTCTAGCTTCTACCATGTAACGGAAATACTTAATCGCTTTTTAGATCGCTAGAAGCTCTCTGTCGTATGGACTATATTTTTGTTGTGACGGTTTCAGCTTGTAAGAGTAAAAAGCTAATGGTTCCCAGTTACCTTGCATGCGTTGTTGTAGTACTGCTCCAATTCCGACATCCGATGGATATATAGTTATAGACAGCTCTGCTAAAGGATCAGGGTGTACCAGTAACGTAGCCTGTGATAATGATTTTTTGCAGTTCATGAATGCTTCCTGTTGATTATTTGTAAAATTAATAGGGGTAGTACCTTTGACCTTAGGTCCAGACAATAATTCGTTTAACGGTCCTTGAATGTGAGCTGCATTAGGAACGAAGCGACGGTAAAAATTCAGCATTCCTAAAAATCGTCTAAGTTCCTTCACCGTTCAGTACGCCTAGCGTACTGAACTCCTGGATACCCTGGATTTTTATATTCAAAGGTCTTGTACCTTCTGCTGAGACGCGATATCCTATGAAAGCTACCTCCGGTTGTCCTAGAACACACTTCGAAGTGTTAATCAAAATACCATATTCTTTCAGTCGGGTAAAAAGTTGACGTAGGTGGTCTCTGTGTAGAGCTTCTGATGCGGAGTAAACCAATATGTCGTCAATATCGTCAATATATCCATAGCAGAAATCTAGATCTCTCAAGACCTTATCCATGAATCGTTGAAACGTCTGAGCCGCGTTTCGTAAACCAAACGTCATGAACGGAAATTCAAAGAGTCCGAACGGAGTTGTTATTGCGGTTTTGGCTCTATCAGGTGGATAAACTGGAATTTGATTATACGCCTTTACTAAATCACTTGTAGAGAAGGTAGAGCAGCCTGAAAGTTGGTGGGCAAAGTCTTGGATGTGACGAACGAGGTACCTGTCCTGGTATATGCGTGCATTGAGTGCTCGATAATCACCACAAGGTCTCCATCCGTTATCCTTCTTTCTGACTAGATGTAGCGCTGAGGACCGAGAACTCTCAGACCGTTGCGCTGTTCCGCAAGCTAACATATCATCAAAATCTTTTTTAGCGATTTTTAGGCGTTGCGGGTCTAATCGTCTGGGTTTGCAAGCAACTGGCGGGCCTGGTGTGGTTCTAATATAATGCATAGTATTATGTTTTGGCTTAACACACATACCTGCAGGACGGGCCACTTCTACAAACTCACGCATGGCGTGGTACTCCCACTCACCACAGACGGCTTTCACCGAAGATATGCCTTCGCTAGATTCTTTTAGCTGCGCTGCCACTGACAATTTCGTAGTACCGTCAATCAGGCGTTTGTTTCTGCAATCAACCAGTAAATTATAAAAACTTACAAAATCCACACCGATAATTGGTTTTGTTACATCAGCAATGGTAAAATTCCATATAAAACTGCTTCTGAGTCCCAAATTAAGTTGTAGCGTTGTAGGGCCATATGTTTTTATAACCGTATTATTAGCAACAGTTAATTGGTACTTGGATTGAGTGCATGGCGCTTTTGTAAATGACCGTGGAAACACTCATAAATCTGATCTTGTATCCACTAAGAATGTCATTCTAGAAGAAAGGTCAGTCAAAAAAATGCGGCCTGATGAAGAAAGGCAGTCGTTGGCCGCTATTTCTGACTGCCCTGCGAGTTTTCCGATGTATATGTGCAAGGCTGTATGCATTTCTTTGCCCTTGAGCCATGAGTGAAGTGATACCAGCAATGAGGATGATCGGCAGGTGGCTGACGTGATCGTGATCGACTGCGCTGTTTTCAGTGACCCTTATTTGACCTCGACCGTGAGCGTAATCTAGGGCGTCGGTCTAGTCTACTAGTAAGTGTAGTAACTTGCCTGGTTAGTTCACTTATCTGCTTAGCCATTAGCTGGTAGTCTGATGATGGAGAACCCTCTGCAGACATGCTGGCCACTTGAGAGGTTGTAGGCGCAATCTTGTGTACTTTGTCTGCTAGATCTGCTAATTTGTCGACAGCTAAATCGTTCTGCGAAGCAACAATAGTTTGAATATTTTGTGGCAACCGGCTAGACCAAAAGGGTTTTTAAAAATTCGTCTGGGACTGAAGGTCCAGCTAGGTCTTGCAAACGCCTTAAAAATTGAGACGGCTTTCGATCTCCTAAATCTTCATGCATAAGCAAGCGTTTAACTTTTTTTCTTGCGAGGCGGATAAGCGCTTAATAAGTTCAGTCTTTAATTTCTCATATTTACCGGTCTCGGGAGGATTTTTAATAATAACTTTAACCTCCACGGCATAGGCGTGATCCAACTGAGAAGCCACGTAATAGAATTTTGTTGTATCACTGGTAATATTAGAGAGTATAAAGTTACCTTCGCACTGGGCAAACCATAAGGCTGGTTCCTCTGGACAAAACGCACTGCCACTCTGCACAATTCCCCCGTTTTTTCTTCTGAGGCGGGTATTTGTCGTCCGTTATTCTCCATTTTCAAAAGTCTGGTTCAAATTCTTGGGTCACCACTGTAGGTGAGTGGGTACCTGTGTACCTACCTAACCTGCTAGCTAAAGTCACGGAAGGCTTTATAAAATAAACGACTTTAGATTTTAAATAACTGTTATAATTTTATAACACAAATTACTGAAGAATTTACTGACAAGGGGGAAAGAAAAATACAGTACAATAGTTATGAAGCAGAGAGGAAAAAGCTAGAATAGATTACAGAGGTAGACAGTATGAAATAAGATTTAAGCACTAGGTAATCTAAATACGAAACTAATTTATGGGAGCGAGCACGTGGCCTCTGCGTAGCAAACGAAATCCGTCTGATGAACATGAACAAATCGATGATTCCCGAGACCTGTCGATAGCACCCGAAGCTCGATGCGGCCCCGATGTCTCACGAGCCCGGCCGAAGGCCGCTCAGGTGGCGTCGCTACAATACTATTAAGTTTGAAAAAGTGATGCATTCAATATTAAACTAATATCTCTGTTTTGCTATGTTCACTTGGTATTCCATTGCCAGTTATAACTAATTTAAATAAAGTATTTTTCTCACCTACCCCCGAAGTGAATCATATAGGTTTGTTATTTATGTTGCTATCGTGAGGTTCACAAGATCTTTTAGCAAAGTTGTCCCATGAGTTCCTAAGGGATAGTTTTATCGTCGCTGTGTGGTGATTATTTTGACGAGTAGTTATACTTACACTTATCCTAATACTCCTTCCTGATACTCTGTAACCATCTCAATCTCTCGTAGGCTACTTTTCAAAAAGTTTCACTTCTGCCGCGTGTGAATTGCACACATATGGGTTTTTTATTTTATTTTATTTCCAACGGTGAGCCACATTATGGTAAATGGTAACCGCTGCTCATGGACTTTAGCAACATCAGGGGCCAAGGCGCTGCCTACTATGCTCTTCTCAAACCTCGTTTAAAGAAGGACATGTAGTAGCGCTGGGGAAACACCGCAGCAGGAAGTACATTCCAGATCTTACACGTGCGTGGTAGAAAGGAACGTTGAAAATGTCACTACAGCACATTGATTATCTCTATATTAAAAAATAGGTATCGAAGAGGAGTCATTCATTTTGAAGCCTATGTATTTTTCTGGGCTCCAGACTGTATATTATGTGATTTCAGTAATTACGACGTGAAAGCGTACTTAACAAACAACCAAATTCACTTTTGCATTTGCAATATCGGTAAGGATAAATGTAGTGCATAAAGAATCAATTATTACTTATAATAATGATATACATAAAATCGTATTGAAATCAACGATAATGTCAAGTATAAATATAATTATTGTTTAACTAGCTAGCCTAGCTGTGCCAGTGCCAGTAAGTTTAATACTATAATAGAAACTAGCCTTTGCTGAGGTTGCATCTCAGGTTCCCGATAATAGTATCAGGATAAAATGTATACCAGTTGTTAAGTCTAATCGAGATCTATCAAATAGAAAAAGTTGCATCAAAATCCGTTCAGTAGTTTTTGCGTGATGTGCGAACAAACAAACAGACAAACAGATAAACAGACAAAAAATCTAAAAAAAAACGTTTTGTGTTTAGACACGCCTTTATAGCCTAATTCAGTAATTTTTTCTCAAATATCTTAAATGTACGGACATAGCTCTGTTACAGCTTTATAATAGTATAGGCTTTGTCCGTGGGCCCGCCGTAGACTAACGCCAGTTTTACGGTTATATCCCAGGTTCCCGTTATAGAACCGGGATAAAATGTATACCAGTTGTTAAGTCAAATCAAAGCCTTTCAAATAATAAAAGTTGCATCGAAATCTATCTGGTAGTTCTTTTAAATAAATTCTAGTTTAAATAATTTTCTAGATTTTGCCAGCCTTTGCCAGCGGCTTCGCCACAGCCAAAAACTAGTTTTTCGGTTATATCGCAGGTTCCCGATATAGGTAGTAGCGGGATAAAATGTATAACAGTTTTTAATTCTAATCAAGGCCTTTCAAATAAAAAATGTTGCATCAAAATCCGTTCCATAGTTTTTGCGTGATGCGCGAACAAACAAACAGACAAACAGATAAACAGCTAAAAAATCTAAGAAAAAATGTTCTGTGTTCAGACAAGTTTATATAGCCTAATACAGTGTTTCTCAAATATCTTAAATGTACAGACATAGCTCTGTTACAGCTTTATAATATTATAGATGTAGATTTATAATTAAATTTGTTCGGGTCCGGTAATGAGTGAGAGTATTCCTTTAACAAATCGTCTTTTACATCTTTTATAAAAGCTGTTCTAGTAAAATAACTAAGCATGTCTAAAAATTACAAAAAGTTATATATTGTGAAACGCCCACTCATTTAGTACTTTACTGCAATTAAAGCTTACTATATCAGAACAAATTGTATCCAAATACATCCGGTAGATGGCGTTGTGTCTTATAAGTCAAAATCATAAAGATAGAGTTTGGGGGATTCCGAAAAGTCTTAAACATAGACAGTCTTAAAAGTCAAAGGTATGGTGCCGTACGAGGTCTACACCTGGACAGGCAGTGCTTGGTTTCACCACTAGGATACCACAATAAAAGATTAATACTATAAACATAGCATCACGCCTGTATTCCCCGAAGGTAGAGGTGTATTACACACCCACGGTTCGCCAGCTATGTTTAAGTCCCACGTAATAGGAGGCGAGCCTATTGACGTCTACCCGGCACAACTCCAAACTCCGGGCTGCTACTGAGAATTTTTCTTTTTACGAAATAGCTCAATAACACTGCCTGACCCGGGGATCAAACCCGAGACCTCCGGATCAGCAGTTGCTCACACTACCGCTGCACCACAGGGGCATTTATACTACAGTTAATACTATAATTTGTACTTATAAAAGCAAATGTGTTTGTTGGGTTTGTTATACGCTGTAATTACTGAACCAGTCATCTATAATTATAATCTGGAGCGTAGAAAAGGATATAGGATACTTTCTATCCAGGAAAAATGAATAGTTCCTATGGGATATTTATTTTTACAAGGAGATAATAATTAGTATGCCGCATAGTGACGTATTTAGTCGTTTATACTTAAATACACTCGGACGGAGTAGTGGGCACATTTTAGTACCTAATAAAAAACAACAATGTAACTACAAAAGTATTTCCGTTGCATTATGTTTAGATATAGCCTACTGCCCGCGACTTCGCCTACGTGTATTATAGAATTTGATCCATAAAGTCTAGACATATTTTTTCAACCCATAACCGTTCTATTATTGGGCACGGGTCTCCTATCAGAGTAAGAGAGATTCCGGCCGTAGTCCTTCTGGCTGTTTTATTTATCATTATATATATCCCATAGGAATGAAAGTTGAAGGAAGTAGGCACTTGGGAGGGGGAGACTGAGACTCAGCTACCTAGACCAAATCGGTCATGTACTGAATGAAGGTGAAGTCAGGAGTCTTGGAAACCGGCGAGCATGTATAAGCTCTAACTAAAAACCATGTAAATTATAAAATTAATTGAAAAAAAAAATAACGTCCATATAATGTAAATCCATTATTGGCCGATAAGTAGTACTATTTTTTAGAGATAAACTGTGTTTATTTCTAATGATGCCAGATGAGTTGCCCACCTGATGGTAAGTGGTAACCGTTGCTCATGGACTCAACTATACCAAGAGTATTATTGTCAAGCCGCTGTTCACCATTTCATTTCTAAGAAACGTACGAAATGAAAGAATAAACAGCTATCTTCTGCTACAGCCAAAACACACTGACGTACTTCATAATCGGTCACACAGGAGACGGTGGTACCGACCCGTTCAAACCCGATAGCAAGTGAGTGCTCTCGCTTGGTACCCAGCCCTACCACCAGTCATGCAATGGATGATAATTGGCTACGGTATCATAAGCCAACACTCTTCGTGAGATAGTAGGTAATTCCCCTTACGATTCTTTGACGATTAAAAGTTAGAAACAACAAAAATATTTATCGCAATCAACAATCATTACTATTTACATATCGAATGTCACGCTATATAAATAGGCTAAGTTCTTAGAATAACGATGTAGGTGCTAATTAGGTTTATGTGGAAATATTGTCTCATTTACGTATTTAACTGTTAAAGGGCAGAAGGTGTCAGTTAAAACAATAATTAACAGTTTACATATAGCATTGTCAACACGCTTTTATTAGCTTCCATCCATCCATCCATCAGCCTTTCGAAGTCCACTGCTGGACATAGGCCTCCCCAAGAGAACGCCAAAACATTTGTTTCGCTCATATGGAGGATAGTGCCGTAATCGCCACGCTTGGCAGGCGGGTTGGTGATCGCAGTGGATGATGTTAATACTCGAGGAAGTGCTGCTGCCCACTTCCCCAGTATTCCCTCAGTCGGCTCTTACGACTCCCATGGGTGGAGAGGGGTGGGAAAATTCTAAAGCCGGCCCCACACGGCATTTTATTAGCTTACTCTGTATATCTATCTATCTATGTAACGGAATTGATAAACGTGATTTTCTGCCACTTCAAATTGTCGGATTAAATTGAAACGTTGCACACTTATCAAGGACAGATGATAAATAATATAATAATTTAAGAAGTGTCCGTTTTTTATTACAGGTTGGTATTATCGTCACACTTACAATAAAAAAACAAATAGGGTCTTTTAAATTGATGTAGGTGCTTTTGTTTCTGTTTTAAGACAAAAAAAGAAAATAAATTATAATTTAAAAGCTATTAAAAGAAACAGCTTTAATAGCTATCCATCCATCAGCCTTTCGACGTCCACTGCTGGACATAGGCCTCCCCGAGAGAACGCCACAACGAGCGGTCCTGTGCTCATATGGGGGATAGTGCCGTAATCGCCACGCTTGGCAGGCGGGTTGGCGATCGCAGTGGATGTAGTTAATACTCCAGGGAGTGCTGCTGCCCACTCCTCCGGTATTCCCTCAGTCGGCTCTTACGACTCCCGTTGTTAGAAAGGGGTGGGACAATTCTAAAGCCGGCCCCATACGGCCAACTTACCACTGAAGCACTCGCCTTACCACTGAAGTAATGCAACATTATACCAGTGGCCCGCCAACACAGGTGGAGAGATGGCACAGGGTGGATTTCTTTAGTGGGTGAGGGCCCCACACTACTTCCCAGCCCTGTTCGTTGCCCTGAACGACGGGGTGTGCGGTTAGGTAAAAAAAAGAGGCACTCGCCTTACTGGTGTGCAGAGGTTTTTTTATACTAGGAGGATAGCAAACAAGAATACGGCCCTCCTGATGGTAAGCTTGAAGTTAATAAACTTCGTCCGTGTGCTGACGGACTAAGAATGCAAGTGTCACCATCCCATTCCTTCCCACGGGTGTCGTACGAGGCGACTAAAGGAAGTAGGCAATTACCACCCATTGCATTACTGGTGGTAGGGCTGGATACCAAGTGCGAGTACTAACTTGCTTGATAGCAATGGTCTGAGTGTGTTGATACCACCATCTCCCGTTTGACCGGCCATGAAGCACATCGTAGCGTTTTGGCTGAAGCAAGAGATAACCTTTATGCTTTCATTTTGATATCTGTGACCAAATGAAATGTTGACCAGCGGCTTGACAATACTCTCGGTAGAGTTCATGAGCGACGGTTACCATTTACAACCACATGGGCCGCGGTTCGTCTGCCACCACACGCAATAAAAAAAGCAGTCACTTTAACACAAAAATATTCTTAAAGTACAAATTATAATTTTTGATAAGGAAAAAGAGTATTTTAAAACAGGCGGGAATCGAACCTGCGTCCCTTCCTATCCGGGAAGTGCTCTAATCACGCCATCAAATAGTATGAATCACGACATCAAATAGTATGAATTTTAATTGCACAATTAAACTTACTATATTGGATTAATGTATCTAAATGCGTTCCGACAGAGGGCGTTGGTCGTTAAGACAAATGTGATAAGGAGATTGGGTATGTCTAAAAGATAGCTGTAGCTCAGTGGATTAGAGCACTTCCCCGGATAGCAAGGGACGCAGGTTCGATGCCCGCCTGTACTAAAATACTCTTTTTCCTTATCACAAATTATAATTTGTACTTTAAGAGTAGCTGAGCATGTCAAGTGCTAAAATATAGATCAAAATGCACAAAAATATTTATAGAAATCTGTCCAACAACAAACTAACAAATATACAAAAGAATTATATATATAAAAATATTGTTATAAATAAATTGAAGCTCTAAGTAGATACGTATTAATATAATAACACAACACTTATGTCATTTATTATATATTATTTCCTATAGATCAAGTTATATCAGATTTAATTGCCGATTTCTAGGCAATATGCGCAAAATATATTTTTTTTATATGGCGAAGGTGGCAAATACGTATTAAATTGTAATAATGGTGTAGAATACGATTTATAGCAAAAAACACTGTATATGAAGATGTTTATTAACATTATAGATGTTTTACTTTACGACTAAGTGTAGGTACGGTACATAGGATACGAAATTAAAAAAAATAACATAGTCTCATGCCTGTATCCCCGAAAAGGTACGGGAGGAGCTGTATTACACACCCACAGTTCGCCAGCTATGTTTATGTCCCACGTAATAGGGGGCGAGCCTATTGCCGTCTACCGGGCACATTTCCAAACTCCTGGCTAGTAGTACTGTCAATTTTTATTTTTGTAAAAACGCTTATTAACTCAGTGGAACCATGGATCCAACTCGAGACCTCATGATCAGCTGTTGCTGACACTACCACTGCACCACCGAGGAGTTAATGGATGACAATAAACAAGGGCTCAAAGCCCAGTCTTAGACGGCTGCTAAATCGTTGCGTTAACAACTAACAATCAGCGATTCGCGATTGAAGTTCAGATACCTTAGCTTGTGTGTAAATCTGCAAATCATCAGCATACAAATGATACGCACATCGAAGTTCATGAGTAACGAGATTAATAAAAAGAGAAAAGAGAAGAGGAGAAAGTATACCGCCTTGTGGGACACCAGCTCTCAAATGGCACCACCTAGACGTTTTGTCGTCCACACGTTCGATTGCTGGCGCCCCTGAAGATAAGATGAGAACCACTCCACAGCATCAGATGAGATCATGAGATGGGAAAGGATAGATAGGAGGATTTCATGGTTGATGGCATTAAAGGCATATTTGAAGTCCACCAAAACCAGCACTGTGATGCAGGTGTCCTACATGCGTGCCCTAATGTCAGCGGTTACCTTCAAAAGAATAGAAGTTGTGCTGTGTCCAGGCCTAAATCCAGACTGAAATTCACTCAGGAGATTGTTATTATAAATAAACTTAAACAGCTGTTTGTGAACACAAGTCTGTCTGTCAGCACTTTAGAAAGGAAAGGGAGAACAGAAATAGGTCGATAGTGATTAGGAAGACAAGGATTAGAGAGTTTGGGCAAGGGGCGGACGTGGGCCCTGCGCCAGAGGGAAGGAAACACACAATATGTTAGAGAAAAATTTACAATATGGGAGATAGGAAGTAATAAATAATCAAGGATTAATGTAATCATACGACGACTGACTTCGTCACAGCCAACCGCTTTCTATTTAATAGATAGAGTTTATTTTTTTTAATCTCATCAAATGCTACTGGAGAAAAATTAAAAGAATTAATGTCAGGACGTGGTAAGCTGTTAATGTAATTGACAGTTTGACATTTCATGGCTCGTCAACAGACTCAGTAGTGCTGAAAAAAGAATTTAATTCATCTAGATTGATGATGTCAGGTAGTATGAGTTGTCGGCTCTTTCCAATGCCAAGTGTACCAAGGAATTTCCAGACATCGGAGGAAAAAGAAGAGGAAATATTGTTAAGAATGTGTCGGCGTTTAGCGTTACGTATCATTTGATTACACCGATTTCTAGCAGACTTATATAGGGCCCACTTCGTTTCAGTACGCTCTCTTCTGTACTTCCGGAAAGCTACATCCCTACATCGCATCGCCTTGCGTATCGTATCTGTCATCCATGGCTCATAGGGATGCTTCAGCTAAACTTTCCTTGCTGGGGCATAGCTATCACATAAGGAGATCACAGATCTGTTGAAGATTAGAATTTTGTCATCGATAGTTACCGCTTCTATCAGAAGTTGCAAATTGAGTGCTGAAGCTTGAGTACGCAATTGGTCTACATTTAAACGAGGGAAACACCGCAGACTCAGGACCTTGGGTTTAGGTTTAGGGGGTTTAAGGATGTAGGAGAGGTAAATGAAGTCATGATGAGAGAAACACGTGGCTGGACACTGGCCATGGGAGGTAACAAGGGAAGGAGATGATGTGAGCATAATGTCAATCCACGTGTCTTCTCCCTTATTGTTGAGATGAGTAGCTTGAAGAGGCAACACGTGGAGACTATAAGATTGGACAATGTGTAGGAATCTCATGGAACGTGGGAAAGAGGATGCAAGGAGGTTGGTATTGAAATCACCCATTATTATATGTTGTGCGTACTCAGACCCCAAGGATTCTAAAACTGTTTCAAGGTCAGTGAAGTAGTCTTTAGAAGGAGGACAATAAACCACACCAATAACGATTTGCACGCTTTGGACCCAATTAGTTGCCTAACACTGTTGAAGTTAGTTTCAAGCTCTAAGGCTTCAAGTAATATTTCGTATGATTTCTTATTAAACTTACATTCAAGTCCCTATCGTACTTAGTCAGTCTTGGAATTGTGTAATTTACAAATAACTCGACGTTTTCATTAATTAAAGTTTAATTTTCGAAGCTTCACATCGTTTTCTGTTTTCTTTTTTTTGATGTGAAACATCTAATGCGGAGGGAGGGTAAAATCAGCTGTTAGCACTTGTCCCGTTCAAATCTTGCAAGTTAAATTTGACACACTTCCCGGTTTCCGGTTGAGCTGAAATTTTACACGCATGTGTATATCACTTGACAATGCAATATTATGATGATCTGATGATGGAGCTGAAAGGTAGACATAGGAACTCTATAATGAAACTGCGCAACCCCATCGACTTTGGGCTCGTATGATTTGTCTTGCCGAGTGCTTTATGTCTAGATGGTATCCAGGGGCTGATGATGAAGCTGGAAGGTGGCCACAGTAACTCTATAATGAAATGACGCAACCCCGTCGAGTTTGGACACGTTTGATTCGTCTTAATGAGTACTTTGTCGTTAGATGGTATCCAGGGTCTGTTGATGGAGCTGGAAGGTGGCCATGCGAAATTCTGTAATTAAATGGCGCCACTGCATTGAGTTAGGGCTCGTTTGAAATGTCCTGACTAGAACTTCAGTCATAGACGATATCCAGGGTCTGATGATGGAGCTGGAAGGTGACCACAGTAACTCTGTTATGAAACTACGCAACCCCATCGAGTTTGGAATCATTTGATTCTTCTTGACGAGTACTTTGTCTTTAGATGGTATTCAGGGTCTGATGATGAAGCTAGAAGGTGGCTATAGGCCATAATTTCGATGTTTTCACATCTATTAGACGTCCCGCGACGTCTAGTTTTATTTCAGACAGACACGATAGGAAGGATAATAAAGAAAATAGGAAGAATAATAAGGAGAGGATAGAGATGATAATAAGGAGAGGATAGAGAGGATAGGGAGAATACGGATGGGATAAGAAGGATAATAAGGAGAGGATAGGAAGGATAATAAGGAGAAAATAGGAAGGATAAAAATAAAGAGTGGCGGCCTCCGGCGCTCTCACTCATTATACGAAACACAACGTACAACAAAATATATATAATAGTACAACAAAATATGCGGTCCGTAGATTCATTTGTGTCAAGAACAAGCACTTTACTTTCATAACCACACAAAAACCGAAATCATTTAATATTAGGAATGTGATTATGAAAATTAGATAGAGTATTTAATGCTTTACTAATTAATGCTCTTCTGTGAGACCGATCACGAAGCACGTCAATGTGTTTTGGCTGTAGCAGAAGATAGCCGTTTATTCTTTCATTTCATATCTGAGAAATGAAATGATGTGCAGCGGCTTGACAGTACTCTCGTTATAGTTGAGTTCATGGGCGACGGTTACCACTTACAATCAGGTGGGCCGTGGCTCGTCTGCCATACAAAGCAATAAAAAATAATAATAATACATAACTTTAGATCCTGGTTAAGTCCATAGTTTTCTTAGAATTAGACAATTATGAGACTTAGTCGGAATGCGAACTTTTGACCCATAATGCGAGTAACGGAGCGCAAGCTGCGTTCCTAAGAAAAAAGATCATTTTTACTCGGTAATAGTAGCTTAATAGAATAACAATACTACCTATATTATACTACTTACCACGTTTATCTTGCGTTAACCGAGGTGATATACTTTTCCGTAGAACAAAAAACTAACTGCTAAATATTGTTATTCTTTTTTTTAGAAGTGTTATCTTCTTTAGGCGCGTTGAGCACTTTTTGGGTGAACAAAAATCATGGAACTCGCGTCATCGTCACCGAACGCTCCAATCTTCTTTAGGCGCGTTGAGTACTTTGATGTATAAAAAAGAGTAAGTAATTAATATATCAATGGTTGAGTACTTTTTGGGTGAACAAAAAGCATGGAACTCGTGTCATCGTCACCGAACGCTCCGATAGAAGTGAAAACTAAGTAACATGTGAATTGTATTGTATCGTCAAGCTATTAGATTATTATTGCACGCCTCATAAGCGAAGCGTTAAGGTGGATTCTACTCCCGCTTTACACGGAACAACTGATTTTTCAAACTTAAAATGTCTATATTTGTCATATATTGCACTTGTTAACACACACATATAAAGAACAAACACTATTTTTAACACTCATGATATTTTTAATGACATTTTTGTTATTTAAACTAGTTAAAAAACTGTTTGAAAAAAATCTGTCTGGACGTCCGTGAGTTGTAGGTAATGTATGTTAACACGATAACGACCAAAATACTTTACTAATCGAGTCTTTTTTTTCGTTTACGAATTATTATGATTAGGAATAGAGCCCAATTACTTTTTAAGGTCTGATTCGATGTGGTTTAATTGTTATTAAATAAACAAAAAAATACTGAACATTTACGCTCGACGCGACACTAAAACCAGCTGCTTTCATGAGAACTACCTTTTTACGTCTGCATAGCCACCGGTGGTTTTACTATCATCCACAGAACGCCGTTCGCCCGGCAGGTACATTGTTTTTTGTTAAAAGAAAATTCTTACCTTTGCTTGACGAACTGATGATATTTGTCAAGTATAATAACTATTTTATCCATATTAATAATTAAAAACACTAAACACACGTAAATAATAGCACACCAACGGAATATTTTAGCGACGTGGGGGCCCTATTTTTTGCGTGGCCTTGGTGGCGCGCGGCCCGTAACTGAGAGGTAGATCAATATAGAAGACATAGAAGTACTTCTTAAAATTAGCGCTAGATGGCGTATAAGACACGAAACCCACATTAGTACTTTTTGAAATTAGCGCTCTCTATGTGATTTATTGAAAACTACTTAGTAAGACCAATACATTATTAGTTACTTATCAAATAATCAATTTTATTGTGAAAAATTAAGATTATGAGGCGTGCAGTTTTGGATTTTCCAAAGCATTTTTTAATTATTTTTGGTTTGCAAGTAAGAAGTGTTAATGACCAATTAATAATCTATTAGCTCGACGATACAATTCAGAAGTTACTTAGTTTTCACTTCTATCGGCAGTCCCCAAAGACTGCCCCGCATGTTTTTTTCTTACAACAACGCCGCGCAGTAACGTAACGCCTGGTTTCAATAAGGCGGTACTCTCACCATCGACATCGTCGTACACGCACGCCCTATTCCTTCATTCCCACGGGCGATTTTAGCACTGCGAAGTCTTACCCGACACGTGTTCTTACCCCGAATCACTCTAACTCGTTGGCCACCTTTAGCAAAACATAAATCCAATTACATATTTTCTGCCGACATCTTTTCAAAAACATAAATCCAATTACATATTTTCTGCCAACATCTTTTCTGTTACTAAGGACAATATTTTAATTAATAATCTGAATAAAAAATATGTTATGTCTTTTTTTTTTTGATGTTACACATGGTTGTTAAACAACTTCTAACCTAATAACTTATACTGCACGTGTTTCTGTGCGTAACATGTTTTTTATTAAGATAGGCGGACTTGAACTTAAAGTGCAAAAAATATGTAGAAATATAATAGTAACGAGCAGGTTTAGAACTGGTAGAACTTCGTCTGGTAAACCGTTCCAGATGCTTGGCCAATTTAACCCGTATTCGTAGTCCCGAACAGATGTTACTGTTCGGGACTACGAATTTCTATAACAAATTCCTAATGTCTTTAATTATTTCGACTCTTTGTATAGATACTTATAACGATTTTTTTTTATTATACCCTGCACTAAGGAATAATCTTTGTATCACGGGGGACTTTACAAACATACAATTTCACGGACACAAAGTACACCCAGACTCAGAACAACCATTTGAGGATCACACAAAGAGTTGTCCTGTGTGGGAATCGGACCCACAACACTCTAGTGGGACCCCAGTATTTAAACCACTCCGCCATCTGTGCAGTCTACTTTTGACTCGAAAATTTTCACATTTACGTGCATTTTTTTTACTTGGCCGAGCATAATATATGTGCATAATATATAGGAACATAAAAAAATCTTAATATAGGCGTACTTTTTGTAGCAGCAACAAAACATGCTTATAGCGCATATAGGTACCTAAAATACATTTGTACATAATTGCGCAACTAATCTTTGTGTGTGCTTTTTCACTAGCTATTTATTATATTAGGTGGTTCACACAGAGTAGCGATTCCGCACAGACAATATTAGATGTTTTAATTATCCCGCGCGTTATGACATCCTTCTTTAAACAAGCTATAAAAAAGCAATTATCTCACGGTATGTAACAACTTACCTGTGTCGGTGGACTTAGTATCATGTGGGCTATTAACACTTCCGCTATCAAAAAAAGACTCGGCGACCACAGTAGATATTTACAACCTACCAGCCTTAAAAGATAGTTTTTAGGTTGTATCTCAAGTTCTCGATATAGTAGCGGGATAAAATGTATACTTACCAGTTTTTAAGTCTTATCGAGATCTATCAAATAAAAAAGTTGCATCCATATCAGTTCAGTAGTTTTTGCGTGATGCGCAAACAAACAAATAGACAAATAGATAAACAGACAAACAGACAAAAATCTAAAAAAAATATATTTTGTGTTCAGTTCAGACCTAGCCTAATACAGTCATTGTTTCTCAAATACCTTAAATGTCACAGCTCTATAACAGTTATAGATTACTGCAGATTAACTCAACTCAGCACTGTAAATTTTAGATGTTACCGTACTATACCGATTTTGTATCTGATGAAACTGCTTATTAAAATCTAGTGAGCCACCGTCTCTTCGTGCGGGTCCAATTTACTAATATTTCAAGGAATTTAAAAAAACTACAAATCACTAAAACAATATTTTTATCTATTCCTTAAGATTTCGTCAGCGTGGACCTCGAATATATTTTCCATGGCTCGATTACAAAATATTCATATGGTAACAGTACGGCCCACCTGATGATAAGCGGTAACCGTCGCTCCTTGACTCAACTTTACTAAGAGTACCGGCAAGCCACTGCTCACCATTTCATTTTACGTATATAAATTTAACATAACGGACATCTTCCACTACAATAAAAACACACTAAGGTGCTTTTATAGTCAAGAAACCTTTTAAAGGTATCCCCCCGGCGGGGCAGACGGGGAGATTATGTCGGACTCCAGACGCGGCGATTGGCAAGTGGAGATGCCTAGTGCAATGCCACGCCGTATACCAACTAAAACCTGACAGTGTTCCTTCAGACTACCTGTCGGCCAGTGAGGAGGGTCACACTCATCGTATTCCTCATTCCGCCCCGGGCAGTTCTTGGCCGCCTTGCTCTATTACCAGGCGGCCCCGCCTGTTTTGGAGGGGCTAGCCCTCCCTCCTTTTCGATACGTAATTAATTTCAACCAACCCGCACTGGGCGCAAACTATGGCCTAATCCCTATCACCAAGGGAGGAGACCCGTGCCCAATAGTGGGACATAAAAAGGGTTAAAAAATAATAATTTCATAGGCTTTTGGGAATTTGGTGCCCCAAGCACTATCCCGCACTGTCCCTAGTGAAAATCCACAAAAATAAACCACTAATTATAGCGGTTACTAACCGCGAGAGGTTGCAGTAGTGCGTACCTATCCTTAATTCTTTATGGCCAGTAATCTACGGAACATTTATATATTTTTTCGTGTAATTATTAGACTGATCATTAAGCGTTCGAGCATTTTAAGTGCATTGACGTATTCTCAACATAATCTACCTAATGTCTAGATGTGTTTTCCTCAACCATCAAAAACAGCTATTACTGTGATTACTTTGTTTCGTTACCCACATCAAGTTACAGTTGATATTATGCGAAAATTTATACACAAAAGAGTAACGGGCATTCGATTAGCGGGTTAATAGAAAAACTGATATAAAAAGAAACATTTTTATGTTTTTTATAATTATTTTCTGTATACACAATGAATATTCATTTAGGAATAACAGGTTCTAAATTCAAATGTAATACCACAGTCGAAGAACCATACAGTCAGTCCTCGCCTTTGATGTTGTCGAAAAAGCCCAATCCGTCTAGACATTCATCACTACGAATAAAAGTTGTCACATTTTTACCACCGAAGGAATGTAACATAGTTCCAGTGGCCCGCCAATAAAGGCGGAGAGACGGCACACGGCGGGTTTCTTTAGTGGGCGCAGGCCCCACACTACCTTAGTCGTTACCCCAAACGATGGGGTGTGCGAGTAGGAACATTTTCTCCGCCTTAAAAAAAAAAGTTTGTCACATTTCCAAATTCCGGACTGCAACTGAGAATTTTTCTTTTTCCGAAAAATCTCAATAATACTGCCCGACCCGGGTCATCGAACCCGACACCTTATGGTCAGCAGTCGCTTACACTACCGCTGGACCACAGAGGCAGTTCTTTTTTTATTGCACATTTAAAGAAATTAAGTAAAGCTAATTAAAATTTAAATATGATATTGTACAATGACTCTTTATTTTATTCCATTATTGGGCATGGGTCTCCTCTCAAATTGAGAGGGATTCAGACTGTAGTCTACTGTGTGTTGGCAGACTCTACAAACCGCTGAGAAAATCTCACAAGCATGCAAGTTTTCTCATTATAAAACAAATAGACACATTTTCTGGAAAAATCTTGAATAGTCCAGAGGTCTGTGCCGTGACTGGGCTCGAACGCGATACCGTTGTCTTTAAATAATACAAAATTTGAACCCCATAATTTCCCATAATCGACACCCATGTTGAAAAATTACACAAATTATGCGGTGGCCATATTGGATTAAAAAAAAAAACAGACGTCTTGGGACATCTGCCAGGTGTGAAATATTTTTTTTTATTGCTAATGATGGCAGACGAGCCACGGCTCACCTGATGTGATGTTAAGTGCTAACCGTCACTCATGGACTCAACTATACCCAGAGTATTGTCAAGCCGCTGCGCAGCATTTCATTTCTCAGATATAAAATGTAAGAATAAATTACTATCTTCTGCTACAGCCAAAACACATTGACGTGCTTCATGACCGGTCATACAGGAGGTGGTGGTACTGACCCGTTCGGGCCCGATAGCAAGTGAGTACTCTCACTTGGTACCCAGCCCTATCGCCAGTAATGCTATGGGAGATAATTGCTTACACTTACACTTTACACGAACAAACATTGAAATTATTTTGTAGAAATATTGCGTAGAAATAAAATGATCATAATTTTTTCAATATGGGCTTTTTTTGTTGGATACAAAAATTAACTTCAATAAACATATTGATAGCATTCTTGATGCTGCTAATAGATAACTCGGTTTTATATTGCGGAACGGAAAGGATTTTAAAAAGCTTTCATCTACGCTCATGTTATTATAATAGCTATGTCTGAAGTAAACTTGATTATTGCTGTCTGGTGTGGTCTCCGTCTCACAAAATCCATATCGAGAGAATTGAACGAGTACAAGAAAAGTTGCTTCGACATCTGTCGTATCGCTTTAGGCCTCCTGATCATGTTAAATCCTATGAGGATAGAATCAAATACTTTAGAATGCTTAATTTGAGTGATCGTCGTAATTTCATAAGTTTGAGCTTTCTATATGAAATAATGAATGGAAACATCGACTGTCCATCCATACTCAGCAAATTCTCTCTATCTGTACCGTCCCGGTTACCTAGGGGTCCACACGGACTGTTCCACGAACGATTTAGTAGAACTAATTTAGGGAAGTACTCACCTGTTCCTCGTCTGTGTAGTCTCTATAACAAATATGCTACTAACTCAAATGACATTGATATTTTTTCTGGTTCTTTGACATCATTTAAATCTTCACTAGAAAAAAATTGTTGTTGAACCCTCAGTTTATCTCTGTAAGTTTTAAGAAGTATAAAGTTATTTTCGAAAGATAAAATATTGTGTAACTTTACTCTTGTCTGGTACACTAATTTGGTGCATGTTGTGATTGCCAATTTTCCGGGCTACAGTTGACCTTTGCCCACTGTGATATTATTTGGATAAGAATTGCTGTAAGCCCTGTGGGAAATCCTATATTAAATAAATAAATAAATAAAATCATGTCATGTGTAAAATAACGGAAATGGACATAAATCATCTTCATCAAGCCTTTTTATGGATCCCCTGCCGGGCGGGCAGAGACGTTATGCCGGAATCCCTATTTTCACAATCGGTATACCTGCTAAAACTTCGCTGTGTTCCTTCACTTTCTGTGGCCAGAGGCGAGGTGTACGCTCTACGCATGATTTCCTCCACCCCAGGCAGATCTGGGCCTCCAGTGCTAGTACCCCCATCTAGTTTGCAGGGCCTAGCACTCTCTTGTCGAGAGGCGCTCGCGAAACACGTGCGTCACCATCTCGGGCCTGCTTTTGCTAGGGTGGTGGACTTGTCACCATCAGGCCCTGGATATCATCTAGGACCGAAGTAATTCTAAACGTATTTGCGGGATTTATACCATGTAAATTTTTACTTACGAGTTTCCGATATTTCGGCACTGTTGCAAGCGCCATGATCACGGCGCAACTGAAGTCCTGGCTGGTGGGAATTATTTACTATCTAGAGACAAAGTACTCGTCAAGAGGAATCAAACGCGTCCAAACTCGATGGGATTGCATCGTTTCATTACAGAGTTACTGTGGTCACCTTCCTGCTCCATCATCAGACCCTGGATACCATCTAGAGATAAAGTACTCGTCAAGACGAATCATACGAACCCAAACCCGATGGGGTTATGTCACTTTATAACGGAGTTACTGTGGCAATCTTTCAGCTCCATCACCAAACCCCGGATACCATCTAGATACCAAGTACTCTTCAAGACGAATCATAGGACCCCAAACTCCATGGCGTTTTGTCGTTTAATATTGGAGTTCCTAAGGCCACCTTCTAGTTCCATCAACAGACCCTGGATACTATCTAGATACAAAGTACTTATTGAAACGAATCAAACGAGCCCAAACTCAATGGGGTTATGTCGTTTTATATTGGAGTTCCTATGGCCACCTTCAAGCTCTATCATCAGACCTTGGATACCGTCTAAAAGTACTCGTCAAGACGAATCAAACGAGTCCAATCTCGATGAGGTTGCGCCGTTTCATTAGAGAGTTTCCATGGCCACCTTCTAGCTCCATCATCAGATCAGCTCTGTCATGATAATATTGCATAGTCATGCAATATACATATGCGTGTAAAATTTCAGCTCAATCAGAAACCGGAAAGTGTGTCAAATTTAGCTTGTAAAATTTGACCGGGATAAGTTAAATAAAAGCTTGAAAATTAACCTTAAAAACATGAATAACATAATTTGAGAATTTACAGTCTTGTAACCCATATTTAAAAAAACATGGGGTACGCGACTGACATTATGCATTTTTTCTAAATAAAATCTTTAAGTATTTTTATATTATAATATTTTATTTTGATAGCCCTGATAAATAGCTCCCGAATGACTGAGCGTAGATGTTTGGCCGTTCGGGAGCGCCCCGCCTGCGTCTTACCCCGCACCGCACCTCATGATTGCTCTGTCTAGACCTCTTCGATGGCTGACGGTATGGTTCTTCGACTGTGATAATACTATTGTGTTTTTTATGTAACATTATTTATGACCAAGGGTACTGTCATTTTAGTTAAAATAATTCTACTAGTCTGTGGAGACGTTTAGATATTACGAAGTATGTCTGTCAATCACGCTAAAAAAACTTAACTAAATTCGATTAGATAGGTAGTTTTGTATATCTATCGAAATCAAATTTAGTTCAGTTTTACCTGGATTAAAATAGGGAATAAAATACTTTTGGTCCCGAAAAATTAAAGAGTTCCTTTAGCTTATTACTTACCTATATATTTTAGTCAAATAGACTATAAATGGACGTTAAGTGTTTAATATACAGATACATTATGGTCTGGATTATCAAATAGATTTCCTGTGATTATTCTATTGAACTAATTTTGATGTCCACACAGGCGAAATCGCGGGCAAAGCTAGAGATAGTTATGTTTTTTAAACTCTAATGGCTTGCTTGTTTATTACTTAATTAGCTTTTTATAAGAATAACTTTATATTTTTTGTGAAGGCAGTTGAGCGATTGGCCTCGTCATAGTAAATGGTAATCACCGTTTGTGGACTCAGCGATACCGGGACAGTCGAACTGCTACCCACCGCGAACATCAACCAGGAAACTCGCGAGGACCAGGAATATGATTGACATCTTCCCCTAAAACGAGATGTATGCAGTAGCTACATGTGTTTTTAGTTGTAGCAAAATATAGTCATACATTTATATATTTTCATCTGCGAATATGATGATGGTAAGCCACGGCTTGGCAATATTTTTAGTATTGACCAGTCTATGAGCGGCAGGTACCACTTACTGTTAGGTGGGTAGCTCATTTGCTATCAGAAGTTAGTATATGTACATGCTTAGGTATAGAGAAATATCGCCGGCGGCCCACCGAAGTAATGTAACACAGTCCTGTGGTCCGCCAGTACAGGCGGAGAGACGGCACACGGCGGGTTTATTTAGTGGGTGAGGGCCCCACACTACCCTGTTCGTTAACCCGAACGACGCGGTTTGCAGTTAGGTACATTTTATCCCAGCTTAACAAAAAAAAACTGCCTCGGTGTAGCGGTAGTGTATGCGACTGCTAATCATGAAGTCTCGGGTTCGATCCCCGGGTCGGGCAAGGTTATTGAGCTTTTCAGCGCTATATTATAGTGCTTATTTCAAAAAGTAGTAGTAGTGTATATGTGATTTATTGAAAACTACTTAGTAAGTCCAATAGTCATTATTAGTTACTTATCAAATAATCAATTTTATTGTAAAAAATGAAGATTATGAGGCGTGCACTTTTGGATTTTCCAAATTTTTATATCTTATTAAAAAAAGTTTTTGTCTGCCTGTCTGTCTTTTTGTTTGTTCCGGCTAATCTCCGAAATGGCTAGATCTATTTGGACGGGACTTTCACTCGCAGATTGCTGATGTTATAAGTCAACAGACACTAGCCATATACGCAGGACATATTTTATATTTTAGTTCACAAGTTTGTGCAAACAAGAACTCTCTGTTCCTTCTAATAAGTTTTTATTGGCCCGGCCTTGAAATCGAAACTAAGACCTTGTGATCTTCAGTCGCATACACGACCGATAGAGCACCAAGGCAGTTAGTTTATCATTACTATCAGTATAGTTAATGTGTTGTTTATGTAAATATACAGGTTGTATTAAATGCAGATCCGAGGGGGGTTTAGGATGTAAGTTATGAGCCTGTCCGAAACCCACGGCGACCGAAACAGGATATTAATAGTAACATTGACGTCATAGTACCAAATGCTTTACAAAAAAGGAGCTCCACTTGCAAATATATCCATAAAAATGATAGTGTTTATTTGGATAACGTAAAACTCTGCCTCTGAATAGCTCAATCGTGTAGACAAAACAATAAAGGTGTGAAATACCTGAATAGTATTTAGACATTTATTTAAATAACTTAGCATTTAGGCATATAACATTGACGTGTTAAGCAATATAAAATTTTTAAAGTTCTTGAAATATTGGCATTAATAATGCTCCTTGTGTGGCCTACAATAAAAATAACTCTTGTACACATCCATCATCCATCCATAAGCCTCCCCACGAGAACGCCACAACGAGCGGTCCTGTGCCGACCGCATCCAACGGCTCCCCGCAGCTTTGACCAGATCATCGGTCCATCTGGTGGGGGACCGTCCTATGCTGCGCCGTCAGATACGTAGAAAGAAGAAGAACCTTTCGTCCCCAACGGTAATCGGTTTGTCGAGCGATGTGGCCTGCCCATTGCCACTTCAGCATGGCAACCCGGCGGGCTATGTCGGTCACTCACGTTCTCCTACGGATCTCCGTATTACGGTTTCGATCACGTAAGGAAATACCAAGCATAGCCCGCTCCATGGCCCGCTGAGCGACCTTGAGCCTTGATATGAGGCCAACATTCAGAGACCACGTCTCTGTTCCGTATGTCATCACTAGTAACACATACTGGTAATTTATACTCTTGTACACAGGTCATTTAAATTATTTATATACGTTAAATTATTTTTTTTTATACTACATGGGGTGGCGAACCAGTATACGGGCCACCTGGTGTTAAGCGGTTACCGTAGACTATAGACACTAGCAACACCAGAGGTATTACTCGCACGTCGCCATCTCCAAAGAAAGGGGTAGCCTAGGACGTGGGTAGGAAGGATAACAAGGAGAGGATAGAGAGGGGGCTTGGGCCTCCGGCGCTCTCAGTCACCATACGAAACACAACGATAGGCGTAACTATCGTTGTTACACGCCGATCTTTTGTGAAAGGGTGGTACTTCATCGATCGAGTCGGCCCATTCGTGCTGGGATAATCAAGGCTCTACCATTAGTTACATCTTTATATATATATTTCTTGTGTGCTTATGTATGTCACTGAACTCCTCCTAGACGGCTAGACCGATTATGATGAAATTTTTTGTGTGAGTTCAAGGTGATTCGAGGATGGTTTAGATTCACATTTGGTAGGTGGCGCCACAATAGGATTTCAGGACTTTTTCTTCTATTTATTTGTAAATGTTTGAGTAAGTACCGGGATGGTTTAGATTCACATTTGGACCCGGTAGATGGCGCCACGATAGGATTTCAGGATTTTTTTTCTTTATTTTTTTCTAATGTAAAAAGATATACCTATCTAAATAATTCAAACGAAACGCCAATTTTTGGACAGGACAACGTCTCTTGGGTCCACTAGTATACTATAATATAACTAACCATAAAAGATATTTGAGAAAACAAATACTGTATTACACTATTTAGGCGTTTCAGAAACGAAAACAATGCTTATTAGTTCGGCAATCATGGAGACTTGTTTGGTTAAAACCTCATGATTAGAATTAAAAATGGATATCTGGAGAATAGCCTGCCCTCGTGGTAGCCTGCCATTTGCAAACATGCAGTGGCCTCACAGAGCGTGTTTGTCTCTTAGCAGTTTCTCGTAGGGAGTCTGGTTTTTGGTAAAATGCTCTATTATCACACGTTGTCACGTTTTATCATAGTAAGTGATTAAATAAAAAGGCAAATGTTAGGTATAATTTTACTATATGAATTCAATATATTTAATAAAAGTATCATCTAGCAACGATTATCAAGTACGAGTGTACAACAGTATGTGCTCCGACGATAGAATGTTACGTATGAGTAGATCTTAATAACGTATGCACTCGAAAGCAACGTCCAGTGGAATAAGTAGTCTGTGGTGGAATGGCTGTGGTGCCTTTCAAATGCATCGCCCGCCCGCTTGCTGCATAACGAGATGCCCCTCCCCCATGTTATTTTTATTTAATTTGAAAAAATAGTTTTAATTAGTTATGTAACGGTCAGCTTTACGGCGCATCGTTACAGTTGTTAGATAACAAAACATTCCGTGTAGCCATATCACTACGTATCAGTGCTCTGTGTGTCATTCCACATTGGTGCACGCGCACCGATAATGTAGATAGCTTTTTTTAAATTTATTTGTCTCAATAACATAGTACATAATATTGCAAGCTTTAATGTACTCGCCAAACTTGGGCGAGACGCGACCTTAAACTTAATACCTAATTAATTTTAGCTTACATACTAATGTTTAATAAATGTTTAGAAAAAAAAAACAGCTACACGCCTGTATTCCCCGAAGAGGTAGACAGAGGTGTATTACACACCCACGATTCGCCAGCTAAGTTTAAGTCCCACGTAACAGGGGGCGAGCCTATTGACGTCTAACGGGCACATTTCTAAGCTCCGGGCTGCTACTGAGAATTTTTCTTTTTAGGAAAAAGCCCAATAACTTTGTCCGAAAATAATGTTTAGATTATACAACAAAATAATAAATATATGTTAATTTAGATATACATCTTACACACACATATCTTACATATATATATATATTGACGGGCCTCGTGGCGTAGTCGGTAATGTAACCGACTTCCATGCACGAGGTCGTGGGTTCGATTCCCACTCTCAGGATAAATTATTTGTGTGATGAACACAGATATTTGTACTGCGTCTGGGTGTTTTCTATCTATTATAGATAGAAAACACCCAGAAAATGTATGTATTTACAAAAAAAAAGTAATACATATATATGTATTATATCAGTAATCTGGTACCCATAGCACAAACCTTAAGCTTAGTTTGTGACCAGAGGACGTTGTGTGAAATGTCCGTGAATATTTATTTATTACTTAAATATATACAAATGAACTGTCAACAGGCAGGCTAACATGGGTTGAGAAGCTAGTTCTTTAGTTTTGATTTTAACACACTTTTACTATATTTAGGCCAAGTAGGCTAAGTGTAGCAAAAACGCGTTCATGAGTTAAGTAAAGTATAACTCCGAGCGTACTGCTAACGCAGGACTAAATACTTTGGAAAATCCAAAACTGCACGCCTCATAATCTTCATTTTTCACAATAAAATTGATTATTTGATAAGTAACTAATAATGTATTGGTCTTACTAAGTAGTTTTTTTAACACTAAATCATAGGTAAAATAATTAACTAGGTATTAAAACCGGTAAAGTTGGAGGGTTAAATGTCTATCTCTGGGTTTATTATGTTAAAATTATTAGTTTGTGTTGTGTATTTAAAAAACGACAACAGAATAACATTATTTATCGTTGAGAGAGAGAAGAATACTTGTCTCGTTCATCATTCATGCCTTTGTATTTGGCTGGATGTAAGCGGAATGAGGTTAGTAAAACTTGGGCGAATTTTCTTCATGTAAGATAAATTTATTTTTGGCCGTTTGGGGCTGGCTTTAGAATTGTCCCACCCCTCTCCACCCACGGAAGTCGTAAGAGCCGACTGAGGGAATACGGGGGAGTGGGCAGCAGCACTCCCTCGAGTATTAAAACATCCACTGCGATCGCCAACCCGGCGGCCAAGTGTGGCGATTACGGCATTATCCACCATGACGGGACCGCGCGTTGTGGCGTTCTCTTGGGGAGGCCTATGTCCAACAGTGGACGTTGGAAGGCTGATGGATGGATGGATGGATTTATGTAACCTAAGTTAGTAAACGCAAAGGTATTTAATTATCTCAAAATTTGCGGGCCTTAGTTTTTCTTAATATTTCTATTTTATTAAATATAATATTAATTACTAAAAATTTTGTCACTCTCTACATAGTAATGGGTCATTTTCGTTTGGACGAATCTTTTCTCTCTCACGTTTCTAGTATTATATTTAGTACCTGGATATGGATACATCTGGACTCGAACCGGGGTCTTCTGGTTTTGGGACCACCCGACCCCACCTGAGCTATTATAACCTTGTAGATGGTGGCGAAATTTACCTTCGTATTTCAATAATATTGTAGCAGTTTTTCATTGCCTGAAAACCCGGATAAACCGACGTTTTCTAAAAATTAAACCTAGCTAAATCGATTTATCACCCCCGGTTTCGGGGGTGATAAATCCTGCCTACTAAATTTCATGAAAATCGTTGGAGCCGTTTCCGAGATTCAGATTATATATATATTTATATGTAGGTATATACAAGAATTGGTGTGTACCACCTGTAGTATAAGTTGAAGGGCCATATGTCATTATGTCAAATTGTTGTTTGTTTACTATCTCGAGTGTATTTTATGACAATATATCTGTATTATTTTGTGAAATGTGAAGGAAATCTCATAATGTGGCCCTATTTTTGCAAGTTTTAGCAGTTTATTCTTTGTGATATAATAACCAAATATAGGTAAACATGTCATTGAAAATAAATAAGAAACTGCCGGTACTATCGTGAACTGACTGGGCCCTGTAGATAAGTGCCATCATATGTACTATAAACGCTGGTAAAGTGGCGAAAAAAGCGCGAAGTGGTATAAAAGCTAGGTACATCATAAAATAGAAAAATAGAAGAATTATTCTAATAATCAATGTACCTATGGGATTGACACAAGATTACGACGACATAATAAGCATATCCCGTTGTCTAGGGGGGCTGAACACACATGAACACATCATCAGAAACCAAAAAGTCACTCATCAGGACAATAAAAATAAACGATGCAATGTTATTCTGTTGTTATTTTTTAAATACAAAGCACAAACTAGCATAGTCTCACAATTTTGACGTAATAAACCCAGAGATAGGCATTTAACCCTCCAACTTTGGCGGGTTTAATAGTTAATTATTTTACGCATGGTATAGTGTTAACTCTTAGCAGTGTAAGCAAAAATAATTATTTAGCCCTGCGTTAGCAGTACGGTCGGAGTTATATACAATAACTCTGAAACGCGCAAGTGGGCCTTAGCCATATACCTACATTAAACACAAAGTGAAAAATGTGAAATCAAAAATAACAGTCACGAGCAGGATTTGAACCTGCATCTCCTGGATACTGCTAATTCAGCTGAATATTCTGCCAATTCAGCTGAATTGGCAAAGCATCTGGACGGTATCCAGGAGATGCAGGTTCAAATCCAGCTCGTGACTGTTATTTTCGATTTCACATTTTTCTCTTTGTGTTTAAAAAAAAAACAGTTAAAATGCAACACGCTTTAATTTGTAAAATTAAGACTGTGAATAAAAGCTTGTGTTTTTTTGAGTATTTTTTACTTTTTAGTAGCTTGTTGTTTATATTTTATTAAAAAGCTGAAATTTGATGTGATTATTCTTATAGATATGTGTTCATTCTATAGGTATAATATTGTCATCATGAATGCTGTAAAGTATTCGAAACGTCGGGATAGTATAAAAATCAAGTAAACGCGATAGATTCCGTAAACGTAGTTTTATTTCAAAATGTAAATAGGGCTCCTTTCATTGCAGTTTCCATGATTCCACTTTCCAGCTCCGTCATCAGACCTTGACTGTCATCTAGGACCAGAGTACTTGTAGAGACGAATCAAAAGCGCCCAACATCAACACAAAGTTTGATAAGGTTGGGTCATTTTATTGCAAAGTTCCTATAGGTAAGGTACCACCTTCTGGCTACAGCATCAGACACTCAATATCATCTAAGACCTGAGGGGTAAGACGGAATCTCATATCTCACAATCGACATAGTATCGTCTCGCTTTTGATTAGAGAAACCAACGCGTGATGTCGCAATAAGGAAGGGATCAGCCAATCACGGTGATCTCTATTAAGATGGCATGACATCTTTCGCTCGGCTGGTAGTTAAATGGCTGACCAAAAAGTGACACCAATTTGCGGACACCTGACCTCCTCCATGTTTCGGAACTCATGTTAAGCAGTGGGTTCCGGCTATTAAATAACATCATGACAATCGTTACAAGTTGTCAGTCCTGAATAAAAATCCGACTTTTTTTTATTGCCTATGGTGGCAGTCCAGCCACGGCCCATCTGATGGTAAATGGTAACCGTCGCTCATGGACTCAACTATACCGAGAGTATTGTCAAGCCGCTGCACGCCATTTCATCTCACGTATATGAAATGAAATAATTAACTATCTCCTGCTACAACCAAAACACATCGATACGTTTCATGGCCGGTCACACAGGAGATGGTGGTACCAACCCGTTCGGGCCCGAGAGCAAGTGCGTAAGTGCTCCCACTTGGTACCCAACCCTTCCACCAGTAGTGCAATGGGTGATAATTGCTTACTTCCCTTAGTCGCCTCATACGATACCTGTGGCAAAGAAAGGGGTGGTGACACTTGTATTCTTAGTCCATCTCCACACGGACACCGCCAGTTATCCCCTGAGTTAGGTAGTGGATGTCAGATAGGCAGTCGCTCCATGTAAATAATGATCGATCAGCTATGAACAGATCGGAAGCCGACTCCAACAAAAAGATTGGTATAAAACGGATTTGGAGATATATATATATAAAAACTCAATTTAGCCGTTTGAAGCTTTGAGCAGCAGCTTGACAAAAAAAAACAACAACAAAAGAACATAGCATCACGCCTGTATTCCCCGAAGGGGTAGGCAGAGGTGTATTACACACCCACGACTCGCCAGCTATGTTTAAGTCCCACGTAATAGGGGGCGAGCCTATTGACGTCTACCGGGCACATTTCTAAACTCCGGACTGTTACTGAGAATTTTTCTTTTTAGGAAAAAGTTCATTACCATTACCTGACCCGGGGATCGAAACCGAGACCTCATGAATAGCAGTCGCATACATTACCGCTACACCACAGAGGCAGTTGACATTGCTTCTAATATAGTTTAGTCAATAAATGACGGTTACCACTTACCATCAGGTAGCTCATCTGCCACCAAAAATATGCCATATTGACTTCTTTGAATGTCATATATGAAAGAAAAGATGAATGCGTTCCCAATTAACGCGAGCAGCAAGTTCCACAGACTCTTAAGTCGAAACCTGTATTCATAAATTATGATATATTATAGTTATATATACTTAAATGTACGTCAGTATTATAATAATCTCAATTAAATCTCGTCAAAGATCTTCGAAACTTCACTATATAGGTATAATATTTACGTTAAATCTGCCAGTTCAATATACGCGCGAGGACTAAACGGTTATGATCAAACGGTTATAGTGACGCCATTGTGATTCTTTATTTGATTTTTTTTTAAATTATCAAGTGATATTTTGTGTCTTTGAAATACGGTATGTATTTTTTTTTTAATTGTACATTGTAATTTAAAAATTTGAATTATTAATTTATTATTTACACACAATAATGAACATTATTATTTAATTTAACAATATTATATATTTTTAATACTTGAAATACTTAAAATTATTTAATTTTAAAAAGATTAACTATTAATATAATTTAATTTAAAAAAGTCATCGATTATTGGATAGGTTGAATTTTTTTACTTTCTTTTTAAGCAATAATGCAGAATCATTTTATTTGCTATAAATAATTATGACTTACCAGTTTTTGTTTTTGTTTGTGTTTTTAATTGTGATACACACCTACTATCAAAATGCTTTATTTATTTAGTTAATTAGCGTTCATTAATATAATTAACACAAAATTATTTTACTAAGTGATAAATATTATTTTTGAAAATGTATTTTTGTTGCTACACTATATATTTATTTCTTTAGAATAAATGTACGAGAGGTACGTCATTTTGAAAATACAGGTAAATGCTAAAAATACGTATAATAAAAAATATCTTTTCAAAGAATACGCATTATGGCTAGCCTTAAAATTCATATATTTAAAACCAAAATTTAATTATTATTATATTTTCATTTTTACCTGCAATTTTTTAATATTAAATTTTCACCTGCAATTTTTTAAACTAACTCGGGTGGCAAAAATGCTTCACCCCCTTGATGGTAGGTGGTTACCGCAGAAGCAAAATTCGTGCGTTTTTAATTACAAGAAGGGAGAGGAAGGATAACAAAGAGAGGATTTAGTTTGGGCCTCAAGCGCTCTAACTCGCCATGCGAAACCAATTATTTTTATTGCATGTAGTGGCAGACAAGCCACGGGCCGTCTGATGGTAAATGGTAACCATCGCTCATGGACTCAACTATACCGAGAGTATTGTAAAACCGCTGCTGACCATTTCATTTCACCGATATGAAATGAAAGAATAAACGGCTAATCCTGCTACAGCCAAAACGCAACGATGTGCTTCATGGCCGATCACACAGGAGATGGTGGTACCAACCCGCCCGGGCCCGATAACAAGTGAGTACTCCCACTTGGTACCCAGCCCTACCACCAGTCATGCAATGGATGGTAATTGCTTACTTCCCTTAGTCGCCTCATACGACACCCGTGGGAAAGAATGGGGTGGTGACACTTGTATTCTTAGTCCGTCACCACACGGACAAAAACACAGTAGAAGTGCCTACCGTTATTTCACGCTGATCTTCTGAGAAGAGAGGGTGGCTAATTAAATCTTTAGGACACTTATAAAATTAAATGCGTTCATTTATAATAAGAAATAATCGAATTGAGTCTGAGGTGCGATTCATATAAAGTCGTCTTGAAACGGAGTGTATTTTGATAGTTTGGCTTTGTTCTAGGGCGTTTTTTTTGTTAAGGTGGGTAAAAATAAACCTAACCGCACACCCTGTCATCCGGGGCAACAAACAGGGTAGTGTGGGGCCCTCACCCACTAAATAAATATGGTGCTGTCTCTCCGCCTGTATTGGCGGGCAACTGGAACTATGTTACATTACTTCAGTAGTAGAGGCGAATACCTGCGCGTCATACCGCCCTAGATGAGGCTGAGGCTGCGGGTGGAGGGAACGGGAAACTTCCACCACCCGCAATGCCTCCAGCAAAGGTGTGACAAAGAGAGTACCCCAAAGGGTATGCTGCCGGTGGGTCACTAAAGTAATGTCTCCCAGTTCCAGTGGTCCGCTAGTACAGGTGGGGAGACGGTACGCAGCGTGCTTGTTTAGTGGGTGAAGTCCCCACACTACCCTGTTCGTTGCCCCGAACGACGGGGTGTGCGGTTAGGTACATTTTTCCCATTTAAACAAAAAGATAGGCCTTGCTCGCTCGCGTTGTATTCGTTTATATAAACATGTCAAAATCTTAAATATATGAAAATATTAATCATATCCATTTATTTCTTAGTATTTAAACAAAGTTTAAATTGACGTATTTTATTATTAGGTATTATTTTTTGACTAAAACTTTATGACTAAAATTTGTACGTAATAACATTCGAAAAGTTTAAAAACAATAAAATTAACTACTATGAGATGTACTTACCTACTGTACGTAATATAACCATACAATGTGAAGACAAACGAACACATCTCGCATCAGTCGTGCCCTTAATCATCAGATAGCAAGGGCACAAAGACACGGCGGCTTCATACAATTGGTAGGTCAAACTGATATCTCTAGGAAATTGGGTCGTTCTAGCACTTACATCTATAATGTTCTAGATTTACTTAACTCAAGCGCAAAATTTAATTATAAAAAAAAATTACTAATATGGTGCTCTATTAGTGCTCTAATCCACTAAATACTGCCCCCTTTTTCTATTTGTATGCGGTGCAACATGAATATATCTGTTGTTATATCTAACTCAACAGTTTTTTTATTGATTATGATGGCAGACGAGCCACGGCTTACCTGATGGTAAGTTGTAACCGCTACTGCCATGCCGATGGTTACCATTTCACTTTGCATATTTTTTTTAAAAGACAACAAACCCTTGTATCGTGTGTGACTTTACAAACATTTAATTCCACGGACACAAAGTACACCCAGACTCAGAACTACTGTTTGTGGATCACATAAAGAGTTGTCCTGCGTGGGAATCGAACCCACAACACGCGGGCGGGAGGCTGATATCTAAACCACTCCGCCATGTGTGTAGTCAATACTATATATGACTATTATAAAACTGTAACGGAGCTGTGTCTGTACATTCAAGATATTCGAGAAAGTGACTGAAATAGGCTATATGTATAGGCGTGTTTAAACACAAAACAATTTTTTTTAGAATTTTATCTGTTTGTCTGTTTGTTTGTTCGCGCATCACACAAAAACTACTGAATGGATTTATATGCAACTTTTTTTATTTGAAAGGCCTTGATTGGACTTAAAAACTGGTAGACATTTTTTCCCGCTACTATATCGGGAACCTGAGATATAACCGAAAAACCAGCTTTGGCTGCGGCGAAGCCGCTGGCAAAGGCTAGTATGATATATATGTATATGATACAAATAAAAAACATTTTATTATAATCGTCAAAAAGGCGTATTTAAAAGTATACATGGCCGTAGGCCATCCCATATCACGGGTGGACTGGAGTCAATGAAACGGCGGAGAGACTTTAAGCCTCTCTGTGTGCCATATTGACTCTTTTATTGGAAGTGCTTTGAGGAAATTTTTGAGGTGGTACCGAACCACGAGATGTCGAAGGAGGGTTGATCCACACTACCTGGAAGCCATCTCCCTCTTTTCTATCATGCGCGTGTAGGCTCTGGAATGAACTTCCTGCTGCGGTGTTTCCCAAGCGCTACGACATGTCCTTCTTTAAACGACGTTTGAGAAAAACACTTTACTCACAGTAGGCGGCGGAATGTCTGTGCCTCTGGTACTGCCAAAGTCCATGGAGCAACGGTTACCACTTACCATCATGTGGGCTGTTTGCTCATCTGTCACTGTCAACAGTGATTTTCACCCACTTCAAAACGTCGGATTAAATTAAAACTTTGCCCACTTTTCAAGGACCGATGACAATAAAATAATTTAAGTTGTTTTCTTTTTGTTTTTTTTTTATTATAAGCCAGTCTTATCGTTGCACTTTGATAAAACATAAATGGGATCTTTAAAAAAGAAGTACTTTTAATTATGTTTTAAGACTAAAAAGAAAAGAAGAGAAATTAACTAAAACATATTATTTTCTACATTTTAGTTCAACTAGTTATTAAAGAGAGTTTATTTTATAGTTTTTTTGCACGCCTCATAAGCGAAGCGTTGAGTTGGGTATTACTCTCGCTTCACCAGGAACAACTGATTTTTCAAACTTAAAATGTCTCTATTTATCATATATTGCACTTGTAAAATAATATATACACACACATATCAAGAAAATACACTATTTTTAACACTCATGATATTTTTGGTTCCATTTTTGTTATTTAAACTAGTTAAAAAACTGTTTAAAAAAGTTCTTACTTATCAAATAATCAATTTTATTGTGAAAAATGAAGATTATGAGACGTGCACTTTTGGATTTTCCGAAGTATTTTTTAACTATAATTTATTTCTTAATAAGGAAGCATTCAAGTCGTAAGTACATACAAACTAGAAGTAAATAGCAAAGTTTTTTTTTTGCCAACGGTGACAGACGAGCGAACGGCCTATCTGATCGTAAGTGGCAACCGCTACTTATTAACCTTTTACGAACTTTGGTAACACCAGGGGTACAGCCAAGCCGCCGCCGACCGTGAGTAAAGGGCTCTTCTCAAACCTCGTTTAAAGAAGGACATATTATAGCGCTGGGGACACCGCAGCAGGAAGTTTATTCTAGTAATAATCGAAGTATTTATAATAATAATATATATTGACATGCGGAAATCAAACCTATTATCATTGTAGACATTGTCGAGTATGCCCTCAAACGACCTGTTCAATCTTTACAACTCCAGGAAATAAAATACGATAACATTTGAAGCTGTTTTGACGAGAAATTAAGTGTTGAAGCGCTACCGTAGTTTGTCCCTAAGTAAAGCCTTTTAAAGTTGTTTTAAAATATATTACTAATCACACAAATATTATCAATTACACTAAAAATATTATCGAAATCAATTCACAACAAGTAAAATGGTGATGTTGTTGCTCGATATACATATTTTTCATCAATCACAAGCATCAAGCAATCAGTAGCAGCCCGGTGTTTGGAAATGTGTCCGGTAGACGGCAATAGGCTCGCCCCCTATTACGTGGGACTTAAACATAGCTGCCGAATCGTGGGTGTGTAATACACCTCTGCCTACCCTTTCGGGGAATACAGTCACAAGCAATCTGTAGTCATAGTCTTGTTTGTCCATCCACCAATGCGATAGCTAGACTAGAGGTAGTACCCTTAGCATATCAACGTGAACCACCATTACGTACTTCCGTTGTATTTGTAAGGTGAGTAAGAACGTAGGTGACATAAACCCTCCCCTTAAGCTCCCCATAATCCTACCCCCCCACCTCCAGTCCCTTTCCTTGGAGCAGGCGACGCACGAGTGATGCGTCTGGTGTTGTTAAGAGTTTAGCTTTAAAGGCTACGATAACTGATTACCATCAGTTAATAAAAACTGTGAAATAGAAGAAAGCGGTGTTCAAGTCCATCCATCCATCCATCCATCAGCCTTTTAAAGTCCACTGCTGGACATGGGCATGAGAATGGGGGATAGTGCCGTAATCGCCACGCTTGGCAGGCGGGTTGGCGATCGCAGTTGATGTTGTTAATACTCGAAGGAGTGCTGCTGCCCACTCCCTCGGTATTCCGTTAGCCGGCTCTTACGACTCCCATGGGTGGAGAGGGGTGGGAAAATTCTAAATCCGGCCCCATACGGCTGTCCACGTGGCTATTTTTCTATTTCACAATGAAGATAGAAACTATTTTATAGCGTATTGCCCATTCATTATACGGAACTGGTAAGAACAAAGTCTTATAGTCAAAAGGTATCGAATTCCCCATTCTGAGTAAGTTATTAATTGTATACGTGATTACAAACTATTACTGCCCTGTGATGGAAGGTATTGTGCCGTACGTGCCTTCCGAAGCACGGAGGGGGACACATGTCCACAAAAAGGAGTCACCTTTTGGTCACACATCTGACTGCCATCCGAGCGAAAGTTGCTTAACCTTGCCGATCGTATGAACTGCAAGTGCACAACTAGGCTGCGACCTCTTCAATCAATACTATAAACCTATCTTATAATCGGAATTCAATCCTTACTGTCCTTACTAATATTATAAATGCGGAAGGGGGTTTGTAGGTGTTCTTGTTACGCTGTCACGCTGTAACTGCTGAACCAATCACAATTAAACTTAGCATACATATAGTCTGAGGCCCAGGAAAGGGTATACGAGTAAGCTGCTTTTATTCCTAGAAAAATAAATAGTTACCGTGGAGTAAATATTTTTACATATCAATAATTAATAGTATTAGTACTCGAAACCAACGAGCATGCATGAAAGCGCTGATGAATGTAGATGAAGCGAAAGATGTGTGTCAGGATCGTAGCAAGAGAGAAGTGGTCTCTGCCTACCCCTACGAGAAAAAAGCGTGACAATATGTATGTATCTAAATAATTAGAGTGCCGTAGAGTTATATACCTATAATTCTTCTTCTTCTAAGTCCAGGCGGATGGGGTCGCGTGCAGAATGTAGTATAAAATATATTATCAAATGAACTGAACTGCTTCAAAATACTACATATTTATATTATACAACAACTAATTAATAACAATAAATATTTAGTGTCAGAGATTATCTAAACACGACCCACATTCTAAAAATACTAATAAATTTTGTTGTGTCTGTACCGTTTTTAGTGTGTTTGATTATGTGTGTTAAATTGATAACGTGTGCACTTTTCTCAACCCTTTACTGATAGTCCAGCCATACTTTCCGAAAATAGGCCCTGAATTGGAAAGTGAAAAAAGTTTTCGAACTTTGGCACTTAACCACTGCCAGTAATTCTGGTCGCAGGGCGGTAGTTTTTGTCTTAAATTGACCGCAGTTAACAGCCCTTATTTTTAATACCAAATTTACACAGAGACCCTTCGATCGAGACCTCATATATTTTTTCTACTAAGACGTTGATTTTCGGCAAAATTTACACCCTTATTTTCAAGATGGCGGAAATCGCCCGTTTAGCCCAAAAACTTGAAACATTGTACTGAAAACATCATATAATCAAAATGGCTTCCTCGCTTTACTTTTCGATTCAAATGTATATAATTAGGGATTTAGGCCCAGTAAGGTTAAGTAGAATTCACAATACATCGAGAATAATATTCCAGATGTGCAGGTGTTAAGATGTTCTTCTTCACCTCGCATTGATAATCTATAAACAAACACACACACAATTTCGTAAAATCTCGAAGGCAGTGGTGTATTTTTTTTTTTCAGTGGTGGTTTTACCACTAGGCTTTTTTATATACTACGTGGGCGGCAAATAAGCACCTGATGAAACCACCTGATGGTAAGCGGTTACCGTAGCCTGTAGACGCTAGCAACAATAGAGTCGTCATTCGCGCATCTCCATCTCTAAGGAAAGTGATAGGAGGTTGATGGCATATAAGGAGAGGATAGGCAGAGGGTTTGGGCCTCCGGTACCACTTATTTTTTTGTTAAATCTGGAAAAAATATACCTAACCGGATACCCTGTCGTTCGGGAAAACGAACAGGGTAGTGTGGGGCCCTCACCCACTAACGTTGTTACACGTTGATCTTTAGTGAGAGGGTGGTACTTCCCCGATCGAGTCGGCCCATTCATGCTGACATAGGCAAGGTTCTATGTAGCAACTAGACTAGGTTTAGGTCGAAATACTGTCCGCGTGGACTTCAAAATATACCTACGTCACTCTACGACATACGAGTAATAATAGAAAAGATGAAAAAAGGTTTGAACTATGATTGTTGATAGAATATTCTACGTGGAAGATCTTAAACTGGATCAATAATCGTATAAGTGGCCAATTATAATAACTCATATAAAAGTACAGTTTTAAAATAACTGTTTTATCTTATCGAAATAAAATACTGGCTGTTATTGTAATACGTTAAGTGAACTTCATTTATTTATATAATGACAAAGCTTCATTTGTTTGTTGACAAAGTTTATATTTTTTTTTAAGGTTCATAAGAACTTATAGTTATTTTATTTTTCGTTTTGAGTAATGGCTACGGTTTCAATATTTGCCAATAAAATATTAAGGGTATATTTATTCTTTAAATGTAAGTTTAATTCACCGAGCAAATCGCAGTCAAAGTCATATAGATTTAGTCTTAATCAAGTCAAAGTACGAGTATCTAATGCCACAGTCAAGTGGCGGCGACTTGACCGGAAGCTTCTATGGAGTTTCGGAGGGAACACGAAAAACACGTTACGCTGCATTACATCACTTGCCAACACTTATGCACATAAACAAATAGTTAACTAGAAAAATACCCACTTTTACACATTAATACTTGAAATAATACAAGTTTTGGAAAATCATGCAGAGCGACGACATGATTCTTTCAAATTCCCGCCAAGACGTATGTCTCGTCCAAATTGGTCCAGCCGTTTCAGAGATTAGGCGGAACAAACAGACAGACAGAAAATTAAATAAATAGTATTTGGTTATAGGTAACGTATGTACTTACATATGCGTTTAGTACAAAGCTGTTATTTATACATTAGGAATAGACAATTAAATGTTAATTGTCTGTATAGATGTATAGATAAAAGACAAAATTATGTTTCACAACATTTTGTCGTTCGTAAACTTCAATGATGCAAACTAATTGGTTAGATGTAGGTTTTTATTTATTTTGCTAATTTTAAAGATAATGAAAATCCATTAAGATTGTTATTAATAGATTTTGATAATTAAAGATTGTTGTAGGTCAAGCGACTTTGCCTAAACTTCAATAATGTTCGCAGAATTGATAATGGTTTCGTCCGAGAACGCGGAATGATTAATTTACTAAAACTTACATGAATACGTTTTTATCTCACAGCTAACAGATACAGTGTACTCACAATCAGGACAACCATGTTTGATCACAGAAATAACTGTGTTTGTTCTCTATTGGAATCGAACCTACAATATCCGGCACGATAATTAACTACTCCGCCATCTTTGCCATCATGTCTATTATTGAACGTTAGACTCAAGTATACGAGGCATTTTCACACGTTTGTCGCGAAATACAATCAACATTCATTAAAGCATAACTACGCTAATCATTTTACTATAAAACTATTTATAGATGTTGTATACAGTAATCAAAAATACAACTATATTTATTTTCTGAGAAACGATATATTAATATTATGTTATTGAATAGTTAGTGTGCAATTTGATTGCTAGCTCAGGCTGGTTGCCCAATTATCAGGTATCCGGTCATAAAGTTTCCTAAAGTCGTTACATTTCATCCGTGTATTAATCACGTAAGGCACACACCTCTTAGTTTTCGAAATCTTAAAACTCCCAAATATGTGAGTAATTGTTTACAATTTATCACTTTTCGGTGAAGGAAAACATCGTAACGCGACAACACACAGGTACACCTGGAATATTATTCTCGATGGTTTGTGAATTCTACTTACCCACACTGGGCCCAAATCCCTAATTATATACATTTGAATTGAAAAGTGATCAGAGGATGGCATTTTTTATGTGATGTTGTTAGTACAGTGTTTAAAATTTTCGGGCTAAACGCTAAATGGCTATTTTTGACATCGAGAATATTTCTCGACGGCTTGTGAATTCTGCCAATTCACAAGCCGTCGAGAAACGGGACCAGCGTGGTGGACTATGGCCTAATCCCTTCACTATTAGAAGAGAAACATGTCCAATAGTGGGACAGAAAAAGATGGAAAAAGAAATCGACGATTGACGGACTAAGAATGCAAGTATCAGCACCCTCTATTTCTCGTTACCCGTAAATATAATACGAGCCTACTAAGAGAATTATGCCATGTTCATGCACCCATTGAATTACTGATGGCATAGTGCTGGGTATCAAGTGGGAGTATGAGGGGGTTACTCTTCATTCTTTCATTTCATATTCCCGAAATGAAATGGTTAGAAACCGCATGACAGTACCATTATACTGTTTTAAGAAACTGTGAGATAAAATGTAAACAAACTAGAAAATGGGTATTTTTATATGTCATTTTTATGTTTAAATAAATATTAAATGAAAATACTCGTAAGCACGGGAGTAACACACTAATAACACTCTAAATGGTGTTGTTGATCTGTATTTTAGCATTTAACATGCTCAGCTACTTTAAAGAACAAATTATTTGTACTCTAAATGGTGTATAATGATACTATTCACATAGAACTACGTAGTTTTTAAAATGTCTATAGTAAATTTCTTCTTTTGTTTAAAACTAAATTTGATTAATACTGTCTTCACGTTTTTACTTTGAAACTGTTTTCACATTTTGGCATATATTTTGTATCTCATAAAATATTTTCGTTTTGGCATTTCTTGGATCGGAATTTCTAGATTTTTTTTGTTAGTAAAGATCTTATCAATTGTATAGTACATTGCAAGGAAGTCAGCAAGACTCTACCATTATTACATAAAATTATTCTCTCCTCTTCTCTCTCTTCCTCAATTTTCCAACGAATCTGGCTTACTGTTTCATGAGTACATTGTATTGTAGATACGTCTATAATATTGTCGTGAATTTTGTACAGATGATATAACAAATATTTAATATTACGCGGTTACGCAATTACTTAATGTGTAATGTCTCAAAAATATATATTAGCACAGCAATGATAGGTAAGTTGAGTGGGAATCACCGGGCTTAAATAATTTCATATACGGCCTTTTTTTTGGTTTATTGATTTAAGCTGTGATGTACTACTGGGTTAAAAATATAAAAGAGGTGGTCTGCCTATTTCAAAAAAAAGCTATAAGGTGAAACCGCAAAGTATCGATAATATATCGATTTGTCACAATCATACTATGAATGAGATAGTAGTTGATACCAAGCTGAATGTTATAGACATTCGATTTCCACACGGATTTTTTTTGTGCGTTTCACCATTATTTGCCCTGTACCTAAAGTTTCCTTACACTAAGATAGCTACGAGGGAGATGTCTTTAAAAAAAAATTAGCCTACACAAATTTCACTCAACATCAATATAGTTAAACTAATTGTGATAGTTGTGACTCATGTCGAACCAACATTAATCATTTAAACATCGTCATGTAATTGATAGGACATTATTCTTCACTTCAAGACTAAACACACGATTAAGACATAAATCGGAGACCACGATCAGCTACTGACGGGCCTCATTTACTTAATATTCCGCAAATGTTCGGACGTTCCGGACAAACTGATATAACAGTGCTCATTGGTACTAATAATCAGTTGGTTAAAAAAATTGCTGTTTCGTATAATCTATAAAGCCTTATAATATATTGATTTTATAGAGGATACTAAGTTCTATTCTGTTATCATGGAAGATTAGTGAATATAGAGTTACTAGGTGAGTACAAATATATATTACTAGCGGCCTGCCCCGGCTTCGCACGGGTGGAGATTTATTTTTAAAACCTTTTGGGGTAAACGTACAGTAAATTCATCTTTATGCAGGACGAGTATTTTTTTTTTCATTTACTATTTACATTTTTCTTATAAAATTTTAAATTTTTATCCATAAACCTACACTATTGATGTTTTAGTAAGGATCCCTATTTTTTCTAGTAATAAATATAGCTTATGTTACTTGGAGATAATGTACCATCATAATGGTGAAAGAATTTTTGAAATCGGTTCAGTAGTTTTTGAGTTTATTCGTTACAAATATGCGAAAAAAAAATTTGAGTTATATTCAGGAGTAGGTTTACATATGAATAGACTTCTTAAGCTGCAGCTCCTGCTGGTCTTCCATGACTACGGATAAAAAAGCAATTATCAAACATATTTTTTTTTGCAACCCATGGTTGGACTCCTCTCAGAGTCATCATTTATGTCGTAGTACAGGTTGGCAGACTTCACAGACTATCCAGAAAATGTCTCCAAGTCCAGATTTTCTCACGATGTTTTTCTTCACCAAGGAATATAGATTTCGCAATAAATAATACACACATATTATTTCGACAATATCGAAATGGTGTGTGCCTTGAGCTGCAATCGAACTCTATATTACTTTGTAGTCTTGTTTTACCGCTATAGCCAGTGGGTAACATATAGATCAATTTTTTTTTGTATATATATCATCTAAGTAGGCCCTCAAGTTGTACTAGCCCAGGAGCCCACAAACTCGACGGAGACGTCAGGGCCACCGCAACTGTAAGCCCGCGTCCCCGATGTCCCTTACAAGGCATCGTGAGGCAGGTCACCGTGGTGTTTTTTAGTCCGTAGGCCCAAAGAGAAGAGGTTGAATGGAAGAATACGACATACCACCACTCTTAATGCCCTTGCGGAGAGATATCTGTAATGCAATAAAACTCGTCGTTCTGCCCCTGAACATATTGTTTCATAATCTGCAAGCAAGTAACCTTTATGATAGGTTACGTCAACCCGGGTTTTGAAATATCTAATGCTTATCAGGGCGCCAGTGCAGTAGACTTTTAACTCATGCTAATGACAATCATGAGCATCGTATAATCTGTGTGTGCTGTTTACCTATGCTAACTGCTAACATTGGCCGTGTGGGGCCGGCTTTAGAATTGTCCCACCCCTCTCTACCCATGGGAGCCGTAAGAGCCGACTGAGGGAATACCAGGGGAGTGGGCGGCAGCACTCTCTTGAGTATTAACAACATCCACTGCGATCGTTAACCCGCCTGCCAAGCGTGGCGATTACGGCATTATCCCCCATTTATTGGGGAGGCCTATGGCCAGCAGTGGACGTTGAAAGGCTGATGGATGGATGGATGAAACTGCTAACATGTGTACACGACATATATGAATTTCTGCCTGTGTCATTTGGAAATGTCTGAAAGTAAAAACTATAATTATTACTGTATCACATTTTAAGGTTCTTTTCATCGTTTCACGAACAGTTTTTAGTGAGGCGGGAAAAGATTATGCACATCTTGTTTTTCAGGGCAACAAGCCAACTAGTGTGGAACCCTCTTCAAGTAAATAAACCCGCCGTGTGCCCTCTTTCCGCCCATTTTCGCACATGACATTACTTCAGTGTTGTATTTTTTTAACCCTAAAATTATCTATTCCTTATCGTATTGTATTAAATTCTGTCCGTGTGGTAATAGACTAAGAATATTCTTAGTCTATTACCACACTTACATTAGTGTCACCACCTTATTGCACGGGTGTCGTATGAGGCGACTAAGGAAAGTAAGCAATTATCATCCATTGCATGACTGGTGGTAGAGCTGGGTACCAAGAGAGTGCTCGCTTGCTATCGGGCCCGAGTGGGTTGGTACCACCATCTCCCGTGTGACCATAAAGCACATCGGTGTGTTTTGCTTGTAGCAGGGGACAGCCGTTTATTCTTTGATTTTATATCTGTGAAATGAAATGGTGAGCAGCGGCTTGACAATATCCTCGGTATTATTGAGTTGAGGTTACCATTTAACATCAGGTGGGCCGTGAACGTCTGCCACCATACGCAATAAAAAGAAATTTAAAACTTATCAACATCTTCTGGCGATGCACATAAGTAGGTATATTTTAATTATTATCCGTGTGGTGACGGATTAAGAATACAAGTGTCACCAACCCATTCTTTCCCACGGGTGTCATATGAGGCGACTAAGGGAAGTAAGCAATTATCATCCATTGCATGACTGCACACATATAAAGAACAAACACTATTTTTAACACTCATGATATTTTTGATGCCATTTTTGTTATTTATATTAGTTAAAAAACTGTTTGATAAAAATCTGGCTTGGTCGTCCGTGAGTTGTAGGTAATGTATGTTAACACGATAATGACCAAAATACTTTACTAGTCGAGTCTTTTTTTTTCGTTTACGAATTATTATGATTAGGAATAGAGCCCTATTACTTTTCACGGTCCGATTCGATGTGGTTTAATTGTTATTAAATAAACAAAAAAATACTGAATATTTACTAAAACCAGCGCCTTTCATGAGAACTATCTTTTTACGTACGCATAGCTACCGGTGGTTTTACTATCGTCAACAGAACGCCGTTCGCCCGGCCGGTACATTGTTTTTTGTTAAAAGAAAGTTCTTACCTTTGCTTGACGAACTGATGATATTTGTCAAGTATAATAACTATTTTATCCATAACAATAATTAAAAACACTAAATACACGTAAATAATAACACACCAACGATATAAAACACGAAAAAACATATTTTGAAAAATAATGAAATTGAAATGTCAACCTTGACGTAATGACGTTTCGGTTCATCTTGACAGCCGGGCGCAAGCGATTTTACAACTTGTTTTTACGAGAATACAGTTTATATTGGCTTGAGTATCAATATAGAAGTACTTCTTAAAATTAGCCCTAGATGGCGTATAAGACATGAAACCCACACTAGTACTTTTTGAAATTAGCGCTATCTATGTGATTTATTGAAAACTACTTAGTAAGACCAATACATTATTAGTTACTTATCAAATAATCAATTTTATTGTGTAAAATGAAGATTATGAGGCGTGCAGTTTTGGATTTTCCAAAGTATTTTTATATTCCGCAACGAATGTTCAATATTTTATTTCGTATGTTTTATGATTATTAATAGGTTTAAATGAAAGTCCACATTTCTTGTTCGTCCCTCTTTTTTAAGGCGGGAAAAAATGTTCGTAGCCGCACACCCCGTCGTTCGGGGCAACGAACAGGGTAGTGTGGGGCCCTCGTCCACTAAAGAAACCCGCCGTGTGCCGTCTCCCTTTATTGGCGGGCCACCGGAACTATATTACATTCCTTCAGTGGTTTCTTGTTCGTCACTAACGGTAACAGCTTGTTTGTTTTAACCAGTTATACACGTATCATCTTGGTATTTTTTAATGTAATTATTCTAATTTATTAAAAACCCAAAGTCAAAACAACGTTCCTAGCAAAAAGAATACACTTCACTCGTGTCGACTGATATTTATTTTATAGTCAGACCAGTAGTTGTGTTCTTCCGGCTAAAATTGATAAAACGATCAGCAAGGTTAAGCAAGTTTCTCCCAACTGGAAAGGTAACCAAATGTAGCATAAGTTTGTGAATACCTGTCCACTTCCATGGTTTGGCAGGCATGTTAGGATGGGCTGTCAAATTTAATGTTGAACAAGTATTTTAATATTATATTTTCTGTGGGAATTGAACCGGTAACATTGTATACACATAGTGTAGTAATCTATTGCGTTATTTGTGATATAACTAAATAAGTTTTACACCGGGGAAATCCCAAGACCTTCCCTTGAGACAAATTTGTGTTATGATAATTTAAAGTTTAAAGCCAATGTCTTGTTGCGGTTTATATTAAAAAACAAACATTTGTTTTGTGATGGCAAAACGTATTTATATTACGTAACATAAAGGACATCGTCGACACCAAATGTTTAGTATGATAACAGTCGTTGGTGACTTCGAACGACGAGATCCCGAATTTTAAACTCATTTTATAGCTTTAGCGTGAGCTATAAGAGTGGCAAACGTGCAAATGGCATGCTTGATAGTTAGTGGTTACCTTAGCCTATAGGTGCTACCGATAGTAAGAAGCAGCACTCGCGTGTTACCAACCCCAGTGAAAGGGATAGGAGGTGGAAAGTACGCGAGAAAGGGGTTTGGGCTTCTGGTGCAGCTAGTCTTTTTCTTGATATACGTCGTAAAATACCTGATATACTCGTACGTCGATATTCTGTGAAAGGGTTGTACTTTACTGGTGCAGCTGGTCTCTTTCCGATCTAGCCATCAACTTCCCATCATGGTATAGAAAGTTCAACTGTATTGGTACATGCAAATAATATATGTAATCACTTCACTTCAGAATATAAATAAATATGGAAAATCCAAAACTGCACGCCTCATAATCTTAATTTTTCACAATAAAATTGATTATTTGATAAGTAACTAATAATGTATTGGTCTTACTAAGTAGTTTTCAATAAACCACATATATTATTATTATTATATATATAGTAGTTTTCATGTCTTATACGCCATCTAGCGCTAATTTTAAGATGTACTTTTATATTGGTCTAAAGAAATAGTTCTCACAAAATAAGGATAGCGCTGGTTTTAGTGCCGCATCCATAACAGTTGTTGCCTTCTGAGTTTTCTGGCCGGATCTTTCTCAGTCAGGCCGCGTTCCGATCCGGTGGTAGCTTCTTAGTCTTAGCTTTTGGCAAAATCAATATATTTAATAATATAAACTAATAACCAAGATTGTCTTCTTACTGGTAGTAATTGGTAGTTTGTGATAGAATTTTTGAGCACTGAATAAAAACAAAAATTTTACAATTTAAAGAGGAGTATTATACTCATTTTAATATACTAACTTAAAGTCTCATACATTGTAAGCATAAACATTTGAAGTAGATATTTTCACTGTGTTTCTAAACGAATATTAGGTGGGTTAAAATAAATAAACCAAAAATTTTGTAAAATCATATACTGTGGGTAGATGAAACCGTTGAAATAACATATCAGCCTTGGACGTCTATCATCTAAGTCCACCCGTGATCATGAATGCTGTAAAGTATTCGAAACGTCGGGATAGTAGTAAAATCAAGTAAACGCAATAGATTCCGTAAACGTAGATTTATTTCAAAATGAAAAATAATGGCTGAATAGTTATTCAGCCAGCTTCAGCTGAGAGGCCACAGAAAAAAAAACAAAATCAGCGGGAACACAGCGATTCCAAATTCAATTTTTTAAAGTATCCCATTTTTTCTTTAGCTACTTCATGATTTTTATTTTTAGTATCCTCGTTTTCGTAATGAAAAGCACAGTGTTTACCTCGGGATTAAGACTTATTTACCACCCGTATTTTATCACCCGAGCGTAGCGAGGGCTCCAATAGTTCGAGGGACTTTGTTGTTGTTGCTTTCATCCCTAGGGTAACAATGTACTATTTCACTTCAGTAGCTGAAACACGTAGGTTTTGCTGCCTGAAATCAGAAAGCAAAATGCGGTTTTGCTCACTGAGTGAGACAAAGTAACTTTTTAATTATTTTTTTTGAGATAGCCGCGAATATCTTATTCAGCCTTGGGTTAATCATATAATTCGAAACATTCACACTCTATGTCTTTCCCGCCATTAGAAAGAGAGAGACAAAGACCAGCCCTTTCGAAGTTCCGATTTTGAGTTCGACCTCAAAGACAAACTCGTTCGGAATTTCGTACTAATTAAAGAAATTTTACAAAAAAGATAATTATGTATTTCAATGTAATTTATTGAATTGGTACCTCTACCTACAATGTTAATTATTTTGATTCACAATAAATAGTTATTTCAACCTATTCCTGTTTATTATTTTATCTCCTAAAGTGTTATCGTTGCTGAAGTGAAAAGTTATGTGTGTTACACGAGAGCAAAGTTTTTTGCATCTCGTGCCTTTGAATCCCTCGCCACACTCAAGATTAAGCTTTAGAATCACTCGCTACGCTCGTGATTCAATCGTTAAATCCTTCGCTTGCTCAGGATTCAAAATCAGCACTCGCACCAAAGAAGAACTTTGCTCTCTTGTTGCACAAATAACTATTTTTCCTGATATGTGTGTGTGTATATATTATTTTACAAGTGCAATATATGATAAATAGAGGCATTTTAAGTTTGAAAAAACAGTTGTTCTGCATGAAACGAGAGCAATACCCACCTCAACACTTCGCTTATAAGGCGTGCAAAAGTATTGTTAAATTTTAATGTTAATAAGTTCATACAACGTAATTGGACATAACTTTATCTAAGTTATGTCATAATTACAACTTAAGTCAAACAAACCCGCAATTGTACAATAAAAGTTGAAAATTTACCTATTAAAGTTTTTGCAGCTTTTCAACATTAATTACAAATTCAAACAAAGATAATTGTTTTGTACGGTTTAATTGGCAGTCTGACTGAATAAGTTGAAGTTTCGGGTCTTTTGATATTATTAGATACCATAATATTATAATAATAACCAATTTTTTTACAACCTACTTCAAAAAGGAAGAGATACTCAGTTCAACTGTATGTTTTTTTGTATGTCTGTTAGGCGATTACTCCGCCAATTATGAATTGATTTCAATGATCCTTTTTTATTTTTGGGAGGTTCTACTTCAAAGGTGTTCCCATTTAAATTTGATCGAAATCGGCCGAGCGCAAAAATAAACAAGTCTAAAAAATTGTATACATCGATAATATTTTTTCGTTTACTTCGTTATCTCGCTGTCTCATTGGAGCAGTGCGTTTAGTTGGCGTACCCATATTATATACAAAACCTTTCTTCACGGTCTTCGGAAGACTCTCTGAGATGCTATGCTCTATTTCTTTCTCTACTGAGCTTTAGGTGCTCATCTTTGCCATTTTCGAACACCTGTGCTCGACGCTTACTCATACGAGATGCACCCAAGGAAGGCTTCCACATCATGTACCACCTACTCTAACCTACGCACCTATTTTATAAAAAACCATTAGCAAAAAAAACCTAAATTATTTTAAAATAAAAAAATAAAAACCTTCAAAAGACACCCAGGACTAAAAAAGCAAAAAATAATTGGTATTTACATACGATTTCCGTGCTAGACACCTACTGATGTGTTTGAACGGTGCCTAGTCCAAAAATAACAAAAGCAATACTTATCTAATATATAAAATTTCCATGTCACAATGTTAGTTATCCTACTCCTCCGAAACGGCTGGACCGATTTCTGTGAAATTTTGTGTTAAAAATTGGATAGGTCTAAGAATCGACGAATCGGTTTCATACCCCTAAATGATAAGGGTAACCCAACCCTAAATATTTTATTTTATTTTTTGGACAACATTTTCTATTTTTATTTTAGTATGATTTAGCATTAAAAAATACATACAACCCTAAATTTTCACCCTTCTACTGCCGATGTAGAAATAATTTATATGGCAAAACAACGGTTGCTGGGTCAGCTAGTACTCATATAAAACAAATACATACATTACAAAATATATAGTGTAAGTAAACACATTACATAATAAAATTAAAATCATTTTTGGCAACGGCTTCAAACACAGTAGGTGTCTAGCACGGAAATCGTATGTAAATACTAAATTATTTTTTGGTTTTTTAGTCCTGGGTGTCTTTTGAAGGTTTTTATTTTTTTATTTTAAAATAATTTAGTTTTTTTGCTAATAGTTTTTTACAAAATAGGTGCGTAGGTTAGAGTAGGTGGTACATGATGTGGAGGCCTTCTTTTTAGTTCCTGGGCGGCTTTTGAAGGAGGTTTTTTTTATTTAAAAATGATATATCGGTGGTATAGATATTAGTACGAATGGGGTGGATGGACTGGGACAGTACCACGCTGTCACAGAATATAGTATTTAAAAAACTACTTTAATTGTAATACGAGTTTCTCTTTCTCGTTCTTCTCTTCTTCTTCATTGAATATCGAAACAATCCGGAGATTTAATGGGCTGATGACATTTTGTTCCAATCTCTAGCTAGCGATGAATAGTGACCACGCGTCGTGTATCTGTTGTTAAAATATTTAACAATAGCAGAAGCCCCGCGTCTTCGTAACGACGTGATTCGTAATAGAATAGAAAAGTACTTGCGCTTAACCATACATACGGCATGTAATTTTCCGGGATACAAGTATATTATGTCTAATTTGCCTGCGGTTCCGGCGCAGCTAAAAGCTAGTTTTTAGGTTATATATCAGGTCACCAATACAGTAGCGTAGTAGAGTGTACTTAAGTCTAATCGAGATCATACAAAAAAGTTTCATCAAAATCCGGCCAGTAGTTATTGTGTGATAAACCGAACAAAAAAAAAAAAGACTATACTTAAAAAAAATAACTCGGAGACGCCTACTTACTTACTTCTCTCTTGCGAGGTAGGCAGCTAGGCAGAGAGAACAGAGTGCCAAGAGGCTCTATTCTTGCATACATCTCTCGCTTCCTCAACATTCATAATTCTCTTCATACACGCTCGCCGGTTTCTAAGACTCCTGACTCCACATGAGCATTCCCTTTCGCATCTTTACACGTTATAGACGCTAAATAGCCTAATATGTACTCACATCATTTTTCTCAAACATTTTAAATGTACACACACAGCTCTTTTACGGCTTTATATTATAGTATAGAATCCATTTTAAAAACTATCTGCCGTGTTCCATTCGCCATTTTAGCGTAACTTCATAAAAACATTCATAAATCTAAACACTCATAACGTTACTTTTCATATTTAAATCTATTATTAGCTAATGGCTTTTTTCATCTGTTTACGATAACCACAAAACAATAAACTTCAATATCGCATTGTTCTTTTTGGGTTGTGTTTAATGTTATTGTAAATATAAGACTTTTTTGACAGTCACAAGTTTTTACACGATCCGTAACTAGTGGGGAATATCGCAACTAAATTTTCTATTATTTCGGTTTTTCCGGTAATTTTATACTTCCGAAGTTATAGAAAAGCATTAACATTATTATCATGGTTTAATAACTGACGTAAAGATCAAATAAGCTCCCTTTAGGCAAGCGAAAATCTCTTGACTAAGAGGAGTCAGATCAACTGTAAGATAGTTATTGATTTAAAAATTACAAAATGAGTTATAGTGACTACACAGATGGCGGAGTGGTTTAGATACTGGCCTCCAGCCTGATTGTTGTGTTCAATTCCCACACAGGACAACTCTTTGTGTGATCCACAAATGGTTGTGAGTCTGGGTGTAGTACTTTTATAAACAAAGTACAATGTAGCAGATAAGCCTTCACCCACCTGATGGTAAATGTTACCACTTACCATCGGCCCGCTCTTGGACTCAATACTAAGAATACTGTCAAGCAACTGCACACTATTTTATTTCACATGTCAGACGATGGTACCCACTCGCTCGGCTCTATAACTTAGTAGTACCACTTGGCACCTCATCCTACCACTCGTATTACAATGGGTGATAACTTGCTTCGCTTAGTCGCCCCATACGACACCGCTGGGAAAGAATGGGGTGGTGACACTTGTAGTCTTTGTCCGTCGCCACGCGGCTTTACATATTCTTACGGAGTTTTTCTTCGACAGGCGGTAAAAATTCGTCATCACATAATTTTGGCAACTCAGCGGACTGGACCTTGGTCAGCATATCAAACTCCTGTGTTTCTTTTTTTTTTTGCTTATAGTGGCAGACGAGCCACGGCCCATCTGATGGTAAATGGTAACCGTCGCACATAGACTCAACTATACTGAGATTATTGTCAAGCCGCTTCTCACAATTTCATTTCACCGATATGAAATGAAAGAATAAACGGCTACGTCCTGCAACAGCCAAAACGCAACGATGTGCTTCATGGCCGATCACACGGGAGATGGTGGTACCAACTCGCTCGGGCCCGATACCAAGTGAGTACTCCCACGTGGTATCCAGCCCTACCACCAGTCATGCAATGGATGATAATTGCTTACTTCCCTTAGTTGCCTCATACGACACCCGTGGGAAAGAATGGGGTGGTGACACTTGTATTCTTAGTCCATCACCACACGGAAAGAGGTTTTTTAACAGTCCTCGATGGTTACCATTTTAAAATTAGATCTATATAAACCATTTAGATATTTTTATATATATTTTTAGCATTTGACATGCTTAGCACTATACATTACACTTCACATTTTTCACTTTGTGTTTAATCTATATAAACTATTAGAAAGCTGTAACAGAGCTACTTCTGTACATTTAACATGAAAAAGAAATGTAGGTATTAAGCTATTTCCCGCGAAGGTGCGACGCCCCTCTGCGGATGCGTCGCTCAGTAGAGGGTACCCGAAAGGGTAAGCCGCCGGCGGACCACCGAAGGAATGTAACACAGTTCCAGTGGCCCGCCAATAAAGGCGGAGAGACGGCACACGGCGGGTTTCTTTAGTGGGTGCAGGCCCCACACTACCCTGTTCGTTGCCCCGAACGACGGGGTGTGCGGTTAGGAACATTTTTTCCCGCCTTAACAAAAAAAAAAAGGTATTAAGCTATTTAGGCGTATGGACACAATTTTTTTTTTAGTATTTTCTTCTGTTTGTCTGTTTATATGTTCAGGCATCACGCAAAAACCACTAAACGGATTTTGATAAAACTTTCATTTTTTCTTTAATAATATTTTTAATATTTACCTTCATTTAAAAGGTACCTAAAAATATACTGGCTCCTAAACTAGCAACTGTGCTTCAGGGACCAGATAGTTCTTGATTATAATTAATATGTTTGGTAGCTCTTGATTAGACTTAAAAACTGGTATACATTATACTCACTGTATTATAACGGGAACCTGAGATATCACCTAAAAACTAGCTTACGGCCGCGGCGTAGCAAAACAACTAGGATTATCTAAAGTACCTACTTTCCTCACCAATCACAGGTATTAATTACTTCTAGAAAAACAATTCACAAGTCATTTAAAGTCGTAGATAGTATTACCAAACTATTTATATGTTGCGTAAAACTGTGATAAACAAACAAACAAACTGATAACGACGGCTAAATGTTTACCGTTATATATTGCTCATTGATATTTTAATAATGTATTTTAGAGGTTGGTTTTATATGCCGGTGTTTTATAACAATATATAATTTTCTCCTTTCAAATATAGCTAAGTTTTACTATATGTGGTAGAGACTTGCTTAAATGAGCTGACTCGGTTGGGCAAGGGCCACCCTTTTTTTTGTTGAGGCGGGAAAAAATGTTCCTAACCGCACACCCCGTCGTTCGGGGCAACGTACAGGGTAGTGTGGGGCCGTGTGCCGTCTCTCCGCCTTTCTTGGCGGGCCACTTGAACTATGTCACATTCCTTCGGTGGTGGGCAAGGGCCACCCTGTCACAGAAATACAGTTTAAAAATCGGTAGGTACTCGTACCATTGTGTTTCGTATAATGAGTGAGAGCGTCGGAGGCCCAAACTCCCTCCCTTTCTTCTTCTTATCATTTTATCTAACATTTCTTTACTACCCTTCCTATCCTCTCCTTATTATTACCGCCAACAATTTTTATTTTATAAATAGGTACTTGCTCAGCTTATTCCTAGAATAAGATTATTTCAATAATTCATCCATCCATCAGCATTAGCCGTGTGGGGCCGGCTTTAGAATTGTCCCACCCCTCTCCACCCATGGGAGTCGTAAGAGCCGACTGAGGGAATGACGGGGGAGTGGGCAGCAGCACTCCTTCGTGTATTAACAACATCCATTGCGATCGCCGTTATAGATGTATGTAGTAAATTAGATAATAAAACCCATCCATCAGCCTTTCGACGTCCACTGCTGAACATAGGCCTCCCCAAATTGGGGGTATATAATCGCCACGCTTGGCAGGCGGGTTGGCGATCGCAGTGGATGTTGTTAATACTCGAGGGAGTGCTGCTGCCCACTATCCCCGGTATTCCCTCAGTTGGCTCTTACGACTCCCATGGGTGGAGAGGGGTGGGACAATTCTAAAGCCGGCCCCACACGGCCAATATAATAATAATAAAATACTTATATATAAATATACTGAAAAAATGTTTTGAATTCACAGAAGCTTAAATAGCTACAGTATTCTTTTCTCAAATATCCTACAGACCCAGCTGTTACAGTTTTATAATAAGTCGTACTGATTATTTTGCCAACGTTTGCTTTTAAGTACTTACTTAAAAAGCTTCACGTTTCACACAGGAACCTCACATGCATTCTGATTGTTACAGAACACTGAAGGATGGTGGTAGGAACACTACAACACGTGCCCAGCAAGGGACGGATATCTATAAGGAAAATCCAAAATTTTACAGTTCATAAACGACGTAAGTAATATATTTTAATATGTAATCGTGACAAAAATATGTAACTCTAAATTAATTGAAATCAAATATTTTATGTGGTAACTGTCTATAAGCACTTTTATGCCCAAAATGGAGTGAGACTAGGGTAAGAAATTTTCATCAAACCAAAAACAATGGCTATTTAAAAGAATGATCGTTTGAAGTAAGATATTTTACTTGATAATACTAGTAAGTAGCTAAGCATGCACTTAAAAATCACAATTAAAAGTTACCTATGACTGACGTGCTCAGTACCTACATATATAAACATATTTTAGTTTAGTTAATCAGCAACTATGATTATTAAATACCAGCCTTTGCCCGCGGCGCCACCATAAAGTACCACCCTCTCACGGAGACTGTGTTTTTTTTTATACTGCATTGGTGGCAGACAAGCGTGGGACACCTGATGGTAAGCGGTTACCGTAGCCTATAGACGCTAGCAACACCAGTGCGAAAGTGAGTGAACTCGCGCGTCGCCATCTCCACGGAAAGGGATAGGAGGTGGATAGGAATAATAATAAGGACAGGATAGGGAGGGAGTTTGGGCCTCTGGCGCTATCACTCACCATACGAAACACAACGGTACAAGTAACTATCGTTGTCACACGCTGATTTCAGAGGAGTGGTACTTCCCCGATCGAGCCGGCCCATCGTGCTGTGATAAGCAAGGATCTATCACTAGAGCGTAGCGTTAACGTGAAACAACAGTACTCCTAGTGTTCGTATGGTGCATTAGAGCGCTGGAGGCCCTGACCCCTCATAAGTGTTCTCCTTATTAACCTTTCTATCCATGTCCTATCCATTTCCTTCGAGTTAGCAACGCGTGATGCCTGTAGTGTTGCTAGCGTCTATAAGCTACCGTAACCAGTCATCATCCCAAGTGGACCGTATGCTGCACCCTCGTACATTTATAAAACCAGTGAAATATTGTATATTTGTTTTAGATTCCGTGATAAAGCTGTCATATGGGGTACTTCTGGTTGTAATTTCAATAATTATGGCTGCAATAAATCCCATACAAATCATCACCAATTGGGTAAGTGATCACCATTTTCATTATACTCCACTTATTATTTCATAAAAATCATGGGTGGGTGCCTACTGTGTCCAAAACATATAAAATAAGTTGTTAGTACGAAATCCACCCCCGTTGCCGCTTGGTTGCGGCTGACAGAGGAGTGGTGGGGTAAAAAAAAATATGAGTGATGATAAAATTGTTTTATCTGAAAGTGTGAAAATGTAAAATCGAAAATAACAGCCACGAGCAGGATTAGAACTTGCATCTCCTGGAATACCGTCCCAGATGCAGAACACAGCCATCGTGAAAATTGCCCGGGACTACGAATTGAATTACATTCATGTCTTGGGTGATGTGGCCAAGCATGTCAAAAGCTCAAAAAGTATGTTAAGAATATCAAAATTTTTTTAAACATTTTGATCTATATTTTAGCACTTGACATGCTCAGCTACTCTTAAAGTACAAATGATTATTTGTATGACCGCAAGGTAGTACGGTAGCTCAGTGGATTAGAGCACTTCTCCGGATTGGAAGGGACGCAGGTTCGATTCCCGCTCGTACTAAAGTTCTCTTTTTAACCGACTTCAAAAAAAGGAGGAGGTACTCAATTCGTCGGAATATTTTTTTTATGTATGTTCACAAATTAGCGTTTTTTCTTTGTCTGATTTTTTTTCGTTCAGGGAGGCCTCCCCTTCAAGTACGACCTACTGTAAGCTATTTTATAAAAAATCACTAAAAAGCACAAAATAAAACATAAAAAAAAAAAGAAAACCGTGTTCAAATGCACCCAGGAACTAAAAAGCAATGAATAATTGGTACCTATTTAGATACGATTTCCGTGCTAGACACCTACTGATGTGTTTGAAGCCGACGCCAAGTCCAAAAGTATCAAAAACAATTCATAATAAATACCTACTTAGATAACATTAAAAACATTTTTGGCACCGGCTTCAACCACATCAGTAGGTGTCTAGCACGGAAATCGTATCTAAATACCAATTATTTATTGCTTTTTAGTTCCTGGGTGCATTTAAAGGCGCTTTTCTTTTATTTTTTAAATGTTTTTTCCTCATTCACAAATAATAATTTGTACTCTAAAACTAGCTGAGCATGTCAAGTGCTAAAAATATAGATCAAGACCTTATAACGTCAAAAAACGATTTTACGAAATCTATCCAATTATATCACATTTAACTGGATTTTGTTGTCTGCCTAAGTTTAGAATACTTTGTGTCATTCACCCAATATATTCCGTCAGTTTCTTTATTTCATATGAACCGGATATTTTCCACAAAAACCATTTAATTTAACTAGTATATATAATAATTAAGCAAAAACTACGCTAGAATGATTAATTTAATAACAAATTACTATCTAAAAAAGAAGAAATGCATTAATAGAAGCTTCTTTTCTGCGAGTATCGTACGAGGCGACTAACCCGTTGTCCTAGGTAAACGACAAACGCGGTAATACGACGCGACGCGACGCGACACGAAAATATCAAATAGAGGTTGTATGTCATTGTATTTATAGCCTACGTTGTCGCCTAATATGAATGCGACGAAAATAGTCGCTATACGTCGCGTCGCTACGTGTCGCGTTCCGTCGATCACCTAGCTAGGACAACGGGTTATGGAAGTAGTTATTGCCCATTGCATTACTGATTTTAGATTTGGGTACTAAATGGGAGTACTAATTTAATGAAAGCGAGACGGTACCATCTTCCATATATAGTTTGTTTGTAGAGGGAGAGAGACGTCCATTCATTATATCACATTTAACTGGATTTTGTTGTCTGCCTAAGTTTAGAATACTTTGTGTCATTCACCCAATATATTCCGTCAGTTTCTTTATTTCATATGAACCGGATATTTTCCACAAAAACCATTTAATTTAACTAGTATATATAATAATTAAGCAAAAACTACGCTAGAATGATTAATTTAATAACAAATTACTATCTAAAAAAGAAGAAATGCATTAATAGAAGCTTCTTTTCTGCGAGTATCGTACGAGGCGACTAACCCGTTGTCCTAGGTGAACGACAAACGCGGTAATACGACGCGACGCGACGCGACACGAAAATATCAAATAGAGGTTGTATGTCATTGTATTTATAGCCTACGTTGTCGCCTAATATGAATGCGACGAAAATAGTCGCTATACGTCGCGTCGCTACGTGTCGCGTTCCGTCGATCACCTAGCTAGGACAACGGGTTATGGAAGTAGTTATTGCCCATTGCATTACTGATTTTAGATTTGGGTACTAAATAAGAGTACTAATTTAATGAAAGCGAGACGGTACCATCTTCCATATATGGTTTGTTTGTAGAGGGAGAGAGACTTCCATTCATTCGGTTCAAATTAAATTAGTTTTTATAACCAGCGAGTTACCTGTATTTAGAATTGATTACATCGATCCTAATTTTTTAGGGAGATATACTCGTAATCGATTCTAATCTTGATTTTTTCGGTTTAATAATGAGGCCTTATATAATCTATAGTAAAAAACGAAGTAGTCACGACATAAATTGAGAGAAAATTACAATGTTTATAAAGAAATAACATAATTAATAAACGAATTAATGTGACGCGTGAATGACCTTGACTTGAGATACAAAAATAAAATTATTTTACGCGTCAATCACTGTCAAAACTTTACGTGGATACTAGGAATATATTACGTTAACAAGAAGATAAGATATATTACGTTAGTTCAAGAAAAACATCTTGACGAAACCTGGATGAATGATGATGCGGAATCTCTTAAGTGATTCTGACAACGGTTTCTGAAGAAGCGAGCATGGTGGACTATGGCCTTATAACACTGTTATGGTGAGGCTTTCATTATATAAATTATAATTAAAGGTGAGTGGTGAACCAAGACTAACAGTCTTTTTTTTTTCATTAAGGCGGGAAAAAATGTACACTCTGTCGTTCAGGGCAACGAACAGGGTAGAGTGGGGTCCTCACCCACTAAATAAACCCACCGTGTGGCGGACCACTGGAACTATGTTACATCACTTCAGTGGTAGGCCAACAGCCCCCCCCCTACCACCGAAGGAATGTAACATAGTTCCAGTGGCCCGCCAATAAAGGCGGAGAGACGGCACACGGCGGGTTTCTTTAATGGGTGAAGGCCCCACACTACCCTGTTCGTTGCCCCGAACGACGGGGTGTGCGGTTAGGAACATTTTTTCCCGCCTTAACAAAAAAAAAAGGCCAGCAGCCCCTAGGAAACTATTGATAAACAACCCGTGACCACGGCCGATGTAATACAGTCTAAACATCGGGACATTACATTACATTTACCTACATAACATTTAACCTTAAAATATTTACGCGATTAAGACCCGGAAAATAGTATTTGTGCATGAAACTATTGATTGTAAAAAAATACATTACGTCACAGCCATGTATACATATATATATTGAGAAATAGACAGTGGTTGAATTTATTATCAAGATTAATCTTAAAGGAGATGGAAACATTTCCATACATTCTTGGGCCTAGGTATTAACAAGATACCACCGAAGGAATGTGACATAGTTCCAGTGGCCCGCCAAGAAAGGCGGAGAGACGGCACACGGCGGGTTTCTTTAGTGGGTGAAGGCCCCACACTACCCTGTTCGTTGCCCCGAACGACGGGGTGTGCGGTTAGGAGCATTTTTTCCCGCCTTAACAAAAAAAAAAAAAAAAGGTATTAACAAGATACCACTGAAGGAATGTAAAATAGTTCCGGTGGCCCACCAATAAAGGCGGGTTTCTTTAGTGGGTGAGGGCCCCACACTACCTTGCTCGTTGCCCTGAACGACGGGGTGTGCGGTTAGGAACATTTTTTCCCGCCGTAACAAAAAAAAAACGTATTAACAAGATAAAAGTTGCACCATTTGTGAGCTTAAATCTATCTAAACATTTATTTTGATATCTGACATTAAGCTTTTTATTTTATTGTTTAACCTAAATGAACAGGTGTCACCCAGGACGTTAAGTATGAATGTGTTGTGCAGTCGAGAGCAGTTGTCACGATGGCTGAATTGGCAAAGCATCTGGACGGTATCCACGAGATGCAGGTTCATATCCTGCTCGTGACTGTTATTTTCGATTTAAAATTTTCCACTTTGTGTTTAATGTATATGGCTAAGCATGTCAAATGCTAAAAATATATATAAAAATTTCTAAATATCTAAATGAACATTAAATTTGCAAAGTGAGCTAGTTTTTTATATTCCAATAATATTTTACAATTTTTTAAAAGATTAGTTCAACTTGTTAACTTCAGGCTCAAAAATCCCATCATCTTTTGCTGCATCTCAAGAAGAGATACCTAAATTTACATTTGTATAGAAGCCGGCAGTTACTGCAAAACTGCTTTATCAGTCCATCAATCTCCCCATTGCCATCCAATGCTCGACAACATATGCGTCTTCAAGAGAGCACCACAACGAGCGGTCCTGGGCCACTTGCGTTTAATGACTTCCTGCGGTTTATATAGATTATTATTGTATTTGCAAAATTGCCTGAACTCTGACATATTCAGTCAGGAGGAAATGTTTACTCGGCCGGCATCAGATGAGTGACCAAAACACACCTATTTGTGTATACCTTAGCTCCTTCTTCTCAATGTACGTGGCAGTGGCTCCCGTTCAGGTCAAAAACCATAATAAAAAATCTGACTCCGGTCTCATTTTGAGCTCGCCAGTTGTCCCTTAGTTGGGTCGTAGAGGTCAGATAAGCACGTGCTCCGTGAAAATAATAGTGGTCAGCCAAAAACTGAACAGATCGGAAGCCGACCGCGATGTCAATTCGTATGTATGTCATAAAAATTAGCGGCTTTTAAGCGCTAACCGCTAAACCGCAGCACGACACCAAAACTAGACCTAAATCAGTACCAGTTTGATTTTTTATATTCAGGTATTTAGAACTTGAGTTTAAAGTGCCAAATGTTTTTGCGCAATTACTAAATCAAGTTTTGCATAAGATTATCATAAATAATATTCATATTATCGTGTTTCTTTTTACTATAATAAATACATATTTTTTGCGTATACAAAATACCGGTTTGCAAATACATGTGGGTAGGGTCCGACGCACGTCATGTTCAGCGATACTTATTACTAATAATGGATGTAAATATATTTGAATTTTAAAAAAAAGTTTCTTTGAACGTGCTGTACTCCTACCATTCATTTGTTTGCAAATATTTAAATGCATGCCTATAAAATAAAATATCTTATTTCATAGGCTTATTATATAGCACTTGAAATCGTCAAGAATCCACTAATAATGCCTAAGGCAAATGCATCCGCAACAACAATTTAGCGGTTGCAATCGCTACAAGCAGCTAGATTCCTTAGTAAAAGCCTTTTATGGAAAGAGCCAGGCAAGAAACTCATGGGCTACTTTTTTTAAGTGGCCATATTGTTACAGTTTAATACGTTTTCTTATAACTAAAATAACATGAAAGATGCTGCAACTTATATGACATATCTACTTTAGAAACATATAATTCTTTAGGATTACCAAAGGGTACCACAGAAGGAATGTAACATAGTTTCAGTGGCCCGCCAATAAAGGCGGAGAAACGCCACACGGTGGGTTTTTTTAGTGGGTGAAGGCCCCACACTGTTCGTTGCTCCGAACGACGAGGTGTGCGGTTAGGAACATTTTATCCCGCCTAAACAAAAAAAACCCGTGCCCTTGCCGTGTGGGGCCGGCTTTAAAATTGTCCCACCCCTCTCTACTCACGGGAGTCGTAAGAGCCGACTGAGGGAATACCGAGGGCGTGGGAAGCAGCACTCCCTTGAGTATTAACAACATCCACTGCGATCGTCAACCCGCCTGCCAAGCGTGGCGATTATGGCATTAAACCCAATGACGGGACCGCTCGTTGTGGCGTTCTCTTGGGGAGGCCTATGTCCAGCGGTGGACGTTTTAAGGCTGATGGATGGATGGAAACAAAAAAAAAATAGAATTACCAAAGGTTCCTCCTGGAAAACCGTTCTAGATGCTATGCTAATTAAGCCGTCGTAACATCCGCCCGGTACTACTAATTTTGATGGCACGTTCCTTTTTAATTTCTTAGGCTGCGCCATCTGTCGGATGTATTTGCATAGTATTCCCATTGTTATTCTTCTAGTGGTAGAGCTTTGCTTGTGGAGGACTACTACTACCCTCTCACGAAAGATCAGCGTGAAAAAAACGATAGGTACCCCTTTTTTTGTTTTTAGGCGGGAAAAAATGTACCTAACCGCACACCCCGTCGTTCGGGGCAACCAACAGGCTAGTGACTTCACCCACTAAATAAACCCGCCGTGTGCCGTCTCACCGCCTTTATTGGCGGGCCACCGGAACCATATTACATTCCTTCAGTGGTCACAGGTACCCCTACCATCGTGTTTTGTATGGGGAGTGACAGCGCGGGAGGCTTAAAATCCCCTCCCTATCCTCTCTTTAATATCCTAGGAACTACCTTCCATCCCTTTCCTTGGAGATAGCAACACGCGAGTAATGCCTCTGTTCTTGCTAGCATCTATAGGCTACGGTAACCGCTTACCATCAGATGGAACGTATGCTTGTTTATCACCCATGCAGTGAAGACAATATATTATTTTCGTTTTACATTTTCGCACTTTGTGTTCTGATAAAAGTTATTTATAATAAAAAAGTAGCTGTATCTGGTAAGACATGATAGGTCAAAGAAGATAATTTTAATTAACGAGTTTGTCACGCGTGTCGACTATCTTGTTTTTATTTATTAGCTTAACTTTTATATAGTTGACATCATTTTGAGTATTTTATCAGTGAGAACTTTACTCAATTTCCGTGTTTTTCTACATAATTATGTTACTTTGTGATATGTCGCAATAATATAGAACTTATGAGTTGACATATATATCTACACAAATATTGTCGTAGTCTAAATGTTGAATTGCACATCAGACATCTTCAGTGCGGCCGAAGGTTAGAAAATCGAATCTTCGGTCGGTCACAAAATGCAGAGCCCAAAAGACATGCTGCATAAAAAAATGGATGGTTCCTGTACGATATATTTTATTCCTGCATATATTACGTCTTTACATTTATGTCTCACTATAAGGCTCAGGCCTTCTCCCATTGGAGAGGGATTTAGACTTTAGTTCACCACACTGGCCCAGAGCGGGTAGGCAGACTTCACAAGCCATCGAGAAAATCTCTCAGGCATGCAAGTTTCTGACTATAGTTTTTTTGCACAAAGATAATTATACTTACTTACTTATCATCACGCCATCTCCCTTGTAGGGTAGGCAGAGGGAGCAGAGTGTCAAGAGGCTCTATACTTGCATACATTGCTCGCTTCCTCAACATTCATAATTCTCTTCATACACGCTTGCCGGTTTCGGAGACTTCTGACTCCACCTTAACTTGAAGATAATTATGGTGCCGTAATATTGTATTGATCCAACTCTGAAATCCTCATCTTTTTTCTTACTTTCCTTGGCTATTAACCGCATACTATGAGACGGACAAAATGCTGTGATTTGTAATTATGTTTGCAAATGTCAATCTTTATAGATATTGGCAGCCTTAACCGTAATTAAACATTATGATAATAAACACGTAAGGAATTAATTTTTTGCACCGCGTCTGTCTTAACAAATTGCGCTATCATAAAATTGTTTGGGTAAAATATCCGCCATTTATTTTTCTCAAAGTTCTTTAGTGAATTGGAACGTGATTGTTTATTAGAGAACAAATTACTATTTGTAAATGAGAAAAAAGAGAACATTAGTACGAGCGGGAAAAGAACCTGCGTCCCTTCCTATCCGAGAAAGTGCTCTAATCCACTGAGCTATCGTACTACCTGGTGGTCATACCCAATTTCCCGCTCGTACTAATTTTCCCTTTTTCGTCATTCACAAATTTAATAATAATTTGTACTCTAAAAGTAGCTGACATAAGTACTAAAAATATAGATCAAAAAGTGATTGTTTATTTTTTGATTTCTTAGTCAAGTGGGCCCTGTAATTGGAAACTTTAATATGGACGTCGATACGGAACGGAGTAAACCCTTTAAGATGCCAAATAAGGGAAATTACCTGCATTAAGGCACCTTCCTAAACTCACAATTAATCTATCTATAATATTATAAAGCCGTTACAGAGATATTTGAGAAAAAATGCAAGTATTAGGCTATTATTTAGGTGTCTCTGAACATAAAACATTTCTTTATAGTATTTTTGTGTCTGTTTGTTTTCGAAATTTAGGAAAAAAAAAAAATTTTTCATAATATTTTATAATTATTTTCAGTAAATATTAATGAAAATTTTGTCTGAGATATAACCTAAAAGCTAGCTTTTGGCTGTGTTGGAGGCGTTGGCAAAGGCTAAAAATATTAGATACTTCTAGATGACCCACAAATCGTTGTTTTGCCATATAAATTATCAAAGAAATCGAACGCAAGTGCCGATTACTTCAAGTAGGTGCGATACAACAACAGTGAATACCACTTATTCGCCATTGAGGATAGAGTCTCGGTGGATATCGAGCAAATACGTTAAGGTTTGACCGTGTTTGGCGTTGCTCCGTGGGAAAATATTCTTCCCGAGCTCGATTATGATGACGGTCTATTCTTTGATGAACATCAAAGGGATGGTTGTTCTGAACCTGTTCTTAATTTGTGTCCGAATGTGCGTTCGTAAAGTCAAAGGTTACGCCTTAGTGCAGGGTGTTGTCAATAAAAAAAAGCTATCAATCAAATAGCGCCGTCAATGCATTCACTATGAACGAACCCGAATGTAAAGCTGACTTTATTAGTGACCCCCACGTGCAAGGCTTCCCTTTGAGAAACAGCTACAGAAACGATGACAATACATAAAAAATATGACGGCAATAGTAATTTAGTGTTTGTGCAAAAACGTGTATCAATTATTGAAATTCATCGTTAATTTTTCATGTCAATGAATACTCGGTCATAAAGCAGTATTTTTTTTATGTAATTTTCGATTGTTTTTAGTTTTTGCGCGACAGATTTTATAGGCAAATATTATTCATTAAGCTTTATTATTTTAGCAAAGTTTACATTACTTTTTTGGGAAACGTTATTGTTATTACATATAAAAACACCGGAAAAATTAGCTGAATATAATAAAAGGTTGAAAATAGCTAAGAATCTTTTTCTTGCTGTAATATTGGCTGCTTTTTCTTTAATTTAGTTTTAAAACAAAATGTTCTAAATAATTAAAACAATAACGAAAGTCACTTTTATTTTCTGTTTTGTTTAAATGTGCACAATAATGAACAGAATTCCCTCTCAAGTTATTTCTTGATTTTCAATTTAAAATTTTGTAAAATTTGTTGACATTTTAAATTTGAATTGATTTTCCATATTTTTGAACAATTTCGAAAATTAAGGACTTTATTGTGCCTGATTTGGCCCCAACTGATGTTGCCAGGGCAATTGAGACGTAGGAATAGACAAACTTACAAAGAGATTTCCAGAATTCTTCATAGACCGGTTTCCACAATTTATCGCAGTATAAAACTGTATATGGAGACAATTTTTTTTTGTGAGAGAATCAGGACATTTCAGAAAACGGCGTACTACGAGCAGAGGTGACGATTTTGTTCAACTTCGTGTGCGCAGAAACTCTCGTATAACGGCTGTCCAAGCTAGAAATAAGCTTGAGGAGTTGTGGCAGTAAGTGAGCGTACAGTACGAAGAAGATTTCAGAAAGCTGTTTTAACTTCATTCGTGCCCGCCAAAGCTTGAGGTACATCATCGCAGAAACCCGGGACCATCCACTTTGGAACGCTAACCAACGGAAAAAGTTTTGTTTAGTGATGAATGCAGAATTCTTTTAAATCAAGTCGATGGAAGATAAAGGATATACAGACATAGAGGAGAAAGATATAATCAAGCAAATTTCAAAACTACAAGGGTGGGGGATCCATAATGGTCTGGGGAGGGATATATTTGGAAGCTCGTAAGGACTTAGTGGTGATCGATGGAAGGAACCTGACTGCAGATCGTTACTTAAATATTTTGGAAGAAAATATTGGTACCGTTTGCCTCCTTTATCGGTGATGGCTTCATATTGATGCAAGCTAATGCTCGGCTACATACCGCTCGTTCAATTCAAACTTACCTTAATGAACATCACAGTGATGGAGTGGCCAGCGAAATCCCCAGATGTAAATAGCTAATCCTATTAGAGCATGTCTGGGACTTGATAAAACGCAGGGTCAAATCAAGAATCCCAGCTCCATTCAATGAGCGTGAACTGAGAACCGCCATAGTTTACCTCAAGAGAAGCTCGATATCATCAATTTTAGTTAGAGCAGAAGGAGGAAATATGCTGTATTAATTTGTAATTGTTTTTGACAAACATGTTTTTTTCATTTATTTTTATTTTTTTTATTGCATGTAGTGGCAGTCGAGCCACGGTCCATCTGATGGTAAATGGTAACCGTCGCTCATGGACTAAAGACTGAACTATACCGAGACTATTGTCAAGCCACTGCTCACCATTTGATTTCGCAGATATGAAATGAAAGAATAAACGGCTATCTCCTGCTACAGTCAAAACGCAACGATGTGCTTCATGGCCAGTCACACGGGAGATGGTGGTACCAACCCGCTCGGGCCCGATACCAAGTGAGTACTCCCACTTGGTACCTAGCCCTACCACCAGTCATGTAATGGATGATAATTGCTTACTTCCCTTAGTCGCCTCATACAACACCCGTGGGAAAGAATGGGGTGGTGATAATTGTATTCTTACTCCGTCACCACACGGACAAAATTAATAATTTAATTTTAATTTATCAATTTTCCTGCTTTAGAGTCTAAAATGTACATTTTTCACAATAAAAACATTTTAAGTGCGAAATGTTTATTATGTGATCACATTCTGAACTTAAAAGGCGTAATTTAAAGTAAATAACGAAGGTTTCATTATTTCATTAATATAAACATATTTTAAAAGATTTTTTGGTTTTATTTTTATATTCCACAAATTATGCCGGTGTGTATTAAACGGGTACGCAAAAAAAATTTATGAAAATAGATTGTTATAATCACGAGCAAACAGAAAACTATGTGAAAATCCATTGTTAACATCCCGTGTTTATTTTATTTTTTTAACAGTAATTGATATAATAACTGCATAAAAATAATGAAGTATAATGATTGTTTAATTGCTTCACCCACAAAAGTGTCAGAGGGCTAGAGGTCTTTAAGTTGCATTCAACCACGTGACTTAGCATAATTCTAAGTTATGTATTGCGTGATACGTGCTCGTTCAAAGTGATTAAAGTAATTTGTGTAAGATTAATCGTTTAGTGTGAATGGTTATTGTACAAGGGCAAGGGTTTAAGGGCGTTATACGTACCCTAGATACGCGTGTTGGTTATTTATATGTATAGTTGTTCAGACATCTTTACACAAATATTTGTGACCAACCTTTGCCCGCGGCTCCGCCGCAGTCAAAAGGTGGTTTTTAAGTTGTATCTCAGGCTCTCGATATAGTAGCGAAATAAAATTTATAACAGTTTTTAATCTAATCGAGAGCTCTCAAATAAAAAAGGTTCAGTAGTTTATGCGTGAGGTGCGAACAAACAAACTGATAAAGAGACAAACAGACAACAAATCTAAAAAAAACATTTTGTATTTAGACACGTCTATATAGCGTCAATACAGGCATTTTTTCTCAAATATCTTAAATGTACAGACATAGCTCTTTTGATACCTACCTGTGCCTGTGGCTCCGCTGCAGCCAAAAGCTAGTTTTAAGGTAATATCTCAGGTTCCCGATATAGTAGCGGGATAAAATGTATGCCAGTTTTTAAGTCTTATCAAGAGCTATCAAATAAAAAAGTTGCATCAAAATCTGTTCAGTCGTTTTTGCGAGTTGTGCGAACAAACAAACAGATAAACATACAAAAATTCTAAAAAAAATTGTTTTGTGTGTAGACACGCCTAGCCTATTATAGTATTTTTTTCTCAAATATCTTAAATGTACAGACACAGCTCTGTTACAGCTTTATAATAGTATAGGTATAAAATATAGATTAATAGGTAGTTGCTTTAACAAACAACGAGTTTCTGAATAATATATTTTCAGGTAAGGGATTTGAGGTGGAGAGGAAGTATAGTAAGGAGAGGATATGAAAGAGAGAATAGGGAGGCCGTTTGGGGTTACCTAATAATATAAAAAAATATATCGTTGTATATTTTAATACTGTGCCGTGTGGGGCCGGCACCAAGAATAGCTTCACCCCGTATCTTCCTATGGGAGTCATAAAAGCCGATTAAGGGATTATCGGGGGACCGGGCAGCAGCGTTTCCATTTTAGTACAAAGACAGTTTATAACCTGTGACACAGAATTCTTTTTCCTTTCCCGGTAAATGATATGACCGATTGCTATAAATTTCTGTTAAAATTACTAATTTAAAAATCTTTATCACTAGATGTCGCTGCCTATAGCAACAGTGATTATTCTCTATTACAACGCAAACATCTATTATAAAATATAGTCTCCAACACAGACAGACCTGTCTGAACGCAATTAATCAATTACTGAGTAATAAATGAGTGGGAGTGCCGGACACCCAAATCCCACTCTTATTTTCTCTTTGTTATCCTTCCTCTCCAACATCTATACGTTTTTTTTTTATTGCGTGTAGTGGCAGACGAGCCACGGTCCATCTGATGGTAACCGTCACCCATGGACTCAACTATGCTGAGAGTATTGTCAAGCCGCTGCTCATCAATTCATTTCACAGATATGAAATTATTTATATTTCATAAACGGCTATCTCCTGCTACCGCCAAAACGCAATGATGTGCTGCATGGCCGGTTACGCGGGAGATGGTGGTACCAACCCGCTCGGGCCCGATACCAAGTGAGTACTCCCACTTGGTATCCAGCCCTACCACCAGTCATGCAATGGATGATAATTGGTTACTTCCCTTAGTCGCCTCATATGACACCCGTGGGAAAGAATGGGGTGATAACACTTCTATTCTTAGTTCGCCACACGGACTTTCGGACGTTTCTTTGGAGTTAGCGAAGCGCGAGTGATACCTCTAGTGTTTCTAGCGTCTATAGGCTACGGTAACCACTTACCATCAGGTGGGCCGTATGCTTGTTTGTCACACACGTAGTATAAAATCTCATCATCTTAAAATATTTGTATGTGTATTGAAATACTCTTACATTTTATAACATTTTTCGTTTCAACTATTTTTCTATCCCACCCAGTATTGGGCACCAGTCTCCTCTCATAGTGAGATGGACCAGGCCATAGTCCACCATGCTGGTCCAATGCAGGTTTGCAGACTTCATAAACCGTCTAAAAAATCTCTCATGTTTCCTCACGACGTTTTCCTTCACCTTCAAAACATTAGTATAGTTATTTTCACAAAGAACGTGTCTCCTATCAAAATGAGAAGGATGTAAGCAATAGTTTAGGTATACTATAGTACATCAGGCTAGGCTTCGAATGCCGTCCTGAAAATATCGTAGGCGTGCAGGTTTCCTTCATCAAAAAGCGATAATAAAATACGTATATAATTTCATCAAAACATTGCGTGCCTAGGTACCTACGTAAGCATGCGAGAGCGCGCCCCGCGACCTCATAACACATCGGTCTGGGCTCTACCGGATTCTACTGGCGGAATGGAAGGAACGACTTGTGCAACCGAGTGCTGGGCACGCTTCCAAAGAGGCGATAAGTCCCATAATGGACGAGTTTCTGACTGACGCAGGTGCCTTCGGGGCATGGTTGCTTGGAAAGTACCTGTATCGCATAGGCCGAGAGGAGAAAGCCCGGTGCCATCACTACGGGCACTGTCCTAAGGACACGATGCTGCACACGCTGTTCAGCTTGGGCAGAGCGCCGTGAACTCGCCGCGGCAGTCAGAGTAAAAATGCTCGTGCTCCCAGCCATGGTAAAGGCCATGGTCCGGAGTGAGAGTGGGTGGGACGCCGCCGTCTCCTTTTGCGAGCAGGTGATGCACGCAAAGGAGGTGGCGGAGCGTGAGCGGGAGTTTACCAGCCATCTCCCACACTATAGAAGACGCACCGGGTGCTAAAGAGCGCTAGTCGACCTCCGGCCCTCATAAGCGCTGATGGACCTAGGGTAGTCCGCCACCCTAGCAGAAGCAGGCCCGAGACGGTGGCGCACATGTTCCGCGAGTGCCTCTCGACGAGGGAGCATCACCAGGAAATCATGAGTGTATACCTCGCCCCTGGCCACAGGAAGTCTGAAGGAAAACCACAGGGTTTTAACAGGTACACCGATAGTGAAATCAGGACTCCGGTATAACCTCTCTGCCCACCCGGCAGTATAAAAGATTTTCTCGCGGGAAAAAAAGGTACCTACGTAAGTATATACGAAGCCTCAACCACGACGAATCGACCCAAAATACATTACTTTACGATTTACCAAGGTTATTTTGGTATGTTATAATAAGGTATTTCGATAAGTAATAACGTGTTTGTTTAAATGTAATCAAAGGCTTGTAATTTCCCGACAAAAGATTAATCGTGTAACATTCATTATCAATAAATCGTATATATATCTGAAGGGTCAAATGTCATTTGGTATTCATAATAACTATACGGGTACAACAAAAAGCTCTTCTGAGTTATCTGAAGGTAATCGATCGGTTTTTTATCTGTCCGATGAGAGGTGTTGCTAACGCAGGAGGATCTTATCAACGTTTTTTTATTAGGAAACTTTGTTTTTTAGGGTTCGCACAATAATATCATATAAGAAGTTATTAAGAGTATCGGATAGTATTTTCTAGAAATATATTATTGATAATTTATTAGAAATGGCACAGGACGTACTTGCATCTCTACTAATTTCGGTAGAAACGCTCACTCGCTAAGCCTTTCTATTCGCAATTTTCAATCTTCAATTCACTTCTACGAAAACATACGTGATTGCGATAGCAATCCATCTACGAATTTTGAACTCCTAAACAATATTAAATAATATATTTTACTATTTCTATACTAATCAAGGAAATATTTACAAATACGAGTAGTTCTAAGTAATAAGTGGATAAGTATGTCAAATGAAAAGAGAACTAATCACATAGTTGCACAAATAAAAACATTCACCTCTGCTAAAGCAAATACTTTAAGGCTTCCTGATAGAACTCTATCGACTAAGCCTGGATTTGCAGCAGCTGGAACCGCGAATGTACGAAATTAGGAGAGTTCCACCACCGCCACTCAGTAGAGCTAGAGGATACATCAAAAGTGTGACGTCCCATGTCCCGTTCGCTCACTCAAAGATGCTAGAAAGATCAAGTTGTTGCTAATAGATGGAACAAACTGCCGTATACTTTCCATAACACTTTACTGTGTTTGGGAGAGCAAGTTTATTCTCAACTATTTTAGCTGTCTGTAAATGATCAATTGGTATACTATCGATATATGAGTCTTCCGAAAATCAGACACTTTTTTGTATCCGTTTTTTTTTATCTTCGGGACTATTGTCCCATGGCATATATAAAATGATTGCTTTTGCCATTACGGATGTACACAATAATACGTTACGTTAGGAATAACGAATAATAAATTTACATAGACAAAAACTGCCAGCGTACGTATCAATTTAAATAGAACCCCAGATTGACGTGTAATAAAACTATGACAGTGAATTATATACCACTGAAAAAATATAAAATTGCTTGTTATGACGTAGCTATGTGTCGGAATTATTTACATAAAAAACTAAATGACCCGCTGAACTTTGTATCACCTACAATTTATTTCATTAGCGATTATCAATCTTAATCAATCTGCATCGTCTAATGTTTGAATTTAGATAGATTTTCTAATGAATTAGAAATAATAATAATTATTATTATTCCTTTATTTACAATTATTTTTCCACTTAATACATTTTTAAATATAAATATATGATAAAAATTAAAAACAAAAAATTTAAAAATATAAAATGTGCGTAGACCCACCGGCAGCGAGTACAGGGACCAAACTGCCAGTGGTTAGGGTTCCAGAGACAGGAACTTCCTCACGATGCGTGCTGTGTCCAGAAGTACCGCCTTCTGTATCAGACCCTTAACCCAGCTAGCTAACGCGAGCCTCTTGAGATGTTGATCGAGGCTCTTGGCTATCAGTCCGTTAACTGTAACAACTATCGGTACAAATAAAAATATATTTAAAATAATATTTGGAATAACAGTAGCACTGTCCTTTTGTGGTTTGGGATTGGTTTTGTATTGAACTAAACCGACGCCTTTTACGGGGTTCCCTTCTATGCAAATTTCTCATAATTATGATGACTTACAATTTCGGATGTGTTTGTCCGGTTGCTACTAACGCATATATAAACCTCCATATATATGAAATATTGACATATCAACAAAGTATGTATCAGAGCTATTATAGTTATTACTATCAGCATCATGAGACATAATAGAAAAATGACCTTAGTGAGTGGCTACATGAGCAACTATCTCTTCCTGCACCAGTCTAGCCAAGACTTGAGCTTCATATAAAAGATAGTACTGCCCTTTACTGACAAGCTCCGTCACCAATGAAGGAAAAGATTTAGTATTTCAATCGGAGGCCGGAGCAGGTACACACTTACGTACAACACTTTTTTTGTAAAGGCTGGTATCTAACAGCGCATCCCGTCGTTCGGGGCAACGAACAGGGTAGGTAGTGTGGGGCCCTCATCTACAAAATAAACTCGCCATGTGCCGTCTCTGCGTCTGTATTGGCAGACCACTGGAACTGTGTGATATTCCTTCAGTGGTCGCTTACGTGCAACCTACGTCCTACGGTGCGTTTAACGTTATCTCGTCATATAATAATTATAAGCGGCATAACGAAACAATAGCCCGAATCAGAAAACGTGTATAATGCCATCTATCGAGCGTAAACTTATTTATAATGCAATCTATCAATTTAAGCAATAAAAAGCTTATTTATACATATAAATAAATTTGAAATGTCTGTTTGTAATGTTAAATAACAGTTTTTTACTAAAGGGCTGACTTAACTACAAGAAAAAAGGCATCAGCTACCAAAATTTCAAGATTGCAGCTCCAGCGGTTCAGGCTCTGCGTTGATCGTCAGTCAGACGGTACAAGCAATTATATGTATATAGATAGATAGATAGCTTTCACGACGTAACTACTGAACCATATAGTAGTTGCATATATATAGTCTAGAGCCCAGAAAAGGAAATTGGCTAGATTTCATTCCAGAAAAATTAATAGTTCAAATGTGAAAGCTATTTTTAGATAGATATATAATTAGTGTGTATATTCTGAAGCCCACGAAGATAGAGTCGCGGGAAGCATTTAGTATAATATACAACAAGGACTATAACAACAAGGACTTCAGGATTGCCAGCGATTTAGCTTAGCTTACTATTAAAACATAGGGGTTGGCAGTAGAAGGGTGAAAATTTAGGGTTGTATGTATTTTTAATGCCGAAACATAATAAAATAAAAATATAAAAATGACCAAAAATTAAAAAAAAATATTTAGGAGTGGGTAGGTATGAAAAATAAATGTTGGTCGATTCTCAGACCTACACGATATGCACATAACATTTCATACAAATCGGTCCAGCCGTTTCGTAGGAGTTTGGCAACAAACACCGCGACACGAGAATTTTATATATTAGATAATAACTTTTAACTGCGTGCGTGAGCTTAATGACACTATTCAGAAAGAACGAGAGAAAAAGAGACAGTGAATGAGTTATTCAAAATAGATTTTGGTATTATTAGGCACATTGATACGTTGCGGAAAACAATACTAAACGAAATGAGTACAGGAAAGTGTAATCTATTATAGTGAACACTTTTAGTGCCTAATTGTGGTTCTTCTCTGTTTTATACATCAATTACATCAACTGCCTCTGTGGTGCAGCGGTAGTGTAAGCGACTGCTGATCTTGAGGTCTCTGGTTCGATTCCCGGATAGAGTAGTGCTATAGAGCTTTTTCGTAAAAAGAAAAATTTTCAGTAGCCGCCCGGAGTTCGAAATGTGCCCGGTAGACGGCAATAGGCTCGCCCCCTATTACGTGAGACTTAAACATAGCTGGTGAATCGTGGGTGTGTAATACACCTCTGCCTACCTCTTCGGGGAATACAGGCGTGATGCTATGTTTTCGTTTATACATCAATGTTTATAACACATAATTATACTAGGCTGTACCGCTTCATGGTGAGTAAGACGGTAAGTTTGCCACGCCCTGAGTGGTTGGCGCGGTAGCCTATAAACCACGCCAGCGACTGGGGCGGCGCAGGCGTGAGTATTTGCGCCTAATGTCACCCTAGCTGAGGCTGCGGGTGGATGGACCGGGGAATGTCCGCCACCCGCAAGGCCTCCCGCGAAGGTGCGACGCTCCGTGTGCGGGTCAGTAGAGGGTACCCGAAAGGGTAAGCCGCCGGCGGACCACCGAAGGAATGTAACATAGTTCCAGTGGCCCGCCAATAAGGGCGGAGAGACGTCACACGGCGGGTTTCTTTAGTAGGTGAGGGCCCCACACTACCCTGTTTGTTGCCCCGAACGACGGGGTGTGCGGTTAGGTACTTTTTTCCCGCCTAAACAAAAAAAAAAGCCTATAAACCAAAGGTAATCTTCGCGAGTAATCCACCCCAAGAAAAGCTATGTCCTATGGCTTTTAAGAATGAGGAATGATGATATAGAGGAGATGAGGAAGTGGTCAGTTAAAATAATAGGAAGGGAAAGAGGGGGTGGTTTGGTAGGTTTCGAATTTAGAGATTGAAATACACATATTTAGACATTTTTGAATTGATAATGTTAAATTTAATTTTATATTTGATATCGGATAGGTAACGCATATGGTTTTATAAAATCGCGGGTATAATAGGGATCGAATTTAGAAATTAAGTCTTTAACGCTGACGATGTCAGCTAGTATAAGATATATATTACAGTGCTGGTTGACAGATGCACGAGCTGTCGAGTTATTTTTAATACTGCGTAGGTGTCAATCAAGCATACCACTCACCTGATGTTAAGCGCTTACCGTAGCCTGTAGACGCTAGCAACACCTATGAGATCACTCGCGCGTCGCTATCTCCAAGGAAAGGGATAGGAGGTAAATAAGTATTCAATTAAGGAGAGGATAGGGAGGGGCTTCTGGCATTCTCACTCACCATATGAAACACAACAGTAGGTCCACTGTTCTTTCATGCTGATCTGTTGTGAGAGGGTGGTACTTCCTTGATCGAGCCTCTACGAGGCTTTACCTTTAATAGAGTCAGGCAAAAACAAAATTATCTCATAAAATGTTGCCTTTATTAATTGTCGCTCTTCGCACATTATATGGCTGTGATGTACGTCAGAAGACGTTAATTCCTTCTGAACAAAAAAGTGTTAATTGATAACGTGTAATATACCATTATGGCGTCAGCACTTAAAATATTTCCTTATACATGTAGTTATGCCTAGAACTACCACTAAAGTAATATTACACAGTTCTAGTGGTCTGCCAATACAGGCAGAGAGACGGCACAGGGCGGGTTTATTTACACTACCCCACACCTACACACTACCCTGTTCATTGCCCTGAACAACGGGGTGTGCGATTAGGTACATTTTTTCCCGCTTTAACAAAAAAAATACCTTCTAGTTCTACTCCTCTGAAGTGGTATTAAGTAACTTTCTTTATTTATGATGGCCACACATCCACATGAGTGCCACGGCCATCCTGATGGTAAGTGGTAACCGCTGTTCGTGGACTCAGTAATAGGTACTAAGAATACTGCCAAGCCGCTGCTCACCATTTTATTTCTAAAATGGGAAATTATATAATGCACGGTCGTCTCCAGCTACAACCAAAACACACCGAAGAAAGGTCGGACACACGGAGTACTACCGCTTGGTACCAAATCTTAACACCAGTAATGTAATGGATAATAATTGATTGCTTCCCTTAGTCGCCTCGCACGACACCAGCGGGAAATGAGTCTGTAACACAACTCTGTCACCGTAAGGGTTAAAGACTGAACTTTAACCCTTAACAACAAAAAAAAAGAAAGCACAAAGCTCTGACTTTACTTAATTATGTGGCAATTTGTTGACATCTTATCATTACTCGGTAAAGAAAAACTAATGTTTAAGGCCCTAGTAATAGAGCCTCACTTGTCCCTGTATGAATGGGCTGGCTTTATCAGGGAAATACTATCCTCTCACAGAAGATCTCCGTGAAATAATGGTAGGTATGGTTAGCAAAGGCGCCAGAAACCCAAACTCTCCTTATTTTACTTACGCTCCACCTCATATCCCTTTTCTTGGAGTTGGCGACGCTCGAGTAATGTCTCTGGTGCTGCTAGCGTCTATAGGCTACTATTACTGCTTACCATCAAGTGGGCAGTATGCTTGTTTCGCAACTACGTAATATCAAAAAAAATATCGTCAAGAAACCTGCAAGCCTGAGGCCTCGGTTATGAACTCAGCGGCAGCGGGGCGGCGCGGCGGCGGCGGCATCGATCGGCAGCGCGGCAACGCTGTACCCGGTCACGAAGCCAGCGGGCAGATCGCGCGGCGCTAGAGCGGCGTGGTGTTGTATTACGAGAAATTATTATCTTTGTTCGCGAACGAAATGTCTAAACAGCGACGACAACATCTTTTTGATACTAATTCCTTCAAAAAGTTTTATTTATTGTGACCAAAAGAAGATATAAATTCTACTACGTCACTACGTCAATGCAGACGTGCTGGCGCCGTTAGATAGGTACGCACCACTCGCCGCGCCGCTGCCTTCGTGGACAGTTCCATATAAATGTACCTATGCATTGGAACGCTCAGCTCGCCGCGCCGCCAATGCCGCCGCCCCGCCGCCGCAATGTTCGTGACCGAGGCCTGAGAGATTTCCTCTATAGCTTGTGAAGTGTCAACCCACACTGGTCCATGGTCTATTTAAAAGATTTTAATTGTCATCTCCACTAATATTATAAATCGCTTCACGTCATAACTATCTAAACGACTATCATGAATTAAGAAGGTACATTAAATTTGGTAACCCAGAAAAGGAAATATTACTTATTGACGGTTAATTTTAAGACGGTTTACCTATTAGTCTTAATTATATTAATTTATTTATAATTTTTGTCGGTTTCTTTGTTTGTAGATAACGCCAAAACTACTAAACGGATGTTACTTTCTTATAACCTAAGAGCTATCTGATTTAAAACCAAGAGTTAAAAGTCTTGTACATATATTAATCAAAGCTACTGAACTGATGTTGGTTTTTTATAGCTATCTAAATTAAAAATCAAGAACTAAAAACCCTTTACATTATTAATCCTGCTACTATATCGGATACCAGATATTTATAGCCAATAAACAAGTAGTTCTTTCTTATATGTAGTTTTTTAATTTTCACTTTTATTAATAACTAAATACTAATAATATATATTTTGTCTGCAGTTCTTACAAATGCGTGAAGACTCCTTCCTATACAACATGTGGGCCAAACCTACGTACGAGTTGTTCACTGAGGTCTGGGTGTACAACTACACTAATACTCAAGAGTACCTCAGCGGGACTGATAAGGTCATGAAGCTCCAAGAAATTGGACCTTTCACTTACAAGTAAGTGCAATTAATATTATCTATTCAAATAAATAAAGGGGAATACCCAAAAAACGCCTGAAATGGACATGGACAAATAGTATGAATTTTAATTGCAAAATTAAACTTACTATAGATATTGGATGCATGTAATGCTTGCCGATAGATGGCGTTGGTCGTAAGACAAATGTGATGAGGAAATTGGGATGATGAAAGATCGGTAGGATAACTCAGTGGTTTAGAGCACGTCCCCGGATTGGAAAAACGCGGGTTAGATTCCTGCTCCTACTAAAAAATCTCTTTTTCACAAGTAATTTATACTTTAAAAAGTAGCGGAGCATGTCAATTGCTAAAAAATATAGATCTAAAATGTTAAAAAAAAAATTGCGCCGTCATATACCTAGCATGAATTTTAATTTCAAAATTAAACTTACTATATTGGATGCATGTAATGCTTGCCGATAGATGGTTTTGGTCGTAAGACCAATGTGATGAGGAAATTGGAATGATGAAAGATCGGTAGGATAGCTCAGTGGTTAAGAGCACTTCCCCGGATTGGAAAAGACGCGGGTTCGATTCCCGCTCCTACTAAAAATCTCTTTTTCCTTATTCACAAGTAATTTATACTTTAAAAAGTAGCGGAGCATGTCAATTGCTAAAAAATATAGATCTAAAATGTTTAATGAAATAACTCTCAAGTTTGTTTGACTAGGGAAGGGGTCTCCAAACTATGAAGGGGCTTAGGGCCATAATAATTTTTTCAGTATGTTCCAAGGGCCAAAACACATTTACATAAATATCATTAGTGTTTTTTGTTTTACTGTGATTAGTGGGATTCATTTCAATTATTTGTTAGTCATTAATATGCTTAAGCTCAAATACTTAAGCTTTCTGCGTTATCATTTCTGTCGTTAAGTTTTACTTTGCAAGTAAATAAAACCGAGTAATTATCATTTTGTGTTTTCTTTTTCAACTTATCACAGAAATAATAACAAAAATAAGACATCGGCTGTCGCGGGCCAAATTGATGACACTAGTCTTAAGTTGTCGCGGGCCGGATTGATGGCATTGGTGGGCCGGTTTTGGCCCGCGGGCCGTAGGACCCCTGGACTAGGGCAAAAATATAACGACCATTAAAATATTAAACTTGATATCCGTCTTATTTATTATTTTTATTTTTGAAGTAGGATAGATATTGCTGTTTATTAAACCTTTACATAAGTTAAACTTAGTTTTAAAAATATTTTGGAACTGGCTTCTATCTAGTTTTTTGATATTTATTGATAATATAATGGGTTTCCTAAGATGTGTAGTACGTTTTGGCGTATATTTCAATATTGTACATTTCAAGCATTTTTTTATATGGGTGATGGGTATTCCCCTTGGTAGTTAATGTAATAATAGTAAAACGTTAACACAGTACAGATACCGATCGCCCGTACTGAGTGTTGTAGTTCGATTCCCATACAGGAAAATCCTTTGTGTAATCCACAAATGGTTGTGCTGAGTGTACTTTGTTTCCGTTAAACTGTATGTTTGTTCGTCTACAATACAACTATATTTGCTAACATTGTCTTAAATATTACGTAGGTATTTCTGTTCGTTGTATTTGATGACGTTTAACTGTGGAAATAATAATTTCGTTATTGACATTGCATGTTTTCTAAGAAACCTTTGTCATATTTCCTATGTTCAAATTATTAGCACAGTCTCTCTATAAATATTTTAAAAGACAACAGATTCTTAAAAGGGACAATCTATACTATATTATAATCATAAATCATCATCAATGTAAGATTGGCAGTTGAAAGACAGTTGTAAGCCGTATTTTATTAGGTAGATTTTGGTAGAACGTATTAAAAAATGTGATCATTAATACGTAAAATGTAATAAATAAATGATTTGATTGATTGATTGTCATTGTCTGCACAGATGGCGAAGTGGTTGAGATACTGGCCTCCCGTCCGAGTGTTCTGGGTTTGATTTCCACACAGGACAACTCTTTGTCCATCCATCCATCCATCAGCCTTTCAACGTCCACTGCTGGACATAGGCCTCCCCAAGAGAACGCTACAACGGGCGGTCCCGTCATGGGGAATAATGCCGTAATCGCCACGCTTGGCAGGCGGGTTGGCGATCGCAGTGGATGTTGTTAATACTCGAGGGAGTGCTGCGGCCCACTTCCCCGGTATTCCCTCAGTCGGCTCTTACGAATCCCGTGGGTAGAGAGGGGTGGGCCAATTCTAAAGCCCACACGGCCACTCACAACTCTTTGTGTGATCCACAAATAATTGTTCTGATTTTGGGTGTACTTTGTCTCCGTGAAATTACTTACATGTTTGTAAAGTCCCCCGCGATGAAAGGATTATTCCTTAGTGGCAGGAGATGTCTTGAAAACAAATATGTGTAAAATATGTGTGGAATGAAACCTTAATTCGTACGGAAAACTTTACCACTAACTTATTGAAGAATTAATGTCCACACCCTATTCTTACCGTATCGATCTACCTATAGTCAAGACAACTATTCATATAAGACAGATTAACTTATATATATATTTGCTTTTCAGGGAAATTCGAACGAATGAGAACATGCGCATAGATAAAGAAAGAAACCTTCTAGTCATGGTCCCGAAGACTCAACTGGCGTTTGTGAGAGAAAGATCTCTCGCTGACCCTAATAATATCAACGTCACCGTACCCAACATTCCTTTGCTGGTAACTATATATATTTTTATGAGTGCACGTGGGTGGTGGCGTGTATGTGCATGCGTGTGTGCTTGTGTATATAGAATTAGGATCACAAATTGCAAATGTTAAATTGTCGTTGTGACAAATGTTTAATTATATCCTGTACTTAAGAACGGCAGGGATTCAGCCCAAAACCCACTAATAATAATAATAATATAGGCTCCTATTTGTTTACTTAATTAAAATATTTAACATTTACAAATTCATTTCAAAATACTTAAGATATAATTTAACATTTACAAATTCATTTCAAAATACTTAAGATATAAATTAAATACTATAATATAAACAACATGTAATAATAAATTAATTCATGCTTCTTTATAAGAGAGACAATTTATGATTTTTTAACATTAAAATTGAAATTATATATTTTAATTAGAAATATAAAGGACATGCATCATTAAATTAATTATTACATAAAATTATTTTTATAACAAAAAATTACTGCTTATTTATTTGATTTTTATTCATTAAGGACCTCTCTCAGAGTAAGGCCTCCTTCATTATATTTATCCACCACCCACTATGACGTTTGAAAACAATTTCGCTGACTTCATGGACCGTGAAGAAAATCTTTCAATGAGTCTGTAGATTACAAAACATTATAAGGAATAATAACCCATGACCAACCCATCCTAAAAGCACAATGAGTCTTATAATGTTTAAATTATCTATGAAAGCCGATGTAAGTCAGACGCCTCAGTAAGTTGTTGACTGCCATCATTTCACGACAGATGGCGTATTATCGACGTGGCCATTGAAAACTGTCATGTCTATAAAATTTATAACCCAAAGAAAATTAAAACTTGGTAAATTTTAATTTTCTTGTAATATGTCTGTGTGCTGTATAGAAATGAAACGACCCCGATGTACCTACATTTATTTCTCAAAGATAAAAGTGGACAGTGTCGCAAAAATTTTGCGGCTACACAGAGTACACAGTATAGCGTCTTTCAATGATTAAATCTTAGTTTTTAATCTTTCAGGTACTATAGATTTTAACAATATCGCTGATTAACCGGATTAAACACAAAAAAATAGCAAAAAATTCTCGGCAAACAAAGCAACTACAATTTGACAGTGGCCATCTCGCTGATAGCGCCATCTGCGCTTAACTTTGCCCGTGGATCCCCTTTAGAATAACATTCGCTTTGCGTTGGAACTTTGGTAGAGGTTTAAGATACACTCTCCTTTGAAAGAAAACATACCTACTCTGCAAATTGTATTTAACACGTCTGCGGTCTGCTTTAAAAACGTGTTAGACTTCATATAAAACCTATAGGTATTTCGTTACCAGTCAGACACTTCAATTAATAACGTTTTTTGCATAAATAATTTTTAGCGCTCAAGGTTAAATTATAACAATTTTTGTCAAATAATAAATCATACAAAAATGATTAAAATATTAACGATTATATTTCTATGCATATTTATGTATTACTAGCTGATACCCGCGACTTCGTCAGCGTTAAAGTAAATCTAAATTCGACCCCTATTTTACCAGCAATTTTATAAAACTATTGAAATGTATGTGTATCCTATCTATTATATATAATTCCATTGTCACGATGTTTATCCGGGATGCACTTCGAAACTACTGAACCGATTTTAACTTTCCTTTTTTTAATTGAGAGATAGGATACTTTATATCTCAATTTATAATTGCAATATTTATTCATGAAAAAATACATATATGGTGGTACGAAGTTCGCCGGGTCAGCTAGTATCAAATATAAAATGAAATTTAACGTTCTTAATTCAAAAAAGGTCAAATATGTGTGTTTCTATCTCGCAATTAGAAACCTACCAAACCACCCCCACATTTCCTTCTAATTATTTTACCTGACCACTTCCTCATCTCCTCTATATCATCATTCCTCTTCATGTCCTATAGCTTTTCTTGGAGTGGATTACTCGCGAAGGTTGCTTTTGGTCTTTAGGCTACCACACCAACCCCTCATGGGATGGCAAACTTACCGTCTTACTCACCATCGAGCCGTACAGCCTAGTATAATTATATGTTATAAACATTGATGTATAAACAAAAACGTAGCAACACGCCTGTATTCCCCAAAGGGGTAGGCCGAGGTGTATTACACGCCCACGATTCACCAGCTATGTTTAAGTCCCACGTAATAGGGGGCGAGCCTATTGCCGTCTACCAGGCACATTTACAAACTCCGGGCGGCTACTGAGAATTTTTAAAACATAGCATCACGCCTGTATTCCCCGAAGAGGTAGGCATAGGTGTATTACACACCCACGACTCGCCAGCTATATTTGAGTCCCTCTTAATAGGGGGAGAGCCTACTGCCGTCCACCAGGCACATTTACAAACTCCGGGCGGCTACTGAGAATTTTTCTTTTTAGGAAAAAGCTCAATAGCTTTGCCCGACCCAGGGATCGAACCCGAGACCTCATGATTAGCAGTCGCATACACTACCGCTACACCACCGAGGCAGTTGAAGTATAAAACAGAGAACATCCAGAATGAGGCACTAAAAGTGTACACTATAAATGTGCAGATTACGCTTTCCTGCACTCATTTCATTTAGTATTGTTTTCTGCAACGTATCAATATGCCTAATAATACCAAAATCTCTTCTTAAAAACTCATTGACTGTCTAGCTCTTCTTTCCCTATCAGAAGTTAATCGCATCTCTCTCTCAGAACTGCTTTCATGTGCTCGTGCAGTTGCATTATTAACTCTCATATAGTTTAAAATATGCGCTCTTTCCTCTGACGATTCCTGAGAACACAGATTCATGAGAGGTGCCTCATTGTTTTGGCATTTCTCGAATTTCGAGATAAGGAAGACCATTTTTTAGGTGGCATAGTAGGTGGAAAAAAAGAACCTAATAAGATAAATACACAAAAAGAAAAAATGTATACTTACTTAATTTAAATTTATACTTAACTTTACAACGTTTAACTTAACAACTATATTATATAAAGAAAAGAAGGAGAAACAAACATAAACACTAAACAAACTGATTATATTATTATCTAATACCAACTTATATCTAAAAACTACGTATCTATGTATTTTTTAAATCTAAAACGTGCTTATTCCGATAAGAGTCAATAAGAACGATGTCCGTTCGCATTAAGAGTGACAATGTGAGTGAAGTCGGCGCGTTTTATTTTTTTGTGTTTGACGTTTGTTGTTAGCCTCAGATGGCTATGACAACCTTACCCGGACAATTGGTGAGCGCAGAGGGCTCTCAAACCAACATTTAGGCAACGCTACCCGAGGGCACCCCCTGTGGGGTAAGGACCTCGGCTCGGGCTGTAGCTGGCAAAGTGGGATTTCCCACGTTTATGATTTGAAGTCGGCACGTGAGCGCCCTCGCCTTTTTATAGATGCAGCGGATGGCCGTTTCGCGCGTTAAACAAAAATCAACCGTATAGCCGTACCCATACTGGCGCGGCGAGATTTGGAAGTTTTATTTCATCTATATCTTGTATGTTTATAAACCGATTTCTATATTTTTTTTTTATAAAATAGATATTAAAGTGTACTTTTTGAATATGGGAGTTTGATAAAGATATATCTATGTGAAATACAATATATTTATGTATTTTTTAATAATACACTGAAGAAATGCCTACGGATTAAACACGTTATTGTGGCTAATTTATAAAAGATAGATATATATTATTCAGGACTTTTTTGTAGATCTTTTGAAGGCCATCATCTTTGTAATACATACTTTTGGTGTACCTATGATCAACGTATGCGAGGATAAGAGCTCGAAAGCGCATTTTCATCCGACTTGCTTCAAATTTATCGTCACTGCTCAGCTCCTATGTGTCTTAGCGTTATGTTATATAGCCTATAACCTGCCCAGGAGTATGGAATACAATCGTACCAAGTTTGGTTAAAATCCCTTCAGTAGTTTTTGACCCATGCATGCATATACAGACAGACAGACAGACAAAAAATTTACTGATTACATTTTTGGCATCAGTATCGATCACCATTCATCCTCCTTTATTATTTTTGAATATATATTCAATGTACAGAATTGACCTCTCTACAGATTTATTATAAGTATAGATGACTAGCTTGTTGCCACGACTTCTTCTGCGTAAACAATGAGATTTATATACCACTTAGATAAATAAGCATACCACTGAAGTAATGTAACACAGTTCCAGTGGTCCGCAAATACAGGCAGAGAGACGGCACACGGCGGGTTTATTTAGTGGGCGAGGACCTCACATGCCCCTGTTCGTTGCCTCGAACGACGGGGTTTGACGTTAAGTACATTGTTTCCCACCTTAACAAAAAAAGGATAAATATGCATACCACCTGACAGACGTTAGCAACACCAGAGACATCACTCGCGCATCGCTAACTTCAAGGAAAGGGATATGAGGTGAAGGCAAAAGATAGTAAGGAAAGAATGAGGATAAGGTATTGGCCTTCAGCGTTCTTACTCACCACACACAACAAACATACCAGTAGTCCATCCATCCATCAGCCTTTTAAAGTCCACTGCTGGACATAGGCCTTCCCAAGAATGGGGGATAGTGCCGTAATCGCCACGCTTGGCTTGGGTTGGCGATCGCAGTGGATGTTATTAATACTCGAAGGAGTGCTGCTGCCCACTCCTGCGGTATTCCCTCAGTCGGCTCTTACGACTCCCATAGGTGGAGAGGGGTGGGACAATTCTAAAGCCGGCCACACACGGCATACACCATGGCACCAGTAGCACTAACTACAATTGTTTCACTCTGGCCTTCTGCGAGAGATCAAGCAATGCTGGGGCAAGTAAGGAAAGTTAAGCAGCACCATCTAGTGATAAAATTGTGTACTAGATCATTTACCGGAATACAAATTCTATGGTTATAAAGTAGGTATCTGTATGTCAAATATTATGTAAATTCGTTCAGCTGTTTGCGTGATATTATAACAAACATCCACCAATATCCAAACTACTTAACATGCAAACGCTCACATTGATAATATTGGTAGTTATTTTGATATTAACACGCTTTTTTATATTAACACGCTTTTTATTAGCTTCGTTTGTCTCTACGTATCTATATAACCCGTTGTCCTAGGTGAACGACAAACGCGTTAATACTACGCGACGCGACGCGACACGAAAATATCAAATAGAGGTTGTATGTACTTATGGCCTACGTTGTCGCCTAATTTGAATGCGACGCAAAGCGGTTATAGTATTAGCCGCAATACGTCGCATCGCGTCGCGAAGCTCGCCTAGGACAAAGGGTTACGAAATCTTTGAACGTGATTTTAATCAAAACTTTGCGCACTTATCAAGGACCGATGACAATACAATAATTAGAGAAGTTTATCCGTTTTTAGGATTCCGCAGCTAACAAGGAACTCTTATAGTTTCACAATGTCCGTTCGTCCTCTGTTCGCAACTTAGCTCAGAGACTTAGTACTAGAAAGCTGTAATTTGGCATGATTATACATATTAATCACGCCGACAAAATGATAAAATAAAATTTTGAAGAAACTATTAGGGTACCCTCTACACGTAACGTGATGGGGATTATTTTTTTCTCGTTTATCCCAAAGTGTGTGGGTGTCGTTAGATAGTTCTGTCAAATATAATATGGTGGTTTTTAGTCTCAAAACAAGATCAAAAGTACTTACTACTTCAATTTCAAAAAAATATTTTTAAGCACAAAATACTTGTAGAGGATTTTAACTTAAGACATTAAGAAGGAATAAGTTAAAACAAAGTTGTCAAAATCGATAGTCCCGAGCAGATTTCACGATGACTTACTTTTTGTCAAAGCGTTTGCACCGGTTATCTAGAAGACTGGTAAACATTAGTGGACCACCGAAGGAATATAACATAGTTCCAGTGCCGTTAATAAAGGCGGAGAGACGGCGGGTTTCTTTAGTGGGTGAGGGCCTCACATTACCCTGTTCGTTGCCCCGAACGACGGGGTGTGCGGTTAAAAAATATTTTCCCGCCTTAACCAAAAAAAAAATAATGGTAGTTACTAGAATTCTTATTATTAAATTAACTTGGTTATGATAATGTTATTTGGAAGCTCGAATATAATTTTATATAATAGTCCAAGCAGTCTGTACAACAAATACGCTAAGAGCACAGACAATACGAAGTTCGTATCTATTAGCACGTATACTCTATACAGGAAGCCGTGAGACAAAAGATAAACAACTATAAAAGGAGTATGTACCTTTGTGTCTCACTCATGTTTAAAAATCCTTATGTTTACTAATATTATAAAGGTGATAATGAGTTTCTTTGTTACACTTTCGTGCGATAACTACAGAATCAATCATCATAAAAAGGCTTCTTTTCATCTGAGAAAATGAATGTTTCCCGTGGGATAGTTATTTTTACTTACTTGTAATCATGCCATCTAACTTGCGGGGTAGGCAGAGAGAATAGAGTGTCAAAAGATAATTCAATTCTTGCATGCATCTCTCGCTTTCTCAATATTCATAATTAATTCCATCCATCCATCAGCATTTTAATGTCCACTGCTGGACATAGGCCTCCCCAAGAAATAGGAGATAATGCCGTAATCGCCACGCTTGGCAGGCGGGTTGGCGATCGCAGTGGATGTTATTAATACTCGAGGGAGTGCTGCTGCCCCGGTATTCCCTCAGTCGGCTCTTGCGACTCCCGTGGGTAGAGAGGGGTGGGACTATTCTAAAACCGGCCCAACACGGCGTAATTAATTATTATAATAAATTATAGAGTACAAATAATGCAAAAGTTTTAAAAGTAACATTTCATCTTCGATGGGGTTACCCGCCATTTTACAATAGACTTGGGCTAATATGAGAGGGCTGTTTCTTAATAATTTCGGTGATTTGATGTTACTTGTCTACGAGCCCATATTGTTATCTATATCTACTATTAAAAAACTGTAACAGCGCTTTGTCTGTACATTTAAGATATTTGAAAAAACAATACTGTAAGTATTAGACTATATAGGCGTGTCTTAACGCAACAAGATTATTTTAGATTTTTTGTCTGTTTGGCTATTTATCTGTTTGTTCATTCGCGTATCACACAAAAACTACTATCACGATTTTGATGCAACTTGTTTCATTTGATAGCTCTTGATTAGATTTCAAAACTGGTTTATCCCTCTACTATATCGGGAACCTGACATATAACCTAAGGAAAATGCTAGTATATATATATATATATATATATATAGGTATAGTTATGGTTGTATAGTTATTGTGTGTATAGTTATTAGTTATTTGTTTTGTTAACCAATAATATGAGTGAACATTGACTCTTTGAGAAACATTGATTTTGTTGTTTACATTTTGTCTCAAGCCAAGCTGAAGCAAGCAAGGTAGAAGATGTAGGTACGAAGCCAATATGAAATTTACATAAAATATATATATATCTACGTAACCATAAGCAATCCTACTAATATTAGAAATGTGAAAGTTTGTATGTTTGAATATCTGTTACTCAACCACGCAAAAACAGCAGAACAGATTTGGATGATATTTGACATATAGAAAGTTTATTATCTGGATTAACACTTTTTTATCGCGGAAAAATGTTAGGGTTCTATGGAATAGCAATTTTTGCATAGAGGTAATTAATCTGCCGTAAAGTACTTATAGTGACTCAATTCTGATGTTTAGCAGACAAAATCGCAAGTAGCAGCTAGTATGTAGGTAGTATACTAACAGATAATGATACATAGACAGACAATGACCTATAGAGTTTGTGTCTGATCACAGGGCAATGACACTTTGTTTTCAAAAGGCTTATGTTTTTCACAGTCCGACAATGTTGTGTTTCTCTTAGACCCTGTGTTTTATTGTGTATGACTGTTCCATCACTTATTTTTTCCATATTGAATATATACTTCGAATCTAACTGTCTAATGAAGTAGTTTTTATAGGATACTAGGCTTTTTCCGCGGCTCCCACGCAGCTATTTAGTTTTTAGCTACCAGTTTTTAAGCCTAATTTAGAGCTATTAAACAAAGAAGTTACACGAGAATCTGTTTAGTAATTATTGCGTGATTTGTAAAAAAATAAACAGATATTAATTCTTAAAAAATGTGTTCAGACAGGCCTAAAAAATATTTTTTTAAGCCTTATCAAGAGATGAAGAAACATCAGAAACCGTTCAGTATTTTTTGCGTAATATGTGAACAAATAAACAGACAAACAAAATATCTTAAATGTACGGGCATAGCTCTATTGCAGCTTTTTAATAGGTAGTACCTATAGATTGTTTATTTACAAATAATCTTTGTTTTCTGAATAACTTATTTAAATTAATAATCGAACCACGCATCTTTTCCAATACGGGGAAGTGCTCTAAACCACTGAGCTACCCTACTGATCCTTCGATCATCCCAAATTCTTAATCACATTTGTCTTACGACTATATGCGTGGTTCGATTCCCGCCCCTACTAAAAATCTCTTTTTCTTTATTCACAAATAATTTGTAATTTAAAAAGCAGCGGAGTATGTCAATTGCTAAAAGAAATAGATCTAAAACTTATTTAAATGTTTTCATGATATTAAAAAAAGCAAACCAAGTTCAAAGAAACCGCGTTGGCACCACATTACCTAAGTATAGCTACCCTGTAAGCCCCTTTTACTCCGAGTGGGCCCGTATCTAACAGTAAGATATAATTTGGTTGAAGCACATACATAGCATCACAGCTGTATTCCCCGAAGGGGTAAGCAGAGGTGTATTACACATCTACGGTTCGCCAGCTATGTTTAAGTCCCATGTAATAGAGGGCGAGTCTATTGCCGTCAACAGGCCACATTTTCAAACTCCGGGCTACTACTGAGAATTTTTCTTTTTACGAAAAAGCTCAATAGCTCTGTTTGACCCAGGGATCGAACCTGAGATCTCATGATCAGCAGTCGCTTACACTATCGCTGCACCACAGATGCCTTGAGTGAAGATAAAGCCTATGAATTATGAACGTTCTTAATAATGGCATTTTTTCAGGCCCTTAGCACTATAGCTGCGGATCATCTGGGCTACGTGGGCAACGCTGGTGCCTACTACTCCGCGTCTCTGCTTAGCCCGAAAGTCTTCAAGGCAATGACCTTACAGAAGGTGTTCTGGGGGTACCACGACCCTCTAGTGACCATAGCTAATAGTATTCTGCCTGGGTGGATCGACTTCAAACAAATCGGATTGCTTGACCGGGTTTGTACTTATTCAATAGTATCACGTCACCGGCTTTGTTTAACAGGCAACTGTAAATAAATAATGTTATACTTCATGGACGCTGTTTTTTCTATACAACAGTGAAGCTACGTGCTCTTTGACTCGATATTTGTCGATATCGATACAACAAAGGTTAATTAAGTTGATCTTTCCTGAAAAAAATTCAGTGTAAATGAAATATTTTCATTTTATTTACATAAGTACCGAAAGTGTAAATCTATTATGTCCTTCGTTGTAATAAAACAATCTCCTTATAAGGCTTTAATAGAGTTTGGTTGGTTTACCTTAAATTCCATATATTGTTATTTTTTAAGGAACTATAGGCATTTTTTTTTTCATAGAATGTTATCTATAACTTATGGTTATTTTTGTATTTAATATATGTACATGCAAAATAAATGTTCAGACAAACTATAGTTTATTTACACTCAAAAGCCACACCGAAGAAACCCACGCTCTGATCACATTCATGATTGACATGACAGATGGCGAATTAGTCACTGGCCTTCCGTGCCGAGATTTTTCTATTTACATATGCAATAGCCGTGATGACTTAGCAGTCCAAAGGATTCCCACCGGCAATGGGTAGGTGCGGGTTCGAATCCTGCTCGCAGATATCTCTTTTATTCGCTTTCACAAATTTATTTCTTGTACAGAGATTTATTTACTTTTCGAACCATGACTACAATGATATACAACTTACTGTTTTTTTTTTAATTCTTATATAATATCTTTGATATTTATTATACATGCTTTTTACAGATATATGCAGACAGGAATGAATCAACCGAAATCGAACTGGATATATCCAAAAGATATTCTATCCGTACCTGGGCACATTCTTATGGGCTTAAAGAACAAGGGTACACTGAATGGAACACGAGGTGACTGTCTGAAATATTCTCTATTTTATTTTTAGTTTAAAATTAGAACAATGCAATATACAGCACAATGCAATACACAGAGGCCGTGTGAGGCTGGCTTTAGAATTGCCCCACCCCTCTCTACCCACGGGAGTCGTAAGAGCCGACTGAGGGAATACCGGGGGAGTGGGCAGCAGCACTCCCTCGAGTATTAACAACATCCACTGTGATCGCCAACCCGCCTGCCAAGCGTGGCGATTACGGCATTATCCCCCATGACGGGACCGCTCGTTGTGGCGTTCTCTTGGGGAGGCCTATGTCCAGCAGTGGACGTTGAAAGGCTGATGGATGGATGCAACAAACATTTTGTGCGGTATGGCACAGATCAACGTGAAACAACGGTAGGTACTTCGCTGTCGTATTTCGTATGGTGAGTGAGAGCACCGGAGGCCCGAACCCCCTACATATTCTTCACCCTCTTCTTATTATCCTTACTTTCCATCTCCTGTGTTCTTCTTTTAACTGGAATTGGCGACGCGTGAGTGATCTGGTGCGCTTACCTTCAGTTGATACAGCCCAACTTGTTTTGGCTGGCTGGTTTTGGCTTGTTTGCTACATATGCACCTAATATAAGGAAACCACATCAAATGAAGATTACTATCATAGCGTGATATCATAAAATCTATATTAATTCTGGATAATTTAGCTTTCGAAAATATATGGTTGTCTGTAAAGTCGGTTTACGGCCGATAATTTTACGTGATAACGTCATAAATATGTCGATAGATGCGTCACAAGCCGAACGCTAAAGCTGATTGTGCCTCTCTATCGCTTGTTCCGCGCTCTCGCTTGCGAGCTCAGCCGGAACGTGACAATGAGTCATGCTTTTTCGTGCATGCAGCTGGCGTACATCGATTTATAAGACGTTATCACGTCAAAATGACAGGATTGTTAAAATCGGTTCTGCAGTTTCAGAGTTTACGTTTAATGGATTTGTTTCTTTTGTCACAGCACACCATGCAACAGAGTCAAGGGCACGTATGAGGGCTTGATGTTACCACCCAACTTTGAAAAAGGTCGTGGGATTACAATCTTTAGGAAGCAAGCTTGCAGATCTTTCCCTTTTAACTTTGAGAAAGAGAAGATGTCCGATTTCGGGTTCAATTCTTACCAGTGAGTATCAAAGTCCTTGATGTGTTGTTTACCAATGAGTATGAAAGTGCTGGATGTTATAAAATAAAACTAGCGTCTTACAGTAGCCATGGATGCTAAAATGTATCTAAAAGTAGTAAACAATCAATAAATTGCAATGGATGTATTCTTTTAATTTTTTTTAATATTTTGTAAAATATTATAAAGTATTTTCATTTGTGAATTCAGAGTTAGAATGGAGCTGTCAAAATTTGGAACGTTCCAGAAATTGTAGCTTCAAATTTGTCTCGAATATAAGTACTGGATTTTCTCTGAATAATTACCTACTCATCAACGATGATAGTATCTAAAATAAGAAAGTCAGAAAAAAATACAATTACAAAATAATATATAGCGTAGTAGTTTAGACACCAAATTTCTGTGCCAAGCGTCGTGGGTTCGATTTCCACACAGGACAATTATTTGTCTGAACCAGAAAAGGTTCTGTGTGTGGATGTAAATTGTTTGGTTTTTTGTCCCTATGATACAAGGATTATTTCTTAGTTCTAATACCTACTCCCTAAAGTGAGTCACGTCTCAACAGCAGACTGTAGTCAAAAGCTGGTGGACTCTCGTGACTTGAATGAGCACGTAAACCCGTGAGTCCAGCGCGTGATATCTTACTAGAGACAAATTGACTTCCATCGGATCTAGAGATACGAGAAATAAGTTGTACGCCTGATTATGTACACTCTCTTATGCACAATGATATCACGCAGCTGATTGTACAGATGGCCTGAGTATTATGGGTTCGATTCCCACACAGAACAACTCTTTGTGTGATCCACAAATGGTTGTTCTGTGTCTGGGTGTACTTTGTGTCCATAAAATTGTTACAACATATGTTTGTAAAGTCCCCCGCGATACAAGGGTTATTAGGGTGTTGTCTTAAAAAAACTCCCTGGTTATAGTAACTCAAATTCCGTTAGGCTTATTTATGATACCACTGAAGGAATGTAACATAGTTCCGGTGGCCGGCCAACACAGGCGGAGAGACGGCTTACGGCGGGTGTATTTAGTGGGCGAAGGCTCCACACTACCCTGTTCGTTGCCCCGACCGAAGGGGTGTCGTTAGGTACATTTTTTCCCGATTTAACAAAAAAAGAGGCGTATTTATCAGTGTTTTAATTCTCTTAGGTATAAGATGGATAGATCTGCATTCAGCAGAAGCTCCCCTTTCGACTGCAACTGTACCGGCAATTGTATGCCAGAGGGATTCATAGATATCAGCAATTGCTATTACAGTGAGTATTTGGATTTCAACTTTGTATATCTTTACGGCATTCGTGAAGAGAAGCATCGAATAAATAATCAACAAATGGTTAGTGGTTTAAATATCGATCCCGTGCCAAGTGCTATAGTTTAAATTCCCATACAGAACAATTGCATGCCTCATAAGCGAAACGTTGAGGTGTGTACTACTGTCACTTCACGCAAAATAACAGATTTTTCAAACTTAAAATGTCTCTATTTATCATATTTATATTGCACTTGTAAAATAATATCAAACACATATCAAGAAAAATCATTATTTTTAACATTTATGATATTTTTGATGCCATTTTTATTATTTAAACTAGGTAGCTAAAAAACTGTTTAAAAAAGTTCTGTCTTGGACGTCCGTGTGTCTGTATGTGCGGATCCTGTATTTTATCACGATAACGGCCCAAATACTTTACTAATTGAGTCTTTTTTTCTCTTACGCTTCAGTTTAATTAGGAATAGAACCCTATCACTTTTAACGGTCTAATTCGATGTGGTTTAATTGTTATTAAATAAACAAAATTAGTTTGAATATGTATGGTCGATTCGATCATACACTAAAACCAGCGCTATCTACTTTATTTAGTGAGAACTAAATAAGGTAGACAGCGCTGGTAAACACCATAATAGAATCCTAAATAAAAATAACAGAATACTAGACTTTATACTCGGTAACTCTGCAATTGTCACGGCTGTAACTGGGGCACAGGCTATTGGACGTTGTGATGACCATCATCCCCCACTTGAAATAACTATAAAATGCACTCGTTCTGTGTTTTTAAAAGAGGGTAATACTAACAAGTACCGATTCTGGAACACAAATTTTTCGGCCTGTAATGACGAATGGCCGACGGATGGTATCCCGCCTATCATAATAAAACATTGTTCAAGTGGACCGATTCTGGAACACAAATTTTTCGGCCTGTAATGACGAACGGCCGACGGATGGTATCCCGCCTATCATAATAAAACATTGTTCAAGTGGACTTGTACGTCCCCTTAATCTTATCTTCAATAAAAGCTTAAAGTCAGGAACTTTTCCCGAACTCTGGAAAGATTGTACTAACCAGTACATAAAAATGAAATAAATCTGGTAATAAGATGGATGTGAAAAACTATAGGCCAATTAGTATTATCTCGTGTTTAACTACGATCTTTGAAAGTATAGTGTATAGGAATATTTACTTGAACTTAAAATCTGTTATAAGTGACAGACAACATGGATTTATTCCTGGAAGATCTACTGCTTCCAATATTCTTACATTTGTTCATTATCTGAACTCAAGCTTCAATAGACGTACACAAGTTGATGCGTTATATACCGATTTTTCTAAGGCGTTCGACAGGATTAATCATGTTGTGCTTTGTCGTAAGGCTCACCATCTAGCAAATGTATGGCTCATTTTTACGTTGGCTTGAGTCGTACCTTGATAATCGTACCCAGTTGGTCACGGTATATGGTCACGCGTATTATTATTTTTTTGCGTATTCTGGTATATCACAAGGTTCCAATTTAGGACCTTTACTATTTGTAATATTTGTCAATGATCTTCTAAATAAAATATCTTTTGATTGTCTGGACGATATTAAAATATATATGGAGATAACTTCACTTCACGTTTTGAAATAAAACTTCGTTTACGGAATCTATCGCGTTTACTTAATTTTACTACTATCCCGACGTTTCGAATACTTTACAGCATTCATGATCACGGGTGGACTTAGATGATAGACGTCCAAAGCTGATATGTTATTTCAACGGTCTCGTCTACCCACAGTATATGATTTTTCAAAATTTTTGGTTTATTTATTTTAACCCACCTAATATTCGTTTAGAAACACAATTAAAATATTTACTTCAAATTTTTTATGCTTACAATGTATGAGACTAAGTTAGTATATTAAAATGAGTATAATACTCCTCTTTAAACTAAAATTTTTTGTTTTTATTTAGTGCTCAAAAATTCTACCATAAACTACCAATTACTACCAGTAAGAAGACAATCTTGGTTATTAGTTTATATTATTAAATATATTGATTTTGCCAAAAGCTAAGTCTAAAAAGCTACCACCGGATCGGAACGCGGCCTGACTGAGAAAGATCCGGCCAGAAAACTCAGTAGGCAACAACTGTTATGGATTATTAAATTTTGTACGGCTGAAAGGTAATTAAGTTTAAATTTTTTTAAAAGGCAATAACTAAAACTAATCACTACTGTGGGTTTTGTCTACACAATAAGCGCTAACTGTGTCTTGCAATCTTGTGGTGTGCCTTCTTGTGTTCTGTTTGGTGAGGCCTATCACAGGATTCCAGCTTGATGGTAAGACCCAGCCGTCTTCTCTATTGAAATTGGGATGTTTCTTAATTTCAATAGCCTCACGTATCATTCTAGGACGATATCGATGTTCTTTTGCGAGGATTTGAGGTTTGTCAAACCTAATGTAATGGCGGGTGTGGTCCTGTGTGTGCTCACAAATTGCAGACTTTGTATAGCGACGGTGCTTCACATCAGCTATGTGTTCTTTGATCCGAGTTGTTATGGATCTCTTTGTTTGCCCAATGTAGGAGAGACCACAATCACAATCCAGCTTGTATACTCCTGCATCCTGTAAAGGTATATGGCACTTGACAGGTGGTAAAAATTGACTAATTCTTTTGAGTGGCTTATAGTAGGTTTTGATTGAAGCTTTTTTGAGAATGTAGCCAATCTTGTCAGTGACTCCTTTAACATAGGGCAGGACTGCAGGGAGGCGCTCAACTGTGGGTGGCTTCACTCGGTTTCTGTGACGGCGGCGTGGAACCTGCAGCTTATTAGCATGTAAAACTTTCTTTACATGCTGCAACTCCCCAGCCAGGTGTTCTTCATCACAGATTCCTTGTGCTCTCTGAAACAAAGATTTAGACACGGTAGCCAACTGTGAAGGATGGTGATGAGACTCTCCATTCAGGTACTTATCAGTATGGGTTTTCTTTCGATACACTGTATGACTCAAGGTGTTGTTAGGGTTACGGATTATTTTGTAATGCAGGAGTATACAAGCTGGATTGTGATTGTGGTCTCTCCTACATTGGGCAAACAAAGAGATCCATAACAACTCGGATCAAAGAACACATAGCTGATGTGAAGCACCGTCGCTATACAAAGTCTGCAATTTGTGAGCACACACAGGACCACACCCGCCATTACATTAGGTTTGACAAACCTCAAATCCTCGCAAAAGAACATCGATATCGTCCTAGAATGATACGTGAGGCTATTGAAATTAAGAAACATCCCAATTTCAATAGAGAAGACGGCTGGGTCTTACCATCAAGCTGGAATCCTGTGATAGGCCTCACCAAACAGAACACAAGAAGGCACACCACAAGATTGCAAGACACAGTTAGCGCTTATTGTGTAGACAAAACCCACAGTAGTGATTAGTTTTAGTTATTGCCTTTTAAAAAATTTTAAACTTAATTACCTTTCAGCCGTACAAAATTTAATAATCCATAACAGTTGTTGCCTACTGAGTTTTCTGGCCGGATCTTTCTCAGTCAGGCCGCGTTCCGATCCGGTGGTAGCTTTTTAGACTTAGCTTTTGGCAAAATCAATATATTTAATAATATAAACTAATAACCAAGATTGTCTTCTTACTGGTAGTAATTGGTAGTTTATGGTAGAATTTTTGAGCACTAAATAAAAACAAAAAATTTTAGTTTAAAGAGGAGTATTATACTCATTTTAATATACTAACTTAGTCTCATACATTGTAAGCATAAAAAATTTGAAGTAAATATTTTAATTGTGTTTCTAAACGAATATTAGGTGGGTTAAAATAAATAACCAAAAATTTTGAAAAATCATATACTGTGGGTAGACGAGACCGTTGAAATAACATATCAGCTTTGGACGTCTATCATCTAAGTCCACCCGTGATCATGAATGCTGTAAAGTATTCGAAACGTCGGGATAGTAGTAAAATTAAGTAAACGCGATAGATTCCGTAAACGAAGTTTTATTTCAAAATGTGTAACATTCGCGTAAATATCAGAAAGTATTCACTTCACGTGTTAGTAAGGATTTGGACCTTTTCAGTCAATTTATTCATTCTTACTTAAAAACTAGTATGGAAAAGTTGAATGAAGATAGTACCTAAAGTGTTTGTAGAGATATTCTTGAAGGAAAAACTCACTAAACTTGTTGCTGGCCCGACTCCGGAATCGAACTCGAGACTTCATAATCAGCATTCGCATAGACTATCGTTAGGTACATAGCAATTACCACTGAAGGAATGTAATATGGTTCCAGTGGCCCGCCAATAAAGGCGGGGTTTCTTTAGTGGGTGAGGGCCGCACACTATCCTGTTATACATTTTTTCCGCCTTAACATAAAATAAAATAAAAAAAGTACATAGCAATGGCTAAAGTAAAACATAAATTTGCTACATTCACGTTCATAATATCTCATCAGTTCAAACTGTTACCCTTTCAGAATTTCCAATAACATTATCAAAGCCCCACTTCTTGGACGTGGATCCTGTACACCAGTCGTACTACGAAGGAATGACTCCGAATCCAGAGAAGAGTGAATCCAAGTATCTACTGGAACCGGTAATTAAGTAATTCTTTTATACCTCGCGGGTTGCAAAAATGCATAAGGGTAACCTGATGATAAGCGGTTACCGTAACCTATAGTTGCTAGCAACACCAGAGGCACTGACGTATCGCCATCTCCAAGAAAAGATATTAGGAGAGATAGGATACAAAGGATAGGAGGAATAATAAGGAGAGGATAAGGGTATGGGGCTCCGGCGCTCTCAATCACCATTCAAACTCAACGGTAGGAGTACCTGTCATTATTTCACGCTGATCTTGTCTTGTATCTGTGCTGTGAGAGCATGGTACTTCCCCGATCGAGCCAGCTCATTCCTGCTGGGATAAGCAAAGCTCTCCAACTAATTGTCGATATCCCTTCCCGGTGAAGGAAAATTGATGAACTCGCATGTGTGATTTTCTTGATGGCTAGTGTAGTCTGCCACTGACCAGTGACCCATGGTCAACAGTAACAATTTTGTATTGAAATACAAATTATTTGTGAATGAGGAAAAAGAGATTTAAGGTTCCCGCTAGTACTAAAAATCTCTTTTTTCTCATTCACAAATAATTTGTACTTTAAAAGTAGCTGAGCATGTGAAATGCTAAAAAATATACATCAAAAATTATGTATTGATTTACCCTTGTCTGCATAAAATAAAATTATAATTTTACCTTCAATTTTATTTGTTTGCAGACTCTTGGTATACCCTTGGAGTTCGCTATAAACATGCAGATTAACCTGGCTGTAAGAACTTCTCCTGCCAACCCCATCACCGCACCTGTCAAGGATAAGATATTACCTTTGTTTTGGTTAAGTTTGGTAAGTTGAAAAACAAAAAGGCGGAAATTGACAGTTGAACCATAATTGAATATAAATTTTTAGGATGTGTAAACATTAAAACATATTCGTTTCATGAGAGAGATGAAAGATATTAAAACAAGTTTAGAACACCAATATAGACTCGTATCACTATAAATCATACGTCTTAAACCGTCTTGATGTGCGTATGCTTGCGCGGTACTGCAGCAAATTGGTGCGTTATAAAAACTACCGAAGTTGCTCCGTCACGATGAAGATTAAAGAATTTACAAATCCATCACGTGTACGATGCTGCATGCAACATTTTTTTCAAGTTTCCCATATTCTTTATCGGTTTCTATTTTATAAAATTTATCCCCAAAACAGCAGCACAGGTCTCCTTCTTAGGTGGCCTCTAGATGATCAATTATATTGAGCAATATTACGAATTGTGCAATATTATTGTCCGTATATGGTTCATATTGAAGATTGCGCAATGATTGAACGAAAGGTTGAGCGAGTTTAATTTTTATTGCACCATATTTTTCCATGGCATAGTGTAGGGTCAGTATTGAATATTTTTCAGTCTACTCCGACTGAACACGAAAACATTGCGCAGTTCGTATTATTGTGCAATATAATTGATCGTTTGAATTCAAAGCGCCTTTCAATCTTATTGTACAATAAAATGTATTGTACAATATTATTGTAGGTCTAGGGGCCGCCTAAGACTTTAATAATTACGGTCGACGTAAAAAAAAGCAAGCCTATTGTCGCCTGTGCCACAATTCCAAACTCTGTGTAGTGGGCACTTTACATGAGTTCTAACCAGAGACTAGAGTAGTCACAACGGATATTTGTGTCTCAGAAGTTGGCTGCAAGACGCTGCGCAGTAGCCATTTTTGTGTCTCAAGTCATGTGCGTCTTCTACAGTTTACATTAATCGAAAAATATTCCATTAAAATTTAAAAATTGTAATCGATAATCATATTATTTTTCGATCGTACTAAAAGATGTGGACTCTTCTATATCTAAATCGTTCGTATACTTTTATTGAATATAAAAATAATAAATAGAACCTAAACAATTAGATATGAAAACATTATGATCTCGTTCGATTCGGTCAGCACTAATCGTATGATTCCGTCACAATCCCCACTTCTTGCTCTGTCCATAACTTCAGAGTCACAAAGATCCGTTGTGACTATACACAATTTTGTTAGACGTGTCAAACTTATTTATTAGGTAATTAGTAAACTGATTTATTCTTTTCAGACTTGTAAATCGCCGCCTCCAGATATTTTAACCTTGGTAAAACTACGTCTGGTGATCGGTCCTCCGCTGTTCATCACGATTGTGGTCATCATGTTCGTTGCGGGTGTCATCCTTGGTGCTCAAGGTTTCTATAGGTTCTGGAAACCTAAATACAAGATCATACCTCCCGCAGAACCTATGGTTCCTATCATCAGGCGAAAAAGTCAAGAGAGAAGAAGAAGTAGTGTACACGAGAACATCGCTTTTAAAGAAGATGATGAATTAGATAAAGAAGCTGTTTCTTTATTAGCTATTAACGAAGAAGATAGTGACTTTGTGGAGCTGCTCATCAGTGATGATAATGATTTTGAATGAGATGCGATGATGATTGATATAAGACTGTTATTTGAATATTGCGTAAATGAATATGCAAATATTCTTCAGAGTATTTGAGCTCGTAAGGAATAAACAAGGAATATTGCGGTGGTTTTGGTTATACATATTTTATGATTCTTGCTTCGTTGCCGAATGCCAGGGGAAGCTACTAAAATTTGAATTAAATGTTTATTTCATTTACTGCAGGGATAAATAAATCTGAAGTAAATGAATATTTGAATTTAATAGTGCGTTTTTTTCAGAGATTTAAGAGCATAGAACTCATAAACGATTACTTCTTTGAATGAGAAGGATTTAGACCTTGTCTAATGCGGCCTGTATAGGCACACTCTGTATAAGCACACTCTGTATAGGCACACTCTGTATAGGCACACTCTGTATAAAAATGTATTGCTTTTGGCGTTATTATTTATTGTTACATAAATAAAATAAGTTTATAATATTTTGTTTAATCCTGTTACTCCTTCTTATCTCAAAGAACGTTTCAACTTCTTACATGACTCGCATTCAAGACACCTGAGGTTGAGGTTTATACATTATCAATTTTATTTTAAAGTAATAGTACATTATTTATCTATCATATTGTGTATTATATATATATATATATGTATAAGTATTTATTACAACCTAATTAGTATATATCATATTATTGGGTACGCCATAACATTATTTCCAAAATTTTTTTTTTTGTTTCCATTCAGTTGTTGTCCGGAAGAGATTGCCTTGTGCGATAGGACTCACTGTACTTAATCAATTTATTACTTACACACATTTTCTTATTTCTTTTTTCTGGTGTACAGTAAAGAGTTAATATTATTATTATTATTAAAATAAGAAAATATAAACCGCGGGCGGTTTACACTAGTTTATAAGAACGTAAAATAATGCGGGCTATCCATTAATTTAATGGTGTTTATATTCGTGGTTACCATATTAAGTATTTCATGTTAGATATAATATTTATAAGTTTGACGACGATTTGGAATATCTTGCCATAAAATAAGTCGACCTAATTTATAAAAGTTCACACCGGTTAACGCCGGTTTTTTAAGTGTTGGTTATCACTACCATACCTACGGGTGGGCCACTAATCAATTAGATTATCAGCTATCATCAGTGTGGTGACGCACTAAGAATACAAGTGTCACCACCCCATCCATTCCCACGGGTGTCGTACTAGGCGACTAAGGGAAGTAAGAAATTATCACCCATTGCATTACTGGTGGTAGGGCTGGGTACCAAGTGAGAGTACTCACTTGCTATCAGGACCGAACGGGTCAGTACCACCGTCTCCTGTGTGACCGGTCATGAAGCACGTCAGTGTGTTTTGATTGTAGTGGAAGATGCCGTTTATTCTTTCATTTCATATCTGAGAAATGAAATGGTGCGCAGCGGCTTGGCTTGGTACCGGGAATAATTTATGATTCCAATGATTTTGTTCTCGTTATTTTTTTTTGAGGCTTTGTTCAGTGCTGTTCCAAGGTGGCAAATGCTTCAAGACTTTAAATTTTTCAAGAATATAATACCTTCCATAAGAACATACAGCACGTGTGTACACAAATTGGGTCGTTTATATCATTTGAAGTAGTATTTTGTCAGCCATTACGGTGATACGGGTATCATAAATTACCTGGACGCCTCAGGTCACTTGACATGCTCGGAACAACAAGCAGAACAGATTCATATTTTCGTATTTTGTGTTTTTGTAAAGAATTCCTAAAAAAATTTAAAAGTACTGTAGTCTGTGTAGATTTTTTTTTTTCTAAGAGCCTTGTTTAACTTGTTTTTTTTTTAATTTTAAGCGATTCACAGTACAGCGCTGTGCTGACAACTTATTTACTAGAATAAAATATTGTGATAATTGAAAAACATGAAGTGGCTATCCGAATCCTTATTGGTTGGGGGCGATGTCCCCCTTAACTCATGACAAGTACAAGTATTTGTGTGTCGAATTTATATTTGTCCCGTAAGAATAAATCTTACGACACTTACTACGGGTCGCAATACCTTGCTTAATGGGTATAGCTGTTGTTATCATACATTGTGATATTAATTTTAAATATAGGTTATTGTAAATAGTAATTAATTTAACTGACTGAAGGGCAATTGTTTATACTTTAATGATAAATAAATTAAATATTCATAGATTTCTCTTTTATTTACTTAATATATACATGGTTTCTTAATATTAAGTTTTACTCGTTTTGGTTAACTTACAATTTTTGTTCTATATTTTAGCACTTGACATGCTCAGCTACTCTTAAAGTACAAATTATAATTTGTGAATAAGGAAAAAGAGTATTTCAGTACAGGCGGGAATCGAACCTGCGTCCCTTCCTATCCGGGGAAGTGCTCTAATCCACTGAACTACAGTACTATCTAGTACTATACTATCTAGTCTAGATAGTACTATCTAAAAGTAGGAAGAGTATCTAAAAGATAGTACTATCTAGGCTAGATAGTATAGTACTAGATAGTACTGTAGTTCAGTGGATTAGAGCACTTCCCCGGATAGGAAGGGACGCAGGTTCGATTCCCGCCTGTACTGAAATACTCTTTTTCCTTATTCATTAATTATAAATTTTACTTTAATAAGCAAATTATATAATTACAAACTTTAAAAAATGGAATCTTAATTAAAATCACAGTTTTTTTGAGTGGTTATTAGAATTCAACTACAATATAAACTTTTTAAGAATTTATTAATATTGTATATTAACACATTGTCATCTTAATTCCATTTTTTATCCAAATTCAGTCAAGATGTCACATACGATTTTATACCGCGGTACGAACACATCTACCAACATAGTGCTAGAGGGAAATTCTATTTCCCACCACGGCGGCGCCAGTCACAAATTTTACAAAAATTATAATGAAATTAAATTACGATTATCTAATTCTTACATACTCCTAAATCGTATTCAGGGTGATATCTTTTTTAATATACAAACGTTAATGTCACATAATATGTACCTACATATCAATATAAAATAATAACAATTTTAAATAACTTGTACATCGTAATATCAGGAGTTTAATCTTCACATACATCTAATCCTTCCTAATACCTATTATAAATGTGAAAGTGAATTTGTTTGTCTTAACGCTGATACTACTTTACCAATCACTACGAAAGACATCATTACATAGAGTCCGGGGAACACAGAAGGACATAGGATACTGTTTATCCTGGATAAATGGAGGGTTAATGTGGTATGACTGTTTGAGTGGAATAATTTTGTGTATACATCTTCAAGTTCATCAATTCATGATGTAGTTGTATTTCATAAAATGGAAAATACCCGTTGCCCACATCAATGAATCAGACTTTGATGATATAAATTATAATATTTTTTAAAGACAACACCTGCACTAAGGAATAATCCTTGTATCGCGGGGGATATTACAAACATGCAATTTCACAGACACAAAGTACACCCAGACTCATAACAACCATTTGTGGATCACAAAGAGTTGTCCTGTGTGGGAATCGAACCCTTAACACTTGGGCAGGAGGCCGGTGTCTAAACCGCTATCTATCCCCCCGCTATCTATGCAGTCATATTACAACTTATTACATATTAGATTATTATTATATCAAGAGCTATATAGATTAGGGGTTTTTGCATAAGCTAGATATATTAATATTACGTGGGTGGCATATAAGCATACGGCCCACCTGATGGTAAGCAGTTACCGTTGCCTATAGACGCTAGCAATACCAGAGGCATCACTCTCTCATCTCCGAGGTCTTTGAGGCGTAAATTTGGCCTAAACATTTTTCTTTCATATACACAATAATGGCTTACTTATGAAGTCCGGCAACCTACATTGTACAAGCGTGGTGGACTATTGCCTAGATTCCTCTCACTCTAAGAGGAATCCCATGTCCAATACTGAGGCAGCAATGGTTTACAAGTGTCACCATCTCATTCTTTCCCACGGGTGTCGTATGAGGCGACTAAGGGAAGTAAGCAATTATCATCCATTGCATGACTGGTGGTACCAAGTGGGAGTACTCACTTGGTATAGGGCCCGAGCGGGTTGGTACCACCATTTCTCGTGTGCCCGGCCATGAAGCACATCGTTGCGTTTTGGCTATAGCAGGAGATAGCCGTTTATATTTCATTTCATATCGGTGAAATTAAATGGTGAGCAGCGGCTTGACAATACTCTCGGTACCTATAGTTTAGTCCATGAGCGACGGTTACCATTTAAACGCAAAGCAAAAAACTACGATGCCCATGATGAGCGTTGTTAAATAGTATACTTTAATGGTAGAGCCTTGTTTATTCTGTCATATTAGTTAGTAGGAACGGTCCACCGTTGTGTATCGTACGGTGAGTGAGAGTACCACTGAAGGAATGCAATATGGTTCCGGTGGCCCGGCAATAAAGGCGGAGAGACGGCACACGGCGGGTTTCTTTAGTGGGTGAGGGTACTACCCTTTTCGTTGCCCCGAACGACGGGGTGTGCGGTTAGGAACATTTTTTCCCGCTTTAACAAAAAAAAGGGGAGAGTGAGAGTGCCGGAGGCCAAACTTTTTCAGGTAACCACTTACCATCAGGTGGACTGTATGCTTGTTTGCCTTCCAAATGGTATAAAAAGATTAGTTAAAATCAAATATGATGCTAATTTGGTAACTAAAGAAAAAATACTGAACTTTAAAAGAATTATAAATAAATAATTTCAACTTAAAATTAATCATAATATATAATTTATTTTCAAATGTAAAACAGACTAGACAATATATTTACAAAGTTTACTGGTAATCGTAATTACAAATAAGGAATATTAATAACTATATTTAATTAATACTTAATTATTATTTAAACTAGCCTCTGTCTTTTTGCATTAATTATCGTCCCGTTGCATTAATTATCGTCCTGGCTTCAGGGGTTTTATTATGGAACTCTTGAATAATTTAAACCGAAACGGGCGTACACTTGAAGATCATGTTGATAATTATTATAAATAGGCTGCGTAAGCAAGAACTGGCAGTAAAAATATATTTAAAAATCTAGTTGTTCCCCGCGACATCGTCTACGACGAATTTAGTTTGGCCTTGATAATCTTTAAATTACTAAATTCTCTTTTCAGACATGTGATTTTAAAAGAAATAAAGCCAATATTCTGCACAGCTCTTTATCTGATATATTTAATGAAACTAGCAATTCTCGTGTATGAATTTATTTTGCGTATCTTAGAAACCGCTCTAACGATTTGGATCAAATTTTGTATCAGCTAGAATATTATATATCTACATAACTAGGTGTATATCCTGGGAAAACGTATATTTTTTCCACGAAAAATACCAATATATTTGTTATAACGTCATCTCGTTGATCTATATAAGGTTTGCGCTGTTGTTATTAACTTTTTAGGTGTTAGCATAAAAACTCAAAACTCTAGGAGATGGCCTTAAAACATATTTGAGTAAAGGTTATATTGTTCGAGTTTGTCTAAATTAGGATTTTCGTCGAAAAAACACAAAAATTAAAGGCCTATTACAGATGGTCGCTCCCCCAGGTACTAATGGCTAAATGAGTATTTTTTTCTGATATTCATACATATTCTGCCAAGGTCTGTTTATGCCTGGAAGCTTTCTTCACATCTGTGTAGTAATTTAAGAGATGTGTATTTAGAGATCTTTTTGGAATATTTTCCATAAACACTTTCAGATTCAAATGGAAGCAGCCACCATAATCATCAATCTTTACTCTGATGTAAGTATATGTTTATAAATATGGCGGTAACCAACTTAGTTGACAAACAGTTGTCCCGTGACCACGGCTGCTGCAACGCAGTTGAAACGTCGGGTAAATGGTAGTTAATAATTTCACCTATTTTATACGCCAAAAAAGACCCGTTTATGTTACTTTAAATATTAATTGTCAAACATGGAATGTAATTACATATATAGGTCGAGTTTAAATGACATCATAGCGATACCGACCGAACTCTGGACAAATATGTTTTCAAATAACAGTAGTAATCTGCCCCATACCATTTTCGTCAACAACGACGGGTAACAAAGTTAGCAATTTTTTTTTGTCGCCATCAAATCGTTAACAACGCGACAAAAAAACATGACGAAAGTTCAATCTATTGTAATTTTTAGAGTAAATCGATAATTAATGAGTTTATTACCTAAAATCGATTTATATAGTACAATATAACGATTTTATATCAAATTCAATTAAAAAAAACAATAAAAAAAAATTACCACCTGCGTATACAGAATCGAGTACTGAACCCATGGTATCAATTATCAGTACGACGTCATTTACACCCTGTATAATCTACAATTTAACAACAGTAATTATATTTCATAGTCTTCCATCAAAAAAGTTTTATAATATAATCTGTTATATGTATTTCTATACAAGAGGTAATTTAATCAAATGCGTAACAGCATCACAATAAGTTTACTAGACTGTTGCTTCTAATATAAAGCTTCATAAGTTCTTGTATAACACGAGCGAAGATTCAAACCTGCACTAGCTTGCGTATACATGTGTGTATATCCAAGAGACATAATGTGCCACGTTTGTATAGACATCAGGCACGCCGCGCCTGGCACAGCCGGACCCGAAGGAAGTTAGACCTCGGAGTTCCCAGCGACCACCAGATCGACATTGCAGAGGTCCACCACTGTCACCCTAGGAAGATTAAAAAAAATAATACGTTTAACGTTGTTAGAAGGGTTACGGCCCACCTGGTGGTAGTGATTAGTTCCAAGATCATAGCCCAATCGTAATGCTCACCCTATTGTCTACACGTAATGCTCAGAAGAAAGAGGACAGGGTTAGCTATCTTCTTGTAGTGGAAACCACATCATCATATGTCACGGTTGTTTAAAACAAGAAAGTGGAACTGACTTAACAGACCCGAAAGGGTAGGCCGGTGGGTTCTCATTAGTGCGAATAGTCAATTAGAACCAAACCATACCAAGGGTTTCTGGGTTCAAACAGATCCAACAATATTTTTTACGGAGCAACTGCAGTTGATTTACAGGGAAAGTGAATTTTCACAATGATCTTACCATCAGTTCAGAAGTAAACCCTCTGTTACAAGCAATAAATAAAAGAAATGCTAAAATTACAATTAACTGCCTCGGTGGTGCAGCGGTAGTGTGTGCAACTGCTAATCATGAGGTTTCAATCCGCGGGTCGGGCAATGTTATTGAGCTTTTTCGTAATAAGAAAAATTCTCAGTAGCAGCTCGGAGTTTGGAAATATGCCCGATAGACGGCAATAGACTTGCCCCCTATTACGTGGGATTTAAACATAGCTGGCAAAATGTGGATGTGTAATACACCTCTGCCTACCCCTTCGGGGAATACAGGCGTGATGCTATGTTTGTTGTTCTAAAATTAAAAGGTTAAGTAAGTAAGGTATCGATTCCTGGAAATGATGGGACGCCTTTCAAGACGGGAGCTGGAATTAATATCACATTTCACGTTGATAAACTAAATACTGATAATTTAATTTTATGCTAAGTGAAAGTTAAAGAATTCTAATTGGACTTTCCAATTGTATGATCAATGTGCCGAGATCTAATAATATCATTATTGAAATGTTACAGTTGACATCTGATGTTATCTCTGTTTGCGAAATGATCGTTCCTATCTCGGATCTTGAAAGAGTTCGACATATAGATACACGTTTAACAAGTCTAGATGAATCTAACAATAAGTTGTTTCGAATCTTATTTAAGATCCTATATAACCCTTATTCGCAAATGTAGCGAGATTAACTTTCCCAACAGATGCGTTAAAATTGACATATTTCTTCTGAGCTGGCATCTGATTTCCGTAGCCCAAATATATAAAAATGTACTAAAGTTAGACCAGGTCAGGAGATTTGTCCGTTGTGTTGCTCGTAACGACTATCACTGATACTCATGATAGTCAGGACAAATGGCTAAATGAGAAGCTGCTGTATAAGAGCTAAAGATAATTTAAAACTAGATGCGTAACTCTGAAAAGAAAACTCTTCTGTAGAGAATCCCTAAAACGGTAAACTAAGATAACTAAGTATTATAAGGCAGTATTAACAATAAGAAAACATTCACTCTTAAAAAGATCATTGCTTTTTACAATGGCATATATCCTAACCATAAAGCTGTAACATACAGCTTGAATCAGCATTTAAGATATTTGAGAAAAAATGACTGTATTAGGCTATATAGGCGTGTCTGAACACAAAACAATTTATTTAGAATTTTGGTCTATTTATCTGTTTGTCTGCTTGTTTATTTTCTCATCAGGCAAAAACTTTTAAACGGATTTTGATGCAACTTTTTTTTATTTGATAGCTCTTGATTAGACTTAAAAACTGATATTCATTTTATAAAAACTAGATTTTGGCTGCGGCAGAGCCGAGGGCAAAGGCTAGTAATATCATAAAAGTAGTTCCAATCTAACTAATATATTATCTCCTTACCACACATGCTCCTGTGCTGCCATCTGTACTGCCAGCACACAAATGACCTTCGTTCAATGGCAACGTCAAACTGTATCTATCTCTACATATATGCAGTGGTAGTACTGGTACTTCAGCTTCTAACAACACATCAGTTAGATTCCCATTAGTTTGTTCCCTCCCCCAACCAGTTGCGTAACACTCATCTTTAAAGTCAAGCCTATTATTATCGTCAATAAAAGGATCGATTTCTTCACCAAACATCAATTTCTTATCACTTCTATTAATATTAACTTTATAATCATCTTTCAGAAGTCTATTCCTTATTAATTTAACAACACTATCAAGTGTAGCACTGTCGTAGATTAAATCATTATTGCCTCTTTCATTATCAGTTTTTCTCAATTCTTCTCCATTCTTTCGATCACTTTCTCTGTTGGACTCATTGGATACTCTAACGTTATATCTCAAATTCTTATGTTTCTTATTCACGAAACCAGAGAAGATATTCTTAGTTAGATTGTTAAGTTTCTCCAAATATTTGACAGCTGTATCTGGATTTGGTTTTGGGGGTTTGGGTTTTCTTCTTACTGGTTCTGTGTTTGATTCTGGGCGCATGTAGAATGAGTTCCCACCAGGGTCTGTATCGAAGTTCACGATAGGTGGTTCGAAGGTAGGTAAGCAGATAGTTCGAATCCGACTACTTTTGCTTACATCAGCTGGTCTTGTTAGCTTCATTAACGCTAAAACATAAAATGAGTGCTTAGTCTTTTTGTTTATACATAATGACAGACAAGCTACAGCCCACCTGGTGGTAATTAATTGGTAGCTGCCCCTCATGCACTTAGCAATACTGAGAATACTGCCAAGCCGCTGATCACCGTTTCATTTCACTTTTGAGAAATCAATGAATTGACGGCGATCTCCCGCTACGACCAAAACACATCGATATGTCTTAGGATCTACCACATGGAAGGTGGTGGTACCGTCCTGCTAGCCAGATAACAAGTAAATACTTCCACTTGGTACTCAGCCCTACCACAAGTAATGCATTGGGTGATAAATGCTTACTTTCCTTGTGGCCTAGTACGACACCTTTAGGAATGAATGAGATGGTGACACTTGTATTCTAACTCCATTACACACGGATAATTGTTATAGGATTATGTTTTAAAGATTCATTCTTGTATTGAACTCTTTTTGGCTCAAAATAGATAAAAGAATATTCTCAAACAATTATATTTGAGTTTCAAATTCAAACGTATTCGCTTGAATGGATATGTAAAAACCTTCTTTAATGATTACAGTAAAAAAGTTGAATGACAGTCAAAATTAAATTCTTACCGATGTCATGTTGGTAGTTATGAAATTTGTGATGCAGCACTATCTTTTCTATTGGTACATAGGCACCTTTCTGCTCAGCTCTGTCCCACTCACCTAGAACAGCTGTCCAGAGTGCTGGCACTGGAAGATTGAACAGCTCACTGAAATTCAGGAAATACCAAATTAATGAAAATGATTTATTGTCATTTGTTGATACAGCACATTTGGATAAGCCTTGGACTAAAGCATCTGGGACGGTATTCCAGGAGATGCAGTTTCAAATCCTGCTCGTGACTATTATTTTGACATGTCATTGTCAGACTGTTTGTTAAAAGATATATTACTAGTAATTAGCTTCACCCACACAGCCAAACACAGAGAAGCATACTAGTTATAAAAAAAATATTTCAAAGCAGCCATGAGGTCTGCTGACAGAAGTGAAAACTTAAAACTATAAACAAACAAGTTATTTTTGGATAATAATATCCAAATTAATTGTTTGATCTTAAATTAAAACTTGTAAATCATTCATTCACTCATTCACAACTGGCCCAGCGTAATAAGTAATACTAATAGGAACATATATAGCGTTATCGTTAACACGCCACGTGACCATTGTCGATCATGACTTACATATATATACATGAATTTACTCCTTATCCAAACGTTCCTATAGAAACTTTCACTTCAAAAAAAAATAAGTCGTAATAAGTATGAAGACTGTCAGAAAAATGGAAAAAATAATAACAAGAATAAGTAAACCTGAATGGAAATGGACTGGTCATATAATGAGAGAGAGAGAGAGAGATTAAAAACACAGTATTCTGGTTATCAAGAAAGAAGAAATGAAAACGATTTTGATGACAGGAAGGCGAATGTCATGCCATAGCAGGAAAACCATGAACTAGACAAGGTATGAACATTAATAGAGTAGGTCTTGGCCACGGCTGGGCAAACAGACCAAGTTGTTAGTGTTAATAGAATATTCACTTAGATTAATCTAAAAAAGTGTCTGAATAAAGGGATAATACTTATGTATGCAGTGAGCCGTCGTCAACAACCACATGGGATGCACCAGCACTCCACCACACCAGTGCCCAATCAGACCGTAGTTAGGATGCAGTAGCTGTAGTGACACCTGGAATCAGACAACAGCATAACGTTAATACAGCTTTATTATTGGAATCATTACGCCTTTTTGAAGAGAAAACTTCTTTAACATCGTTGTAATTATTTAATAACATAACATCACGCCTGTATTCCCCGAAGGGGTAGGCAGAGGTGTATTACACACCCACGACTCGCCAGCTATGTTACGTCCCACGTAATAGGGGGCGAGCCTATTGACGTCTACCGCATGGCCCAATAATACAGGCCTGCTGAAATCACGAAGTGACATACAAAATTTTGCCGTGCATACATCGTCAACAAGGCTGCATTGGCTCTCAAATATTTTTCCCCACAATTTACCCACAAACCTCAAAAAAAGGTTAGAAGTCTGAAATAAAAAAGTATTAAGTACTGTCTATAAAAGCTAAAATATATTAAACTAGACTCTACCCACAACTCCGTCCGGGTGGTTTCACAATATAAATATGTCGCACTACTGCACTTTAATTAGCTTTATGCAAAAATAGCTAGCCCGAAGAAATCATTCATTTTTCCGGGATGAAATGTAGCCTGTGTCCTTTTCTGAGCTCTAGTACTCTGGGGTTCAGTAGTTACACCGTGAAAGCGTAACAAAAAAACTAACAAATAAAGTCACTTTCACATTTATATTATAGTAAGGATATAAACATTTGAAGATGAGTCGCAAGTTATAAACGTGACTTGGATTAGAAAAATGGTGGAATTTTATTTGGCGTACAAAATTATAAAAAAGTATTTAAATATACTCCAATTTATCGCCATGAGCTGGTTGGATATTATAATACCTCTCTGAAAAGGCACTTTATAAATTAGCCTCTAGCCTGTTTTCAAATTTTCTATTTAAACGTTCTATTCTCCATTCTTACCAGCATTATTTTTTTTTATAATACCCTTCACCTTATGGCAAACGGTTACCGTAACCTATAGATGCTAGCAACACCAGAGGCATCACTCGCGCGATTCCTGCTCTAAGGAAAGTGATAGGCAGTGAAAAGGAAGGATAGCAAGGAGAGGATGAGGAAGGCCTCAGCGCTCTCACTCACCATACGAAACAATAGTAGGAATACCTACAATTGTTTCATTTATTAGTTATTTTTCATGTAACATATCACCATGGTTGGAAAAACTTTGAGATTCAATGTTAACAGAAAGAGTACGAGCTAGTTTTCTCGTTGGTTTGAAAGAAAAACGGCTAAAAGCGATAGTTGTCATGTATCTGTCATATACAACAACCACGCTATGCTGCCAGACTAATAACTACGATTCTGCTCATATTATTAATTAAGATTTCTTTTTATAAAAATAAACCAATTTAGACTAGAAATTCTGAAATTATAATTACTGTAAGCAATTAAACATTTACTATCAGAGCATATTTGATAAGTAAATGATTGGTATTATTTTTTTTAAATGCTGTCGTCTGTTATTTTTTACCCTAGATAATTTTATTTAAAAAACGGCAAGGAAAATGTGACGTCATTATGACGTAGTTGCGGCAATCTGTCAACGATTTGAGCAAGCCTGTATTATTGGGCCATGGTCTACCGGAACGCAAATATAACATTAAAAAGAGACAAATATATCTATAGGATTTAGCCTACGAGAGAAAGAGATAGCACTGGTGTTATATAAAACTTAGAGACGTATATAGACATCTACAGATTTACATTTTGATCTTCTATGCTCTTGACATGCTCAGCTAATTTAAAGAACAAATTGTATGTGAATGTGGAAAAAGAGAAGAACGGCCGATCCGATCAATCCGGGGAAGTGCTCTGGACCGCTCGTTGTGGCGTTCTCTTGGGGAGGCCTATGTCCAGCAGTGGACGTTGAAAGGCTGATGGATGGATGGATGTATAGATTTAGCCTACATTACTATACTACTATCAGGTGTGGGCGTATGTTTGTTTTCTATTCGTGTAGTACATAAAAATGTAAATCAATTTTAAGTAGTGTTTATTTAGTGATTGATGACCCTACACTACACTGTCGGTTGCCCTGAACGAATGGGTATGGTTAGGTACATTTTTTCCCGCCTTAACAAAAAAAGGATAAGATAGGGACGTACCTGCCAGGGCCAAGCCCCTCGCTTCGACTGCCGGCCCTTGATGATGCGCAGCTGACCCTGCGTCCTCTCCCGCGGCTGGCGAGTGTGCCGCCGGAGTGGAACCCCACAATCTGAAGGTACAAAACATTATACTTTAATAAAATATCACTCTTTATAGGTACCTACGTAATTTATTTATTGTTTATTGTAGATAAACTACAGTCCACTCGATGGTAAGTGGTAACCGCCGCTCATGTAGGTTTTCGTCAATACCTTAGTGTTTTAAGAATACTGCCAAGTCGTTGCTTACAAAATGAAATGTTGCGGATGGGAAAGAATGGACGCCTATGTCCCGCTACAACCAAATCAAAGCGAGGTGCATCACTGTCGATCACACGGAAGATGGTGGTACCAAGCCTAAGACCCGAAAACAAGTGAGTACTCCCACTTAGTACCCAACAATACCTTCGTATCTCATCAGTCTAAATGGCAGTGATAGCCTGTTGGTATAATTGAAACCGCACACAAGACAGCAATGTATTTAACTCAATACTCGACACTTCAGAAGGCACCTACTTCTGATATATAAAGTCATATCTACACAGATCCTGCCCAGATCGCAGAGTGGTATAGATATCGATCCCCACACAGGACAACTCTTTGTGTGATCCACAAATGGTTGTTCTGAGTCTGGGTGTACTTTGTGTCCGTGAAATTTTATCTTTGTAACAAAAGACCGTTTGTTGTAAATAATTATGAGAAAATTTGGTTGCACGAGCGATCTTCTCGATGGCTTGTGGTCAACCAGCATTATGGCGAAGTAAGGCAAAAAATCCTCCTGTTTAAGGCAACACTTGTGTTTAACAGGAAAACAGTAACAATCTGATAGGACAATGAGTAGCAGCGCTGGTAAGTCGTTCAACATTAAAAACCAAAACATTCAGGCCAATTCCCCTACTCATAATCAGCCTTCCTTTCTACCTCATCATATTTCCCCATATGCTGTTTCTAATCCATCCTATGCACTTCCCTGCCCAGTCCAAGAGAGTTGGTAACACGCATTGACAGCGTCTATAGGTTACGGTAACCGCTTACTATTTGGCATCTGTAGTAAAAAACTGCATTTAACAACATGTACCATCACCCTGTACCCGATAGTCGGACAGTAATAAATTAAATCCTTGCTAATTTCAGCATTGATGAGCCGTTTTAATTCTAGAAAGAAAGAATGAAAGAATTTATTTCTACATTCATAAAAAGCTGTGAGCACTAAACACAATTAACAACATAAAAAACATAGCATCACGCCTGTATTCCCCGAAGGGGTAGGCAGAGGTGTATTACACACCCACGACTCGCCAGCTATGTTTAAGTCCCACGTAATAGGGGGCGAGCCTATTGACGTCTACCGGGCACATTTCCAAACTCGGGGCTGCTACTGAGAATTTTTTTTTAGGAAAAAGCTAAATAACGTTGTCTGACCCGGGGATCGAACCCGAGACCTCATGTTTAGCAGTCGCATACACTACCGCTACACCACCGAGGCAGTAAACACAATTAACGTTTTAAACTAAATAATTAATGTAGAAAGAGAACGAATTGCTCAGCTAATGTTGCATGTGATTATAGCAACGCTGATTTTCAGCAATATCCTATCGACGTTCGACGTGTATTTATAAGATAACAATGGTACTTGAGTCATAAAGTGTACAACATAAAAAAAAACAAAATAATTACTACAAAATAAAAAACTGTAGAATGATAAAAGTATACAGGTAACAAGATGCATTGAGGTAGTCTATTAAATAAAATTATCTAATACAAATAAAATAAAATGAAGTGTAAATATGTAGTATGAATAGATAGATTAGAATAATAATATTATTATTTTTTTATAAGTACAACTTTCTCGGAATATTAGCACTTCTAATGTAATAAAACTTAATATATTGGGATAAAATGTATGGAAATACAACCGATAGGCTAAAACAAATATGAAGTGGAGATTGAGTGTCAACATTGGGTGACTGCGATAGCGATTGGATGGGAAGCAAATTGAAATCCCGCTCGCAGTTAAGGTCTCTTTCTCCACTTTAAATAATATTTTGTACTTTATAGTAGCTACTCAGTAGCTTTATAGTAGTTCAGCTGAACATGTGAAGTGTTAAAATACAGATCGCAATAATTTTAATGTTGTTTCGTCGTAGGCGAGTGAGACGCCGGCTCTGTGGAACCGGCTCATAGTATAAAAAAGTCACATAATTATGTATGATTCTAATTAATGAATTACACGATAAGTATAATGAACGTGTTACCCACGCGATTTTTCACGCCTCATTAGTTGCAGATGTCTTACTTATAACGAGAAGCGGTAGTGATATGTTATTATTTTTTAATTTACAAACGAGGTCTGCTATCCGATATGACATTTGGCAAACGGTTCTTATTACAAGTTCTGCAATAGATACTAACTTTACGCTAATCCTAATTAAAGAATACAGTGATAGTCTAGCGGTAAAACCAAGGACTGCAAAGACACTAGTACCGAGTTTGGTCCCGAGTTCAAGATTCAGACCTCGTACGGCACACACCTCTGACATTTCGAGAAATTTCTAAATGATGTGTGTATATGTTTACAATTTATAATTGCTCGGTGAAGGAAAACATCGTGAGGAACCTACATAAGTGAGATTTTCTGGATGGCTTGTGAAGTCTGCCAACCAGCATTGGGCCAGCGTGATGGTCTAGGCTTAATCCCTCTCACCATGAGAGGAAACTCGTGCCCAATGGTGTGACAGAAAAAGGGTTGGAAACTAATCATCAATTTATCTCCTCTTTCTAACGATACCTACGTCTATAGGTCTATTTTGAGATACGATAAGCGATTACTATTAACACCAGGTCGTTACACCTTCTTTGTAAGAGAATATACATGTCCAACCACCCAAATGGGTTGATGACATAATCATCAATATGTCAAGTCTAAATATTGAATGATGTGAGGGTTCGTCATAAACAAACAACTTGTATGAAAGTGAAATTGTCATACGTACTAGTTATATTGTTGGCTGTTGAAACAGTTTTGCATATTTTGTGTGGGCGGTAAGCATATTGAGTGCAACGCACACTTATCGATGGAGATTTTACTTTTTTTTTATACTACGCGAACAAGGTAATGGTAAGAAGTTACCATAGGCTATGGACTCCCCTCGACGGCCACAGCGTCCTCTTCGTGGACCGGGAAGGGGACGTTGTAAGGAGGGTCAGGTCGTGCGGCGTCCCGCAGAGTTCGGTTCTTGGGCCGCTCCTGTGGGACATCGGCTACGACTGGGTCCTCCGTGGCCTGCTCCCCCCCGGGCTGCATTTATTTGGCGTAATTTGCTACGCAGACGATACGCTCGTCACAGCCCGGGGCTAGAACCTCGAGGAGGCGGCAACGCTGGCCACCTCAGGTACCGCGGAGGTGGTCAGGCGGATCGAGGCGCTGGGGCTTAGGGTGCCCCTTGAAAAGTCGGAGGCCCTACTCTTCCATGGGCACCGACGGGGCCCGCCCGCCAGCGTCTCGATAACGGTCAACGGTGTGGGCTTCCCAATCCAGGCCCACATTAAATATCTGGGCCTGCTATTGGATGAACGGTGGCACTTTGATGAGCACTTCCACCGTCTTGCGCCAAGGCTCGTCAACACGGCGTCCGCCCTCGGGCGACTGATGCCAAATTTGGGCGGACCGAGTCTTGCGTGTCGATGACTCTACGCGGGGGTAGTACGGTCGATGGCACTGTACGGCGCGCCTGTGTGGGCGGAGTCCCTGGCCGCTCGCAATAGGGCCCTTCTGTGGCGTCCACAGAGGGTCGTAGCGGTCAGGGCAATACGCGGGTACTGCACGGTCTCGACCGATGCAGCCTGCGCGTTGGCTGGAACCCCTCCGTGGGATCTTGAGGCGGAGGTGCTCGCCGACGTCTATCGGCGGGCGTCGACGGCGCGGGCGGGGGACAGCCGCCGCTTGCCGAGCGCATTGTCATCGTGGCGGGAAGATGCCCGCCGCGCCACCGTCCTAAAGTGGAAGTCTCGGCTGGAGACGCCCCGGGCTGGTCTCTGGATCGTGGGGGTGCTCCAGCCGATCTTGGAAGAATGGGCAGGGCGTTAGCACAGGGTCCTCACCTTCCGGTTGGTGCAGGTTTTGTCGGGGCATGGTTGCTTCGGCAAATACCTGCACATGATCGCTAGGAGGGAGACGACCCCAGGCTGTCAGCACTGCGGCTGTGACAAGGACTCGGCGCAGCACACGCTCGAGTCGTGCCCGGCCTGGGATGTGCAGCGCCGGGAACTCGTTGCAGTCATAGGCGTGGACCTGTCGCTGCCGGCCGTTGCGCGAGCGATGGTTGGCAGTGACAGGGCCTGGACCGTTGTCGCTGCCTTCTGCGAGGCTGTCATCTCGCGGAAGGAGGCGGCGGAGAGGGCCCGTGAGGAATCCTCCTTCGCGGACCCGATTCGCCGCCGGCGCGCGTGGCGGCGTGTGCGCGCTTACCTGCGCCTGATGCCGCCCTAGCCGAGGCTGCGGACGGTGGGGTCGGGGAGTACCCTGCCATCCGCGGAAGTCTACCGCAAAGGTGTGACGCCCAAGCGCGCGAGGCGTCGCTCAAGAGAGGGTGCCCGAAGGGGCTGCCGCCTGCGGATCGCGGTCGAACGACGCGGTACCCGTGATCCGCCGTAGCAAGGGCGGGTGGAGGCGCACGGTGAGTTTTTAGGGTTACTTTTTACTAGATTCAAAAAGGAAGAGATTATACAATTTCTTCAATATTTTGAAGTATATTCAGATATACATACTTAATTTCTTAATTTATTTTAAGAGATCTCAGATGTAGCCCCATATGTTTTGTGATGGACTCTACATTTTCATCTATTTTAAAAAAGCAAATATCGATGCAATAAGGGTACGTATTCTATTATTATAGTTGAATTACAAAAGCACACTATTTAAGCATATCTCTATAATGTAGCGAATATACTAAAAAACGATAACAGTGTCATCAAAAGTCTACCACGCCTAGACCAATAAATAATAAATTATTTTTGGTCTATAAATTTTGTTGGTATTATATCTATTGGTATTATAAATTATATTGTTACATTGATGAATGTTATTAATCAGACTTGTACAATGCCAGTGAGCAGGTTATTTTCATAAATTATCAAAACAATTGTAGCTTGATGTTTTCCTTCACGGGTCAGGGATCATACGTGAAAAAAAAACGCCCAAATTCCAAAATATCAGAAGTACATGGCTTGCGGAGTGTTTTGGTGCGTAGCTTGCGAATTAAATAAGTACTTCATTCAATTAATTAACATTAATTCGTAGTTATCGTCTGTGTGCGGTGAGCCTTTTCAATAAGTAATATGCCACAATTTGCTGTATCTATAACATAAGTATTCCTAAAATGTGATTTTACTTTTACGTAAGCATTACTTGCTAATATTGATCAACACTATCATCACGTACATGGGGCCGCCAAGCCATCGCGCACCTGCCTGCTGGTAAACTCTTTAACACGAGCAGAGCAGTGCCACGGGCTTACTGTGGCAATCTGTGTGGGTGACCTCTTGGGAGGTGATTAAGAAAATATCAGTGGTACTTATAAGTCCTTCATAGCACGTATAGCCCACCTGTTGGCAAGCGTTTACAGTAGCCTATAAATTTGTTGGCAACACCAGAGACATCACTCGCGCATTCCAAAAGGATAGAAGATTAGAATAATGGAGGGGAAATGAAGAGGTGGAATGTAAGGACATTAATGAGGGAATGAGGAGAGCTTTAGGCCGCTGGTGCTCGCACTGACCGTACTAAGCACAACAGTAAGAGTAAGTACCTAGCATTGTTGTGAGAGGGTGCTAATATTGAGTCGACCCCTTATGAAAAAGAATGAATGATTATGATGAATGATGTGTTTTGATTGACGTATGGAGTTTGTCAACCCATATAAGGTCTGTTTGGAGGTCTACAACTTAGATCCTTCTGGACCTCAGAAGAGACCCTTTTTTTTGTTTAGGCGGGAAAAAATGTACCTAACCGCACACCCCGTCGTTTGGGGCAACGAATAGGGTAGTGTAGGGCCCTCACACACTCAAAAACCCGCCGTGTACCGTTTCTCCGCCTTTTTTTGCGGGTCTCTGGAACTATGTTACATCCCTTCGGTGGTAAGAAGAGAAGCGCCCCGAATGATAATGACACCAATGAATTATGTAATAAAATTTTTGCCTACTTAGCCATAAGGATACTGTCAATCCTCATGAACTTCACACAAGCGTGATGATACACTTTCTCTAAAGCTAATTCAACATGTAGTTGTGTAAGCTATTATGTTAATTGCATTAATTTGTTACTTTACACTAGTTATGTAAGTAGTTTAGGTAACAACTCACTCGGGAAAACTTCTCATGTTAATACTTTGAATAGGGTAAATTATAATATTAATAGGGTAAATTATATGGCTGCATCATTATTTGGTATGATACTTAATATTAATAATTAAGCTTATCTGGAATAAAGACTTCCGACAGATGGCGCTGGCGCCACCCAAACAATAAAAAGGAATTTGTTCTCAAAATTTGCAGTTCCGAGCAATTGCTACGATAACTAAATTGGAAAAGCATATGGTATGGTTTTCCAGAAGATCCAGGTTCAAATCCTTTTCCTGTGTTTCATCCTCGTGCCTCGGAAAGCACGTAAAGCCACCTGATCTCTCTCCGGTCGTATGAGAATGCCGTACCATGGGATTATGAAAGTGAGGGAACAGAGAGTGCGCGTATGTTAGCGCACACAGTCGTGCACTATAATATCTCGTGCATACATGACTAGTGTCTGTTCACACTAGCCGCTATGATCATAATTAAGGTCTGAAGATCATCAGCATCACTATTAGTTGTCCGTATGGTGATAGACTGAAGAGACGGCATAGTAGCCGCGCGTTATAGGTTCGATTGCCTCACAGGAATTATTTGCCTTTATGGCATTATTTTTTTTATTGCGTATGGTGGCAGACGAGCTACGGCCAATCTGATGGTAAATGGTAACCGTCGCTCATGGACTCAACTATACCGAGAGATATTGTCAAGCCACTGCTCACCATATCATTTTACAGACAAAAACGCACCAATCTGCTTCATGGCCGGTCACACGGGAGACGGTGGTACCGACCCGCTCGGACCCGATAGCAAGTGAGTACTCCCACTTGGTAACCAGCCCTACCACCAGTAATGCAATGGGTGATAATTGCTTACTTCCCTTAGTCGCCTTATACGATACCCGCGGGAAAGAAAGGGGTGGTGACACTTGTATTCTTAATCCATCACCACACAGACATATTCAAATGTATGCGCTTGTTCAATTATATTTTTAGTCGGTCACCCCATAGGTGTTAGTTCTTTAATCACTTACCACGTCAGTCTTTTGGCTGTGACTAAGCATCTGTTAGTATAAATAGCACAGAAAATCCGTTATCTAACGAACTCAACTGTCAATTTAAGATAATCAGTGCTTTGTTATCAGCGCCATCTATATTTCGGCTTCCGTTTGTATCCGTCTGACAGATGACCCGGTTTATTAACTCTGATATGTTGATAATAATGATAGAATCATAATTTTAATATAACAAGCTATTATTAACATTTATGTTGTATGTATTTGTTACGCTTTAACGTAAAAACTACTTAACCGATAATCATCAAACTTTGTACACATATTCTTGAAGGTATTAGAAGTAACATAGGATACATTTTATTAAAAAAAAATTTTTTTACAAAAGATAAAAAAATTGTTTGTCAAAAAATCTCAAAATCTAGCTACTTTAACGCTATCTAGCATTCCAGTAATGAAGTTCCAATCCTGAGTACTGTAATACCGTTGCACTGCATTACTGACGGTCACGTCAAAATTTTCCCTTTGTATTCAAGACTTCAAGGGTTGCTTTATTTATTTTTATGAAATTCCTCGCGGACGAAGTCGCGGGTAACAGCTAGTAATATTATAAATGCGAATGTGAGTTTGATTGTTTATTTGTTACTCTCTCAAATCAGTACTAATAAACAACTCAACATGAAACTGTATATGTGTGTGGAGACCAGAAAAATACATAAGCTACTCTCTTCATATCGGCAAAATGAATGGTTTGTATGGAATAAAGGGCTTTTACGATTCATAGCAGGCGATATTTTACAACTGAATACCACTGATTGATGAATTTTGTTCACCTACGTGGTTGTTACAGGACACTCAAGGAAACTTATTCGTTTAAAGGGACCCTTCAAAGAACCTAATAAACAAAATATATTAATTAGGAATAAAACTATAATAAATTTCACCCACAGATCATATTGTAACACAAAGAGCTAACTCTTTATAGCTACCTAAATAACGTTAACAAAACCTTAATTGCAAAATTAGGAGTAATGATTTATGTGAGTTTTTACAAATCTTTTATTTATTCCTGCATCCATTGTGTGTACTCTATTAATTATGCCAAATAGTCTCCAGCCATATGTTCTTTAAAATATGCCAAAACCATTATCGCAACAAAACCATATTATATTGACACAAAGCTTTCAAACCACTCGACCTTTGTTCACAACAATAACATAACTATGACAGATTATTCCTTTACTGTCAAAATACAATCACCTGTTTAGCCGAAACATAAAAGAATTATAAAAGAATGGAGGTGAAATCTACAAAAAAGTGAAATGGGCTCCACAAAAAAAAGAGTCCAATGTTTTTGTAAAAGTAATTACTAGGATTACTTCAATGTCGTAACTCGTTAGTTACGTGACGAGCGGAAATATTGATCGAATCTGATGTTCTTGGTGTTATACTCGTATTGAGAGCTTTTGATTAAAAATCGATAAGCCTAGTTGGTTGTTTAATAATCAACTTCTAATCGAATTTGTTCTCAGAGAATCTGAAATTCAGGATTGATTGCTTTTTATGAACTTCAACATGATTTGGTTGCAAGTTAATACATGAACTCTAACCTGTTTTCTCCGATAGAAATTCTATGTTTACCTAGACAATTTTGACTTTGTCTTATAAGTATTTAATCAGAAGTTATTACTTGTTATAGTGACGAAAAACAAATAGAGTTGTCATTAACTCCAACGTGGATTTGCAAGTGTGCAGTGACGTCTGATTTCCTTAATCCTGAAAGCTGACACGTGTGAAATTATGGGCAACATGGATCCTAATATGCAGAGCATAAAGGAAGAATGCGGAGAGCCCCCAACGTGCACTAAAATTAAATCTGCGCTCGACTGCGCTCAAATGCAACTTACAAAAAAGGAAAAAGGCGAAAAGCGATTAGGTGTTACTTAAATTTTAAGAATTGTTGATAAAAATGGGCATACAGTCTTGATTCTTTAGCATATCGTACTCTCTAAATTACTTGTTGCGATACATCTACCATATCATCGGATCCAAGTCCCATTGCGTGGCTTTTTAGTAAGTACACAAATCATCATGACGAGCAACAATTCAAATGGTTAATCAAATCAATTTTCAGTTTGTCTGAGCAATGACTTCACGTCATCAGTCACCAATTACTTGTATTACGAAACGTCAATGGAAATAACAATCATTCAATCTATGACAATCACGATGAAAGTTTTATTTAATAACATAAGCTTTATTACTGTTCCGTTTCGAGTTGGCTCCTGCTCGTGGGAAAAAGAATACCATTAGCGCTGTATTGATTTTTTAAGGACATTTTTTTGTTTCTTAAGGCTGGAAAGGGTTTACCTAACCGCACACCCCGTGGTTCGGAGTAACGAACAGGGTAGTGTATGGCCCACACCCACAAAATAAACCCACTGCGCCGTATGCCGCGGTGTCTCTCCGCCTGTATTGGCGGACCACTGCAACTGTGTGACAGTAGGTACTTCAGTGGTAAAGACAACATTCTGCTCTAATTAATAAACCTTGTTAGCGGAGGACTTTACAAACATATGATTTCACGGATAGAAAATGCACCTAGACTCAGAACAACCATAATATTGATCACTCAAAGAGTTGTCCTGTATGGGAATCGAACCCAAAACACTCGGACGGGAGGCCGGTATCTTAACCACTCCGTCATCCTTCCTTATCCTCTCCTTGTTATCCCACCTCTCCACTTCCTACCCCTTTCTTTAGAGTAGGCGACACGCGAGGGATACCTCTGGTGTTGCTAGCGTCTATACCATGGGTCGGCAACATTTTGGCTGCCAGGGGCCACACACAGGCTTTATAAAGAAAAGCGGGCTGCATTTGTCGTATTATTTAAAATTTAAAGATATTTTATTGTAATTTTATTAAGAGAAATGACGAAAAATAAAAAACTTAAAAGAAATTTTAAAAAATTTGCAAATTTAACTTTATGCTCGGTATTATAATGGCGTTTCACGTTATACTATTTTTGTATAGCAAGGGTTTTTTGCCATATTAAACGGTTTCCCATTACAATTAAGTATCATAATTATTTACGCTATAATTACTTATTATTATTTATTTAGGTATATAAATTCAAATGATATAAAATACAATCCCGGGACGCAAGAAGTTAGCTCGCGGGCCGCGGGTTGACGACCGCTGGACTCTATACGCTCTATATGCGAAATTTTCATGATAATTGGTTCAGTAGTTAGGATGTGAAAGTGTAACAAAGTAACTTACTTTCACATTTATAATATTAAGTAGTAAGAATGTAGGGACTTTTTTAATATTTTTTTATATGTTTATTATTTTTGTCTAATATTCGCGTAAATACCAGAAAGTGTTTAGATAGAGTTTCAGTCCATCGTACCAACTGAGAAAACTTAGTCACTGGTTACCCAACATAGTTAAGATTAGACAATGAATTTAGTGGCTCGAAGTCATTTCGCGGTTACATTTTTTTCTTTACAATAATTGCAACGAAATTTCGCGTAAGAAAGATTATATTAGGTGTTTCGCGTAATTTAGTTACGTAGTACGTGATTTACTTGTGTCCGGTTCAGTTTAATTGCTTTGTTGCGGTTAGTTCGTCTGTTTTTTGTGTTCAAATCTGAATTGAGTTATCAACAGCTTTCTTCTGGTGTTGTAATCACAAAACATGGAAAAGTAGGGACAATCATTCGCAATTGTCAACTTACATAGTTTTAGTTATGTATATGTTCGTTACGGCACTGAACATAGAATGCAAAGTCCGTTTTCTCCCCTAGCTAAGGCTGCGGATGGATGGACCAGGGAACAGTGCGACGCTCTGATGTGCGGGAGCTCGAGGGTATCCGAAAGGGGAGCTCCCGGCGGACCACTGAGGTAATGTCACACAGTTCCAGTGGTCCGCCAATACAGGCGGAAAGATGGCACACAGCGGGTTTATTTATTGGTTTAGGGCCCCACATAACCCTGTTCATTGTGCTGACGGGGTTCCGCACATTTTTTCCCTTGATTTTAAGTTCCTTAATAGAGGGCGAGCCTATTGCCGTCTACCTGGCACATTTCCAGACTTTTGGCTGCTACTAAGAATCTTTCTTGTTACTAAAAAGCTTAATCCCGTGAGACCTTATGTTCAGCAGTCACTCACACAACCACTGCACCACAATGGGAGTTTCAGATTTCAACTACCCTTGAATCAACTGGTATTGCTTGCTCCATAATCAACGGTGACCATGTCTGTAACTCCTATGCTAATGTTAGCAAGGCTCGAACGTTGTATGTGGGTAGATATGCTCGTACTGCAGTACTATAAAATCAGATGCGAGACGCTCTAAGTTTTAATAAAACTACAACGCCTTTTGTGTGCTTTTCCTTTGCAATTAGTTACATACTTTTTGATAGTCACACAGGCCAATATCGAATCGTGTTGACATTCGCACGTGATCGGAAAACCTCGTTGTGCACGCTTTCCATCTCGTTTCCTCTCGGCTTTTACTTTCTGTGGAGGAAATAGATACTGTCTGTATTACATTACGTAGGGTTATTAGCCTGGAGTATCATATTATGGAGGCGATGACCGAGGAAGTTCCTGAGTCGTGTAATAGGTATGTACTGATTAGCCCCATCAATTATTGTGCTCAGTAGTGGCGAACCAATAGGACACGTACGACAATGCCCAATGGTTGGACCGTGAGTATTTGTGTTGACAAAAGTAGTGTTTTTAAGAATTCTGTGATTTTATGATCGAATAAGAGCTAAGCTTAAGATTGTATATCGCTATTGTTTCAACATGATAAGTTGTCAGAATACAACACAGCGCTGATTTTTAGTGCGACCCTATGTACTATTATTTTTTATTGTTTATCAAACAATCTTACTAAAATTTATTTTTCGTGGTGATACACACAGGACACGGTGGTACCGAGCCGTCTGGGTCCGATAGCAAGTGAGTACTCTCACTTGGCACCTAGCTCTACCACCAGTTTAGTGTGGGGCCTTCACTCACAAAAGAAACCCACCGTGTGCCGTCTCTCTGCCTTTATTGGCGGGCCACTAAAACTATGTTACATTTCTTCGGTGGTCCGCCGGCGGCTTACCCTTTCCGGTACCCTCTACTGAGCGACGCATCCACACACGGAGCGTCACGCCTTCGCGGGAGGCCTTGCTGGTGGCGGACGTTCCCCGGTCCATCCAGCCGCAGCCTTAGCAAGGGCGACATGAGACGCAAGTACCTGCGCCTGCGCCGGCCCGGTCACTGGCCGCGCAGGGGAAGGATTTGGGTCAGCGGAAGAATCCTCCTGCCTGGCCCTCTCCGCTGCTTGCTTCCGCGAGATAACCTCCTCGCAGAAGGCAGCGACCGCGGCCCAATTCCTGTCGCTGCCAAGCATCGCTCTGACGACGCTCGGCAGCGAGAGGTCCTATTTCCGCGACGAGTTTACGGCGCTGCTCGGCCCAAGCTGGGCACGACTTGAGTGTGTGCTGCGCCGTGTCCTCGTCACAGCCACAGTGGTGACAGCCCGGAGTTTATCGGGATAGCCTAGATAGTAGAGCAATGTACTCTTACACAGAGCTGTCCGATAGCTTTATGATGGACTAATAATACATAGTCTATAATATAGACTATTTATTTATTTATTTATGTACACACAGAGATCTCAACCGCAATATAAGAACGGATAAATATAGTAATAGTACAAAGGTACTGCTTATTTCTAATAGAAATCCCTTCCAGCAGACCAGCGAGAGGATAGCGTAAATATGATTGTGTGTAGGATAGATATACATACATATATTATACTAATACATACAGTATATATACATACATACATATATATAATGTATAACTACATAAGTATCTGAATGATACGTAACTATACAATAAAATATACTTAAATATATAGTAATGATGAAAGATTTAAGTATAGATTATGGAACAGTTGACAGATAATGTTGACGAACCTTATATTTGAATGAAGAGGAAGTGGTAGATTCTCTAACGCTGGATTGGAGTTCATCCCACAGTTTAACCGTATGCACCGAAAAATAATAACAATAAAAATCACTTTTGTGTGTAGGGAATTTCAGCATAGTGCGAAGATTAGTCCTGCAGGTCGCATCATTAGACCGGCCAAAGGAAAACCGCTCACGTAGATAAGAAGTAGCATCAGGATTGTGTAAGATATTAAATAAAACACATAGCAAACGAGTGTTCCTGCGAAGGCGGATTGGGAGCCACTTGAGTTCCTTGCGAAGGTGGGAGACATGATCGTACTTTTTAAGATTAAACACAAAGCGTATACAGCAGGTTTTGCAGCCTCTCAAGCTTATCTATGAGCTCCTCGGTGGCATCCAAATAGCAGGCATCTGCGTAGTCAATAATGGCTTGAGTAAGTGTTTGAGCAAGAGTAATTTTTGTTTTCAAGGGTAGGAAATACTGAAGGCTTTTCAATGAATGAAAGGTATAATATACTTTTTTACTGACCTCATTAACTTGTCGATTCCATGACAAAGTGGTGTCAATAACAATTCCTAATTTTTTAACAAAATCCGACAATGGAATCAAAGTCCCAGACAGAGTAATAGGCATCAGTGAAGAAACTTACAACCTACTATGAAAATGTCGGCTGCCTATTATTATGGCCTGGGATTTGTTAGGATTAAAGAGTAGACCGTAGTTTTTAGCCCACGTATCCATACGACTTAAATCACTATTAATTGCAGTGAGGGCTGATAGTGCGTCAGATTCTGTGAAGTGTGAATACTATTGCAGATCATCCGCATAGAGATGACAATTTGAAGATATGAGCTTTGTAACAGAATTTATGAAAATAGAGAATAAGAGAGGAGAGAGAACCCCTCCTTGAGGTAGACCCACAATAAGGTTACTCCATTCAGAGAAAGTATCATCAAGACGCACGCACTGCGAACGCCCTCGGCGATAGGATTCGAACCAGGTGATACTAGCAGGAGAAATGTTTAGAGATTTGAGTACGCCAAGCAGTATATCAAAATCAACTGAGTTAAAAGCACTACTGAAGTCAAGTAGTACGAGTATGGTCAATAATTTATTCTCCATAGCCCAGCGGATATCGTCGGTAACTTTGAGAAGTGCTGTTACGGTACTGTGGCTAGGACGTAAACCAGACTGAAACGTTTTAGATATTTTTAGCTGAATTCAGCTGAATTGGTAAAGCATCTGGACGGTATCCAGAAGATGCAGGTTCAAATCCTGCTCCTGACTGTTATTTTCGATTTCACATTTTTCACTTTGTGTTTAACAGACTGAAACGTACTAAGTAGGTTGTGATTATTTATATGTGAAAGTTGTCGGTGAACAATGTGCTCAAGAACTTTTGACAGAAAAGGCAGTATAGAGATTGGTCGAAAGTAAGAAGGTGTAGTAGGATTTGAAACTTTAGGAAGAGGTATAATATGGGCACGTTTCCAGAAATTAGGGAAAGAACTATAGGAGAGGGAAGAATTTAATATAAATGAAAGAACAGGAAGTACTATTGATAGAATAGGATTAATCATACTGGAACCTAAATTGTCGTAACCAACAGCTGAAGAAGTGATAGATGATATAGATCTAAGGACATCAGTCTCTGAGACTAGACTTAGGGTGAAGGGTGGGACTTGTGGTGTTGGTAATCTTGAGATTGACAATAAGGTCCCGGCCTTGACGATACCATCCAGAGACAGAGGAGCATCAGAAAAATGATTTTTATTGCGTTTAAATCAATATCCCTAACACAAGCAGGAAATTTTCCAATGCCCACAGTTTTTAGAAATCTCCAAACATCAGACGAGCTACGATTCTCGAGCGCTGCCTGGAAATATTGCCTTTTAGCATCACGACACATTCTATTACAGCGATTACGCAGGTTTTTATATAAGTGATGCTTATATTCCGTAGGATTTCTCTTATAATTACGTTTAGCTTTGTCTCTGAGAGCCATACAGTTTTTAATATTATCACTTAGCCAAGGAGCTGGGTTATGCTTGATTTTGATACGCCGAATTGGAGCATGCTTATTAAATAAGTTTGTGACATTTGCATTAAAGTGATCAATCATAACGTTGATGTCTGTACACTCATACACACACGTCCAATCAACAGCACTCACATCACGTTGCAATGCATTTAGATCCAAACCCTTAAGATTTCGTAGAAGGTGAAATTCTGGTCTACGTTTAGGACGAATACGATAAGAGGCGTAGAGAAGGTCGTGTTACGAGAAAGGAGCAGACAGTTGGCCGAAAGTATTGATTTTACCACGAGAAGAGACAATCATAAGATCCAACAAAGATGGGGTAGAGTTAGGAGAATGATGGGTAGGAGATAGAGGTAAAGTTTGAAGGTTGTGAGATAGATAGAAGATAGTAATGAAGTTAACTTATGTGATCTTATGTTATTTTTTATTAAACATAATCACTATATGGTCATAGGTTGGACAAACTTCGTGCAAGATATTATCCAAAGAATTAAAATAATCAATATGGAGATTTGAGCTGTAGAATACTCCTAGCATAATTTTACTGTGAAGCAGTGTAATTTCAAGGAACAGGTGTTCTGCCGACTGGGAGTATTGTGATAAAGATTCACTGATAATTTTATAAGGAATCCATCCATCCATCCGTCAGCCTTTCAACGTCCACTGCTGGACATAGGCCTCCCCAAGAGAACGCCACGACAAGCAGTACCGTCATGGGGGATAATGCCGTAATCGCCACGCTTGGCAGGCGGGTTGGCGATTGCAGTGGATGTTGTTAATACTCGAGGGAGTGCTGCTGCCCACTCCTCCGGTATTCCCTCAGTCGGCTCTTACGACTCCCATGGGTAGAGAGGGGTGGGACAATTCTAAAGCCGGCCCCACACGGCATATTTTATGTCATTATAAGGAATATCAGCACGTAAGTAGATGGCCACTCCACCACCTCCTTAACCCGTTCTGTCGTTTCGAACTAGGACGAAACCAGGCAGTGAATAGTGAGTAGATGAAAGAGAAGGTTTGAGAAAAGATTCAGAAATTAATATGGCATTGAGATTAGCACTGCTGAATGTAGCCAGAAGGTCGGAATAGTGACCAGGAACTCTGCGCATTAATGTGGACCAAGTTAAATTCTTAGGAAATAATGACATGATTAAGTGAATTTGGTCATGCAAGGTTAAACCATCTGCAGAATCCCCACCAGCACTTATGAAACTATCAGACAAGGATTCCTCCTCAAGTAAAGAAGCTATCGTTGAAATCAATGTGATCATCCATAATATCTATTATATTGAGATTATTAAAAATATTTCAATAAAAATAGGCAATTAACATAAATATTGAACTAAGAATAATAACGTATAGGCTATTAATACATACATATATACCACCAACTCGCAAGTTTAGAAGGAAGATTTTACAAACAATTTTATAGTAGTTGAGCTGTAAAAGTGGATGATACGAAAGAAAAGAAAAAAAAATGTAACTAAGTGAGACACAAAGAAAAATAGAAGCAATTCATTAAAAAAAACCTATAGTCGGAATTTTAATTCGATTCCAGATTTGACAATTTCAGTGTTGCAACGTTATGACAAGTACTAAATAGTGACGTTGCGAAATTATTCGATACGGAAATGGAATATTTCCGGATCGATTTCTCTCGTTTTTAGTAGTATATCTAAACAACTACTACTTTTATAGAAACTAAGTATATCAGGAAATTAATATGACAAGTACTAAATAGTGAAGTTGCGAAATTATTCGATACGAAAATGGAATATTTCCGGATCGATTCCTCTCGTTTATAGTAGTATATCTAAACAACTACTACTTTAATAGAAACTAAGTATATCAGGAAATTAAATATTTCTGAACGGATAATTTAGTTCCATCCATCCATCAGCCTTTTAAAGTCCACTGCTGGACATAGGCCTCCCCGAGAATAGGGGATAGTGCCGTAATCGCCACGCTTGGCAGGCGGGTTGGCGATCGCATTGGATGTTGTTAATACTCGAAGGAGTGCCAACTCCCACGGTATATCTTACGACTCCCATGGGTAGAGAGGGGTGGGACAATTCTAAAGCCGGCCCCACACGGCCAAATGCCGAGCTATGTACGTCAGTAGAATACTGTATAATTTTTAAATTTTTATATTTTTTTTAGTAATTAGATTATGCACTGTGCAGAAGATTGTGCCATAGACAAAGTATTTATTGTGTCCGCTAAGGACATTCAGAACATAATATTTTAAGCAGCCTTTTTCTATGTCCATGTGGTTGTTGCTATTCAAATATATATAGTCGGAATTATAAATCGATTCCACATTTAACATTAGCTACTGTCATTTTGTAAAATAATGATACCACATATTAATAGTGTAGTGATGAACACAAAAATCGATAAACAATCGCGATTTATGTTTATGTAATCATAATATTGGTGTGCCAATTAAAGACTAAATTATTGATTTTTATTTAAATAAATACATAATTATTCATAATAATTATTTCATAATTAGTAACCGCTGCTTTATTTTATAAAAATATGGCATTGAGATTAGCACTGCTGAATGTAGCCAGAAGGTCGGAATAGTGACCAGGAACTCTGCGCATTAATGTGGACCAAGTTAAATTCTTAGGAAATAATGACATGATTAAGTGAATTTGGTCATGCAAGGTTAAACCATCTGCAGAATCCCCACCAGCACTTATGAAACTATCAGACAAGGATTCCTCCTCAAGTAAAGAAGCTATCGTTGAAATCAATGTGATCATCCATAATATCTATTATATTGAGATTATTAAAAATATTTCAATAAAAATAGGCAATTAACATAAATATTGAACTAAGAATAATAACGTATAGGCTATTAATACATACATATATACCACCAACTCGCAAGTTTAGAAGGAAGATTTTACAAACAATTTTATAGTAGTTGAGCTGTAAAAGTGGATGACACGAAAGAAAAGAAAAAAAAATGTAACTAAGTGAGACACAAAGAAAAATAGAAGCAATTCATTAAAAAAAACCTATAGTCGGAATTTTAATTCGATTCCAGATTTGACAATTTCAGTGTTGCAACGTTATGACAAGTACTAAATAGTGACGTTGCGAAATTATTCGATACGGAAATGGAATATTTCCGGATCGATTCCTCTCGTTTTTAGTAGTATATCTAAACAACTACTACTTTTATAGAAACTAAGTATATCAGGAAATTAATATGACAAGTACTAAATAGTGAAGTTGCGAAATTATTCGATACGAAAATGGAATATTTCCGGATCGATTCCTCTCGTTTATAGTAGTATATCTAAACAACTACTACTTTAATAGAAACTAAGTATATCAGGAAATTAAATATTTCTGAACGGATAATTTAGTTCCATCCATCCATCAGCCTTTTAAAGTCCACTGCTGGACATAGGCCTCCCCGAGAATAGGGGATAGTGCCGTAATCGCCACGCTTGGCAGGCGGGTTGGCGATCGCATTGGATGTTGTTAATACTCGAAGGAGTGCCAACTCCCACGGTATATCTTACGACTCCCATGGGTAGAGAGGGGTGGGACAATTCTAAAGCTGGCCCCACACGGCCAAATGCCGAGCTATGTACGTCAGTAGAATACTGTATAATTTTTAAATTTTTATATTTTTTTTAGTAATTAGATTATGCACTGTGCAGAAGATTGTGCCATAGACAAAGTATTTATTGTGTCCGCTAAGGACATTCAGAACATAATATTTTAAGCAGCCTTTTTCTATGTCCATGTGGTTGTTGCTATTCAAATATATATAGTCGGAATTATAAATCGATTCCACATTTAACATTAGCTACTGTCATTTTGTAAAATAATGATACCACATATTAATAGTGTAGTGATGAACACAAAAATCGATAAACAATCGCGATTTATGTTTATGTAATCATAATATTGGTGTGCCAATTAAAGACTAAATTATTGATTTTTATTTAAATAAATACATAATTATTCATAATAATTATTTAATAATTAGTAACCGCTGCTTTATTTTATAAAAAGTTAATATTTTTGTTTTTTATATTAAAAACAAAACTTATAATAAAAGAGCCTAGATAGTTTTCTGTATTGGCAACCCGTGCGCGCTCGTGCAGCTATCGCCATTTTGTTTATCTTGTCATTCGGCTTCATTCTCCCAGTCTAACTGCACGAATATCTTGTTTCATTGTGAATCGATATTTTGTTATTTTGTTGGGTTTTTATTAAAGTTTTGTTACGTTGTGTTTGTTGTTACGTTTATAGTTTTTTGTGAACTTTGAGTGAATCTATTTGTTTTGGTTTTCCATCAAAATGGATCCTCAGCCAAGTACATCACAAAAAGACGTGGATGTTTTCTTGTCCCCAAGAAAAAAACGTCCACGAAAAGCTTTCACTGTTACTGAAAAATTAATGATCCGCAACAAAGTATGAATGTGTTATCGAAATTAGCAGTCAGGAGCAAGGGTCACGATGCCTGAATTGGCAAAGCATCTGGACGGTATCCAGGAGATGCAGGTTCGAATCCTGCTCGTGACTATTATTTTCGATTTTCACATTTTTCACTTTGTGTTTAAATTTTGCTGCTCCCCACAGACGAACTTTTTTGTTTGTCCATGGCTGCCCCTAAATGTGCCGCCCGGGTTGACCGCCCTCATAGATTGACGGGTTTACCTTTTCGAATAGCCATCCGATTGGATTACGATGTAAGTTGCTAAGCATGTCAAATGCTAAAAATATATATAAAAATATCTAAATAAAAAATTACCATTTTAGGTTTTCCTCTAATCCAGATGCGAGATCGAAATGGGTGGATGCTACGGGAAAACGCGGCAATCCACGAAATACCCAAAATATGCTTCACGATATTTTGTTGATGTTTCATTATACATAATAAGAAAATAGTAACGTTGGGAACAAAATCATTGCCAGTGAATATGTTCATGCAAGTATAGCTTTTAAAGTCTTTGTACTTCAACTTTGTAAGTAAATCTCAATTCTAGATTATGACTACCGCTGTAGTCATAATCTATAATTCAGAGAAACTAACTTGCTCTCTCTTGTGACACCTGTCTGGGATTTAAGGGTTTCAAAATAAAACCCAGGAGTAAAACAAAATTAAATAAGATATATTCACACCCCAAATGGTAGGTGGTAACACAAATTTATAAGGTCGTGGTATTCGTCCTATAGCTAACTTCACCACTTATAGTACTCTCTCTCCAGTGGGACTGGCCATGAAGCACATCGTTGCGTTTTGGTCGTAGCAGGAGATAGCCGTTTATTCTTTCATTATATATCGGTGAAGAAAAGATAATTTAATTGTATTATTGTGTACTATTATTTTATTAAATATAACTTATTATTATTTACCAGATGAGATATCAAACAGAACATTAATATATGGAGAAGCAATACGTATCTTGCATCAAGGCTCAAAGTCTTGGTGTTTCTCTACGTGATCGAATTCTTATTACGGACATGGAGGTAGAACGTGAATATCCGACATAGCCCGTCGAGTTTGCATGCTGAAGTGGCAATGGGCAGCCAAATCGCTCGACGAACTGACAACCGTTGGGGAAAAAGGTTCTCGAGTGGCGACCACGTATCGGACAGCGCAGCGTAACATCCCCTCCCACCAGATGGACCATATATATGGTCAAAGTGGCAGGGAGCCGTTGGATGCAGTCAGCACAAGCCCGCTAGTTCTGGTATTCTCTTTGGGGAGGCCAATGTCCAACAGCGGACGTTTAAAGACTGATGGTTGGATGAATAGAAGGGGTAGCAGATTTTATATAATCATTTTGATAAACGTTGCGATTTTCAATAAAATATTTATTACGAAGAGTTTCTTATTTACGACCTAGTTACAGACCTCATTCTAACTATCGTTTAATTTGCCCAAATATGGTTAAATATTTGTCAAACTGGCAACATTTAAAAAATACTGCTGTTTCAAGTGCGGCCACGCCGTGGCTCCGTCTAGTAGTTCTTAGTCTGAGTTTAAACTCAATATTTAAGTGATTTTGTAAACAAATAAAATTTAACTACCGAATCTATGATGAAATAAATATATTTAATTACTCTTTGAAATACGCAAATAGTGACATGGTAAAAAGGAAGGTAGTATATAGTGCAAACTTAGTGGAAGAAAGTTACAAGTTAAAAATTACCAGGCTACCGACTTATGTTACGAACCAATGTGATTATCACAGGTTTTACAGCTCGAAATAGTAACATTATAAATATAATTGTTTATCAAAGGATGTGGATAGCTCTTGATTAGACGCGACGACGTGACGGCTTATTGGTTTTGGCCAGAACCTTGGGAATCGCTGTATCGGGAGCAGAGCTTTCCTCGGCTGACCGGGATTTACGGCCTTCAATAGTAGACGAAAATTGCATTACCAGAGCGTCGTACTTAACCTTACTCTCTATCTTTTTACGGCATTGGTCCGGAGTGAGAATTACAATTTTACCATCAATAGTCCAGCAGTTCTTTATACCAAAATGTTTCCGTGCAGCAATGAAAACCCGATGCCGTGTCTTAGTGAGGAACTCTGACAGTGTGATGCCAGTACCCTTGAGAGTTGTTTTGTTCTCCCAAATCAATTGCCGATGTTCCATATTGTGAAATCTTACTAATATTGGCCGTGCCTCACCCTGCGCACCACCCAACCGATGACATACTTTGATGTGATGAGCACCAATATCTGGAATCTTCATTTGCGTTGTAATTACCTTAATAACAGACTGATGTAATTTTTAATTCGGCTTTTCTGGTACTCCATGAAACAACAGTACCTTTCTTCGCATAACGGCTTCATGTCTATCAAGTCCAAGGCTGAGAAGTTCAATCTGTGCTTTTATTTAAGAGAATGTTTGCCAGACAAAGGATTTGAAATTATTAAACTCACATGATAATGTGGCGAGGTCTGCTTGAGCTGGAGCAGATCCTGAAGCGTCCTTCTGTAGCTTGCCAACATATTCAGTCATTTTAGATTGAAAGAACTTTTCCAGTTCCTCTAAACTGTTTGCCAGCTTCAAATCCATGTTTGTTTAAGATATATTGTTGTTTACAAAATAAAATAACTTTGTTAAGAAGTAGTTATTCAATATACTGGATAATAATAAACAGCAAGTTTATGGTAACTTTTAGTGCATAATTAGTTTGATATTACTTAATTAAGATAATTTAATCAACAACAATATCACAGAGCAAAATTTTCGCGTGTATATCGTGCCCACACGAAAGACTCTACTAGACTATATTTATGAGGACGCTCACATTTTTTTTTAAACTAGTTTGACCGCCCGACTTTGTTTCCTTGAACTTCAGAATTGCATTAAGTAATATATACTCTACACCGCATTACCAATGTATTCATTTTTCCGGGGTAAATATAGCCTTTGTGTTTGTGTGGAATGCTAAAATGTATAATGATTGGTTCAGTAGTTGAGGCGTGAAAGCGTAACAAAAAAACAAATGAATTCTACAAATAAACTAGCGCAGTATCACATTTGTAGGTAATTTTGTAATACCAGCAGGCTTACCACGAACTCTTATTGCGATCCAGCTTAGGACCCAAACTGAACTGAATCGCAATTTCGTACCATGATGTGTCAAAGACGATCTTTTGTTTTTTGCCGAATCAGCACATAATCTAAATCGCAAACATGACATCTTTGTATTTAAAATTCATATCATGAACTTACTTGACAACCTAAACAAGATCGCTCAATTAGACATCATGGTAAGAAATACAACAACACACCTATTTTGAATTGCGTCGCAATTGAATCGCTGGCTAAGAGTTCATGGCAGGCCTGCAGTAGTCATAATTTTGTAAGCACAGACACCAAAGTCAATAGATAACATTTTGTAAGAAAAACGAACGAATTATATTATACAAAACGATGACGTAACTTTATTCCCATGGCGGGTATGCACCATGACAGCTGATGCACGTGTTACAAGCTATGATGCAACGAGAGAGGGCCTAAGTTAAAAGTGCTGAGCGGTATAACTTCCAACTTACCAAACAAAAGTTTTAAAAAACTTTTGGATAATCATTTAATTTTGAATAAATTTACAATTATTTATTGCGAAAATAAAAAATATAATGCAGGTGACGAAATCCACCATTCATTACTTGTGGAATTTTATATAATGCTTTACCAATGGGCTATTTCAGATTCCATCCATCCATCCAGATATACCAATAGTATTTAGTTTCTCATCCTTATTGTCGCAACCGAGCATGTTATATTACTAAAAATTAAGAACAATATAAAAATACAAGGTCTTTTGGTTTTTTTCATTGCTTTTTTTAGCATTTTATCTCTTTGTCCCCCTGGCGTACATCTCTGTTCAGACACTTCTCAACTCAAAATCGAAACGGCTTGGGCAACTTTATGCATCAATTTTAAATGCTCGTAAATGTGTACTTAAATATAGTTTTATTTTTGATACATTTTACAAAAATTAATAAAATAAGGTCAAGAAACTAAAACACTGATAATATTATATCTGGCTTAAAATAATTATGACACTAAAAATAATTTTAACATGATCGCCACCTCTTATACTGTGAACCAAACAAACTAAACTCAAGTCACGAATTATAGAGAAAATGAGTTCCATCGCGCACAATCTACGTGTCATACATATTATGATCGGTTTAAACCCTTCATTAGTTACGTACCGTGTTTACGTAACATAAGAAATGCATTGGTAAGCTCCAAGCCATGAATTCAATAAAAGATTACGACACCGCTTATTGTTGAAGTTTTTGACCAGTAAAACAATTCGTATTCATTATGACATTTGCTATGATAATAGCCTGAACCTGGGTTGGTTGGTGGCAAACAAAGACCCACCTAAAGTACAAATTATAATTTGTGAATAAGGAAAAAGAGTATTTTAGAACGATCGGGAATCGAACCTGCGTCCCTTCCTATCCGGGGAAGTGCTCTAAGTATTGTCATCGGTCCTTGGTAAGTGTGCAGTTTCAATTTAATCTCGACGTATTGAAGTGAGTAAAAATCACGTTCAAAGATTCTGTTACACAGATAGATATATACATGCAAAGCTAACAAAAGCTTAATAAAAGGGAAATAAAGCATTCCTGGTTTACTGCATTTAAACATTCATTAGCGTCGTCAGTAAATGGTACGCAAACGTATTGATTGAAAGATTTTTGTAAAGGTAACCGTTTGGTACCTATATGTGGGATGTACAAGCAAGTATACGAAGAGGAACGTTTGTATGTATCAGATTGACACCTTAGATATTTGAAGGGTAAATAATTCACTGATAAATGTAATGTAATGCTTATTATACTTAGTAAATTATTGTTAATTAAGACGAATGATCAGATGGAGATCTACCGGCAAAGCTACGCCCACATGGCACTATCGGCGAGATGGCCATTGTCAAATTGTATTTGTGTTTTTAGCCTGAGAATTCTTTGATATTTTTGTCTTTATGCCGGTTGACCATCGATATTGTTAAAATGTATATTACCTGGAAGATTAGCCATAAATATTCCCGTTTTTTTAAATTTTGAATATTTGGGATATAAATGTACAATGGTATTATTACATTTTGGTACAGCACACAGAGGCACATTACGAGCAAATTCAAATTTACCAAATTACAAGTTGTATGGAAATGACAGTTTTCAATGGCCATGTCGTATACCATAAAATGATGGTAGTAAACATCCCCATTGCGTACTCTCTTAATACAACACATGACTTTTAATAAAGGTCTAAAAATTGACAACCCATTTGAAGGACCTAAAGACAGTGGGCTCTTTGTGCTCCCAATATTGTAAAGTCCACGAGCGCAGGTTACCTACTACTTACAATTAGAGATACCCTAGTGGCAGAGAATTGCTTATCCCAGTAACGGTAATTACGCCTACCGTTGTGTTTCGTATGGTGACTAAGAGCACCGTAGGCCTAAACCCCCTCCCTATCCTCTACTTATTATCTTTTCTATCCCTTTCCTTGGAGATGGTGACGCGCGAGTGATACCTCTGTTGTTGCTAGCATCTACGGTTGCTACAGTTACGGTAACCGCTTACCATCAGGTAAGCAGTATGCCTGTTCGCCAGATGAGCCGTAGCTCTTTGACAAACAACAGCTAGCAATAAAAACGTCTTCACATGTAGTTGATATGAACAAATTTTATTCATAAAATCTACTCGAACAAAAGCTCGATTCATAGCCAGTTTTCTCATAAATCTCACAGCTGAAGAAGACATACAACCTCGTTGTTACTGTTTGGTAAACAAGTTATTAAAAGTAAATAAAACAATATGAATAGCAAGTGAACAGCATAATAACAAGCTGTTCTAAGAAATGACTACCGGGAGCGTTGTGTCATCGGGCAGGCATCGAACCCGCGACCTCTAGTGAAAGTTGGGAAACTAAGATCTAGTATTACTTGAGGACAGATTACGCTTGGATTGCGTTGTTTGTGTTGTAAAATATGGAGAGAGTAGTCCCTTCCTATATATGGCAAAGTATATATGCCATCCCCCGTTGCATTCTAAGGGTAATATTCGACCACGGAAATAAAGTCGAGGTTGACTTAATATATTAATTTTTTTAACCACGATAATTGGGGAATTTTTTGAAGTATAAACTTCTATAGGTAGGTTTGGATAGGGATTAAATTCATTTAAGTTGTCAGTCGACATGGTCACGTGACGTGTTAACCATAATACTATATCTGTTCCTATTAGTATAACTTATAGCGCTGGGCCAGCTGTAAATGAAGAAATGAATAATTTTAAATAATATATATATATTTTTTAAATGAATGAATTAATAATTCTGATTTACAAGTTTTAATTTAAGATCAAACAATTATTTAGATATTTTTATATATATTTTTAGCATTTGACATGCTTAGCACTATACATTAAACACAAAGCGAAAAATGTGAAATCGAAAATAACAGTTAAGAGCAGGATTTGAACCTGCATCTTCTGGATACCGTCCAGATGCTTTACAAATTCAGCTATCCTGACAATTGCTCCTGACTGCTAATTTCGATAACACATCATACTTAACGCAGGCGTCACCCAAAGACGTTAAGTATGATGTGTTATCGAAATTAGCAGTCAGGAGCAATTGTCAGGATAGCTGAATTTGTAAAGCATCTGGACGGTATCCAGAAGATGCAGGTTCAAATCCTGCTCTTAACTGTTATTTTCGATTTCACATTTTTCGCTTTGTGTTTAATCAAACAATTAATTTGGATATCCAAAAATAACAAATGTTTGTTTATAGTTTTAAGTTTTCACTTCTGTCGGTCGTCCTCATGACTGCTTTTTTATACTACTTGGCTGGCAAACAGGTATATGGCCCACCTGATGGTGGGCAGTTACCGTAGCCTATAGACGCTAGCGACACCAGCATCACTCTTGCGATGCCAACGCCAAGGAAAGTAATAGGAGGGAAGGATAATATTGAGAGGATGGAGGATAAAGGAACAAACAGGGGTTTGGGCTCCTACTATATCTGAATAACATTTTATAGTCTTTGTCTGTTTCTCAGCTATCTTCTACTAAACATCGGGGTAAGTAGGCAGATGTGTATTAGGTACGCACCCACGGCCAAGTATGTTTAAGTCCCACGTAATCGCAAGACCGGGCACATTTCTAAACTCCAGTCAGGCCGCGTTCCGATCCGGTGATAGCTTTTTAGTCTTAGCTTCTGGCAATATCAATATATTTAATAATATAAACTAATAATCAAGATTGTCTTCTTACTGGTAGTTATTTTGTTACTAAACATTTTAATTGTGTAAAGTATTCAAAACGTCGGCATAATAGAAAATCAAGTAAACGCAATAGATTCCGTAAACGTAGTTTTATTTCAAAATGTGTAAATATCAGAAAGTATAATATTTTCCGGTTTATTTGTAAAGTATTCAATACGTCGGGATAGTAGAAAATCATATAAACGCGATAGGTTACGTAAAAGTTGCTCTATTTCATACTTTCGTCTGCGTAGAGTTCAAAACTGGGTCTATAATGTCATTTAAGACGTCCAAGCCTTGGACGTCTCTCATCTAAGTCCACCCGTGATCATGAATGCTGTAAAGTATTCGAAACGTCAGGATAGTAGTAAAATCAAGTAAACGCGATAGATTCCGTAAACGTAGTTTTATTTCAAAACGGAAAATATTAAATAAAATGTAGTCAATTTTAAACTTAGCGTTATAGATATATTTAAAGATGTCAAATTCCCATACATTTTAATAGTTTTCTATAGCGTTAGCGATCATAGAATGCAACTTGGCTGGGGCCACAGGACGCGTGATTAGGAACATTAAACACCTAAAGAAAAAAATAAAAAACGGGTTCAAAATGGCTTTGGTCAATGTATTTTTTGTATATCTCGCAGTATATGTTGATGGAGAGATAGAATGGTATAGGAAATATGTGCCCCCGTCACTACAGGACTGCATCAGACATTCATCTCACGTTTACCGTATCGTATATGCACGTGAAAGTAAAAGTATTTAGTAAGAAACAACCTTGACCGAAGACGACTGCATGTTTTATACCACAATGTGTAGCATGCGTGGAAAAATTGTACATTTTATTTAATTTTTTCTGTAAAGTATTCGAAACATCGGTATAGTAGAAAATCTAAAATCGGGGCAACAGCAAGCTTGCAGAGGGACAAGACGAGCAATCAGGAATATTTTCCCTCCTAAAAAAATTTAAATAAAACGTATAGGGCCAGAATAGCCTTACTATGTTTTTTAGTGTTTATCGAACCTCTTAAGTCACGTGACTTAGCGTTATAGATATCATTAAAGATGTCAAATTCCCATACATTTCAATAGTTTTCTATACCGTTAGCAATCATAGAATGCAAATTGGGTAGGCCCAGAGAGCCAGCTTGAAGAACTATGGCTAAGTCCCCGTTAAAAAGAAGAAATCCATCATAGGGAAGTATACAATGTCTTGGCGGGAAAAGATAAGAACGCTACAGTATTTTCACTTTCGTTGAACGCAACTTTATAGCTCCCGGCAATATAAAACACAGCCATATCATTACGCTATTAAGTAACAAAGATAACATGTATTGTGATTATGTTGTACAACTGCAGGTTTTAATAGATATGTTCGATTGTTTATCTCACAGAGAATACTCTTAAAATAAATCTTTATAAGCATTTGACACGCAGAATTATAATTCAATTTGTTTCACCTATACAAGTGCCGTGTGGGGCCGGCTTTAGAATTGTCCCACCCCTCTCCACCCATGGGAGTCGTAAGAGCCGACTGAGGGAATACCGGGGGAGTGGGCAGCAGCACTCCCTCGAGTATTAACAACATCCACTGCGATCGCCAACCCGCCTGCCAAGCGTGGCGATTACGGCACTATACCCCCAATTTGGGGAGGCCTATGTCCAGCAGTGGGCGTCGAAAGGCTGATGGATGATACAAGTTATATGCAGCACTGTTTGGTTAAGTCCCAATCTCCATTAAAATATTTGTTCACTACATACTAGCCGCGATTCTGTCCGTAAAGACTTCAGAATACAGAGACATCGCTATGGCACATTAGTCTCTAGCTATCCCGGGGTAACCATTAATTTTTCCGAGACAAAGACTAGCCTATGTCCTATGTCGTTTACTGGGCTTTAGACTGTATGTGTGCATAATTTCATGGTTCACAAGTTATTGCGTGAAAGCGTAATAAACAAATTCACTATTGCATTTATAATTTAGTAAGGATCTATCACTGATAGGGCCAGCGTGATGGAGCAAGTCCTAAATATCTCTCATTCTGAGAAATTACAATTAAGAAAAAATCACAAAAGTATGACAATCTATTACAACTGGTTTTAAGATTGAGCTGCATAATCCAAAACATTTATTTCGTCAACCTACTTAATTTTTTCTAAGAGCCTCCGCACATTATGGCCACCAGTCGCCGCTACTAAACGCGACCACCAGTGGTTCATTCAGACCACTCACGGCACCACCAGTGGCAGCCACTGGTGGCTGGATGCGGCTTTCAGTGGCTGCCACTTGCGGCATACTCGACAGAGGCGAACAGCAAAACGCGGCCACAAGTAGCGAGCGCGGTCCACTCCCGCAGCTTGTGGCTTGGACGCGGCCACACAAACGCTCGGTGTGCGCCGATGCTAAACAAAATGTATGAAGTACTTTGTCCGTGTGGTGACGGACTAAGACTACAAGTGTCACCACCCCATTCTTTTCCGTGAGTGTCATATGAGGCGACTAAGGAAAGTAAGCAATTATCATCAATTGCATGACTGGTGGTAGGGCTGGATACCAAGTGGGAGTACGCACTTGGTATCGGGCCCGAGCGGGTTGTTACCACCATCTCCCGTGTGACCGGCCATGAAGCACATCGTTGCGTTTTGGCTGTAGCAGCAGATAGCCGTTTATATTTCATTTCATATCTGTGAAATGAATTGGTGAGCAGCGGCTTGACAATACTCTCGATATAGTCGAGTCCATGGGCGACGGTTACCATTTACCATCAGATGGACCGTGGCTCGTCTGCCACTACATGCAATAAAAAAAAAACAACGTGTCCGCAACTTGTGACGGCCATTAGTCGTTCTAGTGTGGTCGCCTCTAGCGGCTCAATGTGCGGGGGCTCTAAATTGACTTTTGTATTGGGTCTCAGGCAGTTTTTTTATAGCCAGCAGGTGCCACTGGTAAGTGGTGGTAATAAGTGGCCTTATAGATTTTAGCGCCACTAGAGGCAGACCTAGAAGTAACTACTTCACTGTCAATATATTTAAATAAAACAGTAGCTATTTTGATTAAAAATAATAATTATGTTGTAAGGATTATGGAAATCTTAACCTTCGATGTGTTTTCTTTCTTAATAACTAAAACAGTTCTAATGTGTCAATAAAACTGAAACTATTGGACAATTTTACAGTTTTATACTTATAGAGCCTTGGCAGTGTTAAAACCAATTCTTATAAGTATTACTAAGCTTTTCACGAGATAAAACTTGTCGCGTAGAAAGTTAATAATTTTACTAATCTCACTAAATACATTCACGGTTGGAGAGGCACGCTGGTTCCAGCATAAAATGGGCTGATTGACCGAGGAAGCCACCCCCTAATAATATATAGCAAAGAAAATATAAGTTCGTTCTTTCTTTCTTTCAAAATACGTGCACACCTATCTTACGTTTTCTTTAGTATCCCACTTCTTATCCCTTTACGGTTGCTCATAAAATAAATACGTTGCACTAAATTCTACACTTTAGGGCCGTCTCCGACCGACATACTGCGTTTAAGTTTTTACGACCCCCCCTTTGAAATTGCACGTGATCAATTGCGACAAAAAAAAAATCTGGAAAACGGTTGCCCCTAAAGGCCATCCCTGCGACTTCCCGCTAATTTGATACTTAAGCGCTCAAAATTGCACTTATTACGTTTTTGATTCGTTCGCTTTTCGAACTCAAATAGATGACTGTTCTATGTTTTTGAGCTCTTCAAGCTCAAAAGTCTGATAGAGATTTCATAAAACACTATTCGTTGAATTTTCAAATCATAATAACTTTTGAATGAATGAACCCATTTTTTCGTAGTTTACGGCATCTAGCGCAGCTTTTTGAGCTTTTTGAAGAATCTTAAAGCTCGAACTGCTCAGACTGAAAATTTCATAGAAATTCTGAAAAAAAAAAATTATTTGAATTTTTTCGACAACGATATCTCACGAACGAATCAACCGATTTTTACTGGACTGGCAGCGACGTGGTTTTTTGATGTTAAGAGCTGATTAGTTTTTGGAATCGATTCGTAAAACCGTTTAAAAATTATAAAAAAAAAAAACAAATTTGAAAAAAAAAATGTTGTAGGTTTTTTTGAGATTTCTGAAGATCTACCGGTTCGAATCGGTCGGAGTAAACTATGAACGTCACCATTTCTTAGACCCTTGTAAAATTTCGTTACACTGAGCGATATTCAACTCTCTGTTTTGCGAACATACTTTTTGAACAGTCCCTTATAGTTTTCAACATGCGTGTGATAACTCTGCCATTGTTATCATCTATAGGCTATGGTAACCGATAACCATCAGGAGGCGTATACTTGTTTTCCACTCTTGTAGTATTCAAAATTACAACCCCCACCCTGTCCTTTCCTTATTAATAATCCACCTATTTTTTTCCTTAGACTTAGCGACGCGCGTGTGACGACTCTGTTGTTGCTAGTGTCTATAGGCAACCGATACCATCAGTTGTCCCACGTATTATAAAAAAATATATTTATTGCCATTTCACGCAAGAGAGGGTAAATGTTACGCAAAAAACATTGCTCTTCAAGTAAACACAAAGTGGAAAATCTGAAATCGAAAATAACAGTCAGGAGCAGGATTTGAACCTGCATCTCCTGGATACCGTCCAGATATGCTGCGTCATTATTGAGTAAAAATCTTAATTGTAAAATTAAGTTTACCTGGTCGGTATAATGTATGTAAATACTTCCGACAGATGGGGTAGACGTCACCCAGGACGTTAAGTATGAATGTGTTATCGAAATTAGCAATAGAGAGCAGTTGTCACGATGGCTGAATTGGCAAAGCATCTGGACGGTTTTTGTGTTTAATGTATATGGCTAAGCATGTCGGTGGTGTAGCGGTAGTGTATGCGACTGCTATTCATGAGGTCTCGGGTTTGATCACCGGGTCAGGCAATGTTATTGAGCTTTTTCCTAAAAAGAAAAATTCTCAGTAACAGTCCGGAGTTTGGAAATGTGCCCGGTAGACGTCAATAGGCTCGCCCCCTATTACGTGGGACTTAAACATAGCTGGCGAGTCGTGGGTGTGTAATACGCCTCTGCCTACCCCTTCGGGGAATACAGGCGTGATGCTATGTCAAATGCTATAAATATACCTATATAAAAAATTATAAATAGTTCGTCAAGTTTTACCGTAGCCCACACTATCGAAAACATGTCTCGTGATCAATATATGAAAATCCAAACAATAGTCAGTTCACATACGTGAATGCGTGTTAGGTTTACGTTAAAACGCATCTGTCATTGCAAATGTGCAAGAAACGCTGAGAAATGTTATTCTTTCTCTATTGATTGATTGTTTTGATATTAAACGTGTAATTTAACTGTCGATTGTTTAGTGTTTTTTACTGGACAAGCGTGAAAGGATTGAGGCTCTTCGGGTTGAAAACGAAAGCTGTAGTTTAATATAGCTTTATTGTTCATTATAAAGTCTCATAGCAAAAGGGGTATTTCCTAGTTTAATAGTTTTTACTAGAATGTGGAACGGTGATCCAGATAAAGCGTATTCAATAATTATTTTCCATTTCACACTTTGATGTTTTCTATTACCGAACATGTCAAGTGCTTAAAATATATATGATGGGCCTCGTGGCGTAGTCGGTAGTGTAACTGACTTCCGTCCACGAGGTCGTAGGTTCGATTCCCACTCAGGACAATTATTTGTGTAATGAACACAGATATTTGTACTGCGTCTGGGTGTTTTCTGTCTATTATATGTATGTATTTACAAAAAAAAAGTAGTATATGTAATATATCCGTAATCTGGTACCCATAGCACAAGCGTTAAGCTTAGTTTAAGACCAGAGGACGTTGTGTGAAAAATGTCCGTGAATATTTATTTATTTATTTATTATTATACACAAAGTGAAAAATGTGAGATCGAAAATAAATCCCGGACGAAGAAGATAAACAATGCGAATATGGAAGGTGGAGGAGTTACAGGGGGAGATCGAGACTCACCTACCTAGACTAAATCATGACCATGCATTGAAGGAAGATGGAGTCTCCAATACTGGCTGTAAGACTTTTGCTAGAATGCCTTTTGGCACTCTATTCTCTTCACCTAGCCCGCAAGGGAGCTGACGTGGTGATAAGTCAAAATAATAACATACGCACAAATTGTGAAAAACAGAGGTTTATAAAATATATTTTTATTATATTACTTTATTTATAACACGTGAAAGTGGCGCTAACTGGACAAGTAAATAGACTATTTTGTAGAAACAAACTAAACATTGATTGACTTAGAAATTAAAGGGTGTGGTTCTCTTGGAACTTTGATTTGGACGTAATTTACTTTTACACGCTTAACCAATAGTTTCGTTTGCCACATTTACTACTAGTAGAAACCGCGCCTTCGCTCATTTGAAATTCGATTTGTAACCATAATCCTTGTTCAGCTTTTTTTATGATAACAATTTGACATGGTTTTAACTTAGTAAGATTTGACGTCAACATTTCCTATTTCAAAATTTAAGAATGCACAGACAACCTAATAATTTTGATGTATACCACATTAATGAAACGTGGCCTATGCTTTTTTTGGGTAAAGTATTAAGACTTATTCCGTAAATCTCTTTAAAATCGATTTTGTCATAAAATAGAAACAAATTGAAAGAATCCATCCATCCATCATCCTATCAACGTCCACTGCTGGACATAGGCCTCCCCAAGAAATGGGGCATAGTGCCGTAATCGCTACGCTTGGCAGGTAGTATCCTATCTGTTAACACAAGCAATAAACTACCTGTATGCCAAACTTAATCTAAATTTATTCAGCTGATTGAGTGTATGCGATATTGAGTAGGTAACAAACAGACCTACAAACTTTCATATTCATAATATTAAGTAGGGTTTACGACATGTATAAATAATTGACAAAAACTGTGACATTTCCACACTTTTGATCAATGCACTATGTGTTATCCAAAGTAGGTATTAGAATAATTATTAGGTATAAAACGCTCTTGCACTGATCAACTGATATTACAGTTGTTTCTAAATGTCAAATCAGAATAGTATTTAACAATTTTATTATAGATTGTTACAAATCGTTGGCTCTAAGTGGAACGATACGAATCGAGAAATTGATCTATTGTGACGTCAGGAGTCCATGTTTTTACGCCGTAGCTTTCCTCGCAAACATTCCGAGTTAGGTAATAAGTGTAACAGTGACAATGAATTTGGTAATTCCGTGAACAACAACAGCGAAATGACACTAAACATAAACTCTTTGTTGATCGGATAACAGTATTTTAAAATGGCGGACGACATTGACTGGATTAACAGGTGTAAGCCGTTCTATCTATATAACTAAGTAAAATTGAAATGTCTCATGTCTGTTCGTAATGTCTAAATAACAGCTTTTTACGAAATTTATATGAAAGTATATACGTTCCTAATGGTAGAGCTTTGCTTATCCATACATGATGTTGTGTTTCGTAAGGTGAGTGAGGGTGCCGAAGACCCAAACCCCCTGCCTATTCTCTCCTTATTATCCTTCCTGTCCTCTCCTTATTATCCTACCTATCTTCTCCTTAATATACTTCCTCCTATCCCTTTACTTGAAGATGGCGACGCGCGAGTGATGCCTCTGGTGTTGCTAGCGCCTGTAGGCTAACTGGTAACTGCTTACCGTCCGGTGGTCCGTATGCTTGTTTACCAGCCACGTAATATAACAAACAAAAATATACGTTATAACAAAATACATATAGACACAAATTTTTAAGATTTTGTATATCTGTCTATCTGTATATCTGTCTATCTGTAGATATCTGCCTGACTGTTTGTTCCAGCTATACTCCGGCTAGATAAATTTGCCCGGGGCTTTCCTTGGCAGATAGTTGATGATTTATGTCGTAAAATAATTAGTTCCGTACAAAAAATAAAATAACTAAATTCAACGCGAATAAAGTCGTAGCTGTTATTCTTCTATAGGTATACATAAAAAATACTGTAGATACGTTAGTCTCACAAAACTTCTAGAAAGGGCTGAATCGATTTTGATACTTTTTTTGTGTCTAAGTGGGTGCCTGGATGGTTTAAATTCACAATTAGACTCAGGGCTGCCTTAATCTTGTACAGGATTATTGGTATCATATTTAGTGAAGGAAATTGTTTTTTGATCTTTATGATATTTCGCATATCAGAATACGTAGCCACAAAATTTCAACCCTAAACCCAACCACCAGCAAGCAAGCCAAAGTTTGCTCGGGACAACATATGCTAGGTACAGTAGTAGTGTCTGATAGCCCCACGGTCTCCCCGGGCAGCGGGGTGTGGTGTGCGGAAGGCATCTATGGCGCTTGTGTATAGCTTACACTAGTCAACGGGTTAAGAGTTGGAGAGGAAAAGGTTCCGTAATATGCTTTCAAAAATACATAAGTTTTAAAAAAAGACAACATCCTGACCCAGGGAACCACTGGGAAAGTGTATTACGGAGAATTTTTCAAACTTTTCACGGACACAAAGTACATCCAGACTCGGAACAACCACTTGTGGATCACCCAACGAAATGTTCTGCCCGGTAATCGAACCCACGATATAGTGACAGGTCGGTATCTAAACCAGTCCGCCATCTGTGCAGTCTAGTTTGTAGGTTATTTGTAGTTGGGAGATTCGAAGTCTTTTTTAGGGTTCCGTACGCCCAAATAGGAAACGCAAGCCTAATAGGATCATTCGCGTGCCCGTCTGTTGTGACAAATTTGCTCCGAATCTACTGGACCGATTAACTTAAAATTTGATACACATAATATATATTTCTATGACCTAAACACGGATGCATAAAGTAAATAAATAAATTTTGATCAAGACAGTCATTTTTGGGAGGCATATTAGGAAATATTGCAAGCTATACTATATCTCAATGAAAGAGCTATTTATTAGGGTCTCACATATATATTTTTAGCATTTGACATGCTCCGCTACTTTTTAAAACATAAATTATTTGTGAATAAGGAAATTCCCGCTCCTACTAAAAATCTCTTTTTCCTTATTCACAAATAATTTATACTTTAAAAAGTAGCGGAGCATGTCAAATGCTAAAAAAAGGAGATCTAAAATGTTAAAAAAAATCGCGCCATCAAATAGTATGAATTTTAATTGCAAAATTTAACTTACTATATTGGATGCATGTAATTGCTCTCCGATAGATGGCGTTGGTCATAAGACAAATGTGATAAAGAAATTGAGATGATCGAAAGATCAGTAGGATGGCTCAGTGGCTTAGAGCACTTCCCCGGATTGGAAAAGACGTGGGTTCGGTTCCCGCTCCTACTAAAAATCTCTTTTTCCTTATTCGCAAATAGTTTATATATTATTTTTTTATAATCTTAAAATAAATAGTTATAAATTTATTTAAGATAATATATGAAAATTGACCACCTCCTTTATGCTTGAAACCTAATATTTTGAAAAACCTGCAGAAAATAGTTATTTACTAATAGATTACAGGTAAATCTACAAGAAACCTATATAATAAACATAACATGCTAAATCTTTTATCAATGTGAACTGCCTCGGTGGTGTAGCGGTAGTGTATGCGACTGCTTATCGTGAGGTCTCGGGTTCGATCCCCGGGTAGGGCAATATTATTGAGCTTTTTCTTAAAAAGAAAAATTCTCAGTAGCAGTCCGGAGTTTGGAAATGTGCCCGGTAGACGTCAATAGGCTCGCCCCCAATTACGTGGGACTTAAACATAGCTGGCGAATCATGGGTGTGTAATACGCCTCTGCCTACCCCTTCGGGGAATGCAGGCGTGACGCTATGTTGTTTTTATCAATGTGCGTACAAATTTACATTTGCCGTTTGAATGTATTACAAAGCATGTTTTTATTCAACTATAATATTAAGTTTGTTCTTGAGATACATTATTTAAGTTCCTAAAAACAAATTGGGGTCAAAATTTGGTTACATATTCAACGTACGGAACCCTTTTTACGCGAGGTCAACTCACACTAACAAGTTTTTAAGAATTTATAACACCTTTCCTTACAGTCTCGGTGGTGTAGTAGTTTTCTTCATTTTTTAGTTTCAGTGTATCTTTAGAGTGGTAAAGGGAATGAAAGCGAGAAGAGTCCCGATATTGTGACGTAAAAGTAGTCGTAAAAATTTTAATAATAGAAGAGAGGGGTCCCAGCAGACGTTAGCGTGACGTAATATACGAACGGAACCCCTTACTGTAATTGCAATCATAAACTGGTAAATCCGTTAAACGATACAGGTGGTCCACAGTTCAATGCTGATTGAAATTCCACACTTCGCAAAAACCGTGAAGGTAAATTAAATATGACCTGAATGCTTAGAATTTTTTCCATTTTCATGTGAATACCAACGTTTTACTGTTCACAAGGTGCTATTTAAGCGTGTGGTACCTGGTACCTTACTGGTTAGGTGGTTGTTACGAGCTCTTAATATCAAACAAGTGGTTCCTACCTACATACAATCAATCTTGTAAAATGTATTTTTATATAATTAATTTATTTCTAATGCATATTATATAAACATATTATGTTTCTGCACTCCTTCTCCATTTAAACTTTAATTGTGCCAAATCTCACACTTCCCGGTGCGCGTAATGTGCTATAAAAGGAGTACAAAGTAAGTCTTTACGTATATTTCTTGAGCCATACACCCTCAGAACATCATAACATCTGACATTGCTGCATGCTGAGCCATGCCCTTTTTCTACCACTTTACGTTTGTTCATTTTTTATTCTTGTTTGTTATTATAGGCCATATTTGTTTTATTTTTCATGTCTATTTATTAGGTTTTACTTACTTATAAGTGGTTTGAAGATAAATATATCTTTCTTTCTTTCTATAAAATCGCTGTGTGACCACCTTGGTAGATATAAGATACCAGTTTTGAAACAAATTCTATCAAACAAAAAAGGTTCATCAAAATCCGTTGAGTAGTTTTTGTGTGATCTGCGAAAAGATAAAGAGACAGAAATTCTAAAAAAATCTCTTTTGGTTGGGAAGCATTCACATAGTCTAAAACAGCTATCTTTTTCTCCACCACTAGCTCTGTTACAGATTAATAAAGGTACCTATAGGTAATATAAATAACTTATAAGAGCTATAAATAACTATAAATCACACCAATGGACATATGTGGGAATCAGTTTAATGTTTAGTTAACATATTTTGTTAATGGCGGGAAAGCCATTTTTAGTTTAACTTGTGTTATTTCGTTAAGATAATGTAATGTTCACAAATCAGATAACATACTCGTAATATATGCGGAAGTACGACTGTAATTTGTCAAGAACTGGTTAAAAAATGACTATGACTATGATATGTTAAAAAATGGTTTGGTTTGGTTTTACCCCGTTTTTTGAAAATAGAGTTTTCAACGGATGTTGACGTTTTGAAGTCCTAGGAAGCTTCCCCGAATGTTTCCACGATGATGTCTGTATGTCTGTATGTATGTGTGTGTGTGTGTGTGTGGCCGTATGTAAACCTCTCATAACTTTTAAACGGCTTGACCGATTGGCGTCATTCGAAAGGACTTGACCAAACTTAGATTTTGAATATAATCAGACTTTTGAGCTCGAAGAGCTCATCAACTTATATAAATACAATTTATCCATCCATCCATCAGCCTTTCATTGTCCACTGCTGGACATAGGCCACCCCAAAATTGAGGTTTTACCATAATCGCCACGCTTGGCAGGCGGGTTGGCGATCGCAGTGGATGTTTTTAGTACACAGGGGAACGCTGCTGCCCGGTCCCCCGGTAATCCAGCAGTCATCACCTCAGCCACAGGGCACGTGTCGCAATACACAGCGCAGTGCTTGTCATGTATTGAAGGAAGGTGGAGTCAGGAGTCTCCGAAACCGGCGAGCGTGTATGAAGAGAGTTATGAATGTTGAGGAAGCGAGAGATGTATGCAAGAATAGAGCCTCTTGGCACTCTGTTCTCTCTGCCTACCCCGCAAGGGAAATGGCGTGATATAAGTTAGTTCATCCATCCATCCGTCAGCCTTTTAACGTCCACTGCTGGACATAGGCCTCCCCAAGAATGGGGGATAGTGCCGTAATCGCCACGCTTGGCAGGCGGGTTGGCGATCGCAGTGGATGCTGTTAATACTCGAAGGAGTGCTGCTGCCCAATGCCCCGTCATTCCCTCAGTCGGCTATTACGACTCCCATGGGTGGAGAGGGGTGGGACAATTCTAAAGCCGGCCTCACACGGCAAAAAGCCGGCCCCTAAGTTAGTTAGTTAGTTACTAATTATTATTAAAGTATGCCACATAATTAGCAAAGGAGTCAGTGACTAGAAAACAGTACTCGAATGATAACTCGAATGTACTAAAAAGAAAAGATAATAAGCACTGATCTATGCAACGACACCATCCCGGCCCTCGATAGCGACAGTGACCAGTCACCATAATTATTTTTTTATTTAATCTGAGTGACTGACTTCATGTTCGTTATTTGTTAGTTGTCTCTGGAGCGGATTTCTTTATCACCATGTAAACAATGTACGTCAGTGGAATACTTCAGTAACCTTATAGGTAATATTCAGTAAATTTATAAATTTACTGGAATGTGCAAGGAATTTTGCCGCTCGACATGTCGTCCCACCAAAATCTCGTATGTATTTTAAGCTCTCAGACACAGATTATTTTTGTTGTTTTCGTATATTGTGATATTGTTATAAATCCCTTCCAGCCTGATCAGCTATTACAAGATATTTTCTGAGACCATTTAAAGGGAAACCCGCTTGTTAGCTCGGAAACAGCCCGGTTTAAATATTGTGATTGGAAAAGTGAAACGCAGATTTGTATAATCCAATTGTTGTAACCATTTCGTTAAGGCGTTTGTAGATCTCGAGTGAATTTATGTGTGACTATTATAGTCGTTTTATAGCGTCACCGCCTCATTCCATTCGAGGACCATGGGTTTTATACACGATTTAAGGATTATTAAAAATTAGCGCGAGAGACTCTATCTATATCTCGAGGGACTGTCGGGCAGTGTCCGGTAGACAACAATAAATAAATAGGCCGTGTGGGGCCGGCTTTAGAAATTTTCCCACCCCTCTTTACCCACGGGAGTCGTAAGAGCTGACTGAGGAAATGCCGGGGGAGTGGGCAGCAGCACTCCCTCGAGTATTAACAACATCTACTGCGATCGTCAACCCGCCTGCAAAGCGTGGCGATTACGGCATTATCCCCCATGACAGGACCGCTCGTTGTGGCGTTCTCTTGGGAAGGCCTATGTCCAGCAGTGGACGTTTAAAGGCAAAGGATGGATGGAGACGACAATAGGCTCGCCCCCTATTACGTGGGACTTAAAGCTGTTGAACCGTGGGTGTGTAATACACTTGGGAATACAGGCGTGATGCTATATTGACTCTATGATAAATCATCTGACCCATTTGTTTTATTTCGCGGGTCATCATAGAATCATAGTTTGTTGTTGCCATCATCTTGTAGCAGTTTGTTCATTTTACAATAAATTGCAAAAACGAGTTTCTCAAAAATCTAATGTTTGTTAGGCTTTTCCGGATATTAAAGAGTAAAAAAACGGTGATAGCCCTAAAACCAAGGACTGCAAAGACAATGGTATCGTGTTCGATCCCCAGTCCAAGGTCGCGGTACACACCTCTGGCTTTTGAGATTTTTCGAGAATAAAATAATTATGTATTTGCTTACAAATTATCGCTGGGTGGTGAAGGAAAACATCCAGGGGAAGCCTGCATTCCTGAGAGATTTTCGCAAAGGTTTGTGAAATCTGTCAACCCGCACTGGGCCACCGTGGAGGACTACGTGCTGAATCCTTCTCACTTTTAGAGGAGACCCGTGCCTATTAGTGGGACAATAGGTTTGAAAACAAACACAAAAAATCCGGATTTTACACTTGACGATACTAAAGCGATTCGGTAACATAGAAACAGTATATTTATCACAGACCTGTGTCCTAGCAACAATAAGATTTATCAAAATATTTCTTAAATTATTAACTTACTTATCATCACGCCATCTCCTGCAAGAGCAGAGAGAACCTAGTGCCAAAAGGCTCTATTCTTAACATTCATAATTCTCTTCATACACGCTCGCTGGTTTCGGAGACCTTTCTTCAACACATGACCGATTTGGTCTAGGTAGGTGAGTCTCGGTCTCCCCCTGTACCTACATCTTTCCACTTTCGCATTGTGTATCTTTTTAACCAGTCGCTCATCGCCGGCATTTTTTCCACATGTATGAACCATCGGAACATTCCCCTTCGCATCTTTACACCAATACTCTCTTTCATACCTACTCGCTCTCTTACGTCGTCGTTACGAATGCGGTCGGTCAGCTTCACTCCACAGATTTTACTCTCATGCTCTTTTTTGCATACCCAACATATGTAGGGACAACCACTAAGTTGTGTATTGCGACACGTGCCTTCTGACTGAGGTGATGGCTGCCGAGAAGTTGGCCCAAAACTCCGTTCACTCTATTTCCCGCATTTACTCTTCTCTCTAAATACCGCTAATAAGCGGCGTACCTTCCATCCCGACTGAATCCACATACAAGATATATAAATTCATCCTCTTGTTTAACACTTGATAAATGCTCCCGACATAATTAACAAATGTTTATAATAACTTTTTTACGTGCATTTTTTGAATTATACAACTTTTCCCGATCCAACAAAAAAAAGCAGTGGCGTGCCTGTTCTCTTGGTATTGTTGTTTCCTAGAACAGTAATTACCACTACCATTAGGGCCCGTGACTCGACTGCCACAGTAAGGAATAAAAGTTAAAATCAATTTAAGAATACCATATCTCCTTTGATCACGAAGTTCAGATCTCAATTTCCAACACATTAGTCTAAAATATTGACCTATCATTAATGATTACACTCAATTAATTATTGAAAGTTTTAATGCGATTTTACTAATAATCGTCGATTTACAAATTATTACCCTCGTGCTCTGTCCCTTTCACAACAAAATGCCTCATCATGCCAATTAATTTGATCTGCCGGAATTGAGTAATGACAAACTGTTACATGATCGCGATCTTGGCACTTAAATAAAAGAAAAAATGTTTTACTTTTTTTATAAAAAATGGCGGCAAATGCAAGCCGCACGTTTCTTTATTTATTGTTTTACGATGCATCGATTTAGTTTATTCGAAAGCATTTACACTGATATCTACAACGCTTTGCTTCATAAGTATAAATGTTTATTTTTTTCATAAATTATACGTACCTGATTACAATAATTTTATATGCAATCAAAGGTTCTATACTTACAAAACAATTCGGGTTCTATGTCCGCCCCATGTCTAGCATTGGACTATAAAATAGAGGGATGAAAATTTTTATAATTGTATAATGGAAATGAACGGAAACTTATTAGTGGTATTTCATTTATTAAATGCCCGCCTTAACAAAATAAACTCCTTGTCCTTGATCGTCTCCTTATTATCTTTATTATTCTTGCTCTCGACCTCCCATCCCTTTCCTTGGAATTGGTGACGCGCTAGTGATGCTTCTGGTGTTGCTAGCGTCACGTGAAAATTTAAACCTACACTTAACCCCGCTGGTCGTTATTGAAACCATAGCGCATAGATAATTTGGGCACCTTGTTATGAGTAGATTTTTTACTGCCCCATGATTGAGCACGGGCTCCTCTCAGGATTAAAGTGATTCAGGCCGTTGTCCACCACGCTTGCTCACAGACTTTACAAGCCGTTGAGAAAATCTCTCAGGCATGTAGGTTCTTCACGATGCATTCCTTCATTCAGCAGTGATATTAGTTTTCAGAGGTGTGTATCTGACGAATGGAACTGGGGATCAAAGTCGATATTCTAGTCTTTGCAGAAATGTTTTTACCGCTAAAGCTCTACGAGTATGAAAGTGAATTTTCATGCGTTGCCTATTCAAGTAATAAGTTTAATAGATTTTTTACAACATATTATTACCCCACTGAAAGGTACGTCGCTCCTCTTATTAGGAGATTTAATACTACCACACTGGAACCATAAAGTCAGATGATTTTGTCCGGGTTATGCTGATTTAGCTACCCATCCCTCCCAGGAATTTATTAATACGATACTTTTTTTAGTAGCACTGTTTCTTTTTTCTTTTTTTTTTACTTACTTTTCTCTTTTTTAGATATTAAAGATATGAAATAATTAGGTATAATTCTTATTTGCTGCTTTTTGCAGGGTTTTATTTCCTCCTATTTACTCCTAAAGGCCTGGATATATATTTTCCCCGGATTATAAAATACAGGTTTGATCCGCAGGTGACCCAAGACAGGGCTAAATAAATAATAAGATAAATAGGTAAATCTTAAACACATAAAAACCGCATTAAATTAGAAAAAATAATAAGAAGTATAAAAATATTATTTTACATAATTAGTCGCTCCACTAAATTCAGACTTGCAGATATCAAACATCATATTTTACTAAGTACCTACCTATAACGCTATTTAAGATGGTTGAAAAACGCATGCTGAGAACTTTTTAGTAATATTTTAGCAAAACTGTATGGTCTTACCTCTAGGGCTGTAGGCATCACAACTGTCCATAAATAATGAGAAGGAAACAATTAAAACACAACAAATAACACGCGTCATAGTCAATATTTTACACGACATTTTTACCATTCCGCATATACGCACTATTTGTATTACGCGCAAATTACGCGACGATACGTATCGATACTTATCGATCCATATACATCACTATTAATCATTGTAGCAGTTAATAAAAAATCAGTAAAAGTCCGTTCGATTTTCAAATTAAAAAACGATAATACACGTGCGACCGTGACGGTGTCTGATTTAGAAATGTTCGGAAAAAAGCACGCTCTGCGCTTGCGTCGTTATTAATGACAAAGATAGTGTTTTTACTTTTTTCCTTGGTGCGCCGGCGCTTAGTACCCCCACCGGGAACATGGTGGGAGGTTAACAACATTTTGTTGGGGTATTTTATAGGAAGGAAATGAGCGTTGACAGCTGTGATTTGTATGTTGCGTAGAAATTGTGGTGCCAATTCAAATTGTTTGCGTGATTTGAGCGCTGTATTATAATCTAGAAAGTTGACTTCCAGTTAAACCACAGAGCACAGGGAACTTAGTTACGTCAGAATGGAGGCAATCAACTGTGTAACAAAATACGGAGATAGAGTTAGTTTCTTTAGAGGAATTATTATGAATTATCACTTGATTATATAAAAGGTAGACAGACCTATATCATTATAGCAGGAGTGGTGAACCATTGGCTGGTTCTGGGAATGCACTATGACAATTCGGCAATCGCAAAGGTTTTAAATTAAATTGATAATATTTTATTTACGCATTTTCGGCAAACGTGACAATTGATACATAAAATAAATAAATAAACATTGACGGACATTTTCACACAACGTCCTCTGGCAAACTAGGCTTAACGCTTGTGCTATGGGTACCAGATTACGGATAATAATATAATACATCATATTACTTTTTTTTTGTAAATAAATACATATATTATAATAGATAGAAAACACCCAGACGCAGTACAAATATCTGTGTTCATAACACAAATAATTGTCCTGAGTGGGAATCGAACCCACGACCTCGTGCACGCAAGTAGGTTACACTATCGGCTACGCCACGAGGCCCGTCAAATAAGTCAAATAGGCTAATCTATATACTTAAATTATAAATGACTTCCAATCACTCATCACCAGGTCTCCCTCACCATAATCAAAATCCCGATGGCTTGAACATGCCAATCTAAGCAGAAATATTTTAATTCTTGCATTTAGACTTCGAGGCGGTGACATCCCGTTAAAAAAATGTGTCCTTCCGCTCTGTTCGGAGTCATTCACAATTAAGAATGTTTAACATATTTTGGTGGAGACATCAGATTCGAATTTATTAAAAAAATTGCAAAAATTAAAAATATTGATTTATGTAATAGTATTTCGACGTGTCCATTATAAAATTTATATGGCTAAATTTTTGTACAAGTTGGCTGAAATCGGTATAAGGCGGCGATCACAATGTTAAAATTTTTTCATATCTCAAGTTTGGTGTTATGAGTAACTTATAACCTATACTATTAGTGAAATTTTAATGAAAGTACCAAAAGAGCGACATAGTCAATTTAGTTTGACTAAGCTCTTTAAATAAAGATTAAAGAATACCGTGTCAAAGATACCAGTGGAACCATACGCCATGGAATTTGTTATGAAACAAATGTTGGCAACCAATGTCTATAGAGAGTGAAATGATCGGGATCGGCGCGTGCGGTATCAGCTGCAAACTTGTATCTCTGCAATAGTACAGTAGCCGTAAAAATGGAAGTAACGTATCGATATCGGTTTGATTCCTATCCAGTGTCAGATAGTTGCAAGCTTAGTAATATAATAAATAATCTAAGGTTTCAAGTTTTTGATGTGAAACATCTTTTGCGGAAGGAGGGTAAAATCGGCTGTTAGCGTGGCGACGCTTTTATTTTACTTGTCCCGTTCAAATCTTGCAATTTCATTTAATACACATACCGGTTTCCAATTAAGCTAAAATTTTACAAGCACATGTATATCAGGTGACAATGCAATATTATGATGACATGGAGCTGATCTGATGATGGAGCTGGAAGGTGGACATAGGAACTCTATAGGGAAACGGCGTGACCCCATCGAGTTTGGGCTCGTATGATTTGTCTTGACGAGTACTTTGTCTCTAGATGGTATCCAGGATCTGATGATGGAGCTGGAAGGTGGCCATGGGAAAAACTCTGTAATTAACTGCCACAACTCCATCGAGTTAGGGTTCATTTGAAACGTCTTGACTAGTACTCCAGACCTAGATGATATCCAGGGTCTGATGGAGCTGGAAGTTGGCCACAGTAGCTCTGTAATGAAATGACGCAACCCCATCGAGTTTGGAATCGTTTGATTCGTCTTGATAAATACTTTGTCTTTAGATGGTATCCAGCGTCTGATGATGGAGCTAGAAGGTGGCCATAGGAAGTCCGTTATAAAATGACATAGCTCCATCGAGTTTGGGCTCGTATGATTCGTCTTGACGAGTACTTTATCTCTAGATGGTATCCAGGGTCTGATGATGGAGCTGGAAGGTGGTCACAGTAACTCTGTAATGAAAAGGCCCAAACCCATCGAGTTTATACTAGTTTGATTAGTCTTAAGGAGTACTATGTCAAGTTACGATTATTTTATTTCTACAAAATAATTTCGATGTTTTCACATCTGGTAGACGCACCGCGACGTCTAGTTTTTTTTTTTTAATGAATGAAGATATTTTTAAAGAACAAATTATTTTGAAAGTGGAAAAAGAGCTTTACTGCGTGCGGGATTCGAACCTTAAATTGCAAAGTTAAATTTACTGATGGAATGTATGTAAATGTATCCGATAGATGGTGTGAGTCGTAAAGATATCTAAAAAGCAATTGTGAAGTGGAGATTGGGTGTAGCCGTGGGCTACTGCGATGGCATAGCGGTCCAGAGCACTTCCCCAGATTGGAAGGGACGCAGGTTCCAATCCCGCTCGCACTATAGCTCTCTTTTTTCTCTTTCACAATAATTTTTAAAGTAGCCGGGAATGTCAAGTGTAAATACAGATCAGAAGATATTTTTTTTTTATAAATGTGAGGTCGGATGAATTATGTACCATACACATTTATAAAAGTTTGCTTATTTATAAAAGTTTATTTGTAAGAGAGTTTTAACACAGTTAAAAATAATTTCTTAAAAGCTTAAAACTAATGTATTCGTAAAGGTGAAGTATGCAAGTGCTGCGTAAGTAAAATAGTGCTCGATTTTCCCGAACAAAAACAGTACCTAGGTACCTTCTTTTTTGTTTAGGCGGGAAATAATGTACCTAACCGCTCACCCCGTCGTTCGGGGCAACGAACAGGGTAGAGTGTGGGGCCTTCACCCAATAAATAAACCCGCCGTGTGCCGCCTCTCCGCCTTTATTGGCGGGCCACTGGAACTATGTTACATTCCTTCAGTGGTTGTACCTAGGTACAGATAGATACGAATTAACTAATATAGGCATAGAGTTTTCCTACATTAATTTCGGCCATGATGGCTTAGAAGAATGACCACTTACTAGTTTTTATATTGTAGATTTTATATTGTTATACTAAGCCTCTACCCGCGGCTCCACCGCAGTCAAAAGCTGGTTTTTAGGTTATTTCTTAATATAGTAGCGAGATAAAATGTATACCAGCTTTTAAGTCTGATCAAGAGTAATCAAACAAAATTTTTTTATTATAATTAACTTTTTTTATTTTTAAGTAATGCCCGAACAAACAAACAGAAAAACAGACACAAATTCTAAACAAAAAAGTTATTGCGTTCAGAGACGCCTAAGGCGCCCATACTTTCTCATGGCATCGTGTAGGGTCAGTAATAGTCAGTATTGAATATTTTTCAGTCTACTATTCTCCGACTGAACACGAAAACATTGCGCAGTTCGTATTATTGTGCAATATAATTGATCGTTTGAATTCAAAGCGCCTTTTAATCTTATTGTACAATAAAATGTATTTTACAATATTATTGTAGGTCTAGAGGCCGCCTAATAGCAATTTATTTTACTTACATACTTATTATCACGCCATTTCCCTTGTGGGGTAGGCAGAGAAAACAGAGTGCTAAGAGGGTGTTTTCTTGCACACATCTCTTGCTTCCTCAACATTTATAATTCTCTTCATACACGCTCGCTGATTTCGGAGACTCCTGACTACACCTTCCTTCAATACTTGACCGATTTGGTCTAGGTAGGTGAGTCTCGGTCTCCCCCTGTACCTACATCCTTCCACTTTCGCATTGTATATCTTCTTAACCAGTCGTTCGTCCAGCATTTTTTCCACATGTCATTGAAATTCATTTTAAATACCTTAAATGTACAGACATAGCTCTCATAAAAAAGTATTCCTAGATATATTGCACAGAGACGGATAGACTTGTTAATAACGGCTACAAATGGACAAGTTTGCTAACATTAGATGTAGAGCTGACGGCTTTACACTAAGGACACTAGAAGCTTGTTAGTGCTCAGGTCAACATTTTTCCTGCAGCGGCCAATTTAGGAGTGCTAGACTTTAGAAGTAAAGGTAGGTAGATAGGCTACTTAAAATAAGAGTTAATTGGGTGGCAATTTGCATGGGAGTAATCCATGATATGCATCCCAGGAGATCTGGCCAAATCCTGCCCCAAGCAAAAGTTGACTCAGAAAAAGGTATTGGTCTGGTGGACCAGTACTAAAAATCTAAAATCTGGCCAGACGATTACGGCAGATCTGTATTGTCAACAATTGCAAACCATGATGGAAAAGCTAGCCGTTGAACAACCGAGACTTGTCAATTGCTCTAGTTCACTGCGGCACAATAGACGATCGCCAACTTAGAGGAGCTGCGATTAGAATGTCTCCGACACCAATCTGTTTGATCAAGATCCGGGGAGTACCCCGGATCTTGATCAAACAGATTATTACCACTTTTTCCGGAATTTGGACAACTTCTTGCAAAGCAAAAAATTCATTCCGATGAGGTTAAAAAAACTGCCTTCAAAGATTTTATTGTTTCTCGCTTCCAAAATTTTTTTAGCAGGGAAATTAACAGTGAACGAATAGCACAATGAACTACCGATAAAATGGCGAAAGTGCATAGAATTGATTGATTAATTAAAATAATTTTATTTAAAAAAAAAATCATTTCGCATTTTCCATACACAGGTGACGCCAATTTCTTATATCATCCACTCATCCATCAGCCTTTCAAAGTCCACTGCTGGATTTTCACAATTGGTATACCTGCTAAAACCCCGCGGTGTTCCTTCAGACTTCCTGTGGCCAGTGGCGAGGTATACGCTCTTCGCATAATTTCCTCCACCGAGGACTCCACCGAGGAGGAGGAGGCCCATACCTGCCGTATGGGCCTCCAGTGCTGGTGGCCCCGTCTGGTTTGGAGGGCCTAGCCCTCCCTCGTCGAGTGGTGCTCGCGGAACACCTGCGCCAATATATAAAGGACCTATTAATAAGCAATGCAGACGAAGTTGCAGGCATCAGCTAGTACGTAATATTCGCGTAAAGGTCAGAAAGTATTACATTGTACAAACGTGAAACAGTTCCAGTAGTCCGCCAGTACCAGCGTAGAGACGGTAATCTAAGTGAGAGAGGGCCCCACACTTCACTGTTTGTTGCCTCGAACGACAGGGAACATTTTTTTTACACATTTTTTTATTGCGTATGGTGGCAGATGAGCCATGGCCCACCTGATGGTAAATGGTAACCGTCGCTCATGGACTCAACTATACCGAGAATATTGTCAAGCCGCTGCTCACCATTTCATTTCACAGATATAAAATGAAAGAATAGAATAAACGGCTGTCTCCTGCTACAACCAAAACACACCGATGTGCTTCATGGCTGGTCACACGGGAGATGGTGGTACCAACCCGCTCGGACCCTATTGCAAGTGAGTACTTCCACTTGGTAGCCAGCCCTTTTTTTTTTTTTGGCGGGAAAAAATGTTCCTAACCGCACACCCTGTCGTTCGGGGCAGTGTGGGGCCTGCACCCAAAAAGAAACCCGCCGTGTGCCGTCTCTCCACCTTTGTTGGCGGGCCACTGGAATTATGTTACATTCCTTCGGTGGCCTGCCGGCGGCTTACCCTTTCGAGTACCCTCTACTGAGCGACGCATCCGTACAAGGAGCGTCGCACCTCCGCGGGAGGCTTTGCGGCATTGGCGGCATGAGGCGCAAGAATCTGCGCCTGAGCCGCCCTGGTCGCTGGCGTCGGTTTGGGTCAGCGGAAGAATCCTCTTCCCTGCCCCCCTCCACCGCTTCCTTCCGCGAGAAGAAGGCAGCGACCGCGGCCCAATTCCTGTCGCTGCCGAGCATCGCTCTGACAACTCTCGGCAGCGAGAGGTCCCCCTCTATTTCCGCGACGAGTTCACGGCGCTGCTCGGCCCAAGCCGGGCACGACTTGAGCGTGTGCCGCGCCGTGTCCTCTTCACAGCCGCAATGGTGACAGCTCGGAGTCGCTTCCCTCCTTGCGACTATATGCAGATATCTGCCGAAGCAACCGTGCCCCGCCAGCACCTGCACCAGTCGGAAGGTAAGGGCACCATGCCGTCGCCCCGCCCACTCCTCCAGCATCGGCTGGAGTGCCCCTACGGTCCAAACACCGGCCCGGTGCGCCTCTAACCGTGCCTTCCATCTGGCCGTGGCAGCTCGGCGGGCGTCGCCCTGCCACCTGGCCACCTCCCTGGGTAGAGGGCGTCCGCTCCCCTCCCGCTCTTGCGACGCCCGCCAATACACCTCAGCGAGCACCTCCGCCTCCAAGTACCACGGGGGGATTCCGGCCAACGCGCAGACCGCCTCCGTTGACACCGTGCGGTATCTACGTATGACCCTGGACGCAACGACCCTCTGTGGTCTCCACAGAAGAGCAATGTTCAGTGCGTCCAGGGACCCCGCCCACACGGATGCGCCGTACAGCGCCATCGACCGGACCACCCCCGCGTAAAGCCGTCGGCATGCATTGTTGGGTCCGCCCATATTCGGCATGAACCGTGCAAGGACGGACGCTGCACCGACTAGCCTCGGGGACAGTTGGCGGAAGTGCTCGCGAAAGCACAACCACCCGTCCAGCACCAGGCCCAGATTAAGGATCTACCCCAATCTGGACCCAATCCACTGTGATCGAGGCGCCAGCAGGTGGCTGACGTCGGGGCCCATGGAAAAGTAGGGCCTCCGACTTGTCAAGGGCCACCCTAAGCCCCAGCGCCCCGATCCTCCTGACCACCTCGGAGGTCCCTAAGGTGGCCAGGAACGCCACTTCCTCGAAGTTTCCACCCCAGGCCACGACCAGCGTGTCATCCGCATAGCAGATGACCGCCAGCCCGGGGGGGAGCCGACAGCGCAACACCCAGTCGTAACCGATGTCCCACAGGAGCGGCCCCAGGACCGAACCTTGTGGGACACCGCACGACATAGGTCTCCTCACAACGTCCCCTATGCGGCTCTCATAGACGACGCTGCAGCCCTCAAGATAGTCCGCCACCAGCCGCCTCAGGTATACAGGCACCCCGTGATACCGGAGCGCCTCCCTGATGCAGCTAAATGGCAGACTATTCAATGCGTTGGCGATGTCAAGCGACACCGCTAACAGCAATTCCCCGCCGGTGACGACCGCCGCGGCCGCGGCCCTCAGACGCATGATCGCGCCGACTGTCGAACGACCAGCCCGAAAACCGAACTGGGCGTTTGGTACCCAGCCCTACCACCTGTAATGCAATAAGTGCTAACTTCCCTTAGTCGCTTCTTCTTACAACACCCGTGGGAAAGAATGGGGAAGTGACACTTGTATTCTTAGTCCGTCACCACACTGACAAAGTCCTCTCGTCATCTTTCAGTATAATTACAATAGACGCAGTAATATCTTTGGTATTTCTATTACCATAATACTATATTGCAATGTTCAAAATAGTACATTGTTACCCTAGGGGTGAAAGTAAAGCCCTATAGGAGTGAAAATAAGTCTTTAACCCGAGGTAAGCACTGTGCTTTCATTACGAATACAAGGAAAGTAAAAATAAAAACATGCAAAAATAAGTGAATTTTTTACATCAACTGCTGAGATAATTATTTATTTAAAGTTTTTTCTTGTGGCCGGCCAGCATGAAAGCCATTATTTTTCATTTTCAACATTGGAAAAATGGAAAAAATTTTACCCAAATTTATATTATTTTAAAGAAATACTTGAAAGTAAGTAAATTGTTGTAGGTGGTCGTTAAAAAAAATCTTTATTTAATACTTAACTTTATTATTTCAATTAAACATCGCGCTGTGATTGAATGGCTGTAGTAAGTTAGAATAAGGTTCAATAGAAATGTGAAAATAGAAATGTTTTTTTTTTAATTCTTTGACAGCTGTCAGTTGAAAACGATTCTCCCTAGGGCTGAAAAGTATTACTTTCAACCCACTCCTCAGGTAACTTCAAACCTACTTTCCGAGTATGAGTAATGAAAAATATATATTCAACCTTTGTGCACGTTTTACTTCGTATTAAGTCTCATTACTTTATTCCCTTATCGTTATTTGGTATTTTATTAAAGGGGAAAGAAGCTTGATTGGTATATCAAAGTTTGTATATAGTGCAAGGCAGTCGAAAGCAGCTGATGCTGATGACCCCTAATAGCTGGCTGGAGTTGTGGCACTATATCGTAGGTTTGTGTCCAGCAGTGGACGGCTGCAACGGTCCAACGGTAGTCTTTGGAGTTTGGACGGCTGATAGTTTGAGCAGAGCACATAGAGCCTTCAGCTGTAGATTCTGCTAGCGCCATCTAGTGATAGTTTGCATATTTGCATTGTCTTCGACTCGGAGAAAGCGCTATCTGTTGAGTTTGCGGTAAAGCTAGACCTATTTCTCAATAAATTCGAACTCGGCTAACCGAGTAGTTCTAATTATAATCACTAGAGGCGGTATTATGATTTCCTAATATTTGTGTAATCTATCTCTTTTTCTCTTAACGGTTTATTTGTAGATAGAACAAGATAACTATATTTTATACCATCGGAACGTAACATAAACATAACTTGTTACCACCAGTTGTCATTTGCCGTACTTATACTTACTAGTTGTTGGACTAAATTCCACGGTGGCGGGTTAAAAACAGATTCCATTTTAGTGTTAAGTTCAGTTATTATAGCAGATGTTTTAATATTACTTAAAAATAAATATGTAAACCAGTGTCGATTTGTTAAGTGTTATTTTGTGTAGTTCGGTGTAATTTTTACGCTGTTTTCTGTGATATCATTCTGTTCAAGTAACGGTATTGTGCTGTGTCTTGTTGTAACCTACTGGTTTTGTCTGAATTTGAATACAAAAAGAAGCTTGTTTTTATGTGATCAAAAAGCAAAGGATGCTACGTCACATGTGATTTTTGAATGACCTCATCAAAATTGTAAGTGTTACCTATAGGTACAAGTCATAATATTTATTTAAAAAAAAAAATATTATCAGTCGTGTTGGGAAGTATTCTGTCATCCGCATTTATATGTATAAGTTGTTTTTATTTATAGTTTTTTTTAAATCATAATAATAACAATATTTTCAATATTCTAAGATATTTTTTTTTATAATAAATAAATAAATAATAAGAACTAGGTTATGTATAATATTTATTAATTTACAGGTTTTTAAGTTTTTAACCGGATTTAGGGTCAATATTTTCTCACCTATGATTCATTAGCATGAATAGTTGACTTGGAGAGTGAAGCAAGCGGCGACCTTGTTGCAAAGGTCCCAATAAAATTGCCATTCTCCAGCGGTTTGTCACACACGTTTTGTTCGACAAAATAAGAAACTTCGTTTCGGATATGTTAATGAATTCATGGTTAAAGTGGTTTTAGTAGGCAGAGGTGTATTACACACCCACGGATCGCCAGCTATGTTTAAAACCCACTTAATAGGGGGCGCGCCTGTTGCCGTCTACCGGGTACCTACTTACAATTCCAAACCCCGGGCTGCTACTGAGAATTTTTCTTTTTACGAAAAAGCTCAATAACACTGCCCGACCGACACTGCATCGAACCCGAGACCTCATGATCAGCAGTCGCTCACATTACTGCTGCACCACAGAGGCAGCTATTATATGAAATCCTTTATTTCGCGACCTTCGTTAATCGTATCGATGATCACAAATAATGGCAATTTTTATTTATTTAATTATCATTATAATTAAAAAAAATCACAGCTTAGGGTTTCCATCGGCTAAACCAGTCCAAAGAGTCCAAACGTAGCTTACATCTAAACTTTGACAAAAAATGCTTGCTACGTAGGTAGGTAGGTACCTTACTGGTTTAAAGTTGCAAAAATAGCATGGTGGTTTGAGTAATCAATAGTATCGTAGTTGCCGTGTGGGTCCGGCTTTAGAATTGTCCCACCCCTCTCTACCCACGGGAGTCGTAAGAGCCGACTGAGGGAATACCGGGGAAGTAGGCAGCAGCAATCCCTCGAGTATTAACAACATCCACTGCGATCGCCAACTCGCCTGCCAAGCGTGGCGATTACGGCATTATCCCCCATTTCTTGGGGAGGCCTATGTCCAGCAGTGGACGTTAAAGGGCTGATGGATGGATGGATTGAGTAATCATGTCAAGCCTTGCGTGTGCGATTCCCAAACAGGTAGATAAATATATACATAAACAGATAAATATTTAAGTAGATAGGCTACTACATATCTTTTGGACCTTTTTTCCAATTTTTAAATGACTTCAATACCACTGGGAATAATAAGCATCAGGAAGATGACGATAAACATTAAAGTATACACGTGTATACTTTATTTAATCTAATTAGATCACCGTACTATCAAAAAGGATGACTGATTGGACCTGCCGAACTACAAGTCGATCGTGATGACATCTTTGCTCTCTAGGAGAGGGTTTTGAATCACCGGTTTCTGCAGTATCTTAAGGACGGGGGTCAGTAATCGTGATCTATTCATGTATAGCACTGATAGACAGAGTGTTGATAACTCAGCGCAGTTAGGAGCGATGTACGATCTATCAAAAAGTCCCTCGGTCTACGCTAAAGGAGACATGAACTTAGTTTAATTGAATTCCACTAAGACACTGGTATGTATACGCGTTTATTCCAAAGAGGGATCTATTCATCATGGCGCCTTAGTTCCAAGAATTTGAGATATGAATATGGAAGAAGTAAAATTTCAATTGAAACTACATGGAAAAAGTTAAAATATTAAAAAGCACCACAATTAGATGATTTCTGACAAACTATAGTCAAAAATATTCGAATCACAAAATCGCGTAAAAAACCATGTTGAAGCTTGGGAGATTCATAGCATTACGTCTGTATTCCCCGAAGGAGTAGGCAGAGGTGTATTACACACCCACGATTCGGCAGCTATGTTTAAGTCCCACGTAATAGGGGCCTATTGCCGTCTACCGGGCACATTTCCAAACTCCGGGCTGCTACTGAGAATTTTTCCTTATAGGAAAAAGCTCAATAACACTGCCCGACCCGGGGATTGAACCCGAGTCATGTTCAGCAGTCGCTTACACTACCGCTGCTACACTGAGGCGGTTATGGGAGATTTTAGTAACTTACTTCTTTAAAAAAAAAATATTTAATAAAGTTGTGTGTGCAATGATTTCTATGTCAATTGGAATGCAGCATATCCCAGATAAAAGTAAGGATGTTCAACGTCTCACTTTCATCAGACCAGCCAGACTGGTTAGACGGCTATTCTTTGATCACAATGAAACCTTTTTTAGTAAGTAACTACTTTCATGTTGTTTAAACTTTTAGTTTCAACTTTTTTTATTGTTTGACGAACCACTTCTGGCCACTGGCTGGAAAACTAAGCACAAAAAATAGTTATTTTTAAAACTGTAAGTGTCTGTATTCTTTCTGTGTCATCAATTACACCAAAACATTCGGATTCCCTTAGTCAAAGAGTAGAATAATCTAAAAAAAGACCTTAGTATTACTATGCTCTTTGCATTCGGACAATATTCTCGATAGTATTTTCTTAATAATCCAAATTCTTTACGCCCTCCTAATATTATAAAAGTGAAAGTGAGGTTGTTTGCTTGTTACGCTTTTATGTTAAAACTCCTTGGCCTAACATCTTAATATTTCGTATCATATAGTCCGAAGCTCAGAAAAGAACGCATCCCGGAAAAAATAAGTTTCTTAGCTATTTTTGCATAGAGATAATTAATGACACTAGATTGACCTAATTCTTGAAGTCCACGCAGAAAAGACACGGGCTGAGTACATGGAAGCTAATATAACTTCTAAAAGTCACAAATATATTTTACTTTTTATACTACGTGGACGGCAAAAAAGCATACGACCCACCTGACGGTAAGCGGTTGCCTATAGGTGCTAGCAACACCAGAGGCATTACTCGCGCGTTGCCATCTCCAAGGAAAGGTATAGGAGGTGGAAGGGAAGGATAATAAGGAGAGGTGAGGAAGAATAAACCAGTGCATTATTTTCACTATCCATTAGTCTCCTAGTTTCGGAAATGGGTCTTCCTTCAGACTAAGAGGGATTTACGCCATAGTCCACCGGATTTTATAATCCGTTAAGAAATCTTGAAGGATACATTTCCTCACTATGTTTTTCTTACACCGGGCAGTGGTAATTAGTAAAAATATTCCAAACCTTACTAATATTTTAAAGTGAGTTTGTTTGTTGTTTTATTTTGAGTTCGAATCTCATTATATTCATTTCCCTTCCGTAAAATGAAAAGGTAAGCAGTGGTTGGGCAGTACTTTTAGCACTGTGGAGTTCATTAATAGCAGTATCACTTACCATCAGGTGGGCTGTGGCCCGTCTACCATAAGCAATAAAAAACATGGAGTGGTTATTATAATTTATTGGCACATAGTGAAGAAAATCGCCCAGAGTAAGCATGTAATGCGAAGGAATGAAAGTCATGTTACAAAGTGAAAGGTAAGAACATAAAGGGCTGTGACAGAAGAGGTAGCGCAAGGAAAGAGTGAATGGATTGACTGAGATTTTTTCCTACACCTTTTCTGTCCCACTATTGGGCACGGAAACCGATCCAACTGCAGAGAGGTGTTAGACAGGGAGACGTTATGTCCCCTAAACTCTTCACCACTGCATTGGAAGATGTCTTCAAGCTCTTGGACTGGACCGGATTCGGCATCAACATCAATGGCGAATACATCACTCACCTTCGATATGCCGACGACATCTTTCATTCTGCCATGAATCTCTGGAGGACCTTGGCACCATGCTCAATGATCTCAGCAGGGTTTACCGACTAGTGGGTCTCAAAATGAACATGGACAAGACGAAAGTCATGTCTAATTTCCATATCATTTCAGCACCGGTCCTAGTCGGGAGTGCGCTTCTTGAAGTTATCGACCATTATGTCTACCTGGGACAAACAGTCCAGTTAGGTAGGCACAACTTCGAGAAAGAGGTCAATCGACAAATCCAACTCGGCTGGGCAGCGTTCGGGAAGCTAAGGAAGATCTTCTCGTCCAATATTCCGCAGTGTCTGAACACGAAGGTCTACGACCAGTAATGACATACTGAACAGAGACGTGGTCTCTGAATGTTGGCCTCATATCAAGGCTCAAAGTCGCTCAGCGGGCCATGGAGCGGGCTATGCTTGGTATTTCCCTACGTGATCGTATCCGTAATACGGAGATCCGTAGGAGAACGAGAGTGACCGACATAACCCACCGGGTTGCCATGCTGAAGTGGCAATGGGCAGGCCACATCGCTCGACGAACCGATAACCGTTGGGGACGAAAGGTTCTCGAGTGGCGACCACGTATCGGACGGCGCAGCGTAGGACGGCCCCCCACCAGATGGATAGATGATCTGGTCAAAGCTGCGGGGAGCCGTTGGATGCGGTCGGCACAGGACCGCTCGTTGTGGCGTTCTCTTAGGGAGGCCTATGTCCAGCAGTGGACGTTAAAAGGCTGATTTATGGATGGATGGATGATTGGGCGCGGGTGTCCTCTTATGGTGAGAGGGATTAGGCCGTAGTCTACCACGATGGCCCGCAGGCCCAGTACGAGTTGGCAACAGTCTTCTAATTCTCTCTGCAGGTTTCCTTACAATGTTTTCCTTCAGTGTCAGTGAGTGATCAGTGATAATTTATATAAACAAATACACATAAGTGATATCGAATAATCTCGAAAATTCAAATGTGTGTGCCGTAGGAATTCTAGACCTTGAACTCCATGCATTAGCAGTAGATATTATATATATAATGCGAAAATTGAAGGATGTAGGTACAGAGGGAGACCGAGACTCAACTACCTAGAGCTAGACCAAATCGGTCATGTATTGAAAGAAGGTGAAGTCAGGAGTCTCCGAAACCGGCGAGCGTGTATGAAGAGAATTATGAAAGTTGATGAAGCGAGAGATGTATGCAAGAATAGAGCCTTTTGACACTCTGTTCTCTCTGCCTACCCTGCAAGAGAAATGGCGTGGTGATGAGTAAGTAAGGTTTTAGCGCTAGCATAGCCTAGTAATTGAGAGACATTTTAAGGAAAAGAGTACTTGACAAGATCGCGACTAATAGAGGGATGTGGAAAAGAACACATTCTGCGCTGACCTCAAAGAAATGGGATTAAGGATGATGATAATAAGAAATAGGATCTCTAAAATCTATATTGTGTAGTCGTTATTGAATTCCCTATGTCATTCGCGTGGTTAAATTTAACGTTTAAATAATAACGTTTCTAATATTCAAACATTCCGTCATAATTAAATGTCATAAACCGGTTTAACCACATCAGAACGAATGATTTAAACGCGAGTTTAATAGGATACGTGTTAGGTATAGCCGTTTGATTTCCGTTTACTTAACATACTTTTGTTTTATTACAATTTAAATAGGTTCTTGTTACACTGTCCAAGTCTGGCGCATGTTGCTCTTCAGAATAAAAAGGTCTAATAATCTTCCAATTGTCCAGCCATTCGACGTGCACTACTAGACATAATCCCCAAGGAAGGCCCCTACGGATTTAACCAGTTCGTCACTCCACGAGGTGCAAAGCCATCCTCACTACATTGTTCCATATATGATACCATACTAATGTGGTTGGCCCTTTTTCACTTGTGTAATACAAAACTCAAGTACGTGTGTGACACTTGTGAGTCATCACAAACTAGTGAAGATGTCTCAGGCATATGAGGCTCCTCATTATGCGTATTCATCACTGAATTGTGACAATATGTGAACCATCCATCCATCAGCCTTTCCGCGTCCACTGCTGAACATAGGCCTCCCCAAGAGAAGGCCACAACGAGCGGTCCTTGTGAAATTTTAAAAATTTAAATGATGTGTGAACCAATTCGTGAAATTTATGATCTTATATTGGAGATCGTCTTCAAAGTTTCGTGATAGATAAGTTTTTGTAGTTGAGCTTTGCTTATCTCAGTATGAATGGGCTGACTCGATCCTGGAAGTGCCACCCTCTCACAGAAGATCGACGAGAAACAACTCCTGCCGTTGTGTTACGTAGAGAGCCGGAGATCCGAACCCATCCCTGTCCTTATTATCCTTCCTCTCCATCTGCTATTCCTTTCCTTGGAGATGGTGACGCGCGAGTAATGCCTCTGGTATTACTAGCGTTTATAGGCTACGGTAACAGCTTACCATCAGGTAGGGGCCGAGTGCTCATTTGCCACCCACGTAGTAAAAAAGAAGTAGGTCGCCCATCATCATTCCCTCTTTCAATCCCTTTACTTAGTCTTGTCGAAATATGAGTAATGTGGTAGTCTATGAGCTACGTAATCAGTATGGCCGTGTGTTATTTCACCCTTAAAGCATAAACAACTTAATTACCAGTGTAAAGTTCGGCCAATTCGGTTATTAAATAATTACGCAAAACATTCTAATGTCGTATGGAGTTTCGACGAACTTTCTCTTATGACAATTATCGCTTGCACATCTTGTGCATGTTCAAATACCAGTTTTCTAGCTATATAGTAGCCCTTTTGAGTGTAGGGAGAGTATCTTAATAATAGACTAGTAATTAAATAGATAATACTCAACACTGAAGCAATGTAGAACTAACTTGGATCTGGCACCCTGTTCGTTTTTTTATTTTTATAATGACTACAACCTGCAATAAGGAATAATTCTTGTATCGCGGGGGACTTTTCAAACATACAATTACACGAACACAAAGTACAGCCAGACTCAGAACAACCATTTGTGGATCACACAAACAGTTGTCCTGTGTGGGAATCGAACCCACAACACTCGGGCGGGAGGCCGGTATCTAAACCACTCCGCCATCTGTGCAGTCAATCATGTACTTACCACCAAGCCCAGATTTACTGTCTATTCTTAACAATTGCCGCCCCATTTTCTATTACCATTAGTTTATTAAATTCAAATTCAAAAATACATTTTCATAGGCCTATTACTTAATCGTCAAGAGTTCACAAATAGTTAACATGAGCTCCTGAGGCAAGTGCATCCGCATCAACAAAGTGGCGATTGCAATCGCTACAAGCGGCCGGATTCCGTAGTAAAGCCTTTCATGACAAGAACCCGGCAAGAAACTCATGAGCCACTTGTTTAATTTGCAGTTATAATTCTTAGAAATGATTGATGATGTTATTTAAATATTAGAAAAATGGCCTTATTTGTTCAGTTTAGATGTAGTAATATTGTATTTATTATGTTTTAGCGATTGCCATGATAAGATTGGCTTACTGTTGTAGTATTTTGATGTCGTCTTCTTCATCATGTCAGGTGTTTAAAAATGAAATTATATTTGATAATAAGTATACTTGTATTCTAACCAACATAGGTAAGGCAAATAATTAACCACATAGTTCTAATTCAAATTCAAATTCAAATTCAAAAATATCTTTATTTCATAGGCCTATTAAGTAGCACTTAAAATCGTCAATAATACACTAATAATTAAAATAATTAACACGAGCGCCTGAGGCGAGTGCAACCGCAATAACAAAGTGGCGATTGCAATCGCCACAAGCGGCCGGATTCCATAGTAAAGCCTTTCATGAGAAGAGTTCTATTGCAATTACTCGGTGTCTAAGTGCAAACTGGTTACTTTACGTAAAGTTCTTACCTAATAGATATTTCTCTCGGTTTCCCATAATAATATTACTAGTACACCTAGTTTAGATATTGTACATAAGATATACTTGGAGATAATTCAATCATATTTTTACAAGGATCCTAAAATTTTATGCGACACCCACCGACCAACAAGTTGTAGCGTAACGGTGAAGCCGTCACGTCACAATTATTTAGGACCTACCTAGGGGTCTAAACTAAATAAGAGCACTTTGATACAAACTTTAATAACTATAAAAAAACACGTGAATTAAAAAATACAGCATATTTGGGTATTATAGTACATACCTCGAAATTACAACAGCGTCACTTGAAGAGTTTATAGTGTATTTCGTAAGTATTACGAGGATCGCAAATCTACTAGTAAGCGGTTTAGTCATTTTTATCTTATGGCGGAAAAAATTATACCCAACCGCACACCCTATCGTTCGGGGCAGTCAACAGGGTAGCGTGGGCCCCTCACCCACTAAATAATCTCGCCGTGTGCCGTCTCTGCGCCTATGCTGACGAGCCACTGGGACTGGAAGACCAAACATCGGTTACCACAGCCTAACAACAGTAGAGGCATCACTCGCGCTTCTCAACTCCAAGGAAAGGGATTGGAGGGGGTTTAGGCCTCTGGCGGTCTCACTCACCATACGAAACACCCACCTAAGTACCATTATTTTAGGCAGATCTGTGAAATAGTGGTACTACTAGTGGTACTTTTATTGCATGTAGTAGTAGACGAGCCACGGCCCATCTGATGGTAAATGGTAACCGTCGCTTATGGACTCGACTATACCGAGAGTATTGTCAAGCCACTGCTCACCATTTCATTTCACAGATATGAGATGAAATAATAAACGGCTATCTCCTGCTACAGACAAAACGCAACGATGTGCTTCATAGCCGGTCACACGGGGGATGGTGGTACCAACTCGCTCGGGCCCGATACCAAGTGAGATAGTCCCACTTGGTACCCAGCCCTACCAACAGTCATGCAATCGATGATAATAGCTAACTTACTGCTGGAAAGAATGGGGTGGTGACACTTGCATTCATAGTCTCTCACCACACGGACAAAATCGATCGAGCAGCTCATTGATGCTGGGCAACTAATTTTATATCACAATCTATTATGCAATAGTAAGTCAGTTTTAAATAACAGATCAGTTATTCCGTTAATTAAGAACGTTTTGGAACTCTTATAATTGTTATAACATCATAATGTTACATACTAATTGTTGTTGCCAGGCATTGTATAATTTTTTTATAATGTCAAGTTTGTATGAATAATTAATTTTTATTTAAATTAGATATTCGAATGTAAGTTTCCGTCATAAGCTACTTGTAAGGTCTTCATGTTGCGAAAACTTGTGATTTTAAACACAGTAATATGGTTTTTGACTTTAAGAAATCTTAACATAGCATCACGCCTGTATTCCCCGAAGAGGTAGGTGTATTACACACCCACGATTCGCCAGCTATGTTTAAGTCCCACGTAATATGGAGCGAGACTATTGACGTCAACCGGGCACATTTCCACACTCCGGGCTGCTACTGAGAATTTTTCTTTTAGGAAAAAGCTCAATAACATTGCCCGGCCCGGGGATCGAACCAGAGAACTCATGAAATCTTTATCGAAGTTATTATATAAAACTAGCTGATACCCCTGTGTCTGCGTTGCTTATTATAACGTCATGACGAAGAGATAGAATAGACTTCTCCAATTCTACACGGAAAGAAAACACACTTCACACGTGCTTATAAAAATTGATTTTTCTTTAAACTTTAATAACTTAGCATTAAGTGAAGGTAATGCAATATTATTTTAGATAAGGGCCAAGTGTCTATATTATATTGTTTAAACTTGCATCACGGAAAAATCTATACAGTAGTTTTTACGTGATGCGTGGACAACAGCAGATATCTCTCTATCATCATCCATCCATCCATCAGCCTTTCAACGTCCACTGCTGAACATAGGCCTCCACAAATGGGGGATAGTGCCGTAATCGCCACGCTTGGCAGGCGTGTTGGCGAATATTATAATATTTCTCTCTATCATAACTTCAATAAATTCAATCAGATGTGCATGTTTTATAAGGACAATTGATTAATTTAAACCGAGAAATTAAACTTGAATTCGACTTATAATCCTTTATCCAGCTGGCCTACACGCCATAATGATTCGTTATTGCGATATTTTATTTTAGCTTCTCAAGCCAAAGATTATTTTTATGTTACCCGGTATGAGGCCATTATAAATAAATTAATTGAAAATTAGTTTTTAGGTTAATATCTCAGGGTCCCGATATAGTGATAAAATATATGTAAGTACCACTTTTTAAGTCTTATTAAGAACTTACTTCATCAAAATCCGTTCATTAGTTTTTTCGTAATGAAACATACAACAAAAAAAAATAAAAAATTGTGATGTGTTCAGGCTGAACTTCAGAGACGCCTAAATAAAATAGTCTAATAGGTTTTTTTTTTTTTTCAAATATCGTAAATGTACCTACTTACAGATATAAAACTATATAAAAAAATGTCATGATTTTGTCTGTAAGTACATTTAAGATATTTGAGGAAAAAAAACTTAGACAGACAGCTCTATTATATAAACTTATTATTGTTTTTGGCTATGTAAGTACCTATATTATCAATTGGCATTGTAAACCTACTAATGCTGACCTACCGACAGCATAAAAATATTAATAATGTAGCCATCTGGGCCTTTTATAAAGGAAGATTGTTATCCTATTGTGCTATCCTGGGCGACATTGGGCCTCCTATTGCCCATGAAAGACTCGTTATCCGTCAGTGTTAGTGATTTCCGTATTATTTGAGGCAAGGATGGACTTTTAAACCAGGAAGTAGGTAAACGCGCCTTTTATCCATTTTTTTTGTTAAGGCGGGAAAAATGGTCTTAACGGCACACCCCATTCGGGGCAATAAATAACGGGTAGTGTGGGGTCCTCAGCCTCTTAATAAATACGCCATGTGCCGTCTCTCCGTCTGTACTGCCGGGCTACTGGAATACACACGCGTAGTAATCAATTTCTACGTCTCATGCTTACCGTCTGTTGAATAACGACCACATCATGCCTTGGGTCCCCGGAAGCTGCGTGTTTGAATTCTCTAATATTTTCAATACTATTTCTATATTTTCGCCGTATTTTATTCTAAAATATCAGAATTATTTATATTCTGACTACGTAATACGATTTAAATTATTATTTTTGTGCAATAATTATGAAAGGAACTACTTTTTAATGTTTATTAAACGACCAATAATAATTTAATAACTTGTCTTACAAGGTCGACAAGATTCATATACGTATGTATGGTGATAGGAAATAAAAAGTGATAATGATTATGTACCGCTTTGAACGGGTTTTGGTGAGGTGGTGGTGAAATTATGAATGTAAGATGTACGAGTCCATCCATCCATCCGTCAGCCTTTCGAAGTCTACTGCTGGACATAGGCCTCCCCAAGAGAACGCCACAACATGTATTTTGCTCATATGGGGGATAGTACCGTAATCGCCACGCTTGGCAGGTGGGTTGGCGATCGCAGTGGATGTTGTTAATACTCGAGGGAGTGCTGCTGCCCACTCCCCCGGTATTCGATGTACGAGTATGTGTGTGGAATGTTAAAATATGTGACAAACGAACTAGTTTGTCATCACAGTTCGACACCAAGAACTGTCGTGCAAGATGGCGTATAGGTTAAACTTTTAAAATAGTGTTGTGAGTTCGATTCACATGGACACAAATACAATTACCAATAGTTGTCCCGAGGCCAGGTGTATTTTTTCTTTTCTGAAAAAATAATGTTTGTAAAGTCTCATGCAGTAAAAATTATTTCTAAATGCGAGACATTAATAAATTAAAATAATAAATTTAAAAAAATACTTTTAAAGGTCTTCTTTACTTCCCTTAGTCTTTACAAACATCCAATTTAACGCACACAATGTGCACTCAGAACAACTACATATTTGTGGATCACCTGGAAGTCTGAACCCTCTCCTATCCTCTCCTTAGTATCCTTTCGCTTCACCTATTCCTTACCTAATTTACAAAACTCCAACTGTCTTTTAATCTAAATCGGTAACACAGACACGGCTATATTAGCTTTTTATCGATCACCATCCTTTTTTTTTTATTTATTTTAGGTGGGCAAAATGTCCTACCGCACACCTCGCTGCCCGGGAAGACAACGGAGTAGTGTGGGGCTCTCACCCACTAAAAAATCACCGTGCGCCCTCACCCGCCCTTGCTACGGCGGATCACGGGAACCGCGTCGTTTCACCGCGATCCGCAGGCGGCAGCCCCTTCGGGCCCTCTCTTGTGCGACGCCCCGCGCACTTGGGCGTCACACCTTCGCGGTAGGCTTCCGTAGACGGCAGGGTACTCCCCAACCTCACCGTCCACAGCCTCGGCTAGAGCGGCATCAGGCGCAGGTAAGCGCGCGCACGCCGCCCCGCGCGCCGGCGGTGAATCGGGTCCGCGAACGAGGATTCCTCCCGGGCCCTCTCCGCCGCCTCCTTCCGACAGCCTCGCAGAAGGCGGCGACCGCGGTCCAGGCCCTGTCACTGCCAACCATCGCCCGCGTAACGGTCGGCAGTGACAGGTCCACGCCTATGACTGCGGCGAGTTCCCGGCGCTGCACATCCCAGGCCGGGCACGACTCGAGTGTGTGCTGCGCTGAGTCCTCGCCGCAGTCGCAGTGGTGACAACCTGGGGTCGTCTCTCTCCTAGCGATCGTGTGCAGGTATTTGCCGAAGCAACCGTACCCCGACAAAACCTGCACCAACCGGAAGGTGAGGACTCCGTGCTGCCGCCCTGCCCATTCTTCCAAGATCGGCTGGAGCACCTCCACGGTCCAAATACCAGCCAGCGGGCATCTTCCCGCCACGCTGAGATTGCGCTTGGCGAGGGGCGGCTGCCCCCCGCCCGCGCCGTCGACGCCCGCCGATAAATGTCAGCGAGTACTTCCGCTTCCAGATCCCACAGGGGAGTTCCGGCCAACGCGCAAGCTGCATCGGTCGAGACCATGCGGTACCCGCGTATTGCCCTAACTGCTACGACCCTCTGTGGACGCCACAGAAGGGCCCTATTGCGAGCGGCCAGGGACTCCGCCCACACGGGCGCGCCGTACAGTGCCATTTACCGTACTACCCCCGCGTAGAGTCGTCGACACGCGAGACTTGGTCGCCCAAGGGCGGACGCCGTGCCGACGAGTCTTGGTGCAAGACGGCGAAAATGCTCGTTGAATTGCCACCGTCCATCCAATACCAGGCCCAGATATTTCATATGGGCCTGGATCGGTAGTCCTACCCCATTGACCGTTATCGAGGCGCTGGCGGGTGGGCCACGTCGGGGCCCATGGAAGAGCAGGGCCTCCGACTTTTCGAGGGCCACCCTAAGCCCCAGCGCCCCGATCCGTCTGACCACCTCCGCGGTACCTGAGGTGACCAGCGTTGCCGCCTCCTCGAGGGTCCCGCCCCGGGCTGTGACGGGCGTGTCGTCAGCGTAGCAAATTACGCCCAGCCCGGGGGGGAGCCGGCCACGGAGGACCCAGTCGTAGCCGATGTCCCACAGGAGCGGCCCGAGAACCGAACCCTGCGGGACGCCGCACGACATGGCGCTCCTGACAACGTCCCCTTCCCGGTCCACGTAGAGGTCGCTGCGGCCGTCGAGGTAGTCTGCCACCAGCTGCCTTAGATAGAGGAGCACTCCATGGTACCGGAGTGCCTCCTTGATGCAGCCGAGTGGCAGACTATTGAAGGCGTTGGCGATATCGAGCGACACCGCCAACAGCACTTCCCTCGAGGTGACGGCCTCCGCAGCCACGGCCTTCAGGCACAGTATGGCGTCGACCGTAGATCGACCCACCCGAAACCCAAACTGTGCGTCGGACCAGGTCGGTCCGCCCAAATTCGGCATCAGTCGCCCGAGCTCGGACGCCGTGCCGACGAGTTTTGGCGCAAGACGGCGGAAGTGCTCGTCAAAGTGCCACCGTCCATCCAATACCAGGCCCAGATATTTGATGTGGGCCTGGATTGGGAAGCCCACACCGTTGACCGTTATCGAGGCGCTGGCGGGCGGGCCCCGTTGACGCCCATGGAAGAGTAGGGCCTCCGACTTTTCAAGAGCCACCCTAAGCCCCAGCGCCTCGATCCGCCTGACCACCTCCGCGGTACCTGAGGTGGCCAGCGTTGCCACCTCCTCGAGGGTCCAGCCCCGGGCTGTGACGAGCGTAACGTCTGCGTAGCAAATTACGCCCAGCCCGGGGCGGAGCCGGCCACGGAGAACCCAGTCGTAGCCGATGTCCCACAGGAGCGGCTCAAGAACCGAACCCTGCGGGACGCCGCACGACATAGCCTTCCTTACAACGTCCCCTTCGCGGTCCACGAAGAGGACGCTGCGGCCGTCGAGGTGGCTATAAAACCTAGCTCAGCACCAGATGCACATCAGACACAATGTTAATATTATAATTTCACGATTGTACACCATAAGAGTTAATTGTGTAAAATATGCTTTTTTGTTTAAATAAATATTATTATTATCATTACCTTGGTCATGATGACGCGCGAATGATGCTTCTGATTTTGCTAGCGTCTATAGCTATACGCTACTGTAACCGCTTACCATCAGTTGGACCCGTATGGTTGTTTGCCACCTACGTTATACCTACATATAAAAAAAAAATACCACTGTGGGAATCTAACCTACAGCACTCAGTAGAAATCTAAGCCATTCCTCCAAATGTGCAGTCACTTAAAAACTACACAAGATGCGGAATATTAAATGTCATTTACCCCAAAATCGCACACCGTGAATATATATGCTTATTATTTAAACACAAATTATACTGTGATACAACTAAGAGATTTTATAATCCAGTGATCACAATGTATCCGTTCCGAGACGCGTCTGTCTAATTAAATGACGCAATATTATAAACTTGGAACAATAACAGTTAATGTTATTTTTCAACAACTTCATCATATTGCTATTGCAGGCCATCATCGCGTGAAGTTATAGCTTGTAATGTTAGAGACGAGGTCTCTGCTGACATTGGTAACTAGCAGCTATGCCACAGAATAACATGTACTAACGTATATGCCTCCTATCCACTAGTTTTTAGTTATTAGAGCTCAATGGTTTTTAGCATTAATATGTCAAAAGTAGGTCAAGCTGTACTTGTTTAAAAACTCGCCGTGTGGGGCCGGCTTTAGAATTGTAATGGGAGTCGTAAGAGCCGACTGAGGAAATACCGGGGGAGTGGGCAGCAGCACTCTCTCGAGTATTAACAACATCCACTGCGATCGCCAACCCGCCTGCCAAGCGTGGCGATTACGGCAACTATCCCCCCATATGAGCGCACAGGACCGCTCGTTGTGGCGTTCTCTTGGGGAGGCCTATGTCCAACAGTGGCCGTCGAAAGGCTGATGGATGGAGGTCAAGCTGTACTTGTTTAAAAACTCGTTCAGAAAGTCCTTACTAATCCTTACGTACTAAAATATTATAAACGCGAAACTGAATGAGTTTTTCAAACATTTTGATCTATATTTTAGCACTTGACTTGTTCAGCTACTCTTAAAGTACAAATTATAATTTGTGAATAAGGAAAAAGAGTATTTTGTACTTTAAGAGTAGCTGAGCATGTCAAGTGCTAAAATATAGATCAAAATGTTAAAAAAATCACGCCATCAAATAGTATGAATTTTAATTGCAAAATTAAACTTACTAGATTGGATGAATGCATCTAAATGCATTGCCGATAGATGGCGTTGGTTGTTAAGACAAATGTGATGAGGAAATTCAGTATTTCTAGAAATAGTAGGGTAGCTCAGTGGATTAGAGCACTTCCCCGGAAAGGAAAGGACGCAGGTTCAAATTAATTGCGAATAAGGAAAAAGAGATTTTTTGTACTAGCGGGAAAAATCTCTTTCCTTATTCGCAAATAATTCGTACTTAAAAAAGTGGCGGAGCATGCTAAGAATATAGATCAAAAAAGGACGCAGGTTCGTTTCCCGCTCGTACTAAAATACTCTTTTTCCTTATTCACAAATTATAATCTGAGTTAGTTTGTTACACTTTCACGTTGTAACTGCTGAACCAATTATAATAAAATTTTGCATGTGTATAATCTGGAACCCATAGGCGCGCCCTACTTTTTATCGTGGCGAAACGGATAGCAATTTTTGTATTTTGAATAGAGTAGAGTGTTAGTGTGCGTAGAGTGACATAATATTTATATTGAAGTCCATGCGGACGTTGTCTCTGCTATTTCATAAACTAAAGTGAGTTTTTATTTAAATTACGAGAGTGGAAAACAAGCATACTACCTGATGTTAAGCGGATTATAGCGTAGCCTAAGACGCTAAAATACTCGTATGGCAAAGCCATCACTAGTTTAGTACTAGCACCAGGGAAAAGGACAGCAGTTGGAGACGAAGGATGATAGAAAAGAATGAGGAGATGGATGAATATTATGGCTTCCGGAACTCTCACTCACAGAACAAAACGTAACAATAAGAAACCTACCTTAATTTTTTATATATTTTGTGATCGGCACTTCCCCGGCTCTAATGCAATAAGTGGACTACGGTTCTTGTCCAGATTGCTGATAATCAACCCATGTACCATTCCATCCATCCATCAGCCTTTTAACGTCCACTGCTGAACATAGGCCTCCCCAAGAATGGGGGATAGTGCCTTAATCGCCACGCTTGGCAGGCGGGTTGGCGATCGCAGTGGATGTTGTTAATACTCGAAGGAGTGCTGCTGCCCACTCCCCCGGTATTTCCTCAGTCGGCTCTTACTACTCCCATATACCCCACCAGCCAGCTAGAAAACTATAAAAATAAAACAAAAACGAACTTGTGCTGGATAACATTTTTCAACAATATTAATTTGTAGACCATATTGATGTATAAATAATTTATAGATCAATGGTAGACCATTTAAATAACTTACCGATTCCTACTTAACAATTAAACATTTCGACACATGCAATAACTCCTAAAATAATTAGTACGCATGTTGCCATTCCAAGCTGCGCATGGCCCACATATCTTTTGATAACAAAACGAACGGCAGAAGCATTGTCCGGCACTTTCGTTGCTTCCTTTGCCTATTGTGAAACAAACAATACTCGTCTATGGTTCGTGACAACTATTAGAGTGTTTAGTTGCACAACTCTGGTGAAATTTATCGTTTGTTTTTATTTTGTTGACCAAAAATATATTAGGTTTGAGTTAAATTTCAAACAACCTTTATGTAAATAAAAAGTATTAGAATATATTGATAAAAGGCAAATGCCATGCAACACTTTTATTTGATTAAATTAATTATGATGCTGTGAAAAGCCTTGGTTTCGAATACCTTAGGTTAAGAAATAATTCAGTTTCTATTGTTTTTGCGATATAATATATTGAGTTAACAAATTAAAATTCCTTAATGTACGTATAGATTAGGGTTGTCCGTAGTATAACCACCTTTTTTTTTATTTTATTTTATTCAACAACCATTTTTTTTTATTGCTTGTAGTGGCAGACGAGCCACGGCCTTACCATCAGATGATGCTAAATGGTAACCATCGCTCATGGACTCAACTATACTGAGAGTATTGTCAAGCCGCTGCTCACCATTTCATTTCACCGATTTGAAACGAAAGAATAAACGGCTATCTCCTGCTACAGCCAAAACGCAACGATGTGCTTCATGGCCGGTCACACTGGAGATGGTGGTACCAACCCGCTCGGGCCCGATAACAAGTGAGTACTCCCACTCGGTAGCTCTACCATCAGACATGCAATGAATGACAATTGCTTACTTCCCTTAGTCGCCTCATACGACACCCGTGGGAAAGAAGGGGGTGGTGACGCTTGTATTCTTAGTCCGTCACTACACGGAACAACCTTTTTACAAGGTTCTAAATATAATTTTCTCCTATGTCACCGTGTTATTCTAAAAATCCTAATCGATACCTAACCGCACATGAAACACTATAAAGCTCTATTATCTAATTCAGGAAGCCGTAAGACAACATGTAAGCAAACCATAAAATTAGTGTACTTTTTATGTAATTATGTCACTGTATTGACGGTATCGTGGTTTAAAACATGAGTGAATTTGGACTGTTTGAGAAACTGGTTGTGTTGTTTACATGTTATCTCAAGCTAAAGTGAATAAGGGTATTACTTAAATAATTTAAACAGTCTGTTCGCGTTTGTAACGGTAGTTACCCTTCAAAATTCAAATTAACAAATGATACTACAAAATTTAAATGGCTCGTTTCCATTAGCGGTATGCTTCTGAGACTGAATTTCCAGGAGATGCAGGTTCACACCCAGACATTTTCGGTTTCAAACTGGCTGTATGTTTGCTTCATAGTTTGTTTAATAAAAACTTAAATAGATTCACACCTTTGTTTGTAACCAGGGCACCTACTTTACACTATTGTATACCACGATCGATATGATAAAGCCTTGTGTTCGTAATAAGGCTTATGAGGACATCAGTACTATGTTTATTGATCTCGACTGCACCACAAAACATTGACAATAGGACTGTGTTTACATTTAGGACATTATAAAAAAAATACTATGTTAGGTTATTTAAGTAGGGGTCTCTTAACACATCGATATTTTCAAAAAAAAATTGTCTGTTTTTTCTGTTGTTACATTACTTACTTAAAAGCAACTATAAGTATCGGAAACCTTAGGTACATTTTTTACCGCCTTAACAAAAAAGAAGGGTGAGTAAAGGATATTTAGATATTTTTATATAAATATATTTTTAGCATTTGACATGCTTAGCAACATACATTAAACACAAAGTGAAAAATGTGAAATCGAAAATAACAGAGAGAGATTAGCAGTCAGGAGCAAGGGTCACGATGGCTGAATTGGCTAAGCATCTGGACGGTATCCAGGAGATGCAGGTTCGAATCCTGCTCGTGACTGTTATTTTCGATTTCACATTTTTCACTTTGTGTTTAATGAGTAAAGGATTTCACTTTTTATTTGTGAAAAATGTTAGCTTCCCGTGAGATAGCTATTGCACGCTTCATATAATAAGCGAAGTGTTGAGGTGGGTACTGCTCTAGTTTCACACAGAACAACTGATTTTTCAAACTTCCATCAATCCATCCATCAGCCTTTCAACGTCCACTGTTGGACATAGGCCTCCCCAAGGGAACGCCACAACGAGCGGTCTCGTCATGGGGGATAATGCCGTAATCGCCACGCTTGGCAGGCGGGTTGGCGATCGCAGTGGATGTTGTTAATACTTGAGGGAGTGCTGCTGCCCACTCCCCCGGTATTCCCTCAGTCGGCTCTTACTTTTCAAACTTAAAATGTCTCTATTTATCATTATATTGCACTTGTAAAATAATATAATATACACACACATATCAAGAAAAAACACCATTTTTAACACTCATGATATTTTTGATGCCATTTTTGTTATTTAAACTCGTTAAAAACTGTTTAAAAAGTTCTGTCTTGGACGTCCGTGTGTTGTAGGTAATGTATGTTAACACGATAATGACCGAAATACTTTACTAATCAAGTCTTTTTTTTTCTTTTACGATTAAGTATCATTACCAATAGAGCCCTATCACTTTTTACTGTCTGATTCGATGTGGTTTAATTGTTATTAAATAAACAAAAATTAGTGAATATTTACGCTTGACTCGACATTAAAACCAGCGCTATACCTTATTGTGAGAACTACTTCTATAGACCAGTATAGAAGTACTTCTTAAAATTAGCGCTAGATGGCGTATAAGACATGAGAACCACGTTGGTACTTTTTGAAATTAGCGCTATCTACGTGATTTATTGAAAACTACTTAGTAAGACCAATACATTATTAGTTACTTATCAAATAATCAATTTTATTGTGATTTTCCAAAGTATTTTCGAACCAAGCCTAGCTGAGCACGTCAAGTGCTAAAATGCAAATCACAAAGATATTTACAAAATGGCGCTGGCGTCAAAGAATTTGTTAATTAAAAGATTATTCCAATCAGGTCAAACGTATGAATCATGTACTATTTTTCCGTGATAAGTTATTCTAATTAAGTATGGAAGCATTTTAAGATTCTACCTACTACACTAAGTACTTTATTTACATTATGAGTATTATTATTACTAACAAATCCATCCATCCATCAGCCTTTTATCGTCCACTGCTGGATACAGGCCTTCTCAAAACGGAGGTTTTACCATAATCGCCACGCTTGGCAGGCGGGTTGGCGATCGCTGTGGATATTTTTAGTACACAGGGGAACGCTGCTGCCCGGTCCCCCGGTAATCCCTTAGTCGGCTTTTACTACTCCCATAGGAAGAGACGGGGTGGAGCTATTCTTGGTGCCGACCCCACACGGCAAACACTACTATTAACAAATATGAAGTTAAAATTAACTCACAATTAAGTATATGTATACGATCATTAATTACATAACTGTGATGTATTACCATACAATGTACAATGCGTTGAATCACGTCTGTCTAGCAGTTTTATCGCACTGTTGTTATTTAATTGTAGCGATGTTATTTTTATACAGCACGTTCTTCCTCTGCACTCTGCCATCTTGCGGTCACCGTAATAGATAAGTTCGATTACACAGTTGAATTATACTTCCTGAAATAGATACTTTAACAATTTTTAAATTAATTGAAGGAAGGTGAAGTCCAGAGTCTCCGAAACCGGTAAGCGTGTTTGAAGAGAATTATGAATGTTGAAATGGGAAATGTATGCATGAATAAAGCCTTTTGGTACTCGGTTCTCTCTGCCTACCCCGCAAGGGAGATTGCGTGGTGATAAGTAAGTGAAGACAAGACCTGCTAGACAATAAACTATGTATCGCGAGAGAAAGTCTCTTACGATACATGCAATTTAACGGACACAAAGTTCACTCATACTCGGAACAAACATTTGTGAGATACACAAATATCGTGATATAAGTAAATTATTCAAAGTTAATTAATTAATTTAAAAAACAATCTTCGAGATAAAAGTAAATTATCCAAAGTTAATTAATTAATTTAAATTTTAACTTGGCCAGTAAAGACGCTACACGGCCGGTTTATATTTAGTGTCTATCCTGTCTGTTCCTTGCCTCAAACGGTGGGGATGTGTGGTTTGGTATATTTTTTCGCACAAGGGCAGTCCGTTCAACCGTTACTGCTTGGTTGCGTAACAAACATCCTAATACACAAGCTTTCACATTTATAATATTAAGTAGGATTACTAGGCCACATAGTGGGATTATCCCTCCACTGTATGTATTTGTTCGTTGCTTAAACACTTCGCTAACTCAGACTGAAGTGTGATTGCTAAAGGCGTGCATTATTGCGGTTGACCTGCTCGGCCACAGTCCGTTACACCAGCGCCATTATCTTACAGTTTTAGATCAACAGCTGCATGCGTTCCACACGAATTATTTAAACCACAATTGTCGACTGTTTTGTGCTTAAAGTGAATATTTTTTTTACAATTTTCTTGTTTTGATAGAAACGGCTAAATATTACGTATCTTAGGCACTTCCTTTTAACCACCGGAGGATTGACGAGTCAAAACTGATTTTAGATAGATACCACTGCAGTAATGTTACATAGTTTCAGTGGTCCGCCGGTACCTACAGGTGAATGGCACATCGCGGGTTTATTTTATGGGTGAGAGCTCCACATTACCCCGTTCGCTCCGCTGACGGGGTGTGCGGTTAGGTACATTTATCCCGCCTTAACAAAAAAGGTAGCTTTTAGATACATACAGTACAATAAGACTGGTTTTTTTTGTGGCAATTTCCAAAGGCTTACGTTCAGCAATAAATGAACTGAAACTGTTTGGAACTGGATGTTTAGGGCACGTACTTAAGCATAATTTTCTAGAACTTAAGTCACCACCCCATTCTTTTCTGCGAATGTCGTAATAAGTGACCTTTTCATTTCCCCTCTGAGAAATGAAACGGTGAGCAGCGGTAGATCAGTAATTTTAGCATTGGTGAGTCCATGAATGGCGGGTACCACTTACTATCAGGTCAGCTGTGGCTCATCTGCCACCATAAATAAAAAAGGCACCTGATCAAGTGTTAATAAGCAACGATACGACGATGATAAAAAAAATCATGCGTATAAAATACCTCTGCTTTCTCGCCACTGAATGATTGACAAAGTTAAACAGCATAATCTAAAACAAAAGATTTTACTAACAGCAACATAGAAAGTCATTTTCGTTAAATATAACAACATTCCCCAATTTACTTTAGTCAATATGTACTCGTAACTTTGAACATAACATAAAAAATAATAGGTTTGATTCGGTAACTTCTATTTCCATAGATTTTTAAAGACTACTTTTATATAACCAGATACTTTAAACTAGTGAGTAACTCGAGGGCCTCGTGGCGTATAAAGTGTAATCGACTTCCGTGCAAGATGTCGTGGGTTCGATTCCGAATCAGTAAAATTATTTGCGTGATGAACACAGATATTTGTACTGCGTCTGTGTGTTTTCTATTCTATTATGTGTATGTATTTACAAAAAAAAAACTAGACGTCGCGGGACGTCTACCAGATGTGAAAACATCGAAATTATTTTGTACAAATAAATCATACTTGACAAAGTGCTCCTCAAGACGAATCAAACGAGTATAAATTCGATAGGGTTGCGTCGTTTCACTACAGAGTTACTGTGACCACCTTCCAGCTCCATCATCAGACCCTGGATACCATCTAAAGACAAAGTACTCTTCAAGTCGAATCAAACGTGTCCAAACTCGATGGGATTGCGTCGTTTCATTATAGAGTTCCTGTGGACACCTTCCAGTTTGATCATCAGCCCCTGGATACCATCTAGAGGCAAAGTACTCATCAAGACGAATCATACGAGCCCAAACTCGACGGGGTTGTGCCGTTTCATTATAGAGTTCCTATGTCCACCTTCCAGCGCCATCATCAGATCAGCTCCATGTCATCATAATATTGCATTGTCACACGATATACATATGCATGTAAAATTTCAGCTCAATCGGAAAACGGGAAGTGTGTCAAATTTGAACGGGACAAGTAAAATAAAAGCGTCGCCACGCCAACAGCCAATTTTACCCTCCCTCCGCATTAGACGTTTCACATCATAAAGTAATATAGGTATGTATTTTATCCATAATCTGGTTACCCATAGCACAAGCGTTAAACTTAGTTTGGGACCAGAGGACGTTGTGTGAAAATGTCTGTGAATATTTATTTAAGTATTTATTATTTATAACTTGTGTCTGACTATCTCTGTAACATAGTTTCTCATTCATCAATGTGTGATGGCTTTTATTTGAGAGATTAACCCGTTTTTTTCACTACCCGTCACTGTCCCATCCATGGACGGATCTCCTTTCAGCGTGATAGAAATTTAGACCGTAATGTGCCATACTAGCACACGGCGGCCTAGTCCGGGCTGGCAGTCTTTACAAATCGTTGAAAATCACTCAAGCATACATGCTTCCTCGAAAAATTGGAGCTACCTATGCCATGCCAAGCTGAGTTTGATTCCCACTGCGCTCACCTCTGATTTTTCGAATTCAAGTTGTATGTTCATAATGTAGTAAATGATCACTCGTTGGTTTTGATTGCGGCTTTCAGGAACATTTTACGAGTATGTCTGTGGTTATTAGGCATCAGTTTTTTTTTTAATAATAGTGTTGTCCCGTAAGAAAAAGAAATCTTACACTGAAAAATTTACTCCAATACAATTGGACATAATAATAGTTGGGCGTAATACACTCAAGGGCGGTAGACAATCATACGACGGTCATTATTATTTATAATAATAAATAAATAAAATAAATAAATATTCCCGGACATTTTCACACAACGTCCTCTGATCCCAAACTAAGCTTAACGCTTGTGCTATGGGTACCAGATTACGGATATAATACTTTTTTTTTTTGTAAATACATACATAATAGATAGAAAACACCCAGACGCAGTGCAAATATCTGTGGTCATCACACAAATAATTGTCCTGTGTGGGAATCGAACCCATGAGGTCGGTTACACTACCGACTACGCCACGAGGTCTGTCAAATAATGTATCATTTGTGCGTGGCCTAGGATAGGAAAAGGTTGTTGAGAAATAAGTGAAGAGGGAATGAGCAAGATTTGTGTGATTCCGGAGCTCTTGCTCAATGCACGAGATGCGACTATGTATATTATAAATAAATATAAATAAGTTTTGTTTAATATCGTCCGACTATGTCTTATATGCAATTTGATTAAACATAATTATCATCATGCCTGTATTCCCGTAGGCAGAGGGGTATTACACACCCACGGTTCGCCAGCTATGATTAAGTCCCAGGTAATAGGGGGCGAGCCTATTTTCGTTTACCGGGCACATTTCCAAATGCCGGGCTGCTACTGCGAATTTTTCCTTTTTACGAAAAAGTTCAATAACACTGCCCGACCCGGGGATTGTACTCGAAACCTCATGATCAACAGTCGCTCACACTACCGATGCACCACAGATTTAACACGGTTTTATTAGTCTCACCTGTAATATATTTATCTATGTAACGGAATCCAAACGTGATTTTCACTCATTCAAGGCGTTGGATTAAATTGAAACATTGCACACTTATCAAGGACTGATGACAATACAATAACTGAAGATTGTTTTTTGTTAATCAACAGCGTAAGGTTATTTTTTTACTGTGAAGAACACAAAACAAACGTTTACTTTTAAGAACGTTTATTCACTGGTTAAAATGTATTAAAATTAAAAATATTTAAAGGCATATTCCACCAGTGGAGGTCAAATAAAACAGGTTTGTGAGCCAATTATAAATCCCTGAACAATATAATGTAAAAACTAAAGATTACCCTTGAAAACTTGAAAACAATGCGCACCTAACGAATTAAAATGCTTAGAATAAAAACTTCATACATTAGCGATTCGCATCGCCTTCACACGACTATTAAAGTGCTGTGATGATACTTTTAGATAGAAATATACAATCATACATAGCAACACACCTATTTTCTAAAGGATCTGTTAAACTACATCAGTTATCACAATTACTTTACTGAATTTACGGCAGAAGGCATAATACTCTTTTATCATATACCACGCGGGTGGCAAATTTGCATACGGTCCCACTTGATGGTAAGAGATAACTGTAGCCTATAGAAGCTAGCAGAATCAGAGGCATCGCTCACACACCAGCATCCATCCATCCATCCATCAGCCTTTCAACGTCCACTGCTGGACATAGTCCTCCCCAAAAGAACGCCACAACGAGCGGTCCCGTCATGGGGGATAATGCCGTAATCGACACGCTTGGCAGGCGGGTTGGCGATCGCAGTGGATGTTGTTAATACTCGAAGGAGTGCTGCTGCCCACTCCCCCGGTATTCTTCAGTCAGCTGTGACTACTCTCGTGGGTAGAGAGGGGTGGGACAATTCTAAAGCCGTCCCCACACGGCCCCACACCAGCCACTCCAAGGAAAATGTTACGAGGTGGAGGGTGGATACCAAGGATACGATAAAGAGGGGGTTTCTGCTATGGTACACAATGAACCATCTGATGGTAAGTGGTAACTGCCACTCATGGACTCAATAATACCAGGACAACAATCAAGTCACTACCCACCCTAAAAATCGAGTAAGGTATTCCAGAGATAGTATGAAAGAGAGTATTGGTGTAAAGATGCGAAAGGGAATGCTCCGATGGTTCGGACATGTGGAAAGAATGCCGGACGAGCGACTGGCTAAGAAGATATACAATGCGAAAGTGGAAGGATGTTGGTACAGGGGGAGACCGAGACTTACCCTACCTAGACCAAATTGGTCATGTATTGAAGGAAGGTGGAGTCAGGAGTCTCCGAAACCGGCGAGCGTGTATTAAGAGAGTTATGAATGTTGAGGAAGCGAGAGATGTATGCAAGAATAGAGCCTCTTGGCACTCTGTTCTCTTTGCCTACCCCGCAAGGTAAATGGCGTGATGATAAGTAAGTAAGTAAGTATTCCAGAGATGTGAGGATAAGATATATATTTTTCACTTGTATTCTTGGGATGGATGACTTCAGACAGACAGAGTTACTTTGACAATTAATATAGGTATGGCTTCTGAATATCGTAACGCTCACACGCTATCGCTTTGAGATCAAAACGAAAAACGCAAGCCGTGTCGTTTGTGACGTAACTATGCGAAACTGTTATTGTGCAACTCATTGTTCTAAAGATCTGGTTCGCATTTTGTTAGTAACTGCGTGCCAGTTCAGTTACTTAAGTGTTTTTGAGCTGTTATGAACTACAATTGTTAATATATAGACTCGCTATTGAGAAATTATAGCTGTGAAATAATGTGTAACTGGCAATTTGTGATTAAGAAAGTGGTTATCGGTAGAGGTCGCACGTGACCATGGATGCTGTATAGTACTGGACTTCCATAGCAGGTTAAGATGGATTAATAACTCTGATAGATTCTCTGAAACAAATTTTATGTCGTATCAAGCTTCTGCCCGTGTGGCTTATAGTAAATAAATGACATATTTTTGTTCAGAAACAAACATTGTAAGCGCTCTCACTCCCTTACAATTGAATATTCATCTGGCAATATCCGAAATAAGGACAAGGAAGAAGTTTCCTATAAAACCAGGGGGGTTAGATGCAATCTCATATCTCACATGTCGATCGTATCGTGATCACTGTGATTGGTTGAGAGATCACCGTAATTGGCCCACGTATTATTGCGACATCACGCGTCGGTTTCTCTACCAATCACAAGCGAGTCGATACGATATCGATTGTGAGATATGAGATTCCGTCTAACCCCCCTGCGCCATCATGCGTCCCATGTGCCTATCATGCCGTGTAGGACTTTCGTAGTCCTATTTGAGTCGGTTGGGGAATGATTTTGGGAAAACTGTGATACACGTGGGCCGTGTGGGGCCGGCTTTAGAATTGCCCCACCCCTCTCCACACATGGGAGTCGTAAGAGCCGACTGAGGAAATACCGGGTGGAGTGGGGATCAGCACTCCCTCGAGTATTAACAACATCCACTGCGATCGCCAACCCGCCTACCAAGCGTGTGTATACGAGGCCATGTCCAGCAGTGGGCGTCGAAGGGCTAATGGATGGATGGATGGTAATACACGTGTCTCATAATTTGAATCGGAGATTATGTGTACCGGGTGTCAATAAAACACAGAAAATTCAACCCACAATTTTCGCCTGCTACGAGTAGGAGTGGAATTTCGAAAAAACCCTTAGAGGATACCTACACGACATTAAAAACGCCCCATCATAAATTTCCTGTTTCTAGGACCAGCGGGTTAGGTGTATCAATCAGTCAGTAAGTCAGTTTAAATTTTATATACTTACCTTCCTTTTTATTGAAGTTATACTTCTAATGCCCGGTTCCTATATTCAACGAATCGTCATTGTTAACAGCTACCCATCCATTAGTTGCAAAATGTCAGTCAATTCACGTACGACTCGTATTTTATAGGAATAGGAACAGATTATACTTACGTCTGGTAGAATATTCTACCAATCGTAAGTAAAACGATCCGTTTTATTATTATAGGAACCGGGCATAATACGACTTGCAAAAGGTTGCGTTAAACGTTTAACGCTACCATGGAGGGGGTATGAAAGCACTTAAACTCTTAACATCGACTTATAAGAAACTTCAAAATTTTACTACCGCCATCTAGTGACATTAAACATAATTACTTTATCGAACAAGTTATTTAAAAACATAACTGTGACAAGTTTTGCAGTTACAAATTTAATAATTACTTTATTTATTAAGTATAACTTCTCACGCGCGTACACGCATTTTTTTTTATTTCGCGGGTGGCAAACTACCATACGGCCCTCCTAATGGTAAACGGTTACCGTAGCGGTTTAACGTGTGTTTCCTAGCACAACACCAGAGGCATCACTCGCGTGTCCCCAAGGAAAGATATAGGTCGTATAGGAGGTCGAAGGAAGGATGTTAAAGAGGAGGATTTTGTGTACTGAGTTAGAATATACTTTGTGTCCGCATTAATGTAGGTATATTTTTATATAAAATACTAAGAAACCATTTAGACTCTCCCTATCTTCTCAGTAAGATTGGTTTTGTTTGTCCACGTACTAATACGCGCAAGAGAGCTCTTTTCCATATTAGTTTTTCACGAACAAATCATGGCAAAAATGTATTTATTAAAAGAGCATGTTGTTTGTACAATAATATCATCACTTCTGACTCTAATAACTGCATTGATATGTTTCACCTTTCTCTACTTAAATTCAAAAGTTATATTAGACCAATTTTTTTCTCTTCTAAACGTTATTAACTTGTTTTTATTTCTCCTGTTATTGTTGGCTTAAAAAAAAAAATGGTGTTATTATAATGTCGGCTTTAAAAAATTTTTGTGTTGGTATAATGTTGGTTTTGATTTCGTTTTTTTTTTGTTATTATAATGTTACCTGTAAGATTTTGCAAATTGTGGAAACTGCTTCTGGATTGTGTGTTTTTATATTTAATATTATTATTTTTTTGTATTGGATCCGTTTGTTTCCCAAATAAAATATTTGTGTTCCTAGATCAAGACCATGTCCTAGTGCGGTGTTGCCTTATAAAAGTAAAAGATAGCATTCGCGTAGACATGTAGTGTCATTATCGTTAACAGTCTTCTTTATATTTATCGGTTTATTCTACAGAAATCGTCTAAACATGAAAAGTGACGATTTCTAATTTCAATGCTGCAGTTACAAAATAATTGTAAAGTTTGTCTTTAACCTGGAACTAGTGGCTACGCAGATTGATTTGTACATCGCCGATGCATTCGAAGTGAATACTTTCATCATCAGCTATAAAGACCAGCATTGTCCCATGTGCCGCTGCCGGTTTCAGGACCATAATAGGATGTAACCAAAAACAATCTCTTCAGCTTTATTATGTTAGTAATGATAATAAGTAATGGCACAGTTAAGTCATTTCTTAGTGTAAGTGCTCTTAATACTAAGCTATCGAGTACCCTAACAGCTATTTCATGAATTGAAGAACATTATCAGGTCAGTTGACTCTCATTACGATTTCGCCATAATCAATTATCCTGACAAAATTGTACAATGTCAAATCAATTAAATAAAAACATTGACCGACAAACGTAATTAAAAACAATGAATTAATTTGAATGAAATTATGTTATGAAATGTTTTGTTCTCACGCCATACTTAGTTATATACCGTAAAATATGTTTTAAATTTTAATTACTGTGATTTTTGTCAGTTATGTATTCTAACCATTATGAGACGTGGTAGTGAATTGTAGCGAATTAATAATATTAATAATAAATAGCTAATAATATTAGATTTTTGGAATATTGTATTTTTTATAGTAGGTACTTAGGTGCCAAACTAGCACACGGTTCACGTGATGGTAAGCAGGTACGGTAGCTTATAGACGCTAGCAATACCTTTTTCACTCGCGTGTCGAAAGAGATAGCAGGTGGATAGGAATGACAATAAGGAAATGATAGGGAGGGGGTTTGGGCCTCTGGCGCTCTCACTCACCATACAAAACATAAAGATAGATGGACCGTTTTTTTACGCAGATCTTCTGTGAGAGGGTACTACTTTCCGATCGAACCGGCTTATTCATGCTGGGACCAGCAAGGATTTACCACTAGAATGGTATACCATATTTACTTTAGCTTGAGACAACGTGTAAACAAAACGACCAATGTTTTTCAGAATGCAGGTTTACTCGTGGTTTTTAATCACTAAAACGTCAATTTATAATAATAAATTATAAAGTGTTAAGAGTGAATACCGAAAATAATAGTGACGACCGATCTCCTGAAAACCGTTCCAGATGCTTTGCCAAGTTAGCCATCGTGGCATTAGCTCGGCACTACCAATTTCGATAACACATTTCTTTTTAAAGCCTTGGATGACGTGTTTGTCCGCGTGGACTTCAGAATATGAATTTACTTCACTCTAAGGTAAATTAATTATCTCTAGCAACAGTTAACCCATAGGGACTATAATTTTTCAGGTATTTTCTATGCCTTTCATCTTTTCTGAGCTGCAGACCAACCACAATTTCATGATTATTAAATTGCGTAAAAGGGCAACAAACATAGGTAGGTACACATTAATTAAAAAGACTTGTTAATTTATCCCGTGGGAACGCAATGGATATTTTTATGAGTGGTATAAAAAAATACTTTAAAAGCTTTCGCATTTATAATAAATTAGTTAATAGTAGCAAATAATACAATGGGAATTGACTGAACATATGGAGGAGTGGTTTAGGTACCGACCTCACGCCCGAGTGTTGTGGGTTCGATTCCCACACAGGACAACTCTTTGTGTGATCCACAAATGGTTGTTCTGAGTTCACTGTACTGTGTAAGTTACATTTCATGTTTATAAAGTCCCCGTGATACAAGTATTGTAACTTAGTGCAGATGTTATTTAAAAAAAATGTAGCAAACAATGTTGCCAGTAAAGGAAACCATCACTAGGAAACCTGCACGGAAACCAGACATTTTTTCGCCGGCTTGTAAAGTCTTCCAACCTGCGCTGAACTAGCTGAGAGAAGACCAATAAAGAAATATAGAGCCATCGAAAAAATAAACTATACTTAATAAAACAAAGGGGTAGGCAGAGGTGTATTACATACCCACGGTTCGCCAACTATGTTTAAGTTCCAAGTAATATTGCCGTCTACCGGTCACATTTTCAAACTCCGGGCGGCTACTGAGAACTTTTATTTACCAAAAAGCTCAATAACACTGCCCGAGCCGGGGATCGAACCCGAGACCTTCATGATCAGTAGTCGCTCACACTACCGCTGCACCATAGAGGTAGTTAATTGCGAAGTAGCAGCAGTACTGACCCTCAATTACTTAACGTTAAGCCCGCTAGGTTAATTAGAGGTCAGTCGCCGTGACCGTTCTAGCTTACCTGTAACAGCACCGTTAAATTGTTCTTATTAGTTAATTAATAGACCCTATTGTTATAGTGAACCTTGTATATTGAACATTGTATAAGCCGGATAATTGAGATTTTTTTTATTGATCATGGTGGTGGATGAGCCATGGCTATGATGGTAAGTAGTTACCACCGTTCATTGACTCGACAATATTAAGAACTGGATGACCTGGTGAACCGCGTATCACCTACAATTCTATCAGCGATTATCAATCCTAATCAATAGGTTTCGTCTTGCTTGTGATACAAATGAATTAGAAAGAATGACAGTAATTTGTCATTTTGTCGTCAGTTAGAAAAAGACTGTAGGTCCATAATCCATAGAAGAGATTCGCATACAAAATTACTAATTTTGCACGCCTCATAAGCGAAGCGTTTAAGTGGGTTCTACTCCTGCTTTACACGGAACAACTGATTTTTCAAACTTAAAATGTCTCTATTTATCATATATTGCACTTGTAAAATAATATCTACACACACATATAAAGAACAAACACTATTTTTATAACTCATGATATTTTTGATGGCATTTTTGTTATTTAAACTAGTTAAAAAACTGTTTGAAAAAAATCTGGCTTGGACGTCCGTGAGTTGTAGGTAATCTATGTTAACACGATAACGACCAAAATACTTTACTAATCGAGTCTTTTTTTTTCGTTTACGAATTATTATGATTAGGAATAGAGCCCTATTACTTTTCACGGTCTCATTTGATGTGGTTTAATGTTATTAAATAAACAAAAAAATACTGAATATTTACGCTCGACGCGACAGCACACAACACAAACCACACAACCAACCACACAAACCAGCGCCTTTAATGAGAACTACCTTTTTACGTACGCATAGCCACCGGTGGTTTTACTATCGTCAACAGAACGCCGTTCGCCCGGCCGGTACATTGTTTTTTGTTAAAAGAAAGTTCTTACCTTGGCTTGACGAACTGATGATATTTGTCAAGTATAATAACTATTTTATCCATAACAATAATTAAAAACACTAAACACACGTAAATAATAACACACCAACGGAATATTTTTAGCGTCGGCTTGGCGTGCGCGCGGCTCGGAACTGAGAGGTAGACCAATATAGTATAGAATTACTTCTTAAAATTAGCGCTAGATGGCGAATAAGACATGAAACCCACATTAGTACTTTTTGAAATTAGCGCTATCTATGTGATTTATTGAAAACTACTTGGTAAGACCAATACATTGTTAGTTACTTATCAAATAATCAATTTTATTGTGAAAAATGAAGATTATGAGGCGTGCAGTATTGGATTTTCCAAAGTATACCTACTTCAATTTCCATCTGAACATATCATTATTATTGAAGCCACGCTCCCTTAGTTTCGCGGATTTCAACATTTCCGGTAATTCTATGATATATGACGATACTGCGATACGGCCTAATATATTAATAATATCTCAATATAGTTAAGCAAAATTAAAAGCACATTTTTCTTCCGTTTTTATGGGTGGATATAAAAATATATATGTGTATATACCTAAAATTGTTATATAAATAAAAAGGTTTATTTTTTCTTATATCCCCTGGTATTGGAATCGCAAACAAAATAAAAAGCTATTACTTACATCGGTCTAGCCATTTTTGAGTTTTAGCAAGACTTACGCACAGCAATTGATTTTTATATGTTTAGATAACGCCAAGCCGGTGTTGACCTTTTCATTTCACTGATAACATTTGGAACATTGAATTTATTATTGAAAGCAATCCTGTAATCCACTTGATGGTAGGTAAGTGGTAGAAGTATTAAACTGATTAAATTACCAGGCAGTTTAGATCGATATACGCTGTAAAGTTAACATTGTAGCCTTGTGTAGTATTAAATTGTCGTCTTCCTTTAGTCGCAGTGTGTTATTTTTAATTCTGTTTGGAATTCGAACTCGCAATATTTGGTCTAGTTAAGTAGAACTAGTAAGTTCTCTTAAGCAACTGTACCGTCAATGCAGTAGGTATTATACCTACTCATTTAACTATTTTCAATAGACAATTAAATTAGAATACATACTCATTATGTCACAACAGCCATTATTATCATGTTGCCAGTCATAATATTTAATAAAAAAAACTTAACATAATCATAACTTAGCACAATTATTGTACCATTGTGTTTAAACGAACAAAGAATGTAGTTTTTAAGTCTTTTGTAATGAAAGTAGTAAGTAGTTTGCACTAGACCTTACGCTATTAAGCAGTCAGCGCTGGTGTAGTTAATTACAACTATATTGAGTTCCATAAAGTGACTTCAATTATTCTTATAAACTTATTTTTAAACTTCTGGCTCTTAAAGGTTAATTAAATAGTTGATAATTTATGTTACAAAAGTACTTTTAAGGTGATCCTGTAAATGCATGGTGATTAATTCTGGACCACTTCAGCAGGTTTTCAAGATTTCAATATCAGCTACCTTGGGGATCTCCTGATAATATAAAAAAAAATAACTTAATAACTCACGACGACTTAAACGAATTAGTGGCTGAAGGAATTGATTTTTAATTTCAAAGATTCTAGTTTTTAAGTTGTTTTCTATACTTATTCTTTATTTTATATGTTTAGCTGTATTTAAGTAATTCTATATTACAAGGAATTGTATATGTAACCATCTACCTGCCATGTCTATAACAATTATATTAATTGTATTGTTACAGATAATTCAAAATGGAGACGAGATGGAAACACTTCATCGTGTGGGCGGCATTTTGCTTTACGTTAGGTAAATAATATAATTTCATCTGAAGACATATTGTTATTTTATTAGTTTATGTATAAAGTACTTGACATTTTCTGCCATTTACCAGAACAGAAATTGGTAAAATAGAAAATAAAAGCTGCGAGCACTATTAGAAACTGCGTCTTCTGGATTACGGTTCTAGGCGCTACTGAGATATTTGCTTTGGTCTAGCAATGTCCATAACACATTCCTTCTTAATGTCGGTGGCTACATCATTCTTGAGTATAATTAAATACTACAGCTGATAAAATTATTTTTAATCGTAAAAAGAGTCGTAGTTATACGTAACACATAGGTATTACAATTCACCTATTGTTCGTACAGAAATAATAACTGTTTTGAAAACCGGTATTGGTTATTAGACTAATTAGTACCATTTTTAGCTAAATAGATTTTATTCAGCTTGGTGTATGGTACCTTTGTATAGATTGTGTAAATTATGTATGTGAAGTGAAAGGTTGTATGACTACAGCCATATACACTGAATAGTACGCTAGCTAATAAGAGTGAGAAGATATTCGGTACAATTTATGAGACTATTAGGCACAGCTGCGTTTACGCCTGATTGCCAGTATAATCTGGGGATTATTTAGTAAACTGAAATACCTTGTTTCGAATCGGACAGTTTACTATATCAAATATTTATAGTAATAATGCATGACATTCAATTAAAAACTATACAAGAAAATCATAAAATCTAATATCGTATTTTGTCGACCGTTTTTTGTGAAACCCGCGACGATACCTCTCTTTTTTCTGCTGAGCGTCGTTACATATTCGCTTTTTAAAAGAATATAAGGATCGATAAAAATATCTAATAGAGATCAATTTATATGGGGCCGTACCGCATATCATCTGATGGTATGTAGACTATATCTTTATATAAAGTGTTGGTGCGTTTACGATAGATGGTAGTCAAAAGTGCTATGAAAAAGAAATTTATAAATATCCACCAATGTTCTTCATTGCAGGGTCTACAAACATGTTGCCAGTATTCACACAGGATATGAACAACCTTGCACTATCAGAGAGTACACCGGTCGGCACTATAGTCTACAGGTTACAAGGAGTTGACCCTGAGGGTTTGCCGGTCAGTATTTAAAAAAGATCCTCCTCCTGGTTTCTAGGCGCTAATTTTGAAGCACATAGGTGTATTTTGGTCGTAGCGGGAGGATATATTTCATTAGGTACCATTTCATTTCTCGGACGGGAAATGAAATATGGTGAGCCGTGTATTTTTATCCATGAGAGGCGGTTACTGCTTTCTATCAGTTGGGTTGTGGTTCATAAGCAATAATAAAGAAAAATCTATTTTGATCGCCAGTCTGAAGCGAAGGTATGAAAAGGTTGCCGCCGGCGGACCACCGAAGGAATGTAAGATGGTTCCAGTGGCCCGCTAATAAAGGCGGAGAGACAGCACACGGCGGGTTTCTTTAGTGGGTGAGGGCCCTACACTACCCTGTTCGTTGCCCCGAACGACGGGGTGTGCGGTTAGGAACATTTTACCCGCCTTAACAAAAAAAAAAGGTATGAAAAGGTTGCCTTCGTAAGTTATGGGCGAATGTATTCACAAATCACTGCTCGGTGAAGGAACACATTTAGAGGAAATCTACGTCTCTAAATCAGAGATTTAGGACCAGCGTGTTGGGCTATCACACCACCCTGTACTAATAAAGTGTAGCTTAATAAATTTTGTAAACAATTCCAGATAAAATATGGCTTGGTCGGCACAGACAAGTTTTCAGTAAATCCAGAAACTGGTGACGTCACGTTAAATCGCCCTCTAGACCGAGAGGTACGTGTATTATTTTACAATCATAGATTAAAAATTATTTGTGAATGAGGAAAAAGAGATTTTTAGTACGAGCGGGAAATGAACCCACGTCCCTTCCATACATAATATGATTTCCAAAATTCCAAGGTAAATGGGACACCTCGTGGGATCGGAACTTGATACTTTTGTCGTATAGGTATCGGTGAGAGACCTTATAGAAAATTTTACTAGAATTTTTCGTCTTTTTATATTATCTATGTAATCTATTTGTATATTAAATATGCCTATTTCTTTACTAATTCTGTTATATAATTTAGGACCTAAGAAGATGTAAAATTTTTGTGCAAATTTAGTTCTAGCCTAAGTTTTGCATACAGTGTAATATCTTCTTGTGTTTACGATATCACAGCCAAATGACGATACTTGTCCATGTTGCCGGAGAGTGATAGCGAGAATAATATACCGTCGTATTATCCTCCATTGTATTATTGGATTAATGCATGTAAATGCATTCCGATAGATGGCGTTGGTCGTAAAGACAAATGTGATGAGGAGATTGGGATGACCGAATAGGTCAGTACGATAGCTCAGTGGCTTAGAGCACTTTCCTGGATTGGAAAATATGCGGGTTCGATTCCCGCTCGTACTAAAAATCTCTTTTTCCTTTTTCACAAGTAATTTGTACTTAAAAACCAAAGATAATTCAAAAATAATAATCTAATAGCTCGACGATACAATTCACAAGTTACTTAGTTTTCACTTCTATCGGAGCGTTGGGTGACGATGACGCGAGCTCCATGGTTTTTGTTCACCCAAAAAGTGCTCAACGCGCCTAAAGAAGTTTTCACTTCAAAAAGGCCGTTTTTCATCTGCTGCCATTAAAACGAAAAAAATATTGATGGTAAATACTAATATGTTGTAGGTAGAAGACACTATAAAGTTCCTAGTATCAATAGAAGACGAAGATCCAGAGAAAAACCAAAACTTGGTGCAGTCACAATCGGTCACTGTGATCGTCCTAGATGAAAATGATAACCCACCGATATTTAAAAATGTGAGTATCTTTTACTCAGCTGGCGTGGCAACGACCAATGGACAGACCATATCGTTCGACGAAGCGACGACAGTTAGGGAAAAGAGCTTCTTGAGTGGAGGACCACGTACTCGATGGCGCACCATAGCAACTTTCACCAGGTGAACCGATGTCCGTGTCTAAGTTCTGTGAAATGTTTGGATGCAGCCGGCATAGAGCCACTCATTATGACACTCTTTTAAGAAGGCCTATGTCCAGAACTGGACGCTGAAATGCTGAAGGTGTATAATTGAAATGTTCCGAGTTAAAATATCGGGTCGATCCAAAGAGACTATTTGTTTCTATTTTTTAGCAACATGGAGTCAGAAGATTATAGGTGGTGTAATACGCCAGTGCCTCGAGGTTGCAGATCCAAAAAAAAATAGTAAAATTTAGCGTAACGTAATTTATGAATGACCCTTTACTATAATGTAAGCTGACATCATTTGGCACCATTTCCAATAATAAAGAGAACTTATCCGTAACGTTATACAGTGTGGTGACGGACTAAGAATACAAGTGTCACACCCCATTCTTTCCCACGGGTGTCGTATGAGGCGACTAAGGGAAGTAAGCAATTATTCTCCATTGTTTTACTGGTGGTAGGGCTGGGTACCAAGTGGGAGTACTCACTTGGTATTGGGCCCGAGCGGGTTGATACCACCATCCCCCCCCCCCCCCATCATCCCGTGTGACCGGCCATGAAGCACATTGTTGCGTTTTGGCTGTAGCAGGAAATAGCCGTTTATTCTTTCATTTCGTATCTGTGAAATGATTTACCATCAGATGGACCATGGCTCGTCTACCACTACATGCAATAAAAAAAATTACTTGCAGAGTCCATATGAAGTAAGCGTGCCAGAGGACGAGCAGGTCGGGACGACAGTGCTGAGTCATATCGAAGTTGAAGACAAAGATTTTGTAGGAGACAACCTTGAAGTTGGTTGTGTGCCTAGTGAACAGGTATGTTGTTACTCCTAAACGCGGTCTGCGTATAGGAGTATAGAGAAGGACTTCTCTCTCCGGTAAAATGTAGGGTTCCTAGGGTATGGCTATTTTTGTATGAGATTAGTTGTGCCAGTTGGTGACGTATTTATAACAGAAAGGTACTAGGTTTTGCCTATGACTCATAAGCTAGTAGTGTGTTCGATTTTCGTTCAAGTTAATAACATATTAAAACTAGGCCCTGCCTGCGACTTTCACTGCACAGATCTATATAAATGCGAAAGTGTGTTTGTTTGTATTGTTCATGAAACTGCATAGTTTGGAGTCCAGAAAACGTTTTTATTCCAGAGAAATGTATATGGATTTAGAACTGCCATAGACTATTGATAAAATAAATAATTGTAATTAATAAAAAAAAATTAATACTAAAGTTTAATATTTAGTACCCGGGTAGCACAGTAAATTTTTATTAATCGTTTATTAAATAAATTTCATATTTCAGTGGCCTGATGACTGCGATACGTTCGAGGTGGTAGCAATCAACTCCACAGCCCATCAATACACGGGGGCTTTAGTGCTGAAGAAACCACTCAACTATAACGACAGACAATTTTATCAATATCAATTGTATGCTGATGTAAGTGTTTGTAATATTCTGGAATATCATTATAAATATAGCATCACGCCTGTATCCCCGAAGGGGTAGGCAGAGATGTATTACACTATGTTTAAGTCCCTCGTAATAGAGGGCGAGCCTATTGCTGTCTACCGGACACAAACTCCTGGCTGCTATTGAGAATTTTCTTTTTACAAAAAAGCTCAATAGCACCGCCCGACCCGGAGATCGAACCCGAGACCTCATGATCAGCAGTCGCTCACACTACCGCTGCATCACCGAGGTAGCTTATATACATGTTAAATTGTACAAATGTCACCACTCTATCCATTCCTGAGGGTGTCGTGCGGGGCTACTGAGGCTGGAGGCTAAAGTACTTGTTATGGGGAACTGGCGGCTCGGTACCACCGTCTTCCGTGAGACGGACTGTGAAATATCTTGATGTGTTTTGATTTTAGTGGGTGTGATTTTGGTGAGAAAATGGTGATTAGCAGCTTAGCAGTATTCTTAATATAGTCTATCAGTGACGGTCACCACTTACCATAAGCGGGCCGAGGCTCATCTGACTGTTGGTTAAGGTGGCCAATAAATAGTGAGGTTGAACCTTGCCATTAGTCTAAAACATGGATGACCTTTAAGTATGTTTCGAGCTGAGCGTCTCCATGTTTCGGAAGGAAGGGGAAGCCGTCTTTTAATGTTGCCGTTTACCGTTTCTTACGAATACGAAGGTCTAGAAATAGTGCTAAACTTAAACTGCCTCTGTGGTGCAGCGGTAGTGTAAGCGACTGCTGATCATGAGGTCTGGCAGGTCCGGCAGGTCCGGGTCGGGCAGTGTTATTGAGATTTTTCGTAAAAAAAAAAGGAAGAAAACTTCTCAGTAGCGGCCCGGAGTTTGGAAATGTGCCCGGTAGACGTCAATAGGCTCGCCCCTATTACGTGGCACTTAAACATAGCTGGCGAGTCGTGGGTGTGTAATACATCTCTGCCTACCCCTTCGGGAAATACAGGTGTAGTGCTATGGAAATAGTGCACCTGGGTTAGTGCATGAACTTACCCGTTATGATAAGTTCCACGTGAATAACTGGTTTTACTAATGAGCCAAATACGATTAAAGGGATATTATAGTTGAGGATAATTTAAACATACTTTTTTAGTTCTGTAGGTAAGTACTTTGTAAAATATTTTACATTTCGCCTGTATAATCTAAACTCAATGTAAAAACAGACAAGCCTATTTCCGTTCCATGTTAAGAATCCCGGTTGAGATGTTTCTTTTTGCTTGGTTTAAGATTTTTATATAGGACTTTTATACTGCTTTGCCTCGCATTCGTAACAATGACGTAAGAGAGCGAGTAGGTATAAAATAGAGTATTGGTGTAAAGATGCGAAAGGGAATGCTCCGATGATTCGGACATGTGGAAAGAATGCCGGACGAGCGATTGGTTAAGAAGATATACAATGCGAAAATGGAAGGATGTAGGTACAGGGGGAGACCGAGACTTACCCTACCTAGACCAAATTGGTCATGTATTGAAGGAAGGTGGAGTCAGGAATCTCCGAAACCGGCGAGCGTGTATGAAGAGAGTTATGAATGTTGAGGAAGTGAGAGATGTATGCAAGAATAGAGCCTCTTGGCACTCTGTTCTCTCTGCCTACCCCGCAAGGGAAATGGCGTGATGATAAGTTAGTTATACTGCTAGACTGTCGACATAAAATGATTCATTTCTTTCCAGGACGGCAGTCTCAATTCGACAGCACACGTAGAGATCAAAGTAGAAGACGTGCAGAACTCCGCGCCCGTGTTCAGCGGCGCCCTGAGCACCGCGCTCGCCGAGGACGCGCCCGTGGGCACGCTGGCACTCACCGTGCGGGCGCGGGACGGCGACCGCGCCCGGCCGCGGGCTGTCGTCCTGGAACTTGTTAATAGTTAGTATCTTCAACCACCCATCCATCAGCTTATCATCGTCCACTTCTCGACATAGATAATACGCCTCCCCAACCTTACGTATCCACTATTTGGCCAGTGCAATGGGAGACGTACCACCCATTTGTTTAAGATTTTCGTAAGGCAAGTGAGGGTTGTGAGGGAAACTCCTTAGTTTTTAGAAATATATCACCGGATGTAACTCACGTTGAGGATCGATTTAGTCGACCCGGGTTTCCTTCGTTTTTGTCTCTGGCAACTATATTACTCGTATATATACCTTCACCTCTCTATATCTTATCATATCATCACTTTGTCTGCGTGGTGACGGACTAAGAATACTAGTGTCACCACCCCATTCTTTCTGACGGGTGTCGTATGAGGCGACTAAGAGAAGTAAGCAATTATCATCCATTGCATGACTGGTGGTAGGGCTGGGTACCAAATGGGAATACTCACTTGGTATCGGGCCCGAGCGGGTTAGTACCACCATCTCCCGTGTGAACGACCATGAAACACATCGTTGCGTTTTGGCTGTAGCAGGAGATAGCCGTTTATTCTTTCATTTCATATCTGTGAAATGAAATAGTGAGCAGCGGCTTGACACTGCTCTCAATATAATTGAGTCCATGAGTGACGATTACCATTTACCATCAGATGGGCCGTGGTTCGTCTGTCACCATATGCAAAAAAAAAGTTCTCAAGGGTTGCCAGTGTTGTAGTCCATAGAGTTAGACGACTGTGGTAATGACTTACCATCAAGTAAATCATACATGTTTGTTTCCCATACTATAGTATGACGACCGGCTATAAATCATTTCATTCATTCATTCACAAGACTGTAAAACCCGTAACACCACTGCAAGAGCAGGAAAACTCGCAACTAAATTCACTGGTAGTAACTGGATACCGAATGAAAGGTCTCATTTGCTGTCGGAGACCCAAAGAGTTATGTCGCTTACTTCCTTTCTAAGTGCTACAAGTAGCTCGTTAATATGAAGAGCGGTTTCTATTTAATTTTAAGTGGGCGTTGGCACGTCTCTATGTTTTGTAATAAAAGGTAGGTATTGAGTATCAAGTATCTTGACAGCAGTCGACTTGAATCATTCGGTTCCTTTTGTTCTTAGATCCTCTGGATTTCTTTCTCCTGGACAGTACTACAGGTGAACTGAGGACAGCTAAGCCATTGGATAGAGAAGCTCTGGCCGACCCATCGTCGCCGCTCAATCTTACTGTCAGGGTATGTGTTATAGATAAATGTTAAACTGTTAACTTACCCTAATACTTTAAAACACCCATTAATTCAAGATACGAGTATGTACACCATGGTCGAGTTTACTAACATTTTGTTACTCTACAACGTTCTTCTTAGTTATACACAGCACTTGCAGTGCTAACTCCTACAGATATCGTCTATATTAGTTAAATAGATCTTATATATTTTAAAATTTTTAATTTGAACACTAATTTTATTTTAGATTAGTTATTTATGTGGTGAATACTGTTAACATAAAATAAAAATACTTAAGGGTTGTGCAAAAAAAAATACATATAGAGATGTTATAATATACTACCACTTAACAATGTTTCAGGCTACAGAAGTAGTAAACGGTTCCCCCCTAGTCTCCGAGCTGACATCTTCCACTGCGACAGTGACCATCACCATCAAGGACGTGAATGACGAGCCGCCTCGCTTCAACCGGAGGGAGTACAGCGTGGACATACCAGAGAGCCTGCCAGTGGGGACTCCACTACCCAATCTGGATATGGTGGTCACTGATACTGATGTGGTAAGTATCGCATGTTATTTTTTTCACTTCTATTTGTAAGAAGAAGAAAAATATTTATTTGTGCCACTCATATACATTGAAGTACAAAATCAAAATAAGTTATAAAAAGATACTATAACAACTACCACAACTGCCTCGGTGGTGTAGCGGTAGTGTATGCGACTGCTAATCATGAGGTCTCGGGTTCGATCCCCGGGTCGGGCAAAGTAGTTGAGCTTTTTCCTAAAAAGAAAAATTCTCAGTAGCAGCCCGGAGTTTGGAAATGTGCCCGGTAGACGTCAATAGGCTCGCCCCCTATTACGTGGGATTCAAACATAGCTGGCGAGTCGTGGGTGTGTAAACACACCTCTGCCTACCCCTTCGGGGAATACAGGCATGCAATGTTTTACCATAACAATAAAAACTTAGAATATAACAAGAAAAAATAAAATAAGATTTACGAACAATTAACTAAATTGTACTGCGTAACTTTTGTGGCACAAAAAGGAATAAATTCAGCTTTTGCTGTTTTGCTGCTGGTTTCAATTAAATATTCACGGAAATTTTCACACAACGTCCTCTGGTCCCAAACTAAGCTTAACGCTTGTGCTATGGGTACCAGATTACGGATATAATACATATATTACTTTTTTTTTGTAAATACATACATATAATAGATAGAAAACATCGAGACGCAGTACAAATATCTGTGTTCATCACACAAATAATTGTCCTGGGTGGGAATCGAATCCACGACCTCGTGCACGGAAGTCGGTTACACTACCGTCTACGCCACGAAGCCCGTCAATTAATCCCTTTTTTGTTTGTGTTTTTTGACGCTTGATATCGCGATGTATACTACTCTATGGCGCATACGCAACTCACACTAAACTCACTCTCTTCTCTTCCTGTAGAACTAAGGCTAGTGGTAAAACTAAGGACTGTAAAGGCAGAAATCCGAGGTCCTCGCACGCCACATACCTCTGACTTTCCCAAACAATGTGCATATTCGTTTACAAATTGTCACTGCTCCTTTTTTAATATCAGTGATGGCACCAGCAGCGGAGCGGTACTAGCTGCCCGCATCCATAAACCATGTTAAATTTGTAGATAACTGTGCTCAAAATAATATTGTGATTCCTTCCAGGGTCTAAACTCCGTATTCGGGCTCCGTATGTCGAACGAGCTGGGGGCCTTCGTGGTGGAGCCGGCGACTGCCACCGGCAGCGCCTCTGTCACCCTGAGACTCAACTCTTCACTGGATTATGAAGACCCTAACCAGAGGAAATTCATTTTAGAGGTAAGGTATATAACGCAAAGAATATTGTCAAAAACGTATTGGCTTACAGGCCCTTTTATCTTATTTTGTCGAATTTTATGAAACTTTACAGGTCATAGCAGAGGAATTACACACTTCTCCTCGGTTATCTTCTAAAGCTAGTGTGACGATCTCGCTGACGGATGTGAACGATAACGCGCCACAGTTCGCCGACGAGCCGTACTCGGCTTTTGTCGCCGAAGGGGCTCCGGCTGGGACTTGGGTCACCTCTGTTCGAGCCACCGACAGGGATACGGGCAGGTATTGGACATAATTCATCATTATTTCATTGGACGTTTATTATTATTGCTTACTAGTTTTTTTAGTCATTCAAAATGGTTGTTTTGTGTGTGATGTACTTCATGTCTATCTGTCGTTATCTCACTGGAACTGCGATATAAAGTAACTTGTCATTTTTATACCGGCCTGTTAAAATAAAAAGTTAGATTATAAAAAAAAACTATTTTAAACGGGCCTCGTAGCGTAGTCGGTAGTGTAACCAACTTCCGTGCACAAGGTCGTGGGTTCAAATCCCACTCAGGACAATTATTTGTGTGATGAACACAGATATTTGTACTGCGTCTGGGTGTTTTCGATCCCCGGGTCGGGCAAAGTTTTTTCCTAAAAATAAAAATTCTCAGTAGCAGCTCGGAGTTTGGAAATGTGCCCGGTAGACGTCAATAGGCTCGCCCCCTATTACGTGGGACTTAAACATAGCTGGCGAGTCGTGGGTGTGTAATACACCTCTGCCTACCCCCTCGGGGAATACAGGCGTGATGCTATGTTACTGTTTGTTATTGTTACAAAAAAAGTAATATATGTAGGTATTATATCCGTAATCTGGTACCCATAGCACAAGCGTTAAGCTTAGTTTGGATTCAGAGGACGTTGTGTGAAATGTCCGTGAATATTTATTTATTAATTATATTTGTTGACTCCTTACCTCCTCCGTACTTCGGAAGGCACTTAAGCGGTGTGTACCATCCTGGCAGTCGTTACTACACACTACAGGTTGAGAGCCCTCTATAAAAAACCTGATTCCGGAATAGTTCTAAGTTCGAAAGTTAGATAGACAGTCGCTCAATGTAAATACAAATGTATCAACTAAAACAAAAGTTCAGGATAATTCGACGACTATAAAAAACAAGATATCATACGATTCTTTTTCTGGAAATGTAAGGCATAATACTGTTATTATGAAATATAATTCGACTGCACAGATGGCGGAGTGGTTTAGATACTAGTGTCCCGGTCGAGTGTTGTTCGATTCCCATACAGTACTGTGATCCACAAATGGTTGTTCTGAGTCTGGGTGTACTTTGTGTCCGTGAAGCCGTATGTTTGTAAAGACTCCCGCGATACAAGGAAAAGCTTTTCAAACATACCAATCATGTCACAGGTTTGGAACTGAAGGTATCGTCTACCAGTTATCAGGACATGGTGCTGATTTGTTCAAAGTGGACAACCGCAGTGGAGTCATCACTGTGGCTGAATGCGCTACGCCTGGTCAACCGCCATGTTTGGACTATGAGAGTAGAAAGGACTATTTCTTACAGTATAAGGTATGTAATTGTACATTTTTTAGAATATATTATGTAACAACAACGGAAGTAACCGAGTTCTATGACGGTGGAATTATCGTAATCTACTATTAAAGCGTGACAAGATCGATATTTTTTTTTATTGCTTGTGGCAGACGAGCCACGGTCCATCTGATGGTAAATGGTAACAGTCGCCCATGGACTTAACTATACCGAGAGTATTGTTTTTTTTTGTTTGTCACCACAACACCAAGATTTATTTTTAGAGAGAAAATGACTTCCAGAGAACAGGTTCCGAACTTGCGTTCTTCCCAATTCGGGGAGTGTTTATGACTGCAAAGCTACCTCAGATACTTACTGGTAATTTCCAATGTTGACTGCACAGATGGCGGAATGGCTTAGATACCGGCGTCCCTCCCGAGTGTTCGATTCCCACACAGGGCAACTCTGTGTGATCCACAAATGGTAGTTCTGAGTCTGAGAGTACTTTATGTATAATTACGTATATGTAAACTCGCCCGCTATACAAGGATTATTCCTTAGTGCAGGGATGATGTCTTTCTTCACATTACTTTTCAGGTATTTTTAAGATCCACGCCATCTATCGGATGTGAATAAACTTATGAAGTAATCATAAATTGTTGACAGGCCACAGATAACGATGGCACGGGCCAGATGACGGTGGTCTCTCTGCAGATATCTCTGACGGACTCCAACGACAACCCACCGTTGTTCGTCACTCCGGTGTACAAGGCTTCTATTGATGAAGACGCTGTCAAATTCGAACCGGAGCTACAGGTACCTTGTCTATGTTTTTTTGAACTTAACAGTGCAGATGGCGTTGATGTCCACCTGAGAGAAGGCGTACGACGGTTTATTTAGTAGGTAAGCATCTTAAACAATATCACAGTCTTGCCAGATAAGATGCTGTGTGGTTAAGTGCATTTATGCCCTCGAAAAAAACAGTAGGTTAGGTAAGGTTGCCGTCACACACTGACTGCTTGTTAGGCTAGTGTGTACTAGCCTAACAAGTGTGTGTGTGTGTAGTGGCACGAATCCCGTTTAAGGGAATCAGACAAAAACTTAATGTAAAAATTTAAAACTACACTTTAAAAATGTGTATGATATAACTTAGTTAATAATTCCTCTACTCAGGTACAAGCCCGTGATGTGGACACTACTTCAGATATCCGCTACTCCATCATCGCCCCGTCCACCCATCCATTCTGGATCGACCCCACCACCGGCAAGATCTCCGTCCGGCCAGAAACCGGGGGCGTCACCCCACCGGAGGACACGAATAAGATATATCTCACCGTTCTTGTGAGTATGAAGTTACTTTCGTTACTAACTCGCCTAATCGGGGTAATTATGGCATAGCATTAAGCTCGGTGTTACTAATTTGTTGTTTTTATTTATATAGTGTGCTTTCTCCCATTGAGAATTTCTATATGGAAAACTAATATTTAACACATTTTATGCTCATTGTCGAAGAGATTTAGCGTCATGAACCGTTTTTATTTCACTAAGAAAGTTATTACGCCATCTATCGGATTTTGCACATCATTCGGAACGACTTAAGTTTAATATTTCAATAACAATAAATATATTGTTTGGTATAAATGACGTGAGTAAATAGCTTATATATAGTCAAACTCGTGAAGTTTCTAAGTTTATGCGATAAAGGTAGTAACTTTGTATCGATACTATTATACAGCTGTAATAGAGCTCCATTCATCCATCATCCATCAGTCTTTCAACGTCCACTGCTGGACATAGGCCTCCCCAAGAGAACGCCACAAAAAGCGGTCCTGTGCCGACCGCATCCAACGGCTCCCCGCTGCTTTGACCAGATCATCGATCCATCTGGTGGGGGGCCGTCCTACGCTGCGCCGTCCGATACGTGGTCGCCACTCGAGAACCTTTCGTCCCCAACGGTTATCGGTTCGTCGAGCGATGTGGCCTGCCCATTGCCACTTCAGCATGGTAACCCGGCTGGCTATGTCGGTCACTCTCGTTCTCCTACGGATCTCCGTATTACGGATTCGATCACGTAGGGAAATACCAAGCATAGCCCGCTCCATGGTCCGCTGAGCGACTTTGAGCCTTAATATGAGGCCAACATTTAGAGACCGCGTCTCTGTTCCATATGTCATCACTGGTAACACACACTGGTCGTGGACCTTCGTTTTCAGACACTGCGGAATATTGGGCGAGAGATCTTCCTTAGCTTCCCGAACGCTGCCCAGCAGAGTTGGATTCGTCGATTGACCTCTTTCTCGAAGTTGTGCCTACCTAACTGGACTGTTTGTCCCAGGTAGACATAATGGTCAACAACTTCGAGAAGCGCACTCCCGACTAGGACCGGTGCTTAAATGACATGGACATTAGACATGACTTTCTTCTTATCCATATTAATTTTGAGACCCACTAGTCGGGAAACCCTGCTGAGATCATTGAGCATGGTGCCAAGGTCCTCCAGCGATTCTGCCATGACTACGATGTCGTCGGCATATCGAAGGTGAGTGACGTATTCGCCATTGATGTTGATGCCGAATCCGGTCCAGTCCAAGAGCTTGAAGACATCTTCCAATGCAGTGGTGAAGAGTTTCGGGGACATAACATCTCCCTGTCTAACACCTCTCTGCAGTTGGATCGGAAACCGGCTTGTTCGGGAGGCTGGAAGTCGTCAAGCCTGCGCGTGAGTCGATTTGTAATGACCCTCGAAAACAACTTATAGACGTGGCTCAAGAGCGAGATGGGTCTATAGTTCTTCAAGAGGGTTCTGTCACCTTTCTTGAAGAATAGCACCACCACGCTTCTGATCCATGACTCTGGAACGTCACCCCCAAGAACAATGGAATTGAACAGCCTCTGAAGAGCTTTTAAGACCGGCTTGCCACCTGCTCTCAGAAGCTCTGTGGTGAGCCGTCGTCTCCCGGTGCCTTTCCTCAGTTTAGTTAACTGACTTTGGCCAACAGACAGATCTCTTGCGAACACTTTCGAACCTTGGTTCCGCTCTATCGCCTCTTTAATAAGGGTAGTATTAAATTGGTGAATATCGTGCCGCACAGCCTTGGAGATCTGTCTGTTTAACCGCCTTAGGCAGGACCAATCGGCTGAGGACTGGACTATCATTTCTTTTCTCCTCACCATGAGTTTGAAAGTATGGCCCGAGAGTTTATGTGTCCTACTGACGCGACGGGTCTTAAAGTAAGTCGACCCAACCGCGTGGACAGTTTGCACGAACCTGCTGTTCATATCGCTCGCTGATTCACACTTATCTAGACATTGGAGCTGAAAGCTCTCAGGGTTCTGGTATTGGGCAGGTGTTGGTCGGAGCGTAGACTTCATCAAGCGCGACCTCTCGACTTTTGTTCTAATATTCAAGATACCCCTGACTAGTCGGTGATCACTCCCAGTTTTAATCCTGCTGATCACTGAGACATCAAGTGGATGGCTTTCGAGATGTCCTCATATAGGGCCTCCACCTCGTCATCGGAGTGTGTCGAGGTCGGTGCGTAAACCTGTATGACCTTCAACGAATACCGTTTGGTTATTCTGAGTATAAGGTACGCTACCCTACTCGACACACTTTCAGTCCTCTCCACGTTGCCTACGAGAGACCTGCGAACGATAAACTCGACACCCCCTTGGGACTGGTGGTCACCCTCCCGGTGGAAGAGCAAGTTCCTGGACTGGAGGATTGTCGTGCCCTCACCCTCTCTTCGGACTTCTGACAACCCTATAATGCCCCAGTGGATCTTACTCAATTCCTCTTCCAGCTCGGTGATTCTCTCGTCGGTTCGAAGTGTTCGAACCTTGTTCGTTATCAGGGCCAGAGGTCGTTGTTTTTGATAGCCTTGCCGCGACCGGAGATTCTTCGCACCCCCTGCTCCGCCGGTAACGCTACTGTTAGGCCATGGAATAGCGGAGCTGCCGTGACTGGGGGCCGTTTTTTGTTGGGTGCTCATTTTTTGGGGGATAGTGCCGTAATCGCCACGCTTAGCAGGCGGGTTGGCGATCGCAGTGGATGTTATTAATACTTGAGGGAATGCTCCCCCGGTAGTCCCTCAGTCAGTTCCTACGACTCCCATGGGTGGAGAGGGGTGGGACAATTCTAAAGCAGGCCCCACACGGCAAAGGCACGGTAATGTATTTATGTCGGTACATTTAAAATATTTGAGAAAAAATTTATGTATTACCATTAGCTTATCGCCTAGAGAGCTTAGCTTTATATTTATCTGTTGGTTTGTTCGGGCATCACAAAAAACTATTGAACGGACTTTAATGAAACTTTTTTTGTTCGATAGCTTTGGAATAAACTTAAAAATTGGTATACATTTTATTACGCTGCTATATTAGAAACCAGAGATATAACCTAAAAACTAGCTTTTGGATGTGGCGGAGCCTCGGGCAAAGCCAAGGGTTTGTATAAAAGACTAGTCAGAATCATTTTACCTCCGTTTACAGAAATGTTTTAGGGTATTTATTTTTTAGTTAACCAATATTTTAAATTTCCATAGACTTCTTGTTGTTCCGTTCAATTGCGGTACGGTTTCGTTACCAAATAGAATGTAATATAATTTTTTTATCATGCCTCTGGTAGCACTCGGGTATGATAACTTAAATAAAGAAGAAAAAGTGTTAAATAATGTGTATGTTTACTGATTGCAGGCAACAGATAGTGTGCACAACGCAACGTGTAGAGTGGAGATAACTGTCCGAGACGTGAACAATCACGCCCCAGTCTTCGATATGGACATATACTACGCTAACATTTCTGAAGACGCTCCGATTGGTAAATCTAAATAAGATAAATTTATCGAAAATACATTCTGTACTATACTGACGTTTTCGTTACATACTCGACGAGATATACGATCGAGATACGAGTTTTCATTTTTAGTTTTTTTTTAAGTAAACGTACGGAAATACGCTTAAGAACTCTATTGCTCAAAATAGTTATCATTGATTCTTCTATTTCAGGCACTGAAGTAGCAGTCGTCCAGGCCACAGATATGGACACCGGTATCAACTCTGAATTGAAGTACTCCATACAAAAGGGAGCTTTGGACGCGTTCACGATAAACAATGTAACTGGGGTGGTTACTGTTGCCTCAAAATTGGACTACGATAAGAGGAATACTTATAAAATACAAATCGTTGCCACCGACTTTGGTAAGTGCATGCAGAAATTGAAAAAAATATTTGCCAAAGTGCTACCACTAACTTCCTCTTATAATTGCCTATGGTAGTAAAGTCACGGTTCTTACCAGAAAGGAAGTAGTGAACGGCGTTAACGGATTTATCAAGAGCACAGCTAGGCCGCTCCTTAGAATCAAGCTTCACTTTTATGTTTGCCAAATGACTTTATCTGTCTCGATCGGGGAAGTACCACCTTCTCACAGAGGATCAGCGTATAACGGTAAGCACTTCTACTGTTGTGTTTCGTAAGGTGAGTGAGAGCGCCGAAGACCCAAATTCATTCATTATGCTTCCTTTCCCTTATCTTTTTCTTTGGAGTTCGGCCATGCGCGAGTGGTTCTTCTAGTGTTGCTAGCGTTTATAGGCCACGGTTATCGTTTATCGTTGGCCACCTGTGTTGTATAAAAAAATAAAAGTCCCCATGGGGACATGATTCACCATTTGCTCTTGCTACCGAAAAAAAAAACAACGGTCAAGTTTGATGTGTAACATCTAATGAGGGGTGTTAGGCCCGCTATTAGTGTGGCAACGCGTCACCACACCTATTAATTTAATTATTTTTAACGTAATCAGTTGATAAAAGCATGTAACTAGGAAGCATAACGTCAATCAATAAACCAATAACAGTTCTAATTCGTTTATAGATAACGAGAGGGCGCTTACCAAGAATTTATTTAATTCTTCAATTAATAAGATTCAAATAGTATTCTCATTTATTATATATTATATTAATAGGATATATTCACTTACTTATAAGTTCATTGCCTTTATGTCCATTTCTGTTATAATTTTATACAAGTACACATTGAAAAAGTTTTTTTGAGCATAAAAGGTGAAATATCATAAAAATATAAGAGTAGTGATGATGAAGGATTACACAGCTGCAATCTTTAGAGCTCTCTCAGGGAACCTCACCCGTTCTGGCGCTAAAGAGCATATTATAGAAAGTAATTATTTTTTGTTGTTTATAAAAATATTTTTATTATTAATTTGTCATTAAATGTAAACTATAGAATTAGATCTATTCGTTAGATGTTCGAAACAGGTAAATAAAAGTGCAGGGTCATCATATTTTTTTGGATTATAACAGTCTATATAGTAGTGCTATATTTAGTTACTTTTATAACCTGATACTCGTTATTTCTACAAAATAATTTGGATGTTTCGCATCTGTCAGACGTCCCGCGGGGCTCACTTTAAACAATGTGGTGTGTGACAGGCGCGCCCCCGCAACAGGGCGGGGCGCAGGTGTGGGTGCGGGTGCTAGACGCCAACGACAAGGCGCCGCGCGTGTGGCCGCGCACGCAGCGCGCGCACGTGTCGGCCGACGTGCGCGTGGGCGCGCTCGTGCACCGCGTGGCCGCCGTCGACCCCGACGTGTCCGACCCCGCGCTGCTCGTCTTCGACGCGCCCGACGCACCCGTCAAGGCTGTCGATATTCATGGGAGAGACGTATGTCGACTTTTTAGTTCAACCCTTCTTCGGTCCCACTATTGGGCTCGGGTCTCCTCTTATCGTAAAAGTAATTAGGCTAGTCCACCCCGCCGTAATACATAATAATTATGAATACTTTCTTAAAACCTTAGCCTGGACATCAAACTCGATACCACTGCCGTTCCAGCTGTCAATTACCATACTAGTAGTCGTCACAAGTTGACAGTCTTAAAAAACCGGTTAAGCCGATCTTCATCCAAAGTCTTGTAAATAAAATGAGCAGTCACTCCGTAATAATACAGGTACATTAGGTAATCGGAAACCGACTCCAACGAAGTTCGAAATAAAGCTAGAAAGGTGATGATAAACGAGTAGATCAACATAGTTAATTAAAAAAATATAATGTAAAAATGTAGAAACTAATTATTATGAATATTTGCGGTTTCATATAGAATGTAATTTCAATAACCATGGCTTCGAATACCACTAGCTCTTTATTTAAATTAAAAGAATAGTTGTAGAGATATTTCTTCATCCATCCATCCATCAGCCTTTCATCGTCCACTGCTGGACATAGGCCTCCCCAAAATGGGGGTTTTACCATAATCGCCACGCTTGGCAGGTGGGTTGGCGATCGCAGTGGATGTTTTTAGTATACAGGGTAACGCTGCTGCCCGGTCCCCCGGTAATCCTTTGGCCGGCTTTTACGACTCCCGTAGGAAGAGACGGGGTGGAGCTATTCTTGGCGCCGACCTCACACAGCAACAGATATTTCTTAACTAATCCAAATTCGTACAATCGTTTTAATACAAAACACATCATTAAATATATCCCGTGCTTTAAACCATTAAACTGACGAAACCTCTTTTATGATGTGATAACGTCTTATAAATCGATGAACGCCGGCTGCACGCATGAAAAAGTGTCACGTTCTGAAAAATGTATGGCGACCGATGCATTGTTTGTGAAACTCTCAAAAAACATATATGACGTTATCACGTAAAATTATTGTCCGTAAACCGACTTTACAGACAACCATATAGTTTGTTTTTGTTATGGCGGGAAAAATGTACATAACTGCACACCCTGTCCTTTGGGGCAACGAACAAGGTAGTGTGGGGCTCTCACCCACTATACTAAACCCGCCGTGTGTTATCTCTCCGCCTGTGTTGGCGGGCCAATGGAAAACTGACGAAACTCCTGCCATCTATTAAATGTGTTTTCATATTACATTTTTGTTTATTTTTTTAATTATATAGGTATCAGAAGAAGGTATATTTAGGTCATGGTTCACGGTGGAGCCGGATGGCAGGGTGCTAGTTGCACGACAATTGGACCGCAGCCGCGCCGCCGTGGTTACGCTGCCCGTCAGAGTAACAGATACTGAGGCACCTATACTGCAGCAAGCTGAAGGTAGCACTCCTTCTAAATTACCACGTGAACAAAAATTTTTTTTTCAACCTTTTTAGAGGCATTAGGCTCATCATGCTAGCCCAATACGGGTTGGCAGACTGCAGAAACAGGTTTCCTCACGATGTTTTCCTTCAGTAAGCACTGATAAATTGTAAACAAATTCACACATCATTTCGAAAAATCTCGAAAAGCCAGAAGTGTGTGTCGTACGAGGTCTGAACCTAGGACTCAGGATTGAACTGGCCTCCACTGTCTTTGCAGAAGTTTCTTATTCTGAAAGAATCCATCCATCCATGAGCCTTTTAAAGTCTACTGCTGGACATAGGCCTCCCTAAGAATGGGGGATATTGCCGTAATCGCCACGCTTGGCAGGCGGGTTGGCGATCGCAGTGGAGGTTGTTAATACTCGAAGGAGTGCTGCTGCCCACTCCGCCGGTATTCCCTCAGTCGGCTCTTACGACTCCCATGGGCGGAGAGGGGTGGGACAATTCTAAAGCCGGCCCCCACACGGCAAAAATACTCGTGAAAGAATACTCGTGTCTAACTCTGAGGCAGTATGAGTCGAGATTATCTTGACAAGCTTCTATTCACCATTCATGGTAGATTTTTATGGATTTGATACTTAAAAGTACAACAAATATGGTGAGTGAGAGCGCTGAAAGACCAGACCAATTGTTATCCTTCCTATCTTTTCCTTAGTAACCTTCCTATTCCTCTTCATTCTATCCTCTTGTCCCTTTCCTTCGCAAATGATTCCACTGGTTGTTGGTATACGTCTATGATTTTTCTATTTTACCAACATAAACCCAGATATCAGCCTGCTAGAATAATAAGTGGGTTGAATTCATTTTTATGTATTATATCCGTAATCTGGCACTCTGTGATGACGGACTAAGTATACAAGTGTTACCACCCCATTCTTTCCCACGGGTGTCGTATGAGGAGACAGGAAAGTAAGCAATTATCATCCATTGCATGACTGGTGGTAGGGTTGGGTACCAAGTGGAAATACTCGCTTGGTATCGAGCCCGAGTAGGTTGGTACCATCATCTCCCGTGTGAACGACCATAAAGCACATCGTTGCGTTTTGGCTGTAGCAGGAGATAGCCGTTTATTCTTTCATTTCAAATCGGTGAAATGAAATGGTGAGCAGCGGCTTGACAATACTCTCAATATAGTTGATTCCATGAGCGACGGTTACCATTTACCATCAGATGGACCGTGGCTCGTCTGCCACCGTTTATTGCTCGTTTATTGCTTATAAAAAAAACCCACAAGCGTTAAGCTTAGTTTGGGACCAGAGGACGTTGTGTGAAATGTCCGTGAATATTTATTTATTTTATTTTACTTTACACCCTATCTCCTCCCTCATCGTATTTTCCACCACTTCATCCTTTCTTATTCTTCCTCTCCACCTTTCGTTTAATTGGCAAATCGCAAGTGATGCTCACGATGCTGCGAGCGTCTATAAGCTACGCTTATTAGCATTAGGCGGGCCGTGTACTTGTGGTATACAAATCTGTCTTTCAATCTATGCATCAGCATACTATCGTCCACTGCTAGACAGAGTCATAGCGAGGTTTCTTTTTAAACCATATTAATCAATAATAACGGCCGTGTGGGGCTGGCTTTAGAATTGTCCCACCCTTCTCTACCCACGGGAGTCGTAAGAGCCGACTGAGGGAATAGCGGGGGAGTGGGCAGCAGCACTCCTTCGAGTATTAACAACATCCACTGCGATCGCCAACCTGCCTACCAAGCGTGGCGATTACGGCATTATCCCCCATGACGGGACCGCTCGTTGTGGCGTTCTCTTGGGGAGGCCTATGTTCAGCAGTGGATGTTGAAGGGCTGATGGATGGACGTATAGATGGAATCAATAATATAACTTTATATTTCCAGGAGAACTAATAATAACAATAGTGGACGTAAACCGGCACGCTCCAGTGTTCTCCCAACCCTCGTACCTTGAGAGCATCGTGGAGGAACAGCCAATAGGGACCACTCTGGGGACTTTCACCGCCACGGACAAAGAAACCAATATCGCAGCCATCATCATACATCCACCGAGCCCTTACTTCCAGATTGATAATACCACTGGTAAGTGCGCTTTGCTACTAGTAAGTGCCGTTTTAATAAAAATATCACGAGGAAACTGCCAACACTTGGACAAATAATTTGTTTTTTAGCCCGAGTGATGTATAAAACCTTAATAATTTCACGCCTGTATTCCGCGATGGGGTAGGCAGAGGTGTATTACACACCCACGATTCGCCAGCTAGTTTAGGTCTCACGTAATAGGGGGCGAGCCTATTACCGCCTACCGGGCACATTTCCAAACTTCGAGCTGCTACTGAGAATTTTTCTTTTTATGAAAAAGCCACTGCACCAACGAGGCAGTTATAAAACCTTTATCTTTGTGTAATAGACGGTTATAGTCTCACACTATTAAGTTTTGGGAAATCTTTTTTAATGGGTGGTTTGAGACCCCTGTTGATTCCTGAATTAATAGATCACTTTCTCACAGAGAGACAGAGTGAGAGAGTATCAGTGTAAAGTACTCTATTTTATTAGATAAGTAAGATTCGTGTTGCTTAAAATCATGAGCAACGGTCCAGCTACAGGCTCGCTTTGCTATTTACCCCTAATGGCAAATAAATTTGATATGATGTTCTCACAAAAACATGCTCTTCAACATTTTTGGGGTTCACATGGTTTTTAATTTCAATTGACAGATCTCAAGTCGAACATAGTTTCATCCACAGTTTGTCGAAAGACCATTGTCATCCAACTAGACTCAGAAACGGATCGGAGATCCCTAAGGAATATTAACCATCAAAACAATGAATCTCCCAACCATTCCGTATGTTTTCGATGCAGTTCTTCGGCCTGTTCCATGTTGCTCAATGCGCTTAATGGTCTTGACGCAACGGCTGGCGCGATACCTTACGTTACCATTCTGATATATATACTACGAATAATTAAACTGAGTGTGTGTTTAAATTAATGCATACGATTGTTTACACAATACTTATGCCAAAATACCAATTTTTATTTGGCTGTAATAATATTTAATGGATCTTTTTCTGGCAAATAGCTGATTCTATGAAAAATGTATTTGGTCCAAAATGCTGTTTACGTACTAAAATAAAAATTATAGCATAGCATATATGCACATGTCATAAAACGGCCTTCCGCTGCTCGCTTTTGGTACAAGTAGGAACGAGATGTGATAAAAACGATAAAATCAAAACATACTTATATATTTATACATATTTTTTCTTAGTATAAGTTATTTGTGAATAACGAAAAAGAGATTTTTAGTACGAGCGGGAATTGAACCCGCGACTTTTCTAATCCGGGGAAGTGCTGCCACTGAGCTATCGTACTGATCTATTCGGCCATCCCAATCTCCTTATCACATTTGTCAAACATGCATTATGATTGGGATGGCTGAATAGGTCAGTACGATAGCTCATTGGCTTAGAGCACTTCCCCGGATTGGAAAAGACGCGGGTTCGATTCCCGCTCGTACTAAAAATCTCTTTTTCCTTATTCACAAATAATGTGTACTTTAAAAAGTAGCGGAGCATGTCAAATGCTAAAAAATATATAGATCAAAATCTTTTTTCTTATTTACAGGTGTAGTGAAAACGTCACAGCGCATAGACTACGAGAAAATACATTCAATCAATTTCACGCTCATCGCTTTTGACTCGGGAGTACCACAACTCAGTACCTCCGCTGGTGTGACGGTGACTGTTTTGAACGCGAATGATGAGGAGCCGACATTCTTGCAGCCAGAGTATGAGGTCAGCGTGGAAGAGCATACAGCACCTGGCACTAGCGTGCTGAATGTATATGCTGTTGATGGTGATGAAGGTATATTCTATAGTCTTCTTTTTTATTCTTTACAGCCCATAACACTGATGGGTAAAAGTATTTTCTAAAAAGCAAATAATTGGATTCAAATTCAAAAACATCTTTATTTCAATTATATGGGATTTTAAATACATTAATAATTAGCATGTGCTTGAGTAATTTTATATATGTATGTCTTTTTTTTAATATTTTCTTTTAGATTCATAAGATAAGAATTCAATTTTATTTGTTCTTTTTTAAGTGCAGATGGAGTCCCATCTGCATAATATAAATATATATTTTTTATATTTCAGGCCACTCTTTATTTTGTAAATATTATTTTGATCTAACTAATCTGTGGTCTGATGAAAACGTAGCGTAATTTACCTGACGCTTGAGTCAAGTGCATCCGCAACCGAAATCCATAGTAAAGATACAAGACTTATAGACCATTTAATTTCATTAAACGTAAAATCTATTTAGTTTGTAGTATGAGTAATTTTATTAAACGGTCTATTTAGTTGTATTCAATTCCATTCTAGGGGAATACGGTGAAGTTCGCTATAGTTTGTCAGGTGACTCGTTACTATTCGCAATTGATTCAATTACGGGAGTGATCACTGTAGCAGAGGGCGCTGTGATCGACCGTGAGCTCGTCACAGACATTTACATGAGAGCCGTCGCAAATGATAATGCGCCTGCGCACATCAGAAGGAGCACTAGTGTATCGGTTAGTATATCACGTATTTCTTCTATCTATCCTCCATCCATCATCCACCCATCAGCCTTTCAACGTCCACTGCTGGACATAGGCCTCCCCAAGAGAACGCCACAACGAGCGGTCCTGTGCCGACCGCATCCAACGGCTCCCCGCGGCTTTGACCAGATCGTCGGTCCACCTGGTGGGGGGCCGTCCTACGCTGCGCCGTCCGATACGAGGTCGCCACTCGAGAACCTTTCTTCCCCAACGGTTGTCGGTTCGTCGAGCGATGTGGCCTGCCCATTGCCACTTCAGCATGGCAACCCGGCGGGCTATGTCGGTCACTCTCGTTCTCCTACGGATCTCCGTATTACGGATTCGATCACGTAGGGAAATACCAAGCATAGCCCGCTCCATGGCCCTCTGAGCAACTTCGAGCCTTGAAATGAGGCCAACATTCAGAGACCACGTCTCTGTTCCGTATGTAATCACTGGCAACACACACTGGTCGTAGACCTTCGTTTTCAGACACTGCGGAATATTGGACCAGAAGATCTCCTACTTATCCTACCTACCTTTTTCTTCCATTTCTGTGTACTGTTCGGCACGAGTCTTCTCTCAGAGTGAGAGGAATGAGTGATAAGTGATACACGGGCTTGTTTTCCGCAACTCGACGTCTATTTTGCATGATGGGTTGGTGGCACTTAGAGTAGTGCCAACCCAACTCTACTAAGAAGCCTAGCAGACCCTTTATGATGCCAACGACTTTAGGGAGTGACCTCGGCGATCCGAGGTATCGTGCCGGGTATTCCTCCACCCCTGTGAGTTAGAGATTATTTTAGTACCTCATTATATTAGCGCCATTTTGGCGTAATGGTTACGGCTATTCAAGAAACTAAAACGAAACAGTGTATATATTTTTCTGTTTAATCCAATTTAAGTTAACTTACAGGTGCACATCAAAGTGGCAGACATAAACGACCATTCGCCAGTGTTCACACAGAAGATATACAAGAGTACCATCGCGGAAAACTTACAGCTGAACCCACCAGCTACCATCCTGCAAGTGTTAGCTGAAGATAAAGACGATGGTATCAACGGTAAAGTGCAATATAAAATCGTCGAGCAGAGCGAACCAGGTAATGATTAAGTCATTTTGTAGAATAGTTCATAACCAATAAATACAAATCATCACCTCATTAAGCTTTTAATGGATAGATAGTGATAGATAGTGATGACAATCAAGACTATGATTGATAAAGCCTTGGTATCGGCATTGGTCTTGCATATATGTTCTTAGTTTTGCTCAAATACTTTTTTTATTCTTGGTCATATTGAATATATACCATGGTTGTTGGTTTGATGTGTGATTATGATAATAGAAATAAGCAGACGATGTTCCCGTCTTTAGTGATAAGGCTTTTGCGGAGCTAGTGTGTTTTACCATAAATTAATGTCTTACCATTTATCATCCCTGGAATCTTTTCAATATGTGTGTCTTCTTACCTTTTAAAAATACTATCAGATGTAATATTGTAGTACCAGTGTGGTAGAAAATGCCTTAGGCATTAAGTCCGCCTTTGCAAAATATGTTCTTTGCATGAAGTATAAATAAATAATATTGTATATTAGACTATTTATTTTTATAAGGCCGTCAAACTGAAAAATATTCAGCTGAATGCAATAATTAATAGTTCAAGAATTGACGATTATGGCGCTAGTGTAGGCAGAGTATATCTAATTATGTACAGCCGTTGTAGTCCTACGGCATGGTGAAATATTAAATTTGATATATTTTTCGTAGCCGATGTTTTAAAATTAACTATCTTTAATTGTATACTTTCTATTATAAATCTAAATAATATTATTTTGTTTGTTTAAATAAATTAACAAACACCAGCTAGATTAGAAAATTGGATTGAGCAATAGCTTTCAGCACTTTCTTTAAAATTTACTATGAAGTCTAAGAATAGACTAAGAATACAAATGTCACCACCCCATTAATTCCAGCGGGTGACGTACGGTACGAGGCGACTAAGGGAAGTAAGCAATTATCACCCATTGCGTTATTGGAGGTAGGATTAGGTACATGTGAGAGTGTGAGTGTCACCGTCCCCTGTGTGAAGCACATTCGTGTGTTATGATTTCAATTAAAATCCGTGAAATTAAATAGTGAGCAGTGGCTTGATAGTACTTTTAGTATAGTTGAGTCTATCAGCAAGGTTACCACTTACCATCAAGTGGGTCGACTACCATAATCAATGGAAAGAACGTGGCGTTGAGCTAATTTAATGCTTTTTGCGAATGTTCACAGCTAAAGCCTTGTGTTCTATATTCCACAATCACTTAAATTTTTTATAAAATTATCTATCATCATCTTCAATAATTCAATAAATTAACTGCTTAACCATATCTTCAGACATATTCCTTCCAGGGGTCTTCACAGTGGACCCTTCGAGCGGCATCATCTACCCCTTGAAACCTGTGATAGGAAACACCACCTACCATTTGACGGTCGTAGCAACGGACGAGGATGGTCAAGGTCCTAATTCCGACGTCGCCAGAGTGGATATCACTGTTCTGAGTGTGAACAAACATAAGCCTATGTTTGTTAACCCTTCTGCAGATCAGAGGCAGCTGGAAATACCAGAGGTATGCCTCAGTTTTTTTCTTAACTCAGAGTTATGTATGTACATTTAAGATATTTGAAAAAAGAAATTAATGTATGCCTATTTAGGCGTCTCTGAACACAATACATTTTTTTTAAGAATGTTCGTCTGTTCGCTCGAGCATCATGTATAAACTACTGAACGAATTTTGATGAAGCTTTTTTTGTATGATAGCTTGCTTGATTAGACTTAAAAACTGGTATATATTTGATCCCGCTACCATGACTGTATTCAATTATTTAGGCGTGTCTGTACACCCACTAAAGGAATGTAATATAGTTCCGGTGGCCCGCCAATAAAGGCGGAGAGTCGGCACACGGCGGGTTTCTTTAGTGGGTGAGGGCCCCACACTACCTAGCTGTTCGTTGCCCCGAACGACGGGGTGTGCGATAAGGAAAATTTTTTCCCGCCTTAATAAAAGAAAAGGCGTGTCAAAAGCAATTAATTTAAGACTTAGCATATGTTTGTTTGTTTGCACATCACGCAAAAACTACTGAACGTATTTTGTTGCATTTTTTTTGTTTGATAGCTCTTGATCAGGCATTAAACTGGTAAGTATACGTTTTATCCCGCTGCTATTATAAGATGTAACCAATCTTAGGTCTAGTATTCGAGATTATGTGTACGATCACAAATTGTCACTGACCAGCTAAGCGAACACCTGGACCAGTAAACCAGTGACATAAACGCTACGAAAGGTTGAATTATCATTTGTTACTGAAAGTTTATTTATGTTTCCAGAACGCAGCGCAAGCAGATTATCTGATAACTACGATCAAAGCCATTGACGAGGACAGTGGGGAGAACGGGCGCATCTCCTACTACTTCAAAGAAAACAACCAGAATGTTCGAGAAACTGCAGAGTTCAGCCTTGACAAGGACACTGGGGAACTGAGGACTAAGACCTTCCTAGATCGAGAGCAAAAGGCGGAATACCAGGTCAGAGAAAATAACTTATTTATGTTCTTAAAACATTAAAACATTTTTGATGTGAAACATCTAATGTGGAGGGAGGGTAAAACCGGCTGTTAGCGTGGCGATGCTTTATTTAATTTGTTTTTAACTTCATCTTTTGATTAATCACAAAGTGAAAAATGCTGAATTGGCAAAGCATCTGGACGGTATCCAGGAGATGCAGGTTCAAATCCTGCTCGTGACTGTTATTTTCGATTTCACATTTTTCACTTTGTGATTAATGTATAGTGCTAAGCATGTAAAATGCTAAAAATATATATAAATATTCATCTGTTGAATAAAACATGTTACTGGGAAGTATAACGTCAATCAATAAACCAATAACGATTTTTGAAGTCGACAGTGTGAGAAGGGAAGGGTTGATCTCTTTCCAGTCATGTAAGATTGTTGCCCATAATTGGGTAGTTCATCTATGGATAGAAAGAAAGAGAATTATATAAGCCTCAAACAATATTCTCATTTATTATATAATAGGATATATTTACACTTACGTAAAGTTCATTGTCTTTACGTCCACTTTCGTTATTTTACACAACTCATATTTTAAAACAAACACATATTGAAAAAGTTACGATCATTTTATTGCTACTCATTATTTATACAAAATAATTTTGATGTTTTCACATCTTCCAGACGTCCCGAGACGTTTACTTCTTTTTTTGTAAAAAAAGCTGCCAGGCATCGAACTCGAGACTTTATCCATTACATCTCTTACGCTGTTTTCTAGCTGGTCATAGTAGCTGTGGACAACGGCACCCCAGCGAAATTCGAGACCCTACAGCTGCTGACTGTGGTGTTGGCTGATGACGACGACAACATCCCTCGGTTCACCATACCGCAGCACACGTTTACTATCAAGGAGAACTTACTGCCAGGAGTTATTATCGGTCTGATATTATTTTATTTTATTCTAGTGATCGGCCTTGGCTTCGTATGCGATTGACTGATGCAAATATCTATTACAGTATTTATGATATCTGCATAGATGGCGGAATGGTTTAGATACCGGCATCCCATTCGAGTGTTGTGATTTCGATTCCCGGAACAAACGTTTGTGTGAAATTATATGTTTGTAAAATCCCCCGCGATACAAGAATTATTACTTAACGCAATTATGTCTTTAAAAAAAATAAACGGAAATCTTTATTTAGGAAAAAGTATTTAGATATTTTCATATATATTTTTAGCATTTGACATGCTTAGTACTATACATTAAAAACAAAGTGAAAATTATGAAATCGAAAATAACATCCTGCTCGTGACTGTTATTTTCTATTTCACATATTTCACTTTGTGTTTAAGAAAAAGTAATTAATTTGATTTATAAGTGTAAACCTTTCTCAGAAAATTATCTGAACGTCAGTGAAAACGGTTTTGAAATCCATTGCGTGCTATATAAGAAAAAGGCTGATTAAAAGACAAACAAACAAAAAGAGTTCAGAAAAAAGGCATAATGATTGGTCGAGTAGTTATGACGTGACAGCGTAAGAAACAAATAAACTTACTTTGACATTTATAGTAAGGATTTAGCACAGACGCTTAGATTATTATTTAGACATATACTAAGCAGTGAGCACTGAAAAGTATACAGTACTGTTGGTCCGCCGAGTGCAAGCGGAAAGACTGCGCATGGCGGTTTATTTAATGGGTTTTGTAAATTATCTTAATAAAAATAGCAGTACAGAAATATTTTATATTTACAGGCACAGTGAAGGCTGTAGATAAGGATTCGGGAGAAAATGGCAGAATTTACTACCACGTGCTTGAGGGGAACCAGGAAGGCGCCTTCACCATTGACAGGACCTCGGGCATCATTAGGGCTAACATCAGTTTCGACAGGTAAGGTTAGCTGGTGGCTACTAATTTCGATAATACACCCAGAAAAAGAAAATAACTAAACGATTCCACGCGGACGAATTCGCGGGTAGTAGTAGTTTTATATAATATTTTGGCTGTTACTCACATGTATAATTTATGAAAAAAATTAATACCTCTCTTAGAGACTTAGACGCATGGGTACCATGAATAAACATTTGAAGTAAAAAAAAAATATTACTACGAGTCGAAGCCAAAGTACTTTAGTGGTGAAATATAAACTTGTCGGTTTTGTTCGTATTTTGATAGATTCTAATTAGTTTGAAAAAATGCCAGTCTATACAAATAAATAAAATGTGAAGTGTAATGTCTAAATTACAGCTTTTTACTAAAACGTATACGAGAGTACATATAGAAAAACTAATTATTACATACAGGGTAATTTTTAAATAGACAACAAAATTTAATAAACGCGTATTTTTTATTTTGATATGTCTTAGGTGTTTACTTATGAAACAGATTTTATGGTCACACGACCCGCTCGCTTCTGTTAATATCTTACCTTGGCGTTCGTTCAATGCGCCGACGCGTAGGTATCTATGCGGGTTACTGGCCGCTAATTTTATCAGGTTCGAACTACTTTTTAAGTTTAGTTCGTGACCTGAAGTTATTTGTAAGAGTAGGTAGTTCTAATTTTTCCTTCATACTTTCATGTACTTAAGACCATCAAAATGCAGAAAATATAGCTTCGAGTTGCTAGTAAGATTGGTATCCATATTCTACTGATTTCAAGTCGGATAAAAAAATAAAAATATGGATTTAACAATTAATCGAAATGTGTTCTATAATTGATATAGAACCACCAAAAAAAATTTGCGCACTGGTTAAAAACCCTTACCCTGTATAACAAAATACCATTTTTTAAAGTTCTTGTCTGTCTGTTTGTTCCGGCTAATCTCTGGAACGGCTGGACCCATTTGGATGAGATTTTCACTACCAGATAGCGGTTGTTACAAAGAGTAACTTAGGCTACTCTTATTTTAGAAAAATAATTAGGTATTTATAGATATTTTTTGGTATTTGACATGCTTAGCATTATATACTTTTTCACTTTGTGTTTAATGTATAGTGCTAAGCATATCAAATGCTAAAAATATATATAAATATTTATAGGGTTTGCGTCATTATTAGGTAAAAATCTTAATTGTAAAATTAAGTTTACCTGGTCGGTATAATGTATGAAAATACTACATCTGTCGGAAGATGGCGCAGGCGGCACCCAAAGACGTTAAGTATGAATGTGTTATCGAAATTAGCAGTCAGGAGCAATTGTCACGATGGCTGAATTGGCAAAGCATCTGGACGGTATCCAGGAGATGCAGGTTCAAATCCTGCTCGTGACTGTTATTTTCGATTTCACATTTTTCACTTTGTGTTTAAAATAATTAGGGATACGCGCAAAAAAACTCATGAAATTGTGAATGAATACCATCTCCGGAACGGCTAGACCGATTTGGACGGAATTTTCACTAGCAGATAGCTGTTGTTGGGCTACTTTTATTTTGGAAAAATAATTAGGGTTCCGCGCAAAAAAATAAAACTCAAGTACATTTATACATCCAATATATAAATTCCAACTAGCTTCTGCCCGCGGCTTCACCCGCGTAGCCAGTAAGCAACAAACGACATTAATCTTTCTCAGAAACAAACATTGGGGGGCCATTGTGTTAAGCCTGAGTTTGAAGAGTTTAGAAAAGATGGCGCTGCTAAATAATAATAGATTGCAAGTCCATGCGACAGATGGCGCTAAGCAGATGACGTCATTGGCTGAATAGCAGTGTTAAGATTTTCGGCGAACGAATGACCTTCCCCTGTTTTTAAACATCAGGTATCGCTTCTCGGCCTTTTGGCTAAGATCAAAGTGTAGTATCTGTTCTTTTCAGCTTAATATCTGAAAGTTCCCTCACTGAGGGACCAGTATATTAAACTGATTTTTGTAAAACGACGGGATGTTCGGGGCTCGCTCCACTCCCGTCACGGGTCGGCCCGGCATTGCAGTGCCGCCGGGATCGGCCCACATAAGTGTGTTGTAGTTCTAAATTACGTAGGAGTAATTATAAGACGTGTACTATCCGTGGCGCACTTTTTAATCTGTAAAGATGTATTCCAGTAACGCATTCGACGCGCAAAAAGTCCGGCGAAAAAAAAATCCGCGTAATTCTTGCAGAGAGCGCCGCACTAAAAGTGCGCGAAAAAAATAGAACGTTGGCTTCAACGAGCGTTAACGCAGACGGCGCACACTAATCTGCAATCTGCACTCGTTAAGTGGCGGATGAAGTAGGGCGCCAGAGATCGATGTTAAATAAAGAAGTATAAAACAGCCCAGCAATTTATTTATGATAAATACTTCTCAGCCGAGAATATCATGATAGACATTTATAGAGAAAAAATGTGGGAAGAAGTGTGCTGTAATATTTATTCCGCTCCTATTTGGACTTATACTATACTTTGTGGAAATATGGGTGCCATCAGGATGTTAATCTCGTAACAGTGCAGTAACATACGATTATAGAACATCAATGTATAATATATATCAATCGATTCACGACAATAAATATATACATATATATGTGAGGAGATTGAATGGAAAATACTGTTATCCCCACAACTTCAAGTATAAAATAATACAACGCGACCTCTGCATTTCCACAGAGTGTACGTCCCTACAGTTCTGCCGACAGAATGATCGTAGTCTACGATTCGTAGATGTGCGTCGTGTGCTTTAAGTCTGTGATTGACTTTGCGCGCCATGCAGACTGTGCGCCGCAGATTCGATCGCACAAAAAGCACCATAGTATAACGAATAACGAGGAGTTATACTATAGTTGTAGGTGAGATCCTGAGATCTGTAATTCGTGTAATTGTTGCGTAAATTCCACTCGTGGCCCGGCCACTTCCTTATTTTTTTACTAGCTGCCAGGCCAGTACCATTAACACAATTTTGTAATAAAGGCTTGTTATTAGACGCGGACACATGAGATCAAAATTAGCGATGCCTTAGGCCTTTTCATTTACACTATTTAGCGATATGTTAGCAAGGATTCAGCTAGCTTCCTGTGCTGGGTAAGGACTGTTCATGCATTTACTGAATTTACTATGATCAAAATCCATTAAAAATAATACATTCGGTAAAATCTGTTTTTTTTTTATAATTTCTGATAATCAGCTGTATTAGTGTAGACTTTAATGTTATCTATTATAAAGCTATAACAGAGCTGTGTCTGTACATTTAGGATGTTTGAGAAAAGAATACTGACTACGTGTCTGAACGCAAAACATTTTTTTTACAATTTGTGTTTGTCTGTTTGTCAGTTTGCAATCGGAAACCTGAATAAGTATAACCATTTTTTTTTCTTCTAAAGACTAGATATTGGCTGCGGCGGCGCCGCGGCCAAAGGCTAGTGTTTCAAATATTTACTTAACAGGATCCATGACTAAGGGGGACTGCAGATGTCTGTGATCTGATACCGGTAAATTATGTAATGTTTCAAATTAAAAGCAATTATTTTTATCAATTGTTACAGAGAAAAGCAATCGGAATACTCATTCACTGTGTATGCAAGCAATAACCCGCTATTGGAGAATGTGGCTGCCATTTTGAATTCTGTGGACAACAGTACAGAGGGACAGGACCCAAGCATCACTGTTGTCAAAGTTCGGATCCTGGACGAGAACGACAATGAGCCCAAATTTCAGCAGAAGGTGTATTACGCAGGTGGGTAGTATAGTACTATTACAGGGTGCAGGTTTCTCCCTAGTTCAGTCCATCACTTTAGCCGAATACGGGTTGGCAGACTTCACGGGCCCTCAAGTAATTTTTTCACGTGGTATGCAAATACTTCTGACAGATGCCTCAGGCGTCACCCAAGACTATAAGAATTAATTATCGAAATTCGCAGTCCCGAGCAATAGTGGCTGAATTCGCAAAGCATCTGGGACGGTATTCCAGGAGATGCAGGTTCAATTCCTGCTCGTGACAGTTATTTTCAATTGCACATTTTCACAAAAAATTTAAATGCTTTCCTTCATCAAGCAGTGGTAATTTGTAAATAAATACATAGGTAAATTCGAAAAGTCAGGATATGTGTGCCATATCGTGGTCTGGACCACGTCTTAGGTTTCGGTAACAGTTTACCATCAAGTGTCTCGTTAGTCTGTACATCAGTTTCAAATAAAATGTTCTTTCAGGTATAAAGCACAGAGCACGAATAAACGAACCGGTTTTGTCCGTGGTAGCTGAGGATCCAGACTTGGATGAGAACGGTACTTTGATCTATATGGTGGCAGCTTCGAACCTTTACAAGTTTGATGCCCAAGTGTCCAGCGGCAGCGTGGTACCATCGCCTTTTAACATTAGTCAAGATGGTGAGTCTACCATTATCATATATCGTTATTATGGATTTTATCTCTGTAAAAGATTTTTCTTCTCTCCCCTATCTTTAAAGCGATCTCAGTTGGATTCGAACGCACGTCTCACAATTTGAACATTTTAATACAAATTGTGGCTGTACATTGAATGTACGTATTAAAAATAGAGAGCGGACATTGAGAGACATTTTTTTCTGTGTCCGTTTGTTAAATGATGTTTGATATCTGAAATTACTGAGTGGATTTTAATGCGGTTCACACAAGTAGATAACTTAGCTTAAAAAAGAAACTTTTTTTTTTTTTTTTTTATTCCATTTTTTTCCAATTAAAGGTTTAACCGCTTACAGTTAGATTTTTCTATTTTCACAACGAGGGCGACAGGGTGTGCCGTTAGCCACATTTTTTCTCTCCTTAAAAGAAGGAGGCACTAAGTACGCCTTTTGTGGACCCATCAAATAAACTCCTTACCTGGTCAAAACCGCAGACAGCCATTGGATGCAAGCAGCACAGTACCGCTCGTTGTAGCGTTCTCTTAGGCTGATAGATGGATGGACGAAATATCCTTTAAATACCTTGATTTATCAAATGAAATTCCATTGCAGGAGTTCTGATGACTGCACACTACATGTCCGAGTACAACCACGATCGGTTCGTGCTTGACATCATCGCGCAGGAAATTGCTCCACCGCACAGACAGGCCAAAGCACAAGTTTACGTAAGTAAAACTGTTGGGCTGGTCATACAATCGAAGTGGCGCTTACCAGACTTTTTTTGTTAAGGCGAGAAAAAATTTCCCTAACCGCACACCCTGTCGTTCGGGGCAACGAACAGGGTAGTGTGGGGCCCTCACACACTAAATAAACCCGCCGTGTGCCGTCTCACCGCCTTTATTGGCGGGCCACCGGAACCATATTACATTCCTTCAGTGGAGCGCTTACCAGCCTAGCATTTACATTACTGGTAGTAAGGTTGGCAATTAAATGGGAGTACCCACTAGTTATTTGGTGTGAGGCGGGTCGGTTCTACTACCTTCCATGTGTCTGACCGTAAAACACCTTGATCTAGATAACCGTCCATACCTTCATTTTCCGTATATTAAATGAAACGATGAGCTGCTTGGCACTATTCTTAGTATTGCTAAGTCTATGAGTGGCGGTTACCACTTGCCATCAGATGGGCAGTGGCTGGTCTGCCACTCATCATCTACCAGCCCTTTAACATTGTTGGGGTCGGCTTCCGTTTAATTTTGACTGATTCACTAGAATTTACATGGAGCGACTGCCTATCTGACATCCACTACCTATCTAAGGGGACAACTGGCGACCGTTGAAAAAGGCTGGAGTTGGATTGGTATTCTGCTTGGAGTGGTTCTTCTGCCAAGAAATAAACAAACTACACATAAAAATGTATAATGTGTGTAGAATTCCACAGAAATGTCCGATCAGCAGTTTCTGTCTGCAAATGTACAGAGGCTTGTCGAGCTTTTTTAATTTGTATATTAGGCAAAAGTGTTAGTATAGGGCCCCCGAGCTCTTAGGGGCCTGGTGTTTTTTTATTTTATTTTAAAGACTCAGCGCCTTTTTCCCAGAGGGGTAGGCAGAGACAACGAATTTCCACTTGCCACGATCCTTGCTCACCTCTTTTGCCTTATTTGTCATTATATTCCGCATACATGCACGTCTGTTAAGGGTACTTCTGACCTGATCTTTCTCGAGAATTTCTCCGATTTGATCAGAGAACGTTCTAGGAGGTCAACCCCTCCCGACTGCACCATTCACACTCGCCATATGTATCTTTTTTGTTATCCTGCTTGCATCCATCCTCTCTAAGTGTCCAAACCAACTTAACATTCCTTTCTCAATCTTTGTCACTATATCTTCTTTTACACCACATCGTTCTCTCACTACACTGTTTGTTACTTTATCTTTCAAAGTTATACCACACATACTTCTTAGAGCTCTCATCTCCACTGCATTTATTCTACTCTCGTTCTTCTTCTGCCATACCCAACTTTCACTTCCGTACATTAGAGTTGGTACTAACACTCCATTGTGCACAGCGAGTCGTGCCATTTCAGACACTTTCCGACTACTTGTAAAGGAGTGGAGTGCCCCATTCACCTGATTACCTGCATTTACTCTCCTTTCAATGGCGTCATGCATTCATCTCTTTCTAGAACCATTACTTTCGTCTTCTCAACATTCACTTTCATCCCTTTCTTTTTCAAGAATTCATTCATTATGTTACCATCTCCTGTAACTCAGCCGATGACGCAAGTATAACGTGGTCATCAGCATAGAGAAGACATTTGATGAGTAACCCATTCATCTCTAACCCATCCCACTTTTTACCCCAGCGGCCTGGTGTATAATAAAATTACCCTTACTTCCATTTGAGCTTTATCGCAGTCGGATCGAGAAGCTCCCATAATGCCACCCGAGGCCCTTGCGCCCATGTTGTTGGGATTTTTGATGGAAACCCTGCTAACCACATAATTATGGTTATAGTCAACTTTTATTATTAATTTCTCCTTACCCTTTTTGATCTATATTTTTTTAGCATTTGACATGCTCCGCTACTTTTTAAAGTACAAATTATTTGTCAATAAGGAAAAAGAGATTTTTTTTACGACCGGGAATCGAACTCGCGTCTTTTCCAATCCGGGGAAGTGCTCTAAGCCACTGAGCTATCGTACAGACCTATTTGGTCATCCCAATTTCCTCATCACATTTGTTTTTACGACCAACGCCATCTATCGGAATGCCATGTCTCTAACCAGAGGCCCTGCGCTGGTTAGAGAATGTCGGAAGTATTTTCATATATACAGATGGCACAGGCGTCACCCAAGATATTAGGAATAAATGTATTATATAAATTCGCAGTTCGAGCAATTATCACTACGGCTGAATTAGCAAAGCATCTGGGGCGGTACCTATTCCACGAAATGCAGGTTCAGATGCTGCTCGTGGCTGTTATTCTCGATTTCAGATTTTCATCCTTTGATATGTAATTATAAAAAAGCCAAATCCATATAGTTCTCGATTGTACCACTAGACTAGCATTCAAATAATTGTGTCATGATTGGCCACTGATTTAAACAAACCATTCCTCAGATATGGATTATTGACCGTTCATCACTAATACGCATGGTGGTATCTAAGAGCTGTGCCACAGCAGTTATGGGAGTACAGCGGAGACTGGGCAGCTCCGCCAACGCTCTACTAGTGCCTGGCACGCGACTACCCTTAGTGCATGCTGATAGACGATATGACGACTGGTGAGTATCATACGTTTTAGATCTATTTCTTTTAGCAATTGAAATGATCCGCTACTTTTTAAAGAACAAATTATTTGTGAATAAAGAAAAAGAGATTTTTAGTAGGGGCGGCAATCGAACCTCGCATCTTTTCCAATCCTGGGAAGTGCTCTAAACCACTAAGCTACCCTACTGATCCTTCGATCATCCCGAATTCTTAATCACATTTGTCTTACGACAATGGTTAGTGGTTTAGAGCACTTCCCCGGATTGGAAAAGACGCGGGTTCGATTCCCGCCCATACTAAAAATCTCTTTTTCTTTATTCACAAATAATTTGTACTTTAAAGAGTATCATACCGTTATATAGGGTTGTAATTTTTTTATCTCTTATGCGATGGTAAGCGGTTGTCATAGCCTAAGAAAAATAGGCTGTACTTGCACGTTGTAAACTCTAGCGAAGCAGTAGCATGAATGAAGAAGTAGGAATAAGGTATCTGTAAAGAAACTCTCTTTTTCTATCTTCACTATCATTTTATCCGTGTGGTGACGAATTAAGAATACAAGTGTCACCACCCCATTCTTTCCCACGGGTGTCGCATGAGGCGACTAAGGGAAGAAAGCAATTATCATCCATTGCATGACTGGGCGGGGCACCAAGTGGGAGTACTCACATGGTATCCGGCTCGAGCGAGATGGTACCACCATCTCCCGTGTGACCAGCCATGAAGCACATCGTTGCATTTTGGCTGTAGCAGGTGATAGCCGTTTATATTTCATTTCATCTGTGAAATGAATTGGTGAGCAGCGGCTTGACAATACTCTCGGTATAGTCGAGTCCATGGGCGACGGTTACCATTCACCATCACATGGACCATACATGCAATAAAAAAAAAAAACTTTTCGTAACGCTCTCGTCACGCATTCACCAGCTTACCCCACAAGTCAAGCGTGCGTAAAGAAGCATTTACTTCAATAACCCACAGGATGTTAATTAGCTTCGGGAAAATCAAGTGATTGATAGGAGGCGGGAGTTAAAAACCATCACTCATCTTTACGTACCTGCCAAATCACGTAAACGCTCAGCTAAAATACTACTGAACATTCACCCATTTTGGACTGCACCAGTTTCACCTTTACCACGGACAGATATATTGGCTCTCTACCATTTGCCATCAATCGGGCTTCATATCTGTTACCTATCATCATAAAATACCGTTTCAGGTGTGAAATCCATTTGCATGCGGTAGACCCGAGCTCTTACCAGGTGCTGCCAGTAGAGAAGGTTCTGGAGACAATCGACTCGAAGTACGACGAGCTCAAAGACATGTACCAGGAGTACGGAGTCGAGACTCTAATCGCTGCCAGCGCTACTTCCAAAGGTATGTTGAACACGCCTCTATCACTTTCACCTGTAATTTTATTAGTAGTGAAGACAAAATTTGAAAGGTGTTTTCGGTGTCAACAGGCACTACTCATGTACACAAGAGATATAGTGCTCGAACGCAATTGTATTCTCTCTGGCCTGTCTCACAATCGGACGAGAGAGTCCTTCTGACACGACCAGAGAGAGATCAGGGAGTAGAAACTATGGCTTTACATGTTTAAAGGCGGGTAAGAACACCGCCAACTTCTTAACTCGAAAAAATCCTAATAAACTTTTGTTGGCTCGACTGGAAGGATTCGAACCTCGAGAGTTTTTATTTGCTAATGGTAGTATGAGTAGAATAGTATTATATAACCGCCAAGCAATTGCTTAAAATAGAAAGAGTTTTTCTAAAACATTTTCTGGACAAACTTTTATCTATCGTATTCCAGAGACACTAGGAAGCCGAGGTACCTTACTTGTCTCAGGCAGAGTAATAGCAGTTATACTAGAGAGGGGATGATGAGAAAAGTGGTTTGGGCCTCGTAGTTTCAATATATTATTAGTTTTCTTTTTTCTCAATAAAAGTGCATAAGTGGACCTCTCGTTTCCAGCTCCAGATAGCTTCGACCCGGCTCTGGCAGCGTTAATAGCGCTACTGATCGTGCTCTTCACAGGCATTGTTACATTTATCGTCGTGTGCGCATGTCTTAAGCATTGGTTAGTTATGTCTTGTTTATCTATATTCATATAATAAAACTAACGAGGTTATTCACTTTGGAACTACTAGCCGGATTAGAAAATGCCATGCAAGTGCATCCGCAACTAACGTCGCGATTGCAATCACCACAAGCGAACGGATTCCGTAGTAAGGGTTTTCATGAGAAGAACCCGGCCAGAAACTCATGAGCCACTTTTTTAAATTGCCAATTTTTTAGGAAGGTTATTTTAACATCAAGTGCCATATCCTTGAGATTAATTGACATGTGAAACCGCGGGGCATAGCTAATTATGAATGTAGTAAAAGATTACGCTAAATTCTCGTCTTGCCGAACTACACCTTCATTCATATTGGACACAGGTCTCTTAATCAGAGGCCGTCCTATTTAAATCAACACAAAGTGCAAGAATGAGAAATTGAAGTTAACACACAACACAACGAATTCACGAGCAGGATTTGAACCTGCATTTCCTGGAATACCATCATGCTGCATGCATTGCCTGTTATTTTCGAAGTCACATTTTGCACTTTGTATTATTTTTTTTTTAGCTTAGCATGTCAAATGCTTTTTAAGAATGTTTTTTATAAAGAAGATAAATAAAAGAACAAATCTCATAAACTAAGAATATATCTTTTATATTGCAGGGTAATTCCCCCACCATCACTGCAATCCAGTAAAGGCGATAGCTTAGCGCGACGGCGGATACTCGAAGAACTATCTACTACAGAGAACCCACTGTGGTTGGAGACGAAACTGCGACCGTACGAGGAGCAGGAGCTTACTATGAACGTTTTCGGTGACCAGGAACAGCAGATAGTTGAGCCAGCTCCGGTAAGTTTGAATAAAATAGTAGAAATATGGCCTAAGTGTATCTAAACTATACCAATGTAACTTTTGGCTAAGTATACTAAATAGACTAAGGTATAATTTATTATAAATGTCATGTTTGATCAAAGATAGTAGTCGCAACAAAACGTACCTACTTCCCCTCCTTACTCTTGTATTCTAATGTATTTTATGAACAGCCTCCGATTTGAATGCGCTTCGTAACATACTAGCTATGAACGCTTCTACACACAGCCCTTTTTTATGAGGATAACCCTACACTTTTTCTAATAGTCTAGTCAACAAATAATTTTTTTTTTGCCGGCTCCTAATGATATGGTTGAGGCGTCATTCGATTCGGAATCGCATGTAGAAAGTTTTTGAAAAAATTCATAATGCGCTCGCAAAAATTACAAAAGTTATAGACAGTTAACAAAAAAAGGGGGTTTGGTATTTTGCTTATTATCTCAAAAACTATTTGAGATATTTCAAATCTATAAAAAGATTCAAAAAGAGAAGGACATTTCCTAAAAAAAGTCCCAACTGTAGGACCAACTAGGAATAATAAATCATTTTTTTAACATTAGTATTTATTCGTTTCTATTAACGAAAGCTACCTAAAAATGATTTTTTTATAATTTATATCTTTTATTGTTTAAAAAATTGTTATAAACAAATGCGTTATTCATAATTATTAAAAAAATCTTTTTGTTTGATTTATTTAACTTTTTAATTTGTCACCGACGTAAATTGGTTATTAACAATGTGAAAATTAACAAGTTTTTTATTCTGCCGACAGGAATCTATTCAAAAGCCCAAATTATTTGTGAATAAGGAAAAAAATATTCTAAAGCCTATAATACTTTCTGATATTTACGCGAATGTTACACATTTTGAAATAAAACTTCGTTTACGGAATCTATCGCGTTTACTTGATTTTACTACCATCCCGACGTTTAGATTCTAAATATCTCAAATAGTTGTTGAGATATAAGCAAAAAACCAAACCATTTTTTTTTAGTTAATTGTCTATAACTGTTGTAATTTTTCGCGCATCTTGAATTTTTTCAAAAACTTTCTACATGCGATTCCGAATCGAATGACACCTCAACCATATTTTTAGAAGCCGGCGAAAAAATTTGGCCTAAAAGGCACTTGTTGACTAGAGGTCTCCAAACTACGGCCCGCGGGCCAACTCCGGCCTGCCAGTGCCATCAATCCGGCCCGCGACAGCCAATGTCTTATTGTCATTACTATTGCTGTGATAAGTTGAAGAAGAAAACATAATGATAATTACTCGGTTTTATTTACTTGCAAGGTAAAACTTAACGACAGAAATGATGACGCAGAAAACTTAAGTATCTAAGCTTAAGCAATATTAAGCATATTAAACTAACAAATAATTAAAATGAATACCACTAATCACAGTAAAACAAAAAACACTAATGAGATTTATATAAATGTGTTTTGGCCCTTGGAACATACTGAAAAAATCATTACGGCCCTAGGGATTCAAAGTTTCGAGATCCTTGGTCACTAGACTATAAGGGTATACAGTATGTTTTTTCTCAAATATCTAGACAGTTTTGTTACTGTTTTAAAATATAATAAAAAATAAACATTTGAGGATTAAACGAAAATATAGTTTAAAACAGCGCAAGTAAAATCTAATATTATATGAAATTCTCGTGTCAGTGTTTGTCGCCATTCTCTTCCGAAATGGCTTGACCGATTCTTATGAATTTCATTGTGTGTGTATTCAGTAGGTCTGAGAATAGGATGTAAACTATTTTTTATACCCCGTGATAAGGGTGGTTCACCCCACGTTTTTTATTTTAGTTTTTTTATTATTCGGCATTATAAGTTAGTTATTTTTTTCTACACTAGAAATTCCCTAAAAAATCTCTAGAAATAATTTATATGGCAAAACAACGTTTGCCGGGTCAGCTAGTACCTACCTGCATAAAAATCAGGACACGTAAAATTTCCGAAATAATTCATAAGAAGTAACGGTTTGCCGGGTCAGCTAGTACCTGCATAAAAATCAGGACACGTAAAATTTCCGAAATAATTCATAAGAAGTAACGATTACATCCTAAATTTAAGGGAAAAGGTGAAAAGGTGAAAATTCTAGAGCTATGAGTCGTTATAAAATATGCAAATTTCTTTCTGGCGCCATCTATTACTTATTTGACAAAATCAACAGAACGTATTCGTTGTTTCAAAGTTTGAACATATCGCAATAGATGGCGCCTCAGAATAATATTCTATAACTGGAGACATAGATGGCGATAACCAAATGACGGCACTATGCGAATCGCAGTGTTAAGATTTTCAACGAACAAATGACGTTCCCCTGTTCTTTAATTGCAGGTATCGCTTCTCGGCCTTTTGGCTAAGATCAAAGTGTAGTATCTGTTCTTTTCAGCTTAATATCTGAAAGTTCCCTCACTGAGGGACCAGTATATTAAACTGATTTTTGTAAAACGACGGGATGTTCGGGGCTCGCTCCACTCCCGTCACGGGTCGGCCCGGCATTGCAGTGCCGCCGGGATCGGCCCACAAAAGAAATTGTCTTGTCTAGAATTCCTTTAAATTCTGGAAATCGTTTATCTGTGTATAACGGTACAGTCCTAAGTTCCAAGTTTATTATCGTCCTAAATTCCTATTCTTATTCTTAAATCTTCTTTGTAGTCAATAATTATTAGTGTGGGTAATTGCGTATACTTTTATGCCGTAGCCCGTAACTACTTAACCGATTATCGTAAAATATCAACAAGTAGTTAAAGGCTCAGAAACAGACTTTTATCCAGAAAAAATGGATAATTCCTGTGCGATAGCTATTTTTGCACAGATAATTAATTTGCCATAGTGACTGACGTATTTAATTGACCCCATTGTTTAGTGCAAGCAACATCAATATGAACCAGAAAATACTCGTAATCTTAACCTCTATCCGTTTCAGACGGACAATACATACGCGACGATCCAAGGTAGTAGAACGACGGAGAGGTTCGGCGAATACGCCACCCTCGCGGGGGAATCACCTACTCCCGCCGAGGCTGCGATGGGCTTCCAGGTAAGGCTATTCAACACATATAGATATAATTCTGGAGCACGGGAATCAATTTCCCTTTTGACGTGATAACGTCTTATAAAACGATGAACGCTGTCTCCATGAAAAAGTCTCACGTTCCGAAAAATGTATGGCGACTGATGCATTGTTTGTGAAACTCCGAAATCATATATATGTCGTTATCAAAGAAAATTATCGTCCGTAAACCGACTTTACAGACAACTTAATAGTTTTATTTTATTGCGAATTGTGGAAGACGATCCACGGCCCAGTTGATGATAACTGATGGATTCAACAATACAGAGAGCCGCTGCTCAAGTGCTCACGATTTCATTAAAAGGCATCATGGCCGGTCACACGTGAGACGGTGGTACCAACCCGCTCGGGCCTGATAGAATACTCTCACTTAGTACCCGGCATTACCACCAGTAACGCAATCGGTGATAAATGTGATAATTGCTTATTTCCCTCGTACAACACTCGCGGGTGAGAAGGGGTGGTGCCACTTGTATTCTCACCACATGGACAACTCATGCTAGACATTGACTCTGATGGTACCCCTTCGTCGATATAAGAGCCCAAACGGTATTAGTAACTGGTTACTATATTTCAGGGCAGCACGTTCAAACCACCTACTCCTGATACTCCAGAACCACCGCCTAGACCCTCAGGGTTAGGAGTCCTCTGAGGTGGTGAGTATGCTTTTTATTTATAAAATGTACCCCATTGTTGAGGATAACAGTATGAATTGGCTCATCCACGAAGCGCTAAAACTCACGGAATATCAATGTAAAGTGACAGTTATAGGTATTCATATTGTTTCGTTTCGATCTGTGAGGGAGGGGCGCCCAAGCAAGCAAGCTCTAACTGCCTCTCTCCTCATACCCTCTCTGACATATTCTCTACCTTCTATCACGTTTGCTTGTTGATAACGCGCTAATGATGCCGGTGTTGCTAACTAGTCTAGGATACGGTAATGGCATACTGTCAGGTTGTTTGCCAACCCCGTATTATAAAAAATTAGCGGCCCGTCCCGACTTCGCACGTGTAGACATTTATTTTTAAACATTTTGGGATAAACATAGAGTAAATGTATCTTTATGCAAGACATATTTATAGTAATAAATATAGCCCTACATCATTTGTATACATACACAAATACAAATTGTACCGGCGTTATTATTGCATATTTTAACATGAAAAAGTAAATCACTGCTCTATTGTCAATAATTTCCGCAGCGAACGCGATATAAGGATTTTTTGGTATTTTTTTCACACGTTGTCACCTATGTTCATCAGGGATAATGAGGATTTTAATGGTGAAAGAATGTTTCAAATCGGTCTGGCGGAGCCTATTCAATGCAAACAATCAGTCAAATCTTTCCTCTTTATAATATTAGTATAGACTTATAATAATCTGTTTTTATTACAGAAGTCTGCATACGGCATCAAACGATCTGAAGATTTATAAATAAATATTATATAAAAACGTGTAAATAATAAATATAAGTAAACTAATGCATGTTGACAATGTATTATAATAATTATTGTATAATTACGAGTAAGACTGCCACTTTCATATATTTTGTTACCATTTTTATAATATACAGTATATATTTGGTTTTGTGATACATTGACAACGTCCATATATAATATAGTGATTCTTGTAATATATTAAGATATTTTTGAACTTCTAAGGAAAATACTCCCTGTTACGCGATAGAAAATTCTGGAAATTATGACTGAATAAAATTTTTCCGCTGATTAAGTTTTAGAGACTTACATGTTGCTTAGTGCCCGAATCGAACTTCCCCGCTTATTTCTGAATCGAACTTCCCCGCTTATTTCTGAATCGAACTTCCCCGCTTATTTCTGAACCGAACTTCCCCTCTTAGGTTAGGTTCGAATCAGACAATATTTGGTACACTTTTTTTTGTGTACTGATTATATTAGCAGAAACGAAACAAAACATCGGTAATTATCGTTAAAACTATAGGTTTCTCACATAATGACAGTACTGAATTTAAATCTGAAAAGCATCCGCGATATTTTCGATTTATCTATTCGTGTTTCATCCATCCATCCATCAGCCTTTTGACGTCCACTCCGGGACATAGGCCTCCCCAAGACATCGCCACAAACTGTGGCCCTGAGGATGTTTTCTGCTGGTTGACCTCGTCAGTACATCTGGTGGTGAGGCTGTACTGCGCTGCAACGTTCCATACGCTGCACACTCGAGAACCTTTTTTCTCCAACGGTTATCGATTAGTCGAGTGATTGGACCTGCACATTGCCGCTTCAGCATGCCAACAGTGTTAGTAAGGTAGAAAGAGACTCTTCTCAAATTTATTAGTAAAATAATGCATGTTTTCCTAAATCTTATATCTAGAATCTCATTCAATCTTAGCCAATATATATAATAGACTAACATTTTACACACTAAGTTATTGGCAAAATTGTACTCTAATTAATACTGCCATATAAATATATTGTAAAATACAAATATTGTACAAACGAATTTTTATTTTTAGATTATTATTATTTAATAATTTTTATTTATATCGTATTGATATCTTAGCATAGTTTTATCTTGAATCCTGAGGACAGAACCTATTTTTTTTAAATAATCCACAAAACTGTTTTTTTTTTAAATTTGTGAAAATGTGAAAAATGAGAATTTTACTGCGAGCGGGATTCGAACCTGCGTCCTTTCCGTGCTCTAGACAGCTAAGACATGGCAGTGACCGAAGTCTTTTTCCACATTTTCACAAGTAATTTGTTCTTTAAATTAGTTGAGCATGTCAACCGCTAAAATACAGATCAAATCTTTTTTATTTTTTTTATATTTCAAGTTTTCTTACTTCGATGTATCGAGACTTGAAAATGTGGGTTAGCTGATGTGTTCGTTAGTTATTCCAGTTGTCTTCCTCAGAATATTCAAGTTATTGTGATTATGATGCGTCTACTATGGAATTAGGTTTTATACAGCATACATACAACGAAGTCAATATAACTTTGCACGAACGTCCATCGTGTTACATCTCCATTCAAAGAATCAACTTACAGTCGACGCCTTTGTATAATTTATTATAATCCACTTCCACTGATTACCGAAAAAATATGGAATGAACATATCATCATTTAAGTATGGTATCGTGCTGACTAATGAAATAAATAAAATAGTATCCGCGGTATTTTTCAGTATTGCCAGTTAGTATAATTATCATTATACGAAGTTCTATTTAAAAAAATATAATATGGCAATGATCAGTTTGCAAACAAAGTAGTGGTGATTATTGAACACGAATTACAATCATGATGGACAAGGCTTGCCGGGTTTATAAGTGTGTGTTACGTACTTCACGCCCTCAAAAGCTTGCAAATTAGGTAAAGAGGCGTTAATGTATATTTTGTATACCTTCAAGTATTAATCACAAAAGAATAAAGAGATTTGTCTATTAAGCGGTGTTTCCTTTCATCTTCTATACAAATATAAATCTGTAACTAAATGTTTCTGTATATTTAGTCGTGTCTCAACAAAATACTTATTAATAGGAACGAACGAAGAAGTCGGTATGCCTGTCTAAACACAACGTGAGTATATACAAAGCAGTAAGTAATCTTATCGGGAAGTAGTAGAGAGAGAATTTAAATTAAATAAAAAAGCTAGACGTCGCGGGACGACGAGTGATGGAGTTATGTCGTTTTATAACAGAGTTCCTATGGCCACCTTCTAGCTCCATCATAAGACTCTGGATGCCTACCATCTAAAGACATGACTGAAGTTCTAGTCAGGACATTTCAAACGAGCCCTAACTCGATGGAGCTGCGCCATTTAATTCAAGAGTTTCGCATGGCCACCTTCCAGCTCCATCATCAGACCCTGGATACCATCTAAATACAAATTACTCAAAAAGACGAATTAAACGTGTCCAAACTCGATGGAGTTGCGCCGTTTCATTATAGAGTTCCTATGTCCACCTTCCAGCTCCATCATCAGATCAGCTCCGTGTCATCATAATATTGCATTATCACGTGATATACACATGCGTTAAAAATTTCAGCTCAATCGGAAACCGGGAAGTATGTCAAATTTAACTTGCAAGATTTGAACGGGACAAGTACCTACAATAAAAGCGTCGCCATGCTGACAGTCGATTTTACCCTCCCTCCGCATTAGATGTTTCACATCAATAACAGCAAACATAAATAATATACTCAACTCAAAACGCCACATAGTGGCAACGTCTCTCGTTCCAAATGGAGTCGACACGCGAGCTGGCATCGTCTTCACAAAAAAAAAACTAGACATCCTGGGACGTCTACCAGATGTGAAACATTGAAATTATTTTGTAGAAATAAAATTAACTTGATAAAGTACTTCTCAAGACGAATCAAACGAGTATAAACTCGATAGGGTTGCGTTGTTTTATTACAGAGTTACTGTGGCCACTTTCCAGCTCCATCATCAGACTGGATTTTCAGCAAATTTCAGCCCAATCGGAAACCGGGAAAAATTTTACACACAAATTTTACTTACAAGATTTAAACGGGACAAGTACAATAAAAGCGTCGCCATGCTAACAGCCGATTTTACCCTCCCTTCGTATTAGATGTTTCACATCATTAAATATTAGGTACCTATTTTGTGACGTCGAACACCGTGGCGCACACTAATTCAAACTTCACACGCACACAATGATCGCTTGTTACTTGAAAACACACCACTACAGTCGTAAAATTTGAGTAATTATTCAGTTGAAAAAAAGGTTTTTCCCAACTATAAATTAATTACATTTTGCACGCCTCATAAGCGAAGCGTTGAGGTGGGTACTGCTCTCGTTTCATGCAGAACAACTGATTTTTCAAACTTAAAATGTCTCTATTTATCATAAATTGCACTTGTAAAATAATATATACACACACATATCAAGAAAAAAACTAGACGTCGCGGGACGTCTACCAGATGTGAAAACATTGAAATAATTTTGTAGAAATAAAATGATCATAACTTGACAAAGTAGTCTTCAAGGCGAATCAAACGTGTGCAAACTCGATGGGGTTGCGTCGTTTCATTATAGAGTTACTGTGGCCACCTTCCAGCTTCATCATCAGCCCCTGGATACTATCTAGAGGCAAAGCACTCGTCAAGATGAATCATACGAGCCCAAACTCGATGGGGTTGCACCATATCGTTATAGAGTTCCTATGTCCACCTTCCAGCTCCATCATCAGATCAGCTCCATGTCATCATAATATTGCATTGTCGCGCGATATACACATGCGCGTAATATATCAGCTCAATCGGAAACCGGGAAGTGTGTCAAATTTAACTTGTAATATTTGAGCGGGACAAGTAAAAGCGTCGCCACGCTAACAGTAAATTTTACCCTCCCTCCGCATTAGATGTTTCACATCAAAAACACTATTTTTAACACATAATATTTTTGTTATTTAAACTACTTATAAAACTGTTTAAAAAAGTTCTGTCTTGGACGTCCGTGTGTTGTAAGTAATGTACGACGGCAAAGTAATATATTTTAAGTATCAGTTTTACTTTTTAAGTGTTGGTATATCTTGCGTCTTCATATTGGAAGCAGTCGGAGAGCCTCGCGGAATAACTTGGTCAACGCCACATGGAGTCGTTGGATCCAGGCGGCATAAGACCGCTCTTGGCAGCGCTTTCTTGGGAGTTCTATGTCCAGCAGTGGACGCTAAAAAGATGACGGATGGATGCTGAAGGAAATCCTCCTTTGTAGGGAACCATGCACTTTGAGAATTCTAGTCACTTTTTATTTCTCGTCTCAATATTAAATAGTAAAGTATTACATTTTATAATATATAGATAACGTAGGTATTAATCTTCTATTTCTATTTCACTGTTGTGACTTTTAATAAAAACTAGACGTAAAACGGAACGTTACAAATATAACATTTTAAGAGGGTAAGTTGCTAGTACGTTGAAAATGAACAGTCGTCCTTCTTGTTATAAATTCATAGACAGCTAATATACTAACTTAATATAAGAGAGTTATAATTACGTTCACTTCAAAAGTGGTGAGTATTTTGTTATTTTCGTATTATTGTCAGCAGTAAGTAATGCAGTCGACTTTATAGCTGTTTTAGATTTGGTAGAATATACAATGTACTTGTAGATAACTCTGTGTTGTCAGAGATCCCTTTCATAATTATCTTAATTTAACTTTTAGCGAACAGCTTGTGCACGCGCTTAGTCTTCGTGGACATCAAAATTGGCTCAATATTATAAATATAAACTAGCTGATAGCCGCGATTTGTCTGCGTTGCTTAGATATTTTATTTAACAGAAAACACGCGGTACTTTAAGTCATTGTTTGTAAAAACTTTATATTAAATGAAGATATCGCAATAATTTCGTTTAGATAAGGTCCAATATTGTCTAAAAAATAAAACCTTGAAAACTTCATTGTAGCCTATCCAGTAGGTTATTAGTGATAAGCGCCTGAGTAGATCTGTATCATTTTATTTATATAGATACATCACTTTACAACACATAAAAATGCAAAAGTCCGGGACAAAAAGTAGCCTTCGTCTACGGACTATTCGAGTATGTGGGTAGATTGGTGTGAAATAGTTATGGCCTAAAAGCGTAACAAATAAAGAAACTTAAGAATATTATGTACTCCCTTTTTATATCTCTGGTTTCCGATAAGTACCTAGTAAGATAAAAGGTATAACAGTAAATAATGTTCAGAAGGATAATCATATTATTTTATTTTCTCATATAATATCAATGAAAAATATTCAAATCTGCTTACGAGTTCAGGATGAATACTAAATATAGATACCACAGAAGTAATGTCTACCAGTTCCAGCTACCAGGTCCACCAGGTGGAGAGACAGCTCACGGCGGGTTTATTTAGGTAGTGGGTGAGGGCCTCACATTACCCTGTCCTTGGCCCCGAACAATGAGATACGCGGTTAGGCTCATTTTTCGTGCTAAATAAATAGAAGATAGTAATTTTGCCCCAAAATATGCGAGGCTTTTACTTTTTTATCGTTTTCATGTCAGATCAAGTAGCGGCTTATTTGAAGGTAGTTTTATTTTTACTAGTGGGCCGTTAAACGATTTAGTTTGGAGAATATAAAATGTATTAGAGCAAGATATTAATAATTAAATAAATAAAAACATTTAAATTCGACAATACAAACCACGAATTTTGAATTCCTCGAAATTTTATTTGTGTGAGTTTAAAAATTAATGTATTATTTATATATTTATTGTATTATCTAATGGTTTTAGCGGGCATTAACATTGTAGGGATGGGTTTGGTAAAGGTTCGGCTGTTTTCGTTATCAATAAATAAGGCATGCAAGGTTATTGCCCTAGTGATAACTTTAATTATTATTTAAATTCTTTAGTAATGGAGAACTCGTTTACCTCAACGGTTGTATTGTGTTCTGCTATTTGTTGAAGTTAGTTCAAGATTACATTCGCGAGGATAAAGTTAGACTTGTGTTATTCTATGTATGTACTATGTATGTATGTACCGTACTTTCAGTAGGTAAACATCCAAGTACAAGTAATCAAACCAACCAAAAGGTAGTTGCTTACACTTGTTTGAAGCAACGAATCGTTGTAATACTCTCTGGTATTTACGTGAATATTTCACAAAATGAAATAAAACTACCTTTACGGAGTATATCGCGTTTACCTACCTGATCTTCTACTATCTCGACGTTTCGAATACTTTACAGCATTCATGGTCACAGGTGGACTTAGATGTGGAACGTCTAATGGTCGAATCGTCGGTTAAAAGAGTCAAGAATTAACTTATTGCCAATCCTAAATTTTCCGCTAATTGATTAATGAGGGTACCTTTTTTATTAGGTACTTACTTAATAATTGTCAAATTTAAATAGATGAAGTAAATTTAGTAAATGTACGTGTCACGTCCCAATACCTACTATAGTGAGACGGTCATGTAAATGACTCCTCCAGCTCAACTGGAAGAACAGTCGGCACAGATTTCATATACTTAGCTTATGAGTCGGAGTTCCACTCGTTGTAGTAATCTTTGTGTCATCTCATAAGTTATGTATTTGAATGTATAAAATTTCAAAATAATCATATTATTTAAAAAAACATGCGGGGCCATTGAGTTTACGTTTTAGATATACATCAATGTGAGTCTTTGGTGACTGCCGATAGAAGTGGAAACTAAGTAGCTTGTGAATTTGGTCATTAACACTTCTTTACAAACCAAAAATAATTCAAAAATAATAATCTATTAGCTCAACGATTAAATACATAAGTTACTTAGTTTTCACTTCTATTGGAGCGCTCGGTGACGATGACGCGAATTCCATGATTTGTGTTCACCCAAAAAAGTTATATTTATGCATACATCAGCGTTATTATGCTAAGCATACAACAATGTATTTATGTTATGTTTCATTTAGTATCAATTACTGCGCTGTGATCATGCTGGGCGGCACATGCGGTGGTGGTTTAGTGGCGGAGTTGGTAGCGGCTGCGCTCAAGTTTTTCGCAGCGTCTCAGTGTCTGATGGGGGAGCCCTGGCCAAGAAGTGCTACTGTTGGTAGTAAGTGTTTGCAATTAGTTTGGGACCATTTATAAATGACGTCACGCTAAACTCTGATTTTTGGATACACTCCCCCTCTTCGTCACGCTACGTCATTAATTGTAAGAATTAAAATAATGTCAACTCTGGACCGAAACATGAAGTCCTAGAACGCTATCACAGTAGCCTCAGGGATGTTTGCTGAATAGCGAGTAGCCTCATGCAATGTTATCATCCTAAAAAATAGCATTTCTCATCTCTAGAGTTGACAATTCTAGTAATGCAAATATAAAAACAAAATGCTGGCAAATTAAAAAATTAATAAATTAAAATACATACTTTGGAAAATCCAAAAGTGCACGCGTCATAATCTTCAATTTTTCACAATAAAATTGATTATTTGATAAGTAACTAATAATGTATTGGTCTTACTAAGTAGTTTTCAATCAATCACATAGATAGCGCTAATTTCATGGTTTTCATGTCTTATACGCCATCTAGCGCAAATTTTAAGAAGTACTTCTATATTGGTCTATAGAAATAGTTCTCACATTTCTCACGAAATAAGTATAGCGCTGGTTTGAGTGTCGAATCCAGCGTAAATATTCACTATATTTTTGTTAATTTAATAACAAATAAACCACATCGGACCAGACCGTGAAAAGTGATAGGGCTCTATTCGCAGTTGTACTGTATGGTAAAAGAAAAAAAATACTCGATTAGTAAAGTATTTCGATAGCTAAAATACATTACCTACAACAAACGGACGTCCAAGGCAGAACTTTTTAAAACAGTTTTATAACTAGTTTAAATAACAAAAATGGCATCAAAAATATCATGAGTGTTAAAAATTGTGTTTTTTCTTCATATGTGTGTGTATACATTATTTTGCAAGTGCAATATATGATAAATAGATACATTTTAAGTTTGAAAAATCAGTTGTTCTGCATGAAACGAGAGCAATACCCACCTCAACGCTTCGCTTATGAGGCGTGCAAAAATACTGCAATCTTCTAATTGTATATTGTTACCTACTTATGTAAATATGGATCTCTGTGTCTGCAATAAAAAAAAATGTTATTATAGATATTCCGTTTTGCAGATGGGTCGCGTTTTGATTTCATCATCGTGGGTGCTGGCACAGCTGGAGCCACCCTGGCCTCCCGTCTAGCGCAGCGCAGTGACTTCAACGTACTGTTAGTGGAAGCAGGCGGTAACCCCCCAGAGGAGGCTATTGTAAGTATATTTCAACAACTTTAATGACACTCAGGCATTCAACAATATTTTTTTAACAATTTAATTCATTTTTAAGTGTTTTTTCGAGGGTATTTCGTGGGTGGCACGACGTATACCGTATGCATCGAGAGCCTCGCATGTTCACCCGCCCTTTCGGGGTTATTTTTTCATATAAGTAAAATTTTATTACGATTATAAAACAAATTATATTTGGCCTACCCAGATTGACAATAAAGGAGAGAGTACATAAAGAAGTAGAAAATGCTGTATCCAGTACTTTGGATTATAAAAAAATACCTATCATTGCCGTGTGGGGCCAGCCTGATGGATGGATGGATGACCTATCATTAAATTTGATACAATTTTAAGGCCACGTAACAAACCTCTTTTTTCAATAATATTTGGAATCATGTTTTTATTTGTTTACAAATTATATCACTGCTCGGTGAAGGAAAACATTGTAAGAAAACCTGCATGCCTGAGAGATTTTCTCAACGGCTCATGAAGTCTACGCACTGGGTATGCGTGGTGGGCTATGGAAAAAATCCCCCTAACTCTGAGAGGGGCCCGTGCGCATTAGTGGGACAGTAATGGAAAATTAAGGGAATCTCCCTTTTGCATATTTTTATGCTTCAGCAAAGCGTCTGGGACAGTTTTCCAGGAGATGCAGGTTCAAATCCAGTTCGTGACTCTTAGTTTTGATTTAAAATTTCTCACTTTCGTGTTCATTAAGGGAAAAACGATGTTTACATAAAATAAACAAAGATGTCACAAACTGATTACGGACTGCAGAGGTAGCATATTGGTTAACGGATCAACCTGCTATGCCGAATGTTCTCGGTTTGATTCTCGACCGGTAGCGGCCTCTTTTATAATAACTGCGAAATTAAATTGTAACCGTTTTTACCTGTTCAGATTCCAGGGTTTAGACATATTCTGAAGGCTAGCCCCTACGATTGGAACTTTACAACTGTCAACGACGGATATTCCAGTCAGGGTCTTGCATATGGAAGGCAGGTTCAGCCCCGCGGTAAGATGTTGGGTGGTACTGGCTCCAGCAACGACATGGTCTATTCAAGAGGACGGCCAGAGGACTACTACGAATGGGCTGATATTGTCGGAGAAGGGTGGAACTGGACTAACGTGTTGGACTATTTTAAAAAGACTGAGCGTATGACTGATGAGAAGATCATCAACAATAATGATTTGTTGCGGTTCCATGGTCTCCACGGTGAAATTGAAGTTTCTGGTCATGCTGAACAAGATCAAGACACAAACGCATTCCTTGAAGCTTTTAAAGAGTTGGGCTTTAATGTAGTCGACGATATGACAAACCCAAACACAATAGGAGCTGGACGATTCTCTCATACGATTAAGAATGGAAAGAGATCTAGTAGTGTAACAGCTTTGCTCAATAATGTACGTACGAATAATTTATTTGTGTTAAATAATACTCTTGTGACGGAGATCCTAATTCAAAACAATTCAGCTGTAGGCATAAGAGCTTCAAGAAATGGAAAGGAAGAAGTAGAATTTTATGCAAATAAAGAAGTTATAGTGTCGGCTGGTACCTTTAACTCACCCAAATTATTAATGCTCTCTGGAATCGGACCGAAATACCACTTAGAAGAGTTAGGGATAGAAGTTGTGAAAGATCTACCTGTAGGTGATAATTTGCACGACCACATTATGGCTTTGAACTATATAGTAATGGACAATGGCACTTGCACTGCTAACAACTCTTTCCAATATTTCGAAATCATCAAGTACTTGTATAATTTCTCTGGAGTATTTTCCTATTCTGACAGTGTAGGCGTCTATCTACCGAAGACTAGATGTGATGTTAATATTCCTCAATTTGCAATTTATCCCACTTGCATGCCACTATCAGGATTAACTTTGGAGCAATGTTTAAATATACTAGGATATGATGAAGAAATCTGCGCGGAAATACTCAAAGCAAATAAAGACCACGAGCTGGTGCCGTTACCTGTCGTTCACTTGAAACCGCAATCCAGGGGCAAGGTTCGCTTAAACTCGACTGATCCCTTCGATGATCCTTTGATATATTCTGGAACTTTTAGCAACCTCGCTGATTTCGACGGTTATACTGAAGCCATCAATATAGCTTTATCCCTGGTCAATACCTCATATTTTAAGTCACAGAATGCTCGCATTTTAGAAATTGGATGGGTTAAATGCCAGAATAAAAGTGGCGATGATAAAATACGCTGTCTGTTAAAGGATTACGCGATGCCGGCGTGGCATTCTGTAGGAACAACGGCTATGGGAGCCGTGGTTGATACTCAATTACAAGTGCTAGGCATCGATAACCTGAGGGTCGTGGATGCTGGTGTAATGCCTGTCATCGTTCGTGGTAATACTAATGCGGTCGTCGTGATGATCGCTGAGAAAGCTGCTGATTTTATCAAGAAAACTTACGGTGTAGCGGATGATTTCTATGTAGTAGAATGATATTGTTTACTCAGTACTGACAAACTATACAAGACACAAATTAGGAATTTAAAAGTAGATTTCGATGTTATTTTTAATTAAGATTGACGAGCCGGGAGGTTACGATAGAAGTACGTTAGAATATTATGTTATAATTGACATATTTTTAAGAACAATTCAGAATACATGACGCCGCTAATTATTCTTTTTGTGATAAACGTGTTTGATTATGTATTTGTATTTGTTCTGAAATATTTGTATTTGTTCTGAAATATTTGTATTTGTTCGGAAATATTTGTATTTGACATTAATTTTTTTATGTCCTCTATTATTAACAACAAATATGTAGTATACTAAAAAATATTGTGAGATGAAATTTTATGTACGAGTATTTTTAGGTACTTATGATAATTATTTGGAATATCTGTTTCGAATTTCTTTTTAATGTATTTTTAACTAAATAATAATGTAATAATGTTATCGATTGCGCCTTTTTTAATTGACATAAATATGTTGTACTTAATTTAGGTAAATCATAATTTACATAATATAATTTACTTAAGTTTATCAAACACAATTTTAATGCGCTAATTGAAGATGTCAGAATGTTTTTTTTTAATTTAACGTAATATTGTCGTGTAATATTAAGCTTGAAGACTATTTTTTAGGTAATATTAGAATTGTAATTGGTCTATTAAAATTGTAAGAATTAGGTAAATAGTTATCATTTTATTTATATATAGACACCCTCACAACACCGATAGAGCTACTTAACATTAATTATTCTAAAGCTATGTAATATTTTTTATGTAAAATTATAATCATTGCATTACTGGTGGTAGCGCTGGGTACCAAGTGAGAGTACCTACTCATTTGCTATCGGGCCCGAACGGGCCATTACCACCTTTTCCTGTGTGACCGGTCATGAAGCACGATAGTGTGTTTTGGCTGTGAAGATAGCTGTTTATTCTTTCATATCATATTTGAGAAATGAAATGGTGTGCAGCGGCTTAACGATACTCTCGGTATAGTTGAGTCCACGAGCGACGGTTACCACTTACCATCAGGTGGGCCGTAGCTCGTCTGCCACCATTAGGAATAAAAAAACCCATATGTGTGCAATTCACACAAGGCAGAAGTGAAACTTCCAAAAAGTAGCCTACGAGAGATTGAGATGGATATATAGAGTAACAGGAGTATTAGGATAAATGTAAGGTTTATTATTTTCTACCAAGCTTAAAATTACCTCTTATTAATTAAATTTAATGGAGCATTAAAATTTATTTAAATTTTGTTTTCTGCAACGATATAATGGATCCCGTAGGAATTCATGGGACAACTTTGGTAAAAGATCTTGTGAAACTCACCATAGTAGCATAAATAATAAAACTATATGATTCACTTCGGGGGTAGGTGAGTAAAATACTTTATTTAAATTATTTATAACTGGCATGCCAATACCAAGTGAACATAGCAAAGCAGAGATATTAGTTTATTAATGAATGCATATCAATTTTTCATTCTTAATATTATGTATGTACTTATTCTACTAATTTCTGCAGGCGTTATAGTCCTTATCTACACTTCTATACTAATATTATAAAGAGGAAGGATTTGTGTTTTTGTATGTTTCTAACGAATAAACTCAAAAACTATTGGACCGATTTCAAGAATTCTTACATCATTAGAATGCTACATTATCCCTGAGACATAGGATATATTTATTACTAATATTATAAAGAAGAAAGATTTGTATTTTTGTATGTATACAAATACTATAATCTAAATATCTGTTGTTAGATAGATTTATTAGGTACAAACTTATTAAAAATATTAATTTCAAAAAAGAACTTATGTCCTGTATAAAGAATAAAGATATATATTTACTATACGTTTATCCCAAAATGTTTAAAAATAAATGTACATCCGGGCGAAGCCGGGACGGGCCGCTAGTTTTTAATAAAATATTTTGAGCCACCATCAAGCTATTCACTCTTGGCAGATAGTCCAACTGGCCTCTATAAAATCTTTCTTTCATGACGTATACCTAACTTATAGGTAGGTAAAGGATTTTTTTACAAAAATAATAAACACGTGCTGTACCTACTATAGCAATAGAATTGAATTTCCTTTGATACCTCCTCAACAATAAAAGCGTGTTACATTTTGGCGGCAACAGAAATAAAGGTGATTTTATTAAAAAATATATTTTCAACTTTTTAGTAAGTATGAATTTATAATTCAATATATACCCAAGCTCGATGGGCTTATGCCGTTTTATAATGAAGTTCCAATGGCCACCTTCCAGCTCTATCGTCAGACCCTGGATACCATCTAAAGAGAAAGTACCTATTCGTCAAGACCAATCAAACGAGTCCAAACTCGATGCGGTTACGGCGTTGTATTATGGAGATCTTATGGCCACCTTCCAGATCCATCATGAAGCCATGGTTGCCATTTAGGACCAAAATACTCGTCAAGACAAATCAAACCAGCTCAAACTAGATGGGATTGTGTCTTTTATTACGGACTTCCTATGGCTACCTCCCTGCTCCATCATCAGCCCCTGGATACCATCTAGAGGCAAAGTACTCCTAAAGACGAATCATACGAGCCCAAACTCGATGGGGTTGTGTCGATTTACAACAGAGTTCCTATGCCACCTTTCAGCTCCATCGCTAGACCCTGGATACCATCTAAAAACAAAGTTCTGAAACACTTGGGAATGCTGTAGAATGATCTCTACTGTTGTGAAAAATGTCTAGTGCCAGACTTTTAAAATTTTTTTCGTCTCGCCTTTTAGGTCAAATTAAAATAATCTTCATTGAAAATTCTGTCTGATATTATCATTACAACTGCTTTATTACATTGATTTCCTTTTTTTTTAAGTTTTTTTTTGTCTTTATTTAGTTTCGGGACTTTTATCGACCATGGATATGCCAGTCCCATTGTACTCTTAACTAATAACAATCTTAACCTAATCTAATCTAAGTAGCAGAGAGGAGCTGCTGAGAAGCAACCACCATCTCATATACCCTTCTTGCAGCAACTGAAGCGGGTTCTGGCAGAAAGGATTGAAAAATACCCACATTGCTTCTAATCAGCCCAAACTCTCTCAGCAACGACATTTATTTCCTAACATCGGGTGACTACAAGTTTAATAAAATACAAAATAAACTACAAATGCATTGTTAAAATATTTATTACAAAAATAAATTGTCAATTACACTTGTTTTCAATAACATTAACAACAAAATTAAACACATTAGTTTTATTTTAGGTTTACTTCCGAATATCATAATTATATTGGTTTGTATTTATCAAAGTAAAGCTATTAAATTTCAAAATTATATTGAATACTAAAAAAAACCACTTTGAATAAGCTAGCAACGTCAAAAAAATATTTTTATATGTTTTGGTAGCGTTCCATTAGCATCTATGTGGAACATTTTATATGTAAATACCTACATATAAAATGGTGCTAGGTTTCATTATACATTGATATAAACTTACACCGGACAATTCAGGTTTATCTAGATAAAACAGTATCCTAGTATATGATTAGCCGCATTTCTTTCTTTAGTCTAAAAAATACTTTAAAATATGGGCAGTGGCAATAGAGTGTATCAGCAATAGCTATATGTTTGATTCCTGTGTTTAACAATAATATGCAAAAATAAACCATATATTTTTTAAATATAAACTGACCCATACGACGAAAATATGAAATTAACAGTACAACAGACAATTACATTTATCAAACGAATTTACATTAGAAATTACTCATTTCGAATAATATTTTTTATTTTAATAACTATCACAGTACTAACGTTAGTGGATATTATTACGTTAAATATAATTATATCCCGTCAACACACTTTGGTCAGACAACTTAATGTTGTAAAATATAGTTTTTTTAAAGAGCGAAATAGACTTCAAGCTTATATGAAGATATTTGAAAATACTGACAATACCTTTTTATATTATATTACTAGGGTGACAAACAAGCATACGTCCCACCTGATGGTAAACCCCTTATAAAATTTACCCAGAAACCTCGCAGGATGTTTAATTTCTACCTATGTATGCACACAGATCCAGATAAGAAGATTACTTTCAAAAAAACTTTTATCCCAATTTAATTATTAATTAATTAAAAATACGAGTGTCACCTCATACTTACCCACAGGTGTCGTACGAGGCGACTAACGGAAATAAGCATTACAGGTAGGTAGGGTTACGCTACAAGTGGGAGTAATTGGACCGAACGGGTCCAAACACCTCGCTCTTTTGGTTAGAGTAGAAGATTGATGTCCATTTATTAATTTAGAACCCGTGAAATGAAATTTTAAGCAGTGGTTTGGCAATATTCTGTCACTGCGATGGCTTAGCGGTCTAGAGCACTTCCTTGGATTGGAAGGGACGCAGGTTCGAATCCCGCTCGCAGTAAAATTCTCATTTTCCACATTTTAACAATTTTTTTTTCTTTAAAGTATTCAGGGTATTGTTGGGTCTATGAGCGACGCTTACTGCTTACCATCAGGTAGGTCTAAGATCGTGTGCCAACGTAAATAATAGAAAAACAACATTCAATTAACACGTGTATAAAATAGAAATTTGTATATTATTATTGTTGTAAATCAGGATATTCTTATATTTAAGAATTAAAACAATTACAATGGCGTTATCTTTACACTTGATAACTAAAATATATATAATATTTTTAACTTAACATAATTTGAGTCATGAGTTTTTTTTGGAAGAAAACAAATACGTTTCAATAAGAAGCTTAATACACATTATATGAGTGTTTATTGACATAATCCTTAACAACATTTTTTTTATAGTTTATGGTTTTGAACTCATTAGTTAATTATCATATGTTTTGGAGATTTTGGATTGTCATTTGCTAAAATTGCGATTTTATTCTTCTATAGAATGAAAGCTTCCTTAAAATTATATGTATATATAACAGTAGTCAATTTACTTATATTAAACAAATTCTCATTGATTTATTCGTGGACTCACGCTTGTTTCCCAGATGGGTAGGCACAGACAACAGCTTGCCAAACCTCATAAAAACATACTTCCGCTGCTAATTTTCACTCCCGTGTGGGACAGGACGTGAATGGTAGCGAACCACGCCACTGTCATTCGGATGTTTTATATTATTTATAAAACCATTACCAAATGGTAAATTTATAAAAAATAGGTACATACAATGTGTATTCTCGTAGTTTACGACTAATTTATCATTTGATCGGTGGTCGATGTTACATAAATGTAGCTAATACCCTAGCTGCTTTACTAATAAACGTTGTATAACCTCTGAATAGTTATTCAGTGTTTTGTCTTTGTCACTAATATGACAGTTTGATGTTGAAAGAACGGAACAAAACGCTGAGTAACTATTCCGAGCTTACCCGTTGTCCCAGGTGAACGACAAACGCGATATTGTGAGGTTGTATGTACTTATGGCCTAAGGTTAAAGTATTAGCTGCAATACATCGCATCGCATCGCATCGCTTCGCTCACCTAGGACAACGGGTTATACAATGTTTATTAGTAAGGGGGTAGGTGTTGAGTTAAATGTTGCCTTGTTAGTTTTTATAGTTGCTTTTACACACACATATATATCTATATTGAACTTGAAGTACTTTGCCGCTATTCAGCATTTAGGTGGAGACACATTTTAGAGGTATTAATTAGAAGTTTAAGAAACAACAGTTCGTTTGCTGGTTGTTAAGACTTACCTATTAAAAGTCCCGCAGTTGCCTAAACAATACTAACACAAAATTAGTAATAAGATTTCTCTATCAATATCACTTATTCATTAAATATTTAGTACTATATAACAGTTAAATCTGAATACTTAGTCACATAAGAACAATCGCTCCCTAATAAATATCAATCACATTAATTTCACCTATGATTAATGTTAATTAATCATTAATTAATTTGCTATTTTTATTTAACTATATTACAAGTAATATGCGGATGTTATGACGTTGAAATAGAGGATTGTTTAAACGATTACTACCTACTTATGTAACTACTTATGTAAGTATATTTATTTTTACAAGTTTAGAAGAAATATATGGTGTGTGGTATATACATACTTAGATATTAAGTCCAAAAATTCGAATCTACAGTAAAATTGAATAAAATTACTTCAGTTGTAGATCAATCTGTTTCATATAAGTTCTTACTTATAGCAGTGGGAAAGCAAGAATATACTAAATGAAAGTAAAATAAACCAGTAGGTATTAAAAAAGTAAATGGATAAAATCCTTAATTTGGTAAAATGTGGTGAAAATAGAAAATAATACTTATACTTAAAACTTTTTAAAGATAGGTACTTACTATATGTAAAATTTAGGATTCGATCACGCGATTCATTGATTGTCGAGTCTACATGCTTTAACGCCAAACTATTGCAGGTTATATCCGTAGTGATCAAATTTGTATCACATATTTTTATTGTACATATTATTCATAGACTCCATTCCATGTATTAAATGTATTTACAAATAACCATATTGTACCGATCAGGCAAGCTTAATTATCTATAGTAATATTATATAGTTTGTTTGTTTGTTTAACCGGGCTAATCTCTGGAACAACCAGTTTGATTTAAAAATTCGTTTTGTATGTGATAGCCAGATTCATGAGAAAAAGTTCTAGCATTAGGCTATACCTCTCTGCTAACCTTAAATATTGTTTTTTTATTAAGTAAGTAGAAAGAAAAGTCGCTCCCAAAGTGCTTTATTCGCGTATGGTAACTTTAGGTTTGTGATACGTAAATTTATACAATGTTCTTCAAAAATATTGATGTTTACTCTATTTATAAAAGTCCGTGATACCATAAATCTGTATTCCTCATAAGCCGCAAAAAGTTATTTTGTAACAAAAAATATTGAAATGTAAAAATAGATTATTAGGCATGACATATTAAATTACGAACGAAAGTTACTTCATCATCAAGATAATTTTATGAAAATAAACCAAGGTTTAGCGTAGCAAGTAGACAAGGCTCTGTATAGAATTTTATTTAAAAGCATAGTATAGGAGATAATGAAAAATTTAAATAATCTAACACTCGCCGCGCCTAATGAGGACGTGACGTGTGTTATTTCTTAAATTATTAGATATACGCGGGTGAAACTGTGGGCCACAGCTAGTTACAAGTAAGATTCATAACAATTTCGACTTATTATATATATAAATTATATAATTACGTATACACCAAACACCACAAAAATATATTTTAGTTCAATTTACATAAGATCTGAATGAAATTTGTTCTACCTAAGACCAGAAATATTCGCAGATCTTTTGAGATATTACAACCATCAAGTCTTTAAAGATCGTTACCATCCAGCGTTGTCGTTTATACATTTATTATATTCTTCGACTGTGTCCTTCGCCTTGGCGACTGTTTGCTTCCTTATGTGGAAGAGCTTTCTCCTGGCGTGGGAGACCAGGTCTCGGTAGGCTTTCTTCGAATGTTGGATATCGTCTCGTACCCTGTGTATTTCCTCCATGGCGAGGCGACGCCAGCGCTTCACACGAGGTGTCAACTGAAATTTCAGGTAGTTTTATCTAAGACTAAGTTAGATGCGGCAGGTCAAATATGACAAAATTGAGGTATCATTTTGAAAATAGATCTTCGTCACATAAGACAGCTGGCAGCAACTGTGTTTGATTAAAGTTTGGATTTTGGAAAAATAAGGCACGCACGGCCCACCTGATGGTAATTGCCGGTAACCTTCACTCAAGGACTCAACTATACCGGGAGTATTGTCAAGCCACTGCTCACCATCTCATTTCACAGATATGAAATGAAAGAATAAACGGCTGTCTCCTGCTACAACCAAAACACACTGATGTGCTTCATGGCCATACGGGAGATGGTGGTACCAACCAGTTCGGGCCCGATAGCAAGTGAGTACTCCCACTTGGTACCCAGCCCTACTACCCGTAATGCAATGGGTCATAATTGCTTACTTCCCTTAGTCGCCTTGTACGACACCCCTGGGAAAGAATGGGGTAGTGACACATGTATTCTTAGTCCGTCACCACACGGACTAAACCAAACTAACTATTGTTCCATTGGTTATTGTTACAACTTATCAAGTGTTAGACTTGAATAAGACTTTGTTACAACTTAGATTAGTGGTAAAGCTTCTCCCAGCATGGATGCGCCAGCTCGATCTGGAAAGTACCACTCTCTTACAGATCAACGTGAAACAACAGTTGGTACTCGTTGTGTTTCGTATGGTGAGTAAGAGCGCCGGAGACACAAACCCCCTCCTTATCCTATCGTTACTGTACTTATATCGCGATTGTTGCTAGCGTCTATAGGCTACGGTAACCGCTTACCATTAGTCAACAGGAGAATGTCACATACCATCAGGTAGGAAACAGTTAAATATGATTTAATTATAAAATGTATTACCTCACAAGGGGAGCCACACCCTCGAATCATCAAGTCGCATTTCTTCAAATAATCCTCACTCTAAAATAAAAACGATTGTTTAGTGGCATCAACTTATTACTAATAGAATACGATAGACAATCAGACATCACCATTTGGTGGCAAATGGTATCAATATAAGTATCGCTAAAATATTTATCGTCTTACCTATAGATTGCCTTACCAATCTTACTTCTTACTTAACATTATAAATGCGAAAGTTTGGATTGATTTTTGAAATAAAACTACGTTTACGGAATCTTATCGCGTTTACTTGATTTTTATACTATCCCGACATATATAACATATCAGCCTTGGACGTCTATCATCTAAGTCCACCCGTGAATGCTATAAAGTATTCGAAACGTCGGGATAGTAGAAAATCAAGTAAACGCGATAGATTCTGTAAACGTAGTTTTATTTCAAAATGTGTAACATTCGCATAAATATCAGAAAGTTTGGATTGATGTTCCTTACTCAAACACCATTTTTTTTGTTTAGGCGGGAAAAAATGTACCTAACCGCACACACCGTCGTTCGGGGCAACGAACAGGGTAGTGTGGGCGCTCACTCACTAAATAAACCCGCCGTGTGCCGTCTCTCCGCCCGTGTTAACGGACCACTGATACTGTTTTGGATTACTTCAGTGATCCGCCTGCGGCTACTCAAACACCCTAGAGCTACTGAACGGATCTTTATGAAATTTGGCGCAGAGATAGATTATAGACGAAGTCGCGGCATAATCTAGTATTATCGCACTTTTACGTTTATAAATAACTACACAGTGAGTATATAAATTATCATACCTTATTAATATGCATACGGAAGACAATCATGTGTCCTAGTATGAATTTATGGTGACTGTCCCCACTGTAGACGGCGGCACGCCGCGCGTCATGCTCTATCTTCTTCACTTTGCTCTTGAAATGTACCCAGCACTCGTTAAGCTGGAAACAAAACATTCAAATATGTATAAACGCCATCACATCTAGGTATAGGTAACTGAATTACAGGGTACTGCGTTTATAGAGATACTAGCTAACCTGTGAACTTCGTACTACCATATACGTTATTTCGCGAATATTTTCTAAAATCCTGAAAGTCGTGGTATACTATTTATGCCAGCCTCGGCTTCACACGGGCACAGTATATTTTATTTTTATTTTATTAGGGAAACAAACGGATCCTATACAAAAAAATAATAATATTAAATATAAATACACACAATCCAGAAACTGTTTCCACAATTTGCTAAATCTTACAGGTAACAAATTAAATAATTCAAAACCAACATTATAATAACACAAAAAAATTAAATTTTTAATAGCAACATAATTTTCGAAAGCCTTTAACACCGTCAACCACGACATCCTTTTATCCATCCTCTCCCATCTTAAGATCTCAGTCACAGCACTGGATTGGTTCTCATCATATCTTCGGGAGCGCCAGCAGTCAGTTCGAATCAATGAGACTTTGTCGCATTGGCGCGTTCTCGGCACTGGCGTTCCGCAAGGCAGTATACTCTCTCCTCTACTATTTTCTCTATTTATTAATCACATATCTCAAAATCTTCAGTGTTCGTATCATCTGTATGCTGATGATCTACAGCTGTAACCTCAGGTACCTCAGGACTTGCCTTGCGCTATCGATAATTTAAACAGAGACCTAGAGCAAATAAGTGAGTGGTCGGCCAAGTTCGGCTTAGCTGAACTTGGCCGACCACTCACTTATTCAAAAATCCTTGTAAGAGCCAGGTTATTATCGTAGGTAGCCAGCGTATCACGAATAGATTGGATTCTGATTCTCTACCTCCGATTATCCTAAATGGTGTTGCCGTACCTTTTAGTACCTCTGTAAAGGACCTTGCCTTGCATATTGACTCCACGCTTTGTTGGAGGACTCAGGTAGCAGGTGTTAGTTAGAAATTTTCTGGAACTCTACGTACTTTGTATAGATTAAAAAACTTTCTCCCTATTAAGACCAAAATTTCGTTTGTGCAAGCCTTAATTCTCCCTTTAATCGACTATATCGATGTGAGTTACTTTGACCTGAATGCAGATCTCCTTCATAAACTAGACCGTCTTCTCAATAACTGCGTTCGATTCATTTTTAATCTTCGCAAGTATGACCATGTTTCTTCTTATCGTTCTCGTCTTAAACTCTTGCCTATCCGTCAGCGCAGAAATATGCGGGCACTCACATTTTTATATTCTATTCTTATGTCACCCACTTCAACGTCCTATCTGAAACCTTTGTTCCAATACCTATGTCCAGGTCATGACAGGAACTTGCGCTCCACCAATAATCTTCTTCTTCGTTGTCCGTCTTATTCTACTGATTTCATTAACTCTTCTTTCCTTGTCCAATTAGTATTACTATGGAATGCGCTCCTCTCGATATCAGGATGTCAGAAAATGAAAGTCCGGCAACACTTTCTGAAGGAGTTAGAGGAATCATAAAACCATCTTTGCATATTAAATACATAGTTTTTTTGTGAATATATATATATATATATATACGAGTATACATTTATAATATATATATTAATATATTGTATGTAGTATATTTATGTAATCCTAAACGTAGTATATTCGGTTGGTATATTATTAAATATATATAATTCATGTGTGTTTGGTATTTTCTAATCCTTTGTACTATCTGCACCTTTAGGAAATGCATCTACCTTTTATTATCTCTGCATCACCCATGGTTGACATATAAATGCAGTTATTAGAGTCAGAAGTGATGATATTATTGTACAAACAACAAGCTCTTTTAACAAATACATTTTTGCCATAATTTGTTCGTGAAAAACTAATATGGAAAAGAGCTCTCTTGCGCGTATTAGCACGTGGACAAACAAAATCAATCTTACTGAGAAGATAGGAAGAGTCTAAATGGTTTCGCAGTATTTTATATAAAAATATTAGGTCACGCTCTGCTCGTCGCTCCTCTAAGAACTGAATATTGAATTTATAATCTGTGTTTAAGTTATAACGCCACATAAGGTGTTTAATAAATTTACTTTGCAATCTTTGGAGTAACTCAGTGTAGATCCTATACTGCGGGTTTCATACCACTGAAGCATATTCGAGAATCAGTCTTACGAGGGTTTTATAAAGTAGCAATAATGTTGAGATGCATTTAAAATCTCTTCCAGTTCTCATGATGAAACCTAACATAGGAAATGCTTTGTTAACTGTATATGTAATATGCGATTCGAAAATAAGTTTGGAGTCTAGTATGACACCAAGGTCTGTCACCTCGGTCACTCCAGATATGAGTTCATTATTCATTGTGTATCTATATGATACAGGGTTTTTCTTTCTGGTAAATGATATTATTTTACACTTTTTTATATTGAGAAACAAATTATTATTATTACAGTATTCACAAAGATTATCAATATCCTTTTGTAGTTCAAAGCAGTCATCAATATTGTTAATTATTTTCTAAATTTTGTTATCATCAGCATACATAATACATTTAGATCCTTTAAATACATTACACAGATCATTAATATATAAATTAAATAAGAGAGGTCCGAGGTGGGACCCCTGGGTAACTCCAGAAGTTATGGGCACCTTCGCAAATAATGCATTATTTTAGAACAAATTTCGTTAGAATAAAAAAGGTTATAGTGAACCAACCTTAAAAGATAGACCATGGTGTCGTGGACTTTTTTGAAATTTTAAAGGCAAATAATTCTGTCATACATTATTTTTGCGAAACTTTAACCGTTTACGCAGCGCACGCAGCGGAATCTCTCAAAAGGGAAAAATCCTCCGATTTTGAAACATTCTTCATTGGTGCTCCGCTCCTATTGATCTTAGCGTGATGATATATAGCCTATATCCTTCCTCGATAAGTGAGCTATCTAACACTGAAAGAATTTTTCAAATGGGACCCGTAGTTCTTGAGATTAGCGCGTTCCAGCGAACAAACAAACTTATATATTACTATAGATTCCGTCAAGACTTTCCGAACAGCAACACTATAGTGTGGTTTCATAAAACCACAGAAAAAGAACGTGAAACTCTTTGTCCTGTGCCTGATCTCCGGTCGTGTCATAATGTTGGCCTACCGAACTATGAAAGTGTGAACAGAGAGTACACTTATGTTTGCGCACTTTACTCGTGCACTATACCTATAATATATGCTGAAATTAGCCGCGAAAATCTGGAGGCCATTATTGTTAGTATTAGAAAATGTCAACCCAGATTGGGTTGTCCATCAAACAAGTCTACAGTTATACAAAACGCTTTTGTTAGCTTGGTATGTATGTTTGTTTGTATGTAACGGAATCTTTGAACATGATTTTTCACACACTTATAAATATCGAATTAAATTGAAACTTTTCTTCACACTTATCAAGGACATATGATAATACAATAATTTGAGAAGTTTATCCGTTTCTAGGGTCCCATAGCCAATCATTGAAGTAATGTTACAAAGATTTCCAGTGGCCCTCCATTAAAGGCGGAGAGACAGCACATGGCGCGATTTAGTGATGGGTGCGCGCCCCACACTACCCAGTTCGTTGCCCCGAACGACGGGGTATGCGATTAGGTAATTTTTTCACGCCTTATCAAAAAAAATACACAAGGAAGAGAAAAGGAAACCTTATAATTTTGCCACGTCCTTCTGCTCGCTATTTGCGGCTTAAGTCAGAGACTTAGTACTAGAAAGCTGTAATTTGGCATGAAAATATGTACATATATTAGTACTGTTATACTATTCACGCCAACAAAATAATAAAATCTTAAAAAACCTTTTGAGTACCCTCTCCACGTAAAATGGGGATGTTATTTTTGTCGTCTAGTGTGGGGTGTTGTTGGATAAGCTCAAAGGTATTATGGGTTTGTGAAAACAATTTTTCGAATAAGGGATCCGTTTATGAAATAAGCGCTATAATTTTCGTTACGAGTCAAGTGAGCCAGCTAAATGGTTGTTTTTGGATATGTGAAAACATTCATGGTAGTAGTATATATGACGAAGTTAAAAGGAAAATTATCACAGCTAAGTAGGCTTTATTTCTTCTAAAATGGAGTACTTTTGATGCTGTTTTGAGACTTAAAGAAAAAAATAAATTATAGTTAAAAAAAATCACGCTTTTGGCTAGTTGAAGTAAAAAGAAGAAAATTAAAATTATAATAAACTAGCTGACCCGGCGAACTTCATACCGCCATATATTTTTTCATGAATAAATATTGCAATTATAAATTGATATATAAAGTATCCTATCCCTCAAGTTGGAACAAAACACACATTTAAAAAAAAGAAAAGTCAAAATCGTTTCAGTAGTTTCGGAGTTCATCCTGGACAAACATCGTGACACTGGAATTATATATAATAGATAATGATTGTAAATCGTGGAGTGCTTGACATAAATTGTTATAGTTCATTGAGATAAACAGCACCTCACGCTTTTTAGTTCAACTAGCTATTAAAGCGTGTTTTTTAGTGTTTTCAAATATAATTTATTTACAGTAGTTATTCATTTACACCTATTCACAAGTTGTTTTATCACAAACATGCCATTAACGAAACAAAAGGTATGCAAAATACATCCAACAGATGGCGTGAGTCTTAAAAGACAACAGACATGAAAGTTAATATTAGGATCTGCGATGATTTAGCGATCTAAAGCATGTAGGACAATGTGACCTATTCTCAGTCCCATTGCTGAAAATACACAAAAGTCGTTAGAATGGGTGCCACAGTTCCAAACCTGACAACTTTCATGGTTACCCGTTGATTGTTTCATGGTAGAAGTAGTAGCAGTGACTATGCTATCACTACTACCAAAATAAAACCATAATTTCCTCTTGAGATTGTAGCCAAGTTGTGCACTTGCAGTTCGAACGATCGGCAGAGTTAAGCAAATTTCCATCCATCCATCCATCAGCCTTTCAACGTCTACTGCTGGACATAGGCCTTTCCAAGAGAACGCCACAACGAGCGGTCCCGTCATGGGGGATAATGCCGTAATCGCCTCGCTTGGCAGGCGGGTTGGCGATCGCAGTAGATGTTGTTAGTACTCGAGGCAGTGCTGCTGCCCACTACCCCGGTATTCCCTCAGTCGGCTCTTACGACTCCCGTGGGTAGAGAGGGATGGGACAATTCTAAAGCCGGCCCCACACGGCGGAAGCAACTTTCACCCGGCTGGAATTGGATGGGTGATCAAAATGTGACACCTATTTGTGGATGCCTAACCCTGTGCTTCGGAAGACATTTTAAGCACGTGGTCTGTCAAATAACATCCTCGCAGTCGTTACAGGCCTGTTGTCAGTCCTGAATAAAAAAGTATGGCTTCGGTGTTTTTCTAAGGTCAACAGTTGTCCCTTTAGATACGTCGTGGAGGTCAATAGTCCGTACTCCGTGTTTTTGGTGGATCAGCTAAAACCGAACAGATTCGAAGCTAACCCCAACATAGTTTGGGATAAGGGTAGGGAGGTGGTGATAAATAATAATTTCGCTTTGGGATATGACGTTGTTAATAATAGATACAAGGTTTATGGCGTAATATTAAAGCATGTATGTGAAAAACTAATATTAAATTATTATTTATACGTGCATATTATGCATCGACATGATCTCATTTGTAGGGCCACAACTATAGCGATAGTGATTATTAATTGTAATAAAAAATATTTAAATTTTGACTGCAGAGATGGCGCAGTTATTTACTCGTAGATACCGAGCTCGCGTCCGGAGTTTGTGTGTTCGATTCCCACAATGGATAATTCTTTGTGTGATTCACAAAGAGTTGTTCTAAGTCTGGGTGTACTTTGTGTCCGTGAAATTATATGTTTATAGAGGCCCCCGCTATATAAGGAATATTCCTTAGTTCAGGACGTTGTCTTTAAAAAAAATGAAATTGTATGCGTAATTTTTGACTTTACAATTGGCGTTGGGGATGGTGATCCACATAAATAGTTTGTCTAAGTTTGGATGTACTCTTCGTCCGTTAATTATATCCTTGTAAAGTCCAACCCCCCTCATAACAGGGAGTCAAGGGTTTAGTAGTCATCAGGGAAAGTGCAAGGGATACTGTCTCAAAAATAATAACTAATTTGTTAGCGTCTTTGCCCTCATCCGATTCAAATATGTAATATTAAAAATAGCTTAAATAAACCTATTATGTGGGACTTAATTAAACATAGCTAGCGAACCGTATGTAGGTGTGTAATACACCTCTGCCTATCCCTTCGGGGAATACAGGCGTGATGCTATGTTAACAATTATTTATTGGTAATGAGTGCAGCCGAGATGTGGCCTGCAAAGTGGCAGCGGATGGGACTATCCCTTATGAACTTAGTTATAGCATGAACACAAACAAATTGCTGTTTACCAAGAAGTCTTGCAACAACTGTTTATAAATGTAACTAGGCTAGACACTAGGGCTCTTGAGCTCATTGACATTAGCTTTTTGAATTTATTTAGACTCAAAACGGAAGTTCTATATTTAAAAAAATAAACCGCTAGTTTGATAGCCACGCAGTAAAGTCACCATTGCCAAGGTTCGATGTGATTGACGCAGAAACTGACATAGTATAATTATTTATTGTAAATAAACTATCAGTAATAAATTTATTAATAGGCACTATGTAGTACAAGACCATTCTTATAGTAACGAAACTTTCTGAGCAACCTGAAGATAGGGATCGTAAATATCTTGGTCATTATCTAATCTAACGAGCAGTTCTTGTACATACCTATATAAGTATATATATATATATATATATATATATATAAATGCCAGATTACAGATATAATACATATATTACTTTTTTCTTGTAAATACAAACATATAATAGATAGAAAACCCCCAGATGCAGTACAAATATCTGTGTTCATCACACAAACAATTGTCCTGGAATTAAACCCACGACCTCGTGCACGGAAGTCGGTTACACTACCGACTATGCCACGAGGTCCGCCAATATCCATCCATCCATCAGCCTTTTAAAGTCCACTGCTTGACATAGGCCTCCCCAAGAAATGGGGGATAATGCCGTAATCGCCACGCTTGACAGGCGGGTTGGCGATCGCAGTGGATGTTGTTAATACTCGAGGGAGTGCTGCTGCTCACTCCGCCAGTATTCCCTCAGTCGGCTCTTACGTCTCTCCCGTGGGTAGAGAGGGGTGGGACAATTGTAAAGCCGGCCCCGGCTAGCTATGTTTAATTTTTAGAAGACGTCGTTTTATCCGGGTTTTTAGGTAATGAAAAACTACTACAATATTATTAGAATACGAGTAAATTTCGTCACCATCTACAAGGTTATAATAGCTCAGGTGGGAAATCGGGCGGTCTCAAAACCAGAAGACCCCGGTTCGAGTCCAGATGTCTCAGTGTACATTACCTACGAATAACGTTGGTTGTCTTACGCGAATTTTGAATGGTTTTCCCCGGTCATCAGCAAGGTTCTATTACCAGAAAATACTTCTAGTAAAAGCCTAGTTTATTTTATTATAAAGCTGTAACAGAACTATGTTTGTACATTTAAAGATATTTGACAAAAAATGTTAACAATTTCAACAACTTAAAACACATTGTTTGTGTTTCTGTTTTGTATTCGCGTATACATAAAAACTACTAAATAGATTTTACATTTAAAAAAATTGTTTGATAGCTCTTGATATGACATAAAAATTGGTATTTCATCTCCCTACTGTATGTGTAACATTAGGTTACCGAAAATAATCTATGTCGGTCTATCTGTCTTACTGTTTATTGGGGCTAGTCTCGGGAACGGCTGGTCCGATTTCTGATGTTATAAGGTGTAGGTTAACCTACACCTTATAACCTTGGAATTTTATTTTGGAAAAAGGTAGTGTTCCGCACAAAACCCTTAATGTCAACGTGCTTTTTTAGTATGTGAGGACTCCACACTACCCAGTTCGTTGCCCAGAACGACGGGGTGTGCTTAGGTACATATTTTCCCACTTTACCAAAATAGGGTTCCGTACAAATAAATAAAATAATCAATCCCACGAGGACGGGTAGCAACTAGCCGTATGTATATTAAGAAACACAGATAAAACATGTTGTGCCTTTGTTTACATAAATGCAAGTAAAAATTCCGCAGCTGCAGTTTACAATTATTGTAAGATAAATGTTTACTTCACAAAAATGCAAGTTTCAAGGAAGCACATAATTACGAATTATAAACAATCTTATGTTATGAGGTTATTAAAGCATTCTTTACGTACACCAGGAAAACGTATCAATAGCTGACTATGTCAAATGTTAGTAGATTCAGCCCACCAATTCAACTATCTTTTGCACCCCTCATAAGAGAAGCGTTGAGGTGGGTACTACTCTCACTTCACACAAAACAACTGATTTTTTAAACTTAAAATGCCTCTATTTATCATATATTGCACTTGTAAAATAATATATACACACACATATTAAGAAAAAACACAATTTTTAACACTCATGATATTTTTGATGCCATTTTTGTTAATAGACTAGTTAAAAAACTGTTTAAAAAGTTCTGTCTTGGACGTTCGTGTGTCTGTATGTGCGGATCCTGTATGTTATCACGATAACGACCGGAATACTTTACTAATTGAGTTTTATTTCTCTTACGCTTCAGTATAATTAGGAATAGAACCCTACACTTTTCACGGTCTGATTCGATGTGGTTTAATTGTTATTAAATAAATAAAAATAGGTTGAATATATATGGTCGATTCGATCATACATTAAATCCAGCGCTATCTACCTTTTTTAGTTAGAACTACTTCTAGAGAACAAATATCTATATAAGACATGAGAACCACATTGGTACTTTTTGAAATAAGCGCTATCTATGTAATTTATTGAAAACTACTTAGTAAGACCAATACCTTATTAGTTACTTATTCAATATAAATTACCCACCCAATTCAACAGTTGTGACACCTTGAAGCTAAGCCGTGTGGGGCCGGCACCAAGAATAGCTCCACCCCGTCTCTTCCTATGGGAGTCGAAAAGCCGACTAAGGGATTACCGGGGGACCGGGCAGCAGCGTTTTCCGTTGTACTATAACATCCACTGCGATCGCCAACCCGCCTGCCAAGCGTGGCGATTTTTGCAAAACCCCCATTTTGGGGAGGCCTATGTCCAGCAGTGGACGACAAAAGGCTGATGGATGGATCTACATAATTATATTATATACACTTTTACAAATAGGTAATCAATTGTATTGTGAAAAATGAAATTATGAGGCACACGCCTCATAATTACTCATTTTTGGATTTTCCAATTTTTTTGGTTATATTTTTATACTGCAGGGATGGCAAATAAGCATTCAGCCCATCTAATGGTAAACCGTAGCCTATAGACGCTGGTAACATTTAGTGTGTACTTTCCTTCAGCACCAAACAACACTACGGTATTTTTTTATTGCGTATGGTGGCAGTCGAGCCACGGCCCACCTGATGGTAAATGGTAACCGTCGTTCATGGACTCCATTACACCGAGAGTATTTTTAAGCCGCTTTAAATGTATAGACATAGCTCTGTCACTGCTTTATCATAGATAATATAGATGAATGATTGGACGGCCATCTCCCGCTATAACCTAAACATACCAGGGTATTCCACGGTGGGTCATACGGCAGATAGTGGCACCCAGCCGTTTGAGCCAGATGACAAGTGCTCCCACTTGGTACCCAAACCTACTATCAGTAATGCAATGGGTAATAATTGATTAGTTCCTCTTAAGAAAAAATGAGGTGGTGACACTTGTATGTTTAGTCCGTCACCACAGACATTCGTAACCGACACAAGAAACTATTATTAATAACATAGACTGTATGAAGTATCCTGTTGTAAATCTTGGCAGCCACGCTATACGTTATGCAACTGCATTCATTGCTCATTTCCCTTGCAAAGTGCACACAGTCAAGGTTGTCGTAGCAAGTTCAGCTTGTTGATGTGACCATGAATATTTCGAGATTTATGATGTAAAATCATCAGACACAACCCTGTTACTAGTGACATAATAGGAATAACACCTTTTTTTTTTTGTTAAGGCGGGTAAAAATGTTCCTAACCGCACACCCCGTCGTTCGGGGCAACGAACAGGGTAGTGTGGGGCCTTCACCCACTAAAGAAACCCGCCGTGTGCCGTCTCTCCGCCTTTCTTGGCGGGCCACTGGAACTATGTCACATTCCTTCGGTGGTAATAGGAATAACACCTAAGGCGAATAATATACACCTATCAAAGTTAATTTCAAAATTATCTTAATTTAATAGGACTAAAACTACGTTTACGGAATCTATCGCGTTTACTTGATTTTACTCCTATCCCGACGTTTCGAATACTTTACAGCATTCATGATCACGGGTGGAGTTAGATGATAGACGTCCAAGGTTGATATGTTATTTCAACGGTTTCATCTACCCACAGTATATGATTTTACAAAAATTTTTGGTTTATTTATTTTAACCCACCTAATATTCGTTTAGAAACACAGTGAAAATATCTACTTCAAATGTTTATGCTTACAATGTATGAGACTTTAAATTAGTATATTAAAATGAGTATAATACTCCTCTTTAAATTGTAAAATTTTTGTTTTTATTTAATGCTCAAAAATTCTACCACAAACTACCAATTACTACCAGTAAGAAGACAATCTTGGTTATTAGTTTATATTATTAAATATATTGATTTTGCCAAAAGCTAAGACTAAGAAGCAACCACCGGATCGGAACGCGGCCTGACTGAGAAAGATCCGGCCAGAAAACTCAAGACTCAGAGTTTTCTTTACAATTTAAAGAGGAGTATTATACTCATTTTAATATACTAATTTAAAGTCTCATACATTGTAAGCATAAACATTTGAAGTAGATATTTTCACTGTGTTTCTAAACGAATATTAGGTGGGTTAAAATAAATAAACCAAAAAATTTTGTAAAATCATATACTGTGGGTAGATGAAACCGTTGAAATAACATATCAACCTTGGACGTCTATCATCTAAGTCATCATGAATGCTGTAAAGTATTCGAAACGTCGGGATAGGAGTAAAATCAAGTAAACGCGATAGATTCCGTAAACGTAGTTTTATTTCAAAATGTGTAACATTCGCGTAAACATCAGAAAGTATTAATAGGACTGTTAATTATTTACATTTAATTTTTTTTTCTTTCGTTGCAATAAACTCTTTCTTTCTATTAGCACTTAAAATCGTCAAAAAATCACAAATAATTACTACAGCGCCGAGGCAAGCGTATCTGTACTAATATAAAGCTGTAACAGAGCTGTGCCTGTACGTTTAGGATATTTGAGACAAAAATGTCTGTAAGTATTCAGTTATTTAGGCATTAAATACATAACAAATTTCTTTAGAATTTTTGGTTGGTTTGTTCCCGGCGGGCACTCACTGAGTTGACACAACTGCGCGCTCGCCCTGATGATGAGTATCAAATAATTATGAATGTTGAGGAAGCGAGAGATGTATGCAGGAATAGAGGTTTCGGCACTCTGTTCTCTCTATCCCGCAAAGGAAGTGGCGTGATGGTAAGTAAAATAAAGTAGACCTATACCAACGTTTCTAATACTTTAATATTACATTGATTACATCAATAGAAAGTAGCAAATCATAATGCGATAGCTTCTGAAGTAGTAGAACAAGCATACGTCCCACCTGATGGTAAGTGGTTACCGTAGCTCATAGACGCTAACAACACCAGAGGTATCACTCGAGCGTTGCCATCTCCAAGGAAAGGAATGGGAGGTGGATAGGAAGTATATTAAGGAGAGGATAGATAGTATACTAAGGAGAGGATAGGTGGTATATTAAGGAGATGATAGGTAGTATACTAAGGAGATGATAGGTAGTATACTAAGGAGATGATAGGTAGTATACTAAGGAGATGATAGGTAGTATACTAAGGAGATGATAGGTAGTATACTAAGGAGATGATAGGTAGTATACTAAGGAGACGATAGGTAGTATACTAAGGAGATGATAGGTAGTATACTAAGGAGATGATAGGTAGTATACTAAGGAGATGATAGGTAGTATACTAAGGAGATGATAGGTAGTATACTAAGGAGATGATAGGTAGTATACTAAGGAGATGATAGGTAGTATACTAAGGAGATGATAGGTAGTATACTAAGGAGATGATAGGTAGTATACTAAGGAGATGATAGGTAGTATACTAAGGAGATGATAGGTAGTATACTAAGGAGATGATAGGTAGTATACTAAGGAGATGATAGGTAGTATACTAAGAAGATGATAGGAAGGATAACAAGGAGAGGATAGGGAGGGAGTTCGGGCCTCCAGCACTCCCACTCACCGTACGAAATACAACGGTAGGTAACACTACTGTTGGTTTTTACGATGTTTTTTTGTGAGAAGCCACCCTCACACAAAAGATCACCCCATTACTTCCCCGATCGAGCCGGCCCATTAATGGTGGGATAAGTAAGGCACCACGGTAAGTGTAGTATTACACATAATCAATTGAAATTCCAAATCTGTAGAAATATTCTATATTTTTACATTTATGAGATTTTGACGCTTGTATATTCTTGATATATGGGCGGTATTTATTTTCAATTCTAGATATATTTTTATAGGAAATAAGATTTACTGCAAAACTAAGGACAGCAAGTTGTCACAGAGGCGGGGTAAGTAAATAACTTCAAGAGCTACATTTTAATCAGAATAGGAAATGTCAGCTCTCATTTCGCTTAGTATCGATTCACTTACTTATTTAGTTATCCTCACGCCATCTCCCATGCGGAGTAGGCAGAAAAAACAGAGTGCCAAAAGGCTCTATTCTTGCATACATCTCTCACTTCCTCAACATTCATAATTCTCTTCATACACTCTCGCCGGTTTCGGAAACTCCTGACTCCACCTTTCTTCAATACATGACTGATTTGGTCTAGGTAGCTGAGCTGAGCACATGTCCGAACCATCTGTTCATTCCCTCTCGCATCTTTACATCAATACTCTCTTTCATACCTACTCACTCTCTTACGTCGTCGTATCGATTCAGAAAATTGATTTCAAGTTAATCTATCTCTGATCACCATCCCTAACTGTGGTGAAGATGATTGTCAAAGTGTAGAGGGATATAATAAAATCCGTAGTTGACATAAATAATAAACGTAATTATACAAATAGAAGTTGTGCGGATTCGTATAAGATTCTAAAAATAGGTCGTTTAAAGGAAGAACTGCACTCTCGTCTGAACAAGGGCGTGTGCCGTCTTAAGTACTATCGTATATACAAGCTTAACCTATGATACAGCATCTATATTTAGAAAGATTTCCTAAAGTTAATACTAAATATAAATGTCATTGGCAACGAATTGATAAATGCTGTCCAAGAATAATTAGTCATGATAATAAATTAAGACAGTTACATCTGTTCTTCTTTAACCGAACAGTTAAGTTTCTTAGAAGGGCCTAGACCTTGGCAACGGATGTAAAACTTATAGCTCAATACCTAGCTTTAGAATTGTCTCACCCCTCTCCACCCATGGGAGTCGTAAGAGCCGACTGGGGGAATACCGGGGGAGTGGGCAGCAGCACTCCCTCGAGTACTAACAACATCCACTGCGATCGCCAACCCGCCTGCCAAGCGTGGCGATTACGGCAGTATCCCCTCTTGGGGAGGCCTATGTCCAGCAGTGGACGTCGAAAGGCTGATGGATGATGCTTGGAATGCACAGACGTGGGATGGCTGAGTGTGTGAGTACTGGCCTCCCGCTTGAGTGTTGTGGGTTCGATTCCCACACAGGACAACTTTTTGTGTGATCCACAAATGGTTATTCGGAGTGTCTCTTTGTATCTGTGGAATGTATTGTATGTTTGTAAAGTCTCCGGCGATACAAGTATTATCAATTATCTAAGTTTAAAACCAAAAAAAATACCATAACTTTTATTGACCTTTACATTCTATCCGCGACTTTGTCCGCGTATTGTTTATAACATAAATATGTCACACTACGGAAAATTTTGATCTGTATTTTAGCACTTGAAATGCGTAGCTACTTTTAAAGAACAAATGATTTGTTAATGGGGAAAAAGAGAACTTTAGTGCGAGCAGGATTCGAACCTGCGTTCCTTCCAATCCGAAAATGTTCTAACCGCTAAGCCATCGCACTGACCGATGGCCCTTCCCAATCTCCACATAACATTTGTCTTTACGACCCACGTCACCTATCGGAACGCATTTACATGCATTAATCCAATATAGTAAGTTTAATTTTGCAATTAAAATTCGTACTATTTGATGGCGCGATTTTTTAAACATTTTTATCTGTATATATGTCACTTGACATGCTCAGCTACTTTTAAATAACAAATTATTGTTGGCCTGACCCGGAAATTGAACCCGAGATCTCATGATACACTACTAGACCAAAACCGTTTACAATTTACCGACACAATCTACACTCTCATAATTAACTACATGACGTAAATGATTTGTGTAATCGATTCCCCTGCATGTGGCCACCGTATCGTGACGTCGTTGGTTTGGCTCCTGACCAACGACTACTGCGAATGACGATAGACGTCCGCCAAATAAAACAGAATACTGTATTAGTAGGCTCGTCAAGATTACCACCGAAGGAATGTAACATAGTTCCAGTGGCCCGCCAATAAAGGCGGAGAGATGGCACACGGCGGGTTTCTTTAGTGGGTGAAGGCCCCACACTACCCTGTTTGTTGCCCCGAACGATGGGGTGTGCGGTTAGGAACATTTTTTCCCGCCTTAATAAAAAAATGGCTTATCAAGATTACTGCATGTGTGTGTACGTGATAACTGCTGTTTGAAGACCCTCGCTAATTGCAGCAGATCAACTGGAACAACCAACCTTTCACAAAATATTGACTTTTTTTTTTATATTTTGCGGCAAACAAGCTTATAGACTCTAGCAACACCGGAGGCATCACTTGCGCACCACCAACTCTGAGGAAAGGGAGATTGAGAACAAGGGGATAAAGACTTTGTCATACGAAACACGAAAGTAGGAATACCTAAAGTCGTTTCACGCTAATCTTCTGTGAGAGATCGGAGAAGAGTACTTCTCCGATCTAGCCGGCCAATTCACACTGGGAGAAACAAGGCTCGACTAGTATATGTTCCTATTGTTTCGTTTCATCTGGTGAGTCTCATTCACTGCGCTGGAGGCCCAAACTCCATCACTAACATCATTGTCCTATTAGACTATCACATTCTCATCATGTTTCCTCTTCATTCTGTACCCTAGGGTGTGAGGTGCGATCCCTGTGGTGGCTCTAACGTCTATAGTCTACATGCGTATTTATTACCCTAGGTCGATTGGCACCCCACGCCCTACATTACATCAAGGAGACCTTATCCTGCCATATAGAACTGCACTTGTTCTCGTGCAGAGAGCAGGTTCATGTATGTCGTAGACGTAGACCGATATATTGAAACGATAGCTATTAGTAGCAGTATCTGTTAGTTTTATTATGATACTGACTTTGAAATTGAAAAATATTCTATCTTTGCCGTACGTGTCCGTGTGGTGACGGACTAAGAATACAAGTGTCATCACCCTATCATTTTCAGCGGGTGTCGTATAAGGCGACTAAGGGATGTAAGCAATTATAACCCATTGCATTACTGTTGGTAGGGCTGGTTACTGAGTACTTGCTATCGTGCCCGAAAGGGTCGGTACCACCGTCTTCTGTGTGACCGGTCATGAAGCACGTCAGTGTGTTTTGGCTGTAACAGAAGATAGCCGTTTATTCTTTCATTTCATATCTGAGAAATAAAACGGTGCGCAGCGGCTTACTAAAATATTGTAACTTACAATTCACTACTAATCTTATTGTAAATAACAATGTAATAAAATAGAATTAAACCTTTGTGGAACAAATAAAGATCTATTCCAGCAATAATACTTGTGGCTCACTCGGAAAGTCAGACGTGCCTAGCCTAGTCTTAATCGACAAGCGATCAAACAGGGATCTCTTAAAAATAAACCCACTTAATCTTAATCCTTACAAAATATACATCTTTCTAAATTGCTGCCAAAACTACAGTAATAGTCTATTCTGTATGTTATGCTATGCACGCATATGCATTCCAACGTGCAAGCATTCGTTTCGCATTATTTGCTTCGATAGGATTGCATCTGCCGGCAGGGCTGTCAATAATCTAGGTTAGAGGAAATGGACGTATGCACCTAAATTAAATATACTGCACTGTGAATGGGTGTATTAACTATATTATAAACTATCAACTGCTTCTGTGGTGCAGCGGTAATGTGAGCGACTGCTGATCATAAGGTCTCGGATTCAATCCCCGGGTCGAGCAGTGTTATTGAGCTTGTTCGTAAAAAGAATAAAACTCAGTAGCAGCCTGGAGTTTTGGAAATGTAATAGGTTCATCCCCTATTACGTGAGACTTAGACATAGCTAGCGAACCGTGTCTGTATAATACACCTCTGTCTACCCAGTCTGTTTGGGGAACATAGGCGTGATGCTATATTTTATCTATTAATCATAGTTTCGAGTGTGAATTTAACAAAAAAAATTATGTAAAACTACTTTTACAGATTTATTCGCGCTTAATCGTTACTCGACTTATTTATGGTAGAAAACTGTAAAAGTATATTTTACAATAGTCATATTTTGCAACAACTACGAACAACTGCCTCGGTGGTGTAGCGGTAGTGTATGCGACTGCTAATCATGAGGTCTCGGGTTCGATCCCCGGATCGGGCAATGCTATTGAGCTTTTTCCTAAAAAGAAAAATTCTCAGTAACAGCCCGGAGTTTGGAAATATGCCCGGTAGACGTCAATAGGCTGGCCTCCTATTACGTGGGACTTAAACAGAGTTGGCGAGTCGTGGGTGTGTAATACACCTCTGCCTATCCCTTCGGTGAATACAGGCGTGATGCTATGTTTTTTTTTCTTTTTTACTATGAACAACTTCTTTGTTGGAGATTGTCACGAGATTCATGACTGAAGATCTTGACTTAACAGAATGTGTCTACGTACGATTTGGTCAAGGGCCATGTGAGCAACCCACTCCGTGGAACCATATACTCGTATTATGTAGGATTTGATCTCCAATCTGCAATGGCGCTTAGTTTGGCTAAATATGATACTTTTTGGAGGTGGTCAGAACATATAATATACTTGAAGGAAAGTCTGTTATAATGTTAAATATAAATATCTATAAATAGTTTATAATAAAATCGCTTTCCATGTTGGTCGGTTGCTTCACATAAATATAAATATTCTTTTAAACAATGAAATGGATTTTGAAATAATTTTCACTGGCGATTAGATATTTTTGCAAGGAAGTTTTGTATCTATAAAATATCCTAAATAATTTATAATCAAATCGTAAAAAAAGAAACAATTTACGATACACGTTGGCTAATGGACACACTAGGAATTAGATTTAACTTCTAACTATCGATTACAGTAGTATAATTCGTGGCAACCTTATTGCATCTCGTGGCACTGTTGTATACGTATACAACCATACAACATAATATACATCTCCAATAATATACTGTTATGATAAACAAGAATTTCACCAAATAACAATTGAACGCAAACAGAAACACACGTCAAGTATATTTCGGTCTAGCCTGGAAATACTTCAGGCATTTGTTGTTGAACATCAGAAATACTTCGATAACACTATTCATCAACAGTTTTGGTAGCGGAAATTTTAGAATATCCTGCTTTCTTTGGGATACAGTGAGAGTCCCAAAGAATACACTAAATCATAATGGCCAAACATTCGTTTTGATTAAGCGCTTTTAATAGCCGGACCTGAACATCGATGAATAGATGACGGACCATTGATACTGTGTTGGATTACTTCAGTGGTCCGCCGGCGGCTAACCCTTTCGGGTAACCTCTACTGAGCGACGCATCCACGCATCTGCACACGGAGCGTCGCACATTCACGGGAAGCCCACTCCCTTTACGCGCATTGTGGATCTTCATGATAGCTATATGGTCGAGTGTGTCTCTGTTATAAATAGATAGGTTCAGAAGAGCTGATTGCCATTTTTATCGTTAACAAAAATAAAAATACAATAATCTACTACACTAATAAATAAAATAAATAAATATTCACAGACATTTCACACAACGTCCTCTGGTCCCAAACTAAGCTTAACGCTTGTGCTATGGGGACCAGATTACGGATATAATATATATATTACTTTTTTTTTTTGTAAATACATATATAATAGAAAACACCCAGACGCAGTACAAATATCTGTGTTCATCGTTCACCGACCACGCCACGAGCCCGTAAATTAAAGTGTCTGTATGTATGTATCAAAATAACAGGTTTTATACTTAATATAAATGAATGTTAACACGATATTTATATGAATAATAAAAAAAAAATCTTTTTCACTTTCTGTCTGTACTATAGCGAACAGATAGCGAACAGTAACAGTTAACTATCATATTGCCACATACCGCCCTTCTATAACTAATCCTTCCTAATATTGGAAACGTACAAGTCTGCTTGTTACGCTTTCACGTCGTAACTATTGAACGTGAAATTACATAATGCATACGTAAAAGTTCATAGGCTACTTTTTATCCTAGGTCCTGATTCTTTTGGCATAGATATAATTATGCCGTGTGGGGCCGGCTTTAGAATTGTCCCACCCCTCTCTACCCACGGGAGTCGTAAGAACCGACTGAGGAATACCGGGGGAGTGGGCAGCAGCACTCCCTCGAGTATTAACAACATCCACTGCGATCGCCAACCCGCCTGCCAAGCGTGGTGATTACGTCATTATCCCCCATGATGGGAACGCTCGTTATGGCGTTCTCTTGGGGAGGCCTATGTCCAGCAGTGGACTTTGAAAGGCTGATGGATGGATGGATGGAGATATAATTAATGTGCCGTTGAGTGACATATTTACATGTTTTTTTTTATTGCATGTAGTGACAGATGAGCCATGGCCCATCTGTTGATAATAGGCATCCGTCACTCATGGACTCAACTATAGCGGGAGTTTTGTCAAGCCGCTGCTCATATGAAATGAAAGCATAAACGGCTATCTCCTGCTACAGCCAAAACGCAACGATGTGCTTCATGGCCGGTCACACGGGAGATGGTGGTACCAACCCGCTCGGGCCCGATACCAAGTGAGTACTCCCACTTGGTACCCAGCCCTACCACCATTCATGCAATGCATGATAATTGCTTACTTCCCTTAGTCGCCTGATACGACACCCGTGAGAAAGATCGGGGTGGTGACACTTGTATTCTTAGTCCGTCACCACACGGACAAAATGTACATGTACCTATACGGTATATAAATAAACAAAAGTCCATGTGGGCAGAAAAAAGTATTTAAATAAAAACCAAAAACACTCACATCATCTAAACTAGCATCAGGATCGATGCTTCGAATGATTTCATCAGCGTATCCCGTGATGTTTTTCAAGAATATCTTCAGTTCAGTGCCGGCTCTTGAGGCGTAATCCGTATAGAGCATGAGGGCGTCACCCTTGACCGAATGTAACTCTGAGCTGAGCACATCCTGGGGATTCTCCACTGGGCTCCCGTCAGTGCGGTTGGATACATCCACGTATGTTGCTGCACCCTGAAAAGTGAGTTACAATTAAAAAATTTACAACACTTCACATGAGATGGATATCTGAATCCATGACGAGCAAAACCGACATTGATCCTGGGGTTTTTCAAGAGCAACCGATATTGCTCTTTTTTCTTTTTTTATTGCATGTAGTGGCAGGCGAGCCACGGCCCATCTGATGGTAACTGGTAACCATCACTCATGGAGTCAACTATACCGAGAGTATTGTGAAGCCGCTGCTCACCATTTCATTTCACAGATATATTACGGCCATCTCCTGCTACAGCCAAACGCAACGATGTGTTTCATGGCCGGTCACAAAGTGAGTACTCCCACTTGGTACCCAGCCCTACCACCAGTCATGCAATGGATGATAATTGCTTACTTCCCTTAGTCACCTCATACAACAGCCGTGGGAAAGAATGGGGTGGTGTCGCTTGTATTCTTAGTCCGTCACCACACGGACACAATTAAATGTTTGTCTAATTATGTATATTTTATTCTAAATATATTTTTTTGCTTTTTTTATTTCTATACTTTATGTTATTACAGAAATTCGATATAGTAGTTCCTGATATTTACGCGCATGTTGCACATTATCAAGTAAAACTACTTTTACAGAATCTGTCGCGTTTACCTAATTTTCTACTTAACATTTAGAATACTTTTCACGGGTTGACTAAGATAATGGCCGTCCAATGGTTGACCAATTGTTACAACATGTTTCTTATTAATTTTAATAATAAAATAAACAAATACTTTATGCAGATATAGTATATTCAACAATGAGAATGTTACTCTTCCTACTCAGTTTTTGAATAATACAATATGAACATTATGAAGTAAGTCAAATGTTAACAATTGCATAATTTGTATGATAATATTTTAGTTTTATTTAATTATTATTCGATTTGACCCAAAAATATTCCGTATAATTTCAAGTATCCAAAACATATACTATTTTTTATATATTTGCTTGTCCTTGCCCAGAGGCGTTTATAAAGTGAACTATGTCCTTAAAATTGTAGGGGTCTTCCCTCAGAGTGGCAGACAATAATCCGCTCTGCATTGGCTTATGCATGGTAATTTCTAAGTCCACAAGCAATGATTAATTTTTATGCCATTTAACCATGCTCGCTAATTTACCTCCCACCTTATGGTAATTCTATAGCAGCTTTTCTGCCGCTGGGAGAAGAATCTCATCGCTAAGTGAGCACGAGACTTTTTATATCTAGATTAACATTCATAGATTTTACTTGACACAAATTGTGTTGCAAATATTTGTATAACCTTGTCGTAAGTTATAATCTAAAACTATTACCAGCAAACAGATAATAATATTTATATTATAAACATCGTTAAAATAAAAATTACATTTCAGATGAAATCGTATGTCGATTTTGCAGCGTTTTATTATAATTTTAATGTAAAAACGTGATTTCACATCTTGAGCGATAGTTTTCGCTAACTTTAAACAATAAATTATTTATGTAAGTGGAAATGAGAGATTTACTGTGAGCAGGATTTGAAACCGTGTTTAACACTTTTAACAAAAAAAAAAGAAATAATCTCTATAATTTGGGTATTTTTTTTAAAGTTTTATGTCTAAAACATAAATGAAGTAAAAGTATAAAATAAGTTTACACCAAATCATATAGGGAATATTATGGCGCTGACAACGGGCATAGGTAACGTACGTACTAAATTGTCGTGTCATCTGAGGTTATTAAATTTTTAATTCATACTCTGGTAACACTCACATTTTAGATCTTAGTATATTTTTTGGCATTTGACATGCTTCGCCACTTTTTAAAGTATAAATTATTTGTGAATAAGGAAAAAGAGATTTTTAGTAGGAGCGGGAATCGAACCCGCGTCTTTTCCAATCCGGGGAAGTGCTCTAAGCCACTAAGCTATCCTACTGATCTTTCGATCATCCCAATTTCCTTACCACATTTGTCTTCAGCCAACGCCATCTATCGGAGAGCAATTACTAAAAACTAAAAATATATTTTTCCTTATTCACAAATAATTTACACTTTAATAAGTGTATGACACTTAGTTTCGGCATGGTTTTGTTTATATTTGTGTGCGTGAACGCGTGTAATTATAATTTTGGCATGGTTTTATATGGCTTCACTGGATTGTGCGTAATGCTCCGTCTATATTTTATAGTTAGTCTGAATATAAGGTACACATTTTTCATTTATCTCTGGACCAAAATCTGAAGCTCACCCAGATAATGCCCCAGGCTGGAGGTAGTTTTAGTAGTTCAATGTACCTATATTGAAAGTCATTCAGTAATACAATCGAGCGTTGATATTTAATATATTGTGTGTCGGAGTCCGTATCAGCGTAATTATAAACTCTGTGCCTCAATATTGCAATGTTTGTTATACTACAAGCCCTTGCTTATATTTGGCAAATTAGATGGAGTCTGCCTTCTCTCGAAACATGAGAGCGAGACTTTAATAGCATCATATAACAACGATAGTTTAATTGCGAGATGATAATAAACCGCAAAAGTCTTAGATTCAAATATACTTACGATATGTAAACTTACTTAACATCACGCCCTCTCCCTTGCGGGGAAGACAGAGAGAATAGAGTGCCAAAAGGCTCTATTCTTGTATATTATCTCTAACTTCCTCAACATTCATTCTTCCCATTGACGGGCCTCGTGGCGTAGTTGGTAGTGTAACCGACTTCCGTGTACGAGGTCGTGGGTTCGATTCCCACTCAGGACAAATATTTGTGTGATTAACACAGATATTTGTACTACATCTGGGTGTATTCTATCTATTATATGTAGGTATGTATTTACAAAAAAAAGTGATATATGTATTATATATCCGTAATCTGGTACCCATAGCACAAGCATTAACCTTAGTTTGGGACCAGAGGACTTTGTGTGGAACTGTCCGTAAATATTTATTTATTATTATTTTATTCGTAATTCTCTTCATATACGCTCGCAGGTTTCGGAGCCTCTTAACTCCACCTTCCTTCTGGTCCTGGTAGGTCAGTCTCGGCCGCCCCCTGTACCTACATCCTTCCACTTTCACATTGTATATAAGAATATATTCTTAACCAATCGCTCACTCAGCGTTCTTTCCACATATCCGAACCGGACGTAGCTTTCTCTTTTGCATCTATAGCAATACTCTATTGCAGGCCTACAATAGACCTAAGAGAGCGACTATTACTTCGACGCGTCGTTACGAATGCAGCCAAACAGCTCCAGAGATCGCATCGACCACGTTAATGTTACTCTCATGGTCCTTTCTGCATATACACATGTAAACTCGTCTCTAAAACTGCTACTATAATATAAACTAATAAATACTAAACTTTAATAACTAATTGCCGTGTGGGCCGGCACCAAGAATAGCTCCACCCCGTCTCTTCCTATGGGAGTCGTAAAAGTCGACTAAGGGATTACCGGGGGCCTGGGCAGCTGCGTTCCCCTGTGTACTAAAAACATCCACTGCGATCGTCAACCCGCCTGCCAAGCGTGTCGATTATGGTAAAACCCCCCTTTTTGGGGAGGCCTATGTCCAGCAGTAGACGATGAAAGGCTGGTGCATGGATGGATGGAAATACTAAACTCGTCGTTGTCAAACTACTACTATTTCTAAGACAGTATACGGCGAAACCGCGGTCTAAGGCTAGTCTCACATAAAAGTCGTTATATCTAGCTATAATCAGAAAATAATTAACAGTGATTAAACACTTTATCACCAAGTGGTGAGGCAGGCCCTTAGTTTTCTAAAATTTCATCTTCTGAATGTAGTGGTAAGCTTGTTTACAGAATTTAAAAAGAGGATGCATGCCTAAGTATTTCTATCATAGTGGCAAGTGGAACGCCGAAGGCCCAAGCTTCCGGGATAAAATTAACACAAAAATTGCTGTTCCCTCACTCTCGTATTCCGATTGGACGGCATTCCGACACAACTGCCCGCCGCGTGTCGTCTCTCCGCCTTTATTGGCGGGCCACCGGAACCATATTACATTCCTTCAGTGATGAAAAACAAAACGTTAGACTAACTTTCGTTTCGAGTCATTGTAATTGATCAACAGTCCGACGTGTGATTCCTGATTAGTCCAAATTTCGACGCATGATTCAGGCGACCAATCACAATGAAGTGAATCGAAAGTTCGTCTAACGTTTCGTTTTTCATTCTAAGGGTGCTGGAGAGAGTTCAGGTGCAGGACCAATCAATGACTTTACGAACTTCCCGAGGTGCGGTACTTGGGATTCGAATCCGAGACCTTATCATCTGCAGTCGCACACCACCGAGGTAATTAGTCTCATAAGCGATATAACCAAAGGACGGCTCGTTGTGGCGCTCACAGTGACGGACATTTTGATGGATGATCGCTATTATTAAAATTATAATTTCTAGCGTCTATAAGTAAATTAGATTTGGCATTAACATCTATCTAACTCATAAACTTTTGCAAATATAATGAGTAGCCACGTGTTGCCCTCGTAAAATCGCGAAACAGGTCAAGCAGGAGACCGGTCGTCCTCGACTGAGACGAACATAAAATCTTATTGCAAAATTAATACCATGATGTCACAAAGGAAACTGTAAAATTTAATATCGTACTGTAAATAAGCAGTTGTTTACAATTTTATGTTTTGACGTGTGGACGGGTTTTATTGAGGCAAAATATCTTTACGTGTATAGCACAGATTGAAGGCCAGACCATGGGAATTGAAGCTGTGCTCATGAGAATACATACATAAAAAGGAAGTATTATACATAGTATAGTTTTTAGCGTTTTATAATAAATAAGCAAGACTAGCATGGATTTCAGAGTTAAGTCCTAGAGCGGAATAAAATATGTACATTTGATAGTTTATATATGAACTTATTATCGGGAGAACACATATTCTACATGTTTATCCAGACTATAAAAGTGACGGACTAACAATAGGTACGTGTCACCACCTTATCCTTTTCCGCGGGTGTCGTATGAGGCGACTACTTCCCGTAAGCAATTGTCACTAACTGCATTTTTTTTATTTTTTTTATTCCGAACACTGGTTCGGGCTGCGATCTGCGATCTCCCACGACATCGTCATGGATCTTCTATGCCAAATTGGGAATTACACCAGTTTTATTAATTTTATAGATGTACTACATTACTGGTGGTAGGGCTGGGTACTAAGTGGGAGTACTCACTCACAACCCAGTGCTTGTCCCAACGTTATTCTATGGAGAGTTGGGTATGCAAAAAGGAGCATGATAGTAAAATCAATGCAGTGGAAATGCAATCTCTGCGGATAATCTGTGGAGTGAGGCTGACTGACCGCAAGCGTAACGATAACGTAAGAGAGCGATGGGATGAGCGGGGTTCCAACGCGCAGGCTGCCTCGGTCGACACCATGCGGTATCCACGTATGACCCTGGACGCGACGACTCTCTGTGGTATCCACAGAAGAGCCCTGTTCAATGTGTCCAGGGATTGCGCCCATACGGGTGCGCCGTAATGCGCCATCGACTGGACAAACCCCGCGTAAAGCCGTTGGCTGGATGGTATAGTTGGGTCTGGACTCCGTCCACCGTGATCAAGGCGCCAGCAGGTGACCGACGTTGGAGCCCATGGAAAAGTAGGGTCTCCAAGTTATCCAGGGCCACTCTAAGCCCCAGCGTCACCCGATCCTTCTGACCACCTCCGAGGTCCCTAAGGTGTTCAGGAACGCCGCTTCCTTGAAGTTTCCGCCCCGACCTGATCCTTAATACCTACCCTACCCTTATGTAGTCGATGTCCTACCCTAATGATCTTAGTGATTGAGAAAGAACAGATTGTAATTATTTGTAATATTAGTCCGTCATCGGACTTTATCGAACTATAATTATAAATTGTGTTTAGGTAATACAACGCTAATCTTGACTTCATGTTATGCGAGGAATGCGCTTGGAAAGGCTTATCGAAACAGTGATACAATAGCTAAATATAGGTTATGATTGTTTGTTTATAATGCTGTAATGACGCGTGAATACTTTGTGTGTGAGTGCACAAATTATTCAGAAAGTACTTGCCGAATTCCTACTGAGAAATTAGGCTTACTATATTGCTTACATATGCCCATAGATGGAGCTGAGTAACAATTTCCCTTGCGTAGTCTCGCGACTCGATTTTTTTTATACCACTTGTGTAGCAATCAAGCATACGGCCCACCTGATGGTAAGCGATTACCGTAGACGCTAGCAACACCAGAGGCATCACTCACGCATCGCCTTTTCCAAGGAAAGGGATAGTAGGTGGATAATACGGACCGGGTTTAGGCCTTCGGCGTACTCACTCGCTATGCGAGGCACAGCGGTAGGAGTACCTATCACTGGTCTTTTGTGAGAGGGTGGTACATCATTGACTGGGGCCGGACCATTAAAAATGTAGCCTTTGTTGGACTACATGATATATGAAGTATGCGAAATTCCATGATGATTGTTTCAATAGTTACGTAGTTAAAACGTAACAAACAAATACCTAAACCCACTTTCGCATTATCGCGACCCCGACCGCGTGAACTTCAAAAAGTCTTTTTTTGTATTTCAGACTATATGTGTGCAAAATTTAATTGTAATTAGTGCAGTAGAACATTCCTATGAGCAGGATTTCATTAGCTCTCTTTTTCCATTTTCACAAATAATTTGTTCTATTAAGTAGCTGAGCATGTCAAATACTGATCAAAATATTGGTTCAATAGTTATATTACCATGGTTATGGCATAAACCGTAAAACGAGCTCACTTTTGCATTTGAATATTATAGTAACGATTACCGATGTAGTACACAACTTTACCAATAGATGGCGTTGCATTATACTGCAGCTGTAGTTTTCGATAAATCGAAAATTGTTAATTACTCGCACATTTTAAATTTCTGATGTGCACGGAGACGAAGTCGAGGGCAGAAACTAGTTACCTAATAAATTAACAAAAACTCTGCCTACCTTTTTCTACAATAGAGTTAAGATAAACAAATTTAACAATGGCTGCTTGCTCCGTACGCTCAAGGATGTATAAAGTAACATTTGAATAAGACTTATCTTGAGTTATGTAAACAAATTCGTTAACTGCTTACTGTACGAATACTGCTGGGTGTGCAGACAAGTATTTTTATGCCTGTTACATAAGCATTCATCATGGCTTTTGACGTCCATAGCGATAGGCTTCCCTAAAGTGTCCTCGACGGCCGCAGCGTCCTCTTCGTGGACCGGGAAGGAGACGTTGTAAGGAGGGCTATGTCGTGCGGCGTCCCGCAGGGTTCGGTTCTTGGGCCGCTCCTGTGGGACATCGGCTACGACAGGGTCCTCCGTGGCCGGCTCCCCCCGGGCTGGGCGTAACTTGCTACGCAGACGATACGCTCGTCACAGCCCGGGGCGGGACCCTCGAGGAGGCGGCAACGCTGGCCACCTCAGGTACCGCGGAGGTGGTTAGGCGGATCGAGGCGCTGGGGCTTAGGGTGGCCCTCGAAAAGTCAGAGGCCCTACTCTTCCATGGGCGCCGACGTGGCCCGCCCGCCAGCGCCTCGATAACAGTCAATGGTATGGGCTTCCCGATCCAGGCCCACATCAAATATCTGGGCCTGGTATTGGATGGACGGTGGCACTTTGACGAGCACTTCCGCCGTCTTGCGCCTAAGTTCGTCGGCACGGCGTCCGCCCTCGGGCGACTGATGCCGAATTTGGGTGGACCGAGTCTCGCGTGTCAACGACTCTACGCGGGGATAGTACGGTCGATGGCACTGTACGGCGCGCCCGTGTGGGCGGAGTCCCTGGCCGCTCGCAATAGGGCCCTTCTGTGGCGTCCACAGAGGGTCGTAGCGGTCAGGGCAATACGCGGGTACCGCACGGTCTCGACCGATGCAGCCAGCGCGTTGGCCGGAACCCCCCCGTGAGATCTGGAGGCGGAGGTGCTCGCCGACGTCTATCGGCGGGCGACGATGGCGCGGGCGGGGGGCAGCAGGCGGATGAGGGCGCACGGTGGGTTTTTAGTGGGTGAGAGCCCCACACTACCTCGTTGTCTCCCCGGGCAGCGGGGTGTGCGGTAGGACACTTTTGCCCACCTAAAATAATAAAAAAAAAGGCTTCCCTAAAGTGTGCCACCACGAGTGATTTTGTATCACCTGCATCTAACGGCTGGCGGACTTTGACCAGATCGGCAGGTAAATGGACCCATTGAGTACTAATGCGGAAAAATATCGGGCTAGCATGCTGAAGTAATGTCTACCAGTTCCAGTGGTCCACCAGTTAAGGCGGAGAGACGGCACACGGCGGGTTTATTTAGTGGCTGTGGGCCCCACACCACCCTGTTCGTTGCCCCGAACGACGGGGTGTGCGGTTAGGTGCATCGCAAAGATACAGTCAACAATAAAAACTATAAAATAATGGGAATAATATTTTCTTTGATCCTCGGCTCAGAATCAGAGCCTTCCCCAGCCCACTATACCGGCCAAATATGTGTTTATGTATAGCAGAACTCACGAGCGCTCCAATAAATTATTTTAGTCATGCGGGATCCGGATCCCTCAAGATGTTGTCCTTGAATGTGGAGTGAGTATTTATGAATAAAAACACGTAACTTTCTAATGGTAGAGACTTGCTTATCCCAGCATGAATAGGCTGACTTGATCGGGGAAGTACCACCCTCTCAAAGAAGATCAGCGTGAAACAATAGCAGGTACCTACTCCTAGAGTTATGTTTTGTATGGTGAGTGAGAGCACCGGAGGCCCAAACCCGAACCCTATCCTCTCGCTATTATCCTCCCTACCTTTCCCTAATATCCTTTCCTTGGAGATGTCGTGTCTATAGGCTACGGTAACGCTTACTATGACGTACGTAAAAAAAAATTAAGTAGGTACGATAAAACAACCACCGAAGGAATGTAACATAGTTCCAGTGGCCCCAGTGACGTAAGACGTGGAAACGTATTTGATTTAATTAAAAATACAAAATAATTATATTTATATAAATAAATGCGAAAGTTTTGAGACTGCAGACGAAGTACAGTAAAAGTAGCTATGAAATAAAAGTAATTTGATTATTATTTTTACTTCAATATTTTATTTGTAAAATGATTTTCTTGATTTTATACCTAATGTACTCCTCTATTGCTATTACTCGTATATTCTATGAAACAATATGTTTGAACAACGGTTCAAGCACGTGCTGTAGAGTGGAGCTGAGTAGTTAGTTCACTGCCCTAACGTGCGCCTAAAGAAAGTCAGATTAACATGCACGATACTAGGTCATTTAACCAGGTCAGGCCCTATTTATGTTCCAGATATCAATAATTCAAGTCTCCTAGGACATTCAAATCAGTATGTACATATTGTATAGAATAAAATAATACTTTTATTGAAATTCATGGCCTAGGGTTTCCTTTACCGTTTTAGAATACAGTTATATACATATTTCGAGCTGTGTGGTGACATCACCCTATTTCTGGATGTGGTCAATAATAGGGTGAGATTCAAGATTTCTATGCTCACCTATTTCTCTAATTAAAATGCCATTTTTACATACATATAATTATTAGTTGAGAAATAGGTTTTGCTATGTTGCCAATCAAACATTATAACAAATATGCAATCATAGAATTGACCACTTAATGACGGGGCCGACCATTTCATGAAACCTAACCTAACAAAATCTAACCATTTCTCAATCTTCAACTTTTTTATTTACACTCATTGGTTTTTTAAATAAGGAGCGCGGGCGTCGTTCTGAGCCAGCATGGCAGCAAGCAGACTTCAACTTTTTTATTTTTAAAATATACACCGCATTATGGAATCCTGAAATCCCTGTATCACGAGAGATACCATCACACAATAAACCGACTAGGTAAATGAAGATATTCGATTATAGAGATCGGTGTTCACAGTGGGCGTATTGGCTGTGTTCCTGATATGACTGAGTCCAGGAACCGTGGTCACCACTTAACACCAGGTGGACCCGTAGTTCATCTGCAGAAAAACATTAAAAAAAAATTGGAAATGCTAAGGTGCACGCCTCATTATTTCATTTATTGAATAAGTAACTAACAATGTCTTGGTAATGGTCTTACTAAGTAGTTTTCAATAAATCACACAGATAGCGCTAATTTCAAAAATTACTAATGTGGTTCTCCTGTCTAGATGGCGTTAATTTTAAGAAGACCTATATTGATTCCATAGTAGTAGTTCTCACTAAATAAGGTGGATAGCGCTGGTTTTAGTGTATGATCAAATCGACCATACATATTCAAACTATTTATTTTTTGTTTATTTAATAACGATTAACCCAAATCAATTCAGACCGTGAAAAGTGATAGGGGTCTATTCCTAAAAGTAAAGCGTAAGAGAAAAAAAAAGACTCGATTAGGAAAGTATTTCGGTCGTTATCGTGTTAACAAACATACAGGATCCGCTTTTATACAGACACACGGACGTCCAAGACAGAACTTCTTTAAACAGTTTTTTAACTAGTTTAAATAACAAAAATAGCATCAAACATATCATGAGTGTTAAAAATAGTGTTTTTTTCTTGATATGTGTATGTATATATATATTTTACAAGTATAATATATGTGAAATAGAGACATTTTAAGTTTGAAAAATCAGTTGTTCTGCATGAAACGAGAGTAGTGCCCACCTCAACGCTTCGCTTATGAGGCGTGTAATACATTAATTGTGGTTCAGGCAGATATTTCTCCTGTGTAATAATCGAACTCATAACATTCAGATTGGGAGGTCCGTACAAGTTTTGTACACGTCAGGACTTTGTAATATGAATGGAACGGAAATTATATGTACTAGTACTACAATTGACTTTGGCCTCAAATACTTAGAATTCCTCTCGCGTTCTTTCAGTGTGGTCTGTTATCTTGTACACACAAAGTATTTGATAAGAGCCTATTATGAAGCGACTGGAATTTTATTATTTCGGTTTCATAAGTAGCCTTTAGTCGTAACAATCTTATAATAAGACTTTCTGATATTTAAGCGAATATTTTGCCGTGTGAGACCCATGGGAGTCGTAATTGTCGACTGAGGGAATATCGGGGGAGTGGGCAGCAGCACTCCTTCGAGTATTAACAACATCCACTGCGATCGCCAACCCGCCTGCCAAGCGTGGCGATTACGGAACTATCCCCCATTCTTAGGGAGGCCTATGTCCAGCAGCGGACGTTAAAAGGCTGATGGATGGATGGATGGAAGCGAATATTGACATTATGAAATAAAACTATTTTTACAGAGCTTATCGCGAAAAGTAATCTTATCTATAAAAATAAATAAAATCGAAGTGTCTGTTTGTAATGTCCAAATAACAGCTTTTTACTGAATGCATGCTGATATGAATGATGAATGAAAAGGCCACTATCCCCCATATGAGCGAAACAGCACAGGACCGCTCGTGGCGTTCTCTTGAGGAGGCCTATATCCAGCAGTGGACGTCGAAAGGCTGATGGATGGATGGATGGATGGATATATGAAAGTATATACGTTACCTACATCAAAATAAAATGTTTATCTCTCATTCTTATGTGTATCTATCTTTTTGGTCCGGCTAATCTCCGAAACGGCTGGACCGATTCGGACAGAATTTCGCTAACTAATAGCTGATGTTATAAAGAAAAAAAAGTAGGTAGGTATTGCATTAAATTTTGAAAAATAATTAAGAGGGTATGATAAGAGAAATGTAAAATAACACAAAACAATTATTTTAAGTATAAAGAATTTTTTTTCAAAATGTAAAAAAAAATCACGCCATCAAATAGTATGAATTTTAATTGCAAAATTAAACTTACTATATTGGATTAATGCATATAAATGCGTTCCGATAGATGGCGTTAGTCATTCAGATAAATGTGATGAGGAAATTGGGTATGACCGCAAGGGAGTACGATAGCTCAGTAGATTAGAGCATTTCCCCGGATAGGAAAGGACGCAAGTTCGATTCCCGCTCGTACTAAAGTTCTCTCTTTCCTCATTCACAAATAATATGTACTATTTAGAAATTTTTATGTATATTTTTAGCATTTGACATGCTTAGCACTATACATGAAACACAAAGTGGAAAATGTGAAATCGAACATAACTGTAAACTTAATTTTACAATTAAGTATGAATGTGTTATCGAAATTAGCAGTCGAGAGCAGTTGTCACGATGGCTGAATTGTCCTGCCCGTGATTTTTTTTTCGATTTCATACTTTGTGTTTAATTATTTTAAGCTTTTGTTTGTCAGTCTGTTTGTTAGCGCATATCTCTGAAGTTACTGATCGGATTTTAACTTGGTTTTCGATTCACGAGTAGATCGAGTTTGGCGTGAATATAGGTTATATTTTCATTTATATCGTATATTAGTAAAAAGTTAGCCTCAGTTTGAAGACATTACGACAATACCTCATTACAAGCTAACGGAGTTACGGGCAATAGTCAGTAATAAAGAATGTGAATAATGATCTATATTAATAATCGTTATTTATATATTTAATTTAAAATGATTTTTTATATTTGGTATCGTCAGCAGTTTACTAGAAAATATCCACATTTATGTCTTATTAGGCGTGGAAAATGGAATGAAGAATGTGGGGTGGAAATTCGGAGTTTTAGCAGTTTTCTACGATAGCTTAGGTTAGGTCTAGACGCACGTTTCAATCTATCTCGTGGAAAACTTCCCTTTTTCCACTCTCACAAAAAAATCGTTCTATAAATATCTACTAATATATAATTTTTGTGTGTGGATGTCATTTCACACACGTACCTAAGTTAATTGATATGCTTGTCCAAGTTCTTTCACGAGCCTTTCTGCCTAGCTCGGTTTTCCTCCCTTAAAACCTGATAGAAGAAAGGCTTGACTTCACGTTAACTCTCCAAAGGATTTTTATTTTCAGAGGTAGAATATCAATGAAATTGCATTGAGCCCAGGACTGCAAATACAGTATTATATTTGATCCACAGTTGAATATGGAATGGCACACACTTTTGAGTTGCAGAATATCATCCGACAGACGGTAAGTATGGATTATAATCATGTTCCCAGCTTCACCCTAAGCTTTCTTGGGATTGATTTTCAATATGTTAATCTTTAGCTGATCTACCAGTATGCACACAGAGTGCCTGCCTATCTAACCTCCACGACATGAATAGGGGGACAACTGCCGTGCTTAGAAGCGAGCAAGACAGGAGTATTTTTTTTTATTTAGGCCTAAGACAACCTTTAAAGACTGCCAGTACCTAAGTTATGTTTGGACCCACTATTAGGAGGAGGGTAGGTGTTCACAAATACGAATTGGTTTCACATTTTGGTCACCAATCTGATGTCAGCCGAGTGGAAGCAGCCTAAACCTTCTCAATGGTTCAAGCTACCTTCTAAAGGTAAGATAAAAAAAAATATATTCACGGACATTTCACACAACGTCCTCTGGACCCAAACTAAGCTTAACGCTTGTTCTATGGGTACCAGATTATAGATTATATAACTTTTTTTTGTAAAAAATACATATAATAAGGAAACACCCAGACGCAGTACGAATATCTGTGTTCATCACACAAATAATTGTCCTGAGTGGGAATAGGCCGTGTGGGGCCGGCTTTAGAATTGTCCCACCCCTCTCTACCCACGGGAGTCGTAAGAGCTGACTGAGGGAATACCGGAGTAGTGGGCAGCAGCACTCACTCGAGTATTAACAACATCCACTGCGAAGGCCAACCCGCCTGCCAAGCGCGGCGATTACGGCATTATCCCCCATGACGGGACCGCTCGTTGTAGCGTTCTCTTGGGGAGGCCTATGCCCAGCAGTGGACGTTGAAAGGTTGATGGATGTATGGATGATGGGAATCGAACCCACGACCTCGTGCACGGAAGTCGGTTACATTACCGAATACGCCACGAGGTCCGTCGATGGATGTAATAGTATAAATTAGTAACTGTAATCAATTGCAATACTAGTAGCTCAATGAGAGCGTCTGGATCGACATTCTAGAAGGGGCGGGTTTGATTCTCGCTGTAGATACAATATCTATTTCACATTTTCGACATAAATCTTAATTTACATTCCTCAATAATTTATTCTTGGCAGTTGTTAAGATGATTGTCTTCAGACAAAATACTGAATAAGACAACAGTATTGAAAATCTATCTAGCTATTGTTTGATGTGGCAAGGTCGGAGCCAGGACGACCACGTCAAGTGCATACGTTATGTCATATGCACTTGTCATCTGATAAATAGAGTTTAGTTATTGTGTCATTACTAAGACATACATAGCATAGCATCTCGCCTGTATTCCCTGAAATGGTAGGCAGAGGTGTATTACGCACCCACGATTCGCCAGCTATGTTTAAGTGCGACGTAATAGGGGCCGAGCTTATTGCCGTCTATCGGGAACATTTCCAAAATCCGAGCTGATATATTGAGATGTATGAGACTAAAAACACAAGGTTCCGGTTTAGAAGGTCGTAATGATTTTTTTTTACTACAAGGGTGGCAAAGCCTTCTTTTGTTAAAGCGGCGTGCTTAACCGCACACCCCGTCATTCAGGTCAACAAAAGGGTGGTGTGCACCCACTAAATAAACCCACCGTGTGCCGTCCCTCTGCCTGTCCACAATCCACTGGAACTATGAGACATTACTTCAGTGGTCAGGGTGGCAAAGCCTATGGCCAATGGTAAGCAGTTACTGTAGCCTATATACGCTAGTAATAACATAGGTATATCCATCCATCCATCAGCCTTTCAACGTCCACTGCTGGACATAGGCCTCCTCGAGAGAACGCCTCTTTTTTTTTTTTTATGTGACGTTGGTTGTTAGTCTCAAATGGCTATGACAACCTTACCCGGACAATTGGTGAGCGCAGAGGGCTCTCAACCCAACATTTAAGCAACGCTACCCGAGGGCACCCCCTGTGGGGTAAGGACCTCGGCTCGGGCTGTTGCTGGCAAAGTGGGATTTCCCACGTTTATGATTTGACCGCGACACGTCTTTCGCCCCCGTCGGCGAGGACGAAACCGTGGGTAATTACTTGTATTAGCTGCGCGAGCTGTGTATGCTCTGATCTGAGCGTGAGTTATATCGTCGTCGGCGTACCGCGGTTTGGCCGTGAAGCAAAACACACCAATGTGCTTCACGGCCGGTTAAACGGGAGAAGGTGTTGGCCCTGCACCACTAATGCAATGGGTGATAATTGCTTGCTTCCCTTAGTCGCCTTATACGACACCCGTGGGAAAGAATTGGGGGGTGACACTTGTATTCTTAGTTTATCACCACACGGACTACAACTGTCTAAATTAATTTCTTGTTTCGTATTAGATAAACTGGTCGTATATGGCGTACGGCCTCACCATCTGTATTACGAGCCACTGGAACTGTGTGACGTACAGCCCAAACACCTGGGACCGTGAAGATATATGGGTATATTTGACACTGTAGATTTAACAGATTAGACAGATTTTCGCCGTGTGGGGCCGGCTTTAGAATTGTCCCACCCCTCTCCACCCATGGGAGTCGTAGGAGCCGACTGAGGGAATACCGGGGGAGTGGGCAGCAGCACTCCCTCGAGTATTAATAACATCCACTGCGATCGCCAACCCGTGGCGATTACGGCACTATCCCCCATATGAGCGAAACACATGTTGTGGCGTTCTCTTGGGGAGGCCTATGTCCAGCAGTGGACTTCGAAAGGCTGATGGATGGATGAAGACAGATTTTTCATTTATTGTGAGCAAAGCCGCGGCTAATGCGCTAGTTTGATTATATTTAATTTTATTACTCAATGGTTAGGCACTTATAATTATGTATTATTTCTAGTACAAACACAGGTGCACCGATACCAATTCCACAGTAACCTGATTCCCTGTGTTAAATTTAACACCTGTTATATATTGATTTCTTTTCGGTTCATATTTTTTTATCATTTTTTTAAAGACAACAACCCGCTGTATTACCCGGATTATTCACATCGCGAGGAACTTCAAAATCATACAACCAGTCTCAGAACAACAATTTGTGGAACACAAAGAGTTTTTCTCTGTGGGAATCGAACCCACGAGGGAAAGAGAATTCACTTGTCACTCCTTAGTCACCGCACGATGGCGGTAAAAGGTCATTAATTTTATAGAATACTAGCTCACCCGGTAAACTTCGTACCGCCATTTTTTTTTCAGGAATATTTTGCAATGTAAATTATTAAAGTATTAATCGCTATTAATAAATATAGTTTAAAAAAACTAAAAAAACACGCTTTTTATAGAAAACTAAACTAAAAAATAGAAAATAAATTTTAATAAATTTGAATTAATAATAGTGTAAAAATTTTTAATAAATATAAATTAATAATAGTGAAAATAAGGAAAAAATGTATTTTATTTTAAAAAAAGCGTGGGGTGCTTTTTAAGATATTGTCGAAATAATAATCCTTCTATACTTATAGATATAAGTATTCTATGGACAGATGTCAACTAAATATTTATAACGATTGACACCATGCACCCCACGCTTTTTTTAAAATAAAATACATTTTTTCCTTATTTTCACTATTATTAATTTATATTTATTAAAAATTTTTACACTATTATTAATTCAAATTTATTAAAATTTATTTTCTATTTTTTAGTTTAGTTTTCTATAAAAAGCGTGTTTTTTTAGTTTTTTTAAACTATATTTATTTTTAACTTTTTAGTTTGATTTTTCACAGAAACTACGAAATAACTAAAAAACTATATAAGATATTGCTACAAATGTGGTGTTGAAATAGAGGGCTGTTAACAGCGGACAATCTAAGGTAAGAACCACCACCGTGCAAGCAGAATTACCGGTAGTGGATAGGTGCAAACCCACGGAGAGTTACATACTGACATACTGACATACTGACATACTGACATACAAGTGAAGCTAATAAAAAGCCTGTAAAAATAGGGGTTGCCTGTAGAAGGCTGAAAATTTAGGGTTGTATGTTTTTAATGCCGAATCATGTCATAAAAAAAATGTTGGGGTGGACTACCCTTATCACTTAGGGGTATGAGAAATAGTTTGCATCCTATTCTCAGACCTACTGAATATACACACAAAATTTCATAAGAATCGGTCAAGCCGTTTCGGAAGAGAATGGCGACAAACACTGTGATGCGAGAATTTTATATATTAGATCTATTAAGTGGAATATAATTAAATAATTAATATAAGTCAGATATTATAACATTTTTCATAATATTTGTATGCTTGCTACACTGGTTAATGTGTAAACTCATCACTTAGGGTAACCTTAGACCCTAGGGTTGACATCATACCACAGAAGGAATGTAACATAGTTGCAGTGGCCCGCCAATAAAGGCGGAGAGACGGCACATGGCGGGTTTCTTTAGTGGGTGCAGGCCCCACACTACCCAGTTCGTTGCCCCGAACAACGGGGTATGCGGTTAGGAACATTTTTTCCCGCCTAAAAAAAAAAGCGTAAATATGGCGATAAATGGTTTTAATTATGAGTGTTGAGAAATTATTTACTAGGATAAATTATTATACCACTCAAGTAAAGTCACATAGTTCCAGTGATTCACGAATACAGGCGGAGAGATGGCCCACGACGGGTTTATTTAGTGGGTGAGGGCCCCACACTACCCTATTCGTTGCCCGAATGGTGGGGTGTGCGTTTAGATACATTTTGCCCCGTCTTAACAAAAAAAAAATAGAAAAGAAAAAAAGGATTTACATTAAAAAAAATATATTTGTACAAAATATTTTAGATCTATATTTTTTGGCAATTGAAATGCTCCGCTACTTTTTATTTTGTACTTTATATTTTGTATATTTTTTATTATAGTACCTACTTTTTAAACTTTCGTGGTTTATATTAATTATAACACATAACGGGTCTATATGCGCATTACATTCACAACCACGACGTTTCGGTTGAGATGCACCAGCCGTGGTCTAGACCCCTAAATGTGTTTTAATCTTTGACACATTGTATATTTTATTAAAAATTTTAACTGGCAACCCTATTTATGCTGCAATCAAAGGCAAAAGGGGAATTACCGAAAATAAAAAACGTTTTAGAAATTCGACCTATATTAATAATACCCAATAATTTATGTTAATATGACACTATGGTACTTTCCCATATAGAAAAGCTGTGTCAGTTATATAAGTGTAAAGTCAGTGATAAGTGACCTCATTCGACACAAGCCGTTACGTTCAAGTGCAAAGTCTATTATCGTGGATCTTCACGACAGTATTTGTAAGGGCAGATAGGGCAGTTAACGGTTTATACTTATGCCTTACTGTTACTGGTTCCCTTGAGAAAGATATTAGACGAACTTAGCTAAAATAGTGTTACCAGATAAATTAACACAAAGTGTGAAATCGAAAATAACAGTCACGAGTAGGTTTGAACCTGCATCTCCTGGAATACCATTCCAGATGCTTTGCCAATTCAGCCATCGTGACAAGTGCTCGGGACTGCGAATTTCGATAACATATTCATTCTTAACGTCTTGGGTGACGCCTGCGCCATCTGTCGGAAGTATTTGCATACATTATACCGACTACCTAGTCGGTATAATGTAAACTTAATTTTACAATTAATATTTTTACCAAATAACGATAGCTGAATTGGCAAAACATCGGGGATGGTATTCCAGAAGATACAGGTTCAAATCCTGCTCGTGACTGTTAATTTCGATTTCACATTTGCGTTAATTTATATAGCTAAGTATGCAATGTCATGAGAGTAAAATCAATGTGGTCGAAATGCGATCTCTGCGGAGAATCTGTGGAGTGAGGCTGACTGAGTACTGACCGCATTCGTAACGACGACGTAAGAGAGTGAGTAGGTATGAAAGAGAGTATTGGTGTAATAGATGCGAAAGGGAATGCTCCGATGGTTCGGACATGTGGAAAGAATGCCGGACGAGCGACTGGTTAAGAAGATATACAATGCGAAAGTGGAAGGATGTAGGTACAAGGGGAGACCGAGACTCACCTACCTAGACCAAATTGGTCATGTATTGAAGGAAGGTGGAGTCAGGAGTCTCCGAAACCGGCGAGCGTGTATGAAGAGATTTATGAATGTTGAGGAAGCGAGAGATGTATGCAAGAATAGAGCCTCTTGGCACTCTGTTTTCTCTGCCTACCCCGCAAGGGAAATGGCGTGATGATAAGTAAGTATGCAAAATGCTAAAAAAATATATAAAAATATCAAAGAGTGTTGCCAGATTTTATTATAGTGCCATTATCGGGTGTACGGGACTCCTCAAGGTCATGGGAGCATAGTTTGCGAGGTCAGCCAGATTGGCAGATTTGAAAGGTTACCTACAGAGATTTCCTTTGCGGAAACAGCGTGTAATATTTTATGATAAATGTGCACATAATTTCCCAACGGTCAAAGGTGTCCACGATAGAGAATTTAATAACTCAATATCTCATTATTGACTCGCCCTTATCACTGCTTATCAGATATAGTTTAAAGATACACAATTTCAATATTTTCTTTCGTAATGGAGTCAAGCACATTAGGAAGTATCTGCCAAAAAATATCTTAGAACTATCTATGTAGAAGGAATAACAGTTTTTATTTATACTAGATGAGTGACGAACAAGACCTGATGGTAAGCTGTTACCGTAGCCTATAGACACAATACCAGAGATATCACTAGCGCGGCGCCATCTTCAAGGAAAGGGATAGGAGGTGGATCGGAAGGATAATAACGAGAGGATAGGTAACGTAACGGTAGGTGTGACTACCGTTGTAACACGCTGATCTTTTGTGAGAGGGTGGTACTTCCCACCGAAGGAATGTGACATAGTTCCAGTGGCCCGCCAATAAAGGCGGAGAGACGGCAGTGACGGCACGCGGCGGGTTTCTTTAGTGGGTGAGGGCCCCACACTACCCTGTTCGTTACCCCGAACGATGGGGTGTGCGGTTAGGAACATTTTTTCACGCCTTAACAAAAAAAAAAGGGTGGTACTTCCCCGATCGAGCCGGCCCATTCATGCTGGGATAAATAAGGCTCCGCCACTAGATAATAGTTAATTACTCTTTGTCCGGGTGAATTTTCAAGATTGATTTTGTACAGAGTCAGTGACGCTGCTATAGAGCATTAGTTTAATTTATGGAACGACGATACTGCGGTTGGCCGTGTGGGACCGGCTTTAGAATTGTCCCACCCCCTCTCTACCCACAGGAGTCGTAAGAGCCGACTGAGGGAATATCGGGGAAGTGGGCAGCAGCACTCCCTCGAGTATTAACAACATCCACTGCGATCGCCAACTCGCCTGCCAAGCGTGGCGATTACGGCATTATCCCTCATGACGGGACCGCTCGTTGTGGCGTTCTCTTGGGAAGGCCTATGTCCAGCAGTGGATGTTGAAAGGCTGATGGATGGATGGATACTGCGGTGGTGGGTTAAAAATATAAGTTAACAACCACATTATTTGCCGCGGATATCGTGCAAGGCGACTAGGGGAAATAAGCAAAGGTAAGCTTGGGTACCAAGTGGGATAAGTAACTCATTTATAATCTGGACCGCGTGGGGCGGCGTGTACCGTGAAACACTTCGGTGCGTATACTACGCCTGTAGTTGTAGCGGGAAATACCTAGCCGTTGCGTTATATTTTTTTTACGTAAAATGAAATGATGAGCAGCGGTTGGACAGTATTCTTAGTGTTACTTACTATCAGGTAAGTCTTAGCTCGACTGCTACTATTTGCAATAATACAAACATTGATAGATTCTGAGGCTGTAAATCTCGATAATAAACAGAATAAAATTAACACGAATTAATAAACAAGTGAAGGTCTCTGATTTCAAATAAGGTTCTCGGTTATAATAATATTCTTTTTAAACAAATACATAGTTTTACAATGTATGTAAATCAGTAGAAAAGCAAATTTCTGAACGTTTGATTTATTTAATTTATTAAAAAGCTCCAGTAGGTAAAAAATAACTGTGCCTATTATACAAAAAGACAGAAAAAATAACAAAAAATAAAACTTAACCCAAAGGAATCCTGAAGAAATAAATCACGCAAACATTAAAAATAATTATGTACCGTAAAAAGCACAAAAAAAAATGTTAAAAATTCAAATGAAAAAAAAAAGTTGCTTATTTTTAAGGTACCTAGTTAACGTGTATCATAAACATAATAGACGCACTATTACCTACACCAATTATTATATACTTAGTTAAATATCGCAACATTAAATTAAAATTATACCTATCACAAAATAATAAATTCCAACTTACAAATACACAGAAATCAACTAAAAAATAAACTTTTTATATTCATAATCACAATAATAAATAGAGAAGAACAGACCTGCGCGTACGCAGATGTTAGCGCGAACGCCAGGAGCGCGAGGGACGCGAGACACGCGCGCGCGACCATATTGCACTGTGCACAATCTGCGCGCATACACAACACACTGCGCAAATGCGCTCGGTGCGCAAATTACGCGGACCTGATCTGTAATATGTGTACAGTCGATGCAATAATGTTATGATGATTAGTAAACAAACAATTTGATATGTTAGTGACGCTCAGATTATCTTATCAATATACTAGCGGTCACCCGCAGTTATGCTGATGACTCAACACAGCTTATTGTCTGTGTGGTGACGGACTAAGATTACAAGCGTCTACACCCATTCTTTCCCGTTGGTGTCGTATGAGGCCACTAAGGGAAGGAAGCAATTATCACCCATTGCATTACTGGTGGTAGGGTTCGTTCTAAGTGGGAGTACTGACTTGTTATCTGGTCAGAGTCATTCGATACCAGTCTCTTCCGTATGAAAGATACTGAAACACCTGTGTGTTTTGGTTGAAGCAGGAGATAGCCGTTCTTTCTTTCATTCTATATCCGCGAAATGAAATGATAAGCGGCGGCTTGACAGTACTCTTAGTATAGTTGAGTCTATAAGCGACGGTTACCGCTTACCATCAGATGGGCCGTGGCTTGTCCAATATTCCACAGTTTCTGAAGACGAAGGTCTACGACTAGTATGTGTTACCGGCGATGACTTACGGAACAGATGCGTGGTCTCTGAATGTTGGCCATATATCAAGGCTTAGCGTCACTCAGCGTGCCATGGCGCGGGCTATGCTTGGGATCTCTCTACATGATAAGATCCTTAATACGGAAATCCGTAGGAAAACGGGAGTAACCGACATAGCCAGCTGGGTCACATCGCTCGACGAACCGACAACCGTTAGTGAAGAAAAGTTCTCGAGTGGCGACTGCATAACCGACGGCGCCGACGCAGCGTAGGACGGCCTCCCACCAGGTGGACCGATGACCTGGTCAAAGTCGCAGGCAGTCGTTGGATGCAGGTGGCACAGGACCGTTCGCTGTGGCGTTCTCTTGGGAGGCCTATGTCCAGCAGTGGACGATGAAAGGCTGATGGATGGATGGATATAACCGCTTACCATCAGGTGGGCCGTGTGATTGTTTACCCCCCACGTAGTATAAAAAAGGGTAAGTACCTACTCGTTTTTCTTAAGAGATTCAGATGATGGATAAAAAGGTCTAAAGGATGTATGGTAGACAGTAGACGAGAAGGTTAGTAGGTACATCCCCAGAACCAGCCGTTTTTTTTTTTTAAATGCATGTACTGGCAGACGAGCCACGGTCCGTCTGATGGTAAATGGTAACCGTCGCCCATGGACTCGACTATACCGAGAGTATTGTCAAGCCGCTGCTCATTTCACAGATGAAATGAAATATAAACGGCTATCTCCTGCTACAGCCAAAACGCAACGATGTGCTTCATGGCCGGTCACACGGGAGATGGTGGTACCAACCCGCTCGGGCCGGATACCAAGTGAGTAGTCCCACTTGGTACCCACCCCTACCACCAGTCATGCAATGGGTGATAATTGCTTACTTCCCTTAGTCGCCTCGTACGACACCCGTGGGAAAAAATGGGGTGGTGACACTTGTATTCTTAATCCGTCACCACACGGTTTATGTTGGAATCAGCGAATCTACCATTTTAGACCTGATATCACGTTATTTGAAGATATTGATTCCTCATAACAACTGCTATAGTTGTTCTTTACAGGTTTAATTGTTTCTATTCTTAGGAGAACACAAATGACGATGTGGAATTATTATTTTATCACTGCTTATGGTGGCATACGAGCCACCTAATGGTAAGTGGTAGCCGCAACTCACAGAGTACTGCTAAAGTACTAAAAACACTGTCAAGCCACGCACGATTTCATTTTGCGGATGACAAGTGAATTAATGGAAGGATACATGTCACTATGTCCCTTTGTGTAATATCTAATTTAATTTTTTTTAGACTTACAATGTATGAGATTATGTTTCTAAACGAATATTAGGTGGGTTAAAACTAACTTTTGTAAAATCATATAACTGTGGGTAGATGAAACCGGCGAAACAATATATCAGCCTTGGACGTCTAACATCTTAGTCCACCCGTGATCATGAATGCTGGAAAGTATTTGAAACGTCGGGATAGTAGAAAATCAAGTAAACGCGATAGATTCCGTAAACGTAGTTTTATTTCAAAATGTGTAACATTCGCGTAAATATCAGGAAGTATTATGTTTATATATTACTAGCCTTTGCTCGCGACCTCGCCGCAGCAAAAAGCTAGATTTTGGGTTATATCTCAGGTTTCCGGTATAGTAGCGGGATAAAATGTATACCAGTTGTTAAGTCTAATCGAGAGCAATCAAATAAAGAGTTGCATCAAAATCCGTTCAGTAGTTTTTGCGTGATGCACGAACAAACAAACAAACAAACAAACAGATAAACAGACGAAAATCTAAAAAAAATCGTTTTGTGTTTATAGACACGCCTATATAGCTTATTACAGTCACTTGTTTTCAAATATCTTAAATGTAGAGACATAGTTACAGTTTTATAATAGTGTAGATTTATTTTTAGGTTATATCTCAGGACCACCGAAGGAATGTAACATGGTTCCAGTGGCCCGCCAATAAAGGCGGAGAGACGGCACACGGCGGGTTTCTTTAGTGGACGCAGGTCCCACACTACCCTGGTCGTTGCCCCGAACGATAGGGTGTACATTTTTTCGCGCCATAACAAAAAAAAAAGTTTATATCTCAGGGACAGACAGATCGACAAAAATTCTAATAGTTTGTTTTTCTAATAATTGCTTTAGCTCCTGGTTGCTCTAATAAAGACCCACCATAGTAATTTTTCTTCGATATCCGCAATGTACAGACATCGGCTTGCTATAATTTTATTAAATAAATAAATATTCACGGACATTTTCACACAACGTGGTCTGGTCCTAAACTAAGCATAATGCTTGTGCTATGGGTACCAGATTACGGATATAATACATATATTACTTTTTTTGTAAATACATACATATAATAGATAGAAAACACCCAGACGCAGTACAAATATCTGTGTTCATCACACAAATATTTGTCCTGAGTGGGAATCGAACCCACGACCTCGTGCACGTAAGTCGGTTGCACTACCGACTACGCCACGAGGCTCGTATTATACGAGTATGTATAGAAGTATAGATATAGTTAGATAATAAATTATAATAAATCTTCATTATCTAAAGAACAGTGTTCAACAACAACCATTTCATAATCTGTTGCGTTACTTCGTCTGGAAAGCGGACTAATGGAGACGCGAATAGCGTTTTTATACTATAGACAGATACCTAACGTCTATATGTATTATGTTAGTGATAATATATATGTTCAAACCATGATCTATTCATAAAAGTATTGTGTGGTGAAGTGTACCATCACGAGCGCACTACTGATTTGAGTTATTATAATCCATTATAATGCTGCACTTCTGTAAGTCCACATAAACTGTGAACATGTGTATATTTTTTTTAGTTTACTAGATTCTGCCGGCGATATTGTCGACTTAGACTTTAGAATTGCGTTAATCCATATATATTAAATTGCTTGTCCTGACTAACGATCGACGCGCAGCTAAAACTACTAAAACTACACAGCTATTTGGAATGGAGATTAATTTTATAGCATAAATATCTGCTAAGCAAGAATTTTTGGAGGGAGACAGCAGGGGGAACTTTATATGAAAGCATTAAACACAAAGTGAAAAATGTGAAATCGAAAATAACAGTCAGGAGCAGGATTTGAACCTGCATCTTCTGGATACCGTCCAGATGCTTTACCAATTCAGCCATCCTGACAATTGCTCCTGACTGCTAATCTCGATAACACATCATACCTAACGTCTTTGGGTGACGCCTGCGCCATCTGTCGGACGTATTTTCATACATTATACCGACCAGGTAAACTTAATTTTACAATTAAGATTTTTACCTAATAATGACGCAAACCCTATAAATATTTATATATATTTGTAGCATTTGACATGCTTAGCACTATACATTAAACACAAAGTGAAAAATGTGAAATCGAAAATAACAGTCAGGAGCAGGATTTGAACCTGCATCTTCTGGATACCGTCCAGATGCTTTACCAATTCAGCGGTATCCAGAAGATGCAGGTTCAAATCCTGCTCCTGACTGTTATTTTCGATTTCACATTTTTCACTTTGTGGTTAATGTATAGTGCTAAGCATGTCAAATGCTACAAATATATATAAATATTTATAGGGTTTGCGTCATTATTAGGTAAAAATCTTAATTGTAAAATTAAGTTTACCTGGTCGGTATAATGTATGAAAATACGTCCGACAGATGGCGCAGGCGTCACCCAAAGACGTTAGGTATGATGTGTTATCGAGATTAGCAGTCAGGAGCAATTGTCAGGATGGCTGAATTGGTAAAGCATCTGGACGGTATCCAGAAGATGCAGGTTCAAATCCTGCTCCTGACTGTTATTTTCGATTTCACATTTTTCACTTTGTGTTTAATGTATAGTGCTAAGCATGTCAAATGCTACAAATATATATAAATATTTATATGAAAGGTTTTTTTTTATGGATAGAAGAAAATATTATAATATTTATAGTATACCTATATATTTTAAATATACTTACTGAGTGTGAAATTATAGTGATGCTCTTTGGTTTTCTTGAATTTTCACATACAGTAGATATCATTTATAACGACTTCGCTTATAACGACTAACCGATTTTAGCGACGATAATGTTTATTCAAGTTAGGTTTCATAGTTAAGTACTTAGAAAATATAACCGTTTAGTGCGACTCCGGTTTAAGTGATCAACTGTTTATAGCGACCATTATTGCACGCCTCACAAGCGAAGCATTAAGGTGGGTTCTACTCCCGTTCTGCACGGAACAACTGATTTTTCAAACTTACAATGTCTCTATTTATCATATATTGCACTTGTAAAATAATATCTACACACACATATATAAAGAACAAACACTATTTTTAACACTCATGATATTTTTGATGGCGTTTTTGTTATTTAAACTAGTTAAAAATCTGTGAAAAAAATCTGGCTTGGACGTCCGTGAGTTGTAGGTAATGTATGTTAACACGATAACGACCAAAATACTTTACTAATTGAGTCTTTTTTTTTTTTCGTTTCCGAATATTATGATTAGGAATAGAGCCCTATTACTTTTCACGGTCTGATTCGATGTGGTTTCATTGATATTAAATAAACAAAAAAATACTGAATATTTACACTCGACGCGACACTAAAACCAGCGCTTTTCATGAGAACTACCTTTTTACTTCCGCATAGCCACCGGTGGTTTTACTATCGTCAACAGAACACCGTTCGCCCGGTCGGTACATTGTTTTTTGTTAAAAGAAAATTCTTACCTTTGCTTGACGAACTGATGATATTTGTCAAGTATAATAACTATTTTAGCCATAACAATAATTAAAAACACTAAACACACGTAAATAATAACACACCAACGTTATAAAACATGAAAAAAACATATTTTTACATTCCACAATTTTTACGACACTGACTGTAATGACGTTTCGGTTCATTTTGATGGCCGGGTGCAAGCGATTTTACAACTTGTTTTTACAAAAATACAGTTTATATTGGCTTAAGTAATTTTAACTATAGCCTAGAATACAGACCAATAAAATTTAAAAAGACATTGACCTCTAACAAAATTTTAAGCGGGAATATTTTTAGCGGCGCCTTTGTTTTTAGTGGCCCTTTTTTTGCGTGGCCTTGGCATGCGCGTGGCCCGGAACTGAGAGGTAGACCAATCAATATAGAAGTACTTCTTAAAATTAGCGCTAGATGGCGTATAAGTCACGAAGCCCACATTAGTACTTTTTGAAATTAGCGCTATCTATGTGATTTATTGAAAACTACTTCCATCCATCCATCAGCCTTTTAAAGTCCACTGCTGGACATAGGCCTCCCCAAGAATGGGGGATAGTGCCGTAATCGCCACGCTTGGCAGGCGGGTTGGCGATCGCAGTGGATTTTGTTAATACACGAAGGAGTGCTGCTGCCCACTCCCTCGGTATTCCCTCAGTCGGCTTTTACGACTCCCATGGGTGGAGAAGGGTGGGACAATTCTAAAGCCGGTCCCACATGGCATAAAACTACTTAGTAAGACCAATACATTATTAGTTACTTATCAAATAATAAATTTTATTGTGAAAAATGAAGATTATGAAGCGTGCAGTTTTGGATTTTCCAAAGTTTTTATGATAGTACGTCTAGTTAAAACGTTTTGTTTACACAACCTACGCACCAATACCTCTGCACCCCAACTTCACCCTGCCCCGCACGCTTCACCTCTCCTTGTTGGCGCGCGTAAATCACAGTTAGTGTTTGTAACCTGTTATGATAATTTCAAAATATTATCGCTAACGACGCGAATAGCAAAGATAGCGGCGGTGATGATGATGAACCAGAGGAGATTCATCCAACCTTGACTGTATCTGAAGCTACGGATGATGATGATCTAATGAAAACAATGATGTCACGAATTCACTATGCTGTACAAAGTTTTTACTACCGAACAAAATTTTGTCAAAAACAAACTCAAATGGCAGACTTTCAACGTTAGTAACACCGAGTTTTTTCGTTTAAGAACCATTAAAATAAAGCATTATGTGATTCCTATAAAATTTACCTAAATAGGAAAATCAAACTTTCGCATTTATAATAATGTATTCGTAAGTTAGTATGTACTTAAGAAATAATCCTGCCGTTTTGTGCGTCATCCGGTTAATACGACATAGTATCGCCGGTCTCTTGAAGGTCGTTATATCCGGATTCTACTGTATTATGTTGGGAGATATTCGGTGGTGGTCTTAGCGTTTTGTGTCGGTTTTATTATTGATAATTGAAATCGTGTCCACTTATCGCAAATACAAAAAATTAAATGCTTGAGGACAAGCAAACAAACATATGACCCGTCTGATGGTGAGTAGTTACCGTAACTTTTGTTTATTTGAACGCACTCGTCTCTAAAGTATTTATCCACCCCATTACACGGTATCTTACAGGTGCTTCATGGCTTTCAAATCTTAATGGAAAGAAATGGATGGAGAACGTTTGTATCACAGTGCAGTTTTTTAAAAGAAATGCATATAACATTGGAATTTAAATTAAAAAATATGTTTATTTCACAGAGTAATAGCCAGATATAGCAGTTAAAACCGTCAACAAACAAAAAAAGATAATAAAGAACAAATTATTTGTGAAAATGTGCAAAAAGAGAACTTTAATGCGAGCGGGAATTCCAATCCGGAGAAGTGCTCTACCGCTAAGCCATCGCACTGACCAACGCCCACACTCAATCTCCACATCACATTTTCACAAATAATTTGTTTTATAAATTAGATGAGCATGTCAAGTACTAAAATACAGATCAAAAAGTATAACGATAATCATAAAATAATTAAAAGTGTTCGTAAGTCGAAAGTGTCAGTAGTCAAACGCCAAATTTATCAGTGAGCAAGTTCACTACACATAATATTATGTACTGTTGTTTATTTTAGTGTCAGACTGCGCTACTTGTGTTTGTCGGACACATTAGTATAGTTAGTCTGTCATGGATTAGATGCAGCTGTACAGCAATGGATGATGAGGATATATTTTTAGATTTATTGATAGCAGGTAAACCTTCCAGTTACTCTTAGTATGATTTTGTTTGGACATATTTAGCAATCATTGTCATTCCTCAATGTATACCACATACTAATGGAGTGTGTCAGGAACGATGCGGAGAGGAAAATAATAGGTTTAAGAATTTACGACGTTGGTAAATGTAACACTATACTTGCCTCACCAGACTCTGTTATAGCCAAATCATTGTATGAAATGGTAGAAAAAGGATTTAAAAAAAAGATTAGATTGTAAGTTGCTTTGTACTTGAATATAATGAGGGTGACATAGTCAACTCTGACTAAACCCCCTAATTTATTTAAAAAAAAAAAATAAAAAAAAATATATCATTCTTCAGCTAATTTCCATTAAACCTAAATAAAAACATCGATGTAAACCTTTCTCATGAGTTACTCCATCCATTAGTGAAAACTGCTTGAAAACCAATTCAATGGTGTTTTTTTCTTTCTCTAAACAACGCGGGTGGCAAACAAGCATACGGCCCACCTGATGGTAAGAAGTTACCATAAGCCTAAAGAAGATATCAACACCAGAGACATAACTAGCGCGTTGCCATTTCCAGGGGAAGGCTGAAAATAGCAGGGGGATAGGAAGGATAATAAGGAGAAGATAGGAGGGTTTGGGGCTCCAGCGCTCACACTCACTATGCCAAACAACGGTATGAGTACATACAGTTGTTACACGCTGATCTTCTGTGAGAGGGTGGTACTTCCCCGGTCGAGCCAGCTCATTCGTGCTGGGATAAGCAAGGCCAAGTACCACTAGAGTCTACCACTAGGCTTTTCCGTTTTACCTGAAATCTATATTCTTGAGTGTTTGGTGAAAAAAATAAAAATCTTCCTAGACTTACCCCAAACTTTATTGGGTTTGTCCATCAGTATCGACACGGATTATGTCGTGTGGGGCCGGCACCAAGAATAGCTCCACCCCGTCTCTTCCTATAAGTGTCGTAAAAGCCGAGTAAGGGATTACCGGGGGACCGGGCAGCAGCGTTCCCCTGTGTACTAAAAACATCCACTGCGATCGCCAACCCATCTGCCAAGCGTGGCGATTATAGTAAGAATTTTGGGGAGGCCTATGTCCAGCAGTGGACGATGAAAGGCTGATGGATGGATGGATGGATCGACACGGAGCAGCCTCTTCTTATTTCAGGATTCTGACTACCTGTAATTAATTGCCAGATTGTCACTTAAGGGCTTACTTCTTAACGTACATTGCATGTATTACGTATTTACAGGGTAGGTGCAACGTTTGGTCATCCATCTAATTACCAGCCTGGGAAAGTTACTTAATCTTGCCCATTGGTCGATCTAAATTTTTGCCATGATTTTAGTTTTTGATGGAAGCATTGTTGTCTGTAAAGGAAGGTATAAGCCTGCAGAATCTATGCCTTCACGTAATGGAGTAGTGATAGATAAGTCAATGAGCTGTAGTTTATATTAACCCTCCGGGGAGCCGCTGAATCCATTATCACAAAAGCAAAATTATTTTATAAGCATATATACGGCCTATCTGATGGTAAGCGGTTTGCGTAGCTTAGGTATAGAAACTAGCCAGAGACATCACTTGCTTGTGAAAAGGAATTAGAGGGAATGGGATTGATTGTTGGCCTCTGGTACTCTCACTCACCGAATTAAGTTTATAGAACATTAGAAATACCAATTTTGTAAGAGGGTGGCCTCTACTACTAAAACTGTACAAGAAAACCAATCCCTTTAACAAAACTGCATAGCTATGATGACGTCACTTCACGAGATACAAATATAAAAAAAAATACAAATAAGTACTACAATATAATATTATAACTCATAATAAATAAAGCCTCGTAATAAATGTGTGTGTATCAACATTTGTGCAAACATAATCGCTTTTGATAGGGTTGTCACACTTCAGTTTATATTAAATTTCTTGTAACTGATTGTTCACTTTGTCACTGCCGAATGAACGCAGACAGTTTTATAGAAACCATTGGCAAAAACAATTTACAAAACAAGATCGTATTTCAGAAACCTATGAATGTAATGAAAATGAAAATGTAAGTAATAAAAATATATAATAAAAATAAAGATATTAATTTAAAACATTAGTTCGTTACACGAGGCATGCAGGCTTCTTTTGAAATTACTTTCTACATCATGAAAGATATCATGTTTGAAAGATTTTGTCGATATCTTGTGAAGTCTATTGCCAAGATTCTTTATAGGTAGTATGAGAGAAGCCCCGTGCTTAATGGTGGGATAGTAATTGTCTCGTAAGCCACCACACATAGCATAGGGCACAATATTATCTTATCTTTTCTTTCACTAAGAAATTTTCTGTGATCATACGTAACTCTAACAGGTGATCCATATAAAACACTGATTTTTTTTTAAACATTTATAACTATTTATGTATTTTAATAACCTTCGTAGATATAAGAAATTTTAATCTTTAAAACTTATTTTGATCTATATATTTTAGCACTTGACATTTGACATGCTCAGCTACTCTTAAAGTTAGAAATACCCAATCTCCTTACCACATTTGTCTTAACGACCAACGCCACCACACGCATGTATGTACACACATGCATGTATGTACACCACATGCATGTAAATGCTTCCGATAGGTGGAGTTACTAACAAATAGTACGGTAGCTCAGTGGATTAGAGCACTTCCCCGGATAGGAAGGGACGCAGGTACGATTCCCACTCGTACTAAAATACTCTTTTTCCTTATTCACAAATTATAATTTGTACTTTAAAACTTAGATCACAAAACATCGCATCCCCGCGTAATTTTCTCTCCACCTCCTATCCCTTTCTAAGCAATGGGGAGTAGGGTTACCCCTAATGTTGTTGACGTCTGTAGTTGTTGGTGATGGATTTGCTTTCCATCCTCAGAGCTGCTTTTTATCCTGTAGTAAAAAACGTTTCAATAATTGCAATGTGGCAACCCTAAGCAGAAGCCTTCGCTGTCACTGCTGTTTGTATAGTAACGAGTGGTCTGAGTAATTTAGAAAATATTTCAGCGCTGCATATTATTATGAAAATTGTTGGTATTTTGTTTGCAGTACTTATTCATGCAGATTATAACCTTGGACGGTAGTGTTAGGTGACCCAGAATTCGACAGGGCTACGTCATTTGAAAACCATTTAAGATGTTTCATATTCTGCTCGAACATATTTTCTAGGAATTTTCGTGGAACTCTTGGAGATTCCATCATAAATTATTTCCCTGGCTCAACCGGGCAAGTATCACCCTTTTACAAAATAATGGCATTTAATTGTTTACTTTCTATTGCGTTTCGTTCAGTGTGTTTTTATTATGCAGGTGGCAAACAAGCATACTGCCCATCTGATGGTAAGCGGTTATAGTAGCCTATAGACGCCAGACGCAAGCAACACCATCCTTGGTGACGACGCACTTTCCTTGAAGTAACTTCATGGAAAGTAATAGGAGGTGCAGAGAAAGAGTAATAAAGAGAAGATAAGGAGGGGGATTAGGGCCTCTGGCACTCTCACTCACCATACAAACACGATACACCATACAACAGTATGTGTGCCTTTATTTCACGCTGAGTTTCTGTGAGGGGGTGGTACTTCCCCGATCGAGTAGGCTTATTCAAGCTGGGTCAAGCAAGGCTCTATAGGCTCCACCACTAAAAAGTGAGAGCGTTGGAGACCTATATATTTTTCTGTTGGCAATACGGGAGTGTTGCAACAACTTACACACTGACTTATTGTAGCACCTATTAAAAATTACAGGCGCACTTCTTTTGCTCTTCGTAGATATATTGACATAATAAACATAAACATAGCATCACGCCTGTATCCCCGAAGAGGTAGGCAGAGGTATATTAAACACCCACGATTCGCCAGCTATGTTTAAGTCCAACGTAATAGGGGATGTTTCCAAACTCCGGGCTGCTACTGAGAATATTCCGACCCGGGAATCGAAAACATATATTTAATCTGTGGTAGTATAATATATATTTAGACCCCAAATAGACCCAAACGGGTACCAACAAAAGTCTTTTCCTTTCTTAACAACGGTGTTTTTGTGTGAGAGAGGAAAATGGAGCTGTCCCCTCGACCAGTTAGTCTTGAAGTTGTCCCCGGGTTGAGATAACTTAAGATCAATGTGGTCGTGGCTCGTCAAGCGCCGTATAAAGCAACAAAAAAAAAATACTGATTATAAATTTAATAAGTGTAATATGTATATTCTACATCGTTTATTGTTTGTGATTTCAATTTCTTGGTAATTTCTTTAGTAACTATACAATTTTCATAGGTATTATTCATTGTGACTCATGCCTGTGAATGAATAATAATTATGATTACGTACCCATAGATAATAGTTTAGAATCATGTACTTACTTATTTTTATAGTTCGGATTACTTACTTCTATTTTTAAATAATAATGCAATCTTATTTGTTAGGTTATTGTGTCAAATATGAAGTCAATTGTTAAACCCGTTTTACAAAAAATGCCGCCAAACTCTTAACGATGATGTAACAAAGAAATCGAAGATTTATAACGTGATATGGGCATATAATGAAGAGGGATGAATGTTATAATGGTAGAAAATTGTTATGTACGAAAGTGGATGAACGGAGAGCGATTGGTTTACCGAGTAGAATGGATTGTGTGAATGACTACTTAGAGTAGAGAAAAAAAGTGTCGAGACGACGAGAATAGGGCAGTGAAAGAGGAAAAATATGTGCCGGCCCCACATGAATTGAACTATCCACTGGACCCAGTTATTGAACAACTTTTTTTTTATTAAGGACAATCTTGATAGAATATTATCCCTGTTTCACATGGGACTTTACAGACATACAAATGATGAGTAGTCAACCATTTGTTTTCTACAGATATTTGCCTGTGTGAGAATTGAATCGACGAAATACGGGCACGTAAGGACGGTATCTAAGGTACCTATATTATGTCATAAATACTTGCATTTATTGGAATATTTCTAAAGGAAATTTTATACTGAGGTAGGTCCTTTTATAATGAGGTAGGGAGGACGGGGGCCTCGTGACGTGGTCGGTAGTGTAATCGACTTCCGTGCACGAGGTCGTGGGTTCGATCCCCACTCAGGACAATTATTTGTGTGATGAACACATATATTTGTACTGCGTCTGGGTGTTTTCTATCTATTATATGTATTTATTTACAAAAAAAAAGTAGTATATGTATTATATCCGTAATCTGGTACCCATAGCACAAGCGTTAAGCTTAGTTTGGTACCAGAGGACGTTGTGTGAAATGTCCGTGAATATTTATTTATTCATTTATTATTTTAGGTACATTTCATTTATCTTTTCTTAAAGACTACATACTGCACTAGGCAATAATCCTTGTATGATAGCGAGAGACTTTACAAACTTACAATTAACAAATACAAAATACATCCAGACTCAGCACAATCATTTGTGAATCTAACAAGGAATTGTCCTGAGTGGGAATCGAACTCATAATACTTGGTGCCCGGTGGGTATCTCAACTCATTGGTTCGTATTTGATTTTGATCACAAGTTAATATTGCCAGATTAAAAAAGAACATCGAGTGGAACCTGCATATTATGTACGTACTAGAATGTAGTCTGCGGCTTAAATCCTGTCATTCGTAGGAAGTATCCGTACCTAATCAATGCACTCTAATAGATAATAAAAAAGTAAATATGTATGTAAGTACATACTTGCAATATAGAAATGAAATTCTCTGTTGACATTTATTGATACATAAAATAACCTTGCTCCGTAAATCAAAGTACAAAGTGTAAATTCATTTGCAAAATAAGTAAAAAACATGCTAATTTCAACAATTAGATAATCTAATAATACACGTATGTATCATAAGACAATAATAAATACGTGACGAATGTGCATAGCATGGCAACTTTTATTTTTGAATGTTCATACCTCAGTGAACTATTGACAAAGTCTTTATACTGAGTACTACTGCTGGACGGCTGGACACAGCTGGCAGTACAACAGCTTGCATTTTTGGGGTACAATCGACAAGGGGGCGCTGTAAGATAAATTTAACTTGTTTTAGCCCAACTTTTTTTATAATTTAAGTAGGCAAGTATTTATCTCGGATAGGGGTAAACAATGACGTAAAAAAAGTCGAAGCTGAATATTGCAGACACATGGGAAAATGCAACTAATGGGGACCCACAGGCAAAGCTGGGCGCAGATGGCGCTATCGGCGGGATGGCTACTGTCAAATTGTAGTTGCTTTGTTTGCCTGAGATTGTTTGCTATTTTTTGTATTTAATTCGGTAGCGATATTGTTAAAATGTATATATAGTACCTGGAAGATTAAATAATTGAAAGACGCTATGCTGTGTACCAACAAAATTTTTGCAAATTTTTCCCACTTTTTTAAATATAATTAAAAAAAAAATTGCTGCGCTTGGAAAAGGCCTAACTAAGTGGCTCATTTATTAATTTAAGTTTAACATCTTTTGTAATTAACTTAGTTACGCAAATAAAGATTTTGAGTTTGAGTTTTGAGTTTAATGTTAGATCTTTGGTAATTAAATGTACATCGGAGTTATTTTATTTTGCTACAGCACACAGAAACATATTACGAGAAAATTTACAAAATTATAGGTTTAAAATTGCGTGAAAATGACAGTTTTCAATGGCCATGTCGATAGTACGCCATCTTCCGCGAAATGATTGCAGTAAATTTCCCCACTTGGTTGAAATTTGAAGTTTATTTACATACGGAAAACTAATATTACCTACAGCACAATATTTCATAATCTATTTTATATAATTTTGTGATGAACTTTATTTTATTAAGCAATGGCAGTGGCTTGGTATAAATATAAAATAAGAAATCCCATAGCGTAAAGAACTAAAACAATATCCATAAGTGTAGCGAATATATCACTGGTCAGCTGGTTGTCGGCTATTCTTGATATATGAGTGCGGACATCGCTACAATATCTTGATACTTGAGTCAGAAAAACTTCTATTACACCTATTACGTTGCTGAAACAATGATTAAAATTTTTTTACCGCCATCTAGCTTTTAATAATATAACATTATAAGGAACTATGTTGTTCTACCACAGTACGAGAGATGGTGCTGTCAATAATTATACAATTTTGGACAGCGCCCTCTCTTCATGTCTTGGTAAACTGCAATTTTGCAGTTTATGGATTACGGATTTACGGATTTCCGTTGAAAATCAGACGTATGGTATCTAACAATATACTGTAATATAATGAAGTTGTAGAGCTTTTTTAATTTAAATGGATTTTGCATTCCATTTTCTTTTAGCATAGCGATAAGGACTGAGCAAAATGAAAAATAAGCGCCATCTGACGTCACTAAATCAAAACTAGACTGTGATATCCAATATATAGATGGTGCTTTTCTAAAAAATAGACCGCAAGCCGCTTTTAAGTAGTCAGTTTTCTTTTAAATCGTTAAAGCGAAGGGAGCAGATTGTGTTACCATGGAAGTAATGTCATGTTACACAGTTCTAGTGGTTCGAGAATAGATACAGGTGGATAGACGGCATACGGAGAGTTCATTTTAGGGGGCCCACACTACTCTGTCCTTTGCCCCGAACAACGGGCTTGGAGATTAGATACATTTTTTCCCGCCTTAACAAAAAAGTAGTTAGCACTTCATTTTTAAGCGGCAGCAGGTAACTTACCTATTATTGCAAGTCCGTTGTAAATAGCCGTTGATGCTGTAGAGCGGCAGGAACATCGCCAATATATACCATATGCCGGCGAAGTCTATTGAACTTGAAGTGGCCAGCGTTGATCGCTGGAATACCGGAGCTCTGTGGAATAGAATTAACAACCATCTTGATGGAAAACCCTATATTTTTTTCCTGGACCGACCCGGGAATCGAACCCGAGACCTCATGATCCACAACCGCTACCGCAGGACTGCCGAGGCAGTAGAAACTGGATTAGTAAGTACATACAATACTACTGACTGTTATCAATATACGTGATAATTATTTTTCTCGATTCCATATTTTTTTTGTCTGAGTGCTGAGACCCAGTCTGCGAAACTACCCCTATCATAGATAAGGACTTTATTTGGAAATAGGCAGGATTTGACAGGTTTTCTCCTATTTTGATCTAGTGTAGTAGTAGTTTGATCTAGTATCGGTATCGATTGTAGTTGTCGTTATTGTTATACTAGCTGATACCCGCGACTTCGTCAGCGTTAAAGATTTAATTTCTAAACCCGACCCCTATTTTACCCGCGATTTTATAAAACCATTGAAATGTATGTGTATCCTATATCAAATATAAGATGAAATTTAACATTCTTAATTCAAAAATGTCTAAATATATGTGTGTTTCTATCTCTAAATTAGAAACCTACCAAACCACTCCCTATTTCCCTTCATATTATTTTAACCGACCACTTCCTTATCTTCTCTATATCATCATTCCTCATTCTTAAAAGCCATAGGTCATAGCTTTTCTTGGGGTGGATTACTCGCGAAGATTGCCTTTGGTTTATAGGCTACCACGCCAACCACTCAGGGCGTGGCAAACTTACCGTCTTACTCACCATGAAGCCGTACAGCCTAGTATAATTATGTGTTATAAAACATTGATGTAGAAACAAAAATATAGCATCACGCCTGTATTCCCTGAAGAGGTAGGCAGAGGTGTATTACACACCTACGATTCACCAGCTATGTTTAAGTCCCACGTAATAGGGGGCGAGCCTATTGCCGTCTACCTATATTGCGAACTCCAGGCGGCTATTAAGAATTTTTCTTTTCATGAAAAGCTCTATAACACCGCCCTACCCGGGAATCGAACCCGAAACCTCAGCAGTCGCTTACACTACCGCTGCACCACAGAGGCAGTTGATGTAATTGATGTATAAAACAGAGAAGATCCACAATTAGGCACTAAAAGTGTCCACTATAAATGAGTGCAGATTACGCTTTCCTGTACTCATTTCGTTTAGTATTGTTTTCCGCAACGTAATAAAAAAACGTAAATGTGCCTAATAATACCAAAATCTCTTTTGAATAACTCATTGACTGTCTCTTTTTCTCTCGTTCTTTCTGAATAGTGTCATTAAGCTCACACACGCAGTTAAAAGTTGTTATCTAATATATAAAATTCTCGTGTCGCGGTGTTTGTTACCAAACTCCTCCGAAACGGCTGGACCGATTTGTATGAGATTTTGTGTGCATATTGTGTAGGTCTGAGACTCAGCCAACATTTATTTTTCATACTCCTAAATGATAAGGGTGACCAACCTAACTATTTTTTTTTTAATTTTTGGACAAACCTTTTTTATTTTTATTTTATTATGATTCGGCATTAAAAAATACATATAACCCTAAATGTTGACTAACAACAACAACGTTTGCTGGGTCAGCTAGTCTCATAGGTATATACAATTCTCGTGTCACAGTGTTTATCACCATACTCCTCCAAAACGGTTACACCGATTTTCATGAAATTTTGTATGTATATTCAGTAAGTCTGAGAATAGGATGTAAATTATTTTTCATACCTCTAAGTGATAAAGTTCAACACAAAAATTTCTTTTTAATTTTTTTGGTCATTTTTTTTTTATGATTTGGCATTATTAAATACATACAACCTAAAATTTTCACCCTTCTACTGCCAACCCCTATTTTTTAAATAGCGATATCAGTAATTTAATAATTTTCATTGCAAAATATTCACAAAAAAGAAATTATGGCGATACGAAGTTCACCAGGAGGAGTAGTTATTTTATAAAATCCTTTTTCCCGTAGGGGTAGGCAGAGACCACTTCTCTCCACTGGTTACGACCCTGACACACATCTTTCGCTTCATCTACTTTCATCAGCGCTTTCATGCATGCCGTTGGTTTCGAGTACTCTTAACCTGGCCTTCCTTAAGAACGTCTCCGATCTGGTCAAAATAGGTGGCATCCGATAGTTGGAGTGGGTCGTAAAGACAATTTTATTGTGATGTGGAGATTGGGTATGGCCGTTGGTCAGTGCGATAGCTTAGTGACTTAAGAGCACTTCCCCGGATTGGAAGAGACGCAGTTCGAATCCCGCTCGCACTAAAATTTACTTTTTCCACATTCACAAATAATTTGTAATTTATAATACCTAAGTCTTTAAAAAAACTATTAATGTAATGCCAATTGAAATATTATAGAAATCGGAATATCTAAAATAAGTTTTTAAATAACTATTAAACTAATGCCAAATACTCTTTTAACTCATAAACATAACTAAAATTATTTTGTTAAAAACCAACTTTTAGCATGATGTTATTGTACTTAATTAACCACATCAATAGTTACCATAGCAACGGTTGACATGACATGTGTAGTTTGTGTTGTTGTCATAATGAATCTAAAGTCTAAACATGATAGCAGATAAAAATATATATTTTGAATAGGAGTTTCGTAAAATCCTTTCTTAGTGAGCGTCTACGTTTTGAAAGGAGCATCTATGCAAAATTTCAAGTCAATTGGACGTACGGTTTCCGAGATATCGTGATGAGTCAGTGAGTGGTAATTTGCTTATAAATACATATAGAATAAAGCCGTGTTTACATTTTTTTATAATCTAACTTACTTATCATCACGCCATTTTCATTGCGGGGTAGGCAGAGAGAACAGAGTGCCAAGAGGCTCTATTCTTGCATACATATCTCGCTTCCTCAACATTCATAATTCTCTTCATACACGCTCGCCGGTTTCGGAGACTCCTGACTCCTTTTCTTACAATCTTCTGTCATTATCTACTTAAATGATTACATAGTCTACATATAATATACATGTAATTGCTTGTACCGACTGACTGACGATCAACGCAGAGCCTAAACCGCTGGGGCTGCAAACTTGAAATTTTGGTAGTTGATAATTTTTGTTGTAGAGATCCACTAAAAAAAGATTTTTGAAAATTTCATCCCTGAAAGGGTAAAATACTTTGGAAAATCCAAAACTGCACGCCTCATAATCTTCATTTTTCACAGATTATTTGATAAGTAACTAATAATGTATTGGTCTTACTAAGTAGTTTTCAATAAATCACATAGATAGCGATAATTTCAAAAAGTACTAATGAGGGTTTCATGTCTTATACGCCATCTAGCGCTAAGTACTTCTATATTGGTCTATAGGAATAGTTCTCATGAAAGGCGCTGGTTTTAGTGTCGCGTCGAGCGTAAATATTCAGTATTTTTTTGTTTATTTATAACAATTAAACCACATCGAATCAGACCATGAAAAGTAATAGGGCTCTATTCGTAGTTGTATAGGTACTCAAGTTAAAAAGAAAACAAGACTCGATTATTAAAAAAAAAATGGTTTTTATTGATATGTTAGTGTATAATATTATTTTACAGGTGCAATATATGATAAATAGAGACATTTTAAGTTTGAAAAAATAGTTGTTCTGTGTAAAACGGGGATAGTACCCACCTCAACGCTTCGCTTATGAGGCGTGCAATAAGGTATAAACGGTTGTATGGAACTCTGTCAGCTTGAAAGTAAGAAGCACGAAATTTGATATATCTGTTTCTGATCAGCAATAAATGTACATTTATAAAGGAATTAAAAAAAAATACTACCAAGATGGTTATTTAGGGGTTGAAAGTTTGTATGGGAAGTTCATCATTTTTAAAGTAAGAAGCACCAAATATCATATAACTGTTTCTGGTTCAAAATAAATGAACACGTATATCAGCGATTTTATAATTTTTACCCCCCCCCCCCTTTTTTTTTTTTAAAACGCGAAAAATGTTCCTAACCGCACACTCCGTCGTTCGGGGCAACGAACAGGGTAGTGTGGGGCCCTCACCCACTAAAGAAACCCGCCGTGTGCCATCTCTCCGCCTTTATTGGCGGGCCATCGGAACTATATTACATTCCTTCAGTGGTATAATTTTTTTTTTTTTTTTTTTTTACCCCTAAGAGGTTTAGGTCGAAAGTTTGCATAAAATGTTTGTTATGTTTAAAAGAAGAAGCATGAAATTCAATATTGAAGCATCTAAGTAAACAACTTTTTTAAACTAAGTGCAACCCGCGACTTGGTTCACGTGGAATTTAGTTTTTATTTTATTGCGGTACCCTAATATTTTTTCTAAAATTATAGTATCCAAAGTTACTCGTTGTAACATCTGCTATACGCCAGTGAAAGTCCCGTCCAAATTGGTCCAGCCGTTATGGATATTAGCCGAAACAAACAGTAAGTCACTAAAAATGACTGGCATCGATTTAAGTTAGGACTGCTTTTCACATGGAGAGATTTATGTTGCATGCTCCAGAGTGAGTTTCAGACACAAAAGGAAACACTGCAAACGTCGTTTACAAAGAGGTACTTACTATAGTAATTAAGCCTAAAATTTCGATGAATACTTGTAGTTTAATTTCATTTAGAGACAGTATTTTTTAACAAAAATTCCTATTTCAATATTCATTTATTTGCGCGAGCGAAGCCGCGGGAATCAGCTTGTTTATTTATATAATTGTCGTATGCCTGTCCTTACAATCTTATATTTATCTTTTAATTATTTGTGTTGTACCGTGTGCTTGTCCGTGTGGTGACGGACTAGGAATGCAAATGTCACCACCCCATTCTTTCCCACGGGTGTCGTATGAGGCGACTAAGGGAAGTAAGCAATTATCATCCATTGCATGAATGGTGGTAGGGCTGGGTACCAAGTGGGAGTACTTACTTGGTATCGGGCCCGAGCGGGTTGGTACCACCATCTCCCGTGTGACCGGCCATGAAGCACATCGTTGCTTTTCGGCTGTAGCCGTTTATTCTTTTATTTCATCTGCGAAATGAAATGGTGAGAAGCGGCTTGACAATAGTCTCGGTATAGTTGAGTCCATGAGTGACGGTTACCATTTACCATCAGATGGGTCGTGGCTCATCTGCCACTGTATGCAATAAAAAAAAAGTAAAAGTTATTACCTGCTCTGCTGGACCCCGGTGCTCTCAGTAAGAACACTTCCACGGATCCAGTCGTCTACTTGAGCACTGAACATGCTCTGTTCACTGGCCATCGTGTAACATGATGAAGTAGGATTCTGTAGGCAGATTGATAAGCCTATACCCAGACATACTACAAATATTTTTGCCCACGCCGCTACCACAGAGATTTTTCGTTTCATTTTAATAAGGAATTAGAGCAGTTCGTTCTCTGTACTAACTTTACGGTGACTTTCTTTTTCATACCTCTTTTGATGTGAAAACATATAATGCCCTCCCTCCGAGGGTAAAACCAGCTGTTGGCGCCCATTTATTTAATTAGTTTTAACGCCATCTATCGACAAAAACATCTAACTAGGAAGCATAATGTCAATCAATAAAACCAATAGCAGTTTTAATTCGTATATGGATAACGAGAGGGCGATTACCAAGAATTATATAAGACTCGAACAATATTTGAGGAAAGAGAGAAAATCGATGTTTTAACAACTGCGAGACGTCCCGTGACGACTCATTTCTGTCACATTAAATTAGATAAGAAAACACTTGTTGAAAACGCAAAATATTTTTATAATAAAATTGTTGGTAGAAATACGTAAAATATAACCAAATTTGATGAACTTACATTATATCTCTGTTACATTATTTACATATATCTACTTAATGTTAGACTCAGGTCTTTTTTACAACGGGAACAAATTAAATTTTTATGTGTTAAACTGATATTATTTTTACAGAAATAGGTAGTTGTAAGAATGGGCTAAGAATTGCAAAGATATCGAATGAGAAGTGGCCGAGTTCGATCCATGATGTTGTTTAAGTCCACGATCGGCTACCATTCACAATTAGTATGGCCACTAGCCCGCTAGCCCGCCTCATAATTAAAAAAGATTTATTACTTCTTGCATTGTATGCTTTATTATACTTATATGAGACTTGAGGAATGGTTTGAGGTAATCATATTACGTCATGCTCACCATAAGGTCCCTTTTGCACAACAAAAGCAAGGGGCTCCTCCTAGCTAGACGGAGAGGAGTCGTAGGCCACCGTCTACCAAGGTACCATGCCCAGGGCAAGTAGGCAGACTTCACAAGCCGTAAGAAATGCTATCAGGCATTATTATATTATTCTAAAACAAATACCTCAGTGTTTGTTTGGTTCGGGTGATTTTGAAATCCAACATTCGGTGATGATTGCGCCATATTATGTTCTTTTACTTCGCGGTTCCCAATTTGCTGGCTTAGCCTATTTTGCTCGCTTGGTTTGGTGATTTTGAAGACTGTTGATGCAAGATCTTGGCTGCTCCTCCATGGGTTTTCTGTGGGCTAAATATCTTAAAAATAAATACCTTAACATCAGCTAGATCTTGTTACTCCTGTTTGTATCGGGATCAACTCAAGAAAAAATCTTGTAATATTTTTTTTTTACAATCCATCTAGATAGATGGATTGTAAAAAAAATCTATAATATTATAAATCTGTAACAGAGCTATGTCCGTACATTTAAGATATTTGAGTAAAGTTAATGTATTAGGATATAATATAGGCGTGTCTGGACACAATACAATTTTTTTAGAATTTGTTAGTTTTCCTGATTATTTATTGACATATCACATGAAAACTATTGAACGGATTTCGATGAAACTTTTTTGTTCCACCTATGGAACACCTATATATAATTAGACTAAAAACCTGGTACTATATCGGAAATCTGAGATATAATATACTAACTACGGCAGTTTACACATAGTTAACTTTGTATTTTTAACTGTCCAATTTTAAAAGCACGTTACAGTGAAATATTTTTTTATATATTCCATTCTTACTACCACGACGCCACCTGGTAAGCGATAATAGCGGCTTATAGATTTAGCATTACCAGTATCAAGATACTGCTTAATGTTTCTATCCATCCATCCATCAGCCTTTTTACGTCCACTACTGGACCTCCCCAAGAATGGGGGATAGTGTCGTAATTACCACGCTTGGCAGGCGGGTTGACGATCGCAGTGGATGTTGTTTATACTCGAAGGAGTGCTGCTGACCACTCCCCCGGTATTCCGTCAGTCGGCTCTTACGACTCCCAATGGGTGGAGAGGGATGGGACAAAGCCGGCCCCACACGGCTTAATGTTTATCTATCATTAATTGTCTAATATGCTCAAAGAGAGGATTAGGTCTAGGATTACTCTGACAACCACTGAAGGAATGTAATGTGGTTCCGGTGGCCCGCTAATAAAGGCGGAGAGACGGCACACGGCGGCTTTCTTTAGAGGGTGAGAGCCCCACACTACCCTGTTCGTTGCCCCGAACGACAGGGTGTGCGGTTAGGTACATTTTTTCCCGCCTGAACAAAAAAAACGAAAAAGATTGCCCTGACAACCGAAACATATTCAGATGCTTCATGGATGTTTAACAGGACCAAAAGCTGGTATCTACCAGCACGGTCTGGCCGTTGCAGTAATGACCACATCTCAAGATGAAATCTATTCTGGAGAAGCATACCCCATCCTTGGTTATAGCTTCCGTGGTGTTATATCTGAGGAAACTTGTTGTGGAGTGTTTGGTGCGGGGTGGTTCGGAGATAGTTGCCCTTAATTCACAGTTTTCATCCATTTTTTTACTACCTGTAAGCATAAGCTTATTATTATTATATTACGCCTATCTTAAGAGCGATTTAGGATATATATCACGTTCTCAAAATGCAGCAGTCTACAGAAACGGAGAGAATCTTCTCGATCCTTCATTGTACAGTTGATATTTCGTAACATAATTTCAGTTAAATCAGATAAGGCCTTACAATTTTACAAATTGTGATCCTCGTACTTCGATACTTATATCTATATAGTATCAAGTATGATAATTATGTTAGTTCCAATGTTATATAGCTGTTCAGTGCCGTCCATGTAGTGACGGACTAAGAATACAAGTGTCACCACCCCATCCTTTCCTGCGTATGTCGTACAAGCCGACTAAGGAAAGTAAGGAATTATCACCTATTATATTACTGGTGGTAAGGCTGGGTACCAAGTGAGAGTACTCACTTGCTATCAGGTCCGAACGGGTCGGTACCACCGTCTCCTGTGTGATCGGTTACGAAGGACGTCAGTGTGTTTTGGCTGTAGCGGAAGATAGCCGTTTATTAATGGTGCGCAGCGGCTTGATAATACTCTCGGTATAGTTAAGTCCATGAGCGACGGTTACTACTTACCATCAGGTGAACAAACTCAAGAACTCCTTATTTATTTATAAAATAAAAATATTCTGCCAAGTCACAAAAACATATCATCACACCTGTACCGTAATAGGGGGCGAGCCTATTGACGTCTACCGGGCACATTTCCAAACCCCGGGCTGCTACTGAGAATTTCTTTTAACGAAAAAGCTCAATAGTAGCCGGAGATCGAACCCGAGACCACATGATCAGCAGTCACTCACACTACCGCTGTATCCAAGTAACAGTTTATCCATACATCAGATTACGTTCAAAACCTTTTCATCTTTAGGTCTGTTATACCAGCCGGCGGACCACCGAAGGAATGTAACATGGTTCCAGTGGCCCGCCAATAAAGGCGGACAGACGGCACACGACGGGTTTTTTTAGTGGATGAAGGCCCCACACTACCCTGTTCGTTGCCCCGAACGATGGGGTGTACGGTTAGGAACATTGTTTCCTGCCTTAAAAAAAGAAAAAAAGGAAGAAAGGTCTGTATACCAAAAAATGCTATCGTATGGGAACTATTTATTTTTAAATATCCTACATACAGATGTAGTAACACAGGTTAATCAATATTCATATCAAATTTCATCCAACTTCGTGCCGTGGTTGAGGCGTAATTCAGGGACAAATATGTAAACATCTTTGTGAACTTTCGCATTTGCTAGGTCCCAGTGGATCACTAATACAAGCGGAGGGACGGCACATGGAGGGTTATTTTAGTAGGTAAGGGCCCCACACTACTCTCCTCGTTGCCCGAACGACAGGGTTTTCGGTTATTAGTTGTTGTCCTCCTAAACCGAAAAATGTATTAAAACTTACCGAATATACCTATTTGCCCCACATAATACAGTGTTGTTCTTGCATTGTAATTCAATTCAATTCTTTTGTGGATTATTGCATTGTATCATTGTATGTTATTGACATTTTGACGAGATTTTGACGCTTGCTATTACACTGGAGACATAGATAACAACATAGCATTTTTAAGATATTCTATTTTTTGTAAAATAAGATTTTATTTCAATTCAAGTCTTTAATAAATTCTCTTTATAAGTTTATCTGCGTGTTCTTAAATAACGAGATATTTTTATCGAAATGGACAATTTAGTTTAAGGGCTGACATGATTGACTTTAAAGATCAATATTCTGTGATTTTTATAACACGGTAAGACCTAAATTGAGTACATGTCAGTCTTTTGGTTACCATGCCAGGTCTATTGGTTAGCAGAGCCTTTGATTTATAAGAAATGGCTCAAATGATCCTGTGTTTTTGGTCTCTGCAAGAAGAGAGATGGAAACATATTGTTTTAAAAAAATAAATTAAAACCTAAGTAATTTTTTTTTGTATTGTTTTTTTTTAAGGACGGTAGGTATAATTATTTATTTTATGAGTAAATCTAGCAGCTCCGTCAATCATTTGGCATAAGTGATTAAAGAAATACAATAAACTCCTAAATTCAGTAGCCCGTATCGACTTGATATACGTACAAACGTATTTTTTTTAAACTTGTTCTATTTTTCATTAAATGTCATTCTTTGGGTGTGAACCGCTGGACGCTATTGTTCGAAATTCAAAAAGAACGCGGGCTTCCCGTCGCGTTATTATTCGCGGTTGCCAATGTAAAAAAGGTTTTTTTAATCAAATTGATAGGGAACTTTTTGTTGATTGACTTATTTATAGATTGCTCTTGGATGTATCAAAGCCACCAACGAAGATATTTCTCTAAATTAGGAAATTTTGCTTATAAAATATCTACAATTCTTAATTATAATTGCATAACAAGTAATGATACCATTATAAAAACACATTATTTTGCTGAGTAAACGCTGTCTTTGTCTACGCCTTTAATTTTTAACTTTCAGCTATCTGCTCCTCGAGATTTTGTCCGCGTGGAATTAAGTTATTTTATTTTTTAAGTTATGTATTTGTATAAATTCATTAATTATCTAAATAGTTTCGTTTAGTGATGTACTTATAAGAAATTTAACAGGTCTTATGATCCTCCACTAATTATTGAAATTTCATTTTAATAATAACTATCTAGATATGAGCATATAGGTAGGTACAGCTACCTGTATCCTCTGTTATTTAAACAGTAAACTTTGCAAATTAAATTCACATTGTAAGTAAAAAGTAACTGGTTAAAAAATGTCTTTATTTACCTGCTTAAAATAAGTTTATTTCATCTCTCATAAACGATTCTGAGAGATATATAGATATAACAAAATTACAAGGTACAGCTTGTTAACATATTATCACGATGTGTCCGCACTGATTGTCACATAAAGCCTTTATGACTTAATCAAGTATTTCCTGCGATCCAGCGATGACAAAATTAACCTTGTTAGGTGTCATTGGAGAATATTTTTGAGCTTTATGATTATACGTTTTTGACGGGCCTCGTGGCATGGAGTCGGTAGTGTAACCGACTTCTGTGCACGAGGGTTGAATCCCACTCAGGACAATTATTTGTGTGATGAACACAGATATTTGTACTGTGCCTGGGTGTTTTCTATCTATTATGTATGTATTTAAAAAAAAAAGTAATATATGTCTTATATCCGTAATCTGGTACCCATAGCACAAGCGTTAAGTTTAGTTTAGGGCCAGAGGAAGTTGTGTGAAATGTCCGTGAATATTTATTTATTATTTATTTATTTGTATACATTAAAAAGATAAAAAAAGTTCTCCAGACCGTAATTTCGCTTACAACGGCCAGTGTTAATAGACACTAGGCATGTATGTACGTAGGAAATATTATGGTGGCGCAAATACCAGAGTACCTACTTTCTGTTCCCTCACTCCCATAGTCTGATGGGACGCCAATCTAACACGATCGGAGAGAGATCAGGGGCAGGCTGGGTTTACGAGGCACGGGGGTGAAATACCGCCAACTTCCTAACTCCAGGCTGCTATTGAGAACTAGCTGACATCTCGAAAAATCTAAATTCATTTACACAAGATTACAATATACAGAATGCAGATTACTCGTATATGCAAAAAGTAACAAACAGGCAATGTATAACTAGATTTCGAGTACCTAATATAATATAGTGGTATTTTTTTGTGGTAGAACCTTGCTTACCTCAGCACGAATGGACCAGCTCGCTCAGGGAAGTACCATCCTCTCACATAAGATCAGCGTATAGCAACAGCGTTACTCCTACCGTTGTATGGTAAGTGAGAGCGTTGGAGGCCCGAAAACTCCTCCTGCTGGTGTTGCTAGCGTCTATAGACTACGGTAACTACTTACCTTCAGGTGGGCCGTATGCTTGTTCTCCACCCATTTAGTATAAAAAAATATATAAATATTTCATTTTATTTAAGAGATATGCTCTGTTTCTAAGCTAATGAGCAAGATAAGCTAAGCTAATAAAAAGAGATAAATGCTATTTACGCTATTGGTGGATTTAGCAATGTAGCACAGCTCTGGCACAGAGTAGGTTGAATATTATTCTAAAGCTAACAGCACTTTCGGTTGCTCGATCCGGTGAGAATATTAATAATAAAAACCTACCATTACTCAATCCGCAATAATATTATTTATAGTTACGGACATCAGTCTCATCGATCAAAATGATTATCTAACTTATAGGATATCACAAGACCGCTGAGTGGGCGTATAAAATCAAACGAGAGCGAACGTCTGCAATTTTTTTTTTTGCAAATCAATCGCATTTTTTATGGCAACACCGCGGTAGCACACACGGAACACCGCGGGATGTCGCGCTACCGTTGCAAGAAAATTGATGGACTTCAGCGGCTTTTTTTTTCTATTTTTGACAGTTTACAATATGACGTTTCGCTGACGTTTTTGTTGTAAATGTTAAAATCTTATTAAGAAGGTTAAGGTATTTATTTATTATTTTTCTCAAAGGTATAAACTGATAGCACAGACGTGACGAATTTGTTTAAGAAATAGGTTTTATTACGAGTTTTCCTTCCCTTGCTTAAGTGTAATGGTCACGGATTACCCCTTTAGAAAAAATATTTGTGCACATATAAGTAAAATCCTTGCGTAGCTACTTCTTTACTTTACATAGATGGCAAACAAGAATACGGCCCACCTGATGGTAAGCGGTTACCGTAGTCCATAGACGCCAGCAATACCATATTTACTCGCGCCTTGCTATCTCCAAGGAAAGGGATAGGAGATGGAGCAGAGGGATGATAAGGAGATGATAGGAAGGATAATAGAGGATAGGTTCTCCCTCACCATACGAAAAGCAACACTCGGCTCTATCGGGGAAGTATCACACTCATTATTATTATTTTTTTTTATTGCATGTAGTGGCGGACGAGCCACGGCCCATCTGATGGTAAATGGTAACCGTCGCCCATGGACTCAACTATACCGAGAGTATTGTCAAGCCGCTGCTCACCTTTCATTCCACAGATATGAAATGAAAGATTAAACGGCTATCTCCTGCTACAGCCAAAACGCAACGATGTGCTTCATGGCCGGTCACACAGGAGATAGTGGTACCAACCCGCTCGGGCCCGATACCAAGTGAATACTCCCACTTGGTATCCAGCCCTACCACCAGTCATGCAATGGATGCTTACTTACTTTCCTTAGTCGCCTCATACGACACCCGTGGGAAAGAATGGGGTGGTGCCACTTGTATTCTTAGTCTGTCACCACACGGACAGACTCTCACAGAAGATCAGCGAGGAACAACAGTAGGTACTCCTGCTTGGGCATTTTGTATGGCGAGTGAAAGGGCTGGAGGTGGAAAGCCCTCCTAATCTTCCATCCCGTCTATATTATCCTTCCGCTCCACCTATTATCCCTTTTCGCAAATTATGAAAGTTATTTAGGCATATTATAGGTATTTTTCGCAATACAAAAAAATCAGAATATGTTTTGTAACTTCGATATTTTTTTTATTCTTACCTTTTACATAATCAAAAATGTATCAACCAAATATTTGGGCACACGCGTCCATATGTTGGTCTAATAAATTCAGATTCAACCCTTTATTTACAGTCGGCGGGTCGTTTAAACCCCATTACAATATTAACGCTAAACAAACATGAGATTTTTGCTTCTAAATGACTTCATCCACTTTGGATGGTAATCGTTTGATAGGGTTAACTGTGATTTTAAACTTTTTTGGATTACAACATTTCAACCTCATTTTGGGGTAACTACGAGTATATAAATTATTTAATGGATTTCTTTAAAATAAATCTATGTTTAAGACAGATTTATTATCTATTTTGCTGAGGATATCATCATCAATGCGAGATAAGTGATCTGCATAATGTCATATACGGGCCTCGTGGCGCAGACGGTACTGTAGCCGACTTCCGTGCACGAAGTCGAAGTGGGTTCGATTCCCACTAGGACAATTATTTGTGTGATGAACACAGACATTTGTACTGCGTCTGGGTGTTTTCTATCTATTATATGTATATATTTACAAAAAAAAAGGTAATATATGTATTATATCCGTAATCTGGTATCCATAGCATAAGCGCTAAGCTTAGTTTGGGACCTGTGGGTCTAGCCAAGTTGCATAATATAACGTTAAAGATGTCAAATTCCAATACATTTAAATAGTTTTTTATTAGCGTTAGCGTTTATAGAATGCAAGTTGGCTAGACCCACAGAGGGCGTTGTGTGAAAATTTTCGTGAATATTTATTTATTTATTATTATGCTCGCCTCTCTTGCTTAACTCGCCCCCTTCAAATTCATACTGATAACAGATTCCTCGTCAATCACAGCATTCTTTTCGGTGCATACCTGGGATCCCTCCATTATATATTCGTACCATCAGTGTTCCTTCCTATAATTCAGCATAAGTCGCCACTCTATCCGTTATATATTATGCTGTCAAATTGTAAGGCAGGGCTTTTTCTTCAGAATGACAGGGATTCAAATAATTACAATTTGTATGCCAATCTGGACTTACATTCAAAGCTAGTGCTTAAAGATATCATAAAATACTTACTAATGTTATAAATGTGAAAGCTTATTTGTTAGTTTGTTCGCTTTCACGTCTTATCGATCTTCATGAAATTTAGCACATATTTCAGAATTTAAAAAAGGATCTAGGTTATTATTAAATTTTTGCATAGATCATTAGCATACCTTACAGGGACGTCTTTTATATTCTAAATCCATGCGGATGATATCGCGGGATTCTAGTAGCAGGATATATATTTATAACTGCAAATACTACGCAAATGTCACTAGAGTTTCAGATTATAGAAAAAACAAAAACTAAAAGCAAGCCTATATTCTCCCTAATCGTTAAAGACTTTGTTTAAGGTAAAGGATCAATTTCAAGAACTATACTTAGTTCGCGCTTCAATTTATAACGATACACTATTTAGCCAAATCGGCGCTTTCAACCCTTTGATCACTAGATTTTTTATGATTATTTTTCAAATTTCTAAACTTTGATGTTAGTTTTATAAATTATAGTAGGTCTGACTTTCTTTCAAGTTTATTATGTCGTTTAAAATACGTTAAGGTGCCCTTTTGTTATTAAGCTGTTGTAGGTAAAAATGAACTTTTAAATTGAGGCTGTTTGTTTAAGCAAAATTAATAGTTGAAACAGACTATTATAAGGCTTCAGATTGCTATCATCTTCAATACTATTTTCAGTACCTACACCACTAGAAGCTTTGGTCTTTCTACTAAATACCTCATCGTTTTATTTTCTTATAAAAGGACAATACTAGTACTTTGGCGTTACAATACTCTCGGTATAGTCGAGTCCATGGGCGACGGTTACCATTTACCATCAGATGGACCGTGGCTCGTATGCCAATTGCAAAAAAAAAATTGTTGCAATTGGCAGACTTTCTGTATATGCCCTCGCTGAGTAGATAGACTCAACAAAATTAAGAGTAGGTAAGTATCTACTCCCAAACCATTGCTCACCATTTGATTTCGTGGATGGCATACGAATAAATGAACGGTTGTCCCCCGCAACAACTAAAACACACTGAGATGTTTCACCGTCGGTCACAAAGAAGATGGTGGTACTGGTAAAGTGAGCAGTCCCACTTGTTATCAAACCTTACTGCCAACTTCCTTTAGTGGCCTCGTAAGTCACCCACTGAAGAATATGGGATGGTCACACTTGTATTATTAGTCTATCACCATATGGATAAAATATTATATTTGCTGAACCCCACAGTGGTAACTGGTTGGCAGCACATACAACTTTTGTCCGATGGTATAAATAGTTTTATAGTTATATTATAGTATTTAAAAAAAGTAAAAGAGCACCCTTATCGTGAAACTAGCATCGATAACATAAAAGTTATAACAGTGAAAGGTTCGATGATGGCGGCTACTTAATTACGTCACAAAAACCAACAAACTTCATCAATTATACTGTAGAAAAGAAAAATATTATACAGTAAAAGTTTTTTTTTTGTTTAAACTGACTTGGTCTGAAACGACTTGATGCCAACTATGATTGTACATAATGGACCTCCAAATGAAATTTACATGCATTTTTTTTATTTTAAACCAATGAGTTTTTTCTAATTTAGAATAAACTACAATATGGGAACCATACATAGGCATACGGAAAATGATAAAGAACAACTTGTGTCTAAAATATTATGAATAATACGAATCAAAATTCTATATTTAAAATTAGTTTTATTTTTCTATTCCATTGGGCATTTTTTTTCATCATTTATCTTTTTTTAATAATCTTACATTGACACGTGCGGGACTCATCGATTTGATTGCTCCATCACTCGTGACCATTCAAGGGTTAAATATAATTTTAGTTTTTGTTTTGTTATTGTGTGATTGGTTATGGATCAATAGTGGAATGAATATAATTATATGAACGAAAGAACAATACTAGAATTTAGTTAAAACCGTTTATAACATTGTTTGGTTTCACACAGGCAAAGACTAGCCTTAAAATTTCGGACTAACAACAGACTTCGCAAGGCTATAGCGCCTTTATAAAAATAAATATATTAGTAGTTTATATACTCTAAGGAAAAACTGAAATGACCTCTGACTTTTCTACATTTTAAGCGACTAATAATGCGCTTTCGTTTCGCATGGGTGCAATTTATCAACAAATGAAGAATATCTTTAGGATTCTTGAAGAAATAAATATAAATTCTAGCAGACCCGACCACGCGTTGCTGTATGCTGTGACATCCATAATTCGTTTATAAACAAACATAGCATCACGCCTGTATTCCCCGAAGGGGTAGGCAGAGGTGTATTACACACCCACGACTCGCCAGCTATTTTTAAGTTCCACGTAATAGGGGGCGAGCCTATTGACGCCTACCGGGCACATTTCCAAACTCCGGGCTGCTATTGAGAATTTTTCTTTTTCGGAAAATCAATAACATTGCCCGACCCAGGGATCGAACCCGAGACCTCATGATTAGCAGTCGCATACACTACCGCTACACCACCGAGGCAGTTAAAATATAATAAATAATATCGTTCATTGATTTTTTAATAAGAAAAAAGAAATGATCGGGAAGAAAGTCTGTAAATTTAAAATATTTGAGAAAAAATGTACTGAACACAAAACATTTTTTTAAGAAGAAGAATCACTCCCCCGTCAAATAAAAGAAGTAGATTAACGGGCAGCGGCATGGTTTTTGTTCATGAACAGATTGAATCGTAGTACCATTTATTTATTGGGTTGGTCGTAGGTTCTACTACCAGTGACAGCGATGACAATAATAAGTTATTTCTTGACATAGTCCCACATCTTGTTCACATAACACAATACAAACATAACTACATAACAAACAAGTAGGAACCTATTAATTCTCAATTTTTTCATTGCTCAAAATTATCAACAATCTTATGTTAACCCCAAAATGCTCATCCATAATCCATATGCTGTTTCCAAAACCGATTATCGTACCAATATCCTGTTTATACAGTATTTCGAATTTTCGTATTATCCTCAAATTCGCGCCAAAGCCTACCCTACTTCCGGCTTGCGCACGTGTGCGCAGGAGCATACAAACAATACGCTTTTTTGCGACATTCAAATGATAGTACTACTGACTAATGAAGACTAGGTTTATCCTTCTCTTCTTATAACAAAATATGTTAAGTAGAAAAGAGAGAGCTGATGTAACAGTTGGCTTCGAATGGCGTCTGCCATCGCCATATGTTGCTTGAGGTTTCGAAAATTACTCGCGGTCCGTTTTTCAAGATGGCGTTATTGGGTATACGGCAGTTTTGTCTATTCATTTAACCCGTGGTTGCACGCGAGCTGAAAGGCGTTGTTTAGAGGATATGACGACGCATCCCAATTCCAAAGCATTTAAATCCTCCCGCCAATATTCTAATTGGTATATTGAAGCGGTGGATGTACCAGACTTGAGACTTTGGTCACTGGAACTATGTTACATTGCTTCAGTGGTCACCAGACTTGATCCTAGCGTGGCAGAGTTGTGAATATTGCTTCAAAAGATTACATTAACTCTCTTTGTATATTAGGTCTACAATCCTAACAGCTGATGCGTTTCTCCCTGATAGCGTTAAGATGCCTGCTCATATTTCCCAAATATTGTTGTAGTAAAGAATAGAGCCTGTCACATACTAAAAAAACTTATACACAAAAGTTACATGATTGAGCTTTGATCATCCCAGAAAAAATCGTATAAAAAGTTAGAGCTTTCTTTGAAGAAAGGAGTGTATTTATCATGGAATTGGTACTTGTAATTTGTAGGTTTTGAAATTAACTTCCACTTTTATGTGATATTTTTCATACCGCTTTCCTTCTAAACGATGCTTGAGTATAGCACTTTACGCAATTTGATTGATTGGTTTGGCTATATCCCTGATACTGCTAAAGGCCATAAACGGTAGTTACCACTTAATCAAAAAGTTTTTACCAACATAACTTGCAGAACCAGTAAGCTAAAGTGACTATGAACTGACCATATCTACTGAAGCACCGATGGACGTTATACTTAACTTGCATTGCATGCTTAACTAGGTGGTAGGGATAGGGATAAAGTGGAGGAAACAGGCAGGAGGTTGTGGTGTTAATTGGGAGGGCAAATATAGGATAGTCATGCAGTCAAGGACTGCGATTGACTAAAAGATGGATTGAATTTACTTGTTGAGACATTGGCGCTAAAAAAAATATATATTTTGAGAAATTTGTAAATCCCCGTGGTTAAGAACTTCGTGTAAAGACTAATTTCATGAGTCGGTTGAAGTAAAGTACAATATACCTAGTGCTAGATTTTGGGGTAAGTTCAATCATTTACTTCATGACCAAAGGATTAAAACAGAATGAAAGAAGGAGATCGCTTCCCTGTCGATTTTTCCTGATTATTGATGACAGATTATCACTGCCCTGTGAAGGAAAACATTGTGGGGAAACTTAACTCCAAGAGGATTTCTCGATAGTTTGTGAATCCTGCCATCCTACACTGGGCCTGCGTGTTGAACTACGCTTAAACACTTCTCATTATGATAGGTGACCCGTGCCCAGCAATGGATTGAGATAAAAATATCACCACTGCTTTTCTGAATACCCCGTTGGATAATTAGGTCTCTGGTTCGCCAAGTCAACGGGCAGCAATCACTGCTTACCATCAGATCGCCCGTAAGTCTTTTGCTGCCTTTAGTAAAAAAATAATCAAGTGAAACTCCATTTAACTAAAATTTCATCACTTAGGATTGGTAATAAAAAACAAACATAACTACTCCAAGTGGCAACCCTAACTAGGCACGCGACATATGGCCAACTCGTGCGCATCCCTTTGTTGAGCCGCCAACCCTCCCTTGAAGGGGTGGCTCTATTTATTTATGTTTACGCTTAAGCGTAAAACTAATCGTATGTCTGAGAGTGGTTCTTCCCTACTATACGAGTACCTCGTATGAAATCTATTTTTTTAAGTTTATTTCTGATAGTGTTAAAATGATATCCCAATAATTAATTTTGTTGAAGAATATAGTTTAACACAAAAATACATCGTTATTTAAAGTAACATAAACGGGTCTTTTTTCGCGTATTAATTAGGTGAAATTATTAACTACCTTTTACACAAGACCCGATTATGTTACTTTAAATATGTGTACAATTCGCGAATGTCTAGACGTTTCTATATAAAATACATCTTTGAATGTAAGTGACTCTTGACTATTTTAAATGGTTGCAAAGGCCGAAAATAATTTATTTTTGACTGAGCTCTTGTGGGCAGTTCGCTAGGGCCCCTCCTACTGCTCCAAATATTTTATGACTTCACTTGTGTGGCCACTAACAATATTTAATTTCGCATTTTGTATTTTTAAGGTAAGAAGTGTTATTTTTCATTTAAAGAGTATAATAGTTGTCGGCTAAATAGTTTAAGAATATATTTTTAGCAGCTTATTGAACTTGTAACTGCCTCCTCAGTTATTGGAAATTCTGGGTTTTTCAGTAGCTACGGCTATAAGCGTCCTTCCTCTATTGAGTATTTGGGAATAAATTATAGCTAACCATATGGGTGTGTATTAAACCTTATATATATATTACCCGGGAAAGGTTAGAGTTATTGAGAAAACGTACCATTAATATTTTCTCGAAGGCTTAATTTTACCTTATTTCTTTTTGGTGACAGTCGAGCTACAGTCTATCTGATGGTAAGAGTAGTATACTAAGAGTACAGTACTGTCACTTGGCTAATAGAAGAAAATAAATCTACCGTTACAAACAAAAAATACTTCGAGGTGTTTCACGATTGGTCACACGGGAGATGGTAGTACTGTCTAATGGTGCTTCAGCCCACACTTTCATTGTGAAAGGAGACCCGTGCGCGAACATGGCACAGCAATGGGTTAGTAAGTGATAAAGCAAATACTTCGCACATTCTTATAATAGGTACTGTAGTGCTATATTTTCACATTTAACAATAACATCATGAATTTTGCGAATATCAAATGTTTAAAGTTTACTGCGCCTATTATAGATGATGAATTCGAATTGTCATAGCAACGGAATGTATATCAAAGTGTTTCTTGAAAATTTAATACATCCAAAAAAATTAACTAGCTTACTTTCAAAACCACTAAAACAATTTTCGCAATGCCTACCGCAAAGGTGTGACGCTCCGGTGTGCGGAAGGGTTGCACAGGAGAGGGTGCCCACAAGTATACCTATGTTGTCGATGGACAGAATGCAATGTCATACAGTTCCCGTGGTCCGCTAATACAGACGAAGAGACGGCACAAGTCTCTTCGCCTGGCAGGGTTATTTCGTGGGTAAGGGTACACTACCTTGTTCGTGGCGCCAAATAACGGGGTATGCATATTGTACCATTTTCCCGCCTTAAAGGCACATAGAGATGTCTTATAGTTAAATAGATTTTTATTAAAAAATTCAAAAAGTGCAATTTCTATTCGTTTACTATTGAGTATCTTAACGACTCATCTGTACGGTAGGAGACACTATTTCACAAACCCCATTAAGATGTCGCGATAGTTAATTTTATTGTTTAGGAAAGTAATAAATTTCTTTGGCTTTTTTCTTCACTAAATTGTTGCACTAATTTGTTTTAATAACCCATAAAATTTTGGCGAGAAATAAAAAGCCTCCGTTCCGCTTTTTATTGTCGCTAAAAAGGTTTTATTTTAGTTTCGGGGAATTAAAATAGGTTCTTTTTATTAGTAAAATACCTTATGCTATTTAAGAAAGCAATGAATTAGTGGTAAGGTAATGAATGTATAGCAGTGATAGCTCAGTTTGATACTGAAAGGCCTCAGGTTCGAAAGCTCGGCATGCCATTTTTTTCTTTTTTTCTTTAGACGGGGAGTAATATACCTAACCGCACACCCCGTCGTTCGGGTCAACGAACAGGGTAGTGTCCTCACCCACTAAATAGACCCGATATGTGCCGTCTCTCCACCTTTACTGGCAGGCCACTGGAACTATGTTACATTGCTTCAGTGGTCTGCCTGTGCTTTCATAGTTGTACGAGCTTTTTTATGACAGATGAACTATCCACCCACCTATGCGTGCGCAAAAACAAGTGCATTCTGTGTTACCTCACTCTCATAGTCCGATGGGATAGCCGTCCGACACACCGGAGAGAAAAGGTATCAGGTCACCCATTTGATGCCAGCCGAGCGAAATTTGCTTAACCTTGTCAATCGTTAAAGAGGCAAGTGAAAGATTAGGCTATGGATTTCACGATAAGAGTAATGAATTTAAAAAAAATGTCATGAGGTGCTGCTATGGAACCTTAAAAGCCTTATCATTTAGCTATTTAAAAAAAAACATGACGAGTCCGTGACAAAATGACTGATACGTCTTAATAAAGAAGTCACCGAACTATTAGGTGATTTGAATCACTAAAAGCTATCTTTTTGGCACCTTCGTCAACCCTTAAATATAAATTGAATAATGAGAAATGCACTCAAAAATATAGCATCATAAAGTCTATATTACATTATATTGCTGCAAGACTATTTTCTCGTTCATAAAATAAGGCAGGGTGGTCACAGAACTCAATAAATTCAATTCTATACGTGTTTGTACAAAAAAAAGCGAATGGTCACTATTTAAGTGACAACTTTTTTGTAGACTATTAATTTAAAGTAACTTTCGATTTTCTAGTGAAATTGATGGTTAAGATTTTTAGAGTAATTTGTGAGTCCGCTTGGTGATAAGATGGTGTTAAAATGGCGTTACTTTTAACACATCCGGTGGTTTTGACTTTTAAAGATGTCTGCGCGCATATTACAGCATTTAATGGAATAGCAGTATTTAATGAAACAATTTAATGGAGATTAAACACAAAGTGTAAAACGCAAATAACAGTCACGAGCAGGATTTGAACCTGCATCTCCTGGATACCGTCTAGATGCTTTGGCCAATTCATATCCAGGAGATGCAGGTTCATGCTGAATTTAGAAACTTTGAATTTGTACTATTTGAACTAACATTATAAAGTTATTATAACTGTGAGTAAATAAAACTATTGTAACAATTGATTAATCTAACAATTGATTAATCATTGGACGTCCAATATCTCAGTCCACCCATGATCATGAATGCTGTAAAGTATTCCAAATATCGTGATAGTAGAAAATCAAGAAACGCGATAGATTCTGTAAACGCAGTTTTATTTCATAATGTTGCACGACGTAACGTTTCATAACCTCTAACTTTTTGGTTTAGGGTTAAAAAAATAATGGAATCCAAGTACACCAAGATTCAACACTCTAATACGTATCCCGTGTGAGAATAAAAACCACAATCATTTTCTCATGTTATTAGAACGAAAACCACTAACTACATCTATGCAGCCAGGTCACGTTATTAAAAAATACACAAGCTTAAGAAAATATATAAACAACGAACCTGCGTTTCCATATTAAAATAAAATTGCCGCCAATTTTAAAGAACTCTGATTGACAGGTATCAAAACATCAAAACGACATGGTGGCCAATGCTCATCAGAACACAATATGATTTAAAAAAATACACAATAGATTTATGATCATAGATTTATCGCTCTATTGGGCTCCACTCTTAAATATCTTTTTAATTACATATTGAAATAGAAGTGGTTATTCCGCGGTGGCCAGATCAAAATAAATGCATTTTTTTTTCTCTATAGGCGTATATGTACCACCCCCGAGTTGCGGGGATTTATTTCAATTTTGTACTAATGGTAGCATTATATTTAATTATAGGTATTAAATCTTTTGTAATTAAGTTTGAGCGAATATTTGACGTTTTGGAATTTTTAGAACACGTGATAAATATTCGATATATTTGGCAATTTTACTTTGCAAATTTTGTCTGTTTTTTTTTTTGCAACATCTAGCTTTAATAGGTAGTCATTTTCTTGCCAAGACAGGTAGAGAAGAGTCCATTGTCCAGACTTAGGTTTAGATTTCAGACGCATAAACATAAGCTTAAATTCATTTGCAATTTCGAAGTCATAATTCTCAAAATAATAATCAGTGCTCTTAAATTGAGACGAATATTTTTTTAATAGCTTGCAACTTATGTAACTAATTTAGAGAATTGTATAAAGACTCTAGCCTAAATTAATAACTAACAAAAATGTACAATAAATATAATAATAGAATGTAACTGATGCGATACACATCAAATAACTGCTACCGGTCAATACAAGTAGGAAGTTACTCGAAGGCACATCAATTATTTCTATGCGAAAATAGGTATCCTACAGGAACCTAGCATTTTTCTACGATAAAAAATATCTTATATGTTAATCCAGATAATAAACTTTCTTTGTGTCAAATTTCATTCAAATCTGTTTAGCGGTTTAGTACGAGAAAGAAAGAGATAGTTTATAGTAGTAGAGCCCTGCTTATCCCGCTTGATCACCCTCTCACATAAGATCAGCGTGTAACAACGATACCTACCGTTGTGTTTCGTATGGTAAGTGAGAGCGCCGGAGTCCCAAACCCCTCTCCCCATCCTCTCCTTATTATCCTATCTATTCTCTCCTTATTATTCTTACTACCCACCTCCTATCCCTTGATGATGGAGGATAGAGATGGCGACGCGCGAGTGATGACTTAAGTATTGCTAGCGTCTTAAGGCTATAGTTATCGCTTACCATCAGGTGGGCCGTATGCTTGTTCACCATCCAAGTAGTATAAAAAAAAATACCTATATATCATAGTGAATCTATACCTAAAATGCCTCGTGAATTCCTCGTGCTCTGATAAGAGACTAGCCTAATTAAAACTGTTGTTATACGAACTAATGATGCTGGGTGCGGTTTATTTCGCTACTCAATATTATACCACTATTGGGCACGGCTCCCCTCTCCAAGTGCGTGGGATATAAGTCATACCACGCTGGCGCAGTGCCAATTCACTACGAGTAGTCATTGAGAAAATCTCTTAAGCAAGCCTTCCTCACGCTGTTTTTCTTCACTGAGCGTGATAATCTATCAATAAATCAAATTGGACATCAACTCGATACTCCTTCGTGCTACGAAGGCTTTTTAAGCAGATCCCAGCCCTCAAATAACATCCTGGCCGTTGTTACAGGTTGTCAGTCATGAATAAGAAATCTGACTCAATGCAAGGTTCAGTATTTTCTAAGAAAAACACTACTCGACGTCTTCTCACAAATGCATTCTCAAATCATCAAGCCATTAAAAAAACCGTCAACCCTTAGCTTGTAGGGTGCTCTTGACCCATCGATTAAGTTTTTGCCGCTCAAAATAAAAACATAAATTTTAACATGGCGTACACTGGCAAAAAATGACACTATATCATATTTGGCTGCAGGCGTGCCGCACTCAATTTATGACTAAATTTTAAGGAGCATTTCTGAAGCTTGTTTTTACATTGTTGGGTGTATTGCAAGTGTGACTTATTGGCACCAGCTTCCTTTGAAATGGGGTCAATAGGTAAACCTTTTGTAAGGAATAGGTCACATGAAAATAGTCTCTTGAATTTCACTCTGAAAAGCCTTAAAAAGAAAAAAATATATACTAAACTCTCGTGTTTCTAATGTTGTTGCATGCTATGATTGCGAACGCTAATAGAAAACTATTAAAATGTATGGGAATTTGACATCTCTAACGTTAAGTCACGTGACTTAGCGTTACAGATGTTGTTAAAGACTTAGATAAATATAGGTTCTTTATCTATGGTTACAGATGTCAAATTCCCATTCATTTAAATAGTTTTCTATTAGCGTTAGCGATCATAGAATGCAACTTGGCTAGACCCGCTCGTGTGCTTGTAGATGAAAAGCGTGATACAAAAATAGAGACGGGATTAAGGAAGGGCTTTTAATGGTAGAGCCTTGCTAATCGCAGTATGAATGGGCCGATTCGATCAGGAAAGTACCTCCTCCTCTCACAGAAGATCAGTGTAAAACAATAGTAGGAAGATCTATCGCTGTTTTGTGTGGTGAGCGAGAGCGTCGGAGGCTCAAACCCTTCCTTATCCTGTCCTTATTATGTTTCCAACTACTCCTTAGTATCCCTCCTGGCCTCTCCTTATTATCATTACTCTCCACTTCCTAACCCTTTTCTTAGAGATAGGCGATGCGTAAGTGATGCCTCTGGTGTTGCTAGATAGGCAATTCATAAGTGATGCCACTGGTGTTGCTAGATCGGCGATGCGTAAATGATGCCTCTGGTGTTGCTAGATAGGCGATGCGTAAGTGATGCCTCTGGTGTTGCTAGATAGGCGATGCGTAAGTGATGCCTCTGGTGTTGCTAGATAGGTGATGCATAAGTGATGCCTCTGGTGTTGCTAGATCGGCGATGCGTAAATGATGCCTCTTGTGTTGCTAGATAGGCGATGCGTAAGTGATGCCTCTGGTGTTGCTAGATAGGCGATGCGAAGTGATGACTCTGGTGTTGCTAGATAGGCGATGCGTAAGTGATGCCTCTGGTGTTGGTAGAGTCTATAGGCTGCGGTACCCGCTTACCAACAGGTGGGCTGTATGCTTGTTTGCTACTTAAATATCAATTTTCTGTTATCAGAATATAATCATTTAAATTATTATTACATTAATGATGACAAAAATTTGTAATAAACTTAAGGATAACCTATCAAACATGTTAACAATAATAATTTTGGAAGTTCTAAAGGCAGCACCGCATTTCACAAATTATATGAAATCGCAAATTGTGTCAAATTAAATTCTATTAGTGGATTCGTGATAGCAAAAAATGGTGAACTTGTCATCAAATCGCTATCAGCCTGTTAACTAGGGACCATTATTAAAATGTGCCCAAATTGTAGTTTTAATGTGGTTTTGGGTGAAAGTGCTATCGTCTTTATTTTTTCGAATGTTGTCTAACTGTTCAACTAAGCCACCAACGGCACACTCTCACATATATATGTTATATATGCTTCGCCGCAGCCAAAAGCTAGTTTTTCGGTTATATCTCAGGTTCCAGATATAGTAGCGGGATAAAATGTCTACCAGTTTTTAAGTCAAATCAAGGCCTTTCAAATAAAAAAAGTTGCATCAAAATCCATCTAGTAGTTCTTTTAAATAAATTCAAAAAAATCTAGTTTAAATAATTTTCTAGTTTTTCGGTTATATCTCAGGTTCCCGATATAGTAGGTAGCGGGATAAAATGTATACCAGTTTTTAAGTCTAATCAAGGCCTTTTAAATAAAAAAAGTTGTATTCATATATATAGACTTTAAAACTAGTATACATTTTATCTCGCTACAACATCGGGAACCTGAGATACAACCTAAAAACTAGCTTTTGGCTGCGGAGAAGCCATGGGCAAAGGCTATTATAAAGCCGTAACACAGCTATGTCTGTACATTTAATTTATTTAAGAAATAATCAATGTATTAGGCTATTTAGACGTCTCTGAACACAGAACATTTTTTTTTGTCTATTTATATATTTGATTGTTTGGCATCACGCAAAAACTACCGATTTTAGGGAAACTATTTTGTTTAAAAGTTCTTGATTAGACTTTAACTGATTTCTATTATCCCATTACTATGCCGGGAACATGAGATATTACCTAAAAACAGCTTTTGGCAACGTCAGAGGTGTGGGAAAAGGCTAGTAAGCTAATATGTCTACTGTGATTCTACCTACATCGATAAAAAATATCCGAAATTATACGGAAACCCACGAGTGTGTAATTGAATTAGAATTTCGCAAGCATTAAGCCAAGCCGTAAAGTTAAAAATTATAGGCTTCCCTCGGCTAAGTATAGTCAGAGCGGCTAATTCGACAAAAAACTAGATGTCACGATTTTGTTTTTACTGACGTTTGACGAAAGGAAACGAGATATCAAAAAAAGTACTTAAGCATTTCATTTTAGTATTTTTATTGCCATTTAACTCCCTGTGTAGTGATTTAGAAAATAAGTACCTAGTGTTAACAATCTCTCTGTCTATAGGTACTATTATAAAGCTGCAACAGAGCTATGTCCATTTAAGATATTTAAGAAAAAAATACGGTGATGAAATGCTATTTACGCATTTCGGAACACAAAACTTTATTTTTAGGACTTTTGTCTGTTTGTTTATTTGGGATTGGCGCAAAATTACTGAACGGATTTAAATGATTTTTTTTGTTTGATGATAGCTCTTGATTAGACTGATTAAACTGGTATATATTTTATCCCGCTACTACAACGGTAACTTGAGATATAACCTAAAAAATAGCTTAGGAAAGGCTAATATTAAGCCTTAAAGAACATAAATTTAAAGAACATAAAGTATTTACAAGATGTCGCGATGATAAGTAAGTAGGTAAGTATTTACATCCACTTATAATCATCATCATTTTTTAGGCTTATCACTTTCCACCAATGAAGTAATGTAACACAGTTCCAGTGGCCCGCCAATACAGGCGGAAAGATCGCAACTACCCTGTTCGTTGCCTCGAACGGCAGGTATAAATAATAATACCACTGAAGGAATGTAATATGGTTCCGGTGGCCCGCCAATAAAGGCGGAGAGACGGCACACGGCGGGTTTCTTTAGTTGGTGAGGGCCCCACACTACCCTGTTCGCTACCCCGAACGACAGGGTGTGTGGTTAGGTACGTCTTTTCCCGCCTTAACCAAAAAAAAAGCTTATCACTTTCCATTAAACACAAAGTGAAAAATGTGAAAACGAAAATAACAGTCACGAGCAGGATTCGAACCTGCATCTCCTGGATACCGTCCAGATGCTCGTGACTGTTATTTTCGTTTTCACATTTTTCACTTTGTGTTTAATGTATGTTGCTAAGCATGTCAAATGCTAAAAATATATATAAAAATATCTAAATATTATCACTTTCCACTTAGCATGGGGTAGTAGTAGCCTTCCATACCTACTTCTCCTTGCTTACTCCCTATACTGTTAAACTGTTCTTATCTTTTTTCATCCGTGCTATTTGACGCGTTTATATACCGAAAACTCCTATACTCACATAACTTTTCTCTCTGGTAATGTACTTAAATATAATAATGAAATATCATTTTTTGTGAATGAGGAAAAAGGGAATTTTAGTGCGAGCGGGAATCGAACCTGCGTCCCTTACAATCCGGGGAAGTGCTCTAATCCACTGAGCTACCGCACTACCTTTCGGCCATACCCAATCTCCTCAATACATTTGTCTTAACGACCAACGTCATTTATCGGAACGCATTTACATGCATTAATCCAATATAGTAAGTTTAATTTTACATATTTATGTATATTTTTAGCATTTGACATGCTTAGCAATGTCAATGTATAGACATTAATCACAAAGTGAAAAATGTGAAATCGAAAATAACAGTCACGAGCAGGATTTTGGCAATTGTCACGATGGCTGAATTGGCAAAGCATCTGGACGGTATCCAGGAGATGCAGGTTCAAATCCTGCTCGTGACTGTTATTTTCGATTTCACATTTTTCACTTTGTGTTTAAGTTTACAATTAAAATTCATACTATTTCATGGCGTGATTTTTTAAACATTTTGATCTGTATTTTTAGCACTTGACATGATCTTTTAAAGTAGATACAAATTATTATTTGTGAATGAGGAAAAAGATAACTTTAGTGGGAGCGGGAATCGAGCACTTCTCCGGATTGGAAGGGACGCAGGTTCGATTCCCGGAGGAGTAACTACCGTTGTTACACGCTGATCTTATGTGATGTGTTCTAAGAAAAACAGTATCACGCGAATCCCAGAGTAGAAAATATGGTAATTATATGAGCAGGTTCAAAATTACCCAGTTTTTACTTAACCCAGAAGCATTACGGTCTATTAATAAAAAAAATATGACAGGAACATTTACAACTGTATATCTCGTATGCCCTGCGGCCAATTGTCTTTTTAAAAGCCTGTTTCTAATCCGCGACCCTCATTTGTGAATTGGAGGAACACCTTCCCAAACGATAAAAAAAGCTAGAGATTTTTTCACTAGAAGAAAATATCTACATTAGCTATATACATATTATGTACCTAGTCGTTGAACAGTAGAAAAGTTTGCTAAGGGAGATTAAATCATTGAAGGACTAGATGACCTGGTGAACTTCGTGTCACCTACAATTAATTTTCATAAAAAATTTCTATCATTTTTATTTTTATTCATAAATAATGGCAGTGGTTGTCTCTGTTAGCCCAAAGACAGGGATGTTCCCTGTTTTTTTTTTCTTTTAAACTACTCCTGTGTTAGAGCGAACTAAACAAAAAAAAAAACAATTTTTCAAATAGGATAAAGCCATTTTTGAGTTTCAAGCGAGACTAAGAGACTAACGAAAGCAATAAATTGGTTTTTATCTATCTATAGGTAGGCACTATTACAAAGCTGTAACAGAGCTATGTCTGTACATTTAAGATATTTGAGAAAAAATACTGTATTAGGCTATATAGGCGTGTCTGAACACAATACTACTTTTTTTTAGATTTTTTGGCTGTTTGTCTGTTTACCTGTTTGTCTATTTGTTCATTCGCACATCAAGCAAAAACAACAGAACGCTCTTGATTATACATTAAAAACTGGTATACATTTTATCCCGCTACTATATAGAGAACCTGAGATATAACCAAAAAACTAGCTTTTGGCTGCGGTGGAGCCGCGAGCAAAGACAGTATAGATACAAAGTTCATCAACTTTGTTTTGGTAATTTTTCGTAATATTGTCTCCTCCAGAAACTTGGTAGTTATAGGTATGAGGAAAGCCATTTGTGAATTTTTATACTAACAGATCGAGGTAGTAAATTTCAACATTATATTCGCTACATTTTTTGCACTTCGGTGTCCGGCCCAGTGGTGCGTGCAGTCTGCTCATCGGTGGACGTCCGGTGTCGAGATGTGGACAAAATACACATCTTCCGATACAATGCTCTTGAGCGTTATATGAAATAAATTATACCTACAAAAATTAAAATTTTGTAGTCTTAACTTATCCTGAATTTTACTCATGTTTAAAATAGTAGTAAAAAAGTCGTACTCGAGACATCGGGATTAATAAAAAAAAATTTTTGACAGATTCCGTAAAAGTAGTTTTACTACATAACTAGCTTCTAAAACCTAGATCTCAATTTAAAAATCAAATGTATACCAGTTTTAAGTCTAATCAAGAATTCTAAAGCAAAATCGTTTCATCAACAAAAGGAAAAGAAAATATCACCGATAGTTTTTGCGTGAAAAAACAAAGAGACAAACAAAGTAAATTCTATAAAAATATTTGGATTCTGAGGTAGTATAGCAACACAGTAATTTTTTTTTTCAAATATCTTTCATTTACAGACACAGTTCAGCTGTTAGTTTTATAATAGATATATAGTGCCTATTCACGTAAATATCAGAAAGTATTAGGTGGGTGCTTACTGACACTAAAGTTGAGTATTTTGATGTATATTTTAATCACTTAGCATGATTGGCAATTTGTTTTGTACTAAAGTTGAGCATGGTTGTAATATTATATATCTGCCTGCGGGATATGAACCCATGATTTATCGACTACCAGCCCAGAATCTTTTACTGCTAGGCTACCGCATAATGTGTCCGCAGAGATCAATTTCGATATCACGTGTTTCCAATTGTCTCATTTGATTGAGATCCCAAGCCATCTATCGGAATTATTTTACATGCGTAGTTCCGATCAGGTAAGCCTAATTAGGTATTACAATTGAGATTTGCAACAAATAATGACGCTAGCCGATATAGATCTAAGAAATAATAAGATATCGAAATTGATCTCTGTGGGTACAATCTGCGGTAGCGGTTGACGCATGTAAGCAGTCCACAAGTAAAAGGTTCGAAGCCCGCTAGCTTAGATTTTTTCCATTTTCGTAATATTTGTTCTAGTACTGTTAAAATTCTATTGAAAATATCAAAACTATTCGCTCGCAGTACTTATTCGACAATACAGCCAACTACCCGGAAGTGTGATATCTTACAAATTCTGCTTACTTCCGCCCATGAAACCTTGTTTAGGAAATTATGGGAAGTCTCCATTTGATACGGCCTTTTGTAATTTATACCGCAGTAGGCGCGTGTTGAGCACGAATTAAAATTGTTATGAAAAGTACTTAGATACTTATGTCTATTACAAAAACAGTAGATTCAATTTAATAAATAGTTTATACTAGTAGTCTTGCTTATCCCAGCATAAACAGGCCAGCTCGATCCGGGAAGTACCACCCTTCTACGAAAGATCAGCGTGAAGCAACAGAAGGTACTCTTACCGTTGTGTTTTGTACAGTGAGTGAGAGCGCTCTAGGCCCAAACCCTATCCTCTTCTTAATATCTTTCCTATCCATTTCCTTGGAGTGATCCCTCTGGTGTTGCTAGCGTCTATAGGTTATGCTTTTTTGTCTCCTACGTAGTATAAAAAACCAATCCCATTGTCAATGTGTATGTCGTGACTAGATTATAGAATTGGTCACTTCATTATGTCGCCGACTATTTCATGATATGGAAAATACAGGCGACCGCGATACATCTCTTATTTTTTTTAAACAAAACGGCTGGAACGATATGGACGGCCCTTTCATTGGCAGAGAGCTGATGTTGTAAGGAGTGTCTTGGATACTATTATTTTTTGTTTCTTGGATAATTACCAAAGCGATAATGAAAACCTTCTCAAAATCCGTTGCGTCCACTACGCTACTACGTGGGAGTGGACAAATAGACAAACGCTTCAATGGCGTTTTTTGTTATTATGTCCGCAACCGCTGCGACCAATGATTCAAAATTTATTCTTGTATTCATATTTTTATATATATATTTTAAGGGTTTGACATGCTAAGCCTTAGAAATGAACACAAAGTGCGAAAATGTTAAATCGAAACTAATAGTCACGAGCAGGATTTGCATCTGCAGGCGTCACCCAAGATAGAAGAAATGTGTTATCGTAATTCACAGTCCTGAGAAATTGTCACAATGGTTGAATTGGCAAAGCATTTGAGACGGTATTCCAGGAGATGTAGGTTCAAATACCGATCGTGACCGTTCGATTTCACATTTTCGCATTTTATTGAAATTGTTTTCGTAGGAATAGTTGCAACCTTGTACAAGAAATCAGAGGTCAGCATGGATATTAATTTCAAGCTCTTTGCGCTGCAGTCTATAGAGAGCTCCCCGATAGGCCCAATAAAATTATCAAGTTCTTTCAATCCTCCATCTTAAAAAAGGACAAACTTCAAAAAGATCTGTATTCAAAATTTAAATATGTCCAATTGGCTGCCAGCTGCCCGCGCATGCGCTAGAAGCCTCACAACTGCCACCATTGTGGTCGATTCACAACTGTTACTTTTCCCGCCCTTTCATGCGCCATTTTTTCGTGTGTGTCGTACAAATCTCAGCTGATCGACTAATTACTTGTTCAATTAACAGTGTAATGATGTAAGTGAAGAATCTTGAGCATTTTCGTGTGAATATACAGCAGATGTAGGTCAGACTTTTATGGGAGAGTTGGTTTTTACTGTAAAACTGTGTGTTGTAGGTAACTAAGTTTGACATAGGATACGATCAGCTGCAGCTGGTATTAATGTTTAATACCTATGTATATTATGATTTTTGGAAATGCAATTTTTGTCAGATATCTTACAATTGTCAGGTATGATTATAATAATATTAATAAAAAAAAATTAATAATAATAATAAAATGAATTAAGTTGATCAGTTTCGTATGTAATATTAGAAATTTATTAATTGCCATGTACTTGGTTTCTACGCTGTAAATAAACCCCTTTTTATTGGTATTTTTTACTTTTTCTTTTTTATAGTATAAGCGTTAGAAACATTGCTGTAGTAAAAAATCAAATATGCTCCTTTTTTGCATTAAATCGATATCCTTTGAGACCCGGTGAAGTCTGCTCATTCGTGCTGGGTTTGAAGCTTCTACCACTATCGATACGATTGTTTCTAGTTACTTAAATATTAATTTAATAATTGCATTTTAATAATTTTATTTCATAATCTTAATGGTGGCTAAAAAACATGAAAATCGGTTCAGTAGTTTTACATGATGTTTTTTTTTAATCAATTACCTACATTACCCACGGCTCTTCTTAGAGTAAGACAGACATAGGCCGTAATCCACCTCGCTGGCCTGGTTCGGTTCTAGGGCCGCTCCTGTGGGACATCGGTTACGACTGGGTGCTACGCTGCCGGTACCAGGCCCAGATTAAGTATCTGGGCCTGGTGCTGGACGGGCGGTGGCACTTTCGCGAGTACTTCCGTCAACTGTCCCCGAGGCTCGTTGGTGCGGCGTCCGCCCTTGCACGGCTCATGCCGAATATGGGGGACCCAACAATGCGTGCCGACGGCTTTACGCGGGGGTGGTCCGGTCGATGGCGCTGTACGGCACCCCTGTGTGAGCGGAGGCCCTGGACGCACTAAACAAGGCTCTACTGTGGAGGTCACAGAGAGTCGTCGCGTCTATGGTCATACGCGGATACCGCACGGTGTCGACGGAGGCGGCCTGTTCGTTGGCCGGAACCCCTCCGTGGGACTTGGAGGTGGAGGTGCTCGCCGAGATGTATCGGCGGGCATTGCAAGAGCGGGAGGGGGGTGGACGCTCCCTACCCAGGGAGGTGGCCAGGTGGCAGGGTGACGCACGCTGAACTGCCATGGCCAGATGGAGGGCACGGTTGGAGGCGCCCCGGGCCGGTGTTCGGACCGTAGGAACGCTCCAGCCGGTGCTGGAAGTGTGGGCAGGGTGACGGCACGGAGTCCTTACCTTCCGACTGGTGCAGGTGCTGTCGGGGCACGGTTGCTTCGGCAGATATCTGCACGTAGTCGCAAGGAGGGAAGCGACTCCGGGCTGTCACCATTGCGGCTGTGACGAGGACACGGCGCAGCACACGCTCGAGTCGTGCCCGGCTTGGGCCGAGCAGCGCCGTGAACTCGTCGCGGCAATAGGGGGGTCCTCTCGCTGCCGAGCGTCGTTAGAGCGATGCTTGGCAGCAACAGGAATTGGGCCGCGGTCGCTGCGTTCTGCGAGGAGGTCATCTCGCGGAAGGAAGCAGCGGAGAGGGCCAGGGAGGAGGATACTTCCGCTAACCCAAACCGCCGCTAGCGACCGGGGCGATGCAGGCGCAGGTACTTGCGCCTTATGCCACCCTAGCTAAGGCTGCGGGTGGATGGGCCGGGGAACGTCCGCCACCTGCAAGGCCTCCCGCGAAGGTGCGACGCTCCGTGTGTGATTGCGTCGCTCAGTAGAGGTTACCCGAAAAACCCGTTTTTTATAAATCTTGTGAAGTCAGAGGTGTGTGCTGCGTCAGGATCTCGGACTGGGAGTCAAACTCCATACCACTGTCTTTGCAATTCTTGTTTTTACCACTGAACTAACGTGCATGATCATCTGCATCAAAAAGACAAGAATTCTAAAAAAAATGTTTTGTGTTCGGAGACGCCAAGTGGCCTAAAACAGTTTTTCTCAAATATCTTTAATGTACAGACACATCTCTGTTACAGTTTTATAATAGTACTAGCTAACCTGACAGACGTCCTGTCTTAGCTATGAATATTCAATTACTTGCTAACTGTCCAAACGCGTTAAGATAAGATTGTTGCTTAGTGAAATTTTTCAATTTTCTGCACTTTTTTACTATTTTTTCTTTTATAAGAACCTTCTCCTGACAATAATAAACACAAAAAAAAATAATTAGCGAAATTGTTCTATCCGTTCATGCGACTTATTAGCGAAATTTTTCCATCCGTTCATGCGTGATGCGATGACTCAGGGAAACAGATATTCATTTGAAGATAGTTAGATATGTATTATGTGCATATATAAATACTTAAAAGTATTATCATCAAAATATATTTAGTAAAATTCCGTCACCCAACCTCAAACCACACACACTAAACTTTAAACCCTGGTGTTTAAATAAAACAAGTGGAGTTAATGAGGCGAATGATTAGCGCGTGTGGTCGAAGCCTTACGAAGGTTCGATTCACCCAGTGGCCTACTGTTTACCATTAGCAAGAAGGACCACAGTTGATTAGTATATAGTTACCCGATTTTGGGTTTGAACTTGTAAAATTATACGCTAATTGCACTGATGGCGTAGCGGTTAAATACCGACCTAAGCTGAGTATTGTGGGTTTAATTCACATAACTTGTGTGCTAAACAAAAATGTGAACTCGGAACGTTTGGGTGGACTATTTATTCCCTTTTTGCGCCGTTTGGAGCCGGCTTTAGAATTGTCCCAACCCTCTCTACCCACGGGAGTCGTAAGAGCCGACTGAGGGAATACCAGGAGAGTGCGCAACAGCACTCCCTGGAGTATTAACGACATCCACTCTGATCGCCAACCCACCTGCTAAGCGTGGCGATTACCGTACTATCCCCTATCTCTTGGGGTCTATGTCCAGCAGTGGACGTTGAAAGGCTGATGGATGGATGGATGGATTTATTCCCTATTTAGTTTAGCTTGAGACAAAATGTAAACAAAACAGTGAAAGTTTCTTTGAGTCCAGATTTACTCATATTATAAACACTTACAAAATAAGAAACAACAAAAATAACAAGAAATTATAGAATTTTTTTAGTAAAAAGCACAATCTCATCAGCAAAATGGCGGATATAACCCGATCGAAGATAAAACGTCACTTTCAATGTAAAATATTGGCATTTTCATTCTGTACACTATGATTTGCTAGTATTGAAAAGCATTGCAACCATAGAAATTGCAACTGCATTGAGAATTGTAACCTAAATAGGTTTTTGATCTGTATTTTAGCGCTTGACATGCTCAGTTACTTTAAAGCAATCGCACTGACCGACGGTCATTCCCAATCTCCACATCACATTTATCTTTACGACCAACGCCACCTATCGGATGCATTTACATTAGCGGTTAGAGCACTTCCCCGGATTGGAAGGTACGCAGGCTCGAATCCCGCTCGCACTAAAGTTCTCTTTATCTCACAATTCACAAATAATTTGTTCTTTATTTAGGTTTTCTTGCATGTCAAATATGTACATAATTTATAATTTAATACTAAACGCAGTGTGAAAATGTGAAATCGAAAATAACAGTCACGAGCATGATTATTTTCGATTAAACATTTTCACACTTTGTGTATAATGTATATGGCTAAGCATGTCAAATGCTAAAAATATACTTATATATAAATACAAATTATAATTTGTGTACTAAAAACATCCACTGCGATCACCAACCCGCCTGCCAAGCGTGGCGATTATGGTAAAACCCCCATTTTGGGGAGGCCTATGTCCAGCAGTGGACGATGAAATGGACTGATGAATGAATGGAATGAATATTTAGATTTTTTTATATAACATTTTGATCTATATTTTAGAACTTGACATGCTCAGCTACTCTTAAAATACAAATTATAAGTTGTGAAATACAAACCTGCGCCTGCGGGAATCGAACCTGCGCCCCTTCCTATCCGGGGAAGTGTTCTAATCCACTGAGCTACAGTACTATCTTTTAGACATACCCCACTACCCCACTTCCCCGGATACGAAAGAACGCAGGATCGATTCCCACCTGTACTAAAATACTCTTTTTCCTTATTCACAAATTATAATTTGTATTTTTAGTAATGCAAAGTTCAACTAAAACCTCAATTTTCTCGAAACTTAAGATTGTGGGTTGGAACGTTTTTCAGAAACTATGTCCTAATTAATTTGATGAAATACCTACGTAGTTTTACATAAACAGTACCATTAAATACCATTTACAGTGACAGTGTTTTTAATGTATTAATTACACATTTATTTCATTTAACATTTTCAAATATATAAAAGTGACATTTATAAAAGTACCGTTGTTATACTTTGTTTACTTTTAATACTTTTGTTCAGTTTGTAGCTCCTAAACTTGTATAATTTTATCTCATTAATATATAGGGAAGCTCGGCCATAAGTAAAGAACTAGCCTTGGTTATTTAAAATTAATATAGTGTACCTATGGTATTTTTTAACTTCCCGCTAAGAAAAATTTTCAAAAGTTGGGAAGTTATTGGTTTTACCCTGAATTTCGAAAATCGAGTTTTCAACGGATGTTGACGTTTTGAGGTCCTAGGAAGCTTCCCCGAATGTTTCCACGATGATGTCTGTATGTCTGTATGTATGTGTGTGTGAGTGTGTGTGGCCGTATGTAAACCTCTCATAACTTTTAAACGGCTTGACCGATTTCATTGCGGTTGGCATCATTCGAAAGGACTTGACCAAACTTAGATTTTGAATACAATTACCTAGGACCGATTCGAACCGGTAGATCTTGAGAAACCTCTTCTTTTTTTTTCAAATGTGTTTTTTTTTTGGAATAACTTTTAAACGGTTTCTCCGATCGATTCCAAAGCTGATTAGTTCAGCTTTTAACATCAGAAAACCACGTCAATCGCCGCCAGTCCGGTTAAAATCGGTTGATACGTTCGTGAGACATTGTTGCGAAAAAAATTTAAAAAAAAAAAGAAAACAGAATTTCTATGAAATTTTCAGTCTGACCAGTTCGAGATTTAATATTCTTCAAAGAGCTCATAAAGATGCATTGAATGCCGTAAACTACGAGAAAATCGGTAGAACCGAATCATTAAAAAGATATTTCAATTTGTGTTAATTTCCACAAACTCAGATATTGCATTCTTGACGTTAGATGTGTACCTATCAATCACTTTCTTGACTGAATATTTTCCATAGTCTTGTTGTCTGAACATCCTGAGCAAGACACCGCTTCATGTTGCTATTTTTAATTATTAATTTTTAACTTCCCGTTAAGAAAATCGAAAATTTTCAAAATTTGGGAAGTTATTGGTTTTACCCCGTTTTTCTTAGCGGGAAGTTGCAGGGATGGCCTTTAGGGTCAACCGTTTTCCAGTTTTTTTTTTATTGCTATAATGATGGCAGACGAGCCATGACCCACCTGATGGTAAGTGGTAACCGTCGCTCGTGGACTCGACTATACTGAGAGTATTGTCAAGCCGCTGCGCACGATTTCATTTCTCAGATATGAAATGAAAGAATAAACGGCTATCTTGTGCAAATGCCAAAACACATTGACGTGCTTCATGACCGGTCACACAGGGGACAGTGGTACCGACCTGTTCGGGCCCGATAGCAAGTAAGTACTCTCAGTTAATACCCAGCCCTATCACTTGTAATGCAATGAGTGATAACTGCTTACTTCCTTTAGTCGCCTTATACGACACCCGCGGGAAAGGATGGGCTGGTGACACTTTATATTCTTAGTCCGTCACCACACGACAAAATATCACTATAAACATCAATCAGTTAAAGAAGAAAATTTAAGAACAAAATAATTGAAAAATAGGTACTTGCTGATTATTGATTATCTACATATCCTACTTATAATCCGTAAAGAATACTGCCACATAAGAAAGTTTATAATACGTATTAATATGGGATTTCCGAAAGTACTCTCTCCCACAGTGGATGTGGGAAAATATTTTTTCTGCTCGTATTTTTTACTTCATCTCAAAAACTCATGTAATCATTACCATATAAAGGGCAAGGAAGAGTTCCGAACGCATCCGGTCGTTTGGGCTGTTGGTACACCGGGAACTTTTTGATATTTCATTACAAGTATAAATCTGGCAAGCAGTAATCTGGCAATAGTTAATACTATGAATTATAAAGATTCAATTTTTTTTTTCTAAAATTTTAACTGACATATTGCGTAAACGTATCACTTTTAGTTTCTTGTTATATACAAAGTCATTAATTTCTTCAGAGAAAACAACCTCTTCTAATCAGATGCAAAAAAAATGTGTTGTTTCTATTAACACGAATTGGAACTTTACATACCTACTATTGTAAATTAAGTTAATCTTAGAATTTCGTAATGAAATTTTATCTATTATTAACCTTTGAAATAGTTTGGATATTAAAATTAATTTGGTTTGCGTTGTATGTTTTAATTTTTGAGAAAGAATAGACTTGTTGCCTTTTTCAGAACTAAAAGTGTTTTAAAAACTACAAGCCCTTGCCTGCGGCTCCACTGCAGACTTTTAACTTATATCTCAGGTTCCCGATATAATAGCGGAATAAAAACGTAAACTAGTTTTTTAAGTCTCAACAAGTTTTAAAAAACACAAAAAATAAGAATAAAATAAATATTCACAGATATTTTCACACAACGTCCTCTAGTCCCTAACTAAGTTTAACGTTTGTGTTATGGGTACCAGATTACGGATTTAATACATATTACTTTTTTTTTGTCAATACATACATATAATAGATAGATAACACCCAGACGCAGTACAAATATCTGTGTTCATCACACAAATAATTGTCCTGAGTGGCAATCGAACCCACGACCTCGTGCACGGAAGTCGGTTACACTACCGACTAGGTACGCCACGAGGCCCGTCAATAAGTTTCATCAAAATCCGTTTTTACATTATGTGCGAACAAACAAACAGACAAAAATATGGCAATAATAGTTTTGTGTTCAGAGACGCCCAAAGTCCAGTTCTCTTACAGCTTTTTAATAGACTAGACATTTTGGATTATTTTGTCAACAAGTCAATCTCCTAATTTCTCCAGGTGTACTACAAGTTTTATAATCTCGTCTTACCTGATCATAATGACATCCTGCCTGCATCCGAGAGACTTGGAGGAAACTATTACTTATTGTGTTACAATGAGTCAAGTGGCTTAATTTCTCGAATAATAATCGTTTATTAACTTATATAATTTAATCATTATTTTTAAGTAAAATCTTTCCTCAGTCTAATATGAAAAATTTGAACAAATAGGTATTTGAATGGTCCACAAATAATTTTGAGCAGCCTATTTAAATCCAATGAGTCAGAAACCCACCCATAATTAGTTTTTTTTATATTTTGACAATAAGATATTCCGTTACCCAATTGTATATACCTGCCTATTTAGTGTCTTGTGTTACATAGGTTAATAGCTAAACTCTTACAAAATTAATTTAAAATTGCCTTTTATATAATATAACGATAATATTCACAGTACAAAAGTGCTACGCAAAGAATAGTTTCATCGCCAAATATCTAATAATCCTAATACAAGATCTAAAATCATATTACAATTTACATACTTAATTTTTAATTTCATTTTCATTACTTGAGGCAAAGGCTTGGCTTTAGCGAATGCTTCATTATTTTTTTTACTTGCCCTCGAATGGAATCACAAAGGAGATCAGTGCTCAATTCTGGGCTTTTTAAATTAAAAAAGAAACAATATCTCTCGTTGTATTCTTTCAGAACTACCGCAAATGACTCCTAATCGCTTAAAATTAAAAAATCAAAATGACCACCCCGAATTATACCAAAAAAGCGCTAAAATCATATTAACGTATATCAAACTAAAGGGCTATAATATGGCGAAATACGCGCCAAAAAAAGTTAATGTCCAATTTTTTGGCGCCAATCTCGACACCCTTTTCGTCACGCTCGATAAAAGTAAAAAAAAAATAAGTAAATCTTTGCTAGAGACTATTAAACCAAATTGAGTTATAACTTCTGGCAAAATATTGGTTACAGATATTAGAGAAATTGTGGTGTGAAAAGGGTGTAAGTATAAAAAGCAAAGCCTCCCATTGCTTAACCTTGCCCAACCTCATGAGTGCTAGCTTAAGGATTATGGAAAAAGCTGTCATCCAATCAGGAGTAGGCTCAAAACAAGATTGCGTATTTAGCTATATATTTAAGTAGGGGTAATTAGGGGTAATCCAAGGTAGTGTCCAGGCCATCAAACACGTAGCGTCAGGCGTCAAAAAAAAACATTTTTAATTTTCAGCTTATTTTGTTTAAAGGGAATGTGGTGACCTTTTTTATGGACCCTGGGAATCAAATATCGATGGGCGGAAAACAGGCTGTTTGACAAAAAAGGTAAAGGTAAATCGAACTTTTTCAGGGGCCCAAGACAGCATTAAATATAAATATGACCTTGGCAATCCCTGCGTCATTGTGAAAGAATAGCGTGAGGTTTCATCCGCATTGATTTTACAATATTTACTGCTGCAGATTTTGAACAACCGTATAACTACCCAATTTTCACAAGAAGCGGTTGCACTATGTCCCTATTCCTGCTAGGTCCATGAACGATTCTTGCCAGATCAGAAAGCCCATTAGTTACCACTGACAGCTATAAAAAAACATCGATATCTAAACCAAATGCCACAATCACTTACGAGTACAATTCAACTTCTCAAAACAACCCTATCAAATTTAATATATTTTATACCTTCGTAATGTAATCCAAATATACTCACATTTCACAAGTCAATAATATTAAAAAACACACACGTGGGGAAGAAGGAAGCTTCTTTGGGGAGCCGACGATGACTTGTTCAAAATTTCGTTGGTAAAAAACCCACCCACGGTACGATGACTTGGTGAAATATTTGCTAAAAAGTGTGAGATAAAATGCGATGTATTAATTTGTGTTTGGCAGGTTTAACAGGGGGATGGATAGCTTAGTAGTAAGACGGTGGCTAATAGGTTATCAGTGAATGAGTTCGATCCTTTTTTTTTGTTACGGCGGGGAAAAATGTACCTAACCGCACACCCCGTCGTTCGGGGTAACGAACAGGTTAGTGTGGGGCCCTCACCCACTAGAGAAACCCGCCGTGTGCCGTCTCTCCTCCTGTGTTGGCGGGCCACTGGAATTATGTTGCATTATTTAATTTCATCAGTTTCCTAGAATTTCGTGCTGTGGTGATGACTACATAAGTAAATTTAACATAAGTTTAATTTATTTTTTTATAAAATATTTTCTCCTTACTAATAGGTAGGTAGTGCTTACATTATTAAATTGTGTATTAAAGGGTGGGTGAATAGTACTTTTATCACTATAACATTTTGTATTGTTTGTCAATCTAACAATTACTTTTTAGGTATGTATGTAATCGCTTTTAAGGCCATATTTTCAGTCTTTGTATATTAAGTGGACAACTATAATTGGCTTTCCAAACTTCTCATCTTGATTTGTACTCAAACTAGATCTTAGCTGTTGTTCCGAATAAATAAATTACTTCAGTGGTCCGCCGGCACTGAGTTCGATCCGAGCAGGTCGTACCTCGGCCTTTTTGTTAATTCTTATTTAAGGAGGGAATTACTCAATTCGTTGGTACATTTTATCGATCGATTCTAATTATATTCTTATTATAATTAATTAAGTATGTACCTGAGAGGTAATTCTATAAACATTCCACCCAGATCTGAATATGAGGTTACTCATTGATCCCATCTTCAGTTGGGTGAAATATTTCGTTTAAACATATAATGTTAAATATATCCACATATGTAATATATCTTAAATAAATAACACCCGTTTCCAACGTTTTAATTATAATAACCCGTATTTTAAATGAGTCTTTTAAATATATCTAACCACTTCAAATATACCAAACATCCAGTAGCTAAAGAGCTGTGCTACTTGAGGTGGTTTTATAAGTTAACAAAACATCAAATATTTGGGTGTCAGTTGAAGACTGTTGACGTGAGAAAAGATGGATATCCAATTATATTTTAGTTAACTGTTGATTTTGTTAAGAAATAATCTGTGTTTTACGAAAATACAATGTTACGGACACAAAGTGTTGTCCTGTGTAGGAATTGAAACCACAACACTCGGCATAGAAGGATCATAGGTACCTATCCAATCCGCCATCTGTACCTACAATTAAGTGCATAATCATAGCTACTGAGCTATAAATGCGAGGTCAATATTTCAAGATTAGGTACATTTTACTTCTTACAAAGGTTGTGAACAAGCATACGACCCGCCTGATGATAAGCGGATTAAACATATTTTCAGTAAGTGGTATCAGAGTATCAAATCAAAATACACTACATTTTGCCCATTTTCTCTCCTTGTTGCCATATAAAAAATACAACGTACCTACCTATATCAAAAATCCCACAGAATTTATCAAATAAACATTGCTAATTATAATCTTTTTTAACAACAATAAAACCGTTAATAATCCTTTTTCACACAATTATATTATACAATGGTATTAATTTGCCTTTTGTATAATAGAACAATAATATTCACTATACAATAGTGATACACAAAAGACAGTTTTACCGCCAAAAATCCTATTGACAGTTCTTGACACTAAAACTATAATCATGTATGACGTGGTCAAAAAAAGAAATCAACTTTATCACAACGGAATAAAAACTACATTTAACTTTTATTTTAAAATTGTTAAAAATGTCCTGTGGAGCGAAAGAGTGCAATTTAAAAAAAAACTTTTGTTGTGGCCTGTACGCTCATATGTGGTATTTTTTTCGAAAATAAAATGATTCATTACTGCCAATTGGAGCATAAAAGAGTTTTTATTCTTCCGGTGTAAATAATTAATATCACATAATAATTAAATTAAACGAATAATAAATCATTAGTGAGGCCCAAAAATGCTCATATTATTCTAACAAAAATGGCTTATGGTAACTAAAGACCGATTAGGCAAAAATTATAGGATAATTAAAAAAATAGATTATCCATAAGCATTTCATCCTCTATCGCTGGACACAGATTTTACTATAGTAAAATAATGTATGTAATTGTAATATACTTTCAATGTTAGAACTTATATATATACTATTTTTATAAAATACTCATAATCGACTAAAGTGAAATCTAAAAGGTTAAAATTAATCTACACAAAATATTTAACGACACCTTTTTTTATCAACCGTCATTAAAAAGGTTTTGTTTCAAAAAAAGAACAAATTAATTTGCATCATCAAAAACTAAAGACACGTAACTCTATCAAATATGACGAAGTGTTGACTATCAATAAAATCGAAATATTCCACATCAGTTGCCACGCAACTTCAGCTCGTATGCTCTATATGACAGAGCACGAGATTTTGATTAAAATTTTATACAAAAGGCTGGATTTTATATCCCGCTGAGACTGCGCAGTTGCCGTACTATCTCACCAGATTTGACGTCCAAAACGGCCATGGGTTTTGCATTATTTCCATTATATATGATATCTTATTGGGCGGTCTACTTAATATTGTACTTTTATCGTTATTATGCTATTTAGATGCTAAACAGTGGAATTATAAAAAAAAATTGTAGGAAAATGATTCCGAAAACAAAGTTCGATCATTAAAATTTTATAAAATAAAATATTTATACCTACATTTAATAGCAATACAACCTTGCTAATCCCATGATTGGGCAGGCTCGATCGGGGAAGTACCATCCTCTTACAGAAGATCAGCATGAAACAACGGTACATTGTATATTCTTACTATTGTGTTTTGTATGGTGGGTGAGAGCGCCGTAGGCCGTAGCCTTTTTTTTTTTTTTTTCTTCATCATTTCCATATTATCCTTCTCCTTCACCTCATATCCCTTTCCTTGGAGTTGACAACGCGCGAGTGATGCCTCTGGTGTCGCTAGCCTCCATAGGCTACGGTAATCGCTTACAATCAGGTGGGCGCGGTATGCTTGTTCGCTAGTGTATTTAAAAACATTATAAATAAATAATAAATAAATATTCACGAACATTTTTCATACGTCCTCTGGTCCCAAACTAAGCTTAACACTTGTGCTTTTTTGTAAATACATAGGTACATATAATTACATAATATAATAGATATAAAACACCCAGACGCAGTACCAGTAAATACCTGTGTTCATCACACAAATAATTGTACTACACGGAAGTCTGTTACACTACCGACTACGCCACGAGGCCCGTCATTATAGGAATCTTAGTCAACAATATCCTGTGGGGCCGGCTTTAGAATTGTCCCACCCCTCTCCACCCATGGGAGTCGTAAGAGCCGACTGAGGGAATACCGAGGGAGTGGGCAGCAGCACTCCCTCGAATATTAACAACATCCACTGCGATCGCCAACCCGCCTGCCAAGCGTGGCGATTACGGCACTATCCCCCATTCTTGGGGAGGCCTATATCCAGCAATGGACGTTAAAAGGCTGATGGATGGATGGATGGAATATCCTTTTTTAGACCAGTACTTTCTAGCATGGTTGTAATTAATATATAATAGTTTAATTTAAAGTAAATATAGACTGCGAACAGAAACAAAATAATTAAAATTCGAAGTTTTCTTAAATTAATAATTTTAGGGAATTTATCCAAAATATAGACATACTGAAATGTGGCTTTTTAAACTTAAATGATCACCCCTCCAGAGATAACTGCATTGCAATAATCAAAATGACCGATTACTTCAGATTTAGTTTATTGTCACAGGCACGGCCAACTATGACCGACATTACAATTTGGTAACAGCGTCCAATATTCACTGTAAATTATAATAGATTAAGTTTCCTGAAATCCACTTAGGTTACGTGAGAAAACCTTTTTTAACATTCTAGGTTTCATCGCAGGTCTAATAGCCTAAGAGCCTAAGGTGCCAAGTGCCAATATTAAAATTCAAAATGACTGTGAAATAAATAGCGTACAAAAAAAAACAAAACTGCATTTTTCGTCGTACATTATTATGGTTTCAACTCAAAATATACTTGATAATTAAGAAATGCAATTGTGACTGTTGGTGTTTTTTCTTGTAATACCTATTTCCCTCCTGCATCTCGTTTCTAGAAACTTAGAAACTATAAAAACCTTCTTATCTCATAAGAAGCATATAAAACGGAAGTCAAAACCACCGGATACAAGCCCATAAACAAAAACTAGCCAATCAAAACAAATTCGAAATTAAACTGATTCATAAGGGTTAAACTACCCCCAACACATGTTTATAAAGGGTTAACAATTACATAAATTAATACATCCTTTTTATTTAAAAAGATATGTTTTTATTTTTATTGTATGCGTAAAATCGCTTCCTCTATCATTTGAGTGTTTTTTCGCGCCATCTGACGCTATTTTTTCTTTAAATATGGCGGCCACATATGCTGTGTGTACTGTAGCACGTGTACAAAACTTATGTTCTTGACATGAAGTACCTTATTAAGATCTGTTTTCATTTAATTTAATTGAAGAGGTGTTAACAAAATTGCCAGTAAGTTCCTTTTGGACTTAAAATTATGAAATAAAACATTTTTGCGTGAAGTATACCTCGCATTTTTACAGAACTGCATTTTGACCTAACCTTAGACAAATAATATACCTACTTATTTCCTGCCTTATTTCTGATAAATGCCTAGTGTTTAGCATGCACGATGTGCTTTTTCATGCACTAGCCCATTGAATACCCAGAATTGTTTGACGGATATGAATGCATGAGTCAGCTGTGATGTGATAGCAAAGTGATAAGACGAAAGACTGCAAAGACAGTGGCATTGAGTTAAATCTCCAGGCCGAGGTCAAGATCTAGCAAGCAATGACGAGTGTCACCACACACCGTTGTGTTTGTTTACAGATTATGACTTCCTGGTGCAGGAAAAGATGGTAGGACAACTGCACACATGAGAGATTTTCTCTACGACGTCTGCCAATCCATACTGATCCAACTCGGTGGATTAAGACCTAAATCCTTTTTGAAATGCTTTATATTAGTTTCGTTAAACAGAATCTATGAACGTGATTTTCACACACTTAAAATGTCAGGTATTATATTGTTCTTATAAAAAATCCTATCGTACTTTCAAATGATGTTTTTAGCCTAAAAAAAAAAGAAAATAAAGTGAGGCAGTAAAAGTTTGAGGGGCTTGACATCCAATTGAAAAGAAATAGTAAAAAGCAACCTACAAAACTTTACAATCATTATTATTTACTAGCTGATCCCGTAACTTTGTCCGCGTGGAATTTATTTATTTTCTTATTTTAGTGAAGAATCCTAATATTTTCCAAAATAAAAGTAGTGATCCCCGTCCCGTTAGTCCCATCCAAATCAGTGTAGCCGTTCAGGAGATTAACGGTGGATGTATATTCGATGTTGATTTTGAGAGCAGTTTCAATTGTAGTACAGTGTTGAGAGCAGTTTCAATTGTAGTACAGTGTTGAGAGCAGTTTCAATTGTAGTACAGTGTTGAGAGCAGTTTCAATTGTAGTGTAGCTGGCCCAGTCTGGGTTGGCAAAATTCACAAGTCCTGAAAAGAATCTCTAAGGTTGTATATTTTTACACGCCTTAGTAAAAAAAAGTTATAGAATACGGGTTGTATGGAAATACACACATAATCGGAGCAAAGGTGTGACTTGCGAGGTCTTGACTAGGGATTGAACTAACAACTGTCTTTGCAGTCAAGTCTTACCACCAGGTCTTTACTTGATTTAGGCTACAAATGAGCACCTATTTTGCCCTGAGTATTATACTTAAATGTGCTAACCAAAGTCCTTTAATTAGGAGTTCCTTAAGTAGCAGATCACAGTACCCGGAGCGAGAGGTTCTGTTAATTTGGCACCACTTGTTACCCCACGGCAACGGTCTCTTTGTCTTTGCTCACTAAATAAAATTATTTAAATGGGCAGTTATATAAAATTCCTCTTAAGTGGACAACCCTAAGGCCTAAAGTAAGTCAGGTATTTCAGAACGATCCTGAAAATTTTTACGTTTAGGGTTGACAAAAATCAGTTGTTGCTAGAATTTATTTATTACTTTGGCAATCATAGTTTCCTTTTTTACAACCTATAATTGGGTGTGACCTGTGTCCAAAAACAAATACACGAATTCCACCTATACTCAGAACAAATAATTTATTATACAATGTGTGAAAATATCAAATTATAACTGCGATGGGGATTGAAGCCCCGGTGGCTCCGAGCTAAGATAGCTCAGTTGGTAGAACTTCTGGAAGGTTACAGAAAAGGCGGGCTTAATCTATGCTCATAGTTATCGATAATTATTTTACATTTTTACGCTGTGTTCTAGTCAATCGCAAAACGTGTCAGGTGCTTAAAATACACATTTTATTAACAACATAAGGCCGTGCCAATTCATGATTTACCCAATATTGAACTATCACTGGATGGTACTGACATTATTTTTTATTTAACATCAGTGCAAATATTATAAAGCTGAAAATATTTTCACCCATTTTTTAAACACTGACTAATTTTTTTGTCAAGTCATAATATTGGGACGAAGTTGCGGGCGAAAGTTAGTATGCCATATTTTCCAACAAGTGACTAACAACTAAGAACTATTTTTAGTGTGTCGTAGTGAGTTCTTTGCGTTTATTTGACAACCCTACGGGTGGCTTGGTTTGTCAGACTTTTAGACTTATAAGAGTGAACTACAATTTGTTGACTATAGTAACGGTAGCGTGCTGGAAATCCACTATCTCCTATCCCTTTCCCTAGAGTAAATGCCGAGTGTGTGACTAGTATCTAATATAGGTTAGTAGGCGCTTATCGCTATGCAGGCCGTACGCTTGTTTTTACCCTTTCAGAGGCAGACAACTGAACGGATTTCAATGAAATTTGGTACGAAGTAAGCATGATTCTCAAAAAGCTGGATCAAAATAAAGTTTTTTTTAATTTTATTTTTATTTCTTGTAGTGGCAGACGAGCCACGGCCCATCTGATGGTAAATGGTAACATTCGCCCATAGACTCGACTATACTGAGAGTATTGTCAAACCGCTGCTCACCATTTCATTTCACCAATATGAAATGAAAGAATAAACGGCTATCTCCTGCTACAGCGAAAACGCAACGGTATCCTTCATGGCCGGTCACACTGGAGATGGTGGTTACAAACCGGCTCAGGCCCGATACCAAGTGAGTCCTCCAACTCGGTACCCAGCCCTACTCCCCCGATATTCCCTCAGTCGGCTCTTACGACTCCCGTAGGCAAAGAGGGGTGGGACAATTCTAAAGCCGGCCCCACACGGCCAGTTAATACAAAATGTGAAATCGATCCTGGTCGTAGTTATAATTTTTTTTATTTTTTTTATTGTATGTAGTGGCAGACGAGCCACGGTCCATCTGATGGTAAATGGTAACCGTCGCCCATGGACTCGACTATACCGAGAGTATTGTCAAGCTGCTGCTCACCAACTCGTTTCATAGATGAAATGAAATATAAACGGTTATCTCCTGCTACAGCCAAAATGCAACAATGTGCTTCATGGCCGGTCACACGGGAGATGGTGGTACCAACCCGCTCGGGCCGGATACCAAGTGAGTACTTCCACTTGGTGCCCAGCCCTACCACCAGTCATGCAATGGATGCTAATTGCTTACTTCCCTTAGTCGCCTCATACGACACCCATGGGATAGAATGGGGTGGTGAGACTTGTATTTTTAGTCCGTCACCACACGGAAAAAATGAATGAAAGTGTCTGTGCAAGTTACCAACTCAACAAAATAATTTCATAATTGAAATAGCCGAGCAAATTTTGCTAACCGAATTCCACGCGAGCAAGATCGCTGGTTCAATTTATAGCATTCGGGGCAACGAATAGGTTAGTGTGGTCTCAACCACTAAATAGCCTCGCCGTGTGTTGTCTCACCGCTTGTATGCCACTACTGGAACTGTGTGACATTATTTTTTTTGTTAAGGCGGGATTAAATCTTCCTAACCGCACACCCCATCGTACGGGGCAACGAACAGGGTAGTGTGGAGCGTTCACCCACTAAAGAAACCCGCCGTGTGCCGTCTCTTCGCCTTTATTGGCGGGGCGGCTTCAGTGGTTACGCATCCCTCTCGTCGGTAAAACTAACTGACGTACTGATTGACTGACATACCCCCCGTATGTGGAGCTCGCCGGGCATTCAAATTACGCCCGGAATACCCACTAAAATGACAACGGCTCCTTCCATGCCTATTAGTGGGGCGCCGGAAGATCATCTTACGACATTCTACTCCGACGCCCCAGGCAATGGCCTACTGGCCACGTCCATTGTCATCAAGGCGGTGGGAAGAGATGGGCGTAACGCCGCCTTCCTCTCCCTGGTCGCCGCCGGCGGAGTGAGTTGGCGTGGGCTAATGCCAAAAAGTGCCCAAAAGTGTCCGTGGGGAAATTACGGCCTCGCAGAAGGAGGCCATAGACGACCAGCATCTACCACTGCCTAGCATTTGTGTGATTATGGTTGGCAGTGACAGGTCTCCCCTAATTACCGCGTGTACGGGTGTGGCGCTGGGGCCCCCAGGCAGGGCATTCTTCTATTGTGTGGCACGCATTGTCTAATGGCGCGCCAAACTCATGACAACAGGGGTCTATTCTCTTCCTATTCGATGCAAGTACCCACTGAAGACCCCATGTCCAGTGAGCATCTGCTACAGCCGGAAGGTCAGGTCACTATGCCTTCTATTCATCCAGCGGTAGAGGTGTGGCGCAATAACCTCTACAGCCCCTCACCCTGCTACGGGGGACTCCAATTCTTCTCTCCACCGTCAGACTACTCTTCTTCGAGCGACTTTCTGAACTCGGCGCAGCCTCTGCTCAGAGACCTGCCCGCCGTTGGCACATCCGCCACGCCTCGGCCTGTAAATGCCAAGGTGGGTCCCCCGCCAGCAGCGTTGCCGCAGTACAGGACATTGTACGGTAGCCTTATGTTCCTCACCGCCATGATCCTCTGCGAACGTCGTAAAAGGGCCTTATTCCGGGAGGTGAATTAGGTACTACCTGAGAGTAAAAAAAAAACAATATCACCAGCCAATCCTAATGCGACAGGTTTTGTAAAAAGCAACTGAAGGAATAATAGAAGAAGCATTTCCTCTGCGAAGAAAAGAAATACTGGAAAGAAGGTTGTATACCTCATCTAGCATGGGAAGAAGAGCCTTCTACCAGAAGATTTTTGAACGAGGCTTCAGCTCAAATGGTAATAATAAGATACTAAAGGAGGTTACATGATAGGACATGTTAAAGGAGGTGATTTTTACCAAATAATGACGCAGCCCTAGAAACATTTTGATATTTTTATATATTTTTTTAGCATTTGACATACTTAGCCGCATTTGACATGCTTAGCCGCATTAGTCTGCGCGGGCATCAACATTTTGCACGCCTCATAAGCGAAGCGTTGAGGTGGGCATTGCTCTCGTTTCATGGGGAACAACTGATTTTTCAAACTTAAAATGTCTCTATTTATCATATATTGCACTTGTAAAATAATATATATACACACATATCAAGAAAAAACACTAATTTTAACACTCATGATATTTTTGATGTCATTTTTGTTATTTAAACTAGTTATAAAACTGTTTAAAAAAACCGTATGTTGTAGGGAATGTATGTTAACACGATAACGAACGAAGTACTTTACTAATCGAGTATTTTTTTAGTAAGACCAATACAATATTAGTTACTTATCAAATAATCAATTTTATTGTGAAAAATTAAGATTATGAGGCGTGCACTTTTGGATTTTCCAAAGTATTTATAAATTAAATCGGTTAAAGGCGTATTTTAAAGGAATTCCTTATAGGAATAAAAATATTCTACCTGTTTATCGAAGCGAATTTATTTGTATATCAAATTGCGTTGAAATCGTTAGGTACATATTCCAAAAATAGTTGTTTTACGGAAACTTATTTTTTTAGAAATAAATGGTATCCCATAATGTTAATCCAGTCTCTTATTTATCTACCTCCCCCCATCCATTCAGTTGTTCAGGCCTGATTCTTTAAAAAACATTTAATTATCTATCTAAAAACTGTTTTTTTTTTTAGTAATATTAGTAGGATTGTACTCAGTACCTTACGTGCCTTAGCGTAAAGACACTGTTTAAAAAAAAACACAGTGCTCGTAGCAGGTGTCATAATAACGAAGAACATAATCTGGTCTCACCAGACAAGTCACGGTTTCCAAACGAAGCAATTTGTCCAAATTTTCACACTTCAAATTAGTGGTAATTTCTGTTGGGGACGTAGTTATGACGAAGACGGGCTGATTTTCAACGCATTACGTACAGTTCACCACCCGGGAACCGAATCCTAAACGTGTGTTTATCTTAGCACGCGACTTCCACGCTCGTAAACAATTATTGATATTCAAGTTCTTTAAGACGTGAAAATTTTTACGCGGAACTCGCTTATATACAGAGTGATGACAGAATTCAATATTATTAATCGATAATTTGCTCTGTATTTTAGTACTTGTCATACTTAAAATAAATTATTTATGAAAGTGGAAGAGAGAAGATCTGATAGTGGGCCGTAAAGACAACTAAAACAAATGTGGAGATTGGGTGTCACTATTAAGTGATTGCAATAGCTTAACGGTCCAGAGTACTTCCCCAGATTGCATGGGACGCAAGTTCGAATCCTGATCGCAGTACAGCTCTCTTTTTCTACTTTCACAAATAACTTAATCAATCAATGTACTGCAGTCCACGGTTATACGCCCATCTCAATTTCAAGCAGACCCTTCATTAAGGCTAATTGTCAATAGTAAATATTATTTTAATGCCAGCTAACTCATATTCATCACCATTCGCCACCCATCACGTCTTGCTACTACGGGAAAGAAGCTCGAGCAGAAGCAGGCCTTTTTAAGACAAGTGGTAATCCTTTGTCTCTGCCTATCCATCAGAGAAGCAGGTCTGAGTTTAAATAAGTATCTACGTGACTGTTATTTAGAATAAATCACGTCGATCCGGACTTTTTCCTCATTCACAAATAATAAGTTATACTTTAAAGTATCTGAGTATGTAAAGTACTAAAAATACAGACCAAAATGTATAAGTGTGTTGATTTGCTATTAACTCTGAAATGACTCAACTAGTTATAAAATGTATAATCTTACCAGCTCCACATATTTAGGTTTTAATCAATTCTAGCTCTTTTTATTAAGACAGGAAAAAATACCTACCGCACAACTTGCTATCCAGGGGCACCCAGCTGTCCGAGGAGACAACGGGGTAGTCTGGGACTCTCAGCAATCAACGAGCCACTGTGCGCCCTCACCTCAGATGACCCGTATATTTACTTAGTTTGTGGGCGGTATCGAGCTCCCTCTATAGTCAATTCTACCTAGTGTAATTCAGCCTTAATATTGAAGCTAGTCAAAACAATATACGTATTAAAGTACAAATTATAATTTGTGAATAAGGAAAAAGAGTATTTTAGTACAGGCGGGAATCGAACCTGCGTCCCTTCCTATCCGGGGAAGTGCTATAATCCACTGAGCTACAGTACTATCTAAGATAGTAACTACACATATATAGATTCTATAACAGATAGTAGCAACACAGACTATCTTAAATAGTACTGTAGCTCAGTGGATTAGAGCACTTCCCCGGATAGGAAGGGACGCAGGTTCGATTCCCGCCTGTACTAAAATACTCTTTTTCCTTATTCACAAATTATAATTTGTACTTTAAGAGTAGCTGAGCATGTCAAGTGCTAAAAAAATAGATCAAAATATACGTATTTTGAAAAGCACGAAGTGCAAATACCTGCATCTGTTAGGTCAGTTTAAATTATTTCAACAAACATCAAACATTCTGTATTGTTCGCTAAATCGTTAGCGTGTTAATTTTATTGCAAGTGGTGTTATAATTGTATTTATTATGTCGGTGAGGCTTAAATTACAATGGCCAAAGATTTGGCTCCAAAAGACACTGAGATACAAGTTTCCGAAGAGTGCCTACCCTCTTAAAGCTGATTTTAGGTTGTGGTAAGTGAAATTTCAGTCATGAGGACTGCCGACACAAGTAAAAACTTAAAATAAAAAAAAACATTCCTAATCATAATATTATGTACCTACTTTAAACACAAAGTGAAAAATGTGAAATCGAAAATAACAGTCAGGAGCAGGATTTGAACCTGCATCTTCTGGATACCGTCCAGATGCTTTACCAATTCAGCCATCCTGACAATTGCTCCTGACTGCTAATTTCGATAACACATCATACTTAACGTCTTTGGGTGACGCCTGCGCCATCTGTCGGAAGTATTTTCATACATTATACCGACCAGGTAAACTTAATTTTACAATTAAGATTTTACCTAATAATGACGCAAACCCTTTAAATATTTAGATATTTTTTTTTAACGTTAAGTATGATGTGTTATCGAAATTAGCAGTCAGGAGCAATTGTCAGGATGGCTGAATTGGTAAAGCATCTGGACGGTATCCAGAAGATGCAGGTTCAAATCCTGCTCCTGACTGTTATTTTCGATTTCACATTTTTCACTTTGTGTTTAATGTATAGTGCTAAGCATGTCAAATGCTAAAAATATATATAAAAAAAAAATATCTAAATATGTACCTACTTTTTTATGTATGACATAGTAGAAAGAGTGGGGAAGTAGGCTATCTCCGGCCCATTCTGCGATATAATTACCTACCATACTTGCCTGTCTCAGGGTTGTCATTTTAGCTAAATTTTAATTCAGTGCCTAGAAATTGGCAAGGGCCGGGAAATTTTATTTTTTACTTGTAATCGTTTAGGTAAAACCGACCTCACTAACCCTGAACCCAGACGACACAACACAGGTTATTTTAACTTACGATTTTTACTTACGATTATTACTTAGTCACTATACCTACAACCTTTACCGTGTGGGGCCGGCACCAAAAATAGCTCCACCCCGTCTCTTCCTATGGGAGTCGTAAAAGCCGACATATATATTTTTGTAGTTTATACATAATTCATATTATGGACGCACAGTCCATCCATTCATCCATCCATCAGCCTTTCAACGTCCACTGCTGGACATAGGCCTCCCCAAGAGAACGCCACAAGAAGCGGTTCCGTCATGGGGGAAAATGCCGTAATCGCCACGCTTGGCAGGCGGGTTGGCGATCGCAGTGGATGTTGTTAGTACTCGAGGGAGTGCTGCTGCCCACGCCCTCGGTATTCCCTCAGTCAGCTCTTACGACTCCCGTGGGTAGAGAAGGGTGGGACAATTCTAAAGCCATCCCCAGAGAGCTACTGCCCACTCCCCCGGAATTCCCTCAGTCGACGCACAGTATTTGGTAATAATTATTCGATAGATGGTAGATGTCCAAAATCACCAAGCCACTTCACTTCAATAGTAGTCTTGATGCTGTCAATTTCGTACTGAAAATTTATCCTATGAAAAGTCTATACTTACACATACTATTAATTTAATTATATATGTACGAAGTATATTATTAAATTAATAATATGTGTGTTTGAGTGATCATAGTCCGGAGCGTGCTCGTCGCGATCCCTGCCAGCCTGTAATCCACAGGCTGCAATCCGGCTCGAATGTGTACCGCAGTGCGGGTTAGGGCGTGCCCCAGAGGCGACGCGTACCGACCCGCCCCCGTCGGTACGAACAACGGCAGATGCAGCGATGGGGGCCGCCACCCATCACGCCTTGCCCAGTTTGGCGAGTCGAGGGGATCAGAGTGTCGAGTAGGCACGTGGAATGTAAGAGGTGGTGTGGAAGGTAAGTTACACGAGCTGGTAACCGTCATGTCGGACAGACGGCTTGATGTGCTCTGTGTAACAGACACCAAGCGAAAGGGTAGCGACGCCTGTGATCTTCCTGGTGGCGGGTTAGCTCTGTGGTCTGGTGTACCGCAGAGCGATCGGGCCAGCATGGGAGTGGGAGTGTTGCTGTCCGCTCGCTTGGCCTCAGGTGTGAAAGATTACAGATTGTTTGATCCCAGACTTCTATGGGTCCTAAAACTAGGTGTCACCAGGGTCTTCATGGTTGCAGCTTATGCTCCCGTAGGCTCTTCGGTGGCATCGGATCTAGAGAAGTTCTGGGATAATGTTAGGGAAGTTCTGGATTTGGCAGAAGCTAGTGAACGCGTGATCGTATGCGGAGACTTGAATGGATGGGTTGGGACCAAGCGTCCAGACTTCGAGGACGTGCTTGGTCCATTTGGTGATAAGAGAGTGGATGATGCAGGTAAGCTCATTGCGGATGTATGTATGGAGAGAAACCTTATTGTGTCAAACACATTTTTTCAACATAAGGATATCCATATGTATACATGGAGAAGGAATGAACAGAGAAGTATGATAGATTTAATTCTGGTGGACAGTCGCCTCCGAAGTAAAATCCTGGATACAAGAGCCTACAGGGGTTGGGACCCCTGTAGGCTCCCCTGTCGACACGGACCACTATCTCGTTATGCGAGATTTAGTGGTCTGTTCAGAAAGTGGAGACACTGGCGAGAGCGTGTCCACTTCGGAGGGCTTGAAAGAATAAAGATTGAAAAGTTGCAAGAAGAGAGTGTAAGAGCAAAGTATGTAAAGGGTGTCCGTGAACGGCTGACAATGGCAAGTCAGCCGGGATCTGACATAGAAGAATGCTGGAGAGTATTGAAAGATAGTATAGTAAATACAGCGAAAGAAGTATGTGGATATTCAAAGAAGCATAGGAAAGTGAAAGGTGATGCATGGTGGGATATGGAAGTAGCAGCTTCCGTAGACCAAAAGAAGAAAGCGTGGCTGGACTATGTATCTTCTTTGAACCTGAGTGCAAGTATGAAAGAACAGAAGAAAGAAATATACCGGCAACGTAAGAATGACACCAAAGCCTTAGTGAAAGAGAAGCGTGATAGAGCAAATATGATTGCAGAAAAAAGGCTGACCAAAAACTTCGAGAGCAACACCAAACTTTTCTGGAGAGAGGTAAAGAAATCTCGGAGTGGTTGGTCGGCTTTCAGAATGAATACAATAAGGTCTAAAGGTGGAGACATTCTTACGCAAACACAAGATGTGTTAAGCCGACGGAGTGAATATTTTGGAGATATTTATGCGGATGTTCAGGGTGATGCTGGTGCCACATGTGGTCTAACAGATCAGCATTCGGTTCCGGCATTCTCTGATGACATTAGTATGGATGAAGTTGAATGGGCGATTAGAAGTTTGAAAAATGGTAAGGCAGCGGGTACTGATGTGGTGTCTGCTGAGATGATCAAGCTTGGAGGCTCATGTGTCTGGGAATCCTTCCTGAGGCTTCTCAATTTATGATGGAGCTCAGGAATAGTTACCAAGGACTGGAGAAGCGCAGTCATCGTGCTCTTGTTTAAAAACAAGGGTTCACGTTATGACTGTGCAAACTACAGGGCCATAAGCTTGACCAGTTTGTCAGCCAAAGTGTATGGTAAAATTATTGAAAAGAGAATGAGGATGGTGTCTGATGAATTTTTGCGTGAGGCACAAGGAGGTTTCAGGTGTGGACGAGGATGCATGGATAAAGTGTTTTCTCTGCGCAACATTGTGGAGAAGCATCTGGCTGTAGGCCAGAGGGTTTTCTGCAGTTTTGTGGATTTGGAGAAAGCATTTGACACTGTTGTACGAAAGGAACTTTGGGACATTTTTTGCCGGAGTATGGTATTAACGGTAGACTGCTACAAGCGGTGCAGTCCAACTACATGGACTGCAGAGCTTGTGTGTGGCTGGGTGATGGAATGTCACCCTGGTTTGATGTCAATATCGGCGTTAAACAGGGCTGCGTTCTATCAGCCAGACTGTTTATTATATATCTGGATAAATGTCTACAGCCAGACTGTTTAATATATATCTGGATAAATGTCTACAAAGGTTGAATGAAATGAATGTGGGAGTTCAGATGGGCGACTCAGTGGTTAACTCGCTGCTATATGCAGATGATGCGATCCTATTAGCGCAGTCTGCGACTGACCTGCAAACCCTAGTCGACGTAATGGCAGAAGATTGTAAGAAAAGGGGCCTACGTGTGAATGTGAGCAAAACCAAGGTAATGGTTTTTGAATGAGAAGAAGCCAGAATAGATGTAAGAGTAGCAATAGGAAATGGTGTGCTAGAACAAGTGGATGAATTTGTATATCTTGGATGTGGATTCAGTCGGGATGGAAGGTACACCACTGATGTAGAAAGAAGAGTGAATGCGGGAAATAGAGTGAACGGAACATTGGGACAACTTCTCGGCAGCCACCACCTCAGCCAGAAGGCACGTGTCGCAATACACAACGCAGTGCTTGTCCCAACGTTATTATATGGAAGCGAGAGTTGGGTATGTAAAAAGGAGCATGAGAGTAAAATCAATGCGGTCGAAATGCGATCTCTGCGGAGAATCTGTGGAGTGAGGCTGACTGACCGCATTCGTAACAATGACGTAAGAGAGCGTGTAGGTATGAAAGAGAGTATTGGTGTAAAGATGCGAAAGGGAATGCTCCGATGGTTCGGACATGTGGAAAGAATGCCGGACGAGCGACTGGCTAAGAAGATATACAATGCGAAAGTGGAAGGATGTAGGTACAGGGGGAGACCGAGACTTACCTACCTAGACCAAATTGGTCATGTATTGAAGGAAGGTGGAGTCAGGAGTCTCCGAAACCGGCGAGCGTATATGAAGAGAGTTATGAATGTTGAGGAAGCAAGAGATGTACGCAAGAATAGAGCCTCTTGGCACTCTGTTCTCCCTGCAAGGGAAATGGCGTGATGATAAGTTAGTTTAGTTAGTTACGTACGAAGTAAGGTTGGTATAAAAAAAATACAACATTTTTTTTTCTCATTTAAGAATCCTTTATTCCCTTTTACAGGGATTAGATAAAATTAACTTAGATATTAAAAGGACGTGTGGTACGTAATTCAATATTTTACTTTGTGACACGCTAATAATATAGCCAGATACGGCGCAGCACGAGCGAGATGACCGCAGTCTAGATAAATGTACTAATTTATAGTGCTAAAACATGTTTTCTTTCTATCTATCATTTCACAGCTAAGTAGACTGTTTATCGTCCATATTCCAATTATTTGTAAAAAACATAAATAATAATATATACCTATTCACAAAAAGCCTCAAAAATAAACCACACAGTCAGCGGGCATCGTTGCCAAAACTCCCGTTTGTCCAGTAGAGGATAAAAGGGTTGTTGGCACAAGCGATGACGTAACGGGGTTTGACAATGCGCTCAAATACGCGAGCACTGTTTGCACAATGTCCCCTTTGTTTGTTAAGGCGCAGTGCTTCATATTGAATTTGTATATTTATCCATTGTTGTCCCAATGTTGGACATGTGTCTATCTTCTGGATAAAAGGAACTTTAGAAAAAAGTCTGGCCTGATCTGGGTAAGCAGTGCAAGTCCGTGTGGTGACGGACTAAGAATACAAGTGACACCACCCCATTCTTTCCCACGGGTGTCGTATGAGGCGACTAAGGGAAGTAAGCAATTATCATCCATTGCATGACTGCTGGTAGGGCTGGGTACCAAGTGGGAGTACTCACTTAGTATCGGGTTCGAGCGGGTTGGTACCACCATCTCCCGTGTGACTGACCATGAAGCACATCGTTGCGTTTTGGCTTCAGCAGGAGATAGCCGTTCATTCTTTCGGTGATATCGATATCGGTGAAATGAAATGGTGAGCAACGGCTTGACAATACTCTTAGTATAGTTGAGTCCATGAGCGACGAGTACCATTTACCATCAGATGCAATATCTTTGAAGCACGCATGCACGATATTCGCCTGTACTAGCCAAATGCACGTAATTGTCATTGTTAAAAAGTCTGTGGTCCGTGTTTCATAAAATCATTACCTAAAGCTGGGAATGGAACTGTCTGAAATGTCCTATCCTGCTATTAGGATAAACAGCTGTTTTATGTAAAACTCCAAGGATTTAAAAGAATGATATACTTTACTTAGATAATCAAACATCCTTACTAATATTATAAATGCGAAAGTGAGTTTGTTTGTTACATAGAGATAACTAATGTGGCGTAGAGTGATGTACTTTTATTGTAAATCCACGTTGATGTAACAACGTTACGGTTCAGAGATCTTGAGATTTTTTTGAATGTTTTGAGTCGTCATTACCATGGCAACTAGCTTAAAATAAGAATATTTTTACCCGACAACGACGAACCGAAAGAGATTTGATCTCAGTACGTATGTATGTGTGTATGTTTGTTTCCATATTTCTCCTAAACTGCTAATCAAAGCTAGATAAATAAGGTATTGGATAGAAGCGTCTTGATTGTCTGCTGGTAATAGGTACCTAAGGTATTGGATAGAAGCGTCTTAATTGTCTGCTAGTGATAGGCTATGTGACGTCACAGTCAATTTACTACTCTGTCAAGAAAGTACCGGGAAAAGATCAATATTACACAAAATTTTTGTTATTCATCCAAATTTATTTTATCACCTTCAAAGTATGCTCCTTCCTTCACAAACGATAGACTTACGCCAACGAATAATCCAATCATCAAAACATTTTTTAAACGCTGTTTCCGGAATTGAGTTCAATTGTCGCCGCGAATTCTCCTTTATGTCTTCTACCGATTGAAAACGGGTGCCACGAAGTAGTAATTTGAGTTTAGGAAAAAGAAAGAAGTCGGCTGGAGCCACATCTGGTGAATATGGTGGATGCTCGATGGTATTTGTTGAGTGTTTGGACAAAAATTCATTCCCAATGATGGCCTTGTGCGAAGGCGCATTATCGTGGTGCAAAATCCAAGAATTTTCTTTCCACAAATCTGGCCTTTTTCGTCGAATTTGCTCTCTTAAACGCCGCATAACGCTCAAATAATATACTTTATTTACCGTTTGACCTTCTGGCAAGAATTCCGAGTACACAACACCGCGATAGTCAAAGAAAACAATCAACATGACTTTGACTTTTGATCGACTTTGGCGTGGTTTTTTCGGTTTCGTTTCAGTTGGAAGTCGCCACTCCGAAGCTTGTTGACTAGTTTGCATGTCAAACTCGTAAACCCACGTCTCGTCACCAGTAACAATGCGTTTCATGAATGTTGGGTCGGAATTGACTCGTTCTAGCATGTCCTCAGCGACTCTCATGCGATTGAGTTTTTGGAGAAAATTCAGGTCTTTTGGGACTAGCCGAGCGGAAACATGTTTCATACCCAAGTGATTATTTAAAATGGTACGGATCGACTCGTGAGACACAGAAAGTTCGTCGGCTATCTCTCTCAAAGTTGAATGAGGATTTTCAGTCACTATTTCCTTTACTATGTTGATGGCCTACCAGAGCGAGGCAAATCTTCCATCACATCTCGACCGCTTTTAAACGCTTTGTACCACTCATAATCACGTATTTTTGATAAAGTCAATTCACCGTAAGCCTTCTGTAACATTTTCAGTGACTCCGAACACGAAATTCCATTGGCGATGCAAAATTTAAGACAAACTCTTTGTTCGATGTTTTTGTCTATTATGAAATTCGCAATATACACTAGATATGATATAACTAAAAACAGTACAGTATTTAATATAAATAACAGATTGCAACTCAAACTCCGCGCCAAAATGGATAACAGTTGTGCCAATCTAACAAAAACAAAAAAAACAAAAATTTGAATTTGGAACCATAAACAAATCATCCATTCCCAATACTTTCTTGACTGAATGATTATAAAGCCCCTCCCCTACATTCCATCCATCCATCAGCCTTCCAACATCCACTGCTGGACATAGGCCTCTCCAAGAGAATACCACAACGAGCAGTCCCATCATGGGGGATAATGCCATAATCGCCACGTTTGGCAGGCGGGTTGGCGATCGCAGTGGATGTTGTTAATACTCGAGGGAGTGCTGCTCCCCACTCCCCCGGTATTCTCTCAGTCGGCTCAGGCGGTTATTAATAAAAAAAGATTTTCATCAAAATATTTTTTCCCAACGTAATATGTGGGTAGATGTGCTCATAACGCAGTACAAAATCAGATCGAGACGCTCTAAGGTTTAAAGGAATATCAAATGGCTTAATTAGCACGTGTTAATATTCAGGTTTTAGCCTGCATGGACTCAATCCATCTCATACTGACTTGTACTCAAAAGTGGGACATACTTATATACCTACCTACTTTTTATTATAATTTCGTTCTATCATAAAATGTTACAATATTTATTTGATTGTTGTATACTCCGACAGAAAATGAACGTAAACAACTGGCTTATTTATGCAATTTCGTTGAGAGCTTACCCTTAATTTTCTGTTTATATTTTCAACGGGAGCCGGCACAATGTTTGACGAGCGACATAACTGCTTATTTTCGACGAGCCACAAATGATGGGATTGTCACCACATTTTAAATGACTTGATCGAGGTTTTCATTAGGAGCTAAGTTTTTTTTTCACACCATTACTGGCAACATGATACCTTTGCTCAATAGTTTCAGAGTAACAGTCCATCGGTCTGTCAGTTCATATCTACTCTTTTTTGTATATAATATTATTGGGCTGAAGCCTGAAGGCTTTGGTGATAATTGTTTCAGTAGCTACGACCTGAAAGCGTAACAAAAATATTTACTTTTGGATTTATAATATTAGTAGATATTGCAGGATGTCGTCTTATTAAAAAACAACATAACTGACTTACAAAAAGACAAGGTTCTCAATTCGACTATGTTTTTTTTTGCATGTTTGTTACGCGATTATTCCGGCAATTATGTTTTTTTTTTGTGATATTATTTCAACCGCTTCACGCAAAAAAAAATCTTAAAATACAAGAGAATAGTGGAAGGTTAAGCAACTTGAAAAGATAACAGAAAATATCAAGCTGTTTCAATCTGCAGAAGAAAGCCTTTTTAAGACTTCTGAGAGAAGTGGCGGGTCTTCTTATTTAGCAGCAGCGTAACAGTGATTCCAGTTGTAACTCACCACTATCCAGCGATTGCTCTACCTTTGTTGAATGAAATAAAAGGATTGATGACTAACAGCAGTCAAAATTAGCTTGAACATACGTATATGAAAATTTCGTGTCACATTGTTTGGCCCCCAATTGACTCCTAAAGTAATTAACTGATTTTAATGAAATTTTAACACCGTGTGCAGCTTGGTCCAACTTGAAAGATAGAATAGTTTTTATCCTGATTATTTTATTTTTTATTGCACAATTAAAGAACGAATTAATTGTGCTGAGGGCAATGTGTGTCCGGTATAAATAAAATCATAGAGATCTGCCACACGACGGAAAAACTACTGAATAGATTTTTATTGCATTTTCTAAGTTTTATTTCATAGATAGTTGACCCTTATCTAAACAATATTGCGATATATTCATTTACTATGAAATTATTAAGGTTTCAAGAAAAAACGATTATTATAAACACGACACAAGCAACGCCTACAGTCGCGGGTATCAGTTAGTAAGTTATCATTTCTAATTTCATATAACAAGCTCATCTGGTACAGTGCCCAAGCTAATCATCCACGGACCCTCAGCCAATCTCACTTAATATTGATACATTTCGCGACAGCTGATACACGTCATCATCGCGTGACCTGATCACGCACGCGCCAGCTAATATAATGACCCAATTGGCTCCGGAGTTCATTACCAAACTTAACTTAGTAGTGTTATAGAAATAATTGTGTTTATACAAGATTTTTATATATACTAGCTGTACGCGAACTTTATAACGATAATTATCATTTCAATTTATTAGACTTAAGTGAAAAGTTCAAACTAATCGAAAAAATAGCATTGACATCCGTTCAGGAATTTCATACAAGTGCTTTAACCTACCTTCAAAGTACAGACACAACGGGGTATACTCTTTTACTATAATAGATACCAACTTTTACGTATTTTTTTAAAGACAACTCCGCAACTATTTCATGTACACAAAGTACATCCAGACTCGACCATTTTTTCATTCATCATTCTCAACCATTTGTGGATCACGCAAAGAGTTGTGCTGTGTAGGAATCAAACTCACAACACTAAACTACTCCGCCACTTTTTTTTTATGTGACGTTGGTTGTTAGCCTCAGATGGCTATGACAACCTAACCCGGACAATTGGTCTGTGCAGCCTATATTTATACTGCTAGGTACTTCTCCGTACACTATATATGGCAGCCATAATCTAGGTACCGGTATGTAAGGAGTGTTGCAAGTTCAATTCCCGCACAGAATAATGTGCAAAAAGTTGTTGCGGAACCCTAAGTCTTGTGTTTGTTATTTGTAAGTTTGTAAAATCCTCCGAAACAGAAGGACTTATTTCTTTATTACGTGGCGTATTAAATGCTTTATAAGTACAGAACTTCTGTACAATTATACTGCTGCAAAAATTAAAAGCTGTAACAAAGCTGTCTGTACATTTAAAATATTTAAGGAAAAAGTACTGTATTAGACTATTTAAGCGTGTCCTAACACAAAGTATTTTTTCGTAGAACTCTTATCTGTTTGTTCATACATTACGCAAAAACTACTGAATGGATTTTGATGCATTTCTTTTGTTTTGTTAGCTCTTGATTAGACTTAAAAACTGTTCCGTTTTATCTCGCTATTAAATTGGAAACTTGAGATATAGCCTATTTTTTTGGATTATTTTTTTGTTATGGCGAGTAAAAATGTTCCTAACCGCACACCCCGTCATTCGGGGCGACGAACAGGGAAGTGTGGGGCCCCGTCACTTACTAAATAAACCCGAAGTGTGCCGTCTCTCCGCTTTTATTGACGGGCCACTGGAACTATGTTATATTCCTTCAGTGGTACTTGAGATATAGCCTAGTTTTTTCTTCTTCTAATGATTCACCTAGATTTTTTTTCTGAAACTTGACAAATAGCCTAGAAAATTAAAGCAGGATTTTCCAATATCATTGAAGTAATGTCACACAGTTCCAGTGGTTTGCCAATACAGGCGAAGAGACGGCACACGGCAGGTTTATTTAGTGGGTGTGGGCCTCACACTATCCTGTTCGTTGGCCCGAACGACGGGGGGTGCGGTTCATTTTTCCCCGCCTTAACAAAAAAAAAGATCATTTCCGATGCTTGTGGCTATCGTTTTTTGATTTAAAATTTTCGCTGTGTTCTTATAAGTTTTTTATAAAAACATGGTTAAAATGGTGATACTACCGACAGGCTTCCTTCAAACCCTACCATCAAAAAGCCATAACATAAACCCACATTAATATTTCACATATACATCTATTAACCACGCAAAGGCGTGTCACTATTAATTCCGGCTCATTGGTCGTATGTGGGGTAGTCTCATCCCCTTCAATTGCCAATAAATTATCGTTCAGTAATGCGTTATTCACGACTCATCACGAACGGGGGTAGATACAAAAATATATATCTAATTACATATATCCACTTAAATAATGGTCGGCTTTATTGTACCTAATAGCTGATTTGGTAGAATGTAAATCTGACTATCTAGTGAATGCTAAGAAATTCTCCTAAGTTATACAGGATGTTTACAAAGTACACCCAGACTCAGAACAACCATTTGTGGATCACACAAAGAGTTGTCCTGTGTGGGAATCGAACCCACAACACCCGGGCGGAAGCCAGTATCTAGACCACTCCGCCATATTTGGCCGTGTGAGGCCAGCATGAAGAATAGCTCCACCCTGTCTCTTCCGATGGGAGTCGTAAAAGCCGACTAAGGCATTACCAGGGGACCGGGCAGCAGCGTTCCCCTGTGTACTAAAAACATCCACTGCGATCGCCAACCCGCCTGCCAAGCGTGGCGATTATGGCAATACCCCCCCTAGGGGAGGCCTATATCCAGCAGTGGACGATCAAAGGCTGGTGGATAGATGGATATTGAATATTTTTACAGGTACTACGTGGGTGACTCACAAGCATACGGGTCAGCTGATGGTAAGCACTCGCCTATAGATTCTAGCAATACCAGAGGCATCGCTCGTGCGTCGCCATTTCCAAATAAAAGTGATATGTGTTAGATAGGAATGATAATTGTGTTTCCCAATACAAGACAAGTATTTTTATAACTTACTGGGGCTGGGGTTAAATACTTGAAATAACACACGTTTAGGAAAATAATGTAAAGTGCCGACATAATTCTTTCATGTTCCCGCCAAAAATTCACACAACAAGTTTTGTTCAGCGTGATAATCGAACCTACAGCTCGCTGCGCAGGAGGTGGATATCAAACCCAAATAATGACTTTGATGGTATTAGTGGTACGCTAGTCTTACTTAAACGCGTCATCTTTGTTACCCTGTATAAGCCAGAACTATTAATATTATAAAATGGAATTGAATTTGTAGTTAGTTACTAGGTAGATAGTGGCATTATGAGAGGATAAAGGATCATTGTCTAATCATCTTTTACGAGACCTGGGAGAGGGTATATATATAGCTACATAATAAAGTATATGTTAGGTTATAACAACCTCTTCCAAGTCTTAATCCACAACTCTTATTCAACTATCTTATGGTCCACCAATATTATATACAAAAGATATGTCCAAAGACACCTCATAAATATAACAACGGAATTCCAAATAAGAATTAGTTCTAAATCATTAAGCTCTTGCCGGCGCGTGCACATTTAAACCCTCTTCGAAAAAAAAACAATTTAAAAAAATAACTCCTCGTATTCAAATTAACAAAACATTACTGTGTATTCCTGGTCCAATTATTTTATTTTTTAAATTGACCCTATATTTTTAACAACAACCTAAAATATACTTTCAAGCTTTAAAATAAAGTTGATTTTTCATTAATTTTGTACATTTTATACAATTAAAGTAATATACAGTCTATTACATTTGAATAAGGTTGATTTTGGTTTAGAATAAGTTTAGTAGCGTCGTTTGTAGAGTAATGCAAGTCGATTTGAAGAAAAAAGGTGGCACGCGCCTCGACGTTTGCGCAACTATGGGGTATCTTCCCTAGCAATCGTGGGGTGAGCTAGTGATGTGAAACGTTTCGATTATATTTATATCTACAATACTTTTTTAAGGCGTCCATACAACATTGAGCAATTACATCATTTCAGTTGATTTTAAAAGTATTTTCGATATTTAATATTATAAATACAGGGATAAACTTTAAATGGGCGCAAGAGATTGCCATCTAGTTAATGATGATTTTTTAATTAATATTTAAACGAAAAATATTGTCACGTAAATTAGGAATGTAAATACCTACCTATAAGTATATAATAATATACGCCTTCACGTTTGTACCACAATCATATTACCGTACGCGAAATCGGAACTTTCTGACTGCTGAAGTGGATCAGCCGTGATCACAAGAGAACCGACCTTCTCTGTTGCGCATATTGTTCCATTGGACTCTTATGGATCAGCACATTAAACACTAACGTTTAGAGAAAAGAGGATATTATAACGTTTGAAATATCGATAGTGCATGTGTTACTTCACTAGAGAAGCGCTCGTGTCACAGAGCGGCGTACGCGCAGGTGATGTTCCGCTCTGTACGTCGCACGCTCCCGATGTCCACTGCCCAGTCCCACACCTGGGCAGATTAGGATTTGTGATAATCTACTTTTACCTGTAATTTATTTAACGTTTTATATTTAGGTGAAAGTAGTTTTTTTTTTATACAACTCTAAATAATAGTCAGTATTCTTTCTTAAAGATGTCATACTCACATAATATTAATAAATATTCACGGACATTTCACACAACGCCCTCTGGTCCGAGACTAAGCTTAACGCTTGTGCTATGGGTACCAGATTACGGATATAATACATATGTATAATACTTTTTTTTGTAAATACATACATATAATAGATAGGAAACACCCAGACGCAGTACAAATATCTGTGTTTATCACACAAATAATTGTCCTGGGTGAAAATGGAACCCATGGCCTCGTGCGCGGAAGTCACACTACCGACCACGCCACGAGGCCCGTCTACCCGTCACAGTAGGGTTATACGAATACATATCACAGCAGGAAATCTTTTAACTAACTCTTTTGCCAAGGATAACATAGATCTAGAGTATTCTGGAGAGTGAACAAAACTTGGTGCACTTCCATTCTGTACAAACAAAGGACAGCGATAGACGATATTACTTTTTTATGCTACGTGAGTGGCAAACAAGCATACAGCCCACCTGATGGTAAGCGGTTACCGCTAATAAGGATAATAAGGAGAGTATATGAAGTATAATAAAGAAAGGATAGGAAGGACAATAAGAAGAGGACTGAGAGGAGGTTTGGGCCTCCGGCGCTCTCACTCATCATACAAAACACTACCGCGGTTTAACGGTGCTTTCCCGATCGAACCGGCCCTTTTATGTTGTTACAAGTAAGGCTCTATAACCACATAAGTAGAGTAATAATATGCTATTCTCTTCCATATGACTTTTAAATATAATTTTAAGACGGTAACATCACTTATATGCAGAGGAGAGCAGGGATGGTTGATCAAAATTCAGAAATAAAGTCCGTTATTTTATCTTTACTTACTTACTTATCATCACACCCTTTCTCTTGTGGGGTAGGTAGAGAGAACAGAGTGCTAAAAGGCTCTATTCTTACATACATCTCCAGCTTCCTCAACATTCATAGTGCTCTTCATACACGCTCGCCGGTTTCGGAGACTACTGACTCCACCTTTCTTCAATACATGACCGATTTGGTCTATGTAGGTGAGTCTCGGTCTCCCCCTGTACTAACATTCTTCCACTTTCATATTGTATATCATCTTAACCAGTCGGCATTCTTTCCACATGTCCCAACCATCGGAACATTCCCTTTCGCATCTTTACACCAATACTCTCTTTCATACCTACTCGCTCTCTTATGTCGTCGTTACGAATGCGGTCAGTCAGCCTCACTCCACAGATTCTCCGCAGAGATCGCATTTCATATCAATAAATATTTTAAAATCCAATAAATCTGTGTATCAGTATAAACCTTTAGACCTGAAACTGTTAAATTCACGAGCAGACTTCAACCGATTATAGAGTATCTACTAATATCCAGCTAAGTACTAAAATGTAGGTAATATTTTGTACAATTATGTTTTTTTAAGCAGTTAATTTAATAATAAAACGTGCAAATTTCCAAATATAAACATTTAAACAACCAATTTTAACCAAATTATTACGTGTTTACCAGCAACTAAACACAAGATATCCATATTATTATTCTACAATTGAGTTCAGTTGGATGGACGGTAAATTTAAGAAGGGATTTACTCTTAAAAGTTCATTCAAAGCATCTAATTTGGGAAATTAAGGTTTTAACGGAAATTTTCGGTACGGTATAATTGGTATACAGTAAATGGTGGGTGTATTGGTGGAATTGGATAACGCATTAAACAGAAATACTGGCATTATTCTTCAATACTTATTCCAGTTAGCCTTCAAATGATAAAAGCTATAATTAAGGCAGAATATCCAGGAGTACTCCTCGACATCTTGGCACAGGCTAGGACTTAAACTTAATTTCTCACATACCTATAATTAATTGATCACATCTATATATTAATACGTGAAGAAAAAACTTTGTGCCCCTTTTTTAGCATATTGCGCGCACCAGTAAGTGTGAGATTTAGCACAGTAAAAGTTTTAATGAAGAAGGAGTGCAGAAACGAGTAGATATTATTTTTATATAATATGAGATGATTAGAAATGATATTTTTGTATAACATGCATTAGAAATGATATTTTTGTATAACATGCATTAGAAATTAATTCAATAAAAATACATTTTGTAGGATTGATTGTATGTACGGCCGGTGTATGATCGAATGTCGACGACCACTAGGGTCGTCCAGTGGTCAACATTCGATCATACACCGACCTATAATTGAAGCAACACCTATATAGGTGCATTATTTTGGTTAGTATAACAGAACCCATTAATCCAAAAAGGATATTATAAATGTGAAAATGGTGTATCGCTTCAATAAAGAATTTAAAAAAATAAAAATGTGAAAACGCGCTTATTTGTTACACTTTCAAGCTGTAACAACTAGACGTCAATAGGCTCGCCCCCTATTATGTGGGACTTAAACATAGCTGGCGAGTCGTGGGTGTGTAATACACCTCTGCCTACCCCTTCGGGGAATACAGGCGTGATTCTATGTTTTATAATAGATAGAAAACACCCACACAAGCGGCAATCGAACCCGCGTCTTTTCCAATCCGGGGAAGTGCCTCTAAGCCACTGAGCTATCGTAAAGACAAATGTGATGAGCAAATTGGGATGACCTAATAGGTCTGTACGATAGCTCAGTGGCTTAGAGCACTTTCCCGGATTGGAAAAGATGCGAGTTCGATTCCCGCTCGTACAAAAAATATCTTTTTCTTTATTCACAAATAATTTGTACTTCATTAAATATAGTTCTACTAGCTGATCCGGCGAACTGCGTATCGCCATATATTTTTTCATGAATAAATATTGCAATCATAAATTGAGATATAAAGTATCCTATCTCTTAAGTTGGAACAAAACACACATTTAAAAACAAGAAAAGCTATAATCGGTTCAGTAGTTTCGAAGTTTATCCCGGACAAACATCGTGACACTGGAATTATATATAATAGATTTTCGATAACTTATTTTAGTAAGGAGCTTAGAATTATTTTTATTTCTTATTCATGACAGACGAACCACAGCCCACCTGATGAACTGAGTAACCGTTACTTATGGATTCAACAGAACTATATTAGAGTACTGTCAAGCCGCTGCTAACCATTGCATTTCGAGAATATAACATGAAAGAATGCACTTTTATTCATCACTACAACCGAAACATACTGAGGTACTTTATGGCTGGTCACTTGGGAAACGGCGGCACCGACATACTCGCGCCCGATAACCAGAACCAGTAAGTATTCCCATTTGGTACTCGGTCCTACCACCAGTAATGCAATTGGTGATAATTGCTTACTTCCCTTAGTCACTTCGTATGGAAAAAATAGGGAAACCTTTCTTAGTAACCACACGGATGCGAGTGGTTAAATTTAACCAAAGAATCTTCAGCAACCGTTACATTATTGCTTGGAAACATCATGCACGGGGAAAAGAAAGGTTCTTTGATTGACAGAAATCTTATTGTTCATAAATAACATGGTGACGGCAATACATTGTATTGACCGAGAAAGTTATTGAGGTTTCAAAAACCGTGGGCTTGTCCTTTTGGGAGGGGATAAGTGGTTCGGTAATTAAAGAGGAGAGCGATGTAGCTCACGAGTTTGCGATAATATAAGTCGATTGATGAAACGATTATTTTGGTCACTAGTACTTCCGATACATGAAATATGAGTCACTTTGATAATTTTACGATATTTAAGCGAATGTCAAATAAATAAATATAAAATATTCACGGCCATTTCACACATCGTCCTCTAGTCTCAAACTAAGCTTAACGCTTGTGCAAAGCGTACCATATTACGGATATAATAATTAAATTACTTTTTTTGTACTTATTACATAATAAAATAGAAAACCATCCATCTATCCATCAGCCTTTTAACGTCCACTGCTGGACATAGGCCTCCCCAAGAGAACGCCACAACGAGCGGTCCTGTGCCGACCGCATCCAACGGCTCCCCGCAGCTTTGACCAGATCATCGGTCCATCTGGTGGGGGGCCGTCCTTCGCTGCGCCGTTCGATACGTGGTCGCCACTCGAGAATCTTTCGTCCCCAACGGTTATCGGTTCGGCGAGCGATGTGGCCTGCCCATTGCCACTTCAGCATGGCAACCCGGCGGGCTATGTCGGTCACTCTCGTTCTCCTACGGATCTCCGTATTACGGATTCGATCACGTAGGGAAATACCAAGCATAGCCCGCTCCATGGCCCGCTGAGCGTCTTTGAGCCTTGATATGAGGCCAACATTCAGAGACCACGTCTCATATAATAGTAGAAAACATCCAGACGCAATACAAATATCTGTGTTCATCACACAAATCATTATCCAGAGTGGGAATCAACCCCCACGACCTCGTGCATAGAAGTCGGTTACAGTACCGACTACGCTTCGAGGCTCGTCAAACAGTAAAACTACAATTAAAATAAAACTACGATTATGGAATCTATAGTGTTTACTTGATTCACTCTCCATACTATCTTGACGACATGATCACGCTGACGCGGACTGAGATGTTGGATGCGTAATGGTTAATCAATTGTTACAACAGTTACATCTACCCATACTTCCTGATAATTAGAATATGTGTTACTAATTTTAACAACAAGTACCATCAGGGTATAAAATACGCCAATTTTTGTGGAAATGGTGCCACACGCTATAGTTAGTAAGTATATTAGCATAGCACACGCAACCGGCGCGCCGCGAGCGACATCTGCACGCTTCTGCTTAATTTACCGTTGTAAATGTAGACATAAGATTTGCTTTCTAAGGATTATCCTTGTATAGCTTATCTATTTAACAGCTTCTACGTGAAAAGGTAATATAAAAAAAATTGTAAACAGCCTGTCTGAGTAACAAATAAACGATGTAATGTCGTTTTAGATATAAACAAAATTACTAGCCAAATCAACAGGAAATAGCCACATATGCCTAAAATAAGCCTCTATCTCTGTTTGGTGTGGTTACGCACTGATTGACTCACTGTTTGACTAACTGATCGACTGACTGATAGATTTATTGTTTAATTGATTGATTGATCGACTGACTGAATAATTACTATCTGACTGATTAACCGGTTGACTGTCTGACTGAAAGACTGACAGACGGATTGACTGACTAGGAGATATATGGACAGACTGATTGGTAGCCTAACTGCAATCAGTTGAGCACTTGAGGTCAATACCTCAAGTGCTCAATTGATTGCCTGACTGATTAATAGTGTTTGATTGAGTGCCTGATTGATTGGTTGACTGACTGACAGATTTACTGATTGACTGAGTGATCGATTGGCTAATTGACGGTCTGACTAGCTGATTGATTGACTAACTGTATGAATTACTGATTAAAATACTGATTTATTGATTAACTGACTGACTCATTTAATGAATGATTGGTTGACTGGCTGCCTTATTCACTTTTTGTTTGATTGACTGGGTATTTGACCGCCTCACTTACTGACTGACTTATTGATTAACCGTTTGATTATCTGATTGATTGATGACTCTATGGACCATATTTTGAAATCCACGCAAACGAAGGCGCAGGTAGAAGCTAGTACTTAGCACTAGGGTTTGAAAAAGAATCGTTCAGCCAATGTCTACAATTTAATGATCTACATTCTAATAATCTAAAATATAATAAAAGGTGGCGTTTTATTTTTATCAAAACTTAATAGCACCTTTATACTGTACAATAACTTTGCATTAAAGCTTCTGACCGGATATCTTCAAGGCATATGGATTGGCGTAAGCAGGTTTACTTTCAGCGACACCGGAAGCTGTCTCATTGGTAGAGGGCGTAAGTTTCGGACAAATTACGACACATCCGGATAAAACTGACTGTTCTTTCGAAATTTATTTATTTGGTTAGAATTTCTAAAGACATTGATTTTAAAGAAGACTATTGATTATTGATAATTTAGCTTAACAATACAAGTCCAACCAAATGTGGACTTTTTAATGGGTATTTATCCTGATCAAATTAGCCTAGTCAAAAAACTATACTAATTAGCACTGGTAGTATGCTTGGATACCAAGAAGGTGTTCTCATTCGTTATTGAGCAAATCAGGCGGTACCACTGACTACCGCGTGACTAACCGTGAAGCACTTCAATGTGTTTTGGTTGTAGCGGGAAAAAGAAGCCATCCATTCATCCCCATACAAGAAATGAAACAGTTAGCAGCGGTTCAGTTATTAGTATTGTTAAATCTAGGAGCACTGGTGAACACTTGCACACAGGGACTCTTCTGCCATTATAAGCAATAAATAAAAGCAATAGAGTTTATAATAAGTACAAACTTTACTGTGAAGTTTACTGCGACCAGGATCCCACCCAATCTGGGGAAGCATCTGGACCGCTAAGCTATGGTAGCCACCTAATTGTAATCCCCAACCCCCAATATCCACTTCATATTTTGTTATAAATGTCTTTACAACCCACGCCGCCTATTGGATGCATTTACCTTAATCCAATATAGTAAGTATAATATTGAAATTAAAATTCATAGTATTTGCTGGCACGATTATTGCAATATTTTGATTTGTATTTTAGCACTTGATATGCGCAGCTACTTTAAAGAACAAATTATTTGTGAATAGGTAACTGTGATAGCTTAGCAGTCCAGAGCACCTCCCTGGATTGTACGGGACAGGTTCGATTCCTGCTAGCAGTAAAGCTCTCTTTTCCACTTTCACAAATAATTTGTTCATTAAAGTAGCTGAGCATATCAAGTGCTAAAATACAGATCAAAATATTTATTTATATTAGGTAGGTGAAGTTTGCCCTTAATCTATTGAAGATCCCCTTTTAGAACAACCAATTATTGGCTTTATAATATGTGAATTTGTATTAGATCTTCAAATTAAATTAAGAGCTGACCCAAGCCATCGGCAGATACAAAGTCTGTGTTTGTGAGGGGTTGATTTGCTCGTGCAGGGTTTCTCCTTCTTCTATGCATACATACATACATAGGTATAGAGAGATCCCGTGGTTTTGGCTCAGTGTTATAATTATCTAGTCTGGTCTCTTATAAAAAAAACGATTTAAGGAGTGCTTCTGTAGTAGACTTGGTGTACGTGAAGAGTATTATAGTGCAAATTGGGCGATAAATGACGTTAGTTGAATGCAACAGATTTATTGATAATTGATTAATGTCTTGCTTCTTTATATGCTTGGGAATGCTTAGAAATATATGGAGATATTTATTGTTATCACTTATATCTTAAAGAGCTACAGAGCTGCCTCTGAAAAACTATAAAAATAAAAATTTCGTGATATAAAAATCCACTAAAGAGAGCCCCTTAAAAAAATTTTTGGAGACATTTCTTTAACCCTTTGGGTTTAATTTTATGTCATTTTAAGTAGTTTTAATTTGTCAACCGTAACCAAATAAATATGGACGGCATAAATATGTTAATTCAATACTAAATAATATTTTAATGCGTGTCCTATCATCGATATATGAAATATATCGATTTGTTTTTTAAGAAGCTCCCAACTCTACGGGAGATATCGTGGAATGACGTCGATTAAAATGTCTTTTATTGTTATTAATAGATTAAAATCTATGATTTCGATCATTATAGGTGATGAATATTTTAATAGTGTCCATATGGTGCAGTGGTTAATACGGCTACATAGGGACTTCTGTGTTTTGCACTGGGTAATTATGTGGTCAGGGAAAATAATCGCGAGCAAGCTCCCCAGACCTGTGAGATGTTCTCGTTAGCTTGTGAAGTTTAAAACTTACCACTAAGCCAGAGTGGCAGACTATGTCCTAAATCTCTTTTTCTATCCCTCTCTCTCTCTCTGAAAGGAGATCCATGTCTAGTGGGGTGTGGTGCTACCAAAATTTTGTGCGATCTGACAATAGTCATTTCAATCGAGCCTCGTGGCCTAGTTTAACCGACTTCCGTGCACGAGGTCGTGGGTTCGATTCTCACTCAGGACAATTATTTTTGTGATGAACACAGATATTTGTACTGCGTCTGGGTGTTTTCTATCTATTATATGTAAGTATTTACAAAAAAAAAGTAGTATATGTATTATATCCGTAATCTGGTACCCATAGCACAAGCGTTAAGCTTAGTTTGGGACCAGAGGACGTTGTGTGAAAAATGTGCGTGAATATTTATATTTTATTTATTTATTTTAATGCCTACTGAATATTTGTGACTAATCATTGTATGGTTTTTGCCACACGGCAAATTACTTGTGAATAGGTAACTGCGATAGCTTAGCAGTCCAGCCCCACAAGAGCCCCACACGGGGCTGGCGCCAAGAATTGCTCCATCCCGTCTCTTCCTATGGGAGTCGTAAAAGCCGACTAAGGGATTACCGGGGGACCGGGCGGTTCCCCTGTGTACTAAAAGTACATCCACTGCGATCGCCAAACCGCCTGCCAAGCGTGGCGATTATGGTAAAACCCCCATTTTGGGGAGGCCTATGTCCAGCAGTAGACGATTAAAGGCTGACGGACGGACGGATGGCATTGTATGGTTTAAAGTAAAATTTATAGCTCTATGTCCTAGATAGCTTTAAGAATGTAGCGGGTGCTCATCATCATATTCTATGACGTCTGACTCTGACAGAAGCGTGAGACGATCCTACTAGTAAGTGTCATGGGCAGGATATTTTTTTAATCTTCCCACAGGCAACCCAAAACATACATCATAATTCCAATTTCCGAGTATACCACGAAAAATCGCTTATCTTAAACTTTAAGACACCTCTCTGTGTCCAATACATATAAAGATACATTCATATCTATATCTGGGGTTAGATTTACGAGTGAATTTGAAATATCTCACGGTGATTTGCGGGTAGATTATGAAATTGTTTCAGATTGTTCAGTCCTTTGTTTTTGCATTTACTGTTTTCATGTGTTTTTTTATATATTTTGATTGCCCATTCTAAATGTTGCTTAGTCCGATCTCTCTTAATTTACCTATAGGTAGGTAAATTAAGAAAGTAATAAGTAATTAATAAGTCACACCGCTGGTAGATAAGTCCCCTACAATGCGTAATAAGTATAACAAACTACTCAGATAAAAAATATAGTTTTGTGAATATTTCAATTCCTTATTTAGCCAGTAATGTAATGAAATAATGTTTTGATATATATTTTAGCACTTGACATGCTCAGCTACTCTTAAAGTACAAATTATAATTTGTGAATAAGGAAAAAGAGTATTTTAGTACAGGCGGGAATCGAACCTGCGTCCCTTCCTATTCGGGGAAGTGCTCTAATCCACTGAGCTACAATACTATCTTTTAGACATACCCAATCTCCTTATCACATTTGAGATTGATAGAGGGCGTTAGTCGTTAAGACAAATGTGATAAGGAGATTGGGTATGTCTAAAAGAAATAATGTTACTTAGCGATTATATTACAGATCTTTAGCGCTGTTTTTCCGATTTTTGTAGTTTCGGCACACTTTAATTACATAGGTACGTTAACATTTTAAATGACAAATATTTTCGTTCTGGATATAACCGTGTCAAGTGACGTCACGGTTGACACTAACAGCATAGGGATGAAAAGTTCACACCTATTTTTTTTGACGCCGTCACAACTCCGAGTGTCTATCTAGGCATACCTATTATTAATCTAAGATAAGGCGTACAGTAGACAAATTAGCAAAATTGAATTTAGACACTTTTTAACTGTCATCGATATGCAATTTTGCATATTTATGTAGATAGGTTGCTTGTAACGCCCATGACAGTAGATACAAATTATATAACTTTAACCGATTATCCTATTATTCAACTTTGTCGTAGTTTTAAAAAATAAATAATATATTGATTTTTGTTACGCTAATTTCAGCATCTTATCTGTATTGCTGTAAATCTATGACCATATCCAAGCACAGTGAACCACCATTATTTTCACATAAATCAAATACCTACTTACAAAATCGTCGACAATAAAAACGTCAAGCGTCGCCACAGAATAAAAGACGTCCATATTTAAAAAGCCGTTTAAAATATATTTCGATTTTCAAATTCAGAATAAATTTTGTGTCACCTGCGCGGACGCAACCGGAAGAAGTTGTATCCTCCTTTCAGTCTTTTGTAACGCGTTGTCTCTTTTTAACACCATCTTTTATTGTTTGTTTTAGTATGGAGATTCGTATCCAGATAATCTTTACGCTAGTTTTATATGCGATAAATTATAGCAAGCAAAACTTTGGTGATCAATTCGTAGATAAATGTTGTAGTAATTTGTAGGTACGTTTTGACAGGTGAAGCAATGTTAAAAAAAATGTATATTATAAACGACGTTTTATCGATATCTCCAAGAATTTCAATAAAATATTAAGTAAGAAGGTCATCTTCAAAGGATTCTTTTGTTGATTTTCTGCCTTATTAACGTATTCAAATAATAATTTTTGTTCTAAAAACAAAACATACATAGCATCACGCCTGTATTCCCCGAAGGGGTAGGCAGAGGTGTATTACACACCCACGACTCGCCAGCTATGTTTAAGTCCCACGTAATAGGGGGCGAGCCTATTGACGTCTACCGGCCACATTTCCAAACTCCGGGCTGCTACTGAGAATTTTTCTTTTTAGGAAAAAGCTCAATCACTTTGCCCGACCCGGGAATCGAACCCGAGACCTCACGATTAGCAGTCGCATACACTACCGCTACACCACCGAGGCAGTTATTTTTGTTATAATTTTTGTTCTACTGTTATTTAATTGTTTACGTCGACAGTCGATCCACGGTTCAACTGATGGTAAGTGATTTCCGCCACTCATTTAATCAATAATACGGAGAGCACATTTATGCCACTTCCCACCATGAATATCGACCATTAAGCTTGAGAGGAGTCGCATCGAGATACTTAATGGCTGTTACAAAGTAGATGGTGGTACCTACCCACTCGGGTCTAAGAAGCTTTAATTATTTAATAGTGTTTTGAAAACAATGTGATAAAAGCCATCCCAGATGCCTTGCCAATTCAGCCATTACGACAATTGCTTGAGAATGCGAATTTTGATAACACATTCCTTCATAATGTTTTGGGTGTTTCCTATACTTACAGCATCCATGCAAAAGTTGCTGTGAGTTAATAAGCTTACAGCAAGTTTTGTGCTAGAAAGAAGACAGATCCATATCTGGGATTTGAATTTGCGTCTTCCCCTTTCCGGGGGAGACTGCTTTAGAACGCTAAGCTATCGTAGAAGCCTGCTGAAACTGTCAGTTTCCCCCTCACATTTTAGTCTTATATACCCGCGCCATCTACTAGATGTAATTGCATACATTTATGTTCCGATATAGTAAGCTTAATTATTTCAATTAAGAAAGGTGGGATCCTGCCCCACCCAAGGAACGTAACATAGTTTCAGTGGCCCGCCAATAAAGGCGGAGAGACGGCACACGGCGGGTTTCTTTAGTGGGTAAAGGCCCCACACTACCCTGTTCGTTGCCCGAAAAAAACAAGCTTACATAGCAGACGGTGCTACGAATAATAATTTTGTAGAGACGGTAGTAACAACCCGCTCGGGTGCCTGATGACCACTGAGTACCTACTCCCACACGGTACCCAACTCTACCACAAACAATTGTATACTATAGATCTACTAGCTGACCAGGCAAACTTTTTTTTTTATTGCATGTAGTGGCAAACGAGCCACGGTCCATCTGATGGTAAATGGTAACCGTCGCCCATGGACTCGACTATACCAAGAGTATTGTCAAGCCGCTGCTCACCAATTCATTTCACAGATATGAAATTAAATATAAACGGCTATCTCCTGCTACAGCCAAAGCGCAACGATGTGCTTCACGGCCAGTCACACGGGAGATGCTGGTACCAACCCGCTCGGGCCCGATACCAAGTGTGTACTCCCACTTGGTATCCGGCCCAACCACCAGTCATGCAATGGATGATAATTGCTTACTTCCCTTAGTCGCCTCATACGACACCCGTGGGAAAGAATGGGGTGGTGACACTTGTATTCTTAGTCCGTCACCACACAGACCAAAAACTTCGTTATGCTATATTTTTTTTCGTGAATATTATGCAATTAATTATTAAAAACATATACATATACATGATAATATCTCTCCTATATTAGCCAAATACAGTCATTTAAAAAAAAATGAAAATTGGTTAGATAGTTTCGGAGTTCATCGTGACACGAGAATTATGTATAATAGATAATTTTGAATTCATATAGGGATTACAATCTGACAACCGCTATTGGTAAACGAATTTTAAGAGCTTATATTTACGCAAAACAACGTAGCTGCTATGAAATTATATATATTCTGTTATGTACCTAACCGCAAACCGCGTTGTCTTGGCAAATAACCGAGTACTGTGCTCTCATCCACTAAATAATCCGCCATGCGCCGCCTCCCTACCTTTATGGTACCTACTGTGTACTATTTTATCGTTACCGCGTTATTTTTCACCTCGATGTGAGAAAGTATGCCCAACATTATATAATTTTAAAAAAATACAAAATTAGTCGGTATTTGAATTTATTTTTATATTAAACTAGCCACACGCCCTGGCTTCGCACGGGCAGCCCTAGTTATTCAATAGAAATAATTCTGGAAAGACATAACATAAAACAGCTCAAAAGAACAAAAAAATATATATACTCGTAACTTCACAGGATCACCTGATGGGAGGATTGTCTAAAAATTTCATTAAAATCACTTCAGCCATTTTGGAGTCCATATATAGAGAACATACAGACATACATCGATTTTTCAGTTTAGAAGATACTTTTTGATTTATATTTTTTAGCATTTGACATGCTCCGCTACTTTTTAAAGAACAAATTATTTGTGAATAAGGAAAAAAAAATAGAAAAAAGCTAAAAAATATAGATCAAAAATGTTTAGAAAATCGCGCCATCCAATAGTATGAATTTTAATTGCAAAATTAAACTTACTATATTGGTTTAATGCATGTAAATGCTTCCGATAGATGGCGTTGGTCGTGAAGACAAAATGTGATAAGTAAATTGGGATGATCGAAAGATCTGTACTATAGCTCAGTGGTTCAGAGCACTTCCCCGGATTGGAAAAGGCGCGGGTTCGATTCCCGCTAGTACAAAAAATCTCTTTTTAACAAATAATTTGTTCTTTAGAAGACACTTATAAATAGGTTACAGAACATTGCAGGCATCACCCAAGACATAAAGCAGGAATGTGTTATAGAAATTGATGGCCCTGAGTGAATGTTACAATAGCTCAGCTGGCAGAGTAGAACGGTACTCAAAAGGCGTGGGTTGAAACCCCGCTCGTGGCTTTCATTTTCTATTTCACATTTATACACTTTGTGTTCTTAAATTAAAGAAATTGAAAGTGAGATTCCCGCAGTTTACTTACAAAGTATTTTCCATTTTAAATTAAAGATTAGCAGCTCCAAATTAAGCCGACGAAGGTACGCCATCGATTTGTAACAATTACACACTGATAAGAAAATTGAACTTCAATCCTACATCGTAAGGGTGACGGGCAGGATGCGTTGCAATTACCTTGTCTTTATTTTTAAATGCAAATGAAATCGTGCTAACACTCTTTGAATAAATGTTCGTTAATTCCTTGACTATTTTGTGTTTTTTAGCCTTACTAATATTATAAATGCGAAAGTGTGTTTGTTTGTTTGCTTAAGGGGTAAATTCAGCCAAGTAAACGACATGGGTATATATTTCTCTAGAATATACTTACTATTTACTTATCATCACACCATCTCCCTTGCCTACCCCGGCAGAGAGAACAGAGTGCTAAAAGGCTCTATTCTTGCATACATCTTTCGCTTTCTCAACATTCATAATTCTCTTCATACAAGCTCGCCGGTTTCGAAGACTCCTGACTCCACCTTCCTTCAATACATGACCGACGTATGCGAGTCTCGGTCTCCCCCTTTACCAACATCCTTCCACTTTCGCATTCTATAATATACAGTCTGTTATTTTATGGAACTGTGGTTTAGGTCTTAAATCACCATTCTAAGGTGTGACAGTTTTGAAATATTTGGATCGGCATTTTGAAGAAAATCTTCCTTCTTTCCTGTGGGTGTCGTACGGGATGACTAAGGGAAATAAGAGATTATAACACATTCCACTAAGGTGGTAGTGTTGGGTACCACATTTGAGTACTCGCTTGTTATTTGGAAAAAGATGTTACATCGCTATCACAGTCTGCCATGTAACCGTCAAAAACCTTGTTGTATTTTGGTTGTAGCGGGAGATCATTTATTTCCCATCTGAGACATAAAATTGTGAGCAGTGGCTTGGCTTTCTTAGTAGGTAATATTGTGTCCGTAAGAAGTTATCGTCGTGATAACTACACATAAAAAAAACTGAATTGTATAAGCCTAATACTTTCTAACATTTACGCAAATTTTACACATTTTGAAATAAAACTACGTTTACGGAATCTATCGCGTTTACTTTATTTTTATAGTATCCCGACGTTTCGAATACTTTACAGCATTCATGATCACGGGTGGACTTAGATGGTAGACGTCCAAAGCTGATGTTGTTTCAACAGTTTCATCTACCCACAGTAATATTTTACAATTTTTTGGTTTATTTATTTCAACCCACATAATATTCGTTTAGAAACACAATTAAAAATATCTACGAGTACTTTAAGTATAATAAAATTAGTATAATACTCCTCTTTAAGTTTTAAATTTTTTTGTTTCTATTTAGTGCTTAAAAATTCTACCACAAACTACCAATTAAAATTTTTAAGTAATCAAAATACTACCAAAGAAAGAAGACAATATTGATTATTAGTTTATATTATTAAATATATTGATTTTAATAGAAGCTAAGACTAAAAAGCTACCACCGGATCGGAACGCGGCCTGACTGAGAAAGATCCGGCCAGAAAACTCAGTAGGGAACAACAGTTATGGATTATTAAATTTATGCGGAAATACTAACTAATCACTACTGTGGGTTTTATCTACACAATAAGCGCTAACTGTGTCTTGCAATCTTGTGGTGTGCCTTCTTGTATTATGTTTGGTGAGGCCTATCACAGGATTCCAGCTTGATGGTAAGACCCAGCCGTCTTCTCTATTGAAATTGGGATGTTTCTTAATTTCAATAGCCTCACGTATCATTCTAGGACGATATCGATGTTCTTTTGCGAGGATTTGAGGTTTGTCAAACCTGATGTAACAAAATGACCACGCCCACCACTACATAAAAATCATGTAAACGCGATAGATTCCGTAAACGTAATTTTATTTCAAAATGTATAAGCCTACTTAGTCACTCTATAATAGATAAATATACCTCAGTATTAATTCTTCCACAGTGATGCTGAAGCTCGTTATAAACCTGAAGTAATGGAATCAAGGAACACCCATTCAGTAGCCCAAATGATATATGATGAAGTTGTTAGAATTAATCCACTGAGCGGAAGGAGGGCGGGGTGGGAAGCATCAATACAAGATTAAGTAAAAAACTTACCTTTTTTCGCTAAATAAACCCCATATTTTTTGAACAAATTAATTTAAAAAAAGTGTACTAAATTAGTATGATTTAGATGGGAAAACCTCTTAATTACGAATGAATTATTTACTCGTATAACCATAGATTTTTTTTACGTATGTACAATAAACTGCCTCTGTGGTGCAGCGGTAGTATAAGCGACTGCTGATTATGAGGTCTCGGGTTCGATCCCCGGGTCAGCCAGTGTCATTGAGATTTTTCGTAAAAAAAAATAAGAAAAATTCTCAGTAGCAGCCCGGAGTTTGGAAATGTGCCCGGTAGACGTCAATAGGCTTGCCCCCTATTACGTGGACTTAATCATAGCTGGCGAGTCGTGGGTGTGTAATAGTTTTTAAGACTAATCAAGAGCTATCAAATAAAACCCTGGTGGCACTATCCCCCATTCTTGGGGAGGCCTATGTCCAGCAGTGGACTTTAAAAGCCTGATGGATCAGGCAAGACCTGAGAGTGTAGATAAATATATTCCACTGGACAACATCCTATCGTTCATAGCGTTATATGCGGTAATAATGTACCTATGTGATTTTCCAGTGGGCTACGAATTAGCAATGACACGTCTTAAAAGAATCATACAACTGTAATATTTTTCGTTATGTACTTACGTAATTCTCTATTTAAATCTTTAATAAAGAGCCTTCCAAAAAAAAAACAAACGTTTTTAAGATCTCAAAAGATCTATGGACCTTAAATCACAATGGCTTCTTGACATAACTTATAAACTCTATACAACTAAATGTACGTTCGACAATTGAATTAAGAACGTGCTCTATGCGCTTTCATCTTATTGGTCGCTGACAGACCAATCACGGGGCATGTATTTATAGAACATACCACGCATGCGCCGGTAATGTCAAATGGGTAGGCTTTTTTATTTGTTGTAAAGAGTATTTTGTAAGACCTCTATCGTCTTTTTATTTTTTTAGTAGTTTATCCTTTATTAAGGTGTAGTAGATGAAATATTCATGTTACCTTTGTTTTGAAATGTTTGGTCGATTGTACCAAAGAGTAGAATAATCTAAAAAAAGAGATTGTACTGAATTGCTGTAATCCTTAGATTTCTATAGGTAATGGCAATTACTAAAATTATCATTCTCCGTTGGCTGAGGTAACGTGGTGGACTGTATAACTATTTTGGAGAGCAGATGAGTTACAAATAATAACAGGAATCACTAGTGCCTATTAATATAGGTAAAGGTAGGTCATTCTTAAACGCTTATGTGGTCATTCTACTTAAGTAATATAATGATTTATAAAATAAACTGGACTCGTCGAGTTGTGAATTACAACTACTTGTCTCAAGTGGACAACACACCATAGTTGATATAGTATACCTAATATTAAAAAATATTAATTGGTACTTGAATAATTATATTCTACGAAAAATCTAAATCTTCAAAAGACGTCAAAAGTTAAAAAAATTATCAAAGCGCTATAATTTCATAAAAAGCCAATTTAATCTACATCAAAAATAAAACTATTCTAATAACACAACTGCCGGCGTATAATTAAAAACAAATTTCCAAAAACGTGTGAATTTAATAACGGGTTCCGTCAACATTTAAAAAAGATCCTCTAGTTACGTCTTAATTTCAAATATCGAATGTCAAATTTGACAGTTGTGAGTTGCGCGGAAGTGCACTGTCATACGCGATTCTTTGCAACATCGTTACTTATGTGATAAGCTATCATTATGTGTGTCATTTGTTAATTCATTGATGGGGTTTTTGCATGACAGACTCATTTTTGTAGGCAAATTATAATTGGTTCATCTAACATCGAACCACTTCCTTTATGCTCCTCTTAAATGGAAACTGAAAAATGAATCTTATTTTGATGCTTGGACTCCAATCTCCCTAAAATAACGATTTAAGGTCAAAAGTAGATGGATACAAAAGGCACTACTATTAACCTATATGTATGTTATAGGCATGAAATTAGCGCTGTGGACGCAATTGCCACAAACAATTTCAGATGTACCTAATAAACCGGATAAGAAACATAATAAATCATCACTTAAAATTACAACAAGCGATTTGTTGATTATTTTCAGATATGTAACTACTAAATTAGTAGATAATTATGTCGTGGCCAATCATAGAATTCTATGATAGGTAAGCCAAATAATATTAGGTATTATAGTGACCGATTCTATGATATAGCTACGGCAGATACAACACTGAAGAATAAATATAAGAATAATAATTAAATCCTTGAGTTGCTAGAGACTTCACAAACTTACAACTACGAAAATGTTGTGAACCTATTCAAGAAGAGTTAGTACTACGACTGTTAACTCTCTTAAGGTTCTCTAAGGTTTATAGCAAAACTAATATCAAATACAAATATCGATACCAAGGATCAGGGTTAGCTGGCAAACATCGGTTTGAGTTGACATAATCGATCCTAAGCACATGCTTACTTACATACCTGTAAGTATTTGGTGATTTTAAAATAACATACGTATGTACATTTTGATCTACGCTTCCCCGGATAGGAAGGGACGCAGGTTCGATTCCCGCTCGTACTGATGTTCTCTTTTTCCTCATTCCCAAATAATAATTTGTTCTCTAATTTGTACTCTATAACATATTATGTATCTAATAGCACAGTACTTTTAATGAATAAAAACTACGCAGCCTTCTTGCCTTTTTTAAACACTTGTAGGTATCTTGGTGATGTATCATTAGATTTACGAGTAGGTACGTTAAATACGGCCAAAACTAGCTCAGCTTGTTCAACACCTTGTTATGGTGGATAAAAAAATATACTTAACCGCACACCCCGTCATTCGGGACAAGGAATAAGGCATTGTGGGGCCTTCAGCCACTAAATGACACCGTTTGTGCTAGCGGACCAATGGCACTGTGTGACATTACTTCAGTGGTCCGCCAGTGGTTTACCCTTTCGGCTCTGAGTGACGCTTCCACACACCAAAACCCTGCGTAAAGCCGCTGGCAGGGGTTATTGGGTCCACCCATATGTGGCATAAGCCGTGCAAGGACGGACGCCGCGCCGACGAACCTTGGCAACGCAAATTTTTTGCGCAAGTGCCACTGCCCATTCAGAACTAGGCCCAGATATTTGATCTGGGCCTGGATCCCGCTTTGGGCCCTGTTCACCGTTATCGAGGTGCAAGCAGGTGGACGTCGAGGCCTATATAAAGTAGGACTTCGGATTTACTTACGACTAACCTAAGCACTAGCGGTTCAATCCTTCTGACCACCTCTGAGGTCCATAGCGTGACGAGGAATGCCACATACTCGAAATTTCCAGCCGGGCTGCGACGCGCATCATACGTCTCACTAGACGTCGCCAACGCATTCTGTAGTCTGCCAATGATTTGCATCAGGGAGCAAGTGACATCATGATATGCGACTAGTTACACCCTGTGAAATTACATGAATTCATACTAATATTATAAATGCGTAAGTGCTTTTGTTTGTTGCTCTTTCCCGCCGTTGTTACTCAACCGATGAGTATGAAATTTAGCATATAGGCTACCTTTTACCCGAAAAATTGTTGGTTTCTGTGTGGTAGCAGTTTTGTTAAGTGATCATAAGTGTGGCGCAGAGAAATCAAAAGTCCAAATTATAATTTAAATAAGGAAAAATAATATTTTAGTGCGAGTGGGATTCGAACCTACGGCTCTTCCAATCCGGGGAAGTGCTATAGACCGCTAAGCCATCGCACTGACCGATGGTCATTCCCAATCTCCACATCACATTTGTCTTTACGACCCACGCCACCTATCCGATGAATTTACATGCATTAAAAGTCTTTCTAATATCCATGCCTCCTATGGTTTACTTAAATACTATAATAGAGCTTTGTACCCAGCTCATTAAAAATCCTAAAGTTATTTACATTAGTATATTGCATCCGTGTCAAGCTTGGACGGTCCAGTAGTAACACAATAAAAATAAATATTCACGGACATTTTCACACAACGTCCTTTGGTCCCAAACTAAGCTTAATACTTGTGCTATGGGTACCAGATTACTACCAGATTACTCCTTTTTTCAAACACATAGCATCACTTCTGTATTTCCCGAAGGGGTAGGCAGAGGTGTATTACACACCCACGATTCGCCAGCTATGTTTAAGTCCCACGTAATAGGAGGCGAGCCTATTGTCGTCTACCGGGCACATTTCCAAACTCCTGCTACTGAGAATTTTTCTTTTTACGAATAACCTCAATATCACTGCCCGTCCCGGGGATGTGGAGGCCGTGCACCACATACTGTGGGAGTGCGAACTCTACGGGGAAGCGCGTAGGATTTTATTAGACAACGTGAAGGTGCTTGGGGAGGGCCTGGTGTACTACCAGGATCTCGTGGGATCGGAGGCGAACTTCAGGCAGCTACGGGATTTCGCGCGTCGATGGCATAAGATTAGGAGTGGACTAGAAAGAGAGAGGTGAAGAGAGAAGATGCCGCAGAAGAGGCGAAGAATATATAAGGGAGTCAGACTGCGGTACCACTTCGAGTGGGCTCGGACGACCAGGAAGGCACCGAAGGCGTCACGAGTTTCGTCCGCCCCAGAAAGTTGAGAAGGACCATAGGGACAAGGAGACAGATTTGAAACAATTTGTAGGGAGATGATGGTGCACTGTGAAAGAGCCACCGGCAAGTAGCAGTGCACTCTCCCGTGATTCGGCCTGTATAACCGTAAGGTTGAGTCGAACCCGAGACCTCATGATCAGCAGTCGCTTACACTACCGCCGCACCAGCAGCTAAATAGGTACATATATTATAATAGATAGAAAACACCCAGACACAGTACAACACAAACAACTAATATCTGTGTTCATCACACAAATAATAGTCCTGAGTGGGAATCGAACCCAGGACCTCGTGACTGCAAGTCGGTTACATTACCGACTGCGCCACGAGGCCCGTCAACGATTGACGAGTACCTAATATAATAAATATCTATCAGAGTGAAAGCTAGTCTAATTATTTAAAAACAAAACGATGTCTCCGTACACCTACAACAAACATGCCACTAGACATGTACACATACACCCTTACTTCAATAATAATAAAGTTCAAGATCGTTTATATATATGCTTTGGAGTGGCAAATATGAGCTTGTTTTTTGAAACATCTGCCTAATTTGCATACCCATGTGTCTAACTTATCATCCTGTCGATATCAAGGAAGCCGCTCTCGATATATTCCATTGAGGGGTGCAATTGATAAGACTTTAATATATGTATTGTGTAGGTAGCATTATAAATATTCTATTATATAGAAATATACTTAGCCGGTTAACATCGTATATTTGCCTGACTGTTATAACTTACTACATTATCAATAATTATATTTGAGTACTATAGCTACAGTCTACTTTATATCTAACATAAAAGGAGCAACTAGATCTCTTCCATGCGACTTCACGCTACTGGCCGTCGAACCAGAATGTGTCATGTGTAGTCTTCTGAGACCTTCGTTTCTCGTTTACAATTCCCCCACCATCTACTATGGCCTATGCCACGAGACAGCTGTTACCAGTGTTGCCATATTATTCTTAAAGTAACTACTAAAATGATGTCATGTTATATTTTATTTTTAAAATCATGACACTATACTATTATTATAAAGCTGTATTATATCGAGTATTAACAACATCTACTGCGATCGCCAACCCGCCTGCCAAGCGTGGCGATTACGGCACTATCCCCCATATGAGCGAAACACATGTTGTGGCCTTCTCTTCGGCAGGCTTATGTCCAGCAGTGGACGTCGAAAGGCTGGTGGATGGGTGATGATGGATGATAAAGCTGTAACAGAGCTGTGTCCGTACATTTAAGATATTTGAAAAAAAAACTTTATTAGGCTATATTCTTTTTACATTTTTGTCTGTTTGTTTGTTCGCGCATCACACAAAACTACTGAACGGATTTTGATGCAACTTTTTTTATTTTGTAGTTTTTGATTAACTTAAAAACTGTACACCACATTTTATCCCGCTACTATATTGGGAACCTAAGATATAAACTAAAAACTAGCTTTTGACTGCTTTGAAGCCGCGGGCAAAGGCTAGTTAATTCATAAAAATAAACTACTGCCTCGATGGGTTAGTGGTAGTGTACTGATCATGAGGCCTCGGGTTCGATTCGCGGGTCGAGTCAACAATAAGTAATTGGGTTTCTTCATCCATAAATCCTCAGTAGTAACCCGGAGTATAGAAGTTGGCGGTGTTTCAGCTCCAAGCCTCGAAAAGCACGAGCCATCGGTCCTGCTCGTGATCGCTCTGCGGTTGCGTCAGAATGTCGTCCCATCGGACTACAAGAGGACTATGAGAGTGATTTTAACTTCTTTGTATCGTAAGATAAGTAATCTATATAAAGAACAAATTATTTGTGAAATGTGGCAAAAGAGAACTGTAGTGCGAGCAGGAATCGAACCTGCGCCTCTTCCAATCCGGAGAAGTACTCTAACCGCTAAGCCATCGTACTGGTACATTTGTCTTTACGTCCCACGCCACATGCGCATATCGCATGAATTTACATGCCTTATTCCAATATAATAAGTTTAATTTTGCAATTATTCATACTATTTGATGACGCGGTTTTTTTAACATTTTGATCTGTATTTTAGTGCTTGATTTGACTTAGTGCGAGCGGCACTAAAGTTTTCTTTTTCCACTTTTCACAAATAATTTGCTCTTTAAAGTAGCTGAGCATGTCAAGTCAGATCAAGAGACAAAAACATAACTTATTCTACAGTAAGAATGATTATTACAACAGTGATATACTCATGTTAGGGATACAATTATTGCTGTTGTAGAATTAGATCATAGCTAAGTTCTAAAATAAGTCTAAACGCGCTTTTTAAAACTCTTTTTATTAGTTGCCCTGTTACTAACAATGTAGAGTCATGCTAATCTGGGGAATCGAATTTAACCAACTTTTAGTTTTCAAAACACAATGTGAAAAAATATATATAAAAATTTCAAAACAACTTGATTTTGGTGTATCGATAGAAATGATTGTATCGATTGAAATATTCACGCAAAATAGGCGCACTTACGTGTCGAGTTGCGGAAAAATAAGCCCGCGTTTACAATACAATACAAAATATGTAGATTGAAATTATGCTATGTACATAATATACCTAATACCGAATAGTATATTTTTTAAACTTCAACTTAGTATATTTTCTTTTTGTTAAGGCGGGAAAATATTTTCCCGCCGTTCGGGGCAACGAACAAGGTAGTGTGGGGCCTTCACCCACTAAAGAAACCTGCCGTGTGCCGTCTCTCCGCCTTTATTGGCGGGCCACAGGAACTATGTTACATTCCTTCGGTGGTTCAACTTATTATCCTGAGCAGAGCACATGAAAAATGCTCTCCACTCTAAGCATTTGTTAGTTTTTAAATTATGGCATTTGATGTAAGGATATAATAAAATTAAAATACAAACATTTTAGAACATATTTTGTATATTTACACATGGACAAAAACATTGTTTTATTTAGAAATAAGTAAACAATCTACCTACAAACTAATTGTAACAATATTTATATTGGTAATACGGGTTTATACACACAGAGTAATATTCAAAGTAACATTTAAAAAATCAGTAAGAAATAGATATAAAAAATATAATAGCGATAGTATTGATGGCGTAAAGTAAATCAATTATTTTCATTTCAGTGTTTATGGCATTGGGACATAGACTGTAATCAAAACTCTTTAAATAGGATTATTTTTTAAAAACCATAGTATGCTGAAATTATATTTTTTTAATTATTACAAAATAACTAGTTAATATTATTGGAATGTTACTTTGAAATACAATTCTATAAACTTATACTAAAACAAAGGTGGGTCTACAAATCACTCTTCATTTATTTACATCAAATAATTTATGTATTAATAATACTTTTAAAGGTAAAGATGTCTTTTACAAAAACAAATTAACATCTAATTCTAGAGCGGGAGGACGGATAATACTGGTGATACTATGCTTATACTAAACTTACAATATTTACGCAAAAAGGGAATAAAAACATGATTAAATTTGTAAATCTATAATTTTCTTTAAACGTAAATTGCTATAAAACCAAAGTATGTTTCAAATATGAAAATCGCTGAAATTATTATGTTAAAAATGAATTTAGAAGATAATTATCTACTGAGAAATCATATTTATATATTGAAAATGTAATATTTTACTTTAGGTATTTATCGAGAATTTAGATATACGGTTAACTAAAAATCGGTTAATAATTTTAATGTAAATCAAAAATTCGATTGCAAAAAAAAATACCACTAAATGTTAAAAAACACATTATTACATATAATAGAAAATTAAGAAAAAAAAACTAAGTTTTTTGTTGGAACATTATTAAAATTGAAATATACAAATTCCAGTCATTACAATCCCATCATAAATTAATTTTAAACTAAAAATACTTATCAGAAGTTTGTAAAGCTACTTAACTTAATAAGCGTAAGATTTTAAAGTAACACGATATTGTAACTTGAAACTTACGAATTTGGTCGCGAAAAACTTGAAGCTGATTACACTAAGTTGGTAACGAGTATAACGGTACTTAAGATTATAATAAATATCCCTGTAGATATAACTATTTTGGCTGAAAGCGAAAATTCTGCACTTACTGTAGTAGCTCATAAAGCGCTGCTATATACGTTTGCGCCATTTGAAGTGTCTCGTACTTAGAAAGCTGACGATCAGCTCCCAATGATGGCAGATGACCGCGTAGTCTGTCGAACGCCTTATTTAAATTCTGCATTCTTCTTCTTTCCCTTGCATTCGCAGCTAAACGTCTTCTTCTCAAAACAGCAGCACTAGTAGCTCGTCCACGCCGTTTTCCACCTTCCAACACGTCATTATCTTCTGCACTATCTTCTAAAACATCTCGTGATAATCCTCTAAAAGCGATGTGTGAAGAATCTTGATTGACACTTCCATCAATTGAAGGAGTAGGCTCCAAACTGGAACGGCCTGAGTCGGGAGACCTTGGCCAATTCAAATAGCATTCGTCAGTGGTATATTCAAGCATCACGTCTGACGTAAACATGTCTTTTTCGTAGATCAGTCTATGTCCGTAAGTTTCTGCGGTCATTTTTTAAATTTTGAGACAGGTGCACACGATACGATGTTCCTCAGGGGAATGCAGTGGGCGCTTACCTGTGATGTTTATATATGTTCCCGTTTTGCGCGAAAAGGTTTAGCGGGAGAGACTGTGTAGGTGGAAAAGGGATGGATATAGGTTCCGAGAGGGTAATTTAAGGCCAATCATCATTAATTATTTCGTCCCCCGGGCTCGTATTGTTGGTAGCGTTTGACGAGACTATTGCGGCGCCTGTTAACCTTGCTTCTATAGAAGTTATAAAAGATAATTTGGGGTCATTGTGTTCAGTATTTACGGAATTATTATTTCAGTACATTTACTTTATAAAAAAAAATATTTTTATTTTCAAAAATATCTTTCTCAATGACCAAATATTCATATTAATTACGAATCGCTGTACCTATGTGAAAATAGAAGTAAAACTATTTCGACCTTCAATCAATCATCCAATTATAAATCTTAGCTATTGTTAATATTACTTGTTAAATATCTTTTATTAATGGTTATTTGCACAATTAAACCGTGTCACTATAAATAATAAACAAACAAATAATATTATAATTATTAAACATGCTAAATAATGATAAGACGATAAGTGGAATACCAAGGAAATAGGTAACCAGTCACCACTCGACACCGTAGCGAGTGGGAACCGAACCTGCAATATAGTTTTCACGAGACGCATCTACTTGTTGAAATTCAAGACTATGTGTTGGTGGGCCTTGATGAACAACGAGTTGTGCAAAATCGGATGTGGCACATTTTATTTTTATTTTCAGTCATAACGCATAGCAGTTTACCTGATAGTAAGAGATAACCAAGTATATATCCTGGCGGCAATCAGTCGTGGTAGTAAGTGGTTATTACCATATTTTATTGGTAATCAGTGTGGTACATAAAAGTTTAACTCATATACGGTAAGTTATGTCGTTAACATCGTCATTAAACTGACCACCAAAGTCACGCTTTAATTACCACCTAATTCCATACAGGGTCACCTAAAGAAGTAAAATTGAGCAGACTATACCACTGCTTACTAAAGAAAATTCTTATTAAAACCTCATACATTTTTTTATACTACGGGAGTGACAAACAGGTATACAGCTCATCTGATGGTGATCGGCTACCGCTAGTTTGCCTAGAGGCATCATTCATGCGTTGCCTACTCCAAGAGAAGGGATAGGAAGTGGAGATAAGAATATAAAGAGATGATTGGAAGGGCAATGAGGAGAGGATAGGGAGGGGATCGAAATCCGACACTCTTACTCACCATACGAAACACAACGGTACACGCTGATCTTCTGTGAGAGGGTGGTACTGCCCTGATTGAGCTGGCTCATTCGTGCACAGATAAGCAAGGCTCTACCTATTTTTTATACATCAATACACATCTATACTATACTCTATATTTTATACATTCCTACAATAATTAATTATACACTATGAAACCTAAATGCTTGAAACATATTCCTGACGACTTCTCAAGTCTGCCATATTAGACTAGCTGACTGATGACTAAACTGTCGCACTGAAGATTTGCATATTGATATACATACATTATTTTTGAATATATTGGGATAAATTATATCAGTGTTTTTCAATCTGGGGGTCGCGACCCTCTGGGGGGCCGCGAAGCCTTAATTGGGGCGTCGCCGGTAAAAGTAAAAAGCCAAGGTTCTACACTACAATAAAAAAAAAACAGTGAGAAATCTTAATAATGAATATCATTGTACCAAAACAGAGAATCATAAACGCAGTGGGTAAAATTTAAATTACTTACTTACTTTTTGTCTGCCTATGGCCTAAATGGGTCGCCAAACTTTTTAACCTGTAAAGGGGTCGCGTATTCGAAAAGATTGAATAACACTGAATTATACATACAATGTAAAAATTACCGACTCCATATTATCATGTTCTTCTCACATCTTTGTTCGGCATCCTTGTAGCGAAGGTGTGGTCCAATTGAGACTAACTCGATGTTTGTATACTCGTAGTGCAAATTCTGTGTGATTTTGTCTATTTAACACGGAGTTGCTCTAAATTGCAGTGTTTATAAATTGTAGGTAGTTTTATATACAAATTGATAAAGATTGCTTCGGGTAGAATTATTAGAATTATTATTTCAACAAATTATTAGTGTTTACAATAATAAGTGGCAATTCAATTTGCTTTAAAAACACTATGGTAGAACGCCTATTCGCGGTGACTTAAAAACACATTAGAAGCTACAAAATACAACTAATTTTTTTGGTAAGGCGGGTAAAATGTACCTAACCGCACACCCTGTCGTTTCGGGGCAACGGACAGGATAGTGTGAGACCCTCATCCACTAAATAAACCCGCCATATGACGTCTCTACGCCAGTACTGGTACTGACCACTGGAACGGTGTGTCATTTATTTTTTAACACCCTGCATTAAGAAATAATCCTTGTATCGCGGGGAAGTTTACAAACATACAATTTCACTCACACAAAGTACACCCAGACTGGAGTCCATTTGTGGATCACACAAAGAGTTGTCCTGTGTGGGAATCGAACCCACAACACTCGAGCGGGAGGCCGCTATCTAAACCACTCCGCCATCTGTGCATATTACTTCAGAGGTATACAAAACATAGGTAACTCTAACGTCAATTTTTGTATAATATTACGCGAAAGTCCAAAAAAAACATCAATACACTCCGTATTGTTTTTATAATTCATGTATGTATGTGGTTATGTAATATGCGAGTTCTTTTCCATCATAACTATTCCTAAACAAAATTTGGTGTATGGTTCGGTAAGCCTAAGGTTTGATTTGGCTAGTTTTCATGTACGAATTAAATTAGCCAATCTTTTTTTTTTTTTTTTTTGTCGGGAAAAAATGTTCCTAACCGCACACCCCGTCGCTCGGGGCAACGAACAGGGTAGTGTGGGGCCTTCACCCACTAAAGAAACCCGCCGTGTGCTGTCTCTCCGCCTTTATTGGCGGACGACTGGAACTATGTTACATACCTTCGGTGGTAATTATATTACAGCCTTCGCAAGTTATAAAGCTGTAAATTCTTATTTTATTCTTCCGACAATTTGGCTTGCTGGTAGACTACCTACCGAGGCCTACCGTGTGGGGCCGGTTTTAGAATTGTCCCACCCCTCTCCACCCATGGGAGTCGTAAGAACCGACTGAGGGAATACCGGAGGAGTGGGCAGCAGCACTCCCTTGAGTATTAACAACATCCACTGCCATCGCCAACTCGCCTGCCAAGCGTGGCGATTACGGCACTATCCCCCATATGAGCGAAACACATGTTGTGGCATTCTCTTGGGGAGGCCTATGTCCAGCAGTGGACTTCCAAAGGCTGATGGATGGATGGTAGAAACTAGCCATTGAACATAAGGCTCTTCCATGACTGTTTTAGGAGGTACTTAATAATAAGTCATATAACAGAACTAGCCAAGTCAGATTAAAATAAAATATTTTATGTTGTTATAAATAAATTTCAGGACTGACTTGGCACCCATTTAGATCTCACTTCTTTTGTAGTTGAAGTCAACAACCATATATGCCATATTATATCTTAATATTAAGCGTGGCTCTCATTTCACATTTATGTTTCTGTTGGGAAAATTAAATTGTAACATTAGACTACAATAATGGCTTTTATTACTATCTGTTACTCTTGATGTGGTGGTGGAATATGGGATCTGGGATGGCTTAGCGTTAAAGCGTATGAAATCGTTTTCCGTAAATAGTGATAGAGCCTAGCTTGTCTCAGCATGAATCGGCATAGTACTAATCTAGGTACCTACTCCTACTGTTGTGCTCCCTATGGTAAGTGAGCAACGGCCCAAACCCTCTCCTTATATTCTTTCTTTCCACCTCATATCCCATCTTTGCCTTTTAAGTTGTTTCTCAATATAATAAATAGGAATTGTAGGGCAGTCTGAAATTGAGAAAGAGTTAAGCTGTAGTCTCCACGTTGGCAGGCTTCATTACCTAGACATCGATAAAATGCATACAATGGTGTGGCCAACTATTCTTGAAACCCAACCTCATGTCGCAGTCCCAGGAGCTTGTGTTGCGCAAGTGATCATCAAAAAAAATTGCGGTTTCAAATCTCACAGATTACTTTGGATTTTAAACCAAGGTCTGTTTTCTGTTCGCATAAAAATTTACTCAAAGGTAAGCCACCCCACAGTCTACCCGTTCCATGATAAGCTTACTGTTATGGTACATGAACATTTTTTTTACGCGAAATCTGAGCCTCGGTAACAATAATGAAGTGTAAAATGAGGATTAAAAAACGTGTTCTTGACCTCAGAGCTTGGGAATATGCACTCACCTAGATATATTTTACTGAGATTGATGGAAATTTTCAGATTGTGATCACACGGTCATTAAGAGACAGATGCTTGTACTTCAGTCTGAGTAACCATAGTCTGCCATACATACTGTTTTTATTATAGTTACTTTCTGATATTTACGCAAATGTTTACAACTATTTTATTTTTTTATTAATGAAACCACTGTCATAATATAATTTAAGTTCGCCAAACAAATTAGCAGTTTGTTGACGGAAATAGAGATGATTATAATTCAAAAATTATTATCAAATAAATTCTTACTTATTATAAATACGAAAGTGAGATTTTTATTTATTTGTTTGTTTGTTATGCTTTCACTTCGTACCTACCAAACCAATCATTCTAAAATTCAAATATATGGTCTAAAGCCTACAAAGAGACATCCTCTACTTTCTATCATCATCCAACCATCCATCAGCCTGTCAACGTCCGCTGCTGGACGTAGGCCTCCCCAAAAGAAACTCGCAACGAGCAGTCCTGCACCGACCGCATCCAAAGGCTCCCCGCGGCTTTGACCAGATCATCGGTCCATCTGGTGGAGGGCCGTCTTACGCTACGCTATCCGATACATGGTCGCCATTCGAGAACCCTTTTTTCCCCAACGGTTGTCGGTTCGTCGAGCGATGTGGCCTGCCCATTGCCACTGCAGCATGCCAACCCGGTGGTATATGTCGGACACTCTCGTTCTCCTTTACGGATCTCCGTATTACTAATCTACTTTCTATCCCAGAAAAATTAATGGGTCTTGTGGGATAGCTAATTTTGCATAGTCCATCCATCCATCCATCAGCCTTCGATCGTCCACTGCTGGACATAGGCCTCCCCTAGAAGGGGTATTGCCATAATCGCCACGCTTGGTAGGCGGGTTGGCGATCGCAGTGGATGTTTTTAGTACACAGGGGAATGCTGCTGCCCGGTCCTTCGGTAATCCCTTAGTCGGCTTTTACGACTCCCATAGGAAGAGACGGGGGGAGCTATTCTTAATACCGGCCCCACACGGCAAACTTTTGCATAGAGATACTCGTAATTAGTGTGCTGTAGAGGGACATATTGATATACTGAAGTTCATGTGGGGTTTGATGCCGGCCTCCCGCCGGAGTGTTGTGGATTCGATTCCCACACAGGACAACTCTTTGTGTGATCCACAAATGGTTATTCCGAGTCTGGGTGCACTTTGTGTACATAATATTGTATGTTTGTAAAGTCCCCCGCGATACAAGGATTATTCCTTAGTGCAGGATGTTCTCTTTACCACCGAAGAAATGTGACACAGTTCCAGTGGCCCGCCAAGAAAGGCGGAGAGACGGTACACGGCGGGTTTCTTTAGTGGGTGAAGGCCCCACACTACCTTGTTCGTTGCCCCGAACGACGGGGTGTACGGTTAGGAACATTTATTCCCGCCTTAACCAAAAAAAAAAGGGTGTCCTATATAAACAAAAAATCTATATCAATACGTCACTCCGAGCTCCGCCGCGTCTGTGTCTGAACGCAATAATCTCAAAACATAGCATCACGCCTGTATTCCCCGAAGGGGTAGGCAGAGGTGTATTACACACCCACGACTCGCCAGCTATGTTTATGTACCACGTAATAGGGGGCGAGCCTATTGACGTCTACCGGGCACATTTCCAAACTCCGGGCTGCTACTGAGAATTTTTCTTTTTTTTACGAAAAATCTCAATAGCACTGCCCGACCCGGGGATCGAACCCGAGACCTCATGATCAGCAGCCGCTTAGACTACCACTGCACCACGGAGGCAGTTAAATCAATAATCTCAAAAACTACCAAAAGGGTTTGAATGCGATTTTCACCAATCAATGGAGATTAATGATATCAGAGCCCCTCTGAAATCTAATGATTAATATCTCCGTTAATTATATTAGGATATATAACTCATTAGCTGTTGCTTAGGACTTTGTTTGCGTAGATTTAAGAATTATTGCGTACTTGACTCTATGGTACATCAATTATCTCTATATCTACCTCATAGCCATCCCACAGGAACCTAACATTTAACTGGAATAAAAATCCAAATCCTGTGTGTGTATTAATATACCACTACATTTTTCAATTAATTACAATAATATAGTTTGTTTATCAAACACATGGTACTATATATTTTTATTACTACATTAAAAAAATTATAATAGCACCAAATCGGAAATGAACCCGGAACGACGGATCTCATATAACGGGATCAACCCTTGCAACGGTACCCTCATACTGTTTAATTTTTTACCACCGTGACTTTTTAAATAGGATATTTCACAGTCAACTTAACATGGTGTTCCGTTACCAAAACTGATATTTTTTGGAAGGATCAGCTTTGATGATGACTTGATGTGACTGATGATAGCTTGTTTACATTGAGTTCTAGTCCGTTGCCCTGGTGACGGCATAAACAATCAAATCTACCAAAAATGATACTAAACTACAACTAAGAATACAATATGATTGAAATGGTGAGCTTGATAATACTATATATTATATTGAAAGGAGAGATGTATGCAAGAATAGAGCCTCTTGGCACTCTGTTCTCTCTGCCTACCTCGCAAAGGAAATGGCGTGATGATAAGTAATTAAGTAAGTGAACTTGACAATACTGCCGGGATAGTTGAGTCCATAAGCGACGGTTACCATTTACCATCAGGTGGGTCGTGGCTCGTCTGCCACCAAAAACGATAAAAAAAACGTTAACCCTAAATTAGTGGTAGCGCCTTGCTTATCCTAGCATGAATGGGCCGGCTCGATCGGGGAAGTACTACCCTCTCACAAAAGATCAGCGTGTAACAACCAAAGGTAGGTGCTCCTACTCTTGTATTTCGTATAGTGAGTGAGAATGCCAGAGGCCCTAAACCTCTCCATATCGTTTCTCTCTACATCCTATCCTATTATACATATAATAATTGTTGTGATAGTGTAGCTAATTCTAATATAACTGCTATAAATCATTCTTTCTTGCCATCTAATTTGGCAAGTGAAAGCGCTGTAACCCTTACCTCGATAAAATATCCGCATCCTCACTCAGGTTTAGAAATGGAAACGTTCTAATGATGCCCTTGGCGTGGCTTAGCGTCTATTATATCTATAGTACATTTCAATCAAAAGTGAAAATATTGTAAACAAACCATCACACAACATAAATCGACGATTTCATACTTATTTCGTTTTCACTACATTAAATTCTGATGTCGGTATCTTCGAAAATACGGTTGCCTTCATATTACACTCATTTAAAACTAAAACGTTTAATATATATCGAATTTTTTAAATTTGTATTCGTTAGACGTTTTTTTTTGACTTATCTTCATAGCATTACGTCTGTATTCCCCGAAGGGGTAGGCAAAGGTGTATTACACACCCACGATTCGCCAGCTATGTTTATGTCCCAGGTAATAGGGGGCGAGCTTATTGATGTCTACCGGGCACTTTTCCAAACTCCGGGCGGCTACTGAGAATTTTTCTTTTTAGGAAAAAGCTAAATAACATTTGCCCGACCCGGGGATCGAACCCGAGACCTCATGATTAGCAGTCGCATACACTACCGCTACACCACTGAGGCAGTTTAACACACCCTTGTTTACTAAGTTTTCATCGTTGACTAAAATCCACTTTATATAATATGATGACGGCTTAAGTTCCAATCCTGTCCACAATTATTTATTTATATTTCACACAACTTGTCCTACACATTAATATGCTAATTCTCCACCACACCATCTGCACATTCAATACAAATAAATGATTGTAAAATTGCTTAATTTATTTTGAACACATTATAACTAAATTTGAAAACAACTTAATTCATCTAAAACATAATCTCGGTGTGTGGGCTCCACAGTAGAGCGATCCTCATTAATAGCATTTACATAATTTTGTTACAACAACTCAATAAATAAATGAGTCTAATCCTTCAATTTTTCAATTTGTTCAGTATATATTAACTTTATATTTACTAGCTACCTAATGCCAATCATAGTCACGTGACATGCAGCACAATTTGCATTATGTTGTTTTACTTACTTACTTATTGTCATGCCATCTTAAATGCCAAGAGGTTCTATTCTTGCACACATCTCTCTCTTCCGCATCACTCTTTACATAAACTCGCTGGTTTCGGAGACTCCTGACTCCACCTTCCTTCAATACATGACTGATTTGGTCTAGGTAAGTGAGTCTCGGTCTCCCCCTGTATATAAATCGTTTCACATTCGTATTATATATCTTCTTAAACAATCGCTTATCTTTTATTCTTTCTACATGTACGAACCATCGGAGCATTCCCTTTCGCATTGTTTTATTTACTATACTTATAAGGCTGAAACCTGAAATTGTATGTAAAATTCTTCTAATTTAAAGAATATATTGAAAATCAGTCAGTTGGACCTTGGTTTTTACCGTGCGGGGCCGGCTTTAGAATTGTCCCATCCCTCTCCACCCATGGGAGTCGTAAGAGGGGATACCAGTGGAGTGGGCAGCAGCACTCCTTCAAGTATTAGTAACATCCACTGCGATCGCCAACCCGCCTGCCAAGCGTGGCGATTACGGCACTATCCCCCATTCTTGGGGAGGCCTATGTCCAGACTCCAGCAGTGGACTTTAAAAGGCTGATGGATGGATGGAGACCTTGGAATCCCTTAAACATAATTATTGCTCTAGAACTACACTGATCTTGTAAAAAAATAACATCAGTGCTTTATGCTTGCTGCGTCCCTTTCTGACTACAGACGAAATTAGAAACTTCTCTTATCGTTGCAGTTGCTTGACATTATTTAATAGAACCATAAACCACACATGAAGGATTCAAACGGAAGCGCCACCATATTTCGTAGCAAATTACAGATAAACGCAAAATGATAGAGCTTAGCGAAATTATAGAGCGGCTTCTCGAAACTGTTAGGATTGACGCCTATAAAGCTATTAAAGTGATATTGTTTCTTTTCTTCTTGGGAGGTAAACATATCTTTTAACATTTTGGTAGCTGAGACACGATATACCGTTATCTGAGAAAACGTTGAAATAAATTCAAATCAAGAATTATTATAATAGACAAGTTTTTATCACAAAAGCTATAGTCAGATATTTACATTAGGATTGAACATGCATGCCCAATAAAAGCTTTATTGGAAATTTTATATCTAATTTATACGGAGGCCATTTCGTGATCGGCCATCTTGATTTTGATTCATTTTCATTTCATTGAGACTGAATAAGCATGCGAAATTGCAGAGACGTAATTCCACAGGAAGTGGTTGAAAATGGAATTTAAAAAAGCTTCTAATAATAAAAAACGATGCTTATAATAACTGTCTGCTACGTATATGGGTATTAAATTCAAAAATCTGCCTTTGAGGGAAGTTCAAATTGTTGTGTAGCTGAAAGAATTTACTAAACAACTCACCCTCTAATTCAGGGTAACGAGTAGGTTAGTGTGAGACCCTCACCAACTAAAACAACCCAATGCGTCTCTCTGCATGTATTGGCAGGTCACTGGAACTACAAAATATAGTTCCAAATCTCAAAAGATTTGGACACTGGTGGTAGAGCTGGGTACTAAGTGAGAATACTCATTGGTACCACCATCTCCCGTGTGAACGGCCATGAAGCACATCAGTGTGTTTTGGTTGTAGCAGAAGATAGTCGTTTATTCATTTATTTTATATCTATGAAATGAAATGGTGAGCAGCGGCTTGACAATACTCCCGGTATAGTTGAGTCCATGACGACGGTTACCATTTAGCAGCAGGTGGGCCGTGGCTCGTCTGCCACAATACGCAATAAAAAAATAGGATTTTTCAGTTCTCCATCGGGACCTCTTATCAACTGTTGACAATTTAACCATGTTTTACCGTAAGTTATTGCACCAAACCGTCGATAAATATACAAGGCGACAAATTTAAGGTAACCTTAGTTACAAATAACAGTTATTTGTAAGTAGGATTCCCGCTATCCACAATGACATTCCCGGCAAATTGATTTAACAGTCGTGGTCAGCATACCGTGACAGTAAGTGAAAAGCATACTAGTCTCTTAATACCTGGTTATTGAACCCTGGGTCAAAAAGTAGAAGATGTCAAAGAAAAGCATACATTTATCATGTTTACTGAAACGTACAGCATTTGTTTAATATCAGTGATTCACAGAGGGGCATTTTATTATGTAATTTACAATCTGAAGTCTCTCGCGTTTATTTGTATGTTTGTTTAGCTAGACAGAGCTAAATCTATATGGTGACGGGCTAAGGGCACGACTATCACCACTCCATTCTTACCCGCGGGTGGTGTACGAGGTCACTAAGGGATGTAAGCAGTTATCACTCATTGCATACCTACTGGTGGTAGTGTTGAATATCAAGAGATAACTATATTGTTATCGGGCACGAGAGGTGATTTTTTTTATAAATAACGTGGTCTGGACATAATATAATTATCTATACCTTAGTGTTTAAAGTTGTCTGAGAGGGCGCCACTATAGCCACGCGCCGAGCTAGGCCTTTATATCCATTTCTTTTACTCCTTATTTTTGACACGCGACCAACAATAATTACGTTAACATCTGGTCTAAAAGTTCCTCAATTTAATATTTCCAGTGAATCACCTTTCAAGTTTGTTGGTTCATTTGTAATGATTAGTTTGTACAACTAGGTATATCCCCTCTCCTCATTTCCTCCTCATTATCCGTTATCTCCACTTATCCCCGGGAGTTGATTACGTGATTAATGGCTCTATGATACTATGGAATATAGGACCCAGTCTCCCAAACGCTGATTTTATAAAGGATTTTTCCCTTAATGATGTATAACTGATACAGATTCCCTTATGACTTCAAAGGGAAGTTGTATTCTGACATATTTTATTATGTCTGTAGTTACACGGACAATTACTCCAACATTATTCAGAGTATCACTTACGTAATATTACCGTATTCAATACTCTGTATTGTATGACGTGAATGAAAAACAGGGGCACATTTTATAGGGTTGTCACACCTGTAGAATTAATTAAAAATTCTATTTTAATAAGTTTGGCTATAAATGATTTTCCGCTCATAAGGTGCGATCAGGTAGGCTTAATTAGTCAGCGCACAAGCGCCGATGGATACCAATGGAGACTGGCTTGATGATCGCAAGTGTTAAAGGATTTAATGTTTAATAGTGAGAATACGATCAAGTAAAAGGTGTAATTTATTAGATTATGTGGTTTTTTGGGATATTGAGTGATAATAAAATGACTAGAGGTAACTTATTTATAACATAAATGTACGGATAAATCATTTGAATTAAAGTACTAGCGGATTTATAAATGTACGTATTAGTATATTAGTGGATAAATATATTTAGTAAGTTATACTTAGATATTTTTATATATATTTTTAGGATTTAACATGCTTACCCCATATACATTAAACACAAAGAGGAAAATGTGAAATCGAAAATAACAGTCACGAGCAGGATTCGAACCTGCATCTCCTGCATACCGTCCAGATGCTTTGCCAATTCAGCCATCGTGATAACTGCTCTCGACTGCTAATTTCGATAACACATTCATACCTAACGTCCTGGGTAATGCCTGCGCCATCTGTCGGAAGTATAATTATAGTATACATTGTACCGACCAGGTAAACTTATTTTACAATTAAGATTTTTACCTAGTAATGACGCAGCTTCACAAATACTTAGATATTTTTATATACATTTTTAGCATTTAACATGCTTAGCCTTATACATTAAACTCTGCTCGTGACTGTTATTTTCGATTTCACATTTTCCTCTTTGTGTTTAATGTAGTAAATTGTAATTAATACTCATGGTACATACAAACTCTTCATTCAAGTGAGGGATGAAGAGATATCAGATTTCTAGGCTTCTTTTATTGTTTGTTGTTTTTGTTGTTGGCCACCGTGTGGGGCGGCTTTAGGCTTTAGAATTGTTCCACCCCATAATAGCCGACTGAGGGGATATCGGGGGAGTGGGCAGCAACACTCCTTCGAGTATTAACAACATCCACTGCGATCGCCAACCCGCCTGCCAAGCGTGGCGATTACGGCACTATCTCCCATTCTTGGGGAGGCCTATGTCCAGCAGTGGACGTTAAAAGGCTGATGGATGGGATGGATAGATTTCTTGTTCTCTTTATTCTAAAACATAGCATCACGCCTGTATTCCCCGAAGGGGTAGGCAGAGGTGTATTACACACCCACGACTCGCCAGCTATAATAATTATTCTATTAATCGTTTATTATTAGTTTTTAAACTAGATACGTTTTAAAACTAAAACCAAACTATTTATTTACCTATGTATGTATTTGTAATTAAGCCTTTTCATTTGATACTCAATATGGCACCTTTGAACCTATGGCCTCTAGGGGCGTTATTTTTAATTTACTGTAACTCACATAGCCATAACTAGCGGTCAATCAGTACGCTTCTCACGATACTTTATTTGTCTAGCTATGATAAGTAGTTTAGAAATTACGCGGGAACAGATAAATATACGTAAATCCCTGGAACTCTGGTTATATATATTTTATATTGGCATTTATATATATTGAATACATTCAGACCGATTGTTAAGTAACATTACCCCAGGCTGAGCTCTTTTGTAATATATCAAGTGAATGAAGAACGGGAGCACGCATTACATTCAGTGTTACAAACCGCACCACAATTAATTCATTGTTAAAAGTGTGCCAACCCTAATTACATGATACAAAGTTTTAGTCAATGAAAACCTGTTTAAGGTTAAAATCCTTAACAGTGCTTTTAAAACTGTAAGTATATTTTATGATAATATGATTAATTCGTTAGTACAATATAGGAGCTTAATTACTGTATTGGACTTATAGATGGGTGGCCGAAATGAATTGTATGCATTTTTTTATCATATGTGGGCGGCCTTCAAGCAACCTTATGGTAAGTGGTCGGTAAGAGCACCTACCATCGTCACACGTTGATCTTTTGTGAGAGGGTGGTACTTCCCCGATTGCTAGAATAAGCAAGGATCTGCCACTAGTCAAAAAAAGCAATCATAAGTTACAAAGCGTAATCATAGACTTATACTTCTGTCTTGGTAAGACTAAGATCCCCATTTAGAAATCGTTATTTATTTAAATCATGTGTGTATTTGCCATTCGCTCATCATAATCAGTTTGTTAAATACGAATGGAGTATAGCCTCAATATTAAACTTCCGATACAAAGCATATGCTTAACATCAACACCTTCAAGCAACGATTACTATTATCGATACAAAATTACTAATAAATGTACAAATAAACATAAACAAACGTAGCTTCTGCTCAAGATTAACCCCCTATTTTATATTTCATCAAGAGTTGTCAGTTACTCTGAACCATCAAAAATATTTCGTAAACGTTTCCGACAAATTTCAATAAAATTTTCAAAGACAAAATTACGTAAACGTAACGAATATTTTAATGTTAACAAGGTGTGGATTTGCCCCTAGGGCCAAATCAACACTTCAGTAAGAATTATAAAATCATGTCCAATCAAATATAATTTTGATATTATTAAAATAATTGCTAAACAAATGTTGATCTGATGTTTTAGTTTAAAAGAAATCCAACTATTTATAAATAATTTGTTAACCCGGGTTGCAGTAGTTTTTTTAGAAAAGTGCCATCTATATTTTACACATCGCAGTCCAGTTTTAATTTATGCGAAGTCAGATGGGAATTATTTGATGATGGTTTATTCAATGGTCTTTAAGGATCGTAGAATATCTTATTTTTTATATTCAATGATCGTGGATCGTAGTGTATTTTAAATAACTTCAAAAGTGTGCTATGAAATGCAAATCGAATATTTCAAATCGGAGTAGTAGTTGCAAACATTTGTGTGAAATAAACAAACCCTGCAGTTTTTTTTATATTAGTTTATGTTTATACAGAGTGTGCATGCAGGTAGTTTTATTTAATCTATATCTCCTAATTAGTTTATGTATTCTTACTGAATAACAACTAAAACATACAATATTTTTCACTTTCAATAATTAAAAGCTCGTACTTACAAAATTATTAAATACTTTGGAAAATCCAAAAGTGCACGCCTCATAATCTTCATTTTTCACAATATAATTGATTATTTGATAAGCAACTAATAATGTATTGGTCTTACTAAGTAGTTTTCAATAAATCACATAGATAACGCTAATTTCAAAAAGTACTAATGTGGTTCTCATGTCTTATACGCCATCTAGCGCTAATTTTAAGAATTACTTCTATATTGGTCTTTAGAAGTAGTTCTCACGAAACAAGGTATAGCGCTGGTTTTAGTGTACCACTGTGCCGTCGAGTAAAGCGTAAATATTCACTATTTTTTTTGTTTATTTAATAACAATTAAACCACATCGAATCGACCGTGAAAAGTGACAGGGCTCTATTCGTAATTATACTGAAGCGTAAAAGAAAAAAAAAGACGCGATTAGTAAAGTATTTTGGTCGTTATCGTGTTATTAATATACATTACCTACAACACACGGACGTCCAAGACAGAACTTTTTTAAACAGTTTTTTAACTAGTTTAAATAACAAAAATGGCATCAATAATAGCATGAGTGTTAAAAATAGTATTTTTTCTTGATATGTATGTATATATCTTACCTTATCTTATGTATATATCTTCCAGTCGCCGTCCGGCATTCTTAGAGATCACACGCTTGTTTGCTTTATCCGTTCCAGCGTTTCTCAAACTTTTTGACACGATGTTTACGTGTGTTAGCTGTGTTGTAGTATATACAACACCTATAATAACGGCCTATTAATTAATAAATTTATTTTGTTTCGCTTGAGTTATGTGTTACTATCTGTTATTAATGGCTCTTGAGGGTTTTAATATATACTACCAAAATACTCGAGGACTACGCACGAAAACACACCTATTTAAAAGGAATTTACTGCTTAATTCGTATGATATAGTTTCGTTAACAGAAACCTGGCTGATTAGTGATATTAGCGATAGCGAACTATTTGATGATAGATATATTGTTTGGCGTAGGGATAGAAATTATGCTGCCACGCGTGAGAGATATGGCGGGGGAGTGCTTTTGGGTATACGTCGTGAGTATATAGCGGTCGATCGCCCGGAATGGTCATCGTCTGCTGAAGACATATGGGTCACCATATCCCTTAAAAATAAAAATAAAAATAATAGTTCTGTTATGTTACATATTTGTACTATTTATCTATGTAGTGAAAACTTTGGCCTCTCCTTTAATTCACAACTGCGTAACTTTACAGATAATTTGTCTAATATAATTAATTCATGTCCCAATGATTTATTTATTATTTTGGGTGATTTTAACCTCAGTAATATTAAGTGGACGTCTGCCCATAATGTTGATTCGCAATACACGGGTGTTACAGGAGAAACACAGTTCTATTTTTTTGATACGTTATCGGAATGTAATCTCACACAATTTAACTTCTGTCAAAATATAAATAAAAGAATTTTAGATCTAGTAATAAGTAACACTGATTTGCAAGTATTAGCATGCGACGACCCCTTAGTAATCGAAGACGTTCATCACAAATCTCTATGCATTTATTTACAAACTGCAACCTCTGAGTGCTTAAAGGAAAACCCAAGACTTAAGTATTTTTATGAATCAGGTGATTATGATAGTATCAGATCCTATTTGAATGAGGTAAATTGGGACAATTGCTTGTTAACGATCCCATTAGAAGATGCAGTTAGTGCTTTCTATAACCATTTATATCACATCACAGACAAATGTATACCCCATAAACTAATAACTAAATTCGCTTTCCCACCTTGGTATAATGCTTCACTAAAAAAAGTACTAAAAGAAAAATTCAAGTTTTTTCAGAAATACCACACGTATGGCAATAAAGCCGATTATAACACTTTTGCTTTGCTTCGCCAAAGGGCTAAACTATTGGAAGCCGCCTGTTACAAAAAATATCTAGAAAAATGTGAGGAATCTATAGTTGACAATCCAAAAATGTTTTGGTCGTTTATTAAGTCAAGTAAAAACAGTTCCAATAGTCTCCCCTCAAAGTTATCGTACGACGGTGAATCCTCAAACTCGGGAGAAGACGCCTGCCGCCTTTTTGCAGAGTATTTTCAGTCGACATTTCTATCCCCCTCTGTCAATTACAGTTCTCAATTTGAAATCCAAGTTCCTTGTTCTAATAACGTTATTAGTGACATAGAAATAATTCCGGAGACAATTTATAAACTGCTCAAGGATCTAGACATTTCTAAAGGAGCGGGACCCGATCGTATATCACCTTTATTTATTTACAAATGTTCAGAAAGTTTAACGAAACCATTAACTATATTATTCTCGCGCTCCATAAAAGAAGGTTATGTACCTAACATTTGGAAGTCTGCTTTTATAAGCCCTATCTATAAAAACGGCAACAGAAATGATGTCAAAAACTATAGGCCAATCTCAAAATTATGTATATTTGCTAAATTATTTGAACGCTTAATTTACACCCAGGTCTACGATGTCCTTTCATCCTCTTTCATCCTCGAACAGCATGGTTTCCTCAAAAGCCGATCAACAACAACAAATCTATTAACATTTACGGACTATATAACTTCTTATATGGATTCAGGCGGACGAGTGGATGCTATCTTTACAGACTATAGTAAAGCGTTCGATCGTATCGACCATAATATACTATTACAGAAAATGTTGTACTCCGGAATCCACGGAAATTTGTTCAGGTGGTTCACATCTTATATAGAAAATAGATCCCAGGCTGTTGTGCTTAATGGCTACTCATCTGCATGGAATTATGTGCCCTCCGGGGTTCCCCAAGGATCATTATTAGGCCCATTGCTTTTTAACATCTTCGTAAATGACATAAACTCTTGTTTCCAGCACTCTCACTTTCTCTTATATGCTGACGACATGAAAATTTTCAAAAAAATTAAAAATATCGAAGATTGCTGCCTTTTACAACAAGATCTGTGCAGGTTAGAAGAATATTGTTTTCGAAATAAATTAGATCTTAATGTTAAAAAATGTTATGCGATGACTTTCACTCGTAAAACTAAAATTTCAGACTTCAGATATATCCTTAAAGGCCAAGAGCTAAAATGCGTTAATGAAATACGTGATTTAGGTGTTATATATGATTCTAAGTTGACGTATGAGAAGCACATAGATAGTATTACTAAAAAAGCCAGCAAGATAATGGGATTTATTCTAAGGGCAAGTTCTCAATTTAACAGCATTAAACTCACTAAGACCCTTTATTGTTCATACGTGCGTAGCGTGCTCGAGTATTGCTCACAAATTTGGAATCCGCTATATGATGTTTATATTAATAGGCTCGAATCAATCCAACGTAGGTTTATGAGACACTTACAGTTTAAATGTCAAAAATACGATAGTGACTACGAGTCTAGATGTAGGAGGCACCACATTCTGCCCCTCAATGAAAGACGCAAAATTTCAGACATTACACTATTGGTCAAAATAGCACAATGCCAAATAGACTCTCCTCATCTTCTCTCTAAAATTGGCCTAAAGGTACCTTCGAGGTCCGTTAGGCAGTCAACCTACCTTAATGTTCCCCATAGCTCGACCAACTATAGACAAAATTCATTTTTTGTCAGATCAGCAAAGCAAATTAACAGACTGGATGACTTACCCAATTTTGATATATTCAACTCCTCTTATATTACGCTTAGGTCTTTACTTTCCAAAAAGTGGCTTAGTGTGAAGTCCTAACTGTCTTGTTTAGATATATATATTTTTTCATTTCATGATATTTTGTGTGCAATTTTTTATGGGTTTCCTTGTTGTTGTTTTTCCTACTTTTTAATGTATAAAGCAAACAAGTAATTTAGTTTCAATATGCGAAAACTTGTAAATGGTGTTTAGACATATATATACTTTACCTACTGAGATGCCTTACACTGTATGTTTTCCGAATAAATAAAAATAAATAAATATTATTTTACAAGTACAATATATGATAAATAGAGACATTTTAAGTTTGAAAAAATTTGTTGTTCTGCGTGAAGCGAGAGAGAGAGTAATACCCACCTCAACGCTTCGCTTATGGGGCGTGCAATAACACAAAGTGCGAAAATACGAAATCGAAAATAATAGTCACAAGCAGGATTTGAACCTGCATCTCCTGGAATACCGTTCCAAATGCTTTGCCAATCCCAACTACCCTGTTTATTGCCCCGAACGACGGGGTGTGCTGTTAGTTACATTTTTTACACGCCTCAATAAAAAGAGGCCTGTATTTTAGAACTCTAGGCCCTCAATTAAAATTTGCGCGAATTCGTCCGCGTGGAATATTGTTATATTCTTTTTTGTGCGGAACCCTAATTACTTATCCAGAATAAAAGTAGCCTATTATGGTACTCCTGATAACATCAGATATCTGAAATAGCTATGTGAAAGTGTCGTCCAAATAGTTCCAGCCATTTCAGAGTTTGAACAAACAGAGACTTATACAACAATTTTGTAAAAGTTGTTACCATAGCCTTTCATATTTTTTCTCTTCATTTTCAATCCATTATTGTCTCAATATTGGGAGCGGGAGGTGTGCTCTCAGAGTGATATAGATTTAGGCCATAGTCCACCACGCCCACCCTGTGCGGGTGGCAGACTTCAAAAGCTACAAGTTTCCTCACGATTTTATTCTTTTCCAACCAGTTATAATTTATAAACAAATATAGACATATTTTCGAAAAATCAGAGATGCGTGCCGTGCGAAGACCTTACACTGAGCGTCGAACTCGATGCCCCTGTCTTTGTAGTCCTTGGTTTTACCACTAGACCGTCACAGCTCACTTTGATATGCAATTAGTAAAAAACTGTTATTTAGACATTACAAACAGACACGACTTAAAACAACCGCTAGTGGTTCTCAAAATTTACCATTCGAATCCAAAACACAGCATAAGAGATCGGTGTCTCAACCATTACGACACCTGTGTAGTTCACAAAAATATGAAACAACATTCAATAACCCCATAATTACGCTTAATTCTCTTACAAACTGAGGAACATATAGAATGAATTGACGGCCTCGCTGTATACAGAACAGTATCGCCCTTGGAACAGGTAGCATTAAAATATATAAATACTCAAGGATATTAAGATCACGCGACTTATACAAAAGACCCTTTGAATTCGGAGGCTGTGTTGTGGATTACACGTATTAATCCACTTGCATTATATAACTGTCCATGAGATGTGGATATGAATTGGTGGAACAGGTTTTTACTGAAAGGTGAAACTGTTATGTTTCGTAAAACACAACAGTAGGTAAGAGCCACCTACCGTTCTTTCACGCTGATCTTCTGTGAAAGGGTGGTACTGTTTGGAGTCCTTGATTTTACCACATAAAAATGCTTATACACACATTGTGGCGTAGTCGGTAGTGTAACCGACTTCCGTGGACGAGGTTGTGGGTTCGATTCCCACTCAGGATAATTATTTGTTTGATGAACACAGATATTTGTATTGCGTCTGGGTGTTTTCTATTTATATGTATGTATTTACAAATAAAAAGTAATATATTTATTATATCCGTAATCTAATGGTACCAATAGCACAAGCGTCAAGCTTAGTTTGGGACCACAGGAAGTTGTGTGAAATGTCCGTGAATATTTATTATTATTATTTTATTTTTCGATTATATATTGCGACTGCTGACCATTGATCCCCAGGTGGGACAGTGCTATTGAGCTTTCTCATATAAAGAAAAATTCTCAGTAGCAGTCCGGCGCTTGGAAACGTGCCCGGTAGGCGGTAATAGGCTCGCCCCCTATTACGTGGGACTTAAACATAGTTGGCGAACCGTGGGTGTGTAATACACCTCTGCCTAATCCTTCGGGGATAGCGAGACTATGTTATTTTTATGTACTTTTTTAAAGTTTGAAGAGGTGTCCAGAGGTGGTCTGGACTTCGGATCAAGCTCGATATCTGTCTTTGCAACCCTCGATGTCACTATAGTAATTATTTTCAGTACTTTTTTATTACTTACGGTAGCAGATAAGCTACAACCCACCTGATGGTAAGAGGTGACATTTGTTCATAGACCCAGCAACACCATGAACACAACCAAGCTTAACCAGCTACTTACTGTGAAGATTAGCTTCTATGTTCTTGAGGAGTAGAAATAAGATTGGTTAATTGGTTATATTTCTCTACAACTGCAACATATCGAGATCTACTTAAAATTAAGAAGACAGCCTACGGCATCAAGTTAGTACATTCACTGCCTACCATCAGTGAATGGGTTATAAGTATAAATCTATACTATTTTAAAGCTGTAACAGAGCTATGTCTGTAAATTTAAGATATTTCAGAAAAAATTAATGTTAGTTAAGCTAATTAGGTTTATTAGGCTATTTATAAGTCTCTGTACACAAAACAATATTATTTAGAAATTTTGTCTGTTTAAGTACCTATATGTTTGTTCGCACATCACGCAAAAACTATTCAATGGATTTTGATGAAACTTTTTAATTTATATCTCATGATTAAACTTAAAAACTGGTATACATTTTATCCAGCTACAATATCGGCAACCTGATATTATATAACCAAAAAACAAGATTTTGCCAGCGTTTCCAGACTCTATATGCAAAACTTATTGATGAGGTTTTAAGAGGTACCTAGTTAAACTGTGAAAGCGTAACAAACAAACTCAAATTTGCATTTATAATATTCTTAAATAATAATATATAGAGAATTTCTAAAATTGGCTAATTATGCAATTAGAGCCCACAACACCCGATTTTCAATTTGCAAAAATCATAACCATAATAATTATAACAAACAAAAACTCAAAGCAGACGGACAAAAGGTCCGAATATGACAAATAGATCACAAACAGCGGCTGTTCGCAAGTCACTGCGCAGGCCTGTGCCCACCGCAGGCCGCAGAAAAAAAAAACATCTTTGTCGCAAACCGCAAAAAGATATATTGCGAACAATTTTTTTTGGCTTTTGTTCTAAGAAAAAGCATTCAATATTCACCTTTATAGTTAAGTTACAAAGCTAATTTTGCCATAAAATTTCAGACATCTATTAGGAATATTATTTTGATCATCGTTTTAGCATGTATTATTCAAAATTGCATCTTAAATACGGCGGATACAATCCATTTTGCTAAAATATTAACTACGCGATCATTGAAACAAAAACTGTGCAAAAAGGTGACATCGCTTCTAATTTGCCGTTGAGAAAACTAATTTTACAATTTATGGCTTTTGTATTAAGGTGTATATTGGAATTTTTAATGCAAACAGAGATTCCATTTAGCAGATAATTATAACGCTTCGCCAAACAAATAGTAATTTGTCATAGATAGAATTAAAAAAAAGATTTTACATATAATAACCGATATTACTAATATTTGTTTTGTTATCTGTGATAATAGTTCCGGGATATTGGTTCGAAAGATTAGTAGAGACAACTATGAAGAGATGACCACGTAAGCAAAAAAGCTTTTGGTTCGTAACCTTTTTAACCATTATTGCAAAAGGCACAGGCTGTGTGGTGATAACTGTTGTGATGTTTAGTCTGTTGCGGAGTGTGTAAGCGTTCATTAACTATACGAATCTAATACTACTCTCGTAAGTATGATTAAAATAATGAGTTAAGTACTTTATATTAATTGTATGTGTTCCTTTCTGCGTAGAATCAATAAAGTATTTTCTTTCTTTCTTCTTTCTTATTAGATAAAACACGAATTCCACCACAAAATACAGTTTTCAAATAAATAGTAGTATAGAGGCTAAATACTTGATGCTAAAACAACACATGTTATACCGATTTTCGTAACGATGATGTAAGAGAACGAATAGGTCTGAAAGAGAGTATTTGTGTAAAAATGCGAATGAGTCCTTATGTGGAAAAAATGCCGGACGAGCGATTGGTTAAGAAGATATACAATTCAAAAGAGGAAGGATGTAGGTAAAGGGGAGACCGCCACTAACCTACCTAGACCGAATCAGTCATGTGTTAAAGGCAAGAGTCTCCAAAACCGGCGAGCGTTTATAAAGAGAATTATGAAGGTTGAGAAAGCGAGATTATGTGTGCAAGAATAGAGCCTTTTGGCAATTTCTCTATCTTTGCATTTGAGATGGCATGATGATAAGTGAGTATTTTTATACAGATCGCATTTCCATTGATTAGATATCATCACCAGTTAGAATACTAAAGAGGACAAGACAATTAAGAAAATAATAGGTATCTTTACATAACAAAACTCACCATTTGAATTCATAACTAAACGGCAGAAATATCAAACTTATTTTACTAACGTATAAATAGGTTTTACTCTAAAATACCAAGCAAAAAAAACAAAAACAGATTTCGGAATGCACGATTTGAGTAGAGCTGAACTAACAAACTCACCCGTGATTAACCATGATTACTAGTTGCTGGTTCGATTCTCGATTATAGATATTTTACGGTAAAAATTTAGCGGTTAGCATTATAGTTTGGCGTGTAATAATAAATTATAGTTTTTGGGTTTATTTGTTCATAATAAATTAGATATTGGCGAAAAAAAGCTACGGATTTCATTTTTATCGAAGCTTATAAACCTCTACTGGTCTTTGGGTTGGCTATCAAATGGTATATTGGAGTGGATCGGTACCACCATCTCCAGTGTGAACGACCGTAAAGCACTTCGGTGTTTTTTGGTTGTAGCGGGAGATAGCCACCCATTATTTAATTTCATAAATATCCGTGTAATATGTAGAGCAGTGACTCGACAATAGTCTCAGGCATGAGCGATGGTCTTATACTCATAAATATCAGAAAGTAAATATCAGAAAGGACTATTATGAAGTCTTTGGCTAAAAAAAGATATTTAAAACAACGTAAACAAGTGCTGCCACCTATATTAGGACTTACAAAAGTATCTATTAATTTGGTCATCTTCACAATTACTCCCGATTAGGCTTCTTCTTCTTATAAATATGAATAAACTATCACAATATTTTCTTCACATACAACATTGACATTCGGAATTGCATAGAATATATTCGTGACACTAGTTTTGTGTATTCATTATAGCTCATTAGACATCATTATTGACTTCGATTCGAAGTTTATTGAATTACTTCTCTTACCGAAGTTATAGGGGTAAGAGAAAGTAATTTTTTTTCAACCAGTTTTCTGTTTCACTATTGGCTCTCATGGGGAGAGGGAGTAGGCCATAATCCACCACGCTGGCCCAAGGCGGGTTCGCAGACTTCACAAGTTTTTTTTATTGGTTACGATGGCGAGCTACAGCTCACTTGATGGTAAATGGTAACCATCGCTCATGCCTGAGACTATTGTCGAGTCAGTGCTCTACATATTACACGGATATTTATGAAATGAAATAATGGGCGGCTATCTCCCGCTACAACCAAAAAACACCGAAGTGCCTTACGGTCGTTCACACTGGAGATGGTGGTACCGATCCACTCCAATATACCATTTGATAGCCAACCCAAAGACCAGTAGAGGTTTATAAGCTTCGATAAAAATGAAATCCGTAGCTTTTTTTCGCCAATATCTAATTTATTATGAACAAATAAACCCAAAAACTATAATTTATTATTACACGCCAAACTATAATGCTAACCGCTAAATTTTTACCGTAAAATATCTATAATCGAGAATCGAACCAGCAACTAGTAATCATGGTTAATCACGGGTGAGTTTGTTAGTTCAGCTCTACTCAAATCGTGCATTCCGAAAATCTGTTTTTCTTTTTTTTTGCTTGGTATTTTAGAGTAAAACCTATTTATACGTTAGTAAAATAAGTTTGATATTTCTGCCGTTTAGTTATGAATTCAAATGGTGAGTTTTGTTATGTAAAGATACCTATTATTTTCTTAATTGTCTTGTCCTCTTTAGTATTCTAACTGGTGATGATATCTAATCAATGGAAATGCGATCTGTATAAAAATACTCACTTATCATCATGCCATCTCAAATGCGGAGATAGAGAAATTGCCAAAAGGCTCTATACTTGCACACATAATCTCGCTTTCTCAACCTTCATAATTCTCTTTATAAACGCTCGCCGGTTTTGGAGACTCTTGCCTTTAACACATGACTGATTCGGTATAGGTAGGTTAGTCGTGGCCTCCACTTTACCTACATCCTTCCTCTTTTGAATTGTATATCTTCTTAACCAATCGCTCGTCCGGCATTTTTTCCACATAAGGACTCATTCGCATTTTTACACAAACACTCTATTTCAGACCTACTCGCTCTCTTACATCATCGTTACGAAAATCGGTATAACATGTGTTGTTTTAGCATCAAGTATTTAGCCTCTATACTACTATTTAATTGAAAACTGTATTTTGTGGTGGAATTCGTGTTTTATCTAATAAGAAAGAAGAAAGAAAGATCTGAGAGATGAGATCTTATACTCATTTTAATATATTAACTTAAAGTCTCATACATTGTAAGCATAAAAAATTTGAAGTAAATATTTTAATTGTGTTTCTAAACGAATAATAGGTGGGTTAAAATAAATAAACCAAAAATTTTGTAAAATCATATACTGTGGGTAGATGAAACCGTTGAAATAACATATCAGCCTTGGACGTCTATCATCTAAGTCCACCCGTGATCATGAATGCTGTAAAGTATTCGAAACGTCGGGATAGTAGTAAAATCAAGTAAACGTGATAGATTCCGTAAACGAAGTTTTATTTCAAAATTCATAATAGTCTTCAAAAAATATTATTCAAAATTATCCTCTAGCATCTAACTCTACCAAAAACTAATTTTAACATTTTTTTACAAAATTTTTCATCAAACTGATCTGACCTAACAGCTTTTAATGACTTAATACCATCCTCATGAGGCGCCAAACATTATTTTTTACTAAAAAACAATACATTTTACGCCCATTGTTGGTTTTACGATATTACTTAATCTCCTCGTTATAAAAATAAAATAAAAAATGGCGCCAAGCTTTGCCGCACGGCCATTAAAAAAAAACATGTTTTATTGATCATTTATTGCTTGTTTTCGGTTAAATTCGACTGCTGTTTGCAGTAATCATAGGTTTTCGGAAATAACTAGGTTGGTCAAAGAAGCTTGCTACTATGATGAGGCGCTCTCGATATCGATGTTATTAGAATTAGCCGATAGCAACACACATTGATATATATTTTCATAGGGCTTTTGCTCGATGGCTGTTACTAACTACTTGGTTTCAGGGGCAGGTTACAAGCAACGTCATGAACTATGGTAACTAGGTAACTACACATAGAATGTCATCCCATTCTAGTTCTACTTTAATTGTGAATACAGAATAATCTCGCATTTTGAAACACACCTATCTTAAAATTAATCCTAAACTGATATCTAACCTTTTTGTAATAAGCTACGAAAAGATCTTGCAATAAACCCGCTAATTCTGTTCACACATATTCCATTCCACAGCCTTACTATTAAGTATTATTATACCTAGTCTTTTTTGTTATAAGGGCGATTTGGTATAGCACCGATGGTGCTCGTTTAATTGGGTTGGCGAAACTGAAAACGGCGTGATCCGCTTTACAAAGATTAAACTCTTAGATATGTCTTTGATTTAGTTTTTTGCCTACTAAGTGTTTGGTGAAGAAGACTGATATTTTTACACATATTTACTTTACACAGCAAGTTTCTCAATGTCATTATAAGTGTTCCTTCAATGTATTAAATATAACTTCTGACGTTGGAAAGCCTCGGCTTCTCTACCAGATAATCACGTTATACTTCATAAAAAAATTGGTATACTATCCTGGTTTCGAGTACAATTTCAGAGTTATGCAAATTAATTTTCAAAGGGAACGCGGAGTCAGCTTGTACCTAGAACTAGCTAGAAATACGTTTTTTTTATACTATATGGGTAACATATAAGCATACGCACCTGATACTTATAGACGTTAGCAACACCAGAGGCATCTTACGCGTCGCAAACTCAAAGGAAAGGGTTAGGAGGTGGAAAGGAAGGATAATAATTAAAGGATGGGGGATGAGTAGCGGTTTAGGCCTCTGACGCCCTCACTCACCATACGAAACACAACTGTAAGAGTACCTACCGTTGTTTCACGCTGATCTTCTGTGAGAGGGTGGTACTTTTTTAACTGAGCCAGCTCATACATGCTGAGACAAGCAAGGTTCTACCACTAAATACTTGCTTTTATTATTTGAGAGGAATCGGTTAAAACCATCAAAATAATAAAGGACAAAGAAGAATACAGCCGGTACATCTCTTATTAATTGGTCTTATTAGTCGGTAAATCAGTGAGACCTCTTAGAAGATTAACGCTTATAGGCTCCAAACCTTTAGCCATTGAGTATACAACCTCATGATCTATGATCCAATCAATGAATGATTTATGGCGTTTGAGAGCGGATGTTTGTTTAATCGATTATGCTTATGACGGTAGCGCTTTGAGTGTGCCTGATTACACCTCAGTCAGCCTTTTGACGAGCTCTAAAGGTGAGAGGATATGGGTAAATTATGGTTTAGGAACTTATAGTAAGGTTGTAAGAAAATAATATTCTGTTTGTGTTACAAAGGTACTTGGATTTTACATAGCAATGATGGCCTAGGTCAGGAAAACCGGAAACTGTGAAGACAGAAGTATTGAGCTTAATCTCTAATAGAAGGTAATGACTTGGAAAAATACATTTCTGATTTGACTTTTTGAATGTACGTGCGTATGTGGCCACAAACAAAATTGTTAATATTATGAAAATGTTGTTAAAAAATCTGTATGCCCAAATACTTTATCGATAGCTGCGGAAGTCTGCCAACCACGCTGGGCCTTCTTGATGAACCATGGTCTATTTCTGTCTTATGCTGATGAGAGTCCGGTGCCGTGGAGAATGTACATCCCGCTTTAAATAATCCTATTGAAGTCACTGCACTGTAGTTCAGTGGTGTACAGGCTCATGGTTGGCGTGAAACGCGGATTTAATTCCAAAAAAACTAATATAAATTTTGTCAATAAGGCCGCGTTCCGATCTGGTGGTAGTTTTTTAGTCTTAGCTTTTGGCAAAATCAATATATTTAATAATATAAACAAATAACCAAGATTGTGTTTTTACTGGTAGTAATTGGTAGTTTGTAGTAGAAATTTTGAGCACCAAATAAAAACAAAAATTTTGCTGTTTAAAGAGGAGTATTATACTCATTTTAATATACTAACTTAAAGTTTCATACATTGTAAGCATAAAAAATGTTGTAGTAGATATTTTCACTGTGCTTCTAAATGAATATTAGGTGGGTTAAAATAAATAAACCAAAAATTTTGTAAAATCATATACTGTGGGTAGGTGAAACCGTTGAAATAACATATCAGCCTTGGACGTCTATCATCTAAGTCCACCCGTGATCATGAATGCTGTAAAGTATTCGAAACGTCAGGATAGTATAAAATCAAGTAAACGCGATAGAATCCGTAAACGTAGTTTTATTTCAAAATGTCTAACATTCGCGTAAATATCAGAAAGTATTAACTAATATAAATATTAAAATTTGAGCGAATCGTAAAAATACTTGTATTGGATATAGATTATATACTTTGTTATTTCTTTAGATTCTTTTGTTTTTCTGACAGAAATGCTAATTATTTTAGTAAGTTTTCGTATTGAAACTATCGTGAGATTGATACATATTAGAAATATATCACCGGCTATAACTCACGTTGAGGATCGATTTAGTCGACCCGGGTTTCGAGCATATTCGATGCTCATCATCAGGGCGAGCGCGCAGCGCTGTCAAGTGCCAGTGCCCGCCGGGAACTCGTTGACACCGCTGCGCGCTCGCCCTGATGATGAGCATCGAATATGCTCGAAACCCGGGTCGACTAAATCGATCCTCAACGTGAGTTATTGCCGGTGATATATTTCTAATATTTTAGTAAGCTTTTAATAAATGCCACTATTAATTTAATTATCTCAATTACGTGCCTACCAAATGTTATCCAAATCCGTGCAATTGTTTTGACGTGATTGACGGATGGATAAACTTGCAAAGCTTACACATTTATTATAATATCAGTGATCAAATAAAATTAATCTTACTGCATTTATAATTTTTATTCCATAAACTATAAGAGCTGTTAATTGTGGATGCCAAAATAAGTGTAAAGTACTCGCAAATTGCGTGATTCTATATAGTTCTTTATAAACACAGTAAATTTTTCAAGATTAGGTTTATGTAATTTGCTTAAACGGCTAAAATATTCGACACATACGTGGTGAGAATTTCTCATGAAAATAAAATACCGATGCTAATTATGTTAGAGTATGTCACGGCTGGTGGCCGTGCCTTATGGCAAAAGGTATTCGTATGAAGATCACCTACCATCGGCTCGACAGGTGGTATGTGTTCCCACGGCATTGCGTGACTTACTTGACTTTGTACAAGTTTAAGTATTTTTAGGGTGCTACTCTTTAGATCAAAGTGAATAATTCATTTTAAGCTATCGTTGATAAAAATCTTAACCTAGATTGTAAATCATAACTGCTAAGCTATCGTAATTTGTAACAATCTAAGGATACGAAGTAGTTTAAATGGCTTTCCCGATAGTCGGGAGTTCAAATCACACTTGTTTTAAATTTCTTTTTCTGTTCTTATAATAATATAGACATTTAAAGTATTTAAATCTTGCTCAAAGAAATTCTTTTTCTATGACAGTAAAGTTTCTAGTAAATTACTAAGCATGTCAAAAGATAAAAAAATACAATCACAAACAATCTGTTACTGTTTCACCGTAGGACAAAGGTTCTTCTCAGAATTAGAGGAGTTTAAAGCGCAGTCCATCACGATGGCTGTTATTTTCCATTTCACATTTTCACACTTTGTGTTAATTTATAAACAAGTGTGTATTTGTTGTTTGTACTTTAAACTTATGTTTAATATCATAGTGACATCCATCTACAATCCATCCCAATATATCACCCTTTACCACCCCAGCGCGCAATACCGTTGATATGTAAATGCGTCACGCGACAGTGCGCGTGCGCATACGTTGCGTATTACCAGCTTATTACTGATATTATCGCACAACAGATGCGTCATGACGATCTAAGAATCGTAACTACACCCTACCAGCGACTTCGCCCGTGTGAAATTGACGAATTGGTTCAAATAATATAAATTGGTTCAAAAAATCACTTTGTCACATTATGCCAAAAATGACTATCTCACATAAACCGTAATTTTTTCGGGATAATGAGGTTAATTCTTCTGTGGGTTTTATTTTTTTTTATTGCATATTTTTTTTATGATAACCATCGCTCATGTACTCGACTATACTGAGAGTATTGTCGAGCCGCTGCTCACCATTTCATTTCACCGATATGAAATGAAAGAATAAACGGCTATCTCCTGCTACAGCCAAAACGCAACGATGTGCTTCATGGCTAGTCACACGGGAGAGGGTGGTACCAACCCGCTCGGGCCCGATACCAAGTGAGTACTCCCACTTGGTACCCAGCCCTACCACCAGTCATGCAATGGATGATAATTGCTTAATTCCCTTAGTCGCCTCATACGACACCCGTGGGAAAGAATGGAGTGGTGACACTTGTAGTCTTAGTCCGTCACCACACGGATTAAAGGGGTTTCAGATTACATTTGTTTCAATAATATTATTAGGATTAAATAATAATCGTAAAATAAAGTCATGAAGCACGTCAGTGTGTTTTGGCTGTAGCAGAAGATAGCCGTTTATTCTCTCATTTCATATCTGTGAAATGAAATGGTGCGCAGTGGCTTGACAATACTCTCGGTATAGTCGAGTCCATGAGTGACGGACACTTACAATCAGGTAGGCCATGGCTCGTCTGCCATCAAGAGCAAAAAAAAAAAACAAAACAATAGTAACTTATGTAATAAACAAACTGCCTCGGTGATGTAGCGGTAGTGTATGCGACTGCTAATCATGAGGTCTCGGGTTCGATTCCCGGATCGGGCAATGTTATTGAGCTTTTCCTAAAAAGAAAAATTCTCAGTAGCAGCCCGGTGTTTGGAAATGTGCCCGGTAGACGTCAATAGGCTCGCCCCCTATTACGTGGGACTTAAACATCGTGGGTGTGTTGTACACCTCTGCCTACCCCTTCGGGGAATACAGGCGTGATGCTATGTTTGTGTACATAATAAATAGTTTATAATGATCTAAATTAAATTTAATTGTTTTAGTTATAAGAATTTTGTTACTAGAAGAGTCAGTACGGACCTTGTGACCCCTTTTGTTTTTTTTTGTTAAGGCGGGAAATAATGTTCCTAACCGCACACCCTGTCGTTCGGGGCAACGACCAGGGTAATGTGGGGCCTGCACCCACTAAAGAAATCCGCCGTGTGCCATCTCTCCGCCTTTGTTGGCGGGACACTGGAAATATGTTACATTCCTTCGTTGGTCCGCCGGCGGATAAACCTAGTGAACCCTTCGTTTCATACGATTTAGATACACTACAAGATTTTCTTGTTCTTTTCTTGATGTTTGTAAAATCTGTCAACGCGCACAGGCCAAGCGTAGTGGTCGAAGCCCTGAATTTCTCTCTGAGAGGACAATATTTGGTTTAGAAAAAAGATTTAATATAACATATTAAACCTACCTCTATCCTAAACTGCCTTTCTTACGAATTTACCTAAAAATAATTATTGAAAGTAAGTTTTGTTACTAATAACTAAAATACAGAAACCCGTAGACTGTTTGGAAGTCGAATCTGTAACATATGGCGCGACAGTTAACACGGGCCGCGCCCACCTGATTCTGCACGTGCTGGGTTGAACAACCAAACCAATATGGCCCCCAAGTTTTGTACAGAATTGTTTTTCTAATTATAAGTAAATACAACTGATGGTAAGTCGCGGTGGAATGTTTTCGATGTGTTTAGTAGATGATAATTTAAGTTCGGATAATAATGGTTCGGACATGTAAAGAATGCCGGACGTGCGACTGGTTAAGAAGGTATACAATGCGAAAGTGGAAGGAGTAGGAGGAGCTACAGGGGGAGACCGAGACTCACCTACCTAGACCAAATCGGTCATGTATTGAAGAAAGGTTGAGTCAGGTGTCTCCGAAACCGGCGAGCGTGTATGAAAAGAATTAAGAATGTTGAGGAAGCGAGCGATGTATGCAAGAATAGAAGCCTTTTGGCACTCTGTTCTCTCTGCCTATCAGCAAGGTCGTGATGATAAGCAAGTAAGTACAACTTAAGTTGTAGACTAGTTTTTACCCTTTTTGGCATAAGCTAACTTTTTAATACACTCGTAACTCAATTGGTTTACTCGGCACACGTTAGTAAATCTACCTCGCTATAATTTTTTCCGACATCTTCTAAAATCATCGTCATATTTCAGCCTATTAACCTAAACAAATTATACACCTAAATTTTCCTCACGAATCTCTCTATTTATCGATAAAAACCACATGTAAATCAAATCAGTATTTTTAAGTTTATTAGTTTCAGAAGAAAGACGCTGTGGGCGACTTTATTTTACAATAAGTATAGATATATAATTATATTTTTTTAGGCTTCCTGGTGATGTTTCAACAGCTACGTTCTCAAGATGATGTGGAAACATCTCCTTTTTAGTTTCTCCAAGAATAAAAGTAAGATCCATGATGACTCCTCCATCTTTTGGTATAAGTAATTTCCACTTGTGTTAATTAGGCTTAACTGATCAAAATAATTTATGTAATTACATCCAATGTAGTTTAAAGCCTAAGTTTAGTAGTCCTAGTCTTCATAGTATTTCTCTAATCTTAACTATTGTAAAGCTGTAACAGAGCTATGTCAGCACAATTAATTGTTTGTGAAAAATTTACTGTTTTAGAATCTTTGTCTGTTTTACTGATTGTTTGCACACATCACGCGGAAACTATTGAGCGGATTTTGATGCAATTTTTTTTTGGTTAGGCTAAAAAACTGATATAACTTTATCACGTTACTATATCATGAACCTAATATATAACCTGAAAACTAGCTTTTGCCGGCGGCTCCACCATGTTTTATATTTTACTGCCCCTATACCTATATATTTTTCTATACTATTTAGAGTACAACCTTAAAATACATTGAGAACCAGAATAACTTTTCTAAATTCCCAAATTCTTGAATATAAACATTACACTTTAGTAAAAAGAGCCGACAAGTAAAATCATCTGAATCCGCATCCAAAAATGTTGTGATAGAGTGTTTTATGACGAAATAATAGACCAAGGTATCACTGCAAGAAAAAAAATGGTCGAATAATTTAGAAAAAAAGAAACCGTCTCAGGTAGTGGCAAAAGTTAGGATAGAGGATTGTGCCCCGTGTCGTCTCAGTTGATGAGGATGTATGAGGATGATTGTTTTTTATTTTAATTTATTTCTAGTATAATTGTAGTATGGCAAAAGAACTAGTTACTTACGTAAATATGCTTGGTTGAATGTAAACTTTTCTAATGATAACATATCTCTACTTATTTCAGCTATTTTGATCTGTATTTTAGCACTTTACATGCTCAGCTACTTTAAAGAACAAATTATTTGTGAGGAAAATGTAGAAAAAGATAATTTTCCTGCGAGTGGGACTCGAACCTGCGTCCCTTCCAATCTGGGGAAGTGCCCTAGAACGCTAAGCCATCGTAGTGAACGACGGCCATACCCAATCTCCACATCATACTTGTCCGACCGACTCTGATACGACCAGGAAAATTCTCTATTTCCACATTTTCACATTTTTTTTTGTCTATGTAGGAAGTCCAGTTTTTTTCAAATAATTACAGTAATACAAAAATCTTTTTATTTTACCACGGAAGCTAACAAATTTTGGTCTACCCCATCTAGAAATTATATAAAATTAAGTCGCTTTCCGCTTCTATCTGTTTCTACGCCTTTTAAAACTAAAGTGAACCTTAAAAAATTTTTCGCTGTTGTCTATATAAACCTTGATATTTTGTTAGCATATATAGATAGTCTGGTATCGAGAACAGAACAGGCTATTTTCCATCCCGGAAAAAAAACGGTTCCCGTTCGATTTTGCGTTTCCACTGCGCATAGTACACGGGTAGTATATCTATACGTTTTTATTAAATATTCTGTAATACAAATTATACCTAAACATTATACACATTACTATAATAGCTGCTGCTATATTATAGCTGACCCGGGAAACTGTTTATCATCACGCCATTTTCCTTGCAGGATAGGCAGAGAGAACAGAGTGCCAAGAGGCTCTACTCTTGAATACATCTTTCGCTTCCTCAACATTCATAATTCTTTTCATACACGCTCGCCGGTTTCGGAGACTCCTGACTTCACCTTTCTTCAATACATGACCGATTTGGTCTAGTTAGGTGAGTATGTATATTTTCTTAACCAGTCGCTCGTCCGGCAATCTTTCCACATGTCCGAACCATCGGAGCATTCCCTTTCGCATCTTTACACCAATACTCTCTTTCATACCTACTCGCTCTCTTACGTCGTCGTTATTATTATTTATCGTCGTTGGAAACGTTTTTTTTACATAAATTATTAGAATTATTAATAGAGAATTTTTAGGGAATTGCTAGCGTAGAAAAAATAACTAACTTATATGCCGATATATAAAAAAAAATTAAATATTTGGTTAAAAAAATAAATATATATCTTTTTTTGCTGGACCACCCTTGTCACTTAGGGGTTTGAAAAATAGTTAACATCCTATTCTTAGACCTACTGAATATACACATAAAATTTCATAAGGATCGGTCAAGCCGTTTCGGAGGAAAATGGCGATAAACACTGTGACACGAGAATTTTAGGTATATATTAGATACATCTCTAGTAAATTTTGTATAAATAGAGGGAAAGCTGTTCGACCCAAAACCAAGGAGTTAGTTCTACCGTCAGATTAGTTTGAAGCAGCCTTGACGCACCCCTTTCTTTTTTTTCGTTAAGGCGGGAAAAAATGTTCCTAACCGCACACCCCGTCGTTCGGGGCCACTAACAAGGTAGTGTAAAGCCTGCACCCACTAAAGAAACCCGCCGTGTGCCGTCTCTTCGCCTTTATTGGCGGGCCACTGGAACTGTGTTACATTCCTTCGGTGGTAGCCATGACGTACCCCTAACTAATAGTATCTTCATCTATATATTTCATTTGTACTACTAGCGTCCCTTATGTGGCACTAATATTTTCTTACTTTCTACATACATTGGTATTGCAGAAGAAGATAGCTGGCCAAAGCACAAATTATAATTTGTGAATAAGGAAAAAGAGCATTTTAGTACGAGTGGGAAACGAACCTGCGTCCCCTCCTCTCCGGGGAAGTGCTCCAATCCATTGAGCCACCGTACCATTTCTAGAAATACCGAATTTCCTTATCACATTTGTCCTATCGACCAACGCCATCTATCGGCAATGCATTTAAATGCATTCATCCAATGTAGTAAGTTTAATTTTGCAATTAAAATTCATACTATTTGATTGCTTGATTTTTCATACATTTTTGATCTATATTTTAGCACTTGACATGCTCAGCTACTCCCCAAAGCACAAAAAATGAAAAATGCTCTTTTTCCTTATTCACAAATTATAATTTGTGGTTTGGGGAGTGGCTGAGCATGTCAAGTGCTAAAATATAGATAAAAAAAAAAGATAGCTGGCCATAATTATTATCATATTAAGTAAACATAGCTGTTAATCTTCACAGTCGCCAGTGCCTTGGTTATATCTACTCCTTAGGTATAACGTGGAGTCAATGAGCGGCGTAAGCAATATATAACTTTTTTTTGTTTAATCGGGAAGAAAAGTAGGTACCTAACTGCACACCCCGTCATTCAGGGGCAACGAACAGGGTAGCATAGGGCCCTCACCCATTAAAGAAACCCGCTGTGCGCCGTCTCTCCGCCTGTACTGGCTGGCTACTGGAACTGGCATGCCAACATTACTTCAGTGGTAAGCAATACAAACCTAAAACAATTATGACAATATATCTATAATATAATAAGTTTCTACAAGTTTCCAAAGCCATTCAAACACCATAAGTCACCCCATATGTTCACAACGGTTGTCCATCGGTTAGCTAATTAAAATTGCTGTACACCATAGGGATGTTCCACCCCATGGCCCCGTGCCCTACCGATTGACCCCGACAACCCCTCGCGACTGCAGTTATTATAGGCTAATAAGAATGTAACAATGACGCCGATTTGTAGGTTTGATGAATATTCGTGCGGTGACACACTGAAAATTATCACTCCGTTTTCTGTAAAAGGTGACGCTCTATATTATAAAACGTTATTTTTTTAACTTTTCTGTATTAAAAGGTTAAGGTATACAGCTCAAAAATATTTTTCAAATTTAAGCAATATTTTGATCTGTATTTTGCACTTGAGATGCTCAGCTACTTTAAAGAACAAATTACTTGTGAGAGTTGAAAAAGAGAGAGCTCGCAGTAAATCTCTCTTTCACAAAGAATTAATTTTTTGAGCAGTATTTTTAAATAGCGCGTTTAACCAAACAGTTAAACAAACTATACATAATTATATTGTCAGGCTCGGTGCAGCGATAGCGTGAGCGACGGCTGATCATGAGGTTTCGGGTTCGTTCGGCGGGGACGGTGTTTTTGAGCTTTTTCGTAAAAAGAAATTAAAATTAAAATCTTAGCTGAAACGAATATAATAATTCCGATGATTTGTGATGGAAAAGGAATAAAGAATTCATAGGATCACTGTTCTCCTAAATATCCGATACCAACCCGTCTAGGGCGTAGTCGATAGATTCCCTTTCCGTGGTGGGGAGACAATATGCTTACTGTTATTATAAATGCGATGTGCGTTTGTTTGTTCGTTTGTCACACTTTCAACGTAACCTGCTTAACCAACCATTGGAGCCTAGAATGATATTGGCTTACTTATTATGCGGGTAAAATGAATGCTTGCCGCGCGAAGAGCTATTTTGCAAATTTTTCGTTTTATATTTAGAGATGTAGCAGTGGAGCGGTGCATCAGTTTAGTCCTTGAGAATATTCATAAGTCATAAGAGTTTTGTACGTGTGGTCACCGACTAATAATATAAGTGTCACCACACCATTATTTCCCACGGGTGTCGTACGAGGCGACTAAGGAAAGTAAGCAATTATCACCCAGTGCATTCCTGGTGGTAGGGCTGGGTACCAACTGGGAGTACTCAATTGCTATCAGGCTCGGACGGGTTGGTACCATCATCTCCCGTATGACCAGCCATGAAGCACATTGGTGTGTTTTGGTTGTAGCAGGGTATAGCCGTTAATTCGTTCATTTCATGGGAAATGAAATGGTGAGCAGTGGCTTGACAATGCTCTCGGTATAGTTGAGTCCATCTGGTGGGCCGTGGCTGTCACCATATACCTATGTAATAAATATAAAAAGTGCTAGAGAGTATCAACGCGTGTCCACGCAGACGATGTCACGAAATCTAGTAAGCTATAAAATAGAATCAAAACTATTACAACAACTCAAACTTGATTTCTCCCTTGAGGTGATTTCAAAGGCTTTTATCACCACCAAAGGGTGACAAATGTAACGTCATTATTTATCGATTTAGCTAATGTTCAACCGTTAGCCCATTATTGGCATAACCCGTTGACACGTTTTTGTGGCGCCTTGTTAGAATGTGACAAAAAATTTGGAGCACCAAAATTGTTTCCATAATTACTGAATGCTCTTTCCTTGACGCCATATTTTTAAGTCAAAGACGAAATGAAATGGTAGGCAGCGGCTTAACAGTGCTCTTAGCTTAGAGCCCATGAGTGATGACATAACGCTCAGCACCTAAAGGTAACGGATCAAAAATATAAGTGTCACAAACCTGTTCTTTCCCGCGGGTGTCATACGAGGTGACTAAAGAAATTATCAACTATTGAATTACTGGTGGTAGAGTTGGGTCCTACCATTGCAGTAATGCCATACATTTCCAGTGGTCCACCGGTAGAGGCGGAGAGACGGCACACGGCGGGCTTATGGGTCTACAACTGTACGCACACGCACACCCTGTTCGTTGCCCCGAACGACAGGACGTGCGTTTAGATAAAATTTCCCCGCCTTAACAAAAAAAAAGGGTTGCATCCTAATGAGGCATCAAGAAAGCATCAGTATCTTCATAGTTTTGTGATTTAATAGTTATTCTGCTAGTCCGAGCGGAGACACAAGCCAATAAATCAAAAATCATGAAAATTGATTTAGCCGTTTCTGATTTATAATTAATGGTGTCTCTCAAGCAATCAATTAAATGGTTACTACATTGACTACATTGGATCAGGGGCCATCCAATCAGAAATTTCACCCGGAAACAACTGAATCATGCTCTGGTTTTCTTCGGCCATCCGGTCCTTTATATTTCAGGGGCCTATCAATATAGTAGGTATGTAGTTGTATGGAGTTGACCACACAGTTCCCGAAAACGTTCGTTTCGGGCACTTTCAAACGATTTATGCTCCAGTACGATGACTGATTTAGAACAGACCTCATTTCATAGGTATGTATACGCCGCCAAAAGCTAGTTTTTAGGCTACATACCTAATCAAGTAAACGCGCTAGATTAGATAAAATTAAATTGACTTCAATTTAATTTTATAATGTGTAATATGCATGTATATATCAGAACGCTATGACTTACCTATTGACTAGTTGGTATTTATATTTTAAACGTTGATAATTAACAAATTATTTGTGAAAGTGGAAAAAGGAAACTTTACTGCAAGCAGGATTCGAACCAGCGTACCACCGAAGGAATGTAACATAGTTCCAGTGGCATAACGGCGGAGAGATGGCACATGGCGGGTTTCTTTAGTGGGTGAGGGCCCCACACTACCCTGTTCGTTGGCCCGGACGACGGGGTGTGCGGCTAGGACCATTTTTTCCCGAATTAACAAAAAAAAAGGATTCGAACCAGCGTCCAATCCCATCCGGGGATGTGCTCTATACCGCTAAGCTATTGTAGTCGCCCAACGACTTTTCTAAATCTCCACTTCACATTTGCTGAGCAGATCAAGTGCTAAAAATACAGATCAAAACGTTAATAAATTATAGGTGTATGATTAATGATTTTGAAATGACATAATTCCAGTGGTCCGCGAAGAGACGGCGCAAGTGGGTGAGGGTTGAGGGCCGCAAACTACCCTTTTCGTTGCCCCGAAAGGTGGGGTTTGCGGTTAAGTATATTTTTTTCTCGCCTTATATTCCTTTTCATGGAGTATCTAAGCCATGAAGGTACCTAGTTTATGCATAATCATATTACCTAGATACCTACTCAATTCGAGCCTTGATGAGACAGGTATCATGTGATTCAAATTATTTTGAAATTAGTAGTTTTCCCACATGATGTTGTAGCGACATCTAGTTTATTCACTACGACAATAAAATTTTACATTATCATAAAGTAATACCAACTAGTTTGTATAAAGTGGCGACAGATGGCAATGCATTAAATGCTATGCGTGGAAGTAACAGTTGTATTATAGGTCCATGATGCTATGTTAAATTACTTTAATCTAGTGACCCTAATCTTAGCAATATTGATTAACATAAATCAGTAAACAATTTTAAAATAATATTAATATAAAACAAATACGGTCATGTTGAGTATTGCATAAAGAGCAATATTTTATACTGACATCTGTAGGGAAGTTTTCGAACTAGTCTTACAAATTGACCTTGTGATATTTAGTTTATATTGTTTCTGATAGATGACACCACAATCCATTGTTTTAGTTTTTAAGTTCATAGAATTATTTTTTAGGTTGTATCTCAGGTTCCCGATATAGTAGCGGGATAAAGTGTATACCAGTTTTTAAGTCTAATCGAGATCTATCAAATAAAAAAAGTTGCATTAAATTTCGTTCAGTAGTTTTTGCGTACAACAAACAAGCAGATAAACAGACAAAAAATCTAAAAAAATCGTTTTGTGTTTACGCACACCTATATATTATAGCCGAATTCAGTATTTTTTTCTCAAATATCTTAAATGTACAGACATAGCTCTGTCACAGCTTTGTAATAGTATAGATTATAGCAATCAATGAGTTTTATAGTTTTCCAAACGCGCTAAGGCCATTACTTTGCTGTATTCTATTCATCTGAACGTGGAAAGTAGTCAGTCCTCTTGATTTTTGCTACATTATAGGTAGATGGTATTAAAGAATCAACAGACAAGACACAACAAATATTTATGAAATAACGTGCAATCCATCCATCAGCTTTTCTACGTCCACTGCTGGTTATAAGCCTGCCCAAGAGAACGCCATAACGAGCGGTTCCGTCGTGGGGGATAACGCCGTAATCGCCACGCTTGGCAGGCGGGTTGGCGATCGCAGTTGATCTTTTAAAAATATGTATGAACAACGTGCGGTGTAGAATTGCTAAAATCCATTACAAAGACATAGTAACCTTGAGTGTTCACCATAATTACCATAACACCCAACGCTGCTTCCTACTGCCCATTTTTTTAAGACAACGCCCTGCTCTTTGGAATAGTCCCGTAATCTTGGGAGGTATTTAACGCCCACAAAGTACTATGTGTACCATAGACTCAGAACAATCATGTCACACAAATGCACGCCCGTGTACGTACATAACGTGCAAAGTAGCTGATCATGTCAAGTGCTAAAATACAGATCAAAATGTTTACAAAATCGCGCCATAATAAATAGTATGAATTTTAAATGCAAAAATTAAACTCACTATATTGGATCAATACATGTAAATGCATCTGATACCGTAGTTCGGAAAGACAAATTGTGATGTGGAGATTGGGTATGACTGTTGGTCAGTGCGATAGCTTAGCAGCTTAGAGCACTTCCCCGGATTGGAAGGGACGCAGGTTCTAATCCCGCTGGCACTAAAGTTCTCTTTTTACACATTCACAAATAATTTGAGCCGTATGCCGTATATTAATATTTTGATATTTTATATATCTTTTAAGCATGTTAAGAAACGTACCTATATTCAAAAAAATATAACTAGATATAAAAATAATAAAGGGTTACCTAATTAGCTTGTTTTTGTAACACAAAAAAATAAAAGACGGGGCAAAATAATTAAGTAATAACTTTATTAAAACTAAAAAAATATAATCATAAACTGTAACTCAGTCTCTCTTGGAACACGTAGAATATATTGTCTACTTAATTTTACCTAGAATATAAAAATAAAATTAGTATGTGAATCCCTTTTCCTCCATGTCTTGGCGAACTTTCTCAGGATTTGGCCAGAATATCATCAGAACTGTTGACGCTGTAAAACAAATTATTATTTTTAAGCTCAGATTTAAAAAAAACTGATAATTTAAACGACTGACAAACTCTGGCATTGGTAGAGCCTTACTTATGCCAACATTAATGGGTTGGCTCGATCGGGGAAGTAGGTACCACCCTCTCACAGACGATCAGCGTGAAACAATAGTAGGTAAACCTACTGTTGCGCTTCGTATGGTGAGTGAAAGTGCCAGAGGCCCCAACCCGTTCCTTATCCTCCAATCTCTCCTTATTATCTTTCCTTTTCACCTCCCCTTTCCTTGGATTTGGCGACGGGCGAGAGATGCCACTGGTGTTGCTAACGTTCATCAGGTGGGCCGTATGCTTGTTTGCTACTGTACCTTAAAGTATAAAAAAGAAACGAAAAAATACACCTGCACATGACATGAACAACACATCCCATTTAATATTACAAACTTGACAGTAAGGATGTCTGTATGTTTGTTGCTCAATCACGTAAAAACTACTAAGCAGATTTGGATGACATTGGTCACACAGATAGCTTATTAGGCACCTGAATGAACACATAAGATGAAAATGGAAAATGTTAGGATTTAGGTAGGAGGTTAAGATTTACTCTACTGATCACTTGAGAATGATTTGATTATATGGATAAAATCGAGGGTACTAACTAACCTGCAGTGAAAACTCCAAAGGCAGTAAATGCCTCAAGGCAATGCAGGTCGAGAGTGGCCCCCAGCAGGTAGGACCCAACAGCAGCACCAGACCGACCCACCATGTACATCACGCACATGGCCATTGCTCTGCAAAATATGTAGGTATTAGGGAAACTGCCATTGTTAAGACCAATCCAATATGGGCGGAGGGGACTTTGTATTGAAAAGTCTGTTCTGTTGGTAAGCCTAATAATTCATTCTGGGGTGTTAAGAAATTACGTCACCTTAAATTTTGCTCTTTTGAACCTCCTCGTCACATTGCGTCTTAACTTATTTAATCCCCTTTAAATATTAAGTCACGAAATTCTAGACCAAAGAAAGGGGCAAGCCCCTTTCTTACCTTGTAGATGATCGATTGCAAGTAAGCAAACTGCGAAGTCACGTTACCTTGGAACCCCATCTCCCCTAGTCATATTTAATTGCATCAAGTTACTCTCGGTTGCTAACGTATTTTTTGAACGGCCCCTTTCTGAACTGCCGCTGTTGGACTCGGCAAGAAGAAGTTCAACTACTATGCTTAAAAGAGTCAGGGCTAGCATCGATGAGCTTTCAATACCATCAAACCCTTTCTTTTGTTAAGGCGGGAAAAAATGTTTCTAACCGCACACCCCGCCGTTCGGGGCAACGAACAGGGTAGTGTGGGGCCTTCACCCACTAAAGAAACCCGCCGTGTGCCATCTCTCCACCTTTTTTGGCGGGCCACTGGAACTATGTTACATTCCTTCGGTATACCATCAAACCTAACAAGATGGTTCTCTTCTTTATTGGACTTTATCGCAGCCGTATGCAAACACAACCGTCAGACGACGCGGGCGTCGCCCAAAACATTAAGAAGGACCGCGTTATCGAAATTAATAGTCCCGAGCAAATGCCACGATAGCTAAGTTCACAAAGTGTTTAGGACGGTAATTCAGGAGAAGCAGGTTCAAATCCTGGTCGTAGTTATCATTTTCAATTTCACATTTTCACAGTTTGCGTTCCGGTAAATGTGCCGTGTTGCTTAAAATATGTAAAAAAACAATAAAATACTTTCCACCTCATGAACCCTTTTTTTTTTTTGTTTAGGCGGGAAAAAATGTACCTAACCGCACACCCCGTCGTTCGGGGCAACGAACAGGGTAGTGTGGGGCCCTCACCCACTAAAGAAACCCGCCGTGTGCCGTCTCTCCGCCTTTATTGGCGGGCCACTGGAACTATGTTACATTCCTTCGGTGGTCCGCCGGTGGAACCACCTCATGAACCCTGCCAGTCTTACCTGTGCACCAGAATTCAAACATGGTTATATAATAAATAAATGGCTTCAACTAACCTTAAAGAAGTCGGGAACACATCCACAGTAATAGCAGTCAAGATGGAAGCTGCGCACCCTGAACACAGCGATATGATCAGCAGCACCGTCGCGGTGAAACCTTCGGGAACAAAAGCGGCACCAACCGTCGCAATACCACATATTAACATTATACCACCTGAAACAATTATTATGTAAAGGCTTACATCGCCATCTAGTATTAGGTAACTTAAGAATCTTTTTACCACATATAAGCAAACGGTCCGCTTGATGGTAAACGGTCACCAAAGTTCTGACACTAGCAAAATAAAAGACATCACTCATTATGATCTGTATTTTAGCACTTGACATGCTCAGTTACTTTAAAGAGCAAATTATTTGTGAATGTGGAGAAAGAGAAGTTTAGTGCGAGCGGGATTCGAACCTGCGTCCCTTCCACTCCAGGGAAGTGCTCTATACCGCCAAGCTATCGTACTGACCGACGGCCATAACCCAATCTCCACATCACATTTGTGACGCCACCTATCGCGGCGTGGGTCGTAAAGAAGCTTAGCGAAAAAAGAAAGGTTAGTGGTATAGAGCACTCCCTCGGATTGATCCCACTCGCACTAAACTTCTATTTTTCCACATTCACAAATGATTTGTACATCACTCATCAACTGAACTGCCTCTGTGGTGCAGAGGTAGTGTAAGCGACTGCTGATCATGAGGTCTCGGGTTCGATCCCGGGGTCGGGCAGTGTTATTGAGCTTTTTCGTAAAAAGAAAAATTCTTAGTAGCAGCCCGGAGTTTGGAAATAGAGACGGTAGACGGCAATAGGCTCGCCCCCTATTACGTGGGACTTTAGCTGGCGAATCGTGGGTGTGTAATACACCTCTGCCCACCCCTTCGGGAAATACAGGCGTGATGCTATGTTTCAATTCATGTTCTCATGATAATATAATATATTATATAAATACTTACTATATATAGTCTTTCTTCCAATCTTATTGATTAAGAATCCTATGGCGAGGTATGTGAGAGCAAAGATAGCCCCCATTGACATGGAGACCGGGAACATGGCGACTGACACCTCTGTTTGACAGCTGGCTTCTTGAGATAACAGCTGGAACAATTTGACGGAAGATTTTTATGCAGTTTATTAAAATACTAAACAGTCGTAATCCTTACTTTTTTTTGACGGGTTTCATAGCGTAGTCGGTAGTGTAGGTAACCGACTTCCGTGCACGACGTCGTGGGTTCGATTCCCACTCAGGACAATTATTTGTATGATGAACACTTATATTTGTATTGCGTCTGGGTGTTTTGTATTTATTACGAGTATATGTATGTATTTAAAAAAAAAAGTAATATAATGTATTATATCCGTAATCTGGTACCCATAGCACAAGCGTTAAGCTTAGTTTGGGATCAGAGGACGTTGTGTGAAATGTCCGTGAATATTTATTTATTTATTTACTAAGTATTACCTATAAGTGTGAAAGTACACGTGTTACCGTTTCATGCCATAACTACTCAGCCAATTACTATAATATCTTGCATAATATGTCCTGAACCCGGAAAAATATCGACTATTTTTTATCGCGGAAATATTAAACTGTTCTGGGCATAGCGATAGCGAGAGAGAGAGTGCCGTAATATTAGCAGTATTTTTAATAAAATTTACCCAATTTTAAATTACAGGCAAATTAAGTTGCAGACACATATTAGTTAAGTATTGTGAGTTTCCTTCCCTCAACAAAGAAAGAAAGAAAGAATAAAATATCTTCTTTAAGAAATTCAATTACTATTTTTGCATCTACTCTGGTTTCGAACCTGTGACCATCCGGTTAGAAGTCTCATCTCACTACAGAGTAGCCGATGAGTAGTACTATTGGCGAGTAAAATGGTAGCTTTTATATACCACGGATAACTACTTACACTAGCGTTCAAGAACTTGTCTCGTATAATCTGGCAGATAGTTACGTTCTGGCTGATACCACTTCTCAGTATACTGTTCAGTATGTCTGGCACCCACATATATAAGCCACTTGACCTTGGAACGAAAAGAAATTTTAGTTGAAAGCATCATATGGTTAGACTCTATCCCCCTTACTAATAAACATTGTATAAGCTCCGCATAGTTATTCAGTGTTTTGTTCCGTTCTTACAACGTCAAACTGTCATATTAGTGACAAAGACAAAACACTGAATAACTATTCAGAGGTTATACAACGTTTATTAGTAAGGCAGTATATTTATTAGACGGGCCTCGTGGCGTAGTCGGTAATATAAACGACTTCCGTGCACGAGGTGTCGTGTGTTCAATTCCCACTCAGGACAATTATTTGTGTTGCGTCGGTTTTCTCTCAATTATATGTATGTATTTATTAAAAAATTAATATATGTATTATATCCGTGATCTGGTACCCATTCATAGTACAAGCGTTATTATTTATAATTTATTCTCTTCTTCTTCCTTCTCTATTATACTTCCTTTCTATATCCCCATACTTCCCCTGCGCCTTCTCACACCTGTCACCTTTACGGTCTATCTCCTATTCCTTTCTGGAGTAGGTAACACCCAAGTAAAGCCCTTGAAGTTTTCGTGGGCTACGGTGACCGCTTACCAACACTTTTAATACAAAAAAAAAACAAAGTAAATATCACGTAATTTTTTTTAATAGTGTAACTCTGATACTGAAGTTTTTCTTGCGAATCATTATAGGCGTAACTGCTAAACTAATTATAATGATATGATGACGTGTTGTTTGGAGTTCAGTAAAGTACTTTTTATCTCGGAAAAACGGATGGTTCCTACGCGATAGCTATTTTTACATATAACTGATTTGCTGTAGTCTAATGTATTTATATTTTGAACTTACTTACTTATCATCACGCCATATCACTTGCAGGGTAGGCAGAGAGAACAGAATGCCAAAAGGATCTATTCTTGCATACATCTCTCGCTTCCTCAAAATTCATAGTTGTCTTGATACATGCTCACTGGTTTCGGATACTTCTGACTCCACCTTGCTTCAATACATGACCAATTTGGTCTAGGTAGGTGAGTCTCGGTCTCCCCCTGTACCCACATCCTTCCAATTTCGCATTGTATATCTTCTTAACCAGTCGCACGGCCGGCATTCTTTCTAAATGTTCGAACCATCGAAGCACCAATGCTCTCTTTTATACCTACTCGCTCTCTTACGTCGACGTTACAGTCAGTCAGCCTCACTCGACAGATTCTTCGCAGAGATCGCATTTCGACCGCTTTGATTTTACTCTCATGCTCCTTTATATTTTGAAGTTCACGTGTATTATATCGTGCATAATATAGTAGTGATTTTTTTTACTTACAACATAAACACAGTGAACATTGATATATGGGAAATCATCACGCATCTTAACAGTGGTGGCTTGAACAGAACACCCACGTTCTTCAAGGCACCTGAAAAGCCTCCGGGTTTTACTTCTTCACTGCCTGCAGTTAACTTTTTGACCTGAGAAGAGTTATATATTATTATTATTCAGGGAAATAATTTTTTGATCTGTATTTAGCACTAGAAATGATCAGCTACTTCAAAGAACAAATTATATGTGAAAGTGGAAAAAGGAGATCTGTACTACGAGTAGGATTCGATCCTGCGCCCCATGCAAGTCTGGGAAGTGCTCTGGACCACTAAGAAATCTCTATTCCATATTTCTTTTAGATGCATCGATGAACAATACCATTAGATGTCTTTACGACCCACGCCACCGGTTAGTTTTGCAATGAAACTTTATACTGTTTGATGGCGCGATTTTTTTAAATATTTTATCTGTATTTAGCACTTTTCACGAAGCAGTGATAAATACGCACATAATTTAGAAAAATCTCGATAAGTCAGCGGTTCAGAGCTTGTATGACACGAGCTCTGAACCTTGGACTCTGGATCGAACTCGATACCATTGTGAATGAGGAAAAGAGAACTTTAGTACGAGCGGGGTCAAAAAAAGTTCACAAATAATAATTCGTACTCTAAAAGTAGCTGAGCATGTCAAGTGCTAAAAATATAGATCAAATTTAAAAAAAAATCACGCCGTGAAATAATATGAATTTTAATTGCAAAAGGAGGCGGCTATTTATTGGGTCACAAAATGTAAAGAGACGAAATATGCCTCAAAAAATGATTACATTTTTCTATTCAAAATATAAAAAATATCAACCTAACATTCTATCAAGAAATTGAGAAAAATAAAATGAAGTTATAGTATCGAAAATACAATCTGAACACAGAAAACAGTGACATTGTGACAGATAACGTAAAAACTCAGAATACGTAAAAACTCAGACTAACAATAAAGTACTTAGTACTACCATGTGTCATATTCTATTTTATTTTTTCGTTTTGTAAGGTTTTGACTGATGTCTGATCTAGTTATCTATGCTGTGCGTCATCTCTAGTGCGATTTTCGTTGCTTTATATCACTATATTGACTTTATCCTTTTGGACTTCTGTTTTTGCTTCATTAATTACCCTTGCTATATTACTGGACACTGAGAAACAAGCTTATACAACTGACTTGGATTCTATTATGTTGGATTTTATGGATGTTCTAATGTGTAAATTGTGCATTAGACAATAGTCGCTTTAATGCAATGGGACGCCAAATCCAAATAGCCAAGCTACCCCCTAAATTGGAATGGTGATTTGGTAAATATGAAGCTATTAATTGCCACCACTTTCATTTCTTTACAAATTAATTTTTTCGGGCCCAAGAATGTATGAAAGCGTATCTATCTCCTTTTATTGGATTAATGCATGTAAATGCGTTCCATTAGATGGCGTTGGTCGTTAAGACAAATGTGATGAGGAGATTAGGTACCGTACTACCTTGCGGTCAGCAAGGTAGTACGGTAGCTCAGTGGATTAGAGCACTTCCCCCGGTTTGGAAGGGACGCAGGTTCGTTTCCCGCTCGTACTAAAGTTCTCTTTTTCCTCATTCACAAATAATAAGTTGTACTCTAAAAGTAGCTGAACATTTCAAGTGCTAAAAATATAGAACAAAATCGATACCACTGTTTTTGCTGTCCTTGGTTTTAGACGAGGCTATCATCGCTTTCATATACTAGCAATACCAGGCACATCTCACATTTTGCTAATGCTGGGTTTAGTGGTAAGGCAGTGAGGAGAGAGGTTTACGGCTGTAGTACTCAAAAGATGTATATAAAACACTTACAGGAAAGGCTTTAGCTCTCTTGCCGTAGTTCCACTCGTACATCTTCTCTAATACAGGAAGAGCTGCCTCTGGTCCTTTAGCTGCTAATAGAAACCTGGGACTTTCAGGCAGGAATATTAAAATGATCGCAGCAACAAGACCTGGGGCACACCATAGCCAAACGAAGGCGCGCCATGGGACTATTTTCATGGTCAATAGTGTAAAGGACCATTTTCCTGGAATTATCAGCCACGCGAGACCTGCAAAACAGAAAAACTTCATTATTTCAGACGTCATTAGTCAATGTGACCTTCACCTGGAGGCAGGTGGACTGTGGGAGTAGGTTGTAAAGTAGTACCTACTTGTATACCCACTGGTGCATTTTGTTCGGTGGGTGTGAGTGCTACAGGTAAAGGTAGGGTAATCGTGTACATGTTTGGCATTGGTAGGCAGAGGTGTATGATACACCCACGGTTCGCCAGCTATGTTTAAGTCCCGTAATAGGGGACGAGCCTAATGCCGTCTACCGGGCACAATTCCAAACTCAGGGCTACTGACAATTTTTCTTTTTAAGGAAAAGCTCAATAATACGGGGATCGAAGCCGAGACCTAATGATCAGCAGCCGCTGACACTGCCGCTGCACCACAGAGGCACTTAAGATTGATACAATATCACATACGTTCGTGATACCTACATCTCTAACTAATGTTTAAATATATACTAATATTAAACCTAAAGAGTGTTTGTTTGTTTGAACGCGCTAATCTCTAGAATCAATAATACAAAGGTCCAATTTGAAAAATTATTTTAGTGTTAGATAGCCCATTTATTGAGGAAGGCTATAGGCTATATAACATCACGCTAAGACCAATAGGAGCGGAGCACCAATGAAGAATGTTTCAAAATCGTTTTTTTTCCCTTTTGAGAGCCTCCGCTGCGTGCGCTGCGTAAACGGTTAATGTTTCGCAAAAATTATGTATGACAGTATTGTTCCTCTTTAAAAGTTCTAAAAAAAGCCTGCGACAGCATATGTCTATCTTTTAAGGTTGGCCCACTATAACCTTTTTTATGCTAACCGAATTTGTTCTAAAAAAATGCATTATTTGCGAAGGTGTTTTTATAAACATGATATTAATCCGTATCCAAATAAATACGTTATTCGTCACAAGTATTTAATTTAAACCAAAATTTCCCTTTACATCATTCGATTTCAATGAATATCTTAGGAGATATCGCAGTTTTAAAATAACATCGCAGCAAAATAATGATCAAGTACTGCGCGCGAATTTATGATGTGCAAGGCCGGCAGGCAGTCATGACAGAGAAGGGCGGTGGCCCCGGTTAGCGTTAGCCCAAAGTAACCACTATATTCCACGCGGACGAAGTCGCGGGCAGAAGCAAGTAAATTATAAGTACCTAATAGACGCATGGTATTGATACAATTGACGTCAATCGCCTTCATGTTTGTAATAAATAACGATAAAAAAATAGTTTCTGTTGCAACAGCCGGGACGTGCCTTCAGAACACGGAGGAGGTCAGGTATCCACATATAATGATCAGTCTGATGCCAGCCGAGCGAAAGTTGTTTAACCTTGCCGTGCGTTCGAACTGCAAGTGCAGAAAAAAATTAGACCACGACCTAATATTAGTATTTATAAGCATGTCTAACGCTGATACAATTGACGTCAATCACGAATCAATAGCCATTATAAACTATTAAAAAAAGAAAATCGCCTTCAAAAAATACCCACGAATTAAAAATCAATAAATAATTGGTATTTACATACGATTCCCGTGCTAGACACCTACTGATGTGTTTGAGGTCGGTGCCTAGTCCAAAAGTAACAAAAACTTATACTAATGCTTATATAATAACAAAAACAATACATTTATATGAATACCATTTTTAGCATAATACTTTCTGATATTTACGCGAATGTTACACATTTTGAAATAAAAATCAGCCTTGGACGTCTACCATCTAAGTCCACCCGTGATCATGAACGCTGTAAAGTATTCGAAACGTCAGGATAGTAGAAAATCAAGTAATCGCCATAGATTCCGTAAACGTAGTTTTATTTCAAAATGTGTAACATTTTTAGCATAAACCCCTTTCGAATAAAATAATAATTTTGCAAATTCGTTATATATGACGGAGTTATACGCGGGCATACATAAAAAAAAACATATAGACATCCGAATTGATAACCTCCTCCTTTTTTGAAGTCGGTTAAAATAAAATATAAGTTAAGTCCATTCTAAATAATACCTTTTTTTTTCAAAAAAAGAGCACCCTTCTTTTAAGGAATAATCATTGTATCGTAGGGGACTACAACCCAGAAACCCAGACTCAAAACAACCATTTAATTTTGTTGATCTTTGTGCAAGAGATGTCCTGTGTGGGTATCGAACCCACAACACTCGGGCGGGAGGCCGGCATCTAAACCACTCCACCATCTGTGCAGTGAATCCAAAATAAAATACATCATCCCGCAGAGGGAAATCAATTTATATGACACGGAGACGCTGAAACTAAACGTAGGTAACAGGTACAAAGTATCACAAAAAAATATCTATTAACTATCTATCTAAATATTTGACTCTCTATGACAATTTGATTCACAATAATCCTCAGCACGGGAAGCCGTTAGGAAGTCGTGAATAGAAGCATAATTATATATTTTCTTATTATTAATTTGAGTACTTGCTCATTACTAATACGATTACTTGTAATGCTCATTATAATATTTTAAATATTATATTTATTAAGTAGATAAAGACAGATAACGAATTAAATGGGTAATTAGTATATATTTATAGTTTAATTAAATGTGTTATTACATTACGTTATTACATGATTTATTCCCGTTAAGTTAGTTTTAGAATCCATCTTGCTTAGTGTTGTAAATGGGGAAGTGAGTTTGTCTGTTTATTTGTAAGTTTATTTGTGGCGCTTTTACGCACCGTAACTACTCGAAAAATCCCCTAATTTGCGCCGCTTTTCATCAATAGAAGGACAACATTTTTAATATCTATCGATACTTTATGTCGATGATGAGAATATGATGAGATTGTAATAATTAAGCTTATCTGGTCGAAATGTATGCAAATATATCCGAAAGATGACGCAGGCGTCAATCAAGACATTAAGATAGGATGTGTTCAATGTGTTATCGAAATTAGCAGTCCCGAGCAATTGCGACGTTGGCTGAATTGACAAAGCATTTGGGACGGTATTCCAGCAGATACATTACATTATTTTAATTTTGAAAGATAACTAACCAGGTAATATTATAAAGGAGAAGGATATGAAGACAGAGCCCCACGCGATGGCAGACGCTCGTCTCGAATTCGCGTGCATCTCTCCTAGGTAAGCGTATACTGTAGCACTGGATGCCGATATTCTGGAATTATATAACATTGGATAAATTAACACAAAGTGTGAATATATGAAATCGAAAATAACAGTCACGAGCAGGATGTGAACCCGCATCTCTTTTTCTTTTTTTTATTGCGTGTAGTGGCAGACGAGCCACGGCTTATCTGATGGTAAATGGTAACCGTCGTTCATAGACTCAACTACACCGAGAGTATTGTCAAGCCGCTGCTCACCATTTCATTTCACAGATATGAAATAAAGAATAAACGGCTATCTCTGAACAAACAACAGCCAAAACGCAACGATGTGCTCCATGGCCGGTCACACGGGAGATGGTGGTACCAACCCGCTAGGGCGCGATACCAAGTCACTCCCACTTGGTACCCAGCCCTACCACCAGTCATGCAATGGATGATAATTGCTTACTTCCTTTAGTCGCCTCATACGACACCCGTGGGAAAGAATGGGGTGGTGACAATTGTATACTTAGTCCGATAACGGTAACACCGATAGCATCATCTCTGAAAAGCATCTCCTGAAATACCGTCGCAGATGCTTTGCCAATTCGTCACCCAAGATATTAAAGACGGAACGTATTATATAAATTCGCAGTCCCGAGTCATTGTCACGATGGTTGAATTGGCAAAGCATCTAGAATGATATTCCAGGAACGGATGCAGGTTCAAACTATTTTTTATAATTGATCAATCAGTTATGTACTGTAGCTGCATTTCCTGCTCATAGAAAAATTCTCATTTTACACTTTAACCAAAAATTTGTAATGTTTGTAGTCAATGTTTTTAATCAAGTCGCGAAACAATCGATTTTCATAGCTCTGCAACTTTTTCGTCAGTTCATTATTCACAAAAAAGTTTGGCTAGAAAAGAATTTTGCATTTAAACAGTTTATTTTATCAAACTCCGTATTAAATCAACCGTTATTGATTTAATAGGTTTTATTAATCACATATAAATATATGATAATATTATTCAGTAATAAAAAAGTCAAATAAAGTTATCAGTGATGATTTAATGTAAATAAATTATCTAGTTTCAATTAATAATACAGCTAACAAGTATTATGTAGCTTCGTAATTCATCTTTTTCTTAATAAATTGATTTAAAAAAATGTTTTCTAATTAGCTTAGTGGTATGGTATATTACATTGTCATTTTTGAATAAAAAAATCTGACACCGGTCTTGTTTTAAGGTAGCCAGTCCCCTTAATTGGGTCGTGGAGGACAGGTAGGCAGTTGGTCCTTTGGGTATTGTAATCTTTGGTTGGTCCGTGTTAATAAACAAAAAGCGTTTAAAAAAGCGTGCTTTTCAAAAAGTCTATAAGCACGCTACAAGTGTAAGTCGATTTCGTTTATACGTGGCGGCAACTATATTGCAACAACGGAGTTCTTTTGGTGGTCTCGCTCATGATAGAAAAATAGCCTTATTGTAATAATGATAAGACTCAATTTAAAAACAACTAAGTATAATAAATAAACCGCTAAATTACGTTTGAAATGTTTATGTAGTATTATTTTGTTACTACTTGTTAGTATCCATCCATCAGCCTTTTATCGTCCACTGCTGGACATAGGCCTCCCCAAAATGGGGGTTTTACCATAATCGCTACGCTTGGCAGGCAGGTTGGCGATCGCAATGGATGTTTTTAGTAGGTACATAGAGGAACGCTGCGAGCCGGTCCCCCGGTAATCCCTTAGTCGACTTTTACGACTCCCATAGGAAGAGACGGGGTGGAGCTATTCTTGGTGCCAGCTGCACGGTCTTTTTCTGAGCTTTAGACTACATGTATGCAATATTTCATGATGACTAATTTAGCAGTTACAGCGTTAAGCACAACAAACAAACTCTCTTTCGCATTTATCTATCTAAGTATACTATTAAAAAGCTGTAACAGATCTATGTCTGTACATTTAAGATATTTGAGAAAAAACTATTGTATTAGGCCATATAGGCGTGTCTAAACACACACTTATTATATTAGATTTTTTATCTGTTTATCTGTTTGTTCGTTTGCGCATCACGCAAAAACTACTAAACATTTTTTTATGTTTTTTTACTTGATAGCTCTTGATTTGAATTAAAAACTGGTACTTACTACATTTTATCGCGTTACTATATCGGGAACCTGAGATATAAGCAAAAAACTAGCTTTTGGCTGCGGCAGAGCCGCGGGCAAAGGCTAGTAGGTAATTACATATTAGTAAGGATTTAGACTAGAATAATACTTACAAGCATCCAGTGAGGAATCTAAGGACGACCAGCATACAGAAATTTGTGGAGAAAGAAGACAATATTGAGAATGCGGCTGACAGGAGAAGTGCAGGCATCATGACTGCCCGCCTGCCTAGCCTGTCTCCTAAATATCCCCATAGGAAGGATGTGCTAATTATACCTAAGTGGAAAAAAGAAACAAAATAAAAAAGTTTAGAAGACAAGTGTGAAAATGTGATATTTTTTTTTCCGTGTGGTGACGGATTAAGAATACAAGTGTCACCACCCCATTCTTTCCCACGGGTGTCGTATGAGGCGACTAAGGGAAGTAAGCAATTATCATCCATTGCACGACTGGTGGTAGGGCTGGGTACCAAGTGGAAGTACTCACTTGGTATCCGGCCCGAGCGGGTTGGTACCACCAACTCCCGTGTGATCGGCCATGAAGCACATTAAATAATTAGTTTTAATTTGAACAAAGTTATATAAATATAGGTATCCGTGTGGTGACGGACTAAGAATACAAGTGTCACTGCCGTATCCTTTCCCGCGGGTGTCGTATAAGGCGACTAACTAATGCCCGGTTCCTAAATTCAATGAATCGTCATTGTATGACAGCTACCAGAAGTTTTCAAGATACCGATACCGAGGCTTCACATGTGTTTCACAACATTATTATCATGTCTAGCAGTAACGAAGAACTGTCAGTAAAGTATACCGATGATGACCCTCTTTGCGTTTCATTATTACATCAATCGTTTCAAATGATGTTCAGAAAAAAGGTGTTTTTTAAAAATAAATGTTGTTATTTATATACAAAACTTTAAAAAAAATTATTAAATTATTGTTTATTAAGAATTAAATAGTTTAGACACAATTTAGACCTTAATAATTTATGTTAAACATTATAACTATTTAATGCCTATATCTAAACGAAACGCTTAGTCACTAAATACTAGTGTCAAGTTGAACAACAATCATAATTATGACACAAAAGCCAGTAAATAAGTAGAAGATAATTCCATTAAACAAGAAGAAGAAGAAGATAATTATGACAAAAACCATAGTCACAGGATTCTCTTTTCTATAATCGATGGCCCTTATATAAAGCTCATGGAAGTAAAATACTACGTACAAGGTAGTATTTATTACTGATCGATTTTGAATTATTTAACTTGTTCTAAGCGAGTGCTTGACTATAACCCTCCTAATGGTCAGTAAAAATATAGATGATATTTAGCAGCATCGGTTTAAACGAGTACTCAATGAGTAATGCGTATAACCAGAAAATACTACTCTATGGATGAGCGGACTTAGGTTCTATATAACATTAAAAGCTGCCCTGACGTTATGTACTGTCGCACATTCGCAAGTACGCCAAGCTTCCCTGCCGCTACTTTTGCCTAAGATTCAATGAACCATCCGAATTTAAGACTCGAGATTATCTTTAAACCCAACAACTAAAGGTGTAAAACAAATTTCTTTTGAATCAAAATCGCTCTGATATCAGTATCGGAGAGTAAATGCAGTCTCCATTTCAATCTCAGAGTTCAATATATTTTCCCGTTTAAGCCTCAAAATAACCATATACCAGCACACGATTTCTCAAAACCGTCCGAAATTGACCGGTAAACATGTCATCTACGGTTAGTATATTTGACAACACAACTATCGGTTGCTTTTTTTTATAGAAACACCATAAATCTTCGTTTCCATAGATTGTTGTTACGGATCGTAACTGAAAACCCTCCCATCCGTTAGTCGCAGACTGTCAGTTAATTCACTTACGACTCGTATTTTATAGAAACAGATTTACTTACGCCTGGTAGAATATTCTACCGATTGTAAGTAAAACGACCCGTTTTATTAAAGTACAAATTATAATTTGTGAATAAGGAAAAAGAGTATTTTAGTACAGGCGGGAAACGAACCTGCGTCCCTTCCTATCGGGGGAAGTGCTCTAATCCACTGAGCTACAGTACTATCTTTTAGACATACCCAAACTCCTTATCACATTTGTCTTAATTACCAACGCCCTCTATCGGAACGCATTTACATGCATTAATCCAGTAAGTTTAATTTTGCAATTAAAATTCATACTATTTGATGGCGTGATTTTTTAAACATTTTGATCTATATTTTTAGCACTTGACATGCTCAGCTACTCTTAAAGTGCAAATTATAATTTGTGAATAAGGAAAAAGAGTATTTTTCTAAAAAGAGTATTTTTCCCGCCTGTACTAAAATACTCTTTTTCCTTATTCACAAATTATAATTTGTACTTTAAGAGTAGCTGAGCATGTCAAGTGCTAAAAATATAGATCAAGACCCGTTCTATTATTATAGGAACCGGGCACAAGGGAACTAAGCAATTATCACACATTGCATTGCTGGTGGTAGGGCTGGGTACTAAGTGGGAGTACTTGCTTGCTATCGGGTCGGTACCACTGTCTCCTATGTGACCGGTCATGAAGCACGTCAGTGTGTTTTGGCTGTAGCAGAAGATAGCCGTTTCTTTCATTTCATATGTGAGAAATAAAATGGTGCGCAGCGGCTTGACAATACTCTCAGTTGAGTCCATGAGCGACGGTTACCACTTCCATGGTTCGTCGGCCATCATTAGCAATAAAAAATACACATATTAAGAACCACTTATAACATAGCAAAAAAACAAAAAAACATAGATTCACGCCTGTAGTCCCTGAAGGGGTAGGCAGAGGTGTATTACACACCCACGACTCGCTAGCTATGTTTAAGTCCCACGTAATAGGGGACGAGCCTATTACCGTCTACCGGGCACATTACCAAACTCCGGGCTGTTACTGAGAATTTTTATTTTTTAAATTAGCTTAATAACACCGTCCGTCAAGGGGATCGAACCCGAGCCCTCATGATCAGCAGTCACAGACACTACCGCTGCATCATCGAGGCAGATTTAAAACAAACAAATTGAAAAACATGGATAGGAGACGAACTCCAATACTTTTAGGCCACTACCGTAATCATTTTTTGCAATGACCAAATTCTAGTATACTACGAGTATTGTTAGGGTTCTGTACTTAAAAAGGAAAAAAACTATGACCATGTAATGAAATAAAATTATAGTTAAATAATTCGACCATAACTATTGTAATGCCTTATACACAAAGTGGAAAATGTGAAATCAAAAATAACAGTCACAAGCTGGATTTGAACCTGCATATCCTGGATACCGCCAAGAGCCTTTGCCAATTCAGCTATCGTGACAACTGCTATCGACTGCTAATTTCGATAACACATTTATACTATGATTCCCTAAGCTGTTTAATATTCCGTTTGCCTTTTAAAATAAAAAAAATATATATGCGAGTACAGAAAATATTATACTAATAAAATTGAGCATATAGGTAAAAAAATAAATAATCATAAATAAAAAAAAAATGGATGATAACAAGATGATAACTATGTAACTTTACGAAAGAAACAATCGACAAATTCCTTGAATAATGTATATATTGACACAAGTATTTAATCGATTCTTAGCTCGACAATGCGAAGTATGCCAGATGCGAGTGAAAATCAGGAGCATGGAGCACTGATGGCAAAGATATCACAACTACAAGATGAACTCTTGATCGCTAATAGTAAAATAGAGAACCTAAATTTTGAAAATTCAGGATTAAGACAAGAGTTAGAAAAATGTCAAAAAGTTATTAAGCTATAGAAAAAAGTCAAATGCGGTGAGGCCGCCACTACAACCCCTAAGTCTACATTTAATAAGAGTAAATACAATATGGATAATTGTAGTACTCCAATAACCACACGAAATGTACAAAAACAACAACCACTTACTATTCTGCCGACCGAGGATCAGGTTAAATCTCCGCATTGTAAAGGAACAACAACAACTAAAAAGTCAACGAAGTGTCAAAAATAAAATGTGTATACTAAACACAAACAGCAAACAAAATGTTTTGAAAATGACTGATAAATCTTTCGTTGATTCTTTTGACTACTGTCACTACTTGATGACTAATAGAAAAATAGAAAACTGGCTGGTGGGAAAATTGGCAAAGTATCTGGACGGTATCCAGGAGGTACAGGTTCAAATCCTGCTCGTGACTGTTATTTTCGGTTTCACATTTTTCACTTTGTGTTTAATGTATAGTGCTAAGCATGTCAAATGCTAAAAATATATATAAAAATATATAAATAAAAGAAAAACTATCAAAATTTACTCTAAAAGATTATTGTATTTTATTTGTTGGCGAAGAAGACTAAAACCACAAACAACTACCTAAACAGTGTTGCAATACACAAGACAAGACAAGCTTTACAGACTTTAATACATACTAACATATTAATTTGTTTGCCTACATATAAATTTACAGACTACAGTAACTTATATATAACTGGAGAGTTGAGATGTTTAATAATCTTCTTTATATGGATGCAGGTACTGACACACAAGCACGCTTATTTACTGGACAGTAATTTAAATCTGTACCCTGGCTATAGTATGTTTAGTAAAATCACAGGTGCAATAAATAAGCGGGGTCTGACCATTGTATTTAAGGACTTAATTAAATTAATTTATGACATACAAATAGCTAATAATTGCAAATGTGACGAAATAATGTATAATGAAAAATATTTTATGAAAGAAGATAGGTTTTTTCTCGACTAAATATATTTGTATAATGCATCAGAACATTGCAGGATTGTTAAAAAAATCTGATTCTCTCACGGTGTGTCTGACTGAGCTTTCCGAAAAGAAAAAACTAGTAAGTAGATGTGATATGTATCTCAGAACATTTTATGATGGCTGGGTATGAGAAACAATAATGCGTACCAAACCTCAGCTTGGCGGCGAAATTCAGTAGACAGAAATGTAAAAGAGGTGGCGTTTGTATACCTGTGAAAAACGGGTACTACTGGAAAGAGCTGAAAAATGTATCAAAATTATCGTTTGAAAGTGTCCTTGAATGTTGCGCGAAGAACTAATAGATTATGGTCTTGTTGTGGTGTGTATTTATAGAGTACCTAATGCTTCGAACCTATCTACATTTTTTGATAAACTAGAAATACTTTTGAAGTCCTTGTTGCAGTTGAAATATAAACACAGTTTTGGCTGGAGATTATAACATTGATATTTTAAAGACTAACAATCAATCTCGCGAGTTCCAGTATAATATTACTGAGTTGTAATCTACAATTAGCTATAAAACAACCAACACATATGGTTAGTCAGTCATGTATAGACAATTTTGCGCATAATTTTAACAGACCTTGTAAGATTGACGTGTTTGAACTTGCTCTTTCCGATCACACGACTCAACTGTTTATGTGTCCAATAAAGAAAAACTGCACTATTGAGTATTGGTGTAAAAACCCCAACGTGATTACAGCCAAGAAAATATGGTAAAATTTAAGAGTTATATAAAAAGTATTTCTTTTGCCGACATCTATAAAAGTGAAGATCCAAATATAGCTTATAACTGTTTTATAGAACTGTTTATATTACTATACAATTTATGTTTTCCTGAGATGCTAGTTACTTCAAACGTTATCAAAAAACCATTATGGGTTTCACGTGGAATTAGGACATGTAGCAAAAACAAACGAAAGCTACTATGGAACTACAGATTAAAACCTAATAAAGAAAATCAATATCTTTACAAAAAATACGCTAAGTTATATAAGAAAATAATAAATCTAACACAAAGAGCTCATCATAACTATAAAATAAAATCCGCCGTAAACAAATCGAAAGCAACTTGGCAAATAATTAATAAAGTAAATGTAAACATTTCCAAACAACTTAATTCCAGTGATTAAATATAAAAATAAAACAATCACACACTTTCAAGACATTTGCCTCCTTATTTAACGATTAAAACCATAAACGGTTCAGGCCAGAAAACGACATCACATATCCCTAATAGAACACAATCTGCATATTTGGCACCTTGTACATCTTTTGAGATTAGGCAAATAATAATGTCATATAAAACACGGCTAGTGTCGGCTATAATGGAATTGCAACCAAAATTTTAATACTGGCAGCAGATGAAATTTGTTATCCCTTAAGTCATATAATAAATATTAGTATTTACAGTAGTATATTCCCAGAGTCACTAAAAAAACAGTAATTAAGCCTTTACATAAAAAAGAAAATAGAGACATGATAGAAAATTATAGACCAATAGCACTCGTACCGGTGATATCAAAGATTTTTGAAAAATATATTTACAGTCAGTTATATGCTTATTCCTCTCTTACCCCTCTCTACCCTCGGGAGTCATAAGAGCCAACTGAGGGAATACCGAGGGAGTGGGCAGCAGTACTCCCTCGAGTATTAAAAACATCCACTGCGATCGCCAACCCGCCTGCCAAGCGTGGCGATTACGGCATTATCCCCCATGACGGGAGCGCTCGTTATGGCGTTCTCTTGGGGTGGCCTATGTCCAGCAGTGGACTTTGAAAGGCTGATGGATGGATGGATACGCTTCTTTGGAAAAATTTAATATTTTAAATGATGAACAAAAAGGATTTAGAAAGAACTTGGCCATATACGAGTTTTTATACGGTATCATGACGAATGTTGACCAAAGAATACCTGTATGTGCTATATTCTGTGATATGTCACATGCTTTTGACTCTGTCGAACATAATACTCTTTAAAAAGAAATAGAAGCTTATGGAATAAGAGGTAATATCTTTAAATTGCTTGAATCTTATTTGCATAATCGCAAACAAGTCACCGAAATCAAAAATATTAATATAATACATAACTAAACGAGAGCAAATTTTTCAATCTCAAGAACAGGAAGTACTATATGGTGTACCACAAAGCAGTGTGTTGAGACCTTTATTATTTACACTTTATCTTATCTTCTTGTTTAATGGCTCTTGTTGTGGGTTACACTTTATATAAATAATTTGCCGAAAGTGACAAAAAATTCAATGACATTATTTGCAGATGACAGTACCATAACCATAGCTTGTAAAGATAAATTGACATAATTATGAAGATGACATAAAATATTCTCTAATATCTATTATAAATTGGATGGAAGACAATAAGTTCACAATAAATCTAAGTAAGACTAAAATAATGCACTTCAATCAACGTATGCTTTGTACTAATAATCATAATATTAAAATACACAATACTATTATTGGCGAAACATGTACAACAAAATTTCATGGACTGACCATTGATAGTAAACTAAATTGGAAAGCGCATATAGAATCGTTAAATAAAAGAATAAAGTTTTTCAGTTTACGCCCTAAGCAAACTGTCATCGATGTTAAATACCAATGCTCTTCTAACAGCCTACTATGGCCTAGTAGACTCACTTCTCAGATTCTGGTATAATTTTCTGGGGGAATAGCACCGATAATCAAATACCATTTAACAATACCATTTACAGAGAACTTCTCGGCAGCCACCATCTCAGCCAGAAGGTATGTGTCACAGTTGGAATGGAAGGGTGTATCTTCTATACCGACTAATATAGAGAGAAGAGTAAATACGGACAACTTCTCGGCAGCCACCATGTCAGCCAGAAGGAATATGTCACAATACACAACGCAGTGCTTGTCCCAATATTACTATATGAAAGCGAGATTTAGCTATGCAGAAAGGAGCCTGAAAGTAATAAAATACAAAAGCGTTGCATTAGAGCCGTGTTCCGTCTCAATAAAACAGATAGTTGTAAACCCTATTTTAAAAGTTATCATATATTAACGCTGCCGTCCCTATATATTTTAGAATCTTGTAAACACATCAAAGCTTATTTGTACGCATAGCTGACATATTTCCTCGGAACAGACGAAATAATAATAAACTCTGTCTACACGAGTCGAGAACAACTCTTATGCGCAAAAGTATATTTTGAATGGTTCCGATTATCTATAAAAAGCTGTCTAACTTATGGAAGGACATGAATATTAATGCATATAAAAAAATTGAGATTATTTCTACCTGTGGTAATATTATATTTTTTTTTAATTCTTTTATTTGTCAAGGCCACGAGGCACTATGCAGGCCTCGTAAGGTTGCTCTACAATTATAAATGCCTATTTTTTTACAATTACAATGAATTAGCAGTAACATTTCGGGATAGAAATGCCTGCTTAACATATTTATAAATAGCTATAGATTTATCTGAAACAGGTTGGCTCAAAATTATACTTATCATCCCACATAGAATTTATTAATGAAAAATTGTGAAGTTGATAAATTTTCCTATAACGCATACATTTATTTTATTTTCATTTTGTGACATGATTTAGTTAAGTATAAAATGTAATAGTAATTATAATTTGAATTTATATGTATTTAATTATTATTTTGAGGAATTAATAGTTATGTCCCTTGACTCCCTTGCATACCGAGCTCGGCACGCTCAAGATGGCCGCCGTATTTCACGCCATTCTCCTCGCTCCCAGCGTGCCGAGTTTGGCACGCAAAACCCATATTTTATTTTATTTTTCATATTTTTTTGGTGAAACTTATATGGTCAAGGTTTTTTCCTAAAAAAGTAAAACAATTTTTTATGGTATTGAAACTCTTACATCTCTATGGTTCCGATGTAAACACAGATAAAAACATTGTACAAAGTGAGCTCTGCCTCTTAGTTTAGACGTAATTTTTAGCGCATGCGCGTGGGTCAAGTACCGTAAAAAGGTTTGTTTATCTCTCTAAAAGCTTTGTGATTGTATTGTGATGGTGTTTTGTTTAATATAAACGATACGATAAAGGTGTTTACATAAGTAGATTTGTGATTATAGTTTTAGTTGTTGTGTCCAGTTTCATGTGTGTATCCTACTAATATTAGTAAGTTTGTGTTTGTTACACAATCAGACAACAATGCCTGAGCCGATTTGCATAAAAATTGGGCACGCAGTTAGTTTAATATATATATACGTAATTAGTATGCCATAGAGTGACACACTTAGTAATGACCCAATTCTAAGGTTTGAACGAAGTTGCGGGCAACAGCTAGTTGACTATAATACTTTCTAGTGGTACCTAGAGCCTTGCCTTGACCACACTCACAGAAGATCAGCGACATAATTGTAGAAATTCCTACCGTTGTGTTTCGTATATTGATTGAGAGCGCTAACCTAACCTAACCGCTTACCATCAGGTGGGCCGTATGCTTGTTTTGTCACCCCCGTAGTAGTATAAAAAATATTATCTCTGCCCAGTGAAGTAATTGATAGTGTGAAAACCCGCATGCCTGAGAGTCCATGTCTGATGATCCAATGACAAACCTTGGTGTATGAACATAACATCCTTGGCAAGCTGGCCAGGCTGTTAGTAAATAACTTATGCTATTGATGACACATTAATTACAAAAAAATCTATTATCATCCATCGTCCATTTATCAGTATATCTGATAAATATTTTCGTGGTTTACATTGCGTAAGAGCGACCGATAACCTTGACCTCTATTACACTGTGAACGATAACTCTTATCAAATATTTTTAATGACGCCTTTAGCCGACTTCAATCGGGGCTATGTAATATGCGCGTATCTTTATCTGAAGTTTCTGAACCGAATTGCGTAAATATTTATTAAAGTGGTCCAATAGAATTATGGTGATAATCTGATGATGGATCCGATCTAATGAAGAACAGTGCTTTAGTTTTTATAACAACATGTCAGCAGTACTTTCCATCCATCCATCCATCAGCCTTTCGAAGTCCACTGCTGGACATAGGTCTCCCCAAGAGAACGCCACAATATGTGTTTCGCTCATATGGGGGATAGTACCGTAATCGCCACGCTTGGCAGGTGGGTTGGCGATCGCAGTGGAAGTTGATACTCGAGGGAGTGCTGCTGCCCACTCCTCGGTATTCCCTCAGACGGTTCTTACGACTCCCGTGGGTGGAGAGGGGTGGGACAATTCTAAAGCCAGCTCCACACGTCTGGCGGCAGCAGTACTATAACCTGGATAACTTGGATTAACAATTCTGTTTTTAATTCAAATATCGAACACGGTAGCGGTAATATATATTTTTAAATGATATTTTTTTTATTTGTTTAAGGCATTGGCAGTACATCAGCCTAACAGTAATTTATAAACATCGTTATTCTCTGATCACAGGTAAGTTTAATTCAACAAACAAGTCGTAGTTGAAGTAAGTCATATAAAATTAGTCAGTCAAGTCAAAGTCCCACTCCAGTAAAACGATGGCGACTTACTGAAGCTTCTATGGAGTTTTGGAAACAGGAAAAAACACGTTATGTCGCATTACATCACTTGACAACACTTATGCACATACACAAATAGTTAATAAGCAAAAGGCCACCACTTTTACACATTAATACATGAAATAACATTAGTTTAGGAAAATAATGCAGAGCGACGACATGATCTTCTTCGTGTTCCCGCCAAAACTCTTTAAATGATTAAAGAAACATTACAGACTCGCATGCTAAAAATAAAGCGTTCAGAAATAAAAAGTCCGATATATATCATATATAGCAAAAAATGGCCACTTTAGCTTTTTTCTTTATTTAAATGAATATTACAAGAAATAGGATTTTTAGGTCAATTAATTATTAAAGAAGCAGTAATTATTTAAGAAAAAGTAATTAAACATGTTATTTAAAGCAATCTGCGTGATAACTACATTCGAAATTTAAATTTTTAAATTAAACATAAGTATATTTATGGCCATTGTATAATTACTTTATAATTATTAATGGCGTGAATCGCTGACACTGTTGTTTATTAAAATTTAGTATTTATTTGTAATATGAAAGTAATTAATTTAAACTTTCATGTTACATTAATTACCATTTTCTGATATTTATATTTCTTACATTTTATTCATATTAAAGCGATAAACAAAACTATAATATAAGCACATTTTAGATTATGTCATAATAGGCTTCACAATGACGTCAATACGATATTAATACTTTCACTAACGCTTTTTTGTTCTGTGACAATTTAATAATCATAATCGTAAAAAAAAAGTCTACAAAACACTCGTTAAGTCGTTACAGTATTTTTGGTTGCTATTGGTTATATTTGCTGTTGCTGGCCCTAGTCAGAATTGTTGAAGTTATACATTTATCGATAACCAATTATCATTTTACAGGATAGTAATATAACCTTACCTATAAAAGCCGAAGCACTGACAAGACCCTTCTGTTTACTGTTCAACTTGAGTTCGCATTCTGCGGCTGTGATAGCGTAGCTCATGCCGACAGACTCCATGGAAACGTTCAACATGATTAGGCCGCTCGTGAATAGCACCAGATTATTAATTTTTCCGTGACCTGCAAATTACAGAATATAGTTAATAAAAAAAAAACACGGTCATTACACACAACGTCCTATGGTCCCAAACTAAGCTTAACGCTTGTTTGTGTCCAGATTACGGATATAATACATTATATTACTTTTTCTTTGTAAATACATATATATAATTTTTTTTATTGCATGTGATGGCAGCTGAGCCACGGCCCATCTGATGGTAAATGGTAACCGTCGCGCATGGACTCAACTGTAACGAGAGTATTGTCAAGCCGCTGCTCACCATTTAATTTCACAGATATGAAAAGAAAGAATAAACGGCTATCTCCTGCTACAACCAAAACGCAACGATGTGCTTCATGGCCGGTCACACGGGAGATGGTGGTAGCAACCCGCTCGGGCTCGATAGCAACTGAGTACTCCCACTTGGTACCCAGCCCTACCACCAGTAATGCTATGGGTGATCATTGCTTACTTCCCTTATTCGCCTCATACGACACCCGTGGAAAAAGAATGGGGTGGTGACATTGTATTCTTAGTCCGTCGCCACACGGAAAAAATAGATAAAAAACCATCCAGACGCTGTACAAATATCTGTGTTCATCATACAAATAATTGTCCTGAGTGGGAATCGAACTTACGGAAGTCGGTTACACTACCGACTACGCCACGAGGCCCGTAAACCTCAATCTAATCTTCTCTCAATCTAATCTTCTATTATTTATTTGACAGAAGACTAGGCCGCTGGATAGGCCTATGTTAAGAGTGTCCAGGAGTAGACAATGAAACTCTGAAAAGTTGTCCATCCATCCATCAGCCTTTCGACGTCCACTGCTGGACATGGACCTCCCCAAATTGGGGGTGGGTATAGTGCCGTAATCGCCACGCTTGGCAGGCGGGTTGGCGATCGCAGTGGATGTTGTTAATACGTTACTCGAGGAAGTGCTGCTGCCCACTCCCCCCGGTATTCCCTCAGTCGGCTCTTACGACTCCCATGAGTGTAGAGGGGTGGGACAATTCTAAAGCCGGCCCCACTCGGCCTAAAAAGTTGTAGTGATAGCTAAAAAGAACATATTTTCAGAGTGAGGAAACAGAGAGTGCACGTATGTTATCGCACACGTGCACTATAACATCTCCTGCGTACATGGCTAGTGTCACTTGATACTGGCCGCTGAGACCGCAATTACTCTCAGATCATTATTCCTATTATTTATAAGAAAGAATGTGGAAAAAGGGAAGTTTAGTGCGAGGGGGCTTCGAACCTGCGTCCCTTCTAATCCGATGAAGTATTCTAGACCACTAAGCCATCGCACTGACTGACGGAGATTGGGAACGAATCTTCACATAACATTTTTCTTTACGACCTACGTCCACATTCACAAATAATTTGTTCTTTATAGTAGCTAAGCATGTCAAGTTCTAAAATACAGGTCAAAGTGCCTATTATTTATGTTTTTTTTATACTATGTGGGTGGCATTTGCCGTGTGGCGCCGGCTTTAGAATTGTCCCACCCCTCTCCACCCATGGGAGTCGTAAGAGCCGACTAAGGGAATACTAGGGGAGGGGCCAGCAGCACTCCCTCGAGTATTAATAACATCCACTGCGATCGCCAACCCGCCTGCCAAGCGTGGCGATTACGGCACTATCCCCCATATGAGCGAAACACAATATGTTGTGGCGTTCTCTTGGGAAGGCTTATGTCCAACAGTGGACGTCGAAGGGCTGATGGATGGATGGATGGGTGCCAAATAAACATACGGCCCACCTGATGGTAAGCGGTTACCGTAGCCTATAAACCATAGCAACACCAGAGGCATCACTCGCGCGTCGCCATCTCCAAGGAAAGGTATAGGAGTTAGAGATGAAGGATAGCAAGGAAGAGGTTTGGGTCTCCAACGCTCTCACTCACCAAAGGAAACACAACGGTATGAGTACCTACCGTTGTATCACGCTGATCTTCTGTAAGAGGGTGGTACTTCCCCGATCGAGCCGGCCCATTCATGCTGGAATAAACTTGGTTCTACCACTAAATGTCATCTTTTTAACTGCTTCGATGGTGCAGTGGTAGTGTGAGCGACTACTGACGGACTACGGTCTCGGGTTCAATCCCCGGGTCGGGCGGTGCTATTAAGCTTTTTCGTAAAATGAAAAATTCTCAACAACAACCCGGTATCTGGAAACTTGGCCCGGTAGATGGCAATAGGCTCGCCCCCTATTACGTGGGACTTAAGGTGGAATCAAACTGTCGGACGCGTCCGTAAGCCACGGCTGACAGCCGCGACTGATAAATGTACACGTGACAAAAAAATCCAGCGGGCCAGATTCCTATCGGACGTCCGAACGATCAAGCACGGCGTAAAGGTACAGATAGACATGCTCATTAGTAACACGAAAGCATGCTATTAAAGAGCAAATGCTACTTAGTAGCAAGTGTATCAAGACATTGCTAGTAATAGGCATGGTTATTTCGAGCGTGCTCAATAATCGACAGCCGTTCGATTTTCAAGCATGCTACCTGTAGCGCGGGTGGAAGGGGGCATGCTTTGAGCATGTCTGAACATTTTTGCTTAATAGCATGCTACTTTAATCTTCCACTCGCGTTTTTAGACTATTTGGACGGTTTTGTTGTGAATTGTTTTTATTTAATTTGTTGAGTAAAGTCAGTTGCGTTGTGAAAAATGGCGCGTTGGCGAGACGAAAACTACCGAAACCATGAATTTCTTTGGAATCAACTAACAATGACGAAAACCTCCACACAGCGAACGAGGAACTGGGTAACTCAACAAATCTTAAACAAGATTTAATCGACAGGAGTACCTGGCAAAAAGTACCGTTAAAAAAGAACAATAAAAAATGACCTATATCTGTGGGCATAGAGAAAGAACACAAAGAACTACAAACTATAGAAAAATTGAAACATATACAGGCGTGGTCTTTCAAACCAGAGACTAGTGTGAACAACATTCGTAACTTTCTAAATTGTTGCAAAGTCTGATGAATACTATATAGAAAAACGAACCATTAAAACGGATAAACATGCATCTTTTGTTATTAGAATACCAGAATCGCTATATGAGAGTATATGCGCACCGACGGTGTGGCCCCCGCGCGTTAAGTTTGCCGAGTGGTTTCTTACGCGTCCCCGCTCGTAGCGGGGATAATACGATGACCAATATGACTATGTCATATATAAGATAAGATATAGTTCACTTCGCAAAGTAAGCCGTTACATACGGATAATGTGAAGTCCTTAATAATATATCAACAAAACATTGCGTCCTTAGATAAGAAGACACATCGTTTAGAAGTCCTTTTGCAAGATGAACTACGGTGTGATGTGGTCGCTATTACAGAACACTGGATGAATGATCGTAATTCGAAATGTGTGAATATTGATGAATACTCATTGGTATCCAGCTACTGTAGAAAATATATATCACACGGCGGCTGTGGTTTATTTGTCCGAAAAGGTGTAAAATGTATAGAATGTGGTGAATTCACAGAATTGTCAGTTGAATAGTATTGTGAGGTATCTGCAATAGAATTGATTGAGTACGAGATTATAGTGATTTGTATTTATAGAACAAACTTAGTAAGCTCGTCTGATTTTCTTGTACACTTTGAGAGTATTCTTGACAGAGCTAGCATCAGTACAAAATCTATTGTGATAGTGGGAGACTTTAATATTAACTGTCTTGGCGAACAGAACGCGGACTGTAAACATCTGTATGATTTGTTGTCGGCCTACGGTTTTACAAATGTAGTTAATTTCCCTACACGTGAGACTTCTGTATCTTCAACTTGTCTAGATCGTGTATACAACAATTGTCCTAGTGGAACGGTGACTGCTTCACCAGTTCATACCAACGTAAGCGACCACCTTGGTGTGCGCGCGGAGGTATTGTGTCAAACATCTGAGTCACGGCCGCTCACTCGGCGGGTCAGAGACTATTCACATATGAATTATCTGAATTTCACCGCTGCCATTGATAGTGTGGACTGGGCTGATGTCGTATGTAAATACAGGGATTACGCGGAAAAGTTGGCAACTTCCATAATTAATACTATTACGAACAAGTTTTGCATATGTTTTCCATTGAAGTTTAAACGCGTTAAGAGTAAGACATGGGTGAATGATGATGTAATTGTGTTAAAAACATTACTATTTGAATCTATAAAGTTACTACATAAATACCCGCATATTGAGCAATTGATTACATTAGTTAAAGAACTAAACGATAAATATGACCGCTGTATTATAAATCAAACTGGCTATTACCGTAATATAATTACTTGTAGTCGTAACATCAACAAGACCATGTGATATATATGACATATCTATGAAATTACTAAATAGCGTTGCAGCACAGCTTTCGTATTCCCTCGCGAGCTTATTTAACTGTTGCATACAAAGAGGGTCATACCCAAATATTTTAAAGAATAGTAAAATATCACCCTTGTACAAGGGTAAGGGCAAGCGAGGGGTAATTGACAACTACAGACCTGTCTCCATTATACCCGCTATCGCTAAGATTTTTGAGAACGGACTAAGCAGACGCAAAACGGATTACCTTACGGAATCCGCTGCGCTCTCAGACAGGCAATATGCATATCGGGCAGGCCGTTCTACGACTTGTCTCACCCGTGAAGTTATACGGCGTGTGATGGAGGCCTGCGAGGAGCACCTGCAAGTTGCGGTGCTGTGCTGTGATTTATCTAAAGCTTTTGATGTAGCCGATCATTTGGTGTTGGAGACTAAGTTGCAGCACTATGGTATTGTGGGTCCCTCCCTGGCGTTGCTTCCCAGTTTACTGCGCGAGAGACGTCAGGTTGTGGTGTTGGATGGGGGTGAATATAAGTCGGATCCATTGTCGACTTCAATGGGCGTGGCTCAAGGATCGTCTGTATCGAACATCCTTTTTTCCATTTTAATTAATGACCTACCCCATTATGTAAACCTGGGTGAAATATTCATGTACGCTGATGACGTAGCAGTAGTAGTTACAGCTGCTAGCTTAGACGAACTTGAACACCGATTAAATGAAGTAAGTTACTGCGAGTGTTGTGGCATGGTTTAGAACGAATGGTTTAGTATTGAATATCAGACACACTTTGTTCATTTTACGCATTCGGGGCGGCGGACGAGGGAGTTATCGGTAATAATAAATGGTATTCCCATACAACAGATGGACTTGACAGGGTTTCTAGGCTTCCAAGTAGATCGAAGCCTGACATGGGGATCGCAAATAGACAGTCTGTGCGCAAGATTGGGAAGTGCATGTTACGCCCTAAATAGGCTGTCCCGAGTAGTGTCTACTGACGAAGTACGAACTTGCTACTTCGCGACTGTTCATTCTATTTTGCAGTATGGGGCCGAATTCTGGGGTCACGCCGCCGATAGACTGAGAGTGTTTAGAATGCAGAAGCGAGCAGTTCGTGCGATTGTGAAACTCTCACGTAGAACTTCAGTGAGAATGTACTTTACTTCTCTGCGCGTTCTCACGCTGACTAGTATAATGATATACCAAATCGCGTTGTATACATGGGACAATCTAGACAATTATACTAGACGAAAAGACCGCCACCATTACTCCACGCGTCAGGGATATAAGCTGACCGTTATACCGCATCGCCTATGTAAGACTGGTAGGCTGACACATGTAATGGGGCCTGCTATATATAACAGCCTACCACTATCTGTTACCAGGGCAGAGAATAAATCACAATTTAAGGCAAAATTAAAAAGTTGGCTCGAATTTAAAACATTTTATAATTTAGAAGAATTTTTTGAAAATATGTGACATAATTATCAGACTTTTTATTTTGTACTGATTTCATTATTTTTATTGTATTTTTATTCTTATACTGACCGTTTTTTGACATGTAATCAACAATTATGAATAAATATGTTTATCTGTTTATCTGAATCCTCGTTCACCGATGTACAGAAATAATATAGCACGTAACAACGCTTACGATGATTTATTGAAGGTTATGAATGAACCAGTCTTTGACATTGAAAATGCTAAAAATTAAAACTAAAAACTTAAGATCAGTATATCACACAGAACTTTAAAAAATGAATGAAAATTCAAAGAGGTCCGGTTCTGGTGCATTAGAAATATACAAGCTTTATAAATGAGTATGGTTAAAACTAGCATGCCTTTTGCTAGCGAATGTAAACAGTTCAAAAGCATGCTCATTTTTAGCATACTCATAAGCATGCTGACTAGCGTGCTATTATAGAGCAAGTCTATCTGTAGCTTAAGGTTACGTCCGCGACTAACATCTGATAGTTTACACAGTTCAGTGTACATTTTTTGTCCAGATACATACAAGTCGCCTCGGCGGCTATCAGCCCGGACGCGTCCGACAGTTTAAGCCCTCGTCACACAGAGGCGGGAGCCGCGTTTAATTCTAGCTTTAACCATAAGTAGCCGGCGATTCGTGGATGTGTAATACAGCTCTACCCCTTCGGGTATACAGGCGTGATGTGTGCGTGTTTGTTATGTTTTTTTACCTGTTTGCTCAAAAGCATCTTCAAATTTGTACTCATTTGTAGGGTTTAGCTTTTGAGCACTCTCCTCATCAGCCGCTGATAATTGTTGCCGTTTTTCTAACATTTTGTTTTTTTTATTATTGTCAATCTATCATGGAACGTTTTCTAAGATAACTGCAACATGGTTTCCATTTTGATGCCTTTTGAGAGATTTTCAAATGTTTCACCTGTAATATAAGAAAATTATTCTTTAGATACACAGTTCAACCAATGGCTAAGAGTCTTATCGCAAATGTTTTGCTAGTTTTGGGTTCAACTCCAACACTTTTTTTTTGCAAAATAGTTCCCTCGGCACGGTGTATCCAGTGCTGATGTTTTTTCTAAATTATAGACTGACAAACTATAAAAAAATATACGTTCATTACGAACTAAAACATAGAAAATAATATCATTATACCCTAATAATGATTGTAAAAATGTGTGAGGCTTGACTTGCTCCGACTCGTGTAGGAGCTGTCGGGGCACGGTTGCTTTGGCAGATATCTGCAAATAGTCGCAAGGAGGGAGCGAGGATCACTGAAGTAGTAGTTCCAGTGGCCCGCCAATACAAGTGGAGAGACGGCACACGGCGGGTTTATTTAGTGAGTGAGGGCCCCGCACTACCCTGTTCGTTGGCCCACGCGACGGGGTGTGCGGTTAGGTACATTTTTTCCCGCCTTAACAAACAAACGTGGTGACGGACTAAGAAGACAAGTGTCACCATTCCATTCTTTCCCACGGGTGTTGTATGAGGCGACTAAGGGAAGTAAGCAATTATCATCCATTGCATGACTGGTGGTAGGGCTGGGTACCAAGTGGGAGTGCTCACTTGGTATCGGGCCCGAGCGGGTTGGTACCACCATCTCCCGTGTGACCAGCCATGAAGCACATCGTTGCGATTTGGCTGTAGCAGGAGATAGCCGTTTATATTTCATTTCATATCTGTGAATTACCTACCATCAGATGGACTGTGGCTCGTCTGCCACTACATGCAATAAAAAAAAAGTGGGCTTCACTTACTTGCTCAAATTGATTATTAAATTTATAGTAAAAAGCACTCCACGTTTTTTTACAATCATTGCTTTTATATTTATTAGTACACGCACGAACTAGTACTTATTCTGTGGTACACGTGTGCGCACACTTGGCCGTGTGGGGCCGGCTTTAGAATTGTCCCACCCCTCTCTACCCACGGGAGTCGTAAGAGCCGACTGAGGGGATACCGAGGGAGTGGGCAGCAGCACTCCCTCAAGTATTAACAACATCCACTGCGATCGCCAAACCTCCTGCCAAGCGTGGCGATTACGGCATTATCCCCCCTTCGGGGAGGCCTATGTCCAGCAGTGGACGTTAAAACGCTGATGGAGTACACGTGTTTTCTTAGTTTTTTAAACTATGATTTATTTTCTTCTGTTCCAGTCTCAAAACAGCATCACGTGTTATACTCTTCCATTTTCAATGTTCAATTCCTTTTTTATCGTAGGTGCGACGGCAGTACCGATTTGTTATACAAAATAATAAAAAAATGGACAAACTTCTTGGGTCAAAATTACGTTCAAAAATTACGTAACAGCTAACAAAAGCTTTTTAAGAATCATATTTATATACTATACATTAAACACAAAGCGCTCGCTTTGTGTTTAATTTTTAAGAATCTTTTATAAACTTCTAGACTTCGATTCACAATACCAACTGTTGATCGAAGCTGTAGAGATTAATATGTTTATCTGGTATAGGCTAAATGTTAATAGATACATTATTATAACCTTTTTTGTCCGTCTTGTTGTGTCATACGGAGAATTAACCCTTAATTGGGTGCGTCTTAAAAGTAGCATAAGTGGTCGCGTGGGGTGTGCCACCCCACAACTAGTTTATTAAAATAAAATACGAAATCAATGCAAAATTAGATTTTATTTAATTTAAATATTCGAATTATTATGTAAGTCTTTTGAGAAAATAAATGTCTTAAACCGTAATTGCATATTAATCAACATTTAAACTCCTTTTTCATATAATTAATAATTTTTTAAACAATAAAGAATAAATTTTATAAATACTAGTTTAGATTAATTCTAGTTAATGTAAAACGTTACAATTTTGGCAGACTACGATCATATGATCACTTAGAGCATTCAGTTTTAAAGACATCTATAACAAATGTGAAGTGAATATTGGATGTCACTATTAGATGACTGCAATATAAATTAATAGCTTAGCGGTTCAGAGCATTTCCCCGGATTGGTTGGAATGCAGGTTTTGATCCTGCTCGCAGTAAAGATCTCTTTTTCCAATTTCACAAAAAAATTGACCATCCAGTCTTTGTTTTATACCATAAATAACAAAGTTAACTTTTATTTACCTACCCTGAATTTAGTCTACACAAACAAGTCACCTGAGGTGTCGTGCACCCCAAACATGCTCTCCAAGCCCAACCGTTCACGATCTAACACCGTTCGCGACAATACAAATTATGTAAACGTCAAACGTGCTTAAGAAGCTACCTAGAAGAGCAGGGCCTTGATTCTCTATGAGACGTAAAATTACTTGCCAAAAACCAGTGACGTCATACCGAGCGCGTAACTCAAACGTGAGAACGCAACGTACCACGACATATTTTACAAAAAAAATATTCTGTATACCGTACGATACGTTGTCTATGCCAAATTTCGATAAAAACGAAACCATACAATCGTTTCAATTGGAAAATAACCGGTTTTTTAAATTACAATTATTTGTTTCTAAACTTCATTATTAGTTGATATTTATGCATCGAAATTACTATTATAGACAATTAATATTAATTTATTATGATCAAATATTGGATAATTATGTACTATCTCTACGTACGCGGAAATAGTTTTAAAACTAAAATCTATTTGTCATTGTTTTAATGTCACGTCATATGGCACTGTGTATAAGTAGTATCTCTAAGTAGTCTGTGCACATTGTTGTGAATTTTACTTTATAATAACCCATCAATAAAATTATTTATTTAATTGAATCTAAGTAAGTTACTTTCACAAACTAACAAGAAAAAAGAAAGTAATAAGTATGTAAAATAATAAGCTCAACACAAACTTATCAACAGAAGAAAAATTCAGAAAACTGTTCATTGTCGGAATCAATAAGATCGCTACAGAAGAATTTATTGTTATAACAATAATACACATTGCACCTTCCTTTGATAATCTATTATTACTTTTCTGCATACTTTATTTTATCATTTTTATTTATAAGAACAAGAGGAGTTTGCCTACTATTATACACACGTCTAATACTTGATCTAAATACAGATTTTATAATGTCATAGATACATGGAATAGTTTATTAAATATTATATTACTTGGGCATTTTGTAAGAGTTTGTAACAATGTTCGGTTTATATCTAAGACATGAGTCGTAGTTATTTGTTTCTCCCAAATAACATAACGAGCACTATTTTATCAATAAGTATATGCATTGTAAAGTTATTGATATTATATGTACAATGTATAGTACCTATAATTAAATTGTAAGTTGTAATACTAAGAAGAGATTTTCTCTCGTTCTCGTAAGAAATAACAAATGACCTTTTAATACCTAAATATTATCTTAGTGATTCTGAAAATATATGCCCAAAAAGTAAATAATAAGTAGGTAAATTATTAGCGGGTAGCGATTTTAAAGGTATTATAAACCATTTTTTTTAGATATTTTTATATATATTTTTATATATATTTTTAGCATTTGACATGCTTAGCACTATACATTAAACACAAAGTTTAGTTTCACTTTGTGTTTAATATTATAAACCATTAAAATCACTGGGTTTCTGAACTTTAGCTTATTTTGCCAGTTACAGAAACTTGTAGTCGTTTCACCCACGAAAGTATAATAACAATAGTAAACATAACCACAAACGCGCTAGCATGAAACACGTTAGATTGACAGTTTAGAACAGCATCAAAACTGACCTAGCCGCGCTATGAAACTTGATACTTTGCATAGTGAATACAATTTTAGACGACTTCTACGCAGACATCGTCAACTCGCCACGTAACGTGCTTTTTTAATTAAAGCAAATCAGGGCCCAGCGCGGTAAATTAAAATTTTAAGAAGTTATTAGCCTGGAAACTTGCGTTGGGGTGTATAACACCCCACGCGCCCATTTAAGGGTTAATTAACTTTTCGGTTAGTAATCATGCACTAACTCGACTGGTAATATGAGTAGATTAATTATGTCAGTAATGGTAATATCTGAGAGCTAGCGTCCCTGGCGTCTTCCGGGCGGTATATCTTGTACAATTAGGCTTATGAAAGTGTGCACAGGAAACTATTTCACTTGCAATCATGTGGATTTTAACCTGTTTGCTATATACTAGTTTTTCCTATCAGATCCTACTATATCCTAACTATTATATAGCTGTAACAGAGCGGTGTCTGTACATATAAGGTATTTAAGAAAAAAAATACTGTATTAGACTATATTAGCCGTGTCTGACACAAAAAAAAATGTTTAGGTTTTTTGTCTGTGTTCGATCGCGCATTACGCTAAAACTACTGAAAGGATTTCGATGTAACTGTTTTTTTTGATAGCTCTTGATTAGACTTAAAAAGTGGTATACATTTTATACCCTTATCTATTATATCGAAAATCTGAGCTAAACCTAAAACCTAGGTTTTGGGTGCGGTGGAGCCGCGGGCAAAACCTAGTAATATTAAAAATATGAAGATTTTTATGTTTGGATGTTCGTTAGGTAATCAATCACGCAAAACGGCAGTACAGATTTGGCTCATAAGCACCGGGGTTACCTTATTAATTCTAGATGTTTGGGACAAAAAGCATAGTGATCATATTTATTTATTTGTCATATAAGGTCTACGGTCTGGGTTCTGAGGTCGACGTAGCCGAAGCGCGAATCAACCGCTTGAGCTAGTTTTTAACGTGACATATCTTATGAATACCCCCCCTAAAACGATATAAAAATGTTATAACTCCGAGTAAAGTCAACTCTTGAATTTAGTGATGTAGATTGCCATTTTTCTGGTTGACCTGAGTATCCTGTTAATCCTGTTATATTCGCTGAACAATCGATAGTAATATAGGTACAGACCTCTTTAGATACACTTGCCACTTTGCCCTCGAGGCCACCCTTTTTTTTTTTTTTTTTTTTTTTGTTATGGCGGGAAAAAATGTTCCTAACCGCACACCCCGTCGTTCGGGGCAACGAACAGGGTAGTGTGGGGCCCTCACCCACTAAAGAAACCCGCCGTGTGCCGTCTCTCCGCCTTTGTTGGCGGGCCACCGGAACTATGTTACATTCCTTCGGTGGTCCGCCGGCGGCTTACCCTTTCGGGTACCCTCTACTGAGCGACGCATCCGCACATGGAGCGTCGCACCTTCGCGGGAGGCCTTGCGGGTGGCGGACGTTCCCCGGTCCATCCACCCGCAGCCTCAGCTAGGGCGGCATGAGGCGCAAGTATCTGCGCCTGCGCCGCCCCGGTCGCTGGCGGCGGTTTGGGTCAGCGGAAGAATCCTCCTCCCTAGCCCTCTCCGCCGCTTCCTTCCGCGAGATAACCTCCTCGCAGAAGGCAGCGACCGCGGCCCAATTCCTGTCACTGCCAAGCATCGCTCTGACGACGCTCGGCAGCGAGAGGTCCCTCCCTATTTCCGCGACGAGTTCACGGCGCTGCTCGGCCCAAGCCGGGCACGACTCGAGCGTGTGCCGCGCCGTGTCCTCGTCACAGCCGCAGTGGTGACAGCCCGGAGTCGCTTCCCTCCTTGCGACTATGTGCAGATATCTGCCGAAGCAACCATGCCCCGACAGCATCTGCACGAGTCGGAAGGTAAGGACTCCATGCCGTCGCCCCGCCCACTCCTCCAGCACTGGCTGGAGCGCCCCTACAGTCCAAAGACCGGCCCGGGGCGCCTCCAACCGTGCCCTCCATCTCGCCATGGCAGCTCGGCGGGCGTCGCCCTGCCACCTGGCCACCTCTCTGGGTAGGGGGCGTCCGCCCCCCTCCCGCTCTTGTGACGCCCGCCGATACACTTCAGCGAGCACCTCCGCCTCCAAGTCCCACGGGGGGATTCCGGCCAACGCGCAGGCCGCCTCCGTCGACACCGTGCGGTATCCACGTATGACCCTGGACGCAACGACTCTCTGTGGTCTCCACAGAAGAGCCCTGTTCAGTGCGTCCAGGGACCCCGCCCACACGGGTGCGCCGTACAGCGCCATAGACCGGACCACCCCCGCGTAAAGCCGTCGGCACGCATTGTTGGGTCCGCCCATATTCGGCATGAGCCGTGCAAGGGCGGACGCTGCGCCGATTAGCCTCGGGGACAGTTGGCGGAAGTGCTCGCGAAAGCGCCACCGCCCGTCCAGCACCAGGCCCAGATACTTAATCTGGGCCTGCACCCCAATCTGGACCCCGTCCACTGTGATTGAGGCGCCAGCAGGTGGCCGACGTCGGGGCCCATGGAAAAGTAGGGCCTGCGACTTGTCCAGGGCCACCCTAAGCCCCAGCGCCCCGATCCTCCTGACCACCTCCGAGGTCCCTAAGGTGGCTAGGAACGCCGCTTCCTCGAAGTTTCCACCCCGGGCCACGACCAGCGTGTCATCCGCATAGCAGATGACCGCCAGCCCGGGGGGGAGCCGACAGCGCAACACCCAGTCGTAACCGATGTCCCACAGGAGCGGCCCCAGGACCGAACCCTGTGGGACACCGCACGACATGGGTCTCCTCACAACGTCCCCTATGCGGCTCTCATAGACGACGCTGCGGCCCTCTAGATAGTCCGCCACCAGCCGCCTCAGGTATACAGGCACCCCGTGATACCGGAGCGCCTCCCTGATGCAGCTGAATGGCAGACTATTAAATGCGTTGGCGATGTCAAGCGACACCGCCAACAGCATTTCTCCGCCGTTGACGACCGCCGCGGCCACGGCCCCCAGACGCATGATCGCGCTGACTGTCGAACGACCAGCTCGAAAACCGAACTGGGCGTCCGACAAGTCGGGCCCGACGTCGCGCAGGTGCTGGACAATGCGGGCAGCGAGGATTCTCTCCAGCATCTTACCCGCCTCATCCAGCAGCACGATGGGCCTGAAGGCCCCGACCGAATCCGGCGTTCGTCCCGGCTTCGGCAGGAGTACCAGCCTCCCCTCCTTCCAGCAGTCAGGGAACCGTCCGGACACCAGGCACGCGTCGAACAGTCCCCTGAGGCGAGGCTCCAGGTGGTCCAGAGCCAGGGCCAGAGCCCGGGCAGGTATCCCGTCCGGGCCGGGGGCGGTGTTCTTGGAACGAATTCGCGCAACAGCCGCCCCCATTTCCGACGCAGTGACGGGTGGTACACTTAAGTCAGCCTCCCGGTCGCTATCTGGCGGTGCCATGACCGGGGGCGCGTGCTCCACCCGTCGTGGGAATAAGCCCTCGACCACCTCGGTGAGGAGGCCGGGCTGAAGAGTCTCTGTGAGGGGAGGGCCCTGGGTGCGGAGCTTGTTCAGCGCCGCACGGTACGGGCGACCCCAGGGGTCACGATTGAGACCGTCCAGCATCTCCTGCCTTTTCTCTGTTTTGGCGCGACAGATGGCCAGCTTGAACTCGGCCCGCGAAGTGCGGTATGCCTCGTACAGCCGGTCCTCCCGCTCCCCATCGCGGTTGCGCCGCCGACTGCGGGTGTAGGACCTCCGGGCACGAATGCACGCTGCACGGAGGTCCGCCAGCTCCTGGGACCACCAGTAGAGCCCTTTCCTCGGAGGAGGACGTCGCACACGGGGCATGGCCGAGTCGCACACCTGCGTGACCGCAGCGCGAAATCGGTAAGCCTCAAAGTCTACCTCCTCAGTCCGGGCCGGTGAGGTCAGCCACGATTGAACGATGGCTGCCTCCGCCAGTAGGTCCCTATCCAGCCTACCCACAGCCCACCGCGGGAACGCGGAAGTTCTGCGCGCCGCGTGACCCCTACTGGGGCCCTGGAGGGACCGGGAGAACTCAATCCGAATATACCGATGGTCGGACAAGGTCTCAACCTCCTCCAGAACATACCAGTTCCCCACACGTGCTGCGACGTCAGGGCTAGCGAACGAAAGGTCCACTATCGACCCGCCCCGTCGCCGCACGCACGTGTTGACGGAGCCTCTGTTTAATAAACAGAGGCCCGTCGACGCCGCCCACTCAACAACCGCCGCCCCGCGAGCATTGGTCGCAGGGGACCCCCACGCCGTGGATTTGGCGTTGAAGTCCCCCACAACCAGGACGCGGCTAGGTGCCAAGCGCCGCAACGAGGTCTCTAGGCTGTTAAGCCAGACCCCGAAATCAGCCAGACTCCGATTGGGGGAGAAGTACACGCCGTACAGCGTAACTCCCCCCCAGTCGACCGCGACGTATCCGGTACCCCTGTCTCTGATCGACAAGGGCGGGGAACGAAGCGCCGTGGAGCTGATGATTGCCACGGAGCCATCGCAGCTGCCCGCCCAGTTAGGGCGGTCAGGAACGCAATAAGGCTCCGCAGCTACGGCTACACCAATCAACCGCTCCACCATGGTTTGCAGGAGAAGATCCTGCGCCCTGGCGGAGTGGTTGAGATTCGCCTGGAGGAGGACAGCGTTACGGTTGAACGTTAAGCCGTAACCATATCCTCCTCCACCCGGGACGGCGGCGAAGCCGCGCTAGGGGGGACAGCCGGGGCCGATTGGCTGTTCCCCCCCTTTTTTGGCCCTGTGGTGGCTGGAGGTCTACACCCCTCCCGCCCCATGTAGTGCTTCGCAGGTCTATTGCCTGCAGCACACGCGGGGCAGTGAGGGGGGGCGGTGCAAGTTGCCGCCTTATGCCCTGCCTGACCGCAGCGGAAACAAAGACCGCCGCAATCAAAGCAGTTAGTGCACGTCGGTCGGGTGTGTCCAACCGCCATGCACTTATAGCACCTCGCAGGTCGGGGCTTCAGCACGGCAACCCGCGCGGAACTCCAGCCCACGAGGAGCCTGCCTGCGTCAGCCAAGATTTTAGCCGACGCGACAGGGCAACTCACCCAGACGGTACCCACACCGCCGGGCCCGGTCCTAATGGAGCCCACTCTGACGGCATCCGAGCATCCGGTTTTCGAGGCAATAGCCTCCCGGACGTCCTCAGCCGTCACCGAGTCGTCCAGACCGGAAATGCGCAGTTCAGCGCACTTCACCGGTCTGGCAATGCGGACTCCACTGCCTTCACCGAACAGACCTCGCAGCCTCGTGGCTATCGTGTCGGCCATTTTGGGACCCTCCACGCCAGGGAACTCGAGGATTCGAGCCCCTGTCCGGGCTTGGCGGGTCCGAGCGGCAACGCCTCCGAGGTCGGAGACGTCGATTTCCGCCCGGGCCTTCCTCAAAATGGCCTGGTAGCTCAGGCCTGCTTCCGCCTCCGGCAGCATGGTGATCACCACCGCTGCCGTTTTCGGCGTCTGAAGCTTGCGCTTACGCGGCTTCTTTTTGGAGCCGGGCTTGTCCCCCGGCACGGCTATAGGCTCCTGGGCTTGGGCAGCAGCCCCAGCCGCAGATCCCCTCTTCTTTTTACCCCGGGACTTCTTCCTCCCGCCGTCCACAGTCTGCCAGCCCTCGTCAGAGGGTGCAGGGCCGGACGTGGCGGGTGGTGGGACTTGAGAATCCCGGGATATGTTTGCTTGGGCCCGAGAGGGCTGGTCAGCACGCGGAAGGGGAGGGAACTGCTCCTTGGGCTGGCTTTTGGAGCGTTGCCCAGCCTTCTGCGCCGTCTTAGGCCTGCTTGCCTTGGCGGCTTTGCCCTGCCCCTTGGGCGGCGTAGCAGCCGCAGCCGCGGAATAAGTGCCCACGCGGCCACCCTGGCAGGGAAGCGGCGTTGGGGCCGAAGGCGGCGCGGCCTTCTTGTCCGCGGCCAGAGCTGGACGGAGTCTTGGCTCCGGCGGCATCCTAGTGCTCAAGGAGTCGATGCGCGGGTCATAGATGGCACTAATGCGATCGATGACTTGGCGCATCTGCTCCTCTGTAAGGAGACCAGGGGCGGGAGGCCCCATGCCCGCCGTTGAGGCAGAGGTTTCCGGCCCGGCCTTGGCGAGGCTTGGCTTGACTCGCCGGCCGGTGAGCTCCTTACGGGGCTCTGCCACCTCCGCTTCGAGGCACCTGCAGCGGCAGGGCGCCTCCAGCTTCCCAGTCTCCCCCGGCACCGAGTACCGCCGGAGAGACTCCATCGCTCCATAGGCTACTTTCGTAGCGCTATTGAGGGCCTCCGCGAGACTGCCCCGAAGGCTCCGCGACCCATTAGCCACCGTTAGAACGACGGCCAGGGCATCCGAAACCTTCTGGGCAATCTGGTCCACCGTGGGCGGACCATCCGTCTCCGGAGGATCTTCACGGAGCTTCGATGTGAGGAGGGTTACCTTCTCCTCCACCGAAAGCCCCACTCCCAAACCCTGCAGTATGGCCTCATTCGCTAGGGTTGAGGCTCGGGTTGCCATACGCCTGGTAGCGCCTCGGCCCCTCTTGGCCGACCTTCCCGGCCTTCCCGGCGGGGGCATCTCTGTAGAGCTGCCCTCCGACTCAGATGACGCGCTCCTCTTCTCCGAAATCGGGCGCTTCCGGAGACGCGCTGGCTGCTCGACCGATGCAGCTGGCTGCTTCGTCGACTCGGCTGGTTGATCTTTCGGTGTGGCCGGGCCCTGCTTAGGCTTCGAAGGCTTCGGCACGCAGGCGCTCGGCACTTTGGCAGACGTGTTGCCACCGTCGGACGAATCCATGTCGGCGGTAGAGCCGCCACCCATGGCAGCACTACCCGCAGGTGTGGGTTTCTTCCCACGGGTCTTCCCCTTCTTCTTCCTCCTCCCTTCCATCTCCTTATCTTCGGCGTTGGTTGCCCCCCTCCGATACGCGGGGCTGACAGGGCCGGTCTTGGTACTCGGCCCTGTGAGGGATTCTCCGGACGCGTTGCGTCCGGTACCCTCCGGAGGTATACTGGTGTTTTTAACGTCCGCCATATTTAAGTTTTGAGTCCTTCGACTATAGGGTGCCACCCTCGCGACTGGATACCCTCCAGCCATTCATCCCTCGCCGGGCGGCAGAGCTTAGATTGGGGTAATTTTTTATAGGGGTTTTCTTCCCCGCGGTCTGAAGACCCCCGGTCCTGTCCGTTCAGGATTACGGGTCGGGCCGAACGGTGGTCTGCATCAGACCGTGCCCACCGCTTGCAAAGCAAGCAGTGAGCCCGTCGCCCCTCAGGCTGAAAAGCCCCGTCTCCGTCTCCCAGGGCCGGGAGGGCCACTATGGCCCCGCTAGCCCTCCACGGCAGACGTTTGGCCCACTGCAAGCAGTGAGCCCGTCGCCACTTGGGCTGAAAGCCCCGCCTCCGGGGACGGGGGAGGTCACTTTGACCCCGCTGTCCCCACCCCAGGGTCGGGGGGGCCACTGTGGTCCCGCCGACCCTCCACGGCGGACGTATGGCCTATCCACTGTGCCCTCTGCTAATCAGAGGGACACGCGGAGACCCGTCCCCTGCCGGGATTCAGCCGCCGGCACTTGAGTGCCGGCGTTGCCCGGGGTGCACCAACGCGGAGGTATCCCGACCCGCACCCCGCCCTCGAGGCCACCCTAGGGCATCCGGTCACAGATTCCGATAGCCCAACACGTGCGATGCCAGGATGTGTCAGAGTATATTTATTAATGTATATTGTACATCATGATTATGGTACGCATTGAATTAAGATTACCATAAGGAAAATCTATTATTTATTAATAATAATAATGTATTTCAAATTGAATAACTATTAATCATAATAATGTCTTTAAAATGTTAATCTAGCTCTATGCGGCGTAATTCTTTGTTTTGTCCTAACTATTATAAAAAGCTGTAACAGAGCTTTGTCTGCTCTGTACATTTAAGATATTTGAGAAAAAAATTACTGCATTATGCTGTATAAGCGTGTCTAAACAAAAAACATTTTTTTTTAGATATTAGCTGTTTATTTGTTTGTGCGTTCGCGCATCACACAAAAACTACTGAACGGATTGTGATGCAACTTTTTTATTTGATAGGTCTTAATTAGACTTAAAAACTGGTATACATTTTATCCCGCTACTATATCGAGAACCTGAGATAATGGTAACCTAAAAACTAGTTTGGCTACGGCAGAGCCGCGGGCAAAGGCTAGTGTAATATATAAATCCTAGTTGACCCGGTGAACTTTGTATCGCCTTAGAATCATTAATGTTTTATATACAAAATTTATGAGAATGTTATATTAATTGACAATTTTATTGTCGTATATTGTTTCATTGTTTTAGTTATTCTGCTGTTCTAGTTGGAAACAAATCCAACAAATCATAGATCATAAAAATCGGTCCAGCCGTTCTTGAGTTATAAATGATGGTAGTTAACAACTTTGTTTTAAAATTTGTCTTTCTGTGTTTCCGTATATGTACTACTTGTTTTAAACCACGCTACAGATTGAAGGAGAATTGTATGATCATTTATTATTTATTATGTAGAGAAGTTTAATGTTTTTTTTTTAAATTGTAAATGGTGGCAGGCCAGCTTCGTTTCATCCGATGGCAAGGTGCAAAAGCCGCTCATAAATTTGACAATACTAAAAGTCACTTTTCGCCAGTACCCAATCCAACCACTAATAATGCAATCGGTGATAATTGCTACTTCCTTTAGTCGCCTCGTACGACACCTACGGGAACCCTGTGGACATTTTTATTCTTAGTCCGTCACTACACGGACAAAAGTGTAGGTATATCAATCATGTGAACCTGGGGCCTGTACATTTTAGTGAGTAGCTTGTCATTAAAGTACTTTTAGAATGGAAGTAGTGATCGTGGAGGCCGTAAAGTGCCCTTGAACTCGCTCAAAAATACGCAAATCAATTCTCATAAGTTATTAATATTTTATAATGTTGTTAATTTTCGTAAATTCCAAAAATCATTATATAATAAGCTAGAAGCCATAAAATCTCATGATATTTAAGTTATTTTGTCAAGGAAATTAAAATTACGAATAAAAATTAGAAATAAATTAAAATAATATTTATCCAGATATTTTATGATGATTATGAAATAATAATATAAATATTTTATTACAAAAATATGATAACTAAGAATAATATTAATAACATTGAAAATTAGCTTAACTAGCTATACCTATCACGCGGTATCAGCTGCCTTTTAAATAAAAAAGTCCTCACAGACAATATTAAAAAAAAATAATTATAGACAATATTTCTTGTCATCGTATATTTTCGTGTTAGGTAGGTATACACGTAGTCTATCTATACTCTTTTTTACACGCTCTTTATTAGCTTCACCTGTATGTTTGTATATTTGTATGTTTGTATATTTTTGATCTATATTTTTTAGCATTTGACATGCTCCGCCACTTTTTAAAGTACAAATTATTTGCGAATAAGGAAAAAGAGATTTTTTTTTTTTGGAAAAAGAGTTTTTTTTCCCGCTAGTACAAAAAATCTCTTTTTCCTTATTCGCAAATATGTTTGTATATTGTATGCCTGTATATTTGTATGTCTGTATATTTGTATGTTTGTAACAGACTCCTTTGGGCGCGATTTTGACCCACTTTAAACGGCCAGCTTTCGTTCAAACTTTGTAGATTTATCGAGGACCGATGACAATACATTAATTTGATAAAATTATTCGGTATTTATCGGTTTTTAGGATTCCGTAGTTTTTGAATGTGTAAGTTTCTGAATCGCGATATTAAGATGTGCACCGGCGTTGTCCGATGTTTCTGAATCGCGATATAAGTGTTTGCGAAATATGAGTCTTTTTGCTTCTATTTTAGTTTTTAGTTTAAGTAGTTATTTATCTATGTTCTATTTTCATGTAGTATTACTTTTACTTTACTCTTGTCTCTTTGCTTCGTACTTTTGAAGTTTTGATACTATTTTGAGACTAAAAGGAAGAAAATAAATTAAAGTTTAAAAAACTAAAATAACACGCTTTAAATAGCTAGTTGAACCAAAAAGTAGTAAATAATATTACAATAAATAATGATTGTACACGCTTTTTTCAATCATTAGTTTCACGTATTTTATACATTTTTTTAAAATTTAATTTAATACTTTGTTTGTAATTTTTTATTGCTTACAGATAGAGAGCAGAGGAACCACAACCAACGTTATGGTAGATAAGCGGTAACTGTTGCTCATGGTGAAGTATACTAGAAGTGTCAAGCCGCTGCTCACTAGGTAGTTTACGGATGTGAAATGAAAGAATGCAAAGTTCAATTCCTTCCTATCGACTTTTATTAATTTGCCAAACCCTAGGAAAGGAAGAATTTGGGCCTTGGGATGTTCCCACTCGAGCCAGCATATTCACTCTAATTGCCAGATCAATAAAAGAAATGTACGGCCAGCCATTCTTCTTCACCCTGCAGTAGTAACTAGTAAGTATTGTTTTTTTATATACTAGCAGACCCGACGGAAGTCGTTGAACTACTAGGTTCAGCAGACTATTTTACTATAAGTATTCAATATTTTTCATTATAGAAGTTGTGACACACGATTGTTGGGTTTTCTATCGGGTACAATCAATATAAATGAATGAAACTACTCCAGCAAAATGTCCCGAAGTTCCTTTCATAAAACCATGTCAAATGATTTCTACAAATCCACCAAACTGTAGAAAATCCTCTTGCCTATAGTCAGATGCTTCTCCACAATGTGCCACAGAGAAAACCCTTGATCTATGTATCCCTTCCATACCTGAAACCTCCTTGTGCCTCACATAGAATATCAATAAAAACCATCCTCATCTCATTTCAATAATCTTACCATACACTTTGGCTGCCAAACTGGTCAAGCTTATGGCTCTGTAGTTTGCACAGTCATAACGTGTCCCCTTGTTTTTAAACAATGGCACGATGACTGCGCTTCTCCAGTCCTTTGAAACCATTCCTGAGCACCAACATAAATTGAGAAGCTCCAACAAAGACACAGACACATGGTCCTCCAAGCTTGATCATTTCAGCAGACATCATACCAATACCCGCTGCCTTACCATTTGAGTTTAAAATTCTAATCGCCCATTTAACTTTTTCATACTGATATCAACAAAGGATGCCGGTACCGAATGCTGATCTATTAGACCACATGTACCACCGGTATCATCCCGGACGTCTGCATACATAACTCAAAAATATTCACTCCATCGGCTTCCATCGACATTTTGTGTTTGTGTAAGAATGTCACCACCTCTAAACCTTATTGCAGCATTTGGCAAGCGTCAGTCGAAACTAAGTATTTTTATTTATTTAGTTATTTATTAACTTCGAATAGACTTACCGTACACGAAATTGTTGCCTAAAATGACACGTGCGCACAAGTGGCGGTTGTGCTGCGATCGCCGCGCTTCGCGATAATGTATTTAATGGGCAACCGACATATTTTGCATTCGGTTGCACAAGTTAAGTACCAAATCTTTGAAAACTTATCGGTATAAGTAATTATTAATATTTTACTCTGTTTATCTAACCGAAATGGTAAGTAAATTTATCAGAAGGGAAAAAAGGATAAGTGACGATATTATAGATTAAATTAGTGTGCCATTCATAATGTTTGTAATGCCTTGGGAAAACAGGACTAACCGCCAAATATAATATCTGCAATGTGGCTCAAATGTACTAAATGATTGTTTTTTTGAAGAAACTGACATAACGTCATAACCAGAACATTGGATAGTGATGGTTCAAGCAAAATTTGATTAATATATTTCTGTGAAAAAAATATTTCCAGCCGAAACCGGTCAACCTATAGTGCAACGTATAGTGAGCCAAAATAGCATAAGATTCAATAACAAAACGCCATATTTGTCAAACTACCATAATAAAAAAATACATCGTTAATATCTGTCGTTTAGGACGATAGAATTAAGGAAGATTTTAAAATTTTGTTTTGCCTAAGCGTCAAAAAGTTTGTCGTAGAACCATAAGACCTAGACCAAACGACGCAGAAAAAAAAAGCCAATTCCAACCATTATTATAAGTCATTTTCGTTCAAAATGTCGGTTAGCCCTTTTTGGCCGTTAAGCGTCGATATGTATTTAGTAAAAAACTGTTATTTAGACATTACAAACAGACACATCAATATTATTTATTTGTATAGATATCCAAATATTTATAACATACAAATACCTAGTTAAAATGTTATCATGGTTACTTTATTAATAGTTTGTGCATGTACCTACTACAGAACTAATGTACATACATAATTAGTACGATGAACTCGCTGACGACCAGTTGCACACGACATTAAAACCACAACGAGCTGATAATAAGACCCGACACTTTAGTAAAAATCAGCGCTGCCATATTTTATGTGGCAAAATCAGGGTGGTTTAAATGGAAACAGTAATCAAATTAATTGTAGTAACTTAAAAAGAGTTCAACAGTTGACAAGCGACAGCTCACCGTGACAAAAAGTCACGGATCTCCTGATGGTAAATGGTTCCATCTGCTCGTGGACTTAGGCATACTAGGTACGCAGCCAAACTGTTGCCGACTGTGAATCATATTAATCCTACTATCGTATATTTTTCTGACGTAATACAACGTCTTTTAAATCGATGAACGCCGGCAGCATGCACGAAAACGTCTCACGTTTCGAAAAATGTATGGCGATCGATGCATTGTTTGATGTTCGCGCCCACAAAAGAGCCGCGGGTTGAAGAGCGTCTACGGGAGGGATTCACCGACTGACATCCATCATATTGTTTGACTTCGCCCGAACGCGTCCCGGGTAACACGCGTGTCTCAATTATTGGCTAGCAGCACGCGCGATCGTACCTTTTTATATGTACCATTCGATTTCTATCAGTATTACATTTTTGTGAAACTCAGAAAACATCAACAACAACACGTAAAATTATCGTCCGTAAACCGAATAGTTTTTTTTTATGCAACGTGGGTGGCAAACAAGCATACGGGCCATATATAAAATATTGTGTTGTGGCTCAGATCTGTTACAGCTTTATAATAGATAGATGAAACGCGATAATTTGAAAGTTAGAACGTCATAACAATAGTAGGTATGTTTAGATTAGGGTTGCCTACTATACTTTATAATAACGTATCCTACTTTACTTTCGGTAAATATACTTAATACTTTTGCATAAAAATAAAGTATGTAAAAATACTCTATTTCCAATCTTTACCGAGATGTGATTTTCTTTAATGAAACACTTATTTAAATAACTGAACTATTATCGATACTTTTATGCTGAAAAATAACGCGAAGGCATACACGATTTTAAATATTTACAATATAGATTGAATATTAAGACAATAAGATTGAAGTGATACAAAGGAATTTTACTAACAACGATAAAGAATTTTCGGAAAAAATCTATTGACAAATGGCAATATAAAATTAAAAATGCATCTGATACCCTGTGTAAAGAAAACGATTTCTTATTTCATCATCTATAAATTTAATAAAAAATGAGTTATTTGTTCATTTAAATTATATTGGGATTGTGAAGATATTTTTGTAAATAAATAAATATTGAATATTTTTTTTAATACTTTTTTCTTTTTCCAAATACTTTAGTTTTCTGTTGTGGTGTTAACGTTATTTTTTTTAAATAAAGTTGACAAGTTAGATGATAATGTATTCACTGTACATCATTCGCCAACACATCGTTTGAAAAAAAATATGAATGTCTTGGCCACATTTTTCTTTGAATTCTTCACCTCAAATTGTGGCTGACTATTTTATGAATGGTTTTTATTTATGTATAATTTAAGCACAGACTAAAGAAAAGGTTTTCTATCTGGTTTTCTATCTATCTATACTATTTTAAAGCTGTAACAGAGCTGTGTCTGTACATTTAAGATATTTGAGAAAAAATGACTGTATTAGGCTATTATAGGCGTGCATTAAAAACAAAACATTTTTTTTTAAAGTGGAGTCATTTTCATAGGTAACATTTGACAATTCATCAAAATTCAACAACGTAATAATATATATAAGATAATATTATATTTTTTCGTTTTGTTAGAACTGCACAATTGCTTAACTTTTTTCAATTACGATTACATATTTATTGTAATAATGACCGATATGAGTAATTATACGATTTGCTTTCACTTATAAAACATTCTAAACAACAAATAGGTAGGTAATTTCTGATCTAAAGAACTGAACGTCGTTACAATGTTGCGTCAGTTAACCCTTTTTCTTTTTAAACACTAGGGATGTTACTCTAAAAATTGAAAGCTGATAAGTAGAATCGAATGCAATGTTTACTTGTGAAGAAATATATTATCACCATAAATTAATAATCACGTTGTGATTATAATAAAAAATAATAATATTTATTATTCTTTTAACTAACTATAAAAATACAAAAAATAACTAAATAGAAAATTATTCATGTTAGGTATAATGTAGGTGGGATGTTGCTGGCAAAACCAGTGCCTGTCGATGACGCCATGTCATATCGCCATTACATGACGCAGTCTTTTGTCGTTGTGCGAAGTGACTGTGCGTTTTTGGTGTGCTCTCTGTTATTTTCTTCTGACCCGGCTTTTTTATTGGACTGAACTTACTGACTACGTTTACCTGGCTATAAATTGGACTCCGATTGCTTAACGACTAGTAAACAAGAACAACATTACAATCTTACCATGTCGAAACGGGGGAAAACGCTAAACAGTCAATCTCGCGAACTAGTGGTGAAATTGTACAATTATTTTGAACGCGAATCAGTTAACGACGAGCCCCTTTTACCATTGACACAACCGAGAGAACGCGTTGCCGAAGCATTGGGAATAGGTAAGAGGATAGTAACTCAAATTCTGAAAGAGAAATACGGACCATCAGGCTCAGAAGATAATCCTTTACGTACAACGAAAAAAAGAAAGGTACAAGAAAATTGTTGGCGTTGATAATTTTGATGCTGCTGCAATTCGCAACCACATTTATGGATATTACTCGAGAAAAGAATATACTACACGGGAAAAGCCAATGAGTTCGTTAAAAGACGCAGGCTTATTTTTTGGCGGTAAATCGTCTCTATCAAATGTTTTGAAATCGATTGGCTTTAGATTTAAAAAATCTGACAAGTGTAAAATCCTGCTAGAATGCTACGATATTATTTTGAAGAGAGTAACATTCTTACATCAAGTATATAAAATTACAGATTGAGATAATGTCGTGTTTATTGACGAAACATGGTTGAATGCAAACCATACGGTTTCGCGGACATGGACCGATGATACAGCGGCCTCCACCTCAAAAGTTTCATCGGGAAAAGGAGCCCGACTTATTATATATCACGCGGGATCAGCTTCTCAAGGTTTTATTCCAGACTGCTTCCTCACATTCGCCTCTAAAACTACAAGTGATTACCATGAGGAAATGAACTTTGAGGTTTTTAAAGAGTGGTCTGAGAAGCTGCTATTCAGCTTAGAAAACCCATCGAAAATTATAATGGACAATGCATCGTATCATTCTGTACAAGTTGATAAACCACCAACTCAGGCAAATAAAAAGCAAGAAATTGTCTCGTGGCTGGTAAGAAATGGTGTGGATGCAAGTCCAACTTTATTAAAAGTTGAGTTGTTAAATCTGGTAAAAGCAACTAAGCCGTCCAAGCTCCGCTATGTAATCGATGAACTAGCCCTAGAGGATGGACACGAAGTTATTCGATTGCCTCCCTACCATTGCCAGTATAACGCCATTGAGCTTATTTGGGCACAAATAAAGGGTCATGCAGCGCGGAGCAATACTGAACCACCCTTCAGTACTGCTAAAATGATGACTCTGCTACAAGCTGCATGTGCAGAAGTCACTACAGAAGGCTGGAGAAAAGTCGTAGAGAAAACAAAGAAAATAATTTTACAAGATTTTGAACGAGATGTGAGAATATACGATATTATTGAAAATGAATTAATAATATATCTTAGTGCTGACAGCAGTGAAGATGACATACCAATAACAATTCTGATAGTTCAACTGAATAAATGCAATTTTTTTGTTAAATTATGTACTGGTCTTATTTTGCTCCTTAAATTTACGAAAGAAAAAATAATAATGGGAAGGGATTCGCCTGATGATTTTTAAAATTCACATGTTTCAAGTCCGTATCGATTCATTCACTTTAATCGATGTTTTGAAGCAGATCACCTCACTATGAAGATAAAACTGACAGACGTCAAATGTTACCTATTAAAATGACTCCACTTTATAATACTTTCTAACATTTACGCGAATTTCATACATTTTGAAATAAAACTACGTTTACGGAATCTATTGCGTTTACTTGATTTTTATGCTATCCCGACGTTTCGAATTTACCACCAGTCAAGTGCCATATACCCTTACAGGATGCAGGTGTACAAGCTGGATTGTGATTGTGGTCTCTCCTATATTGGGCAAACAAAGAGATCCATAAGAACTCGGATCAAAGAACACATAGCTGGTGTGAAGCACCGTCGCTATACAAAGTCTGCAATTTGTGAGCACACACAGGAACACACCCACCATTACATCAGGTTTGACAAACCTCAAATCCTCGCAAAAGAACATCAATATCGTCCTAGAATGATACGTGAGGCTATTGAAATTAAGAAACATCCCAATTTCAATAGAGAAGACAGCTGGGTCTTACCATCAAGCTGGAATCCTGTGATAGGCCTCACCAAACATAATATAAGAAGGCACACCACTAGATTGCAAGACACAGTTAGCGCTTATTGTGTAGATAAAACCCACAGTAGTGATTAGTTAGTATTTTCCGCATAAATTTAATAATCCATAACAAGTTGTTGCCTACTGAGTTTTCTGGCCGGATCTTTCTCAGTCAGGCCGCGTTCCGATCCGGTGGTAGCTTCTTTTAGTCTTAGCTTCTATTAAAATCAATATATTTAATAATAGAAAATAATAATCAATATTGTCTTCTTAATGGTAGTTTTTTGATAACTTAAAAATTTTAATTGGTAGTTTGTGGTAGATTTTTTAAGCACTAAATACAAACAAAATTTTAAAACTTAAAGGAGTATTATACTAATTTTATTATACTAGCTTAAAATCTCATACATTGTAAGCATAAAACTTAGAGTAGATATTTTTAATTGTGGTTGAAATAAATAAACCAAAAATTTGTAAAATCGTATTACTGTGGGTATATGAAACCGTTGAAACAACATATCAGCTTTGGACATTTACCATCTAAGTCCACCCGTGATCATAAATGCTGTAAAGTATTCGAAACGTCGGGATAGCATAAAAATCAAGTAAACGCGATAGATTCCGTAAACGTAGTTTTATTTCAAAAAGACTCCACTTTAGATATTTTGTTTGTCTGTCTGTTTGTTCGTTCGCTCATCATGCAAAAGCTACTGAACGGATTTTGATGCAACTTTTTTTATTTGATAGCTCTTGATTAGACTTAAAGACTTGTATACATTTTATCCCGTTACTATATCGGGAACCTGAGATTGGCTTTCGCCTGTGGCAGACCCGCGGGCAAAGGCTAGTATTATTATAACTCTATAAGCCTTTGCCCTAGTAAATATAGTTTTTCGGTTAACTACCTCGGTGGTCCAGCGGTAGTATACGCGATCCGCTCTCAGTCCGCGTTCGGTTGTCATTGCGATCGCACGTATTTAAATCTACTCCGCTTTATTAGTCATCTACCGTAGTAATTAATGATGAGGTGCTATCAATATCCTATTATATCGCTAGCACTCATCATCTCAGATCAACATGGACAAATTCGTGACACGACCAACGCCTGATCACGCCTGATGACTGAACCCGTTGTGACAGTGAAAGGCAAGAGGTCGAGGGAACACACTACTCCACCTGAACTGAAAAACCAATCGAAGAGATTAAATGCAAACTCAAAGCAATTACTAGCGACAGCAAATCGCTTTACTGGACTGCCTGTTGATGAGGCAGTACCTGAACCTTACCAAACAGCCACAAAAAAGAAGGTGGTAAACAACACGCCGCCAATTATCATTGAGATCCTAGGACAATGGACACTAGAAAAAATTAGAGATACCATCAAGAAATATATCAGAGATGATTTCCACATTCAATATATATATATTTTTTATTGCATGTAGTGGCAGACGAGCCACGGCTTGATGGTAAATGGTAACCGTCGCTCATGGACTCAACTATACCTAAAGTATTGTCAAGCCGCTGCTCACCATTTCATTTCACGGATATGAAATGAAAGAATAAACGGCTATCTTCTGCTACTGCCAAAAAGCAACGATGTGCTTCATGGCCACACGGGAGATGGTGGTACCAACCCGCTCGGGCCCGATACCAAGTGAGTACTCCCACTTGTTACCCATCCCTAACACCAGTCGTACAATATAAAGACCGAATGGTTGTTCGAATCCAATGTTACTCCTCCCAAGCTCATCAGATGCTGAAGGATGCCCTTGTAAAGGAAAAAGTAGCTTTCTACACTTTTACAAGAAAGGACGAAAAATTGCCCAAAGCTGTTATAAAAGGCTTACCTAAATTCTTACACGACAGCATATCTGAAGAATTAGCCTCATTGGGATTTTCAGGAGCCAAGGTATCAGAATTAAAAATCTCCTATTCTTCCGAATGCCCGCCTGTGCTCGTTCAACTACCAAGTGGTACTAATATGTCCAAATTCAAGTAAATCCGATACCTGTCCAGATGTGTTGTGGACATCCAGAAATACAAAAAACCAGGAACTCAGTGTTTCAGATTCCAAGAATTGGACCACGCATTCAGAAATTGCAACAGACAGGCTTGCTGTGTAAAGTGTGCGGAGTACCATCCTACATGGGAGTGCCTTAAAAAGGATAGAGGAGCACCAGCCCGCTGCTGTAATTGTCAGGAAGAGCACCCGGCAAATTATACGCAATGCAGAACAAGATTGAAATACTTGGAGCATATTGAGTCTAGACAGGAAAAGATACGGAAGTCCATCATTCCTGAGAACACTCATTTAACATCAAGTAGTCAGAACACGTAGGCCCAAATCACTGCTGCTAGCAAAAAGAAGCCTAATGAATTTAAACCTCAAGAAATCGTCCCAACAATGCTAGTGCCAAGTAAACCAGCAGAATTCGCGACTGAATCATCCTTAAACAAAATCCCTACAGAGGTTTCAGTCGAACGTAACATAAATGAAAAGTTATCACTAGACATTTTGATCTATATTTTAGCATTTGACATGCTCAGCTACTCTTAAAGTACAAATTATAATTTGTGAATAAGGAAAAAGAGTATTTTTTAGTACGAGCGGGAATTCCCCGCGGGGGTTTCCCGCTCGTACTAAAAAATACTCTTTTTCCTTATTCACAAATTATAATTATCACTAGACGTTGAGATAACAGAAATACTACAAATTTTAACGACAATATAGTCTATCAAGCAAGAATATACGAATTGTAAAACTTTCATGGAGAAAGTAATTCTAATAGTTAAACACTTAGGTCATTATGTCTAAACCATGAACTTAGACTAATGTATTGGAACGCGGATGGTGTTCATAATAAGCAGCAGGAACTAGCAGATCTTGTGGTGAGTAGACTTGGAGCCGATGTCATTGCACTCTGTGAAACTAGAATCACTAATCATCTCACCTTAAAAATTCTCGGGTACGTATGTCACCGTACGGACAAGCGTAATAATGCTACGGGACAGGGTGTAGCTCATTTTAGTTCGTTCTGATTTAGTTCACAATTTGCTTCCTTTACCTAAAACCAAACAGCTCGAAGCTATACGCGTGTCCTTAAGCTTAGACAAGAACAAAAATATATTAATTTATTCAGTTTACCAGTCTCCTAATCTTCCTCTCATTACTAGTGATATTGATTGTATTATGTCTGCTGGTGCTAAAGTTTTGGCAATAGGCGACATGAACTCTAAGCATCCTCTTTGGTCTCTTGACACGACGTGACATCTTTGTGCGCAAAACATTACTCCTTCATTTTCGCCATCTAAAGCTACAAATAAAAACAGCTATACAACACTATAACGATAACGTATGGTACAAAAAATTAAAACGTGTTGATAACCCTTGCACCGATCTGTGGCGTGTCTAATGCCTCAACCACGATCCCACCTTTAAAAATCGATGAAAACACGCTTACATCTTCACAACATGAGCAATGTCAAGTGTTAGCCAAAACTTTTCTCAACAATATGCTATTGACTGATGACTGGACTAGCATTGAATCATCAAATATACAGGAATCTTTATCCGCGTTAGAGAATCAAAGTTCGTATCCTGTTCACGCCTTGTTGGTGCGCCCGACAGAATTCCATAATAATATCCTAAGCTGAAAACCCCGCAAAGCTCCTGGACCAGACCAAATTTCCAATGTTATTAGAAATGTGCCCCAAAAAGTCATTGTTATGTTAACCAAAATCTTTAATGCTTGTGTCACCCTTAATTATTTTTGCCTTTGCCTTGGAAAGTAGCTAAGGTTGTGGCTATTCATAAGACTACTAAAAATCCTGCTGAACCATCATCTTATCGCCCCATCAGCCCGCTACCTTATCTCGGTAAGTTGTTTGAAAGGATTCTATACGAGTATAAGAGATTATTAAAAGTATCTAGCAACTTTCTGATTGATGAACAATTTGGGTTTCGTCAAGGACATTCAACGGTTCAGCAATTAGCAGAGTAGCCGAAACAGTGTCTCACAATCTTAATCTTAAACAATCAACCGATGTTCCTCTTAGAGATTGAAAAAGCATTTGATACGGTGTGGCAGCAAGCTCTAATACACCAATTATTCACATTGCGTATACCTGTATCACTGATCAAAATGATAAATTATTACTTAACAAATCGTAGTTTCCGTGTACATATTAAGGACGACTCGTCCTCCTTCCAACCTGTGCCTGCAGGTGTTCCACAAGGCTCGATTTTGGGTCCTTACCTATTTTTATTGTTCCTGAATGATATACCAAAACAACCTCATACAAAGTTAGCATGCTTTTCTGATGACACAGCTTGTGTCACGTTATCTGAAGATATTGACCTGATTATATCTCGCCTACAATTATCTTATATATTAATTACAATTGATCTTCTTCTCGATTACTTTAACAATTGGAAACTGAAAATTAATGGTTCCAAAACACAAGCGATACTTTTTACCCGACAGCGAGCTCTGCCAGTGCGAATGCTTAAAATTTGTGATTTTAATATTCCTTGGAGACGCTCAGTTAACTACTTAGGAATTATTCTCGACAATAAACTTAACTAGTCTGAGAATACTGCTAAACTACGCCTTAAAGGCACCAAAGCCACAAATGCCCTAAATCCCGTATTGAACAGGAGCTCAACCCTTAGCAATAGCACAAAATTACAAATATATTGCACATTGGTTCGGCCTTGTATAACATACGCCTGTCAAGTGTGGAGTAGCACATCTCAACTAATATAAATAAACTGCATATTTTACAAAATAAAGCCCTTAAGCTTGCATATAACGCCCCATTTCGAGCTAACTTATTTAATTTGCACCTTAAGATTGGACTTCCTAGGATTAATGTTTATATATACAAGCTTTCTGAAAAATTTTATATTCATTCGAATCGTCAAAGTAAAAATAAACTAATTAATACATTATGTAAAACACACAAAACAAATCTATCGTTTATCGATACATATTGTCGATATAAATTACCGCATCACTTGTTCCTAGAGTGCAATGAATAGGCTACATGACACCCAGGGGCGTGCCGCGACCCGCTGACTGCTGACGTAAGCGTCTTGCCCGCCAGTTGTACGCAGTTCTACTGCTGACGATATCGGTTGGCATTGGGGCTCGCGGAGGTGCAAGCGAGTGCGCCTCATGCCGCCCTAGCTGAGGCTGCGGCTGGATGGACCGGGGAATGTCCGCTACCCGCAAGGCCTCCCGCGAAGGTGCGACGCTCCGTGTGCGGATGCGTCGCTCAGTAGAGGGTACCCGAAAGGGTAAGCCGGCGGCGGACCACCGAAGGAATGTAACATAGTTCCAGTGGCTCGCCAATAAAGGCGAAGAGACGGCACACGGCGGGTTTCTTTAGTGGGTGCAGGCCCCACACTACCCTGTTCGTTGCCCCGAACGACAGGGTGTGCGGTTAGGAACACTCTTTCCCGCCTTAACAAAAAAAGAAAGAAAAGGATGTAATTTACACTAGTTTGTACATATTTTTATTATTGTTATTATTAAATAAAGAAAAATTTTGAAAATGAAAATGGGTATACGCGACCGCAGATTAGGAAGTCTCGGTTTCGATTCCCGGGTAGGGCCAACAAAAAATTATTGGGTTTTTTAGTCAAGAGATTCTCAATAGCCTGGCTTTAGGAAATTGGCAGTGTTTCACCCCGGTGCCTTAGAAAGCACGTCAACCTGTTGGTCCACCACCTGATCATTCTTCGTGTCAGAATGGCGTTCCATCGGACTATGTGAGTGAGGAGCCAGAGAGTGCACGTGTGTTAGCGCACACAGTCGTGCACTATGAAATTTCCTGCGTACATGACTAGTGTCTGTTGACTAGCTAAGCAGTACATGTAAGATATTTGAGAAAAAATTAATACCTACATAACTGTTAATTAAGCGACTGTGAATACAAAGCAGGTCTTTTTTTAGAATTTTTGTCAGTTTGTTTATTTGGGATTGGCGCAAAAACTACTGAACAGTCTTTAGTTAGCTCGATTGGGTGTTTGTAGCTATGATTTAAAAAAACAGTTCAGTTTTTGAAGATTATCAGCTTTTTACCGATTTTAATTTCGAGTAGTGGTGTCGTATTTGAGATGGAATAATATACATGTATAAATGATAAGTTAGATCTCTTTACCTTCAATAATTTCAGTTAATTTGCAGACCATATTTTATAATATACTTATAAATTAAATTAAATTAAATTAAATTAATATTAGACAAAACCTAGTGTGCAATTGTAACATTACATTTTACAATGTAACATGTGGTAATTAGTAGATAACTAACGTCATTTAACTTTTAATTTAGTCAAGTTAATTAGATAACTAACACCTTTACTGTAACTAGGTAGTTGCCTGTAACACAATAATTACTCTTGTGCAACACATACCGTTATCCAAAAGGTATATTTTTAAAGTAATACATAATTATGTCATTATATAAAACGTTATTTTTATTGTGATGGTAAATTTATACTAGTGACGACATCCGCGTAGAATTTTAGTGTAGGGTTATACCTACGTTTTTTACACTGCGTCGGAAATGGGGGGCTGTTTCGCGGATTCGTTCCAAGAACACCGCCCCCGGTCCGGACGGGATACCCGCCCGGGTGCTGGCCCTGGCTCTGGCCCATCTGGAGCCCCGCCTCAGGGGACTGTTCGACGCGTGCCTGGCGTCTGGACGGTTCCCTGATTACTGGAAGGAGGGGAGGCTGGTACTCCTGCCGAAGTTGGGACGAACGCCGGATTCGGTCGGGGCCTTCAGGCCCATCGTGCTGCTGGATGAAGCGGGTAAGCTGCTGGAGAGAATCCTCGTTGCCCGCATTGTCCAGCACCTGCGCGACGTCGGGCTCAACTTGTCGGACGCCCAGTTCGGTTTTCGAGCTGGTCGTTCGACAGTCGGCGCGATCATGCGTCTCAGGGCCGCGGCCGTGGCATTCGTCACCGGCGGGGAAATGCTATTGGCGGTGTCGCTTGACAACAACTTCTTTAAAACTTTTACTATCAACTTATAACGTCATTACACAATTTACATGTTATATAAGCTTGTCGCGATATTTAAGTACTCGTATTTAGGTACTTAGTTTGCATAATTTAAGTGCGCTAAAAAGAAAAAGTAAACTAACCTTAAGAAAGATTTTCTTGTGTAGATAAACAAGGCAATTAAATAACTTCGTATTTTTACTATAACAATACGTTTTTAACTATAACATTTTTTTAAAAAAAAAGCTTATTTTTAAAAATATTTTTTTACTTAACCTAATCTCACTAATTTTTTATGGGCCTCGTGGCGTAGTCGGTAGTGTAACCGACTTTCGTGCACGAGGTCGTGGGTTCGATTTCCACCCAGGACAATTATTTGTGTGATGAACACAAATATTTGTACTGCGTCTGGGCGTTTTCTATCTATTTATGTAAGTATTTACAAAAAAAATAGTAGTATATGTATTATATCCGTAATCTGGTATTCATAGCACAAGCGTTAAGCTTAGTTTGGGACCAGAGGACGTTGTGTGAAAATGTCCGTGAATATTTATTTATTTTATTTACTTACTTTAAATTTATTTTAAAAATAAATGTAGCCTAAGTTATTACTCCAATAATCAGCTACCTCCTATCAATAAACGATCAGCCAAAAATGTTAAAAATAGTTTTTTGTCAATGTACCATTATACCTCCTTATGCATTTAGCAAATAGCTTTTATATATATATATACTAGCCTTTGCTGGCGGCACCGCCGCAGCCAAAAACTAGTTTTTAGGGCATATCTCATGTTCCCAATATAGTAGCGGGATAAAATGTATACCAGTTTTTAAGTCTCATCAAGAGCCATCAAATAAAATAATTTGCATCAAAATCTGTTTAGTATTTTTTGCGTGATGCGCGAACGAACAAACAGACAAGAAATTAAAAAAAAAATGTTTTGGGTTCAGACACGCTTATTATATAGCCTAATACATCATCATCATTCAGTCATTTTTGCTTTAGGTGGACCACGCTTATCACTAAGTTACATCCTATTCTCAGGCCTACTGAATATACACACAAAATTTTTTGCTGCGATGTTATTTTAAAACTGCGATATCTCCTAAGATATTCATTGAAAGCGAAATATCTTAAATGTACAGACACAGCTCTATTACAGCTTTATAATAGTACCTACCTATATTGATTACAAACAGATACTTACAGTAGATATCTATAATGTGCTATATTTGTTAAACTAGGTACCTACCTATGCTTTTTTTTTTTTATTGCGTTTTGTGGCAGACGAGCCACTGTCCATCTGATGGTAAATGGTAACCGTCGCCCATGGACTCGACTATACCGAGAGATATGAAATATAAATATAAACGGCTATCTCCTGCTACAGCCAAAACGCAACGATGTGCTTCATGGCCGGTCACACGGGAGATGGTGGTACCAACCCGCTCGGGCCCGATACCAAGTGAGTACTCCCACTTAGTGCCCAGCCCTACCAACAGTCATGCAATGGATGATAATTGCTTACTTCCCTTAGTCGCCTCATACGACACCCGTGGGAAAGAATGGGGTGGTGACACTTGTATTCTTAGTCCGTCACCACACGAACAATCTTGTTTTTATTTGAAACTTTTTTATTATGCTAGTATTTTATATTATTCACATAGACATGTAATACCTATATTGGTTTTAAATTCATTCAATTTTGTTTATAGGAATGTTTTAAAGTACAAATTATTTGTAAATAAGGATAAAGAGAACTTTAGTTCGAGCGGGAAACGAACCTGCGTCCCTTCCAATCCGGGGAAGTGCTCTAAGCCACCGAGACATTTGTCTTTACGACCAACGCCACTTATCGGATGCATTTACATGCATTAATCCAATATAGTAAGTTTAATTACCCAATTAAAAATTTTAAAATCGCGTCGTCAAGTAGTATGAATTTTATATTAATTTTTTTTAAACATTTTGATCTTTAATTTTAGTGCGGACTTCCCGCTCGCACGCGACCTTCTCTTTTTCCTTATTCACAAATATTGTAATAATTAATAATTTGTATACTTACTTTGAAAATAGCTGAGCATGTCAAGTGCTAAAACACAGATCAAAATGTTTAAAGGAATGTTCCCTAAACATCCATCCATCCATCATCATCATCATCATCATCTCATTTAAGAGCTTAGCTCTTGTCGGTGGAGTATCCTCCAGCTCTCTCTGCATAGTGCCTTTTCCTTAATTTCCTGATACGACACGACATCCAGACTTTCCTTCACTTGCTGTATAAATGTCCTTCTTGGTCTTCCTCGCTTCCTCTTTACCTCAATCTTTCCCTCTAGGATGATTTTGACTAGATCATCGTGTCGTATCAAATGGCCCAGCATTTGGCCTCTTCTGTTGTCGATGGTATTAAGGATACACCTTTTCTCTTCTACCATATTTAGCACCTCTTCGTTTGTCTTTCTCTCTGTCCAGCTTACTCTCTCCATTATTCGCCAACACCACATTTCAAAAGCTTCTAGCCGCTGTCTGTCTCTTTGCGTCATAGTCCATGTTTCGCAACCATAGAATACAATACTCCAGATGTACACCTTTATCAATTTTTTACGTACACGCTTTGATATTCTCGCGCTCAGTAGATGTTTTTTGTTGTTGAAAGCTTTTTTAGCCATTGCTATTCTTGCGATGATATCTGGTGAACATCTGGATTCACTAGTAATTAAGCTTCCCAGGTATCTAAATGAATTTACTTGTTCTATTGCAATATTGTTAAGAATGATTGGGTTGTAGGTATCTCTCTTGGCAACTATTAAGGTTTTGCTTTTATTTTTATTTATTTTAAGACCAAACTGTGTCAAAACAATGTCCATCGATCCATCCATCCATCAGCCTTTTAAAGTCCACTGCTGGACATAGGCCTCCCCTAGAATGGGGGATATTGCCGTAATTGCCACGCTTGGCAGGCGGGTTTGCGATCGCAGTGGATGTTGTTAATACTCGAAGGAGTGCTGCTGCCCACTCCCTCGTTATCTCCTCAGTCGGCTCTTACGACTCCCATGGGTGGAGAGGGGTGGGACAATTCTAAAGCCGGCCCCACACAGCCTATGTTTCCTAATGCTAACTATTATAAAGCTGTAACAGAGCTGTGTCTGTACATTTAAGATATTTGAGAAAAAGTTACTGTATTACGCTCTTAGAGCCTAATACAGGTCAGCCTATATAGGCTGACCACTGAAAGAATGTAATATGGTTCCGGTGGCCCCTCATAAAGGCGGAGAGACGGCACACGGCGGGTTTCTTTAGTGGGTGAGGGCTCCACACTTCTTTTTTAAATTTTTTGTCTGTTTCTTTGCTCGCGCATCACGCAAAAACTTCGGAACGGATTTTGATGCAACTTTTTTTACTAGACTTAAAAATTGGTAGGTATACACTTTACATCGCTACTATATCGGGAACCTGAGATATAACCTAAAAACTAGGCTTTGGCTGCGGCGGAGCTGCGGGCAAAGGCTAAAAAAATCGTTAAGTAGTTTTTGCGTGATGAGCGAAGGAACAAAAGACAAAAAACCAAAAAATATATAGTTTTGTGTTCAGTTCAGATACGCCTATATAGCCTATTACAGACATTTATTTCTCAAATATCTTAAATGCACAGACACAGCTCTGTTACAGCTTTATAATATAATATAATTTATTAATATTGCAAAAAAATATAGTATTTTCTAACAAAATTAATGGCCCAATAAATTTACCTACGATATAGGTACCTTGTAATAGGTAATACAGTTTACCTGTACTTGATCGTACACCCTATAAGTAAGTAGGTACTTAGCTGAGACGAGGTAGTGGTTATTCATTAAACAAACTGCCGTTACGCATTGTTTTTACTTCATTGACCAGAAATTAATTCAGGTATCTGCATACAGGTAGTGAGAATAATCATTGATTTATTATCAACTCGTTTAAATACTCGTCTCGCTCGTAAAATAAGAAATATGATTAATTTTATAGCTACCGTACCTATTTATTCAAAATAGACTGATAGTCATCATAAAAAAACATCTATTTAATCTGAAGTAAAAATAACTCAATGACTTTAGATAACGAAAAATAAACAAATTGGCATAATTTGGTAACTATCACCTTAAAATTAATTAAACACAATCTGCATAATTTTATACATAAATTAGACACAAATAATCAGAATATTAATAAAATAACTATTTATTAAACAACAGTAAATATTGAGAAAATTAATTTAAAGTTTTAAATTCCTACATCGACTATTGAACACGTTACTGTCCGACACGGGCAAACGAAAATTCACATATATACTTCAAAATACAAAAATAACAACGATACTTACTGGGTAACAGTAAAACTGTTAATAAACCACGCGTCGGGAATTTTAACAGCTGATTACATCCGTAGAAAAATGTTTATAAATCACAGAACAACACTTATAAAAAACTCTGGTGAGTAATATCAAAAATAACTAATTATTAATCCCCTTTAATGTTAAAAATAACCAGTTTTTTATTCACATGCTATATAGCATTTTCTTTAGTGTAGACACGTGTATTCGTGGCGCGGATTTGTGGTGCACTGCACTGTTCTATAGATAACTGAACAATATAGACTGTCTGAGTTAACGTCTGACTGGCTGAGCGCAAACACTGGTACTTACCGCTTGAGCCGTGACCGTATCGCAAACGCTAAGTACTAATACCATTAGGTTAATAGGGATGCACCTTTATCGATATAGCTGAAAATCACTAACACGATATTTTATCAGCGAGAATAGTTTTTAGAATATCTGAAGATATTTTTGTGAAAATACATCAGGATGTCGTTAATTTATCTCATACTCAGAATGCGCCAATCAATTTACTACACATACGGCTGCAGTTTTTGTTGTATTATTGCCGTAAAGACATGTATGTCATCTAAAACAAAAATGTGAAGTGGAGATTATGTAGCACCATTAGGTGACTGCGTGCTAGACTTAACAAAAAAAAATTAGACATCATGGGGCGTCTACCAGATGTGAAAACATCGAAATTATTTTGTAGAAATAATGACTACCTAGAAATAAAATGATCATAACTTTTTCAATGTGCTTGTATAAAATTTTGACATGTGAAAAATAATGGAAATGGACATAAATCATCAAAAGTACGTAAATCATCAGAAATACTTGTCCGACGGTTGTTTGTCGGGTTCTTGTATATATGTAATCGCTCGGATAACTTTTAATTTCGCGATGTAGGATACGTCAGTTCTTAGTTTGTATGTGGCGAGATAGATGTCGCTACAGAATCAAACAATTCCAAAGTTTATAGAATTGCGCCGCGATCCATTATCAGACCCTGAATATCATCTAGGACTGTGGTACTATTCAAGATAACTCAAACTAGCCCTAAACCGATGGGTTGCGACGTTTAATTACCGAGTACCCAAAGCCACCTTCCAGCTGTATCATCGGACCCTGAATACCATCTAGAGACAAAGTACTCGTCTAGACGAATCATACGAGCCTAAACTCGATGGGGTTATGTCGTTTTATAACGGAATTCCTATGGCCACCTTCTAACTCCATCATCAGACTCTGGATACCATTTAAAGACAAAGTACTCGTCAAGACGAATCAAAAGATTCCAAACTCGATGGGGTTTCGTCGTTTCATTACAGAGTTACTGTGGTCACCTTCCAGCTCCATCTTGGATACCATCTAGAAAGGAAGCACTCGTAAAGATGAATCATACGAGCCCAAACGCGATGGAGTTTTGTCTTTTTTTAACGGAGTCCTATGGGCACCTTCCAGCTCCATCATCAGACCCTTAATATCATTTCAGACTGGAGTACTAGTCAAGACAATTCAAACAAGCACTAACTCGATGGAGTTGCGCTATTTAATTAAAGAGTTCTCATGGCCACCTTCCAGTGTCATCATCAGATCCTGGATACCACCTAAAGACAAAGTACTCACCTAGACGAATCAAACGAGTCCAAAGTCAAGGGGGCTGCATCGTTTCATTAAAGAGTTGCTATGTCCACCTTTCAGTTCCATCATCAGATCAGCTCCATGTCATCATAATATTGCATTGTTACGTGATATACGTATGCGTGTAAAATTTCAGCCCAATCGGAAACCGGGAAGTGTATCAAATTTAACTTGCAAGGTTTGAACGGGACAAGTAAAATAAAAGCGTCGTCACCCTAACAGCCGATTTTACCCTCCCTCCGCATTAGATGTTTCACATCCACATCAAAAACTATATGGTTGTCTGTAAAGTCGGTTAATGGATGATCATTTTACGTGATAACGTCATATAATATATGTCGATAGATGCGTCACAAGCCGAACGCTTAGGCCAGGAATGTAACATAGTTCCAGTGGCCCGCCAATAAAGGCGGAGAGACGGCGGTCGGCGGGTTTCTTTTGTGGGTGAAGGCCCCACACTACCCTGTTCGTTGCCCCGAACGACAGGGTGTGTAGTTAGGAACATTTTTTCATGAAAAGGCCCAGATTTTGAATGTATTGTTTTGAATAACTTAGTGAAATTTCGGGAGTATTTGTAAGTTAAATAGAAAGAGGATAGTAAAATAAACTTAAAAATAACAAATGTTCTCGACACACTCCGATGACGAGATGGAGGCCCTATATGAGGACATCTCGAAGGCCATCCACTAAAACCTATTTCACGGTGGTTATGGGAGACTTTAACGCGAAACTAGACAAAAAGACAGACGATGAGCTGAAGGTGGGGCACTATGTATTTGGGCAGAGGAACCACAGGGGCCAGATGCTGGCTGATTTTCTGGAGAAGGAAGGCCTCTTCATGATAAATCCCTTCTTCAGGAAGCAGCCCCAGCGAAAATGGACCTGGATTAGCCCTGATGGTTCAGTGAAAAACGAGATTGACTTCATCCTGTCGGACAAACGACACATATTCAATGACGTCTCAGTGATCAGCAGGATTAAAACTGGGAGTGATCACCGAAGGGGCATCTTGAATATTAGAACAAAAGTTGAAAGGTCGCGTTTGATGAAGTCTACGCTCCGACCAACACCTGCCCAATACCAGAACCCCGAGAGCTTTCAGCTCGAACTACAAAATCGCTTCCAATGTCTAGATGAGTGTGAATCAGCGAGCGATATGAACAGCAGGTTCGTGCAAACTGTCCACGCGGTCGGGTCGACTTACTTCAAGGCCCGTCGCGTCAGTAGGAACCGTAAACTCTCGGACCATACTCTCAAACTCATGGAGAGGAGAAAAGAAATGATAGTCCAGTCCTCAGCCGATTGGTCCTGCCTAAGGCGGTTAAACAGACAGATCTCCAAGGCTGTGCGGCACGATATTCGCCAATTTAATACTACCCGTATTAAAGAGGCGATAGAGCGGAACCAAGGCTCGAAAGTGTTCGCAAGAGATCTGTCTGTTGGCCAAAGTCAGTTGGCTAAACTGAGGACTAACAACGGCACTATCATTTCTTCTCGAGATGAGATCTTGGGAGAGGTCCAGCATTTCTATGGACAGTTGTACAGATCCCAGAGCCCTGCTGTTGGCTTGGTCCAAGACCCCAGATCCAAGCTAACTCGGCACTTTACCGAAGATATCCCGGAAGTCAGCCTGTACGAGATCAGAATGGCTCTCAAACAACTAAAGAACGGAAAGGCACCGGTAGACGACGGAATCACCACAGAGCTTCTGAGAGCAGGCGGAAAGCCGGTCTTAAAAGCTCTTCAGAGGCTGTTCAATTCCGTCGTTCTCGGGGACGACGTTCCAGAGTCGTGGACCAGAAGCGTGGTGGTGCTGTTCTTTAAGAAAGGTGATAGAACCCTCTTGAAGAACTATAGACCCATCTCGCTCTTGAGCTACGTCTATAAGTTGTTTTCGAGGGTCATTACAAATCGACTCACGCGCAGGCTTGACGACTTCCAGCCTTCCGAACAAGCCGGTTTCCGAAAAGGCTATAGTACCATAGACCACATTCACACGCTACGCCAGATTATACAGAAAACCGAGGAATACAATCGGCCTTTGTGTCTGGCATTTGTGGACTATGAGGAAGCCTTCGATTCGATCGAACTTGGGCGGTGCTGCAGTCCCTTCAGCGGTGTCAAATTGACAATCGGTACATCGAAGTGCTGAAGTGCTTGTATAGAAACGCCACCATGTCAGTCCGTGTTCAGGTCAAGAGTACGGGACCGATACAACTGCAGAGAGGTGTTAGACAGGGAGACGTTATGTCCCCGAAACTCTTCACCGCTGCATTGGAAGATGTCTTCAAGCTCTTGGACTGGACCGGATTCGGCATCAACATCAATGGCGAATACATCACTCACCTTCGTTATGCCGACGACATCGTAGTCATGGCAGAATCTCTGGAGGACCTTGGCACCATGCTCAATGATCTCAGCAGCGTTTCCCGACTAGTGGGTCTCAAAATGAACATGGACAAGACGAAAGTCATGTCTAATGTCCATGTAATTTCAGCACTGGTCCTAGTCGGGAGTGCGCTTCTCGAAGTTGTCGACCATTATGTCTACCTGGGACAAACAGTCCAGTTAGGTAGGCACAACTTCGAGAAAAAGGTCAATCGACGAATCCAACTCGGCTGGGCAGCGTTCGGGAAGCTAAGGAAGATCTTCTCGTCCAATATTCCGCAGTGTCTGAAACCGAAGGTCTATGACCAGTGTGTGTTACCAGTGATGACATACGGAACAGAGACGTGATCTCTGAATGTTGGCCTCATATCAAGGCTCAAAGTCGCTCAGCGGGCCATGGAGCGGGCTATGCTTGGTATTTACCTACGTGATCGAATCCGTAATACGGAGATCCGTAGGAGTACGAGATTGACCGACATAGCCCGCCGGGTTGCCATGCTGAAGTGGCAATGGGCAGGCCATATCGCTCGACTAACCGATAACCGTTGGGGATGAAAGGTTCTCGAGTGGCGACCACGTATCGGACGGCGCAGCGTAGGACGGCCCCCCACCAGATGGACCGATGATCTGGTCAAAGCTGCGGGGAGTCGTTGGATGCGGTCGGCACAGGACCACTCGTTGTGGCGTTCTCTTGGGGAGGCCTATGTCCAGCAGTGGTCGTTAAAAGGCTGATGGATGGATGGATGGATGAAATCACAAAATTCAAGAGATCACTGCTAAATCTTACTTTTTACCATACAGGAACTAAAAAATCACTAACTTTTTTATATAATCTAGAAACATAATAAATTGTCAGGGAACCTAAGGCACCAACATTCAAAAGGCGTCAGTGCATCTTTTGCTTCATTGATTGGCCCTGGTGCTTGGCTTATGATATTGCGCCTACGGGTGCGAACATTTCTTGGAGGCTCTTCAATACTCCGATGGGCACCATTCCTACCCAAGTAGTAACCTTGACGGATGTAACTCAAAGGCACATCATTCAAATCTTCTTCTTTGTAGTAAACTGGCAGATACATTGTTGGAAAGAAATTCAGGAATTTCATTTTCCTCAGGAAGTTCATCTTCGCCACTCTGACAGGAATCTGAGCCATAGTTGTCAATCTCCGAATGGTCTTCAATTTCTGAAGAAATTTCACCTTCAATGTCTTCCTCGTGTAAAAGGTTTAATATTCCTTGGTCATTCAAATGATTTCGCGACATATCTACGAATTAATAAAACCAAAATAATATTTTTGAAATGAAAAAATACACTTACACATTACGTCACACAAAGGTCGAAACGACCCGTACTCACTTGACACGTCCGTACTGTCCAAACCCCGTGCAGGAACTGGTTAAGGCGGGGTGTGCGGATAGTCTATAATGCAACTTGAAGGTACTTAGCGTGACGGCACGAATGAACTAATACAAAAACAGTTATGGCGCGAAAACTAGAGTACTGGGCCTTTTCGACCCAGGCGCGACTACCCGCGGGCTAGTATTGTTTTTATCACTTCATCATGTTCCTCTGATTGTGATTCGGCTGTCAGTGGTTTAAATACTTGGGCTAGATGGTCTCCAAATAACTCTGCCTTTTCTTCGTTGGTTCTGGCCCAACTTTTGTCAGGTTTTCTTAGGGGTGGAATTTGAGTGATTGGTTTTCTTGTAATTGTTGTGGCTTTCCAACGCTGTTGGTTGAATTTGAGTTTGGTTCAATTGTTTTAAGAAAGTGTTAAGTGAGTCTTCTTCCAGCTTTTTCAACACTGCTGTAAGTCGTCTTGACGAGTTATTGAACCTCCTTTTATCGTCGGGATGTCTTGTCATTTGCCATTTTTTACGTAGATCTCTTTTTTCCTTTATTTTATTTTGTATGTCTTGAGGGTAAGATTTATTCAGGTGTAGTTTTGTGGGTGGCGGAGTTGATAGCCAGGCTTCAGTAACAATTCTGTGGTTCAGATTTTCTACTGCCTTTTCTATTTCGTCCGACGATTTGAGTGATATAGTTAAGTCTTGAGAGTTGTTTAGCCTTTCTCGGAATACTTCCCAATTTGTGAATTTGTCTATTGGGATTGTGCTTACAGTTAGAATGATCGGCGACTGGTCTGACGAAAGTTCTGAGATAGACTCTACACTAAGATATGGTTCAGCTATGCCTTTTGTGACAAAAAAGTCCAAGAGATCAGGTGTTCTGTTAGGGTCTGTTGGCCAGTATGTAGGTTGCCCTGTTGAGATATACTTCAGACCCATATCATTAATCGATGCGAGGAGTATTTACTAATATTATAAACTAGCCTTTGCCCGCGGCTTCGACGCAACCAAAAGCTAAACTAGCTTTAGGCTATATCTCAGGTTCCCAATATAGTAGTGGGATAAAATGTTTATGTTATGTATATTTTGTTTATATATCACATAAAAAAAACTTGCATTAAAATCCGTTCAGTAAGTTTTGCGTGATGCGCGAATGAACAGACAAACGGACGAAATTAAAAAAAAAAAGTGTTATGTTCAGACCTATTTAGAGTAATATATTTATTTACAGTATTTTTTTTCATATAATTATCTTAAATGTACCGACACAGCTCTGTTACAGCTTTATAATAGTACAGATAACTCGTTAACTATAATTATTATCGATATAGCTCAACACTATGACCCACTGCCGAACTTGCTGGCGATACCCGCGATATGTATAAATAGTTAATTTAATTATAGCACTTAATGTTCGTATTATTATTAAGTAACAGTGTATCTATGCATAAATCAAAACAACATTTGACAATTTTTATGACACGTAACAATGCGAGATATTTTATTAATTATTATCGATATTGAACCCGATGGTAAGCGTTGTAAGTATATATTCGGAATCCTTATATATATATATTTTTTAAGAAAGACTATACTAAAACTAGACCCTGCAGTCTTTAAGAATAAAGAATATTTATTTGTTCGAACACGAATTAATAACTTAATATAGATAGGTACATTACAAAAATATACATTGGTATTTTTGCCAAAATAAGGATCACAATCATGTTCTGCCTGAATAGGCGTACAAACTAGTAGTCTACAAGAGGACGACAAAACAATAATCATGGAAAATAGTAATAATAAAATAATCATAGAAAATAAATTACAAGATGTCAATGGTGTTTTTAGATGTCAAATTAAATTCACAAATGTCGTCATAATATATTGACTATCATATTAAATTAAATGTGAAGTTGATTAAATGCGCACTGAATTAATAAAATAAATCAAAATTTGGCATCCAGAAATTCCTTAACATCATAATAACATTTATCAATCAACAATTCTTTTAATTTGCCCTTGCATGTGTCTACATTTTTTATACTTACTTACTTATCATCACGCCATTTCCCTTGCGGGGTAGGCAGAGAGAACAGAGTGCCAAGACGCTCTATTCATATATACATCTCTCGCTTCCTCAACATTCATAACTCTCTTCATACACGCTCGCCGGTTTCGGAGACTCCCGACTCCACCTTCCTTCAATACATGACCGATTTGGTGTAGGTAGGTGAGTCTCGGTCTCCCCCTGTACCTACAACCTTCCACTTTCGCATTGTATATCTTCTTAACCAGTCGCTCGTCCGGCATTATTTTCACATGTCCGAACCATCGTTTTTTTATAACCTTTGGTATTTTGTTAAGAATCATCGGTGCTAGGCATATGAAGCTTTTACACATCATAGTAGTTCTTGCACGAGGTACCAGTAAACGATCGTTATAACGTCTATTGAGTATTTAGATATTTTTAGCATTTGACATGCTTATGACAATTGCTCCTCCTGACTGCTAATTTCGATAACACATTCATCCAACATTTCAGTCTTTCGGTGACGCCTGCGCCATCTGTCGGAAGTATTTCCATACGTTATGTCACGATGGCTGAATTGGCAAAGCATCTGGACGGTATCCAGGAGATGCAGGTTCAAATCCTGTTCGTGACTGTTATTTTCGATTTCACATTTTTCACTTTGTGTTTAATGTATAGTGCTAAGCATGTCAAATGCTAAAAATATCTAAATATTTATAGGGTTTGCGTCATTATTAGGTAAAAATCTTAATTGTAAAATTAAGTTTACCTGGTCGGTATAATGTGTGGAAATACTTCCGACAGATGGCGCAGGCGCCACCCAAAGACGTTAAGTATGAATGTGTTATCGAACTTAGCAGTCAGTCAAGTCAGTTGTCACGATGGTTGAATTGGCAAAGCATCTGGACGGTATCCAGGAGATGCAGGTTCAAATCCTGCTCGTGACTGTTATTTTCGATGTCACATTTTTCACTTTGTGTTTAACGTATATTGCGCTTTCTCATATGCGTTCAAAAAGGTAAGAATTGTTCCGCACAAATAAAGCAACCTTACCTTTAAAGCCCCTATTTCGCGGGAGTCTTTCCAAACATAAATTTCACGAACACAAAGTACACTTAGACACAGAATAACCATTTGTGGATCACACAAAGTGTTGTCCTATGTGGGACGCGAACCCACAACACTCCGGTGGGAAGCCTGTATCTAAACCACTCCGCCACCTTTGCAGTCAGTATACTCGTAATACTTATACATATTTATTTACTGTGAGTGTGGTGCCGGGGGGCCGTGTGGGGCCAGGGGGCCGTGTGGGGCCGGGGGGGCGTGTGGGGCCAGGGGGCCGTGTGGGGCCGGGGGGGCGTGTGGGGCCAGGGGGCCGTGTGGGGCCGGGGGGCCGTGTGGGGGGCCAGGGGGCCGTGTGGGGCCGGCTTTAGAATTGTCCCACCCAGAGGGGTAGAGAGCTACCCACGGGCGTCGTAAGAGCCGACTGAGGGACTTCCGGGGGAGTGGGCAGCACTCCATCGAGTATTAATAACATCCACTGTGATCGCCAACCCGCCTGCCAAGCGTGGCGATTACAGCATTATCCCCCATGACGGGACCGCTCGTTGTGGCGTTCTCTTGGGGAGGCCTATCTCCAGCAGTGGACGTTGAAAGGCTGATGGATGGATGGATATTTATTTATTTACTTGTCACGGGGAGTTCAAAACTTATAAATAAACACTAAGTGTATACATAGGTACTTATGCATATTTTGATCTGTATTTAGCACTTGACATGCTCAGCTGCTTTAAAGAACAAATTATTTGTGTCGTAAAGGCAACAAATGTGAAGTTGAGATTTGTAATCATTGTTGGGTGACTGCGATAGCTTAGCAGTCCAGATCACTTTCGTGGATTGGATGGGACGCAGGTTCGAATCCTGCTCGCAGTAAAGTTCCCTTTTTCCGCTTTCACAAATAATTTGTTTTGAATGATTTTACATGCTGACTCAATTAATGTTGACGAGCAAGGTGGAGAGAAAGTGACGTGCTGGGTGCTAGAGAAAATCATGATTGCGATATATAAGGTAATAGACCAGAATTACCTCCATTAAACCGCTGTTCCAGCTGGATGAGTGCAAAGGGGTGTACAAGACACTGACAGTTGATACTCAGGATTGAAGAAGAACTTGATGAAGAAATTACTTAGACCCATATATAAGTTCGGGACAATTTGATATTTGTAGATCACACAAATATTTGGCCTGTAAGAAACGATGGTTCGTATATATGGTTATATTATTATGCTCGATTTGTAAGGTCCATATTTTAACTACTAACTACAATGTGCCCTGTAAACAGACACGTATATTAGTATAAAGTCTCTAAGGGAGAAACAAGTTTTTTCAAGGCGACCTCAGATGTTTCAAAGTTATGTAAGCAAGTTTCTTTTATACTACGTGTGTGACCTTAGCACTATGCTCAATGATCTCAGCGGGGTTTCCCGGCTATTGGGTCTCAAAATGAACATGGACAAGACGAAAGACATGTCTAATGTCCATGTCATTTCAGCACCGGTCCTAGTCGGGAGTGCGCTTCTCGAAGTTGTCGACCACTATGTCTACCTGGGACAAACAGTCCAGTTAGGTTAGTCAACTTTGAGAAAGAGATCAATCGACGAATCCAACTCGGCTGGGCAGCGTTCGGAGAAGCTAAGGAAGATCTTCTCGTTCAGTATTCCGCAGTGTCTGAAAACGAAGGTCTACGACCAGTGTGTGTTACCAGCGATGTCATACGGAACATAGACGTGGTCTCTGAATGTTGGCCTCGTATCAAGGCTCAAAGTCGCTCAGCGGGCCATGGAGCGGGCTATGCTTGGTATTTCCCCACGGGATCGTATCCGTAATACGGAGATCCGAAAGTGACCGACATAGCCCGCCGGGTTGCCATGCTGAAGTGGCAATGGACAGGCCACATCGCTCGACGAACCGACAACCGTTGGGGAAGAAAGATACTCGAGTGGCGACCACGTATCAGACGGCGCAGCGTAGGACGCCTCCCTACCAGATGGACCAACGATCTGGTCAAAGCTGCGGGGAGCCGTTGGATGCGGTCGGAACAGGACCGCTCGTTGTGGCGTTCTCTTTGGGGAGGCCCATGTCCAGCAGTGGACGTTGAAAGGCTGATGGATGGATGGATGTGTGTGGTCTCGCACTATCCTGTCACTAGTAGTAAGAAAGAATGTGATATATGTGATTGTGTTCTCCATTGATCACAAGTTATAAAAGACTTAGGAATTCTCTTGGACGATAAAGCTTTCATTTCGCGTTCCTTAAAATAGTCATATTATTATTTTATTTATTCTAGAATTAGTAATTTGTTCTAGAATTTGATCTACAAAAACAGGATCCTGTTCTCCGTTGAAGAGATTTAACTTTTCTTATTGTTATCGTTCGTATTGTACCCGTTTAAAAAGTCTCGACTTTTTTAAAAAGACGGAGTGTCTTATTCTAATGATAATAAATATTATTGCAAACAGTATTACGTGTTTGTTTAACGATTTAATGATTAGAAAACGAGTGTTGTGAAATAACGTCCTTAGTAATAGATATTTGTTTTTCTATATTATGGATAATATAAGCCTTTGAACTACCTCTATCTTAGTAATTTCGACATCTTCAACCAATATCATAATTCTTCCTAATATTAATAAAACCTTAATAAGATATACCTTTCTCGTAAATTATTCCATTCATTAGTGAAAACCACATGAAGATCCGTTTAGCAGAAAAATGACGTTCTCGCGTTTAGACTTTAGACGGCTAAATAGACGGGCATACGCTGCGAGATACTACATTTTATAAAATAAATGATTTTATAGTCTGGATTAACACTATAATACTCTTATCTCAGTAAAGAGCATAGCTTATCGTGAAGGATGGAAGAAAGCAGTCTAGGTTAAAATTTAATAATTAATTAGCCTTTGCCCTCGGCTTCGCCGCCAAAAGCTAGTTTTTGGGTTATATCTCAGGTTCCCGATATAGTAGCGGGATAAAATGTATATCAGTTTATAAGACTAATCAAGAGCTATCAAATAAAAAAAGTTTTATGAAAATCCGTCTTGTAGTTTTTGCGTGGTGCGCGAGCGAATAAACAGACAAAAAATCTAAAAAGAATCGTTTTGAGTTCTGAACTAAATTAATATATTACAGACATTTTTTCTCAAATATTTTAAATATACAGACACAGCTCTGTTACAGATTTATAATAGTAGGTATAGATAGATTAGAGATGCGCTGAATATTCGTATTCTGTAGGTTCGTTATATTGGCGGAGCCGTAGGCAAAAGCTAGTTTCTAGAAATACAATTATAAATAATATAATAATGCTGATAACTTCAGCTTACGCAGCTATATTTAAAAGCAGGTTTATTGACCACAACTTCGTGAATGGAACGCCATATTGACTTATGTGCCTGTATATGTCCTTATAATAATTAATGAATATTTAAATTTGACAAGCTAGTGAGTTCTTTACATGCTTCATTATATTCTACTCTTTGTTTACATGCTTAGGGCAGTCGTTTAGCTTTGTCCTTTTGATTGATTTTTTCAATTTAAATTCTTATCAATATGATCATTCAAATCTGGTTTCGGTTTAAATGTCAAGTACAAGCAGGTACAAAATTCATTGCCTGTTTTTCCATATCATTTAAGCATTTATTACACAGATTATGATAATTTAGAAATCTTATCGAAGATAAGGATCTAATTTTTATAACTTAACACACGTCCTAACTGCCTCAGTGGTGTAGCGGTAGTATATGCGACTGCTAATCATGAGCTCTCGGGTTCGATCCCCGGGTCGGGCAATGTTATTGAGCTTTTTCCTAAAAGAAACATTCTCAGTTACAGCCCGGAGTTTGGAACTGTGCCCGGTAGACGTCAATAGGCTCACCCCCTATTACGTGGGACTTAAACATAGCTGGCGAGTCGTGGGTGTGTAATACACTTCTGCCTACCCCTTCGGGGAATACAGGCGTGATGCTATGTTTAACACACGATCTGGATATCACATCTGGTAGACGTCCCGCGTCTAGTTTTTTTTTTAAATAAATTTATGAATATGAGAATATCTTCCACGGATTCCCCCGGCTTGGAAGGGACGCAGGTTCAAATCCCGCTCGCACTAAACTTCTCTTTTTCCTTATTCACAAATAATTCGTACTTTAATATATATTTACCAGGGTGCCCATAAAACTGTTATAGCCGTTAGTATTTTTAATTAAATATTTTTATTGATTTTTGATAAAAATTTCATTCACATGCAGTCGCTGTTCTTCTGTAAAACAAGCTTGGCTCCACCTCTATACTGTAAAATACCAGCTAAAATACTCTTTTTACTTATTTAAACAGTACCTTTCATGATCAATGTAATAATTAATCATAGCTGGCTCGTTATAGTAAAGTATCCACGTCCTCCTTTATATTAAGATGGCCCTGTAAATGTGATATATCTATAAACAGCAATTTACATTCAGCTGGGCTGTTAGCGATAAAAATCTATTAAATATAAATAAATATTCACGGACATTTCACACAACGTCCTCTGGTCCCAAACTAAGCTTAGCTTGTGCTATGGGTACCAGATTACGGATATAATACATATATTACACTTTTTTTGTAAATACATACATATAATAGATAGAAAACACCCAGACGCAGTACAAATATCTGTGTTCATTACACAAATAATTTTCCTGAGTGGGAATCGAACCCACAACCTCGTGCACGGAAGTCGGTTACCCTACCGACTACGCCACGAGGCCCGTATTAAGTACCTACCCTATTAATTAGCCATCTATAATAAATGTATAATATTATCCGCATGGTAACAGTGAACAGGTAGCAACAGATGTGCCTCGTGACACAGTAATTATTATCTACCTATTCCATCTTCATTCAAATGGTCGGAACGCGAGTCATACCTGCTAGCGATATAACGAATGTTAGTTTATAAGCATTCGCGAATGTGAATGCGGATGCGAATGTTTCCCTCTAACATTCGCGAATGCGAATGCGAATGCGAATGTTGATTTTCAAATAAGCGCGCGCAAAATATAATACGGGTTTCACATCTAGTGTCACTGTCAGTCACCCATGTTTAAACCGAATAAAGCCGAGGTTCATTTTGACCAGTAGATTGAATGAAGTTAGTCGGATTGAGTTCATTCAAAAATATTTAATGTTCTCCGTCACACAGGTGCGTGTAGAACGCCATCGACCGGACCACCCCTGCGTAAAGCAGTCGGCACGCATTGTTTGGTCCACCTATATTCGGCATGAGCCGCGCAAGCCTCGGGTTCAGTTCACGGAAGTGTTTGCGAAAGCGCCACCGCCTGTCCAGCACCAGGCCCAGATACTTGATCTAGGCCGTCACCTCAATTTGTACCCCGTCCACCATGATCGAGGCGCCAGCAGATGGCTGACGTCGGGGCCCTTGGAAAAGTAGGGCCTCCGACTTATACAGGGCCAACCTAATCCCCAGCACCCCGATTCTCCTGACCACCTCCGAGGTCCCTAAGGTGGCCAGGAGCGCCGCTTTCTCGAAGTTTCCGCCCCGGGCCACGACCAGCGTGTTATGCACATCAAAAAAATAAAATTGCGTACTCTAAAAAACGCAACCCTAAATGTAACTTTTCAATGGACTAAATATATTCGCAGAACATTCGCATCGTTTCATGCGAATGTTCATGAATTGTTGAAAACAGGCGAATATTTGCGAATGCGAATGCGAACATTCGTTACATCACTAATACCTACTATTACCTACATGACTCGAGTCGTACCTACACGATTCGAGGTGCGGTATACACTCGGTACATAACCACAACCAGTCGCGAAAGACGAACGGACGACGCGGTGACGGTGTGATGGAGCGTGCGATTTGTGAATAGGTATTTAATTGAAACATAATAGGGCAAATAGTAGTTACTTACAGACTTTTTCTAAAAGTATTTTGAATTAAACTTTGTATCCGAATACGGATTTTTGATGTGAAACATCTAATGCGGAGGGAGGGTAAAATCATCTTGGGGTGCTAATTTGTCCGGTTTACCTCCTAGTGGTGCACCCCGGGCAACGTCGGCAGTCGCCGGCGGCTGAAATTCCGGACAGGACGGGTCTCCGCGTGTCCCTCTGACTCAGCAGAGGGCACAGCGGATAGACCAGGCGTCGGAGTCGGTGGGGCCAGACTGGCTCACCGGGCTCTGGAGAGGGGGGACAGTGGGGCCACAGCGGCCCCCCCCCGTCCCAAATCGTAAACCTGAGCGCGTGCCTGTGGTTACGTCTCGCGGGCATACAGGAACGAGGGTCTTGGCTTAATCGCCCGGACCGCGAGGAAGACAACCTCTATAAAAAATTACCCCGAATCTCAAGCTCTGGCGCGCGGCGAGGAGATGCATGGCTGATGGGTAGTTCAGTCTCGAGCGCGGCCCCAGCCAGGGTACCTGCGGACCCCCTGTGTTGGGTTACAAATGTACGCTTACCCGGGTACAGGGAGCTCTGCCCGGGTGGACCTCCTTTCTCCCATACTCGTGGGAACAATATGGATAATTGTTATAAAAATTCAAACAAATCGACAGAGTTGGGTGAAAATCCCGACACCTCAGCCGTAAGGGGTCCGGCTGTAAATGCGGCCCCTACTAGTGCAGCTGCGCGTAAAACGCGCGGCGGCCAAAAGTCCCGCAAGGGCAAGAAGAAGACGACCAAGGGAGCGTCCCAGTCGTCAAGGGACGGCTCGATGACGGGCAGCTCGGCCTGCACATCAGCTGCCGAGGCGTCTGCTGAGGAGGGTGGCCTGTCTGAGGCTGCCGAAGGTCAGCCACCGCGGCCGGCAGAGGTGGTGTCGGAGTCGCGTTTCTGGCGCAAGCGCACCCTGTCTCAGGGGGGCGCTGCCTCGGAGTCCGACCTGAGCTCGACAGAGATGCCTCCCCCAAAAATACCCGCAGCGGCTAGGGGTCAAGGTATCAGCCGACCCGGGACGCCGATACCGCGTGCCGCCTCAGCGCAAGAGGCCGAGACGCGGTGCCTGAAACGAGCGGAGACGGTGCAACACGCAGAGGAGCGCTTGGCGCTCCTGTCTGAGAAGCTCCGTCTTCCAATTGACAACAATGGGCCGCCTACTGCGGCCAAATTTGCTGAGAGAGCCGCTGACAGCGTGGCCATAATTTCAACGGTGGCCCTGGGCTCGAGGAACCTCAAGAGTAGCTTCGTCCGGGGTCTTAAAATCGCCGCCACGGAACTGTCAAACGTGGTGGAGCGGCTTGTGGCGGAGGTAGCCGACCTTGGGGCGCGTAATGAGCGCCTGGAGTCAACGGTCGAGGAACTGCACCGAGGGATGGCCAATATGAGAGCCGAACTTGGGCTCCCAGAGGTCATCCCGAGTGCTTCGGATACTGTAATGCGGGTCGAGCCTAGTCTCCCCGCGACCGCCTCGCCGTCGCCGCCGCGCCTCCGCCCCGCCTCGGCGACCGCCTCGGCTCCGTCTGCCGCTCAGTCGGGCCCTGTAACCGTGCTGGAGGATGAAATGCTCCGCGCGGTTATCGACCGCATGGATGCGGTCTTTGGCCCGAGAATTGAGGCCCTAGCCGCAAGATTGCCGCCGGAACCCCGACTTCAGCCGCCGCTTGCGGCTGATAAAAGAAGGGCTGCAGCGTCCTCGGCATCGACACCTCTGCCGTGCCAGGGAGGGCATGTGTCTTTTGCCGCGACGGTGGCTAAACCACCGGCGGCCAAACCTCCAGCGGCAAAACCTTCGCCGGCTCCCGTGCAGGAAAAAGGCCAAAAGAAGTCCAAAAAAAAGGACAAGGCGGGACAAGCCCCGAGGGGTCAGCCCCGAGAGGAGTTCCCGCCTCTGACAAGCGCCGCTGCGCCTCCGCGTCCTACTGTGCCAAGACGAACGGTCGCAACCTCACGGGCCGCGGCGGTCGCGCCCCGTGCTCCTGCCCCCGCCCCTGCCACTGCTACGTCCTCAGACGGGGACTGGCAGGTGGTTGGGCCCCGGCGGTCCCGGGGCAGGGGTCGCGGCGCTGCCTCGGAGCGTGAGGCGGCGCCAATAAATCAGAGAGGGGAAGCCCCGAAGCAAAAAAAGAAGTCGCGGAAGTTAAAGGTTCCGAAGGCAGCTGCGGTGGTAATCACCGTGCTGCCGGAGGGAAGAGAAAAGGGCCTGACTTACGAGGCCGTCTTGAAGCGCGCCCGGCGGGAGATAAACGTCTCCGATCTCGGGGACGTTTCCGCTCGCTCCCACCAAGCCCGGACAGGTGCTCGGATCTTCGAGTACCTGGGGCCAGAGGGCGCCAAGACGGCCGACGCAATGGCTGCGAGGCTGCTGGGCCTGTTCCCAGAGGAGAGTGGTGTTCGAGTCGCCAGACCCGTGAAGTGCGCTGAACTGCGCATTTCCGGGCTGGACGATTCCGTGACGGCGGAAGAGATCCGGGAGGCGATTGTCTCGAAAACCGGGTCTCCCAGCAGCGCCGTCCGGGTGGGCACCATTCGCCCAGGTCCAGGTGGTGTGGGTGCCGTCTGGGTCTCGTGCCTTGTCACGGCGGCCAAGGATTTGGTCGCCGCCGGTAGACTTCTGGTGGGCTGGAGCGCCGCGCGGGTAATCACGCTGGAGCCCCGGCCTGCCAGGTGCTATAAGTGTATGGCGGTCGGTCACACCCGGCCGCTGTGCACTAACTGCTTCGACTGCAGCGGGCTCTGTTTCCGCTGCGGTCGGGCAGGGCACCAGGCGGCTGCTTGTTCTGCCACCCCACACTGCCCCGCGTGCGCGGCGGGCAACCGCCCCGCCAACCACTGTATGGGGCGGGTGGGGTGCAGGCCTCCGGCCAAGTCAGGCCCTAAGAGGAGGGTGGGCAGCCAATCGGCCCCGGCTGCCCAACCCGGCGCGGCTGGACCGCTGCAGCGCATGGAGGAGGATATCGTGGTCCAATAACGGATCACGACGCTATCCTCCTCCAGGGGAATCTCGGCCATTCCGCCAGGGCGCAGGACCTCTTCCTGCAATCCATGGCGGAGCGGTCGATCGGTGTTGCCGTAGCCGCGGAGCCCTACATAGTCCCGGATCGCCCCAATTGGGCGGGTAGCGGGGATGGCTCCGTGGCGGTCGTCGGCTCGGCGGCGCCGCATTCCCCGCCCTTGTCACTCAAAGACCAGGGCACGGGATATGTGGCGGCCGAATGGGGAGGGGTCACGCTGTATGGCGTGTACTTCTCCCCTAGTCGTAGTCTGGCGGCTTTCGAGGTCTTCCTGCACAACCTGGAGACCTCGATACGGCGTATAGCACCGAGCCCTGTGCTCGTGCTGGGGGACTTCAACGCCAAATCAACGGCGTGGGGGTCCCCCAGGACGGACCCCCGAGGTGCGGCGGTCCAAGAGTGGGCGGCAGCGGCGGACCTCGTGTTACTCAACCGAGGGTCCGCCCAAACGTGCGTGCGACCCTGGGGCGGGTCGATAGTGGACCTTTCGTTCGCTAGCCCCGGTGTCGCCGCACGCGTAAGGAGCTGGCGGGTCCTGGAGGAGGTCGAGACCCTATCTGACCACAGATATATTCAGATAGAGGTCTCCCGGAACCTTCAGGGCGCCAGCAGGGGTCACGCGGCGGACAGAACTCCCGCTTTTCCGCGATGGGCTGTGGGTAGGCTCGACCGGGACCTGCTAGTGGAGGCGGCCATTTTTCAATCTTGGCTGCCTCCCCCCCTGACGGAAGACGTGGACGCCGAGGCTGGCCGCATTCGCGGCATGCTTACGCAGATGTGCGATGCGGCCATGCCCCGTGTGTGGCGCCCGCCTCGACGGAAGGGGGTCTACTGGTGGTCCCCGGAGCTGGCGGACCTCCGTGCGGCCTGTATTCGTGCCCGGAGGTCCTACACCCGCAGCCGCCGTCGCCGAATCCGCGACGAAGAGCGGGAGGGCCGGCTGTATGCGGCGTACAGCAGTGCGCGCGCCGCGTTAAAGCTGGCCATCTGTCGCGCCAAAGATGCGAAAAGGCAGGAGATGCTGGAGGGTCTCGAGCGTGACCCCTGGGGACGCCCGTACCGCGCGGCGCTTAACAAGCTCCGCGCCCAGGGCCCCCCCCTTACGGAGACCCTCCAGCCGGGCTTCCTCTCTGAGGTGGTCGAGGGACTTTTCCCTTCACGGGCGGTGCACACGCCCCCGGTCATGGCTCCGCCAGATGATGACCGGGAGGCCGACTACGTGGAGGTACCGCCCGTGACGACGACGGAAATGGGGGCGGCGGTAGCGCGTATGCGGAGAGGCGCCGCCCCCGGGCCGGACGGGGTTCCCGCCCGAGTGCTGGCCCTGGTCCTCGACCATCTCGAGCCCCGCCTCGGGGGACTGTTCGGCGCTTGCCTGGTGTCCGGACGGTTCCCTGACTGCTGGAAGGAGGGGAAGCTCGTGCTCCTGCCGAAGCCGGGACGGCCTCCGAACACAGTCTCGGCCTTCAGGCCCATCGTGTTGCTGGACGAGGTGGGCAAACTCCTCGAGCGGGTAGTCGCTGCCCGCATCGTCCGGCACCTAGGAGCGGTCGGCCCCGATCTGTCCGACGCCCAGTTTGGATTTCGGGCGGGTCGGTCTACGGTCGACGCCATTCTGCGCCTGAAGGCCGCGGCTGCGGAGGCCGTCACCTCGAGGGATGTGCTGTTGGCGGTGTCGCTTGACATCGCCAACGCCTTCAATAGTCTGCCATTCGGCTGCATCAAGGAGGCACTCCGGTACCATGGAGTGCCCCTCTACCTAAGGCGGCTGGTGGCGGACTACCTCGACGGCCGCAGCGTCCTCTTCGTGGACCGGGAAGGGGACGTTGTAAGGAGGGCTATGTCGTGCGGCGTCCCGCAGGGTTCGGTTCTTGGGCCGCTCCTGTGGGACATCGGCTACGACTGGGTCCTCCGTGGCCGGCTCCCCCCCGGGCTGGGCGTAATTTGCTACGCAGACGACACGCTCGTCACAGCCCGGGGCTGGACCCTCGAGGAGGCGGCAACGCTGGCCACCTCAGGTACCGCGGAGGTGGTCAGGCGGATTGAGGCGCTGGGGCTTAGGGTGGCCCTTGAAAAGTCGGAGGCCCTACTGTTCCATGGGCGCCGACGGGGCCCGCCCTCTAGCGCCTCGATAACGGTCAATGGGGTGGGCTTGCCAATCCAGGCCCACATCAAATATCTGGGCCTGGTATTGGATGGACGGTGGCACTTTGACGAGCACTTCCGCCGTCTTGCGCCAAGGCTCGTCAACACGGCGTCCGCCCTCGGGCGACTGATGCCGAATTTGGGCGGACCGAGTCTTGCGTGTCGACGACTCTACGCGGGGGTAGTACGGTCGATGGCGCTGTACGGCGCGCCCGTGTGGGCGGAGTCCCTGGCCGCTCGTAATAGGGCCCTTCTGTGGCGTCCACAGAGGGTCGTAGAGGTCAGGGCAATACGCGGGTACCGCACGGTCTCGACCGATGCAGCCTGCGCGTTGGCCGGAACCCCCCCGTGGGATCTGGAGGCGGAGGTGCTCGCCGACGTCTATCGGCGGGCGTCGACGGCGCGGGCGGGGGGCAGGCGCCCCTCGCCGAGCGTAATGTCATCGTGGCGGGAAGATGCCCGCCGCGCCACCGTCCTAAAGTGGAAGTCTCGGCTGGAGACGCCCCGAGCCGGTCTCTGGACCGTGGGGGCGCTCCGGCCGATCTTGGAAGAATGGGCAGGGCGGCAGCACGGGATCCTCACCTTCCGGTTGGTGCAGGTTTTGTCGGGGCATGGTTGCTTCGGCAAATACCTGCACACGATCGCAAGGAGGGAGACGACCCCAGGCTGTCACCACTGCGACTGCGACGAGGACTCGGCGCAGCACACGCTCGAGTCGTGCCCGGCCTGGGATGTGCAGCGCCGGGAACTCGTTGCTGTCATAGGCGTGGACTTGTCGCTGCCGGCCGTTGCGCGAGCGATGGTTGGCAGTGACAGGGCCTGGACCGCGGTCGCCGCCTTCTGCGAGGCTGTCATCTCGCGGAAGGAGGTGGCGGAGAGGGCCCGTGAGGAATCCTCCTTCGCGGACCCGATTCGCCGCCGGCGCGAGGGGCGGCGTGCGCGCGCTTACTTGCGCCTGATGCCGCCCTAGCCGAGGCTGCGGACGGTGGGGTCGGGGAGTACCCTGCCGTCCGCGGAAGCCTACCGCGAAGGTGCGACGCCCAAGTGCGCGAGGCGTCGCTCAAGAGAGGGTGCCCGTAGGGGCTGCCGCCTGCGGATCGCGGTCGTAACGTCGCGGTACCCGTGATCCGCCGTAGCAAGGGCGGGTGGAGGCGCACGGTGGGTTTTTAGTGGGTGAGAGCCCCATTCACCCCGTTGTCTCCCCGGGCAGCGGGGTGTGCGGTAGGACATTTTTGCCCACCTAAAATAAAAAAAAAAAAAAAAAAAAAAAGGGTAAAATCATCTTAATAGCTAATGCGTGGCGACGCTTTTATTTTAGGTACTTAATTGTCCCGTTCAAATCTTGCAAGTTAAATTTGACGCACTTTCCGTTTGCCGATTGAGCTGAAATTTTACACGCATGTGTATATCACGGGACAATACGATATTATGATGACAAGGGGCTGATCTGATGATGGAGCTGGAAGGTGGATATAGGAACTCTATAATGAAACGGTGCAACCCCATCGACTTTGGGTTCGTATGATTCGTCTTGCCAAATACTTTGTGTCTAGATGGTGTCCAGAGGCTGATGATGAAGCTGGAAGGTGGCCACAGTAACTTTATATTGAAACGACGCAACCACGTCGAGTTTGGACACGTTTGATTCGTCTTGATGAGTACTTTGTCTTTAGATGGTATCCAGGGCCTGATGATGGAGCTGGAAGGTGGCTATGCGAAACTCTGTAATTAAATGGTGCAACTCCATCCAGTTAGGGCTCGTTTGAAATGTCTTGACTAGAACTTCAGTCCTAGATGATATCCAGGGTCTGATGATGGAGCTGGAAGATGACCATAGTAACTCTGTAATGAAACGACGCAACCCCGTCGAGTTTGGAATAATTTGATTCGTCTTGACGAGTACTTTGTCTTTAGATGGTATCTAGGGTCGGATGATGGAGCTAGAAGGTGGCCATTGGAACTCCGTTATAAAACGACATAACTCCATCGAGTTTGGGCTCATATGATTTGTCTTGACGAATACTTTGTCTCTAGATGGTATCCAAGGTCTGACGATGGAGCTGGAAGGTGGCCACTGTAACTCTGTAATGAAACGACGCAACCCTATCGAGTTTATACTCGTTTGATTCATTCGTCTTGAGGAGTACTTTGTCAAGTTATGATCATTTTATTTCTACAAAATAATTTTGATGTTTTCACATCTGCTAGACGTCCCGCGACTTATAGTTTTGTATACTATTGTTGCTAGCGTCTATAGGCTACGGTAACCGCTTACCATCAGGTGGGGTATGCTTGTTTGCCACCTACGTAGTTGGTAACTACCTATAAAAAATGTTAACGTCTCTTACGGAGAAATAAAACCTTATTGTAGTTAGGTACATTTTTCCCCGACTTAACAAAAAAAAGGTTCAAATCCTGCTCGTGACGTTATTTTTGATAACACATTTTTTATTTTGTGTTAATTTATATGCTTCTTTAAATTTTATGATATCCTACCTACCTGCAATCAAAACTAGAAATTTGAACATATTTAGTTTCAAATAATATGTATATCGAGTATTAACAACATCCACTGTGATCGCCAACCCGCCTGCCAAGCGTGGCGATAACGGCACTATCCCCCATATGAGAGAAACACATTATGTGGCGTTCTCTTGGGGAGGCCTATGTCCAGCAGTGGACTCCGTAAGGCTGATGGATGGATGGATGGATGAATAATATATAAAGTTGAAGGCCATTAGAGGTTGCCATGGTATTTCTAATCCAAAAACAGGAGTTAGGTGTATTATATAAAAATAATAAAATTGAAGTGTCTCTTTGTAATGTTAAAATAAAATTAAAAATATAAACATCCAAGGTACAACCACTCGTGGGTCATAATATAGTCCTTCATAGGAATCGAATCCACAACACTCGCTACGAAAGATTGATATCTAAGCCACTTTATCACTAAGCCGTCCAGCTTGCATGATAAATACTAGTAATTTTTACAGATGTCATTTTGTTAGATAGTCATTCATCTCAAGGATACACCTTTGTGCTCTCTATGGACGAAGCAGGAGATTTTTAAGTAGGTACCTCAGTGTCTGTGTTTAGTATAAGTTTTTTTTTCTAAATAATTGTTATAGCTATAATATATAAAAACCTCAAATCCTCAAAAACAGTCACTTTGAATGAAGTATTAACTAATATTTTTGAAAACATTATCGGTGGAGTTTGGCTTCTTTTATGCTAGAAGTTCTAGCATGGATAGGCCTGCTCAACCGGGGAAGTACCACCCTCTCATGGAAGATAAGTGTAAAGCAACGGTAGGTACTCATGCTGTTGTGTTTCGTGTGATGAATGAGGGTGCCGGAAATCTAAACTCCTCTCTTCATTCCCTCCTTATTATCCTACTTATCATCACTTTTCTTAGAGTTTGCAACGCGCAAGTGATGTTGTTAGCGTCTATAGGCTATGGTAACCGTGAGGTGAGCCGTATGCTTGTTCGTTACCCTCGTAGTATAAAATAACACAAAAATCTGTAGTACCTTTGGTTGAATCGGGGTTCAAAATGGGACTTAAGATTAGGACTTGCCACTGATCACTGAGTCACTATCTGGCAACACTAGCACCTCGCGTACATTCAATTCAGTTCTGTCTAATGAAAGTTTCCTGATTAAGAAGCCGATTATTTAGAATTACTTCCTCGTATTAGCAACATTGTCTTGACCACCCAAATGTACCATTAGCTTGAAGTGAAAGCAATAAACTACTGTCTCTACGAGTTTTACTCGTATTAGAGTACCTATACTGCCACCCGCGATTACGTTCTAGACTCCAAAATTGGCGTTATACCTACTTATCGTCACTCTACGAAACATTAATGTACAAAATTATAAATCTGTAATAGAGCTAATTTCTATACACTTAAGATATTTGAAAAAAAAAAAATTTTGATAGTTATTGATTAGACTTAAAAACTGGTAGGTTCTTAGTCTGAGGGTGCACGTTATATTTCGCTACTATAACAGAAAGGAGAGTTTAGTCTTTAGTCTATGATGACAACCCATTGTAGATAATTAATGATTATTTATAAAAGATATTCAAAACGCCTGCAATGCTCCTGATTGTCTACCGCCATTAAACATTTGTAAGAGAATCCGCTCTAATATACATTTTAAATGTAAAAAAACCATAACGAAATCGGTCCAGTGCTTTTCAAGGAAAATAAATTGTAATAGACATCCATAGGTACACAAATTTCAAACGCACCCATTCCGTTCGTCTTAGGTAAAAAAGGGGTAAGTGACTACACAGATGGCGGAGTGGCTTAGATACCAGCCTTCCACCCGAATGTTGTGGGTTTAATTCCTACACAGGACCATTGGCGGATTTACGAATTTGCCGCCCCGAGGCTATTCAAATTTTGCCGCCCCTACTAACCTCTGAAATTCGATTCCATTGTATCACAGTATTTTTTTTGTTAATCTACAATTGCAACTGTATGATTATGGTATCGTCGTATATATCGTCCTTATAACATCAGCTTTACCCCTCTTTTATGTAATGTACATTCAGCAAACATTATACTTTTAATTGCACTTCAAGTTAAAAACAATACGAACAATATCCCTATTAAATTATCTGGTAGAAATCATAATTGAAAAGATAATATAAAACTTTCATAGCTTAATAGCAATGAAAGTTATATTATCTTTTTGCGTGATTTTATAAATCGGGGGCACTTTCAGTCAGTGCTGGAGGAGTGGGTGGGGTGACGGCACGGATTCCCTACTTTCTGACTGGTGCAGGTGCACTTAGTTGCAAGAAGGGAAGCGACTTCGTGCTGTCACATTGCGACTGCGACGAGGACACGGCGCGGTAACATGAGGAGACCTCTCGCTGCCGAGCGTCGTCAGCTCGGTGCGCTGTAGCATAGTATAAGGAAAGAAGTAAGATATCTTCAAACAAACGAACCAAGCACGGTTTGCATGTGTGCGTGCCAGTGCCTACGAGTCGCCGCACGCACCCAATAACAAAATTTAAAACTGCTAAAGGTACGCCCGTCTAGGCTGCGCCGTCGTTTCGTGCGCATTGCCGTATTATTATTTTTTGTGTGTGGGACTTTGGTTTTTAGCCTCAGATGGCTATGACAACCTTATCCGGACAATTCGTGAGCGCAGAGGGCTCTCAACCCAACATTTAAGCAACGCTACCCGAGGGCACCCCCTGTGGGGTAAGGACCTCGGTTCGGACCGTTGCTGGCAAAGTGGGATTTACCCCGTTTATGAGTTGACCGCGATATGTCTTTAGCTTTCGTCGGCGGGGACGAAACCGTGGATAATTACTTGTAGTAGCTGCGTGAGCTGTGTATGCTCTGTTCTGAGCGTGCGTTAATTCGTTGTCGACTTCGTCGAGGCTATGTCGCGGTCTGCGTACGCGCGATGTATAAGATGGTTTGTACCTAGCCGCCTCAACCACAAGAGGGTTGGCGTGAATAATGGCGGAGTCAAAGAAACTACAGGAACACTGTTTCATAAATTGCTTGATGGTAGGCAATTGCAAGTCTATGTGGAAGTTAACATTGCGTATGAACCACGGTGCGAATTTGAGTCTGTTATCTAGAATATCACCTAAGTACTTGGCTCGCCTACTCCAAGGAATAGGTTTACTAAAGATGCTAATCTGTTTGATCTCCTCCGGGGGATACAGTCGGGGTAGTCTCATATGAAACATGACCGTCTGGCTCTTCTCGTGGTTGATCTCTATTCTCCACTTGCTAAACCACGTACTGAGGGCAGTGGCCACGGATTACAGTTTCCTATGCACTGTGAGAGGGTTAATTCCTGAATAATATATAGCTGTAAAGTCTGCAAAAAGTGCTGTCTGCACTTGCCAATGCTGAGGTATGTCGCTGCTGTACAGTGAGAAGAGGATCAGTGAGAGGACCTTGTGGGACCCCGGCGCTAGCTCTGTATTTATGACGATTGAACAAACTAACAGTGACCAGCTCTGAATCTGAGTTACCGTACTTGTTTCCTTTTACTATGGCTGTAGCGATTGGATTTGGACAGCGGTCGATGCCAGGATGTCCAAGATGACATCATTTTGGTCTCAAACGGTGAAGAAGGCCAGGGAGGACGATTCTTCCGCTGACCCGAATCACAGGCGCGAGTATGTGCACCTGATGCTACTCTAGTAGAGCCCGCAAGTGAATGGACCGGGAAACGTCCGCCACCTGCAAGGTCTCCCTCAAAGATGCGACGCTCAAGTCTACGTAAGTGCCGCTCAGTAGAGGGTAGGTTCCGAAAGGGTATTCCACCAGTGGACCACTGGAGTAATGTCACACAGTTCCAGTGATCCTCCAGAACAGGTGGAGAGACAGCTGGTTTACTTAGTGAGTGAGGGCCCACACTTCCCTTGTCGTTGTCCTAAACTATGAGGTATGTGGTTAGGTAGATTTTTTCCGCCTTAACCAAAAAAAAAAGAAAGATATTAGTTCTCACCCGCTGAAAAAGCCTTTTCTCACCCGAACAATTTCTCGCTGGTGGCCATGCGAACTGCTATAGGTACCCAAGTTTGGATAAATGTTTTCCAATTTCTGTTTTCGCAGGAACGAAGACAGACTTACTCGTATTAACAGTCCGGATGTCTTTTCTTTTGTTGTGTGTGTAAATTCGAGAAGGGGCTTAATTTGCCGCCCCCTAAAATCTGCCGCCCTAGGCTCTAGGTAGGTAAATCCACCACTGCATAGGACAATTCTTTGTGTGGTCTACAAATGGTTATACTGAGTCTGGTGTACTTTGTGTCCGTTAAATTGTTTGTTCATAAAAGTGCCCTGCGAGACAAGAATAATTTCTTAGTGTAAAAAAAGTACTGTCGCTACAGTGGTGAAAATAAACAAATAATAAAGTTTTCCTACTTATTTATTACTTATAATACTTAAGTAACATCACAGATAAGTTTATTTGGAATAAATTGTAGTTAAACAGATTTTGGTGTATTAGATTTAGCTGGCCTGTCCGGTGGTAAGAACCATGCAGCTACCGCGCTACCTGAAATATTAATTAGAACATGAATATATACACGTAGATTTTAAAATCTCTTAAATGACATGTCCACACTAGTGAATTACTGGGATCATATATCTACTGTTTAGTAGGCTGGAAAATTTAAGTACACTACGTTGTTCCATGTAACGAATATGGGGCTCTCAACCACTAAATATACAGGCCATGGGTCGTCTCGCCTCCTGTGTTGCCGGACAACTGGAGCTGTATGATATTATTCCGTGGAAGGTATCACAATCTTTTTTTTTATTGCTTGTAGTGGCAGACGAGCCACGGCCCATTTGATGGTAAATGGTAACCGTTGCTCATGGACTCAACAATACCGAGAGTATTGTCAAGCCGCTGCTCACCATTTCATTTCACCAATATGAAAAGAAAGAATAAACGGCTATCTCCTGCTACAGCGAAAACGCAACGATGTGCTTCATGGCCGGTCACACTGGAGATGGTGGTACCAACCCGCTCGGGCCCGATACCAAGTGAGTACTCCCACTCGGTACCCAGCCCTACCACCAGTCATGCAATGGATGATAATTGCTTACTTCCCTTAGTCGCATCATACGACACCCGTGGGAAATAATGGGGTGGTGAAACTTCTATTCTTAGTCCGTCACCACACGGATAAAGGAAAGGATTCCAAGGAAAAGGTATAAGAGGTGGGGAGTAAGTATAATAAAGACTGATTAGGGAGGGGGGGTTCGGCCCTCCGACACTCTCACTCACCATACGAAACAACGGCAGGAGTACCTCACGTTATTTTTTTTCGCTTCAATTTTCTGTGAGACTTGGTACTTCCGAGATCGAGCTGGTACATTCGAGCCGGGATAAGCAAGGCTCTACCATTAGCACTTCTTATTATTCCTAAACTAGCTAATTGATATAGTTTTGATGGCAGTATAGCCTTCTGGGATCTAGCTTGAATGAGCTGGCCTGACCACGTGTGGTACCTACTATTCTCCCACAGAATATCGGCGAGTAGTATTTGTGCCGGAGACGAAAACACCTTTAGCTTTCTCCCTATGATTTTTCTTTCTTTCATTCTTTTCAACTTTTACCCTGTTCTATAGGCTAAACACCGAACATGATATTATCTCTGATTGTTAGAGACTATAAATTACAATACCAGCTTACCATCAGGCGGTATGCTTGTTCACCATGTTAGAATCTTAAAAGTATATTTTGATCTGTATTTTAGCACTTGACATGCTCAGCTACTTTGAAGTACAAATTATTTGTGAATGAGGAAAAAGAGAACTTTAGTGCGAGCGGGAATCGAACCTGCGTTCCTTCAGCGGTTGTAAATACAAGTGTTATGAGGAGATTGGGTATGGCCGAAGGTCAGTGCGGTAGCTCAGCGGCTTATAGCACTTTCCCGGATTGGAAGGGACGCAGGTTCGATTCCCGCTCGCACTTAAGTTCTCTTTTTCCTCATTCACAAATACCTAACTTGTACTTAAAAGTATATTATTTTAAGCTAGAATAAAAAAACATAGCATCATGCCAGTATCCCCGAAGGGGTAGGCAGAGGTGTATTACACACCCGCGGTTCGCCAGCTATGTTTAAGTTCCACGTAATACCCCTATTATTGCCAGGCAAATATTTTAACTTACGTCTTTGCATATTGTTAAATAATTAGGGCAATGTCATTTAATTATGCACAGATTTTTGCATTTGATTATTCAGATGGATTTAATACCGTTTTCCAGTTCACCTTGACTAGGTGTTTGTGCTGTTGGGGTGTGGTGCCGGTTTAACTCCAAGTGGTGCACAGAGGGCACAGCGATTGACCAGGGCGTCGGAGTCAGCGGGGCCTAACTGTCTCCCCGGACTCCGGAGAAAGGGGACAGTGGGGCCACAGCGCCCCGCCCCCCCCGTCCCAAATCGTAAACCTGATTGGGTATCCGTGGTTATGCTCGCGGCCCATAGGAACGAGAGTCTTGGCTTAATCACCCGGACCGCGAGGAAGACACACCTCTATAAAAAATTACCCCAAGTCTCAAGCTCTGGCGCGCGGCGAGGAGATGCATGGCTGATGGGTAGTTCAGTCTCGAGCGCGCTCCCAGCCAGGGTACCTGCGGACCCCCTGTGTCGGGTTACAAATGTACGCTTACCCGGGTACCGGGATCTCTGCCCGGGTGGGCTTTTCTTTCTCCCATATTCGTGGGACTAATATGGAAACCTTCAATATAAATTTGTATTTAAATTTTGACGGAGTTGGGTGAGACACCCGATGCTTTAGCCGATAGGGGTTCGGCGGTAAATAAGCCCCCTACCAACGTAACTGCGCGTAAAACGCGCAACACGCGCAAATGCCGCAAAGGCAAAAATACGCCCCAGCCACCAAGGGACGGCTCAGCGGCGCGCAGCTTGGCAGGCACCTCAGCTGCCGAAATGTCTGCTGCTGAGGAGGGCGGCCTGAGTGAGGCCACCGTAAGTCAGTCACCACGGCCGGTGGAGGCCGCAGCTATACTAGAGCCGCTCACGTCACGATTCTGGCGTAAGTGCACCCTGTCGCAGGGGGGCGCTGCACCGCAGTCTGACGGAAACTCGACGGAGATGCCTTCCCAGAAGGTCACAACCTCGCGCAGGGGTCGAGGCATCAACCTCTCGGGGACACCGGTGCCAATTGTGTCAGAGGCTGCTGCTCGTAGAGCGAGGCGCGCCGAAGGGGAGCTGCAGGCCGAGGAAGAGGTTGAGCAGCTCTCTTTGAGGATTCGCGAGTCAGTGGAGGACGTGAACTCCCTGTCGGTCGCGGAACTAAAAAGTAGAGCTCAGGACCATGCGGCTTTCCTTAACAGGGTGGCCACAAAATCCCCAAATATCAAGGGCACCTTCGTGCGCGCCGCAAAGGAGGCGGTTGCCGACAACATGAAGGTGGTGGATGCGCTGGCCAGGCGCTCCACCAATGAGGAGACACTGCGGCTACAGGCTGCTAACGACCGCCTCGCGGCAGAAGTGGCTGAATTGCGGGCGGACAATGGCCGCCTCAATTCTAAGGTGACGGAGCTGGAGGCCAAGCTAACGCGGCTTGAGGTGGCCATGCTGCTGGCGAGGGTCAGACCAACTGAACCAGCCCGTATGGAGGTGGCTGCACGGTCCACTGTGGTTGCTCCGGCCGTTGAACAGACCTCCGCTGGCCTACCGGAGGAGGCAACGCGTGCAATCTCGCGTCTTACGATGATGGTCTGCGCGCGCCTGGAAGCGATGGAGGCACGACTGCCTCTCGAGCGACTCCTCCAGCCACCACTCGCCGCCGACAAGAGGAAAGAGGCACCAAAGGCCACTTCGAACGGGACGGTACAGGCTTTGCCTGCCCCAACTGGTCCATCGAATGCCAGTGCCCCTTAGTAGTGTAGTGCGGAAGGGGAAGAAAAAATCTGCCTCCCCAAAATCTGCCATGCCTTCTGCTGTCCCCAATGACGCATCTGCTGCCACAGCTACTGCCGCACCCAAAAGAAGAAAAATAAAAAGAAATCGGCGCTCGTCGCCCCACGCTCGCCGGCAGTGATCGTCACGCTACAGCCGGCGGCGGAGAAAAATGGTATTTCGTATGCCGATGCTCTATTGCGTGCGGAGCAGGCTATTGATCTCCCGGCCCTCGGCATTAAAGAGGGCCTAAAGATGCGCCGATCAGTGACTGGTGCCAGGGTGCTACAGCTGCCTAAGGCACAGTCACTGGAAGTGGCAGAACAACTGGCCTGGCAGCTCCGGACTGCCCTGGAAGGAGTGGCGGATGTTGTTCGCCCAGTCAAGTGTGCCGATCTTCGCGTGACGGGACTGGATGACTCCGTCACTAGGGAGAAAATTGTATCTGCCGTCGTCCGCGCGTGCGGCTGTGCAGCCGAGGAGGTCCGGGTTGGTGACATCCAGTCCGGATCCCGAGGCATGGGCATGGCTAAGGTTCGGTGTCCCATTGCCGTAGCCAAGACTCTCGCCGATGCAGGGAGGCTCCTGGTTGGCTGGAGTGCGGCAGGAGTTCGAGCCCTGGAGCCACTGCCACTGCGGTGCTTCAGGTGCCTGGCGCTGGGGCACACGAGTCAGTTGTGGTTTGCGCGGCGGCAAGACGCTCCTTGGAGCACGTTATGGGTGGGAGGTCATGCAGGCCTCCCTCTATAAAGGGTAAAGTGGTGACGGCCCAAGGACCTCGGGCTGCACAAACTAGTGAGGGGAGCCACCAGGGCCTGGGGGAGGCCGACATTTCGTCATCATAGCTGACAGAGTCGGTTTCCTCCAGGCGAATCTGAACCACTCCGCCGGGGCGCAGGACCTGCTACTGCAGTCCCTGGCGGAGTGGAGTTATAGACTTGGCGGTGGCCTGCGAGCCATATTATGTCCCCCACCAGCCCAACTGGGTGGGGGACCTTAATGAAGATATCGCTGTTCTGTCGAGAGGAAATGTCGGCCCTCCCCTCTGCGCCATCGAGAGGAGGTCTGGATATGTTGTGGCAGGGTGGGGGGGCTTTGCTGTAGTAGGCATCTACTTTTCCCCCAACCGCTTTTTTTTTGTTTGAATTATTCTTGGACTACGTCGGTGCCGCCGTCCGCAGACAGTCGCCGAGGCCTGCTATAGTCCTCGGCGACTTCAATGCGAAGTCCCGTGCGTGGGGGAACCCTGCCACAAATGCCAAAGGTAGGGCCGTCGAAGAGTGGTCCCAACTCTCCGGTCTGTCCCTCCTCAACAGAGGGACTATCTATACCTCTGTGCGGCAGCAGGGGGGCCCGTGGTGGACTTAGCGTTCGCTACCCCTGATGTCGCGCGGGGTGTAAGTTACTGGAGGGTGGAAGAGGAGGTGGAGACGCTATCGGACCACCAATATATCTGGTTCAGGCTCTCCCCCCCTCTGGGGCCAGCAGAGCCCCGGCGCGAGATTGGCAGGCTCCTCCAATGAGCATTAGATCAATTTGATCCTGAAATGGCTCGGGAGGCTGCCATAGTACAGCGCTGGAGCTCTGCACGTAGGCAGGACAGCAGCGACGTGGAGGAGCTCGCAGGCCAGATTAAGGAGGCTCTGACGCGCGCTCTGGAGCGCGGTGTTCTACAGGGGTCCGTCCTCGGTCCAATCCTGTGGAACGTTGGATTTGACTGGGTCCTGCGGGGCCGGCTTCTTCCGGGATGGGGGGCTCGTCACCATGAGGGGGGCCGGCTTCGAGGAAGCTGCCCGATTGGCGGAAATGGGAGTAGTGCTCGTTGTTGACCGGATCGGTATGTTGGGCCTGATGGTCTCGTTGTCTAAAACTGAGGCTCTCTTGTTCCATGACCCTCGCCGAGGTCCCCCCCGAGGAGCATGCCTGAATGTACAGGGGGTTGCCGTGCCGGTGCAGACTCAGATGAAATATCTGGGTCTGCACCTCGATAGTAAATGGAATTTCGGGCCGCACTTTGTTCGCTCGCCCCTAGGCTCGTTAATTCAGCCGCGGCGTTAGGTAGGCTTCTGCCAAATATTGGAGGTCCAGGGTCGTCCTGCCAGCTTTATAGCGGTATTCTGCGGTCTATGGCACTGTATGGTGCCCCGATCTGGGCGGACGCCCTTACCACTTCTAATAAAGACCTTCTGCGACGACCGCAGAGGGTCATAGCGGTAAGGGCCATTAAGGGGGTTCCGAACGGTGTCGTGGGCCGCAGCGACGCTGCTGGCAGGCGACCCGCCTTGGGCTCTCCAAGCGGAGGCAGCGGCAGAGGTCTACTGGCTCTGTGCCGCGGTGTGGGCCAGGGGAGAGGAATTCTCCACAAGGAGTCTGGGCAGAGCACGTGAGGCGGCCCGAGGGACGATGATCCGGTGCTGGAGCGAAGAGCTGGAGTCCCCTGGAGCAGGACGGGGGACTGTAGAAGCGGTTGAGCCGCACCTCCACCGCTGGTTTAATCGAAGACACGGCAACCTCAGCTTCAGGTTGACGCAGGTACTTACCAGACATGGATGCTTCGGTAAGTACCTGCATCAAATTGGCAGAGAAGGTGCCCCCGGATGTCACGAGTGTGGCGCGCAAGTCGACGACGTGCACCACACTCTGGAGAAATGCCCCGCCTGGGGGCCCCAGCGCCACGCCCTGACGGCGGCAATCGGAAGAGACCTGTCGCTGCCAGCCATAATAAGCAAAATGCTCGGCGGTGACGGGTTCTGGCCGGCCGTTGCCTCCTTCTGTGAGGCTGTAATTGCACGGAAGGAGGCCGCGGAGCGGGAACGCGAGACATCGGCCCATGCCGACTCGCTCCGCCGGCGGCGACCAGGGGGGAGGAGGCGTCGCTGCCCTCACCTCCTCCCACCGCCTTAATGATGACAGGGCGAGGCCATTCGCCTGGGGCGTTGGAGTAGAATGTCGAAAGATGACCCTCCGGCGCCTCGCTAATAGGCATGGAAGGGGCCGCTGTGGTTTTACTGGGTATTCCGGGCGCAACTAAGATCCGAGCGCTCGGCGAGCCCTACACACCCCCCGTTTCTCACCGGGGGGATGCGTAAATGCATTTCCACAACGAAAACAAAAAAAAAAAGGTGTATGTGCTGCGATTTTAAACGTGTTACATATATACAACTTGTTTCATTATGATTAACCCAAAATGCCTTTAATATAATATATCCTATTAGCCTTTGCATTTAATCCCGCTACTATACCTGGAATCTGAGATTACCTTATAAAATATACCTTAAAAAATAGCTTTTCGTGACGCCCAATTATTTTGCTAATTTTTATTTCTAATCAAGAGCTATCAGACACACAAGGTTTTATCAAAATCCGTTCAGTAATTAGTTTTTGTGTGAAGCCCGAACAAACAAACAGACAATAATAAAAAAAAATGTGTTCAGATACTCCTAAATAACACATTAATTTTCTTATATGTAGAGAAATAGCTTTGATCTATTTTATAATAGTATACATATAGGCAGCTTTACAGGATTAATAGTGGCGGGTGGGCCGGGATGAATACGCTTCCATGTAAACACGATAGATGCCGTAAACATTGTTTTATTTCATAAATAAAAACTAGCTTTTGACTGCGGCAAAGCCGCGGGCAAAGGCTAGTTGCCCGTGGCTTCGCCGCAGTCAAAGGCTAGTTTTTAAGCTATACCTCAGGTTCCCGATATAGTAGCGGGATAAAATGTTTCCAGTTTTTAAGTCTAATCAAGAGCTACCGAATAAAAAAGTTACATTAAAATCCGTTCAGCAGTTTTTGCGTGATGCGAAACAAACAGATAAACAGACATAGAAAAAAATCTAAAAAAAAAACGTTTTGTGTTTCATCCACCCATCCATCAGACTTTCGACGTCCACTGCAGAACATAGGCCTCCGCAAATTGGGGGTATAGTGCCGTAATCGCCACGCTTGGCAGGCGGGTTGGCGATCGCAGTGGATGTTGTTAATACTCGAGGGAGTGCTGCTGCCCACTCCTCCTGGATTCCCTCAGTCGGCTCTTATGACTCCCATTACAATTCTAAAGCCGGCCTAACACGGCCAAAGTTTTGTGTTTAGACACGCCTATATAGACTAATAGTCATTTTTTCTCAAATATTTTAAATGTACAGACACAGCTCTATTACAGCTTTATAATAGTATAGAAGATAGTGCAATATTTGTATAAAAATCAGAGAGAATTTTACATACTATATTAAAATTTAATATCGCAAAACATGGTATTAGATGGGAGCCAGTATACCGCAATAATTGAGAACCATTACTTGGATCGATTGTTCCCTAATCACATTTTAACTATAACCAATAAAAATCAAAATAGAATGATAATGAATTATACTACTACTATAGTCTAAAGTGTATTATAGTCTAAACTAACAACGTGCCTCATAATTAAATTATTTTTTTATATTACATTCAAAGCACTTTAGTATACACAAGGAATTTACTTACTGAGTACCAGCAAAGACCACATGTAGAACGTGATCTGGCAATGTGTGAAGATGAGGTTACCCACCAAGTTGATGCCAATGAAGGTACTGCTCCGACCCACCATAATACTGAGGCAGGACGCCATGCCCCTGAAAATATAAGTAGCTTCTAATAAAAACTAGTTGTGTTGCTTTCAATCACATACTTACATTAAAATATTGATTACTGACAGATAGTAAGTTCGATATTTTTCTTTACCAGCGCTGTCGCTAATTTCCCTGTATTTAAAAATCATAGTCTCATACTAGATAAATATATAACCGTTGTAGATCTATAAAAGGTAAAAATATTTTCACGAAGTTAAATATATTTGGTACGTCTAGATTAGCCTGTTCAAACAACAATATGTTAGTCTTAATTAAAACGGTATTATTAGCTTCATACGTATGTTAGTATGCAGAATGTAACGGAATCTTCGAACGTGATTTTCAACCACTTCAAAACGTCGGATTTCAAACTTTGCACACTTATCAAGGACCGATGACAATGCAATAATTTGAGTTGTTTATCTGTTTTTAGGATTCCGTAGCTAATAAAGAACCTTTATAGTTTAGTTAGTTTAAAAAACTATAATAACACGCTTTAAATAGCTAGTTGAACTAAAAAGTAGTAAATAATATTACAATAAATAATGATTGTAAAAAAGCGTGGGGTGCTTTTTATTATATAGGTTATTCGTAACATTATTGTTATTTTAGTTTTTTTTAACTATATTTTTTTTTTTATTATGATTTTTAGCATTTGACACGATCATCTATTCGACTTTCTTGGATCTGTTCTATCTTCTTATATTCTTGAGTCGGTAACACAGAATATGAAGTTCATAATATAATAAAGGCCACAAAAGCTAAAAGCTCCACAATGGCTCAAATTGTTTACTTAGTTTCTAGTGGTTGACCCTTGCTTATTCCAGCATGAATGGGTCTCCGCCTTTATTGGTGGGCCACTGGAACTATGTTACATTCCTTCGGTGGTCCACCGGCGGCGTGTAACAACGATACCTACCGTACCCGCACGGTAGGTAATCTCGCGCCGGAGGCCCAAACCACCCTCCCTATCCCCGCCTTATTATCCTTCCTATCCTCTCCTTATTATTCTTCCTATCCACCTCCTATCATTTTCCTTGAAGATGGCGCTGCGTGAGTGATGCCTCTGGTGGTATTAGCGTCTATGGGCTACGGTAACCACTTACCCTCAGGTCGTATGCTTCTTCGCCACCCATGTATTATAAAAACAATATTCCATCCATCCATCAGCCTTTCAACGTCCACTGCTAGACATAGGCCTCCCCAAGAGAACGTCACAGCGAGCGGTCCCGTCATGGGGGATAATGCCGTAATCGCCACGCTTGGCAGGCGGGTTGGCGATCGCAGTGGATGTTGTTAATACTCGAGGGAGTGCTGCTGCCCCACTCCCCCGGCATTTTCTCAGTCGGCTCTTACGACTTCCGTGGGTAGAGAGGCGTGGGACAATTCTAAAGCCGGCCCCACACGGCCAAAAAAAAAAATTATTTTGTTTGAAATGCTCAGAGTTGGATCCTTTCATTTTTGTATCTTTCTGCTGTATAAAGTGTAAATTTTAACATACTGTATAACAAATTAGAAATAAATCTGTGTACAAGTTAGAATGAGATCGGTATACTATTTCGTCATCTGTGCAGTCATCGTACAACAGAATCTTTGGTACTAAATTAGTTTTATCAAAGATGAGACGCAGGTTCTCATATCGCAGCGGAATATGAATTGTTTTATGGTGGATTATTATATTAAACTGTAGTCGAAGCCTTTAATAAAATAAAGTCTGTAGGATACAGATATGCAAACGGCATTATAATCTATCTCTAATCGAAATCAAAGGTGTCTATGTCATTAGAGCTCGATCTCTTCTCGACTTATGATGACTCCGACGCGTAAGTTCTGATTGGTCGAGATATCAACGTGTATTTCAGGCGTCCAATCACATTGAAGCGAAATATTATAAGGGAGCTGTTCCCTTATTTGCCTTGTATATGTAAAGCCACCTATCTAGACCAAATCGGTCATGTATTGAAGGAAGGTGGAGTCAGGAGTCTCCGAAACCGGCGAGCGTGTATGAAGAAAATTATGAATGTTGAGGAAGCAAGAGATGTATGCAAAATAGAGCCTCTTGGCACTCTGTTCCCTCTGCCTACCCCGCAAGGGAAATGGCGTGTTAAGTAAATAATATCTGCAGAGATGGAAAGTTGTATTTATTTTTATCCGGCATTTAGGCGGGAATCTGGTCGATGTTTTCAGTAAAAAAACAATTAAGTACTCACCTATAGGAAGTGGGATAGATATCCACAAAATACGAAGCGAGGATGCCCATTCCTAGACAAGTACAAGTAAACGCCATGAAGAAAAACACACTGGATATCGGTTCTGGCACGAGATTCAAGCAGATTCCGCTGATTGAAGATATACAGAGGATGGTGATCAGAACCACCCGCCTCCAGTTCTGGAGGTAAGAGATGAGGAAGTTGAAAAACGCGAAGATAGTTTGTGAGGCGATGAGTGTGAGAATTACGTTCTTTTCCACTGTACCCACGCAGACTTCTATTGGCTGGAAAGAAAGTAAAAACATTATAGTTTCAGGCTCAATTCAAATAACTAACATAACATAGCATCACGCCTGTATCCCCGAAGGGGTAGTTATAGGTGTATTATACACCCACGGTTTACCAGCTATGTTTAAATCCCACTTAATAGGTGGCGAGCCTATTGGCGTCTACCGGGCACATTTCCAAACTCCGGGCTGCCACTGAGAAATTATCTATTCACGAAAAAGCTCAATAGCACCGCCTGAACCGGGGATCGAACTCGAGACCTCATGATCAGCAGTCACTCACACTAACGCTAAATAATTTACTAATCAGCAAAAATAACATTTTTTTTGCCGACTTTGTTTTGTCTGAAACGAAATGAGATAGATTCACAGTTTTCAATCTTGTCATTGACAAATATATTTTGTGCTACTACAGACAGTCCTTCATCGATAAGTGTGCCTACTCCCTGAGGGGATATGATTTTACTCGTAGATGCATCGAGTGCATTCAATATCAAGATGTCCATTTATCTTTTGCTCTTAAGAACAATAACAGAAATTTTGATGCTACTCACGATGTCTTTGCTGATCGTAGTGTTTAATTCTTGTACAATAATTCTAGAGCTCAATAACTGACAAATATTTCCACTATTGTAACTGTCACTCTCCATCGATATTCTGATGATGTTCAAGATATACGGGAGCCAGACCAAGAAGCTATTATTCCTGCAACGATATGAAGAATTAATTAAGCATTCAGTCAATCAATTCTTTACTATCGGTACCATAAGGTAAGGGAATGGTAACCCGAAAGAAAATGGTTCTAATCTGGCCTAAGACCAGTATCAAGACAATTCAATATCCAACGATAAGATTTGATATCTTATTCTATTCTGAATTTGAGGAGAGAACTTCAATACCTACCGCATTGAAGTTCTATGCATGTTTCATACTTGGAAAAATATCCTCGGCGCTCTCACCATGTAGAAGTACCCACAGTTGTTTCACGTTGATCTTCTGTGAGAGGTTGGCACTTCCCAGATCGAGCCAGCCTATTCATGCTGAGATAAGCAAGGCTTTACCACTGGAACTTGGGTTTCAAATACCATCTAGATCAACTATTTTTCTACCTGGGTATTATATGGATCATACAGCTAGTCCTAAAACCCAGTACATATGTAATTAATTATCGGACAGTTTGCTAAGTATAGCTATACAGATATGAATTAAAACCTATTTCTCACGTGATGTACACGACCCCAACGATGTAGAATAGTTGGATGCTCCTCCAGAGGTAGGGAGGACGGAACAAGGGAGCGCCCTGCTCATACATGGCCTTCAGAAGAGGCATTTCTTTCTTTTGTGTGTACTCGTCCTGTTTTATGGATGTTACCTGTAAGAAGAATACTGATGAGGATTTTGGGAATTCACCTCCATTGTAAGGTTACCATTTTTATTCGTAATCAAAGATTAGGTAAGTATCTAAAAGTAAATGTTAAAATTTCTTACTGAATATTCTTCCTTAGATCCCCGGTGGTTGACAGAATGAATACGTTTAAGCACTTGCAAAGCCTCTTCTTTCCTACCAGAATTGAAGAGGAACTTTGGAGACTCGCAGAAGAAATAAACGGCAATAGCCCCAATTCCTGATGGTAGTGCCAGTACTATGATGAGCAGCCTCCAGGGTCTATACACGATACCCAACCAGGATAGCTCAGCTTCGAAATTTAGTTTTAGAGTTGGGTATGTGACTACTGAAATCAGAAAATGAATTTGAATACAATTTACATCTATAATCTTTTTATATTCGTGATAGCTTACCGGTTTTGAGTATTCCTTCGGATATAGGGAATGATGGAAGTTCGAATCCTGTTCCTAGAAAATCTATCTTAGTCTTCATTTAAAAATTATCAAAACATCATTGAGACACTACTTATCATCTAACTGCAGCCTAGTGAACATCTGGGTAATTTAAGATTGTACTTCCATAATTGTGGATTCCATCCATCCATCCATCCATCAGCCTTTCAACGTCCACTGCTGGACATAGGCCTCCCCAAGAGAACGCCACAACGAGCGGTCTCGTCATGGGGGATAATGCCGTAATCGCCACGCTTGGCAGGCGGGTTGGTGATCGCAGTAGATGTTGTTAATATTCGAGGGAGTGCTACTGCCCACTCCCCCTATATTCCCTCAGTCGGCTCTTACGACTCTCGTGGGTAGAGAGGGGTGGGACAATTCTAAAGCCGGCTCCACACGGCCGGAAATTGTGGATTAAAAAGGTAAAAAAATATGAAGGCTTTTTAGGACTTTCTTTATGAAATGACATTTTAAAACGTACTCCAAAATAACACTTAAAAGTAAAATTTAAAATCTTACCACCAGCAACGGCTGGAGACAGCAGTATGAGACAAGTCATCAGCAACATGTACCGGTTCCTTACTCGCTGGACACATGACTCCCCGACCAGGGTGTAGGTCACGGAGTTGGCTGCACAAGCACTGGGAACAGAACAGGAGTTTCTGATATTGCTCACGACTTCCAACTCTGATTTAAGGGTATTGTAGACTGGGTGATAGTTAGTTAGATAGACTCATTTCGGGTTGAACGCAAACAGGCAGACGTCACTTTCATCTTCGTTTCGATAAGTGGTTTAGGTTGTGTAAGAGCGGTAGCTAATCTTTTATTTATTTGTCTTAATTTTACGCTTTCTTCGCTCAATTCATCAATAAGTAATTAATGTAAAACTTTAAATAATTGTTTTTTGCGCTGCGTGCGTTTACGGCATTTTGATAGTTATATTTCTTGTGCGGAGCGTTGGAAAGCAAGTTGACCGAGCTGATATTAACACACGCCCATTTTGATGGTAAGTGTAGCTTACTTTCAATTCAATTAATGATAATGTTTCCAATCAATTAATTAATTACTAATTAAATTTTGAATTCAATTAGTAATGGATGGATTGGATGGATATTACTTTCAATTAAATTAATTCTTGATTAATGGTGTTGTTAGACTTATAGACACAACTTCGCCAATGTCCCGTGGAACTACCTTACCTTCTAGACAATTGTAATAACAGGGAAACAACTCCCACGTTTTTATCTCATAAAATAGAGGTGGATATGAAATATTGTCTTTTTATTACAACGCCTACCAATAAAGGAAGAGCAATTCTAAATACTATGGTGGTGTTCCAAACAATCATTACAGGATGTGTGATGAATCAAAGTGAACTCATCACACATTGCCTAATACTTTACGGTCTAGATTGAATATCGTAGGTACATAAAATCATATTGATCTATATTTTAGCACTTGACATGCTCAGCTACTCTTAAAGTACAAATTATAATTTTTGAATAAGGAAAAAGAGTATTTTAGGACAGGCGGGAATCGAACCTGCGTCCCTTCCTATCCGGGGAAGTGCTCTAATCCACTCAGCTACAGTACTATCTTTTAGACATACCCAATCTCCTTATCACATTTGTCTAAACGACCATCGCCCTCTATCGGAACGCATTTACATGCAATAATCCAATATAGTAAGTTTAATTTTGCAATTAAAATTCACACTATCTGACGGCGTGATTTTTTAAACATTTTAATCTATATTTTAGCACTTGACACGCTCAGCTACTCTTAAAGTACAAATTATAATTTGTGAATAAGGAAAAAGAGTATTCTAGTACAGGCGGTAATCGAACCTGCGTCCCTTCCTATCCGGGGAAGTGCTCTAATCCACTGAGCTGCAGTACTATCTTTTAGACATACCCAATCTCCTTATCACATTTGTCTAAACGACCATCGCCCTCTATCGGAACGCATTTACATGCAATAATCCAATATAGTAAGTTTAATTTTGCAATTAAAATTCACACTATCTGACGGCGTGATTTTTTAAACATTTTAATCTATATTTTAGCACTTGACACGCTCAGCTACTCTTAAAGTACAAATTATAATTTGTGAATAAGGAAAAAGAGTATTTTAGTACAGGCGGGAATCGAACCTGCGTCCCTTCCTATCCGGGGAAGTGCTCTAATCCACTGAGCTACAGTACTATCTTTTAGACATACCCAATCTGCTTATCACATTTGTCTTAACGACCATAGCCCTCTATCGGAACGCATTTACATGCATTAATCCAATATAGTAAGTTTCATTTTGCAATTAAAATTCATACTATTTGATGGCGTGATTTTTTTAAACATTTTGATCTATATTTTAGCACTTGACATGCTCAGCTACTCTTAAAGTACAAATTATAATTTGTGAATAAGGAAAAAGAGTATTTTAGTAAAGGCGGGAATTGAACCTGCATCCCTTCCTATCCGGGGAAGTGCTCTAATCCACTGAGCTACAGTACTATCTTTTAGACATACCCAATCTCCTTATCACATTTGTCTAAACGACCATCGCCCTCTATCGGAACGCATTTACATGCAATAATCCAATATAGTAAGTTTAATTTTGCAATTAAAATTCACACTATCTGACGGCGTGATTTTTTAAACATTTTAATCTATATTTTAGCACTTGACACGCTCAGCTACTCTTAAAGTACAAATTATAATTTGTGAATAAGGAAAAAGAGTATTCTAGTACAGGCGGTAATCGAACCTGCGTCCCTTCCTATCCGGGGAAGTGCTCTAATCCACTGAGCTGCAGTACTATCTTTTAGACATACCCAATCTCCTTATCACATTTGTCTAAACGACCATCGCCCTCTATCGGAACGCATTTACATGCAATAATCCAATATAGTAAGTTTAATTTTGCAATTAAAATTCACACTATCTGACGGCGTGATTTTTTAAACATTTTAATCTATATTTTAGCACTTGACACGCTCAGCTACTCTTAAAGTACAAATTATAATTTGTGAATAAGGAAAAAGAGTATTTTAGTACAGGCGGGAATCGAACCTGCGTCCCTTCCTATCCGGGGAAGTGCTCTAATCCACTGAGCTACAGTACTATCTTTTAGACATACCCAATCTGCTTATCACATTTGTCTTAACGACCATAGCCCTCTATCGGAACGCATTTACATGCATTAATCCAATATAGTAAGTTTCATTTTGCAATTAAAATTCATACTATTTGATGGCGTGATTTTTTTAAACATTTTGATCTATATTTTAGCACTTGACATGCTCAGCTACTCTTAAAGTACAAATTATAATTTGTGAATAAGGAAAAAGAGTATTTTAGTAAAGGCGGGAATTGAACCTGCATCCCTTCCTATCCGGGGAAGTGCTCTAATCCACTGAGCTACAGTACTATCTTTTAGACATACCCAATCTCCTTATCACATTTGTCTAAACGACCATCGCCCTCTATCGGAACGCATTTACATGCAATAATCCAATATAGTAAGTTTAATTTTGCAATTAAAATTCACACTATCTGACGGCGTGATTTTTTAAACATTTTAATCTATATTTTAGCACTTGACACGCTCAGCTACTCTTAAAGTACAAATTATAATTTGTGAATAAGGAAAAAGAGTATTCTAGTACAGGCGGTAATCGAACCTGCGTCCCTTCCTATCCGGGGAAGTGCTCTAATCCACTGAGCTACAGTACTATCTTTTAGACATACCCAATCTCCTTATCACATTTGTCTTAACGACCATCGCCCTCTATCGGAACGCATTTACATGTGTTAATCCAATATAGTAAGTTTAATTTTGCAATTAAAATTCATACTATCTGACGGAGAGATTTTTTAAACATTTTGATCTATATTTTTAGCACTTGACATGCTCAGCTACTCTTAAAGTACAAATTATAATTTGTTGCGTGCAGAGAAACATAAAGACTGAGGCTTTATTTTAGAGTATCTACCTATCTACCTATACATATAAAGGGTCTTTCAAGTAGGGCGGGTCGATGTTGACAATTTGTGGTGGACATGTTGTTTTGGCAGCATCTGTCAAATGAGTTGTTATTTCTTCAGTTACTGATGCCAAATCACCATGGTAAGTTACACGATTAAGCAGCACGTCCAAACATTGATGTAATAAACACCGTCCAAATGATAAAACTTTATTATCAAAATGAGTGTTCGTTAGTGTTAACGTTGCGCGCATTACGTCCATTTTACGGCATATGCGGTGGCCCTTCAAAGTCGACTCTCCAACGTTTGGTGACCAAATTCGAGACGACTGGTTCAGTATACAACGAACCAACACCCTTACATCAAAGGAACGCCAGATCAGCCTAGAACATCGCTGCTGTCCGTGAGAGTGTGCAGGAGACTCCGAGGCAGTCGATTTCTCGCCGTGCACAAGAACTCGGCCTTTCGCTGACTTCAACTTGGCGAATTTTGCGTCGGGACTTGGGCCTACACCCGTACAAGATCCAACTGACCCATGAGCTCAAAGTGAATGACCATAGACAACGCCATTTGTTCGCTGACTGGGCTACAGAACGTTTGGAAGAGGACCCCGAATTTGCCGAAAAATCATCTTTAGTGACGAGGCGCATTTTTGGATGAATGGTTTTGTTAATAAACAAAATTGCCGTATATGGGACGACCACAACCCACATGAGGTTTACCAGGTGGTGATGCATCCACAAAAAGTTACTGTTTGGTGCGGATTTTGGTCCGGCGGCGTCATTGGTCCGTACTTCTTCGAAAACGATGATGGCGAGGCTATTACTGTCAACGGCGAGCGCTACAGATCAATGATTAACAATTTCTTTTGGCCTGAATTAAATGATATGGACGTGGACAACATGTGGTTTCAGCAAGACAGCGCTACGTGCCACACAACGAGCGACACAATGGACATTCTGCATGAAAGGTTCGAGGGTAGGGTTATCTCTTGCAGAGGTGACGTGAATTGGCCACCAAGATCGTGCGATTTGACCCCGCTAGACCTTTTCTTGTGGAGTTATCTCAAGTCACAGGTCTATGCCAATAATCCGCAATCAACCGATGTTCTGAAAGTCAATATAACGCAGGCCATCGTTCAGATTCAGCCGGATATATGCAGTACAATAATTAAAAATTGGACCTCCCGGATCCGTACCACCGTTCGAAGCCGCGGTGGACATTTAAACGATGTCATATTTAATAAATAATGGCATAAATGGGCCTTTCAAATAAAAAATAATTTCTTTAATATCTCACATACAGCTTGTTTTATTTAATTTCTACATCGACCCGTCCTTGTTTCAATACCCTTTAGATATTTATCAGTTTTAATTCGATCCTTGTTTATTTCCTGTTTTAAGTTACTTTCGGTGAGTGAGAGTGTTACATGACCGACCTCCTTCCCCATCTCAATATCATCGTTGCTTTCCATATTATTATATTTTTCATTTAGTAGTAATTATAGTTTTAAACTGGTCGCAGAATTTTGTTCAAAGTGAAAGTGTTACTAATCTCAAATGGTAAGCTGCCAGTCTTCTGAGCGAAGAGATGAAATTTCACGATAAACAGTGGCTTAGCTGTTCTGGACTTAAGTCCATGGGTGGCAATTTATTTATTTTCAGATAATATAAAATAGATTTATTCAAGTCTCTATTTAATTCATTAGTTCAAAGGACTTAAAAAATAACTACGACCAATTCCTTCAAAGATGAAATATAATACAATAAATAGGTATATATAAAATATTTTTATTTTCTTTATATAATAATTTTTCAACACTATGTATACCGATACTTGTAATGTATTTTAACTGGTCAAGTAGCATTCTACTGGAGACCTGGTGACCTGGTTTTATTTACCTACCTCAGGCACCAGCGATCCGCAACCTATTAAGAATAAACCATTGATATCAATGTGTTGTTGGTGAAGAAATAAAATATTATTATTATTATTTATCAATATTTTAAGGCTTCTTATCCGGTCCAAAATATCCTGTCTTTGAAGTCCAGCTTTAAATCTACCGTGCACATTTACAAAATTTCATTAAATTCGATTGGACGGCTTAAGATGGTTTTTATATAGGTACCTATTAAGGCGTATTCTTAATCCGTTCATTAATCCAGTTGTCACACATCTCAATCATCTTAATTAATCATATCAATTGCAAAACTCAACTCAGTTGTAAACAACTCGATTAGTTGAGAGCTTATAATTGTCCTTTCTCGATGCTTCCATACCCTGCACACTTGACATTCACAATAATTATTAAACAACTGAGGAACTAGGGCTGTCGATTTTCAAAAAAAGGAATACAGTTTTTTTTATAAACCTATACAGAGAAAATATTTTCATAATGAAAAATACATTGACTGTAATAAAAACGATATTATAGGTTTCTCAAACCATATTTTTATGTACTTTTTGTTACGTGATTATCGTATTATCACTTTATTCCATCCATCCATCCATGCCTTTCATCGTCCACTGCTGGACATAGACCTCCCCAAAATGGGGGTTTTACCATAATCGCCACGCTTGGCAGGCGGGTTGGCGAACGCAGTGGATGTTTTTAGTACACAGGGGAGCGCCGCTGCCCGGTCCCCCGGTAATCCCTTAGTCGGCTTTAACGACTCCCATAGGAAGAGACAGGGTGGAGCTATTCTTGGTGCCAGCCCCACACAGCATTATTACTTTTCTCTTATTGACCCCACATAACTTTTGACATTTTTATATGTAGGTATATCTTCAATGTACAGGTTCTACTGTCTTCGGGCTGTCCTCATTGGGGCTGCGACGAGGACACGGCGCGGCACACGCTCTAGTCGTGCCCGGCTTGGACCTCTGGAAAGCTTTCGCTGCAGGGCGTTGTCAGAGCGATGCTCGGCAGCGATAGGAATTGGGCCGCGGTCGCTGCCTTCTGAGAAGACTATCACGCGGAAAGAAGTAGCGGAGAGGGCCAGAGAGGAGGACTCTTCCGATGAACCAAACCGCCGCCAGTGACTGCAGACGCCGCCAGGCTAGTAATACATATTTACCTAGTGAACTACCATTCATTTAAACTAATTTAGATGAACAAGCCTAAAACATTCACTGAACAGAAACATGCTTAGCTTGCATGGCAAAGACCTTCATTTTCAGAGTTCCACTTACCTAATTAGTAGTAGTACCCAGTAAGTAGATATGTAACTGACGACAAAAATAAAATTAAAAAATGCAGTTGGCAGCCCTAGTAGAAGCTGTAATGTATTCCTCAATATGATTGGCTTCACTAAATAGGTCAATTTGATATATTACAAGCTTATAAAACATATTTAGCGATACTGCAGCTGATACAACTATTACAATTTGTTCATAATTGAGCTTTTAGTGCACTCGTAGCTTTTCTTTTCTTTAGTTGTGAGACATTTCGCGCCACCTATCGGACTATTTGCACAACAGGCTATGCGCCTAATTAGGAATTATACAAATAATGACGCGACTATTTCAACATCCTTACTTCCTAATATTATAAATGCGAAAGTGAGTTTTTTTTTGTTCATGTGCTTGTTACGCTTTCATGCCACAACTACTGACCCGATTATCATGAAATTTTGCACACATATACTCCAGAGTCCAGAAAAGAATATAGGCTACTCTGCGTCATAAATGAATGACTTCCGTGGTATAGCCATTTTTACATAGATATAGTTAATTATTAATATACCAAAGAATGATGTATTTATATTTTAGAGTCGACGAGGATGATGTTGTGACTAGAATGTAGTAATTAACATGGTCTTATATTTATGGTGGGATCGTTGCTAATACTCAATAAAAACTTAGGCGTCCTTAGTTTTTATTAGGAACTCGGCTTTATTCTCATCATAGGTAACTCTTATGTTTGCATGTCTTACGAGTATATTTTAAATTTCTTTGTTATTTATTCAGTGCCAAAAATTATATGTTCTGAACCGTTCGGCGGACATCAGAAGAAAAATACTAAAATGGTTTAAAAAAAGTAAAAAAAATATAATATGTTAAGTCTATATATATATAAAAAAGAGGCACTATAAATGAGTGCCGATTACGCTTTCCTGCACTCATTTCGTTTAGTGCTGTTTCGACGTGCGATCAGCCGCCACGCCCGCAACTTAATACATCTATGCTTATCAACATGGTATAATAATACTAAAAATCTCCTTTGAAAATCTCATTGACTGCAAATTACATTCTCGGACGCTGTTAAAAATTAGGAAATAAATGCTATACCTACATTTAACTGAGATTACATAATTATACAACTTTTGTTACGATTTCTAATCACAATTGTGTATCCTTAATTTATACTTAGATCAATTTGTTAAGTTCGTAAAAACTGTATCCCTAAAGATGTAAATAGTATGATCCTAAAGCGACTCATCCACAGTCAAACTACTAAACCAGTTTAGTGGAACAATATTAATTCTAACTTGTGTACTTTGTAATTATATAATAACATATTCGTAGATATATTTATATTTAGATATTTTTATATATATTTTTAGCATTTGACATGCTTAGCACTATACATTAAACACAAAGTGAAAAATGTGAAATCGAAAATAACAGTCAGGAGCAGGATTTGAACCTGCATCTTCTGGATACCGTCCAGATGCTTTACCAATTCAGCATCCTGACAATTGCTCCTGACTGCTAATTTCGATAACACATCATACTTAACGTCTTTGGGTGACGCCTGCGCCATCTGTCGGACGTATTTTCATACATTATACCGACCAGGTAAACTTAATTTTACAATTAAGATTTTACCTAATAATGACGCAAACCCTTTAAATATTTAGATATTTTTATATATATTTTTAGCATTTGACATGCTTAGCACTATACATTAAACACAAAGTGAAAAATGTGAAATCGAAAATAACAGTCAGGAGCAGGATTTGAACCTGCATCTTCTGGATACCGTCCAGATGCTTTACCAATTCAGCAATCCTGACAATTGCTCCTGACTGCTAATTTCGATAAGACACTGACTGTTATTTTCGATTTCACATTTTTCACTTTGTGTTTAAGATATATCTATGATAAAATATTATTATTTTTTATTTGCCGTGTGAGGCCGGCTTTAGAATTGTCTCACCCCTCTCCACCCATAGGAGTCGTAAGAGCCGACTGAGGATATACCGGGGGAGTGGGCAGCAGCACTCCCTCGACTATTAACAACATCCACTGCGATCGCCAACCCGCCTACCAAGCGTGGCGATTACGGCAATATCCCCTCTTGGGGAGGCCTATGTCCAGCAGTGGACAGCGAAAGGCTGATGGATGGATTATTATTTATGCGAATTTTATAACGCTGGGAGCTCTACTGGAATCAATAAAATCTGGCGTAGAATGTTGACATTTAATCAAATACCTCATAAATTATCGTATTTGATCGATTTAGTAATGTTTCTTTTATAATCGTTTGAGCAACATGCACCTAATCACATTAACATATCACAACAGATCGGAGATGATATCAAGAATAGTCAAGTCAGGAGCGTCAAGTCAGTAAACTAACGTGAATGTATGAGAAATGTAATGAGATAAGGCAAGGATCGTAGCAAGTCAAAATCTATTAGCTCTGCTAACCCTTCTGGGAAACAGGCGTGAGCCCTACTTAACTTACAAACAAACGCAGAAGAACTTGATCAGCGCTAGAAAAAGCCAATGCGGGGAGAGGCTCCCGATGCATGACAGCACAAAAGAGATGAGCAGCGGTATCACCAGGGTGAATCTGCGACCTCTGGTATCGGAGACGTAGCCCCATATGAATGACACTAGGAGGATACCTGAAACACACCGTAAGGAGATCATTCAAAGAATAGATAGTACTGACTTAAGACTTCTAGACCAAGTGGTGATTTAAAAAATATAATTCCACCATTCCATGATGATGATGATAAAGTAAAAATAGAGTAAGCAGTGATAGCCTATTCATAAAACCCAAAACCAAAGGCTACAAAGACTACAGCCTTGAATTCGACCCCTAATCTGAGGATAACATTCAGAAGGCGTGATTCTGATTTTTGGAAATGATGTGTGTATTTTAGACTTAAAATAAGTCTACAATACTACTCGATGAAGGAAAACTTTAATAGGAAAAATGCATGCCTGAGAGATTTTCCAAACAGCATCCTAGGCTTTACCGGATGGTGCTTTAGCTGCACAAAATCTTCTCCATGAATGAATGTAGAAAAAAACTACTAACCAACGAAAGGTAACGAAGTCAGGATCCCCTTTTGCGCGACGGTCAAGTTCAGGTCGCAAGCGGCAGCTACTACTAGACTCAGTCCAAACATATCCATGCCAATGCCCAGAAGTATCAGCGCGCAGGTACATACTAACAGAATATTATATAGTCCATTGCCTGGAAAAATACATTGGCAAATAAACATAAGGCCTAACTTATTGGAAATAGGTAACACAAAATATACACGCTAGCAACATGAAATACAAAAGGGTCTAGGTGGTGTAGCGGTAGTGTATGCGACTGCTAATCATGAGCTCTCGGGTTCGATCCCCGGGCTTTTTCCTAAAAAGAAAAATTCTTAGTAGCAGCCCGGAGTTGGAAATGTGCCCAGTAGACGTCAATAGGCTCGCCCCCTATTACGTGGGACTTATACATTTATTTATTTATTTATTTATTTATTTATATACATACTTATTGTTAACAGTATTTTCCTTACACAATAAGATTAGACAATTATTTTGTATTTATACAATAGAGATAGAACCTTTTTTGAGTTCAAAGTTAATAGGTATAAAGTAGTAAAGCTAACAAATACTGCTACTAATGGCTTTCGTCTCAATATATCGGTCTACGACACGCATGAACCTGCTCTCTGTGCATGAGAACAAATCTAGTGTTATGTCGCAGGACAAGGTCTCGTTGATGTAATTTAGGGCGCGGGGCACAGGTGCAAATCGACCTATGTTAGTTCGTGCATCGGCCGATGCCAATAGAGGTCGGCGTCGCTCCCGTAGGGCACCTATATACCGGCGTGGTACATTAAAATGTATTTGTGCTAGTAAAAATGGGCTATAAGTAAACCCTCGTATCAATCTAAAAAAATATCTTACCAGGGCCGTGTTACGGCGCGTTGCCAACATATTGTAATCCACCATGCCTACAATATACAGTGTGGGGTACAGATGCGGGTAATAAAAATATAGTCTTTTGTACAAATAACGTATAAAAGACTTTTGTACCCTCTCTACTTTTTGAGTACACTGCACTGTATAAGGATTCCAAATTATGGCATTTGTTTCTAATATACTGCGAACATATGCATTATACAAAACAGTGATTGATAGTCTCAGGTTAAGGTCTCTCGACTGACGGATTACAAAACCTAAGTTTTTACGGGCTATCGCACAAGTTTTTGAGATGTGATCATGAAATGTTAGTTGGCTATCGAACCAAGTACCAAGGTCTTTTACGGTATTAACTCGTCTTATTGTTGTGTCTGATATTTGGTAGTCGTGAAGGATTGGCGAGCGTTTTCGGCTATATGACATCACGACGCATTTGTTAATATTAAGGTCTAAACTATTGCGTGATCCCCACTTAACTACGTTATTGATGTCAGTTTGTAAAACCGTGCAATCCGACTGTGTGGTAATGGGAAGTGCCAACTTTACGTCGTCCGCAAACATTAGGCATGAACTACATTTTATCTTTTACGGCAAATCATTGATTAATATTAAAAATAATAAAGGGCCGACACAGGACCCCTGTCCAATGCCAGAATTAACTGGATATTCATAAGATAAAGTTTTTTCATATGTAACATACTGTTTTCGTCCTGTCAGGTAATCCGCAAAGAATAGAATAAGATTTTTAGAGAATCCCGTAGTTGCTAATTTATACAACAACACGTCACTATCGACTCGATCAAAAGCTTTTTGGAAATCAAAATAAGCTACATCTACTTGTCTTCTGGCATCGATTTCAGGCGTAATAATCGAGGTGATGTGCAAAAGGTTTGTTGTAGTTGAACGGCCAGCCAAAAAGCCATGTTGTTGGTCACTGAACCATCCCCTTAACTGATTATAAACTAATGTATATAATACATATTCCATTACTTTAGCAAACACAGACAGAACTGCAACAGCCCGATAATTTTGCATGTCAGATTTGGATCCACTTTTGTGTATTGGGTGAACCTTTGTGGTTTTCCATGCTTGTGGGTAAATATTATGTTTTAAGGATAGATTGAATATATGAAAAAGTGGATTAATAAAGACCTGGTAACAATCCCTCACAATAATTTGTGGAATACCATCAGGTCCCTGGGTCCATTTTAATTTAAGTTTTTTTAGTGCGTTTTTAACGTCATATTTACTAATGTGTTGCACACAAACCCTTACATCGGGCGCGATAGGAGAAGAGGGCGAGCTCATAGCCGCCGCTAGTGTCGCGAGTGGATCCAATGCAGGCGGACGTGATAAAAACACATTTTCAAATTGCGACGCAAATGCATTTGCCACTTGCTGCGAGTTACTCATGCTAAAACACGATGGTTCATTGAAATGTCTATGCTGTTTAATGTGAGACCAAAAGCTATTCGGATTACGTAGTATATCGTTTTCTAGTTTACTGAAGTGATTCTCTTTATTAATATTTAGTGATAATTTAAAGTGCTTACGATAATATGTAAATAATGCATAATACATTTGGCTACAAGTTGTTTTGTATAACTTGTGGTAATGATTTTTTAAATGTAAGTAATATAATACTTCACGATTATACCACAAGGGATATGTGTGAACTTTGTATGACGGTAGGCTATACGGTACAGTCTCCTCGAAATGGCTATACACTAAACTATACATCTGCTCCACGGCACTATTAGTATCTAAACAATCATAAACAGGTGACCAATCTGTTCGTGATAAACGTAGGTATAACTCATGATAGTTCGCTTTTCTAAAATTACGTGTAGGTATGTGAGATTTAAAATTACGTTGAGGGGGAATATAACGATTGTTAGCAGCATAAAACCTGTTCACAAATGCCATGATATCAAGCGGTAGGTGGTGCACCTCTGGCTCAACAAGACCTACCTCGGATGCCGAGACAGAGACTGTTAACTGGTCCTTACAACTAAGTACTAAATCTAGAATACGATCAAGGTCATTAGTAACAGTATTGTATTGAGTTAAGTTACTTGAAGTTAGTAAAAGTTTATATTGGTCGCGTACAGATGCAGAGGCGGAGTAAAGATTAAAGTCACCAATTACCACCACAGGAGCTATTTGTAGTGATATAACATGTTCGATATAATTAAATATTGAGTAGTACCGACTATTTGGTATTTTAGGCGGAAGGTATACAACGCAGCATATAAAACGGTACTTCCCAACATCAATTAAACCAGTTACAACCTCATCATCGGAGGCACAGTTACAAAGGATAGGACGGAGCTGATATGGTTGACGAACTGCAAGTAACACACCACCACCACCACCTTTAGTCCTGTCGTAACGCAGAACGCTGTAAGCTGGGGGAAATAATTCAGAGTCGTAAACACTGTCATCCAGCCTTGTTTCAGTTAGCGCTACGATGTATGCAGGGAAGTCACACAGTGTAGATTTTATTTCTCTCATTCTACCTCTTAAACCTCGTACATTTTGATAAAAAATATTTATCTTCTTAATTTTCTGTTTGTGATCTCGTTTGGTCACGAAAGGAACGGCTTGGTATATTTCGCCACGGTTTGATGTGAACGTCTTCAGCCCAGTTCTCAGCAGATAAATACTTAGTAACATATTTGCTCAATACGGTTAATTTAAACGATGCGTAATCTCCTCGTGCTTGTAAAGCCTCGGCTGAACAGTTATCATCTGGACAAATGGTCCGTAAATATTCTGTCACCTGTTCCACTGTAGTTCCGACTTTCACGTAGTAGAGATGTAGTTGCGATTTACGTTCTGCAGCTGATAACATCGTAGACTTGGGAGCGGCTGTACCACGAACAACATTCTCGACTGATCGTCGAGCGCGTCGACGTTTCACCTCTGTCCAACCGTGCTCGATAGTAGTCGGCTCGGTCACAGTAGGATGAGGGCACGCATTAGTCGATTCGTCCTCCAAAGTAGTGAGTTGCGGTGGTGACTCCACACTCTTAGTAGGGGCCTCAGTCGCTGACGCACTCGTGGATGCGTTGGTTGAGATAGCAAGTACTTGTCGTGCCTTCCGAGTATTGGCTGAGAATGCCGATGTTGCCCGAAGCCGAGCTTGGCGGATTGGCCGAGTATTTAACTCGGAAGCTGAACTACCCACATTGCCGTTAATGTTAATATCTCCCGAATCATTGCTTAATTGTTTAATTAGCTTATTTTGTTCATTTACGAGCTTTTCCAATGAAACCACTTTATTCTGGAGGTTCAACACTGTACGAGTTAACTCGCGAATAGCACTTTCAACACTTTTATCCGACATAACTATTTTTAATAGATGATCACAGACAGAACACACTGTACCGGAGTAGAGCGAGACAGCAGAATACATAGCTGGCGAGTCGTGGGTGTGTAATACACCTCTGCCTACCTCTTCGGGGAATACAGGCGTGATGCTATGAGACTCTTTTTTATTCTCGTACACTAACAACACCGGTGCTTACACTTACCTAATAAAACGCAAGTCGCATACACAACACAATCATAGTGATACAGATTGTTACTAACTTAGTACAGATCTGTATCACTGTGACTTGGGAGTTAATGGCAAAATCTCCATACTTGTGCAGATGGGTTTGCGATCGCAGTAGATGTTGGTTTATTCAAGGGAACGCTGCTTCTTGCTTCCCCAATATCTCTCTCAAATCTGCAGCGACCTGCCACTAGATGGACCAACGATCTGGTGGAAACTAAAATGAGATGTTGGTTGCAGCACAAAGCGCTATCTATGTGATCTATTGAAAACTACTTAGTAAGACCAATACATTATTAGTTACTTATCAAATAATCACGGACACGGACAAATCAAATTTTATTGTGAAAAATGAAGATTATGAGGCGTGCACTTTTGGATTTTCCAAAGTATTTTTTATGATTAAACACAAAGTGAAAAATGTGAAATCGAAAATAACAGTCAGGAGCAGGATTTGAACCTGCATCTCCTGGACCGTCCAGATGCTTTACCAATTCAGCCATCCTGACAATTGCTCCTTACTGCTAATTTCGATAACACATTCATACTTAACGTCTTTGGGTGACGCCTGCACCATCTGTCGGAAGTATTTTCATACATTATACCGACCAGGTAAACTTAATTTTACAATTAAGATTTTACCTAATAATGACGCAAACCCTATAAATATTTATATATATTTTTAGCATTTGACATGCTTAGCACTATACATTAAACACAAAGTGAAAAATGTGAAATCGAAAATAACAGTCAGGAGCAGGATTTGAACCTGCATCTCCTGGACCGTCCAGATGCTTTACCAATTCAGCCATCCTGACAATTGCTCCTTACTGCTAATTTCGATAACACATTCATACTTAACGTCTTTGGGTGACGCCTGCACCATCTGTCGGAAGTATTTTCATACATTATACCGACCAGGTAAACTTAATTTTACAATTAAGATTTTACCTAATAATGACGCAAACCCTATAAATATTTATATATATTTTTAGCATTTGACATGCTTAGCACTATACATTAAACACAAAGTGAAAAATGTGAAATCGAAAATAACAGTCAGGAGCAGGATTTGAACCTGCATCTCCTGGACCGTCCAGATGCTTTACCAATTCAGCCATCCTGACAATTGCTCCTTACTGCTAATTTCGATAACACATTCATACTTAACGTCTTTGGGTGACGCCTGCACCATCTGTCGGAAGTATTTTCATACATTATACCGACCAGGTAAACTTAATTTTACAATTAAGATTTTACCTAATAATGACGCAAACCCTATAAATATTTATATATATTTTTAGCATTTGACATGCTTAGCACTATACATTAAACACAAAGTGAAAAATGTGAAATCGAAAATAACAGTCAGGAGCAGGATTTGAACCTGCATCTCCTGGACCGTCCAGATGCTTTACCAATTCAGCCATCCTGACAATTGCTCCTTACTGCTAATTTCGATAACACATTCATACTTAACGTCTTTGGGTGACGCCTGCACCATCTGTCGGAAGTATTTTCATACATTATACCGACCAGGTAAACTTAATTTTACAATTAAGATTTTACCTAATAATGACGCAAACCCTATAAATATTTATATATATTTTTAGCATTTGACATGCTTAGCACTATACATTAAACACAAAGTGAAAAATGTGAAATCGAAAATAACAGTCAGGAGCAGGATTTGAACCTGCATCTCCTGGACCGTCCAGATGCTTTACCAATTCAGCCATCCTGACAATTGCTCCTTACTGCTAATTTCGATAACACATTCATACTTAACGTCTTTGGGTGACGCCTGCACCATCTGTCGGAAGTATTTTCATACATTATACCGACCAGGTAAACTTAATTTTACAATTAAGATTTTACCTAATAATGACGCAAACCCTATAAATATTTATATATATTTTTAGCATTTGACATGCTTAGCACTATACATTAAACACAAAGTGAAAAATGTGAAATCGAAAATGACAGTCAGGAGCAGGATTTGAACCTGCATCTCCTGGACCGTCCAGATGCTTTACCAATTCAGCCATCCTGACAATTGCTCCTTACTGCTAATTTCGATAACACATTCATACTTAACGTCTTTGGGTGACGCCTGCACCATCTGTCGGAAGTATTTTCATACATTATACCGACCAGGTAAACTTAATTTTACAATTAAGATTTTACCTAATAATGACGCAAACCCTATAAATATTTATATATATTTTTAGCATTTGACATGCTTAGCACTATACATTAAACACAAAGTGAAAAAGTCGGTATAATGTATGAAAATACTTCCGACAGATGGTGCAGGCGTCACCCAAAGACGTTAAGTATGAATGTGTTATCGAAATTAGCAGTAAGGAGCAATTGTCAGGATGGCTGAATTGGTAAAGCATCTGGACGGTCCAGGAGATGCAGGTTCAAATCCTGCTCCTGACTGTTATTTTCGATTTCACATTTTTCACTTTGTGTTTAATGTATAGTGCTAAGCATGTCAAATGCTAAAAATATATATAAATATTTATAGGGTTTGCGTCATTATTAGGTAAAATCTTAATTGTAAAATTAAGTTTACCTGGTCGGTATAATGTATGAAAATACTTCCGACAGATGGTGCAGGCGTCACCCAAAGACGTTAAGTATGAATGTGTTATCGAAATTAGCAGTAAGGAGCAATTGTCAGGATGGCTGAATTGGTAAAGCATCTGGACGGTCCAGGAGATGCAGGTTCAAATCCTGCTCCTGACTGTTATTTTCGATTTCACATTTTTCACTTTGTGTTTAATGTATAGTGCTAAGCATGTCAAATGCTAAAAATATATATAAATATTTTTTATGATTTAGCCACTCTGGGCGGAACGTGACATTTTTTCGTGCGTGCGGCTGGCGTTCATCGATTTACAAGACGTTATCATGTCAATAAAGTTAGTCATACTATTGTTCTTTCTTTATGATCAGGCGCAGTGGTTTGAGTAGTGACCTTGCATTACAAGCAATGGACTACGTTTCATTCCCAGTATTTACATTTTATGGACTGTGGAAGTAGGTACAGACTTCCTTACAAAAACTATAGCTTATCTTAACGTATATATTCGGATCCCAGGCAATTTATATGGTGACGTACTTAACTGCCCACAAAAAATACTGCCAAGGCCTATTTGTCGAGTAAATTTTGGCAACATTGTAAATTGACAATAGGAAAAAAATATTGGCACATTTCCCCGCATACTCATATAAACACGTAATAGAATGAAGAACATTGTCCGTAACAAGATAGAATATAAGGATTTATTAATGTGACCATTATCAATGTCCAAGGTTTTTTATCAATCTAATATTGTCTTGTTGTCGGGCACGGGACTCTTCAGAATGATAGTGATTCAAGTCACAGTTTGTTGGCAAAATGCAGGTTTCCTTTTTTATTTTTCAAGGCTGCGAAAACCTGCGTACGGCCCGCGGCTAAATGGTTACCGGTGCCTATAGTCGCTAACACTAGGAACAGGAATAGGGGATGGAGATTATGTCAAGGTTAGGTGGATACACAACCAAATCGTAAGAATTTATAATTTATTTAAATCACAGACTCAACCTTAAAGACCCCACTTTCATGACTTTTAATAAGAAAACTAAATCGTCAATACGTGGCGGAGTGCGGGGGAGGTCGGCTAGTTTTATTGGATCGTTTCTTTTTTTAGATTATTCTTCTCTTTGGGATCGTTCAAGGACAAGTCCAAGTTGACAATGTCAGTGACAAGAGTCACTAGTGATGTGTGTGCATTCATTTATCGATATCGATAACTGAGTTTAGGGTATAACGGAATAACAGATTTTTTTTTCAGATTTATGACATCTCATGACCGCTATATTAGTTTATGTGACGTCACCTATCCAATCTATACAAACAAATAAAATTTAAGTGTCTGTTTGTAATGTCTAAATAACACCTGTCCTGTCACCTGCCGACGCCTCGATCATAGTGAACGGGGTTCCAATTAGGTCTGGGCCCAGGTAAATCATCGGGTTGTCCCAAGACGCTTCTAACCAGACTCTCTTGTAGAGATCACAAAGAGTCGTGGCTTCCAGGGTCACACGTGGATACCGCACAGTGTCGACCGAGAAACCCTCCTGTGGGATTTAGAGGTCGTATCGTATTTTCGAAGTCCTCATCAAGAAAACTTTCATTTAAGATCAATATTGTCTTTGGGAAGCAAAAAGTTGTTTTTTCATTTTAACATTAATGACGTCTAACATCCGCAACACCATTTGCTAAAGTCGGCCAAAAGAATTAGGAGGCATACCATCATACCTGCATACCCCCATACATAATTATACATTCATATGGACAAACACATTCCCTTCAGTAGTCGGTTAAAAATAATACATAGACAACAATAGACTACTGTACGAATATCAAATTTAAATATACATTTGTCGATAAACGTATTTTTTATGTTTACATTGAGTCTCCTCTCTAGTCTGCACGTGCCAATGACAGAGCGAGATAATTATGTGAATTTAATTACCTTCGATCATCAATACCAACAAGATACAGTGTCACGGACAAAATCAAGCTAAAATCTGTCCGTGTGAATATATACTTATACAGCTACATCTGTTTATTAACGAACTGAGACACAAAGCTTTTATTACTGCCACTTAAAAGTGAAAAGACAAATAACATTTACTGAGAAATCAAGCTTACATAGCAACATACAAAGCACTTTTTGAAGTAGCCCCTAGTCCAAGGTCACGGCATACACTTCTGACTTGTCGAGATTTTTCGCGAATATGTTTTTAAAATTACCACTGCTCTGTGAAGGAAAACATCGCGATAAATCCTGGATGCCTGAGAGATTTTCTCGACGGCTTGTGAAGTCTGCCAACCTGCACTGCGCCAGCATAGTGAAATACAGCCTGAATCCCCTTCACTATGAGAGCCGTGCCCACTAGTTGGTTGAAAAAAAAACCACAAGATGTTAGCGATTTGTTTTGTCAGTGTGGTGACGGACTAATAATACAAGTGTCACCACCCCATTCTTTCCCACGGGTGTCGTATGAGGCGACTAAGGGAAGTAAGCAATTATCACCCATTGCATTACAGGTGGTAGGGCTGGGTACCGAGTGGGAGTACTCACTTGGTATTGGGCCCGAGTGGGTTGGTACCACCTTCTCTTCCACCACATTGTTGCGATTTGGCTGTAGCAGGAGATATTCTTTCATTTCGTATCTGTGAAATGAAATGGTGAGCAGCGGCTTGACAATACTCTCGGTATAATTGAGTCCATGAGCGACGGTTACCATTTACCATCAGATGGACCGTGGCTCGTCTGCCACTACATGCAATAAAAAAAATCATCATTTGAAAACCATCATTCAGTACCAAACCCAACTAACAGTGATTCTTCTATCACTCTCTTGTGCAAAGATATGGGTAAGATTTGGCTTTAATGCTTTAATTGTACTAAAGTCAGGGATTTCCCGGATCTTGAAAAATTTTCCGCACCTATTATAAACTTCAATAACAATGAACTTGAAACTAGTCAAAAACATTGCATAAATTTCGCAAATCGCTTTTGTGTATGCGTTACAATGACGAATGTACCTTAATAACCTACTAAACACCAGCAGAACAAAGTGTTTACCCACAAATCGTGTAGAGAGAGCACTTGGCCCTCGTCCAACAACTGCCGTTCACAAAGAGACATTTTTGTCAACAACATTATTCTACGTCCAAAAATGAACGCTCAGCTGCAAATATTGGCAATTTTCGAGGTCAAGGTCCCTAAATCTACTAAGTTTATTAGAGATTGAAACAGTACGCCACCATACTGGATTTCTTTACTACAAGGATGAATAGGGAAATAAAGACTACCGGCACTCACACTGACCGAGCGATCTATATTGAAATAACTATCTTTAATATACGATCGGTATTCGTACATTTACATACACGAAGGTTATCTGACGGTATACATACAAAGACATACGAATATGTATGTATGTATACCGTCACTGTTGCCCAGATTACGTTCAGACAATGTATTGGTAATTGTCGTAAAACAGGCTTCCAATGCCCACCTTTAACTCCAGTGGGAACGAAACGTGGTAGGTCATGTCGCCGCTGTTCAGATGATTGTTATTAAGAATCTCCATTGTGTATTGATAAATTGTGACGATATATGGTAAGTGATTAATGAACTTTCATCACTAGAGGTACAATTAGACCACTGTTTACCACAATAACAGTTACAGAGAAAAGTGTAACGAGTACCCTTTTTTTTGTTAAGGCGGGAAAAAATATACCTAACCGCACACCCTGTCAGTCGAGGCAACGAACCCACTAAAGAAACCCGCAGTGCTGTCTCTCCGCCTGTGTTGACGGGCCACTGCTACTATATTGCATTACTTCAGTGGTAGGTAACGATCACCCTGGCCATTTTTATGTAGTTGTATAATTTGGTTTGCTCCATCTCTTAAAATACGTTTGGGTGTTATTCCCTCACGTCGAGACCTGGACAGGAAAACCCAGGGGCCCGTAGAATGTAACTCACTAAATCGTATCGACATCGTATCGTCTCGCTTGTGATTGGTAGAGAAACAAACGCATGATGTCGCAATAATCCCTCGGCCAATCACGGTGATCTCTTAACCAATCACAATGACACGATGTCATGTCGATATGCTCGAGTGAGATACATTCTAACCCAGTCCACAGACCGCAGTCTCTAAGCAAATATTGAATCTGGTAGACAAAAATCCGACTCTTAATAGAGAATCATTAAGGCTAATTGATTGAGAATAGCACAGATGACGGAGTGTTTTAGATGCCGAGCTCCTGCTGGAGTGAGTCTGGGTGTACTTTGTGTCTGTCACAGACTGTATATTCGTAAAGCAATACAAGGATTATTCCTTAAAGCAAGGCGACACATAAAAAAAGGACAATTCCATAGGATCAATACAATCCTGTTTTTTTGTTAAGGCGGGAATAAATGTTCCTAACCGCACACCCCAACGAACAGGGTAGTGTGGGGCCCTCACCCATTAAATAAACCCGTGTACCGTCTCTCCGCCTTTGTTAGCGGGCCACTGGAACCATATTACATTCCTTCAGTGGTAGGATCAATACAATCCTAGCTTAATATTATAAATGTGTTTGTTATGCTTGCATGCCGTAATTAATAAATATACTACCATCTATATACTACTATCTTGAAATTTAGCTTATGGTTGCTGTGAGGTAACAAATTTTGCATAGATATGTACTGTAGAGTACCGTATAACATTGACCTAAAGCACACACAGAAGAAGTCGCGGGAAGGATTTAGGTTATAATAAAAACAATGCAATATCTTATGTTTAAGTCTACTACAGATATTATTAGTATTTACACAAAGAACTAATGACTGCCTGCATAAGACGCTTCCTATCGCATCGCCTAAGAAAAAACTAAGTTTTTGTACTATATATTCTTCATAAGTTCCAAAATACCTGTTTTATCCAGAGCTTCCTCGAATGATATAGATTCATCATCACTGTCACATTTTGTGGTCATATTGAAACATGTATTCTCCACTACAAACACACTAATACTGAACGAAAGCTCATATGAATATTTCAAATGTCAGCTTAGGAGCAACGTTCACTTGGACAGAAAAACTTCATAAAATTGAAAATATTTGCAACTCTTCTTTATTCAGATATTTTTATATATATTTTTAGCATTTGACATGCTTAGCACTTTGTGTTTAACTCTTCTTTATTTAGACTTTTTTAATCTGGGTGGCAAACAACCATACTGCTCTCCTGATGGTAAGTGGTTACCGTAGCTGTAGTAACCGTAGATGCTCGCAACACGAGAGGCATCGAGGCTCGCGCGTCGCTATCTCCAAGGAAAGAAATAGGAGGTGGATAGGAAAGATATTAAGGAGAGGATATGCAGGATACTAAGGAAAGGATAGGAAGGATAATAAGGAGAGGATGTGGAGGGGGTTTGGTCATGGCAGCGCTCTCACTTACCATATGAAACGAGCGAGACTCTACCATTACCAGTTTTATACTAAAAGGGTGGAAATCAAATCTGATAACCGACGCTGTAATAAATAAACATCAGCCATGTTTGTCAACCCTCAGGAAAAAGTCAGGAAAGAGGATGAAAAGTGGAGAGGCGGATTACTAAATGAGGATTAAGAGGTGGCGAGGAAAAATGATAGAAAGGGATATGAGGAGTTCATTTAGATGAATTTTGTATTTTCATTTTCATGTTTCTGAGTGCGCTAACCTTGAATTATTCAGCGAGTATAGTGTATATAAAATTTTTAATTTAGGATCAGTAGATACTCAAGGGTCTTAGGAAATTGAGGAGCCTTAAAAGTTTCCAGATAATCAACTTATTGTGTTATAAACTACAACAGCAAACTTGTTTCACCGTGGTTCTCGTATGTTGTCATGTTTTTTCCGGTAAGAAAATGCATATTACACACCCTGCCCGTACAGATAACGATAAATGACATAAAACACTTTTTAATCGACTTAAAAACAGCTATTTAATCCTAAGTGAATTTATTTAACAGTTGCTTTTTTAAAGTAATATTTTTGATATTTGTCAAAATTGTTTTCCTGGTAATTTTGTTCACTGTGCGTCGTCCCTAACTGAGTTGTACACAATTTCAGATCACTGAGTCGTAACTGAAACATACGCAAACAACGAACAAATTCCAATGCACAAAATACATCACAGTTATATTGTGATGTTCTCAATAATGATTCCAAATCAAACCATCGATGCACGGCGCAAACCATCTATGACGTACTTTTTATGGCACATTGCCAATAAGGAACAAAATGTACAACATAAATTGACGATACAATGTTTTATTTAAAAATGCAGTTACTTATAATAAAAAAAATTAACAAAAATCTTGAGATTTTTACGCATTATAACAATGAACTTAATGGTATAAAATTTACTTACTCGTATGTTAGGTATTTTATTATTATAATGGTTCAAAATATCAAATAATTTAGGTACAAACATTTATATAGCATATATATATTTTTTCTCCATATATATACATCTTCATATATATACAAGTTTCTGTGGGCATCAGAATTATTTGCAGAAAAAATTAACTGATTAAAAAATAAATTTAAAAAGTAGAGAAAATTAATTTCAGGTATTTCTGTCTCACACAACCATAATCATACTAAACAGTGCACTGGCAACACTCAGACGAATCCAAAACAAAAGTAATTTATTTTGTAATACACGGGTGGCTCATCACAAAAAGATCACGCACGTATTCCCCGAAGGGGTAGGTAGAGGTGTATTACATACCCACGATTCGCCAGCTATGTTTAATAGTCTACCGGGCACATTTCCAGACTACGGGCTGCTACTGAGAATTTTTCTTTTTACGAAAAACTTCTATCAAAAATGTTAGTAGTTATGATCGAAGATGAAAAAGCTCAATAACATTGCCCGACCCCGGAATCGAGCCCGAGATCTCATGATCACCAGTTGATTACACTACTGCTATACCACTGAGGCAGTAAAATAGAACTCAGTTAATCCGTTTAAGCAGTTTTCGATTTTACAACTACGCTATCAGTAGATAGAATTTTGAAACATTTTCTAGTGGACGCCAGCGTCATTACAGGACTCTTTATTAAGAAATGTCTAGTTTATAAAATTCTAGAAGCTTACAGCAAATAAAAATATATTATTCAATTAAATAACTTTAAACCAATTACATAATAAACATAATTTAATTACATATATTTCACTTACAGCTGATTGATCTAAAGCTTATTTCGATGTTTATAATACAATCAAAACCGTTAGAGATTTTGCTTCACCCAATGAACTAACATCTTTCTACTTACAAGTTTCACAAATATAAAGGCACAAAAACAATTATGTATAATAAAAATGCACATTGGTAATGAATAAATTACGTAAAAATTACGACTCTATGCGCTATTACATAATTTACTACTTAATGTAATCATGGTAACATTTTTCTTTTCAACCCTTTTTCTTTGCTACTTGTCACTTGAGCTTGGCTTGGGCACGGGACTCCTCTAATGGTGAGAAAGAATAGGCCATAGTCCACCATACTGGGCTAGTGCAGTGATAAATTGTAAACAAACAAATAAACACATAATTTTGAAAAATCTCAAAAAGTCAGAGGTGTGTACCGTACGAGGTCTGCACCTTGGACTGGGGATCGAATTCGATACCACTTTGCAGTCCTTGGTTTTACCGCTAGGCTGTTACTGCACCATTCCCTAATAATAGTAGTTATTACTAGATTATTTTATTACTTATTAATCATGTGATACCTTCCGTGCTCTAGCAACAGTAGAAAGCAACTTCTTATAAAGAAATTTCGTAAAAAAAAAAACTAGAGTTGCAATTCACTGGGTAAAATTTAAGTCTATCTTGAAAGATTTACTCGTAAAACAAGAAAAAATCTACCTACTGTAATATAAATCATGATTTACAGTATAAAGAGCCATGAAAGGATTGTCTTCACAAAATCAAAATATTTACTAAATCTGTTACTAAGTTAACAGATAAAAATCTTCTAAAAACATAATTCTTATCAAGAAAAGCATGACTCGAGTCAGTAGTCAGCTTGACAAACATACTTCTAATTAAATTAACATAACATAACATCACGCCTATATCCCCGAAGAGGTAGGCCAGAGGTGTAATACACACCCACGGTTCGCCAGCTGTGTTTAAGTCCCACGTAATAGGGGGCGAGCCTATTGCTGTTTACCGGCACATTTCCCAGCTCCAGGCTGCTGCTGATTTTTTTCTTTTTAGGAGAAAGCGCAATAACGTTGCCTGAACTGGGGATCGAATCCGAGACCTCATGATCAGTAGTCGCACATACTACCGCTGCACCACAGAGGCAGTTACTTCTAATTACATTTACATTATTTTATATTATCCTTATTTGTATTCTACTTATTTTATAATGACACACACAGTTTGATCTACACTTATAAGCAAAGGTTTGGACCATGTCCAAACTGGAATACATAAAAACTAAGATTATATTAATACAATCTGTTTTTAAAGACATTCATTGACTATAACAGGTAGTCTATAGTTTGTCATTCTTAAAATACCAATATAATAGTGTCCGTACAAATTATCTATAACGTGTTTCAGTTCCTCAATTATAATTTAGAGATTTCAACTGGGTTGTCGGGTGGTAAAAACCACGCTGCTACTGCACTACCTGAAAAATAACAATTTATCAGTTCCTACTTGAAGAAAATCATGCTCTAAAACACCCTATTCATTTATATAACGCAAGACATTTTAAAAAGGTTTCATTATTTAAATACTTTGGAAAATCCAAAAGTTCACGCCTCATAATCTTCATTTTTCACAATAAAATTGATTATTTGATAAGTAACTAATAATGTATTGGTCTTACTAAGTAGTTTTCAATCAATCACATAGATAGCGCTAATTTCATGGTTTTCATGTCTTATACGCCATCTAGCGCTAATTTTAAGAAGTACTTCTACAATTCGAAACTTTATGCATATACTATAGTCGAAACCAGACATTATTTAGGTCGTCACTAATGACTATGTGAAGTCAGAAATTAATTTGCATTATATTTTAATACGATTTTGGATGTGCTAAGTATTCGCAAAAATTATGCATCCCGCAACCCTAACTCAGCTGTTTTTCTGAAATTTCTTTGACCTAATAAAGATCAATAACGTAGATGTGACATAATATCAGATCATAGTAAAATGCCTAACTTTGATCCCATTTTGCCATGAAGACGAAGTTATTTTGTATGTGCATTTTCTTTAGCCGACATTGAAAATCATTCCAAATTTGTATTTACTTTGTATTTACTTTACTTTCTTTTTTTTATTTTCTTATTTTTACGTTTCTTTTTAATTTCCTTATTTTTACCTTATTGGTCTATAGAAATAGTTCTCACACTTCTCACGAAATAAGGATAGCGCAGGTTTTAGTGCCGAATCCAGCGTAAATATTCACTATTTTTTGTTTATTTAATTACAATTAAACCACATCGAATCAGACCGTGAAAAGTGATAGGGCTCTATTCGTAGTTGTACTGTATTGTAAAAGAAAAAAAATGACTCGATTAGTAAAGTATTTCGGTCGTTATCGTGTTAACATACATTACCTACAACAAACCGACGTCCAAGACAGAACTTTTTAAACAGTTTTATAACTAGTTTAAATAACAAAAATGGCATCAAAAATTGTGTTTTTTCTTGATATGTGTATGTATATATTATTTTAAAAGTGCAATATATGATAAATAGAGACATTTTAAGTTTGAAAAATCAGTTGTTCTGCATGTAACGAGAGCAATACCCACCTCCACGCTAAAGGTAAGTAAATTAAATGTTTATATAGTTCCGATAGATTATCCGTGCCAAGCGAGGGCGGGTTTATATAATGCATCCTAACTAATATCATAAATGTGAAAGTAAGTTTACTTGTTTTTACGCTTTCAATCCGTAACTACTACGATAGCTATTTTTACATGGAGATAATTTATGTACCGTAGAGTGAAGTAGGTACCTATATATCGTAGGTACCTATATATAGGTGGACAATTGCGGGCGGAGGCTAGTATTCTTATAATTCACAATACTATCAATAACTGTTTGTGTCTTTGTCTTTTTAGTTAATTGTAGTTGCTATTATAATTCAAGTAGGCGCTTCAATTTGCAAAGGACATTCAGACATTTTTATGAATGACTCACATACTTTTTATCCAATCGTATAGCCTGATGTGCATTACCTCGGACACAACTGATAATCACTACCACATAAAATTATATTTGTGTTGATTCTTAAGCCTTTCAAGTGATTTTAAGGATTTTCATACATAGCATCATGCCTGTATTCCACGAGGGGAAAGGTAGAGTGTATTTATAAACCAACGGTTCGCCAGCTATGTTTAAGTCCCACGTAATAAGGGGCGAACCTATTGCTGTTTACCGGGCATATTTCCAAACTCCGGGCTGCTACAGAGAATTTTTCTTTTTACGAAAAAGCTCAATAACATTGTCTGACCTGGGGATCGAACCCGAAACCTCATGATTAGCAGTCGCACACGCTACCGTTGCACCTTCAAGGCAGTTGGAGCTTAGAGTAAGGATTTTCAAGTTTAAGTTAATACTCTCGTAAATATATGGTTATAATCTAGGTTTTATTAATCGTATTATGGGCTATTGAATATACTTACTAACTACTAGAAGAGACCACACGTAGAATGTGACCTCACAATATGAAAAAAAGAGGGTTCCTGCTACGTTGACCCCTATGAACGTGCTGCTACGGCCCATCATTATACTCAGACAAGATGCCATGCCCCTGAAAGTAAGAGACGATTCATTTAAACTTCATGCACAATCATATGGATAAAGGCAGATATTTTTTTAGGGCAACACCCTGCATTAAGGAATAATCCATGTATCGCAGGGGATACACAAACATACAATTCCACGGACACAAAGTACAATCAGACTCAGAACAATCGTTTGTAGATCACATAAAGAGTTGTCCTGTGTGGGAATCGAACCGACAACACTCGGGAGGGAGGCCGGTATCTAAAGCAATCCGCTATGAGTGCAGTCATAAAAAAAAAATATATACTACATGAGTACACAAGCAACCGGCACACCTGATGGTAAGCCGTTAAAAAGTAAGCCTCCGGCGCTCTCACTCACCATACGAAACACAACAGTAGGAGTTTCTACCGTTGTTTAACGCTGATCCTCTGTGTGAGGGTGGTACTTCCTCGTTCGAATCGGGCCATTCATGCTGGCATAAGCAAGGCTCCACTACTAAAAAAAAGGGCCGTGTGGGGCCAGCTTAAGAATTGTCTCCACCCATGGGAGTCGCTGGAGCCGACTGAGGGAATACCGGGGAGAGTGGGCAGCAGCACTCCCTCGAGTATTAACAACATCCACTGCGATCGCCAACCCGCCTGCCAAGCGTGGCGATTACGGCACTATACCCCCAATTTGGGGAGGCCTATGTCCAGCAGTGGACGTCGAAAGGCTGATGGATGGATGATGGATGAACTACTAAAACTAGTTTATTTTGGTTAGCTGTGCCCCGAGATTTCACCTGCAATTTATTTTTATATCTATATAAGAGCACAATAATTGCAAAATTATACCCCTTACCTCCACGACCGTTATCAATAATTTGAGTATTGAAAAATAAAATTTGGAGCCTTTACTCTCCATACAACTCGCTCAGGTATTCATTAGTTTCTTGGTGGGTTCGGACAGAACAACGTCTGTTAGGTCAATATAACATGGTCAATATATGTCACTACCCCATTCCATTCCGAAGAACATAAATATGCTGGACCAAGACAAACTTACACCTAATATCATTGCAATAGATAAAAAACTGGCAACAGTATTCATGGCGATAGATCTATATGATACTCATTAAAAATCGATCAAGCGGGTTTTTAATGACACAAATTATTATGCAATAATAATTAACAACGATTTATTTGAATAACAAAATGTTTACTGTGACTATAAGTCAATAACACAGCCCACCTCTTTGTGCTAATGGATCCACTTATTAACAACATCAATTTAGTTTAGCGGTTATTCACTATCGCTTTATCTATGTTACAACTTTCCACTTTTCTCCAAAGGTTACCTGTTATAAATGTTATCTACGTTACTTTACCGATTTCATTTTTTTTGCGTTTTATAATTCTTTGTAGAAGGTTACAGATAGAAAAAATAAGAAAATTGCGTAGAAAATTGGAAAATTTCAGAAAACTTAACTACTATTTTAATTTCGCGCGTTTGACAGTTTATAAGTAGTTCATAACTAAAACGTTGTCCTACAACGTCGATCGGGCCAGCTAGTTCATTATAATTGTTATCGATTTGAGGATTTACTTTCTATAGTGTTAGCTAAATACTCATATATTATGTATGTAATCTATAATATTATAAATCTGAAGTCTGATACAGCTTGTCTTGCTGTGTCTGTATATAAGATATTTGAGGAAAAATTACTGTAATAGGCTAAATAGGCGTGTAACTTTAAACACAGAACAATTTTTTTTTAGAATTTTTGTCTGTTTGTCTGTTTATTCGTTCGCGCATCACGCAAAAACTACTGAGCGGATTTTGATGCAACTTGATTAGACTTAAAAACTGATACTTACATACATTTTATCCCGCTACTATATCGGGGAGAAATAACCTAACAATTTGTTTATCGCTGCAGCGGAGCCGCGGGCAAAGGCTAGTAATATTATATAGCTACATATCTATAACGTATATTACCTCTGTGTTTCAGTTAGGAAGAACCTTATTGTAATTTATTATATAATATTATATTTAGCGCGACCTTTTTATTGTTCTTAGATTTTCTTTTTCGAATTCTAATCCTATGCATATTCCTGTGTAGGATGTCTTCTTGGTGTCGTATCCAAATCCTAAGTCTAGGAAACAAAAATTTTGTTGGTTTTTCGCTCTGAATACCGCCAACAAAAATACTTTAGGTATTTATTTTTCTCCCGAACTCCGGATACCACGTAAAGCCGTTCACGTAAGCGCTTATCTCTATGACATCGAGGGAACAGAGAGTGCATGCACACGCTTATAGGTAAATTATATATCCTGCTTACATAGCTAATGTCTATGGACACTGGCCGCCATTATACAAATTAGGATTTGAATGTTATTGTTAATATTTATTACTAAAATTATACATACCGGTAAGAAGTAGGGTAGGTATCAACAAAATACGAAGCCAGGATACCCATAGAGAGACAAGTGCAAGAGAATACTACGAAGAAGAATACACTGACAAGTGGATGGGTGACCAGGATCAAGCAGATTCCGCCGATGGCAGACAAGACAAGGTTACACAGAATTACCACACGTCGTCTGTTTGGGAGATAGGATATAAGGAAATTGAGGAATGCGAAGATGCTTTGGGATATGATGATGGTCAGGATCACGTTCTCTTTAACTGAACTCTTGCACAACTGAAACAAGAAAACATAATTGGAGAATTTATCTTATGTCCTTCTTATAGTGGCAGATGAGCCATGGATTTCGGCAGTATGGGGCCGGCTTTAGTATTGTCCCACCCCTCTCTACCCACGGGAGTCGTAAGAGCCGATTGAGGGAATACCGGGGGAGTGGGCAGCAGTACTCCATCGAATATTAACAACATCCACTGCGATCGCCAACCCGCCTGCCAAACGTGACGATTACGGCATTATCCCCCATGACGAGACCGCTCGTTGTGGCGTTCTCTTGGGGAGGCCTATGTCCAGCAGTGGACGTTGAAAGGCTGATGGATGGATGGGCAACCAAAACACAATGATGTGCTTCATGGCCAGTCACACAAGAGACGATGGTACAACCCACTTGGGCCCGATAACAAGTGAGTACTCTCACTTGATACACAGTACTACCACCAGTAATTCATCGTCTGATAATTGCTTAAAAAGCTTTTCTTTCTTTCTTTTTTTCAGATTGCAAGGAAGGATTATAAGGAGTGTATAAGCAGGCAGTCGGAGTCTCCGGTGCTCTCATTCACCATATAAAATACAACAATAGGAGTGTCTATCACACTATTGAAGGAATGTAATATGGTTCCAGTGGCCCGTCAACAAGGGCGGAGAGACGGCACACGGCGGGTTTATTTAGTGGGCGAGGGCCCTACACTACCCTGTTCGTTGCTCTGAACGACGGGGTGTGCGGTTAGGAACATTTTTTCTCGAATAAACAAAAAAAAGGAGTGTCCATCATTATTTTCCGCTTATCTGTGAGAGGGTGTACTACTTTCCCGAGCCGACTCATTCATGCTGGGACAACAAGGCTCTAGCAATGATTTACCGTCATCAGTAAAATTTGAGATTTAGACCAGAGACACGATCACATCACAGAGAGGTATACTTACAACATGTTCAATAACGGTGGTGTTCGTGACGACTTCAATTGGAATGTCATCCATACTATTGATTAGCTGGCAGACGTTTCCCGTGCTGCTTAGACCATCATCCATCGTAGACATAATAATGTCTAAAATATGGGGCAGCCATACTATTAGACTGTTGTTTCTGTAAAAACGACAAAGCACTATTACTGATTAAGATTTAGGAGAGGCAAATTAATGAAATACGAGACATAAAATAAGAAAGAACCACTGTTAGATTAAACAATACCAGAAGGACTGTTGGCCAAGGAAGCGGACCACCTGTTTGGGCCAACAGCCCGTCATGAACTTTGGCAACCTCAGGAGCACAGTAAGACCGCCTACTACTGTACGTGAAGTGCTCTTCTCTTCTCGTTTTAAGAAGAACAAAACCATATAGATGTGCTTCCCAGCTATTTAAAAAGGGACAGCGATATATATTTGTTCGAGTCGGAGAACAATTAAGAACTATGTGTCATACCACCAGCCTATCTCATGGGTTCAATTATTATTCTTCCATCCATTCTATCCATCCATTATTTGACCCGTGACCGTCGCTAAGTAACTCAAGTGAATCGGATAGGGTTAGTCATAATAATATTATTATGAAGGAACAATATTTAGTGCGTATATATATTTCGACAGACAAAGTTATACAGTAGCTCGAGCACGAAATACTTGCGAAAAAGTATTCGTATCGTCATCGAAAACAATAAAATTTGTATGAGAATTGTGCAGCGCCCCTATCGTGCGTAAAATGAACTTATTTTGCTACGAATGATTTCGTATCGCGAACTTTGATTTGACGTACGGTATCGAGCACTGTCGAAACTTTTTTCACTTAGAAATTGTCGGTGAGAAAAGATTCGAAACATATAAATCTTAGGTTTTTGAGTATGTAAAGTTTTAAAATTACTAAACTTCGAAAGCCAATTAATCCCACAGTAATATATGATGAAAAAGTAGATAGGGTAGATGATAGATATAATAAAATAAATTTGTATAAAAATATGCCGTTCGTACCTAAGGTACATAGTAATAGCAATGTTCACATAACAAAACGGGCTATTTTGGAAGCAGCTTATTTGTAGATAATATAGATGTAAAACCTTGCATATTTCTATTAGACTCACATATTTTACCATAGGGCATTATAAAGGGAACTTTATAATTAGGTACCTACGAATAATATACACTTTAGTGTTCATAAAGGTGTAACTAAATAATTAAAATAGATGATTTGTCAACTAATTTTTGTTCTAATTTTAACTATAATACAATAAAATGCATTAAAATTAAAATACGGCATAAGAATACCTAACTGTCACTGTCACTCGGAAAACATAAACAAACAATCTTGCCTTCGACAATGTCATGTATAGAGTTGTTCGAAAACCATACAATATTTGTTATATTATCGTGGACTCGATACGTTTACGATACGAATTCGATAGTTTTTCGTGCTTGGGCCTCAGTTCTGAATAGCGGTGTTAAGAATTTCGCACGCACAACACGTCAGTGACGGCAATTCATAATAAAATCTTAGGGGTAAGACGGAAACTCATATCTCACAATCGACATCGTATCATGATCACTGTGATTGGTTTAGAGATCACCGCGATTGGTCAACGGATTATAACGAAATCACGCGTCGGTTTTTCTACCAATAACAAGCAAGATGATACGATGTCTATTGTGAGATATGAGATTCTGTTTAACCTCCCACCCATTTAAATTTCTCACATTAGACTGATTATTGATAGATGTAAATACACAATCATATACATAGTTTTTATATTACTTACGTGATAAACACAACTGATACGATATAGAATAGTTGAATAGTTCTCCATAAAAACGGTGGTCGGAATATTGGGGCGCTTTGTTCGTATATACCTCTTATAAGTGACATCTCTTTCTTCTCGGGACGATCTAGTTTGAGTGTCTGGATCTATTTTGTGGTAAATATATAAAAAATATATTAGGATTCGTGCATTTACTACTGAAGAAATGTAATATGGTTCCGGTAGCCCGCCAATAAAGGCAGAGAGACGGCACACGGCGGGTTTCTTTAATGGGTGAGGGCACCACACTACCCTGTTCGTTGCCCCACAAGATACAGGTAAGTATATTTTTCAATTGCAATAATTAAAAGTTTAAGAGCATATATAGAAAGCTATATTCCAGCAGTTTGCACAGCTGTGTAAACTCATCGCGCCAGTGAAGTGCAGTACTTTAATTTGGGGGCAATATTTATGGCATCCGCTTTTTGACCTATGTAACAGTTCAAAAGCATCATGGAGCTTCTTAGCCAAAAATTCAGATGTTATACAGCATTGCCTTGCAAACTCCTTGCAATTATCAAATAACATCTATACCTACTACCTATTATAAAGTTGTTACAGAGCTGTGTCTGTACATATATAAGATATTTGAGAAAAAAAAAAATGGCCGTATTAGGCTATATATTTTTTTTATATATTTTTACTTTTTTTTCTTTAATTTTTTCTTTAATATTTTTTTTATTGTTTGTAGTGGCAGACGAACCACGGCCCATCTGATGGTAAATGGTAACCGTCGCTCATGGACTCAACTATACTGAGAGTATTGTTAAGCCGCTGCTCACCATTTCATTTCACCAATATGAAATGAAAGAATAAACGGCTATCTCCTGCTACAACCAAAACTTAATGATGTGCATCTAGGCCGGTCACACTGGAGATGGTGGTACCAACCCGCTCGGGCCCGATAACAAGTGAGTACTCCCACTCAGTACCCAGCCCTACCACCAGTCATGCAATGGATGATAATTGCTTACTTCCCTTAGTCGCCTCATACGACACCCGTGGGAAAGAATGGGGTGGTGACACTTATTCTTAGTCCGTCACCACACGGAAAAAGACGTGTCTTAACACAAAACGTTTTTTTAGATTTTTTGTTTGTTTGTCTGGTTGTTCGTTCGCGCATCATGCAAAAACTACTTACTGAACGGATTCTGATGCGTCATTTTTTATTTGATAGCTCTTGATAAGACTTAAAAGCTGGTATACATTAATTTTAACCTGCTACTATATCGGGGACCTGAGATATAACCTAAAATCTAGCCGGAGCCGCGGGCAAAGGCTAGTCTGTCATAAAATCGTAGTATACTAGTGACTTACCGGATATTCTGCCTTGGATCGTCGGTGGTTAACTTTGTAAATAAATTTCAGAACTTCCAAGGCTTCACTTTCTCTGCCTGAATTATACAGAAACTTAGGAGATTCGCAAAAGAAGTACATGCCAATCGCTCCGACGCCTAGCAGAACTGACTGAGCCACCATTAGCAGACGCCAGGGTCTATATATGATGCCAAGCCAGGATATTTCAAAAGCGAAATTTAATTTTATGATGGGGTATGTGACAACTGCAAAAAAAAAAAACTTATATTGTGAATTCAAATACCTTTTTTCTATTGTTAGTGTATTTTTTTCTACAAACGTAGAATAAGGCGAAATATAAAATTATTTTTATTTTTTTGTCAAGGCGGGAAAAAAGTGTTCCTAACCGCACACCTCGTCGTTCGGGGCAACGAACAGGGTAGTGTGGGGCCTTCACCACTAAATAAACCCGGGCCACTGGAACTATGTTATATTCCTTCGGTGGTCAGATCACGAGGCCTTAGGTTCAATACGGAAAGCATTAAAAGCCGTTGGTCTTGCGCGTCATATCTCTCCGGTCGTATTGGAATGCGGTACTATCAGAACTACGAAACTGAATGACCCATCCATCCATCCATCCATCCATTAGCCTTTCCACGTCCACTGCTGGACATAGGCCTCCCCAAATGGGGGATAGTGCCGTAATCGCCACGCTTGGCAGGCGGGCTGGCGATCGCAGTGGATGTTGTTAATACTTGAGGAAGTGCTGCTGCCCACTCCCCCGGTATTCCCTCAGTCGGCTCTTACGACACCCATGGGTGGAGAGGGGGTGAGACAATTCTAAAGCCGGCCCCACACGGCAAACTGAATGACCAGATGCACTTATATTTCTGGACACACTTGTGTACTGTAATATCTCCTGCGTGCATGGCAAGTGTCCGTTGATACTGGCCATTGTGACTGAAATTAAGGTCTGGAGATCATCATATTGATGATTATCCTGAAGTCTAAATAGATTTAAGATGTTATTAACAATATTCATCTTCTAAATCATATTTTAACCTAGTTCTATATATTTTTATCCTGTTTAGATTACTTTTTATTTACATAATTTTTAATTTATTTATCTTTAACTAATGATTTGTCCAAGTATCTCTATATCCATCCATCCATCCATCAGCCTTTTATCGTCCACTGCTGGACATAGGCCTCCCCAAGAGAACGCCACAGCGAACGGTCCTGTGCCGCCTGCATCCAACGGCTGCCTGCGACTTTGACCAGGTCATCAGTCCACCTGGTGGGAGGCCGTCCTACACTGCGCCGCCCGTTAAGCGGTCGCCACTTGAGAACTTTTCTTCCCCAACGGTAGTCGGTTCGTCGAGCGATGTGGCCTGCCCATTGCCACTTCAGCATGCTGACCCGGCGGGCTATGTCGGTCACTCCCGTTCTCCTACGGATTTCCGTATTACGGATCTTATCGCGTAGAGAGATCCCAAGCATAGCCCGCTCCATAGCACGCTGAGCGACTTTAAGCCTTAACATAAGGCCAACATTCAGAGACCACGCCTCTGTGCCGTAAGTCATCACTGGTAACACACACTGGTCGTAGACCTTCGTCTTCAGACACTGTGGAATATTGGACAAGAAGATCTCCCTCAGCTTCCCGAACGCTGCCCAGCCGAGCTGGATTCGTCGATCGACCTCTTTCTCGAAGTTGTGTCTACCTAACTGGACAGTTTGTCCCAGGTATACATAGTGGTCGACAACTTCGAGAAGCGAGCTCCCGACCAGAACCGGTGCTGAAATGACATGGATATTAGACATGACTTTCGTCTTGTCCATGTTCATTTTTAGACCCACTAGTCGGGAGACACGGCTGAGGTCGCTGAGCATGGTACCAAGGTCCTCCAGCGATTCTGCCATGACCACGATATCATCTGCAAATCGAAGGTGAGTGATGTATTCGCCATTTATGTTGATGCCTAATCCGGTCCAGTCCAAGAGCTTGAAAACATCTTCCAATGCAGTGGTGAAGAGTTTCGGGGACATGACGTCTCCCTGTCTAACACCTTTCTGCAGTTGGATCGGTTTCGTGCTCTTGTCCTGAACTCGGACAGACATAGTGGCGTTTCTATACAAACACTTCAACACTTCGATGTATCGATAATCAATTTGGCAGCGCTGAAGGGATTGCAGCACCGCCCAAGTTTCGATCGAATCGAAGGCTTTCTCGTAGTCCACAAACGCTAGACACAGAGGCCGATTATACTCCTCGGTCTTCTGTATAATCTGGCGCAGCGTATGTATGTGGTCTACGGTACTATAGCCTTTTCGAAAACCGGCTTGTTCGGGAGGCTGGAAGTCGTCGAGCCTGCGCGTGAGTCGATTTGTAATGACCTTCGAGAACAACTTATAGACATGGCTCAAGAGCGAGATGGGTCTGTAATTCTTCAAGAGGGTTCTGTCACCTTTCTTGAAGAACAGCACCACCAAGCTCCTGATCCACGATTCTGGAACGTCGCCCCCGAGAACGACGGAATTGAATAGCCTCTGAAGGGCTTTGAGGACCGGCTTTCCGCCTGCCTTCAGAAGCTCTATAGTAATTCCGTCGTCTCCCGGTGCCTTTCCGTGCTTTAGTTGTTTGAGAGCCATTCTGATCTCGTACAGGCTGACGTCCGGGATATCTTCGGTATAGTGCCGAGTTAGCTTGGATCTGGGCTCATGGACCAAGCTGACAACAGGATTCTGGGATCTGTATAACTGTCTATAGAACTCGTGGACCTCTCTTAATATCTCATCTTTGGAAGAAACAACAGTACCATCATTGGTCTTCAGCTTGGTCAACTGGCTTTTCCCAACAGACAGATCTCTTGCGAACACTTTGGAACCTTGTTTCCGCTCTATCGCCTCTTTAATACGCAAGGTATTAAATCAGCGAATGTCTCGTCGCATAGACTTGCAGATCTGTCTGTTTAGTCGCCTCTGATTGGACCAATCAGCCGAAGACTGCACCGTCATTTCTGTCCGTGTCGCTATGAGCTTTAGAGTTTGGTCCGAAAGCTTTTGAGTCCTATTGACGCGACTGGTCTTAAAAAGGGTCGACCTGACCGCTTGGACAGTTTCCACGAACCTGTTGTTCATATCGTTCACTGAATCGCACTCGTCTAGGCATTGAAAGCGATTTTGTACTTCGAGCTGAAAGATTTCGGGGTTCTGGTATTGAGCACGTGTTGGTCGGAGCGTAGACCTCATCAAGCGTGACCTCTCGACTTTCATATTTAGATTCAATATGCCTCTAACTAAGCGGTGATCACTCCCAGTTTTAATCCTGCTGATCACTGAGACATCATTGAATATGTGTCGTTTGTCCGTCGATCTCATTTTTCACTGAACCATCAGGGCTAATCCAGGTCCATTTTCGCTGGGGCTGTTTCCTGACCTGAATCTTTATATATTTTTATTTTATTTTTTGTTTCCATCCATCAGCCTTTTAAAGTCCACTGCTGGACATAGGCCTCCCCAAGAATGGGGGATAGTGCCGTAATCGCCACGCTTGGGAGGCGGGTTGGCGATCGCAGTGTATGTTGTTAATACTCGAAGGAGTGATGCTGCCCACTTCCCCGGTATTCCCTCAGTCGGCTCTTACGACTCCCATCGGTGGAGAGGGGTGGGACAATTCTAAAGCCGGCCCCACACGGCAGATTTTTTGTTTACCTATTTATTTTGTATTTTTTGTCTACTGAAAACCAGCGCTGGACCTCGCCCATCTTATGCTGAGATGGCGACCCTTTCCAGTGGGGACACTTCACTTGTGTACATTATCATGTAATATTTATACTTTTTAATTTGTCCCCCTTCTTGTTCTTAAAATGTGACGGATTTAGGCCATAGTGGCCCGATGTAGATTTCACAAGCCATCGATAGAATCATTCAACCAGTCAGTTATTATGATATATGATGGTGATTGTGTTTGAAATACACGACATCATTGACAAAAGTCCTTCTAACTTTTTGACGACACTCAAATCTTTATCAGGAGGCAGTGGCATAGTTAGCATTTGCAGTTGGAACGACCAGTGATCAATTAACTATTTATAATCTGACTCCCAATTTGTTCTGAGGTAACCAGTTGGTTTGCAAGTACAGGCGAAGAGACGGCACACTGCGGGTTTAATTAATGGGAGATGGATGCCCCACACTACCCCGTTCGTTGCCCCGAATGACAAAAAAGGGTGTGTTGTAGGTTTCATAAAAAAACTATAAGCAGCTCAAACACAAAAATTTGCAGGCCAAAGGAAATTTTATAAATGTAAGAAGAATATTTTATGACTTACGGGCACCAACTCCCGAGGACAGAAGTAAAAGGCTCGTCATCAGTACTAGGTAACGACTCCGCACTCGCTCAATGCATGATTCTCCAAATAAAGTATAGATCACCGAGTTTGCGGGACAGGCGCTGAAATTATAAAATACAAGGTTTTTTTAACTCATATAATTTTTTTTTTAAATTACAAATTATTCACTTTGTGTTTAATGTATAGTGCTAAGCATGTCAAATGCTAAAAATATATCTAAATAATTAAAGGGTTTGCGTCATTATTAGGTAAAATCTTAATTGTAAAATTAAGTTTACCTGGTCGGTATAATGTATGAAAATACTTCCGACAGATGGCGCAGGCGTCACCCAAAGACGTTAAGTATGATGTGTTATCGAAATTAGCAGTCAGGAGCAATTCTCAGGATGGCAGAAGATGCAGGTTCAAATCCTGCTCCTGACTGTTATTTTCGATTTCACATTTTTCACTTTGTGTTTAATGTATAGTGCTAAGCATGTCAAATGCTAAAAATATATATAAAAATATCTAAATAATACAAATTATTTGTGAATAAGGGAAAATAGATTTTTTGTACGAGCGGGAATCGAACCCGCGTCTTATTCTTTATTCTTATTCACAAATAATAAATCTTTTTCCTTTTCACAAATAAACATATATAAATCTTTTTCCTTATTCACAAATGATGTGTGCTTTAAAAAAAGTAGCAGAGCATGTAAAATGCTAAAAATATAGATCAAAAATGATCATATAAAATTATTTTACTTCTTATTGCTTTTACAATTAGGTGTGGGTTCGATTTCCAGCGAGCTGCAATATGTGGCTACCTGCCCGACAATAATATGGTGATAATATTTGATTATATCTCTTTATTTTGTTTGTGTATCATTGACCTACCTACAAAGACCTCGTCTGCGCTCAAAAGTGTCCGAAACAAAAGAGATACAAAACGCCGAAAGAGATACAATCCCGCGTCAGTCTTCGTCCGACTTAACTATACGTTATACGTTCAATATGCCGTGCAATATGTTGTGAAAACGTATAAAAACTACTAAAATAAAGTGAAAAAGACGATGGTGTTCAATAATTTCAGTAACTTGAGTATGGTTATATCACTTACAAGTATTATTTTGCTTATAAAAAAGAATTTTATTTAAATTTTGAATATTTGTAAAAATTAATCATTAACACATAATATTCATTAGCTGCATAAGGTGATCATGGTGCGGCCTATTGGCAGAAGCTATATAAGCTAATAAATTATTGCAAAGAAAACTCAACACTATTATAATGTTGCAAAGTTTCAAATTAGAATGTTGAAGTTTGTATGTATTAATATAGACTGTCTATTGAGTGTAGTCTGTTGACTAGAGACACTTTTTTTGTGAATTTTGTATTAGATCCGATGCCCATTTTCAATAGGTCAATGATGAAAGATCATTCAGTTGGTTGGACTTCAAAAACCATTTTTACTACCTTTACCACCTTAATACAATGGGTGATAATTAATAACAACATTTATTGGCCTCGTACGACACCCGTGGAATAGAATGATGGCTGATAGGGTAATGACATAAATATGTACATATTGTACCTAATTAAAATATTTTTAACCCGCAATTTTATCATTCGGGCCTCGTGGCGTAGTCGGTAGTGTAACCGACTTCCGTGCACGAGGTCGTGGGTTCGATTCCCACTCAGGACAACTATTTGTGTGATGAACACAGATATTTGTACTGCGTCTGGGTGTTTTCTATCTATTATATGTATGTATTTACAAAAAAAGTTATGTATGTATTATATCCGTAATCTGGTACACATAGCACAAGCATTAAGCTCAGTTTGGGACCAGAGGACGTTGTGTGAAAATGTCCGTGAATATTTATTTATTTATTCATCATTGTTATTTTGTTATAGGTAACTTATATACTTACTTTCAGATGCATTTAGTATAAAGCTGTTATATAGACTAACAAACAGACACTACAATTTTATTTATAGCATTTAAATGCACTCGATTAAAATATTGTAGTATAAAATTAAAGTAGGATCAAGAATACATAATACAAAAATACTTACAAACAATATGCCAAAAACTTGAACGCTCCTAAGTAGATCCAGTTTGGTGAGAAGCTGGCGATACAGGTCAACACGAAGGAGGTCAGTAAAGGCAGCACCAGAGTATGTCGACGACCCTTAGTATCAGAGACATAACCCCAGGGATATGACACTAGGAAAACAGCTGAAAAAATAATAGATTTAGTTATTTCAGATCGGTATTTACGAGCCAATACTGATCCAATGTTGGGTAGTGGTCATGAGAGTGACCTTTTGAGCTGTAAGTATATTATTATTATATTTTTGTTTCATACGCAGTAATATATATATATATATATATATATATATATATATATATATATATATTTTTTTTTTAAATGTGTAACATTCGCGTAAGTATCAGAAAGTATCAGTAATATATTTTTTTATCGCTCCTAGTGGTAGACAAGCCACAACCTGATGGTAAATTGTAAGTTCTCACTCGTGGACTCAAAAACACCAAGTCGTTGTTCACCATTTTATTTCGTGGAATTGACTGGTGATCATGAGGTCTCGGGTTCGATCCCCGGGTCGGGCAGTGTTATTGAGTTTTTCGTAAAAAGAAAATTTCTCAGTAGCAGCCCGGAGTTTGGAAATGTGCCGGGTAGATGGCAATAGGCTCGCCCCCTATTACGTGGGACTTAAACATAGCTGGCGAACCGTGGGTGTGTAATACACCTCTGCCTACCCCTTCCGGAAATACAGGCGTGATGCTATGTTTTTTTGATGGGAAATAAATCGAATCGGACAGCTCTCCTTCTACAACCAGAACTCCGAGATGTTTGGTCGGTCACATGGCAAACAGTAACATCAAGGTGCAGCGCAGACGACACACTTTTTGTGCGATCGAATCTGCGGCGCACAAAAATTCTGCATGGCGCGCTAAAAGTCCGTCGCGGATTTTTCGCAGACTTAATGCACACGACGCACATCTACGATCATTTTGTCGGCAGAACTGTAGGGACGTATACGCTGTGGAAATGCAGAGATCGCGATGTATTATTTTATACTTGAAGTTGTGGGGATAATAGTATTTTCCTTTCAACCTCCTCACATAGATATATTTACTGTCGTGAATCGATTGATATATATTATTAATTGATGTTCTATGATTCCTGTAAGGACCCCTCTGGTCTAGTACAAAAGTAATCTCTCTATCAGTTTGTGTTGTTGTGTTCAACAGTGTTTACATAGGGAGCAATTTTATAAAAGATATTGTTGTGAATTTATATAATAATCGTGCGATCACTGCAGCACGCTTCAGCCCACATTTTTCTCTTTAAATGTCCATCATGATATTCTGGCTTAGAAGTATTTATCATAAATTAATAGTTGGGTTGTTTTGTACTTCTTGTGTTAACATCGATACATCGATCTCTAGCGCCATACTTTACCTCCAACACTTAACGAGTGCAGATTGCAGATTAAAGTGTGCGCCGTCTGCGTTAACGCTCGTTGAAGAAAACGTTCTATTTTTTTCGCGCACTTTTTGTAAGGCGCAGCGCGGCGTGGTCTGCAAGAATCGCGCGGATTTTATATCTGCCGGACTTTTTGTGCGTCGTATGCGTTACTAACATAGGTTCTATTTTTACAGACTAAAAAGTGCGCCGCGGATAGTACGTGGTCTGCGCTGCACCCAAGCCATTCCAGCCCAATGATGATGACTATTCCCACTTAGTACCCAACCCTAACACAAGTTATACAACTGGTGATATCAGCGAGAATAGAGTGGTGAGACTTGTATTTCCTTTTAATATCTATTCAAATGTTTTAGTGAAAATAGCTTTCAACTTATCAATTCTTTTCAATCTCCCGGAACTTGGAATTGCATAATTGATTGGCTTACGAAGGTTTCTTATAACATTTAAATTTCTATTATTACGGCAGTATGACGCATAATATAAAGTTTCTTACCAATAAAAGGCAATGATGTAAGAATTCCTTTCTGCGTGACGGTGAGATTCAAATCGCAAGCAGCTGATACCACTAAGGATAATCCAAACATGTCCATACCGACGGCCAGGAGGATCACCGAACAGTTTAGCACTAGTAACATGTTGTAGAGGCCATTACCTGGAACAAAAATAACATTGATGGTAAAATGATCTATGATGTTGGTACAAAGTCGACGGGTGGCAAACAACCATACGTCTTGTCTGAAGTTATATTGTTATTGTAGACTATAAAGGATAGCATTATTAATAGAAAGAAAGAAAGAAAGAAAAAATCTTTATTAATCCTTCACAGAAGGGATCACACACACAATTAATATACTAACTTACACACTACGTTACTAAAACAATTATGAAATATATTAGAAAAAAGAAATACGTAAGTAACTACACTAAACCATAAAAAAATCCCCAGTGAGAAGTGATCAAATGGTCCACTGCTCAGCTCCTCGTGATGCCTACCACTTCATGTAGCACGCCATCACGACACTGGTATTCTGCAGTGGCCAGTTCATGCAGCGCTCGGCGTCTGATCCTACTTGCTATTTAACATTTATACCTACATGCACCTGTAACATGTTTCCAAAATCTTTTATATACCTATGTACATTATATTTTTTTTATCATTATGTGCTATGTATTAGTGTACGTATAATATATTATAAGTGTGCTCCGAACAAACTACTTTTTAGTCTGTGTCGTGCTTTCGTATACCTACTAAGTCTGTGTCCAGCGACTGGCGTGGTGCTATTTCACTCGCACTAGTGTATGTACCTATCAATCCATCTACTACTGTACGCCAATCAAGTATCAAATAATAATAGTATCTTTATTTCAGACAACTGAGTCCATTAATAACCTTAGAGTCTAACTAACATACATTTAAAAATTGTTAGTAATATAAAAAGATTAAAAAATAAATTGGTACAGTGCGTCCGTTGCACTAATGCGCTCAGGTGGTATCTGTCCGCGAAAGCGCTTAAACACCGCATCTTGAGGGACTTTCTGCAGAAACAACGTTGTTACTCGCACCACAAACACAGCATTATTAAGGACTTATACTTTTGCAGCAGATATCCCACGTCAGTTTACTAAGATTAGAGTCTGCATTCGGTACAGATAGCGGAGTGATTCTTTGTGCGATCCCTAAATGGTTGTTCTGAGTATGGACGTACTTTCTGTCGTTGAAATTGCATGTTAGTTAAGTAAACCGCGATACAAGAACTATTCTTTAGTGCAGGGTGTTGCCTTGGAAAAAAGACAAAAAAAAGATGATAACATTACGTTTTACCCCAAGGAAATAGGTAGGTACATTATATAATGCTTAAGTATACAATTGGAATGTCGTCAAGCATTCGCTCATGACAAAGAACGTCATTTATTCTTTAACTATGTTATGTCCGCGACACCGTTCGCGAGGACTTTAGAGTATACATCACTCCACAGCACGCTAATAGTCCTTATGTAAAAATTGTTATTCCACAGAAACTTTCTTTTTCAGGAATAAAAGTGGAATATGTCCTTTTCTGGATTCTGGACTATATGTGTGCCAAATTTCATGATGATTATGATATTCAGATTTGTCCGTGTGGTGACGGACTAAGAATACAAGTGTCACCACCCCATTCTCTCCCATGGGTGACGTATGAGGCGACTAAGGAAAATAAGCAATTATCATCCATTGCATGACTGGTGGTAGGGCTGGGTACCAAGTGGGAGTACTCACTTGGTGTCGGGCCCGAGCGCGTTGGTACCACCATCTCCCGTGTGACCAGCCATGAAGCACATCGTTGCGTTTTGGCTGTAGCAGGAGATAGCCGTTTAATCTTCCATTTCATATCGGTGAAATGTAATGGTGAGCAGCGGCTTGACAATACTCTCGCTAGAGTTGAGTCCATGGGCGACGGTTACCATTTACCATCAGATGGGCCGTGGCTCGTCTGCCACTACATGCAATAAAAAAACTGTCGCATTTATAAAGTTACTATATTTTACCAGCGACGCCGTCGCGCCACACGTGGACTTCAGAGTATAAATACCTACATCACTTTACGGACATTATGAAGGTGTAAAAATAATAGCCTATCTATTTTTCTAGGTACGATACTACATGCACTAACTGAGGCTGCAGGTGGCTGGACTGGGGTTCGTTCGCCACCCGCAGGGTCTCCCGTGAAGGTGCTACGCTCCATGTGCATACGTCGCTCGATAGAGGGTGCCCGAAAAGGTAAGCCGATGGTGGACCACTGAAGTAGGTAATGTATCTAACACAGTTGCAGTGGTCTGCTAATAAACACGGAGAAATGACACACGGTGGGTTTAATTAGTGGGTGAGGGCCCCACACTACCCGGTTCGTTGCCCCGAATGACGGAGTGTGCGATTAGTTATCTTTGTCCTGTCATAACAAAAACAAAAAAACAGAGGCAGTCATAGAACTGCCGGCAGATGTAAAAATTCAAAACAATGGAATAACAATGTTGGAAATATTCTAAAGTAAATACTTTATATATTTAGATATTTTTATATATATTTTTAGCATTTGACATGCTTAGCAACATACATTAAACACAAAGTGAAAAGGCTAAGCATGTCAAATGCTAAAAATATATATAAAAATATCTAAATATTTAAAAAGGGTTTGCACCATTATTAGGTAAAATCTTAATTGTAAAATTAAGTTTACCTGGTCGGTATAATGTATGAAAATGCTTCCGACAGATGGCGCAGGCGTCACCCAAAGACGTTAAGTATGATGTGTTATCGAAATTAGCAGTCAGGAGCAATTGTCAGGATGGCTGAATTGGTAAAGCATCTGGACGGTATCCAGAAGATGCAGGTTCAAATCCTGCTCCTGACTGTTATTTTCGATTTCACATTTTTCACTTTGTGTTTAATAAATACTTTGTTTTTGTCATTTATTTTTCTACGTAAACATATAAGTAGGTATATTAAATGCTCACTATTGTACTGCACAGTGATTCTACATTTAATCAATTCAAATAATGATTATCGAAAACACAATTAAAACAATGCACAATATACGTCAAAATAATCTTTTAAAGCGGTCAACATAACTTCAATTACTGCTATTATAGCATGTCGGTGATACCCATAAGTTTTTTCCCTACCAAAAATCGCTCAACGCGGCTAAAGAAGTTTTCACTTCAAAAAAGGCTCGAGACTACATGTATGTCATTATGATTAGTTCAGTAATTATAACGTAACAACATAACAAACAAACTCATTGTCGCATTATACTAGATATTTATATATTTTATTTACTAGTAATCTAGTAAGGATAATGTTATGTAAAATTAAGGAAAATTATTATAAAATAAATTTTATGAATTGTTCTATATAATCCATACAAGAATCCTGTGTGACTGGAATTTCAAGTATTGAAAACAAACATTAGCCAATTTTATACATTTGCCATAAATTATACTTTTAAAAATTATTGTATCTCGTTATCTCGACAATTTATCGGAAACTTGACATTATATATATATATATATATATATATATATATAAGATAACGATTATATATATATATATATATGTAACTGAGATAATAAAAAAAAAACTAGCTTAATTTAGCCTGCAGCGGAATTTTGTCCCTCTGTGATAGAGCCTAACCGACTAAACTGGGTTTTGTCCGTGTGGCGACGGACTAAGAATACAAGTGTCACCACCCCATTCTTTCCCACGGGTGTCGTATGAGGCGACTAAGGGAAGTAACCAATTATCTTCGATTGCATGACTGGTGTTAGGGCTGGGTACCAAGTGGAAGGATTCACTTGGTATCGGGCCCGAGCGGGTTGGTACCACCATCTCCCATGTGACCAGCCATGAAGCATTTTGGCTGTAGCAGTCGATAGATATTTCATTTCATATCTATGGAATAAAAATGGTGAGCAGCGGCTTGACAATACTCTCGTTATAGTTGAGTACATGAGCGACGGTTACCGTTTACCGTCAGATGAGCCGTGGCTCGTCTGCCAGTACATGCAATAAAAAAAAATGTAGACGCGATCTGATGCTAGTCAGTAGTTATATAATTTATGCCCACTATTATGGCTGCATTTTCTATACTACGCTGGTGACACACAAGTATCCGACCCACCTGATGGTCAGCGGTATTTTATGGCATCACTCGTGTCACCAACTCCAAGGTACAGAGGAAGGACAATGAAGCCAGGATGGAGGATAAGGAGGCCTCCAACACTCTCACTTACTGTACGAAATACAACGGTAGGTAGTAGGTACCATTACTGTTGGTGCGCGCTGATCTTCTGTGAGAGGGTGGTACTTCCCCGATCAAACCGACCCATTCATGTTAGGGCAAGCAAGGCTCTATCTAACACTAGAAAATGCATTATGTATTTAGACTAGGAGCACTAGTTGTCCGTCACCAAAAAAAGGTAAATAATCATAGGAGTGGTGGGGAGATTTTTCATGGGTCTCACGGCGACGCTTCGGCTCTTTTTTTTTAATATTTGGAGCTGTATTTTAGCACTTGATATGCTTAGCTACTTTAAAAAACAATTATCAATCCTGATCATCATCGTATTTTGGATTTTGATAGGCTATTATATGAAACTTGGTTGCAATGCAAATGATTAATAATAATGACAGTACCTGTCACTTTGTCATCGATTAGCCAAATACACATACAAAAATACCAATATTGATGTGTGTGTGTGCGTGTGTGTGTGTGTGTGTGTGTGTGTGTGTGTGTGTGTGTGTGTGTGTGTGTGTGTGTGTGTGTGTGTGTGTGTGTCCTTATGTAAACCTCTCATAACTTTTGAACGGCTTGACCGATTTCATCGGGGTTGGCGTCATGCGAAAGGACTTGATCAAAACTTAGATTTTACAATTAGGACCGATTCGAACCGGTAGATCTTGAGAAATCTCGAAAAAACTACAAAATATAATGTTCTTAAATTGGTTTTTTTTTTCGAATAACTTTTAAACTACCCCTGTATTAGTGCGAACATAAAGAAAAAACAATTATTTAAATCGGTCAAGCCAGTTTTGAGTTTTAGCCAGACTAACGAACAGCAAATTATTTATATATACATTGATATATATTTTTTATTTATTTATTTAATATACATAGATAATTCATTCCTTGTTTTGTTAAGGCGGGAAAAAAATTACTTAACTGCACACGTTCGGGGCAACGAACAGGGTAGTGTACCTCACCCTCTAAATAAACCCGCCGTGTACGTCTCTCCGCCTGTATTGGAGGACCACTGGAACTGTGTTACATTGCTTCAGTGGTCCGCCGGTGGCTTACCTTTTCTGATACCCTCTACTGAGCGACGCATCCGGATACGGAGCATCGCACCTTCGCGGGAGAGACGCTTCGGCCCTGCCCTGTATGATAAGTGCTTCAAAAGTAGAAAAATAAAAAGTTAGCCCGCATCATTGTTTGGTATGCTCGTGATAAAGAATTAGATCTAAGTTATCTGTTATTGATTTTATATATTTTTTAAGCACTTGACTAGCTCAGTTATATAAAAGACACACAGTGTGGAAATGTGAAATTGAAAATAGGAACGAGCGGGGCTTGAACCCGCGCCGTCTGAATACCATTCAGACGCTCTGCCAACTTAGCTATTATAAAAACAGTACGAAAACAGTTTCAAAATGCAAAACCTGAGCCAATTTCCTTTAACTTTTTTAGTTTATGTTGTGTAATATTTTATAGGTTATAAAAAGTTCGCTCACTCATACACATTCCGCTTAATCTATTTCCATAATACGCGACACGTGTATGATGTATATAAAACATGCTACAGATTGCAGGAGTGTAAATTGATAGAACGGTATTCAGAAGTAGCTTCTCCGTACTTCGAAATGTAATGTTTTATAGCGATCTTTTAAGTTGCTGCGTTATGAGGTACCTATGGAAGAAACGAACAAACTTTCACATAATAATATTTGTACGCGTGCCGGACTGGTTTACAAAAATCCAGTATTTGTAATCAGGTTTATCACGTTTTTAATTAGTCATTATTTATATCAGTGTCTCTGTCTAGGTCAGACGAGGGCTTCGCAGAAAAGAAGATTGCGTGTGTATAAATGAGCTTAACTCATTATCCAATTTATTAATTCGACTTACTAATATTATAAATACAAAAGTGTGTTTGTTTGTTGTTGTTAAGCTTTCACACCATAGCTACTCAATCGATCATCATGAAACTTAGCATACATATAGGCTGGGGCCCAGAAAAGGACATAGGTTAATTTTTATTTATTTTTTGATATAATTTACATTCCGTCACTGCCTAAAGCATTTTTGATAGAGATAATTAATTAATGTTTCGACGTCCATGCATGACACTTTTTTTTTTGTGTATCTCTATATCTGTTTGTTAGGTTGCACAGCACGTACCTCAACACCATTGAATTGATTTTGATGAAACTTTTTGCATTAGACTGAAGTCGAACGAAAAAGGTTAAGATAAAACTTGGTAGGTATACATATTTATCTCGCTACTATTTCGAGAACCTGGGATAAAGCTTAGCCAGTACCGTAGAACATGGCAACTTTGCCTTTGAGGTTTGACTTTGCCCAGTCGTGTACTTTTTGGTTAAATGGATATATAGCAAATTTGGCCTTATAAAGAAATATTGTTTTATCTGTGGTGAATAATTCATTATTTTTTGGACAACACTACGGGGCTCTGTGCCACGTATGTCACTTTAGTGGCCTGTCAGAGCTTGTGCAAACCGGTAGTGTTCTTTCGCGGGCAAAAACCAGTACTAAAACTTTACCAAAAAGTGATGGTTGGAGTTACACCAGGTAATTAATTTTTTTGTCGTTGTTATTACATACGAAATGAATAATATTGAATTTGTATTTGCCGCCAAAAACCGAGTGTATTTTAAAATATGTGGGTGGGCAAAGTTACATGTATGTTTTTGGGCTATTGTTGACAACATTGCCAACCTATTTTTTTGTGTAGGGTTGGCACTAATAATTTTTAATTAATCTGCAACGATTAACTCTCTCTCTCTCTAACTAACCCAATGTACAACTTTATGTTCACATATACTATGTGAACATAAAGTTGTAAGTACATTTCGTATGGCATAAATATTATATGTATATGTTTGAGAATAAATTTTGTAATTTCTCTTAGTTACTATTTATTTCTTAGAGAGAATGTTTGTATTGCAGGCGTATTACATTATATTACAGCGTTTTATGTTAATAGCATATATATATATATATATATATTTTTATACTACGCGGGTACAACAAGCATACGGCCCAACTGATGGTAAGCGGTGCGGGAAGCGGGAAGCCTATAGAATAGACGCTAGCAACACCAGAGGTATCACTCGCACGTTGTAACTCCAGAAAAGGGATAGGAGGTGGAGACAAAGGATAAGGAGGGGATTTGGGCCTCTGGTACTCTCATTTACCACACGAAATAAAACAGTATTAGTATCAGCCGTTGTTTAACGCTGATCTTCTGTGAGAGGTTTCCTTTTCGAGCAGGCCCATTCATGCTGGGATAAGCAAGGCTCTACCACAATTTGTTCGCGTCTGCTTCTTGGGCTGATGGTCAAATCATCCTTAAAACGATAAACATCGAAGAGGCAGACGTCCAGACAGTCCAGAGATTTTACAAGGCCAAACCATTTTAATATTTTTTTTTCAAAAGTTTGTCTTACTTTCTTTCTTTATATCTTAGAGAGAAGATAGTGACAACCGTATAATTCCCCAGATATTTGGGGTTTTTCTATGGGGCATTCCACGTCAAATCACGTGGTCATTGGCCTGACCTCCTCGGATTTGGATGTCCAATGAATTGTGGGTTTCGTTTGTCTCCAAATATTATTTCAAATTAAAAAAAACATTAAATTTAGGAAAGCCATAAAGAGGAGCTTCTTTTATTATTTTATTAGATTCTGGCCATCAGTCCAAAAGGCAGACACGAATAAATTATTTAGCAAACATTTTTTCTTTACACTTTTGAAGCTCTGTCAATTGAAGACGCAGCGCTACCATGGTGGCAGATTATTTTTCTATGGTTTTTTATATCGTCATTAATCAAACAATTCGGGTCTGCCAAATGAACATTTCATATACACATTTTTAAATCATAAAAAAATATTTAATTACTTAAAAATTCAGAGGGCTGGACGTCAGCCACTTCGATGCTCCTCGTTTTGAAGATGTTTCTAACCATCAGTCCAAGAGGCAGACACGAACAAATGATTTAGCATACCGTATTTTTTTTACATTTTTAAGATGCTGTCAATTGATAACGCAGGCCTGTTATGGTGGCAGACGTGGTCCTTGGGCACCCTGCTCCCTAGACATCATTGATTAGCGTACAAATTAGAAATACTGTCATTGCAGTTTTTGTTAGATAGGTAATTAGCCGCCTAGACATTGTGCTCAAAGCTAAATAGTAATTTTATTGTATCGATTAAAATATTTTGTATAAAAAGTTTTTTTTACTTAGTAAAGATTTAAACTTAGCATTTCTTCATTGGTGGCAGCCTTTGGACATTGATCATTGCGGTGAAAAAAATGTTCTATGCGGCTTTATGACTTTGCCTGGTCAATTTTGAAGGACATCGAATATGTTTATTCCTGTCATTATTTCATGCCTTACTACATATACCTATTTCTTTATTAAAACGTTTCTAAAATATTTTTATATCTTGCAATAAAGGAGATATTACAAGTTGGCAAAGTTGCCAAATGTCCACGATATTTGACCCAACCTCAATAATAATATTTTTTTAAACACTACTATTAAGTATCTGGATATATTTCACAATAATTATCAAGAAATGACATAAAGGAAGTTTATAGTCTATACGGATTACAAAAACGTTAAGATTTTACAATATAATTCCAGCTAATGCAAAAATATTTTCATTTTTAGGGCAAAGTTGCCATGTTCTACGGTAGGTTTTAGGAGCAGCGGGCAAAGGCTAGTATTGTATTATAAATAGGTATACTTACAGCATTTATATAAATATTCGTCCTAAGATTTACTTTCCTCTTATTACAAACGTAGATATTAATTAATTATACTAATGTCCTGTCCTGTCCACGCTTCATACCAGCGCGGCCATAAAAAATTACAACACCGGTCCCATTATACTGCTCTGTCGCTCTTACGGGAAGGCGAATTATATTTCGCAGGTATAAAGCGTTTGTTTGGTTTATTTATGTTTTATATTATAATAAAATACTTATAATACGTATTCTGATTGTTTATTTAGACTTAAAATATTTTGTGACCGAGTGAAGTTACACTTTGCCAGGCAAAAGATATTGGGGAATGTAACTTAACCTTTGACTATAAATAACACAATATAGATTGTTCTCGTCCATTAGATGCGTGTTATAATTATTTATATTGCCAACTAAGATCACTAACGTTACTAGAAAAGTATGTATGTAATTCGGCATATGTTAATTAGATGGTAATAATGCCTATTTGAAGGTCCGGGGAGTTAGAATTCTGCGAAGGTGCAACGGTCTGATGTGCGTGAGCGTCGTTCAGCAGAGGGTACACGAAAGTATAAGCCGCCTGGAAGAAAGTTCCAGTGGTCGGCCAATATACGCAGACACACACCGTGTTATTTCTTATGTAGTGGGTGAAGGCCCCTCACTACCTTGTTCGGTGCCCCAAACGACGAGATGTTTGGCTAGGTACCTACGTTCTTTTGTCGCCTTAACAGGAGCTTCAATCATAATTTTATTACATGCTTGTACCCCATTGCGATTCAGTACATACCTAGTTGTGTAATACACAACATGGCTTAATAATGTCTATCGCAAATTCGTATAAGTATCACATTCATAGCTCGATGTAATGTGCTCCCCTAAAGTAATATACATTATTAATCTAAGGTAGTGCCATTTATAGGATGCGATGCAGAAAGTGCATTCCACTATGTCCAGGCTGGACACAACAGGTAAATATTTTTGTTCTCGACTCAAAAGATAGTTGTAAAAACATGCGCGAATAAGGGCGCATAACGTTATTCGAAATTGAGCATTCTTCATCTCTCACAACAACAGATACAACTGGTTTTTGAGAACCTGATTACGGCTTTGGTCTTGGTATACGTAACTTTTGTTTCATAAATCATAAAGCTTAAAGTTTTGGAAAAAGATGATGTCACTTTCTTTTCGATATGCTCATACCTATCGACAAAAAAATATATCTACTATATATTTATTTTATATCTAAATATTTCTCGTGTCAGGTTGTTACTCACGATCAACTCCAGAGAAACAGAAGAAACTACCTAACCGATATTCACGTTTTTTTGTGTGTTTTGCTGGCGTGCGTAAGATAGGATAGTAAGTAAGACAAAGAAAGAAAAAATAATTAGCCCATTGAATACATACACATACATAAAATAATTAGAACATTATTTATGATCATATATTATGTCACGTTTTTATCACGTATTGTTTATTAATTAATTGTAAAATATTCACGAAAAAAAATGTGGCGGTACAAAGTTCGCCGGGATTCTAGTAATAAAACTTCAACATTTATCGAATTTCTTGGTTAGATTTACTTATTTTGGCGGACAAAATAAATAGAAAAATGTCGGGACACCGTTTGTAGTTTTCTATTTTTAAAATGATATCCATTTAAAGGTATCCAGCCAGATACAAACAGTACAACCAAAGAGATTTTAGTACAACTCTTTACTTATAAAATCACGGGTATCTTAGTAACTAACAGAGTAGCTACCAAACATCAACTCTCGGAGGTTCAATTGAGTCTTCATACACACAAATACGTTCCTAGTCATCAAACAACGTCTAATAAATTCAGCACCAGGGGGAGTGAGTTCCGCAGCCCGTGCAGCAGCCCCAGTCGCGGCTACTTTCTTCTTCCTCTTACTCTGGGATTTTTTCCTCTTGCCGCCCATTGACTGCCAGCCATCATCAGGCAAGACCGGACTGCGCGGGAGGAGTGACTTGAGAAACCCAGTGCTTAGTTGCTGGACCGGCGAGGGCTGGCCAGCACGCGGAAGAGGAGGAAACTCCTTTCTGGGCTGGCCCTGGGGTGCTGCCCAACCTGCTGCGCTGCTTTAGCCATAGGGGCAACTTTGCCCTGCTCCTTGGGCGGCGAGGCCAGGGCTGTTGAGTAAGGTCGGCGTTTATGTCCAGAGCTCCTCGTGCCATATATCTTGCGACCCTTGCAATAAAAAATCAGATTGCATGAATTTAGTATAACGTTTCACTTGAAACTCCTTTCTTTTGATGTTAGAGCTATTTATATTGATGTTTACATACTGCGGAACCACTGAAGGAATGTAACATGGTTCCAGTGGCCTGCCAATATAGGTGGAGAGACGGCACACGGCGCGTTTATTTAGTGGGTGGGGGCCCCACACTACCCTGTTCGTTACCCCGAACAACGGGGTGTGTGATTAGAAACATTTTTTCCCAGCTTAACAAAATAAAAGGTATAGTACTGCGGAGCGAGAGATCTAGTAGAACGATACCCTGATTTCGAACTCGTTTATTTTACTTTTGTTGCGTTTTTTTGGCAGGGCAATAGCTTTTATTTTTAATTTTGTATATATTAGTAACTTCAGTAAATCCTGTTTACCTACTGATCTCTTTATTCGTCCTCCCCACCTCCTATCCATTTTCTTGGAGTTGGTGAAGCGCGAGTGATACCTCTGGTGTTGCTGCGTCTATAAGCTACGGAGCTACGGTAACCGCTTACCATTAGGTGCTATATTTGTTTGTCACCCACGCAGTCTTAGTTTAATAATATGTCTAGATAGATACTCTGAGTTGTGACCGCGTACAAAAAAATAGTGGTGAACTGTTCATCCCTAAGCTGTTAGTGTCAATCTTGACGTCACTTGACACGGTTGTATCAGGAACGAAAATATGTCATTTAAAAAAATTACAACATTTTTAGTGTGCTGCAATTACAAAAATAGAAAAATCGTTTAGTAACATTATTTCATACCACTACTGACTAAATAAGTCGTTAAAATATTCCGATAATAAATTAATTTTAATTCGTATTTTTTGTGTGATACCAGTTTATAAACTTAAATTTCCCGAGTAAACATGCAATGTCGATGATATTTAAACGATAGAAACAGTACCTTACATAATTATTATCGTTTTTAATGGATTCACAAAACTGAACAGGTATCATTTTCGGAATTAATTATAAAATTACTACTTATTTCCAATATTTATTATAAGTGAATAAAATGTAAGTGAGTATATATTAGTTTTAAAGTTTAATTAAGAGCTACTAAGTAAAAAAGTTGCATTAAAATCTATTCAGTAGTTTTTTCATAATGTGCGAATAAACAAACAGACAAAAATAAAAAATAAATGTTTTGAGTTCAGAATCTCATTCAAATATATTATAATAAAAATATATAATTTCTGTTTTTTTTTCAGAATAGAACTAATAAAAAGAGATAGAGATAACAGACTATATGCCTACAAAACGTTTTGTAGTATAAGAATGTATTGAATCTATTTCATAATTTCTCCCATAATTTAATAGTACTGCCAATGTAACTGGTATCATTACGCACGCACACTAAGTATATAATGCACCAGCGTAATCATAGCTGTTACGCACACTAGCATAACAATTTCCTCCCGTTTTTTATGACGTTTGGAAGAGTGACACTCCATCTAGACATATTATTAACTTAGCCTAGCTAGGAATTAGCTTAGTGATTTAATCAAGAAAATGACATTAATAATGTTATTTATTGCTAATTCAAAGTCTAAAAGCGGATGAACTGTGTAGCTATATCTAGTTTAATAAATTACTTACTTACTTATCATCACACCATTTCCCTTGCGGGGTAGCCAGAGAGAACAGAGTGCCAAGAGGTTCTATTCTTGCATACATCTCTCGCTTCCTCAACATTCATAACTCTCTTCATGCACGCTCGCCGGTTTCGGAGACTCCTGACTCCACCTTCCTTCAATACATGACCGATTTGGTCTAGGTAGGTGAGTCTCGGTCTCCTCCTGTACCTACATCCTTCCAATTTCGCATTGTATATCTTCTTAACCAGTCGCTCGTCCGACATTCTTTCCACATGTACGAACCATCAGAGCATTCCCTTTCGCATCTTTACACCAATACTCTCATTCATACTTACTCGCTCTCCTACGTCGTCGTTACGGATGCGGTCAGTCAGCCTCACTCCACAGATTCTCCGCAGAGATCGCATTTTGACCGCATTGATTTTATTCTCATGCTCCTTTTTGCATACCCAACTCTCGCTTCCATACAATAACGTTGGGACAAGCTGCGTTGTGTATTGCGACACGTGCCCTCTGGCTGAGGTGATGACTGCCGAGAAGTTGTCCCAATGCTCCGTTCACTCTATTTCCCGCATTCACTCTTCTCTCTACATCAGTGCTGTACCTTCCATCCCGATTGAATCCACATCCAAGATATACAAATTCATCCACTTGTTCTAGTACACCATTTCCTATTGCTACTCTAACATCTGTTCTGGCTTCTTCTCTTTCAAAAACCATTATTTTGGTTTTGCTCACATTCACATGTAGGCCCCTTTTCTTACAGTCTCCTGCCATTACGTCGACTAGGGTTTGCAGGTCAGCCGCGGACTGCGCTAATAAAACCGCATTGTCTGCATATAGCAGAGATCTAACCACTGAGTCGCCCATCTGAACTCCTACATTCATTTCATTCAACCTTTGTAGACATTTATCCTTATATATCATAAACAGTCTGGCTGATAGAACGCAGCCCTGCTTAACGCCGATATTGACATCAAACCAGGGTGACATTCCATCATTCAGCCGCACACAAGCTCCGCTTGTAGCAGTCTACCGTTAATACCATATTCCGCTAAAATGTCCCAAAGTTCCTTTCGTACAACCGTGTCAAATGCTTTCTCCAAATCCACAAAACTGCACAAACGGATTTTGATGCATTTTTTTTGTATTTGAAAGGCCTTGATTAGTCTTTAGTCTTATCAAGGCTGTAACGGGAACCTGAGATATAACCGAAAAACTAGCTTTTGGCTGCGGCGAAGCCGCGGACAGAGTAGATTTTAAGTGCTATATTATAAGCCTACGAAATAAAATTATTTTTGAATTTAAATTCGTATTTTGTGTTCTAGCATATATTTCAAAATTCAGAAAATAACCTTGGATACGAATACCTACTTATGCCGTAAAAATGTTATGTTCCTATGGCATAGCTATTTTGCATAGAGATAATTTATGTGCCGTAGTGCTTACAACAATAATAAACACGTCACATTTATTATTGAGCTTTATTATTGTTGAGCCTTAGAGCGTCTCGCATCCGATTTTGTACCGCGGTACGAACACGTCTACCCACATAATGACGCTCGAGGGATTTCTATTCTGAACTCCATGTAGAGGAGAATCTAGTTTATACAAGTCAAGTGTCTGTTTGTAATATTTTAATGACTTATTACTTATTTACTTCCTAAATAACTGCTTTTAATTAAATGCATAGGAAAATATATTTGTATGTTATATATTTGTTAATTTTAAAGCTTTCGTCTATCTGTTTGTACTAAATAATCTCCGAAACGGCTTTACCGATTTGAACTCATTGATAGATGGCTGGTGTTATAAAGATTAACCAAGGCTATTTTTGAAGTTATACTTACTTCTTTTGGCGCGTTACGGAAAAATGATGAGAGTAAATTTTTACGATGCGCGCGTACGCCGTCACGAAAAACCGACACCCTGAAGTTAGCTTTAGTCAACATTTGAGTTTTTTTTTTATTTTCAATGTATTAAATACCTTTTTTCTATTGTTAGTATCGTTTTTTCTACAAACGTAGAATAAGGCGAAAGATAAAATTTTTGAAGAGATTTTTATCTTGTTACGCCAAAGAAGTATAACTTCTAACGCGTGTTTGTGTGTAAGTATATTGGAAAAATAATTAGGGTTTTGCTCAAAAAAGAAAATAACTGAATTGATGTTGCGGGTAACAGCTTGTTGTAAATAAAGTTATTTTGGTTAAATTTTAAACAAAATTTTATATTTGCTATACTATCTACGAAAAATCATTTTGAACACATAAACTAAGTCAAGAAGTGGAAGATGTATGTAAAATACTTTGAAATACGAATAAAAAAAATTAACATAAAGGGGTCAATTTTTTCTGGGCCCATTAGAAAACGTTGCGATTAATGATGGCATTATACTCTAAAATAATAGCTTATTTTTCAATGAGTTTTAAATGAAACCGGAATATGAAATCTATAAAAAATTGTAATAGTATTGATTTTAAATAAACTAATCTTCTATAATTATAAAAGGTTACACGCATAAATAATTAGTGTAGGTAAAGGAAAATCGGGGTAGTTCAAATTGAAAAAAAAACATATTCAAATACGCATGTAGTAAATAAATAATATTGTCATAAAAGATTATTTCATATTAATAATTAAACTGTATTTAACTGTATCTAAAATATTTGAATTACATTTTTGAGAATGTTTTTGTTATGTAATACCTAATGATCACAGTGGAATGAAACGCAAATCCTATTGACACTGACAGCAATGACTGTTTCTTTCAAAAAAATCTTTGAAATCAGCTCGTTTTCCAGTAAATCGTTGTGTGAATTGTGTTTCAACGCAATGTACAAAGACAATTACTTTCTGAATCAACTGAAAATGTATGCCAACTTGTTTGTGAGTGGTTTTGTAGCGAGGTGAGATTTAAATCTTGAAACCAATATTGCAACCCTATTAAATAGGTACTACATATTTTTTAAATATACCTGCGCTAATTTCGGCTAAATCCAGAAGAGGCAGTTTGTAACAAGTGCTTAATAATATTACACAGTACACAAACTTCTCAGAGCACAAGAAGATTCGGGTACCGGAATATCTGCATTTCATGTGGTTCTCCGTTTTTACGAGCACAAAAAAAAACAATGTTTCTGATATCTCTGCAGAAATATACCTCATTTTTAAGTGGATACCACCACATCAGGTAAAAAAGTACTAATATTAGCATGTTTATATTTATTTATATATTTTTAACATTTTACATGCTTAGCGCTATACATTAAACACAAAGTGAAAAATGTGAAATCGAAAATAACAAGGCATCACCCAAAGACGTTAAGTATGAATGTGTTATCGAAATTAGCAGTCAGGAGCAATTGTCACGATGGCTGAATTGGCAAAGCATCTGGACGGTATCCAGGAGATGCAGGTTCAAATCCTGCTCGTAACTGCTATTTTCGATTTCACATTTTTCACTTTGTGACACAAACATTAAGTTTACTTATATTTCCTTTTTTTATATAGATAAAAACCTTTTTCTTTTTTTTTTTGTTAGTATGTTACATTCCTTCGGTGGTCCGCCGGTGGCTTACCCTTTCGGGTACCTTCTACTGAGCGACGCATCCGCACACGGGCGTGGCGGACGTTCCCCGGTCCATCCACCCATTTGTGGTTCACACGAAGAGTTGTCCTAAGTGGGAATCGAACCCACAACACTCAGGTGGAAGGCCGGTATCTAAATCACTACGCCATCTGTGCAGTCATATAATAATGTAATGGCGATATTAAATCAAATTTTTTTATTTATTGTTATAAACTTTAAAATTAGTTTAAGTAGCCTGCATGATTTATATATTATGACAATCAACTATTATAATCTTTATATTTAAATAGGTGGAACGCTTAGAACAAGTTTGTATGGGTCGCGCTGCACAGGTGCACAGCAGACACAGACTGCAAGATACTCTAATAGACCTGAAGTGCCAGTTCAGCTACTAGAGATTGCAGACAGCAGTAACATCCCGCAACCATCGCCTGCACCCGTTCAGCCCCCTATTTCTAGAACAGTGTCATACATTACTTTGTTTAATTACAAGCGTGCTGTTTCTACTTCACGTCGCTGTGTTTTTAGATTATGTGAAAATACATCTCGATTTTTGGTACTTACACTGTTTAAAGAAAGATTATCGATTGATTATTCATTTTATGTCCTCCGGTGTGCACGTGTTTGTGAATACCATTTAAATTAACCACACAAACTGCTAATTGTAGGACTGCACTTGCTGGATGTAATTGTTTGGTAGGAAGATACACTGTTGTTGGTTGCTGTGCACACGTTATGTACATTGTGTGGTTTTTATCTTGGGCTCGCTACCAGGATAATATAGAACCATCTGCATCTTTCTTAGATGAGGTATTATTATAGAGACGATTTCGCAAATGAAGATTATTAAGGGTCTACAATACCTCAGCCAGAATTCCAATTTTGCACCCTTTTTCCCCGCGCAAACTCGCTCTCTATCCTGCTCACACAGTTAGTGTTAGGTCACGCGAGGTCAAAACGATTTCTTAGAGTAAAGTACACTTTTGTCGGACTAGCTAATTAAATTACCCAATAATATTTAACGTAAAATGTTGTTTTGCTTTCCAGTGTAGTAATGTTATAAGATTCTAGTCAAGTGGTAGATACCATTGCACTGAGGGTTCCGCGCATTGATTAGTAGCAAATTTTCGCTTTGTACCTATGTACAAGCGGCCCCCGGCTTTGCATGAGTAGACATTTATTTTTTAAACGTTTTGGGATAAACGTTGAGTAAATTATGTATTTTTATACAGGATATAAGTTGTTTTTTATATTACTATTTATATTTTTCTTATAAAATTTTATATTTTTATCCATCAACCTACATTATTGACGTTTTAGTAGGGATCCTTGTTTTTTTCAGAAATGAATATAGCCTATATTACTCGTACATAATATAATGTTCGAATGGTGAAAGAGTTTTTGAAATCAGTTCAGTAGTTTTTGAGGATATTCGTTACGAACATACAAAAATACAAATCTTTATGATACATACTAGTGGCCCGTTCCAGCTTCGCACGGTTAGACATTTATTTTTAAACATTTTGGGATAAACGTAGAGTAAATTTTTCTTTATGCAAGATATCTATTTATAGCAATAAATATAGCCTATGTCATTTGTATACATAATACACAAATACAAATCTTTCCTCTTTATAATAATAAAGTAAAATATTATGCCATTGGATATTGCCCTCTAATAGTTGAAATCGCATTTTACAATATGGATTTTATGTAGAATACTGAAGCTATCACTTTGTAATATATATATATATATATATAGTAAAGTGGAAGACTTAAACTAAGGTAAGTGGGTAGCGCAAACACGATTACATAAAATTTTCTCAATAGAAAAAAAATATATAAACAATATATATATGATGACCGGTATATTGCGCAAAACCCGTACTGTCATCCGCATAGCAACGCATACTCTCGAGAGAGAGTAAGTCATTGATATGCATGATGAACAGCGTTGGGGAGAGCACCGATTCTTGAGGACCGCCAGAATTAATCTCTATTATAACAGAGCAGCATCCATCTACAACGACTTTGATGCTGCGACCGTGGAGGAAGCTGGCGATCCATTTTCAGAGCCCCTCGGGGATTCCGTATGATGGTAACTTTGACAGAAGGGCCCTATGCCAGACCCTGTCGAATGCCTTCGCGATGTCCAGGCTCAACGCCAAAGCTTCACCCCCACCCTTTAAGGCCCAGAAAGAAACTGAAAAAATAATGATCTAAACCTAAATCAGGATTAATGCGTTTTAAATTTTAAAAATTACCATCATGTTTCCTTTAAAAAGGAAATACCTAAACTTTTGCGCAGAATAGTCATGTGTCCCGCCGTCCTACACTCCATTCGGTAGTCTCTCTTCGGCTTTCGACTTGCGAAGCTGTCGCTCGCAGTGACTATACTGATAATATTTTTATTTTGACTAAAATAAGTAAGTACCTACCTATACAATAAATAGTAGATATAATTATTCTAATAATTATAAAAAAATTATTCCGTGTGGTGACGGACTAAGAATACAAGTGTCACCACTCTATTATAATATGTATGGTAAGATTATTGAAAGGAGAATGAGGATGGTGTCTGATGAATTTTTGTGTGAGGTACAAGGAGGTTTCAGGTGTGGACGAGGATGCATGGATCAAGTGTTTTCTCTGCGCAACATTGTGGAGAAGCATCTGGCTGTAGTCCAGAGGGTTTTCTGCAGTTTTGTGGATTTGGAGAAAGCATTTGACACTGTTGTACGAAAGGAACTTTGGGACATTTTGCCGGAGTATGGTATTAATGGTAGACTGCTACTAGCGGTGCAGTCCAATTACATGAACTGCAGAGCTTGTGTGCGGGTGGATGATGGAATGTCACCCTGGTTTGATGTCAATATCGGCGTTAAACAGGGCTGCGTTCTCTCAGGCAGACTGTTTATCATATGTCTGGATAAATGTCTACAAAGGTTGAATGAAATAAATGTGGGAGTTCAGATGGGCGACTCAGTGGTTAACTATTTGCTATATGCAGACGATGCGGTCCTATTAGCGCAGTCTGCGACTGACCTGCAAACCCTAGTCGACGTAATGGCAGAAAATTGCAAGAAAAGGGGCCTACGTGTGAATGTGAGCAAAACCAAAGTAATGGTTTTTGAAAGAGAAGAAGCCGGAATATATATTAGAGTAGCAATAGGAAATGGTGTGCTAGAACAAGTGGATGAATTTGTATATCTTGGATGTGGATTCAGTCGGGATGGAAGGTACACCACTGATGTAGAAAGAAGAGTGAATGCGGGAAATAGAGTGAACGGAGCATTGAGACAACTTCTCGGCAGCCACCACCTCAGCCAGAAGGCACGTGTCGCAATACACAACGCAGTGCTTGTCCCAACGTTATTATATGGCAAAGAGAGTTGGGTATGTAAAAAGGAGCATGAGAGTAAAATCAATGCGGTCGAAATGCGATCTCTGCGGAGAATCTGTGGAGTGAGGCTGACTGACCGCATTCGTAACAATGACGTAAGAGAGCGAGTAGGTATGAAAGAGAGTATTGGTGTAAAGCTGCGAAAGGGATTGCTCAGATGGTTCGGACCTTTGGAAAGAATGCCGGACGAGCGACTGGCTTAGAAGATATACAATGCGAAAGTGGAAGGATGTAGGTGCAGGGGGAGACCGAGACTTAACTACCTAGACCAAATTGGTCATGTATTGAAGGAAGGTGGAGTCAGGAGTCTCCGAAACCGGCGAGCGTGTATGAAGAGAGTTATGAATGTTGAGGAAGCGAGAGATGTATGCAAGAATAGAGCCTCTTGGCACTCTGTTCTCTCTTCCTACCCCGCAAGGGAAATGGCGTGATGATAAGTAAGTAAGTAAGTACATATTTATTGGTTTACATAAAATTTGGATTGAAAAAAGGCGATTTCACCTATCATGGGGCCTTAATATAATAAAAGATTTTGTTAATTAGACTACGTATTTTTGTTTATCCTTCTATGATTCCAATAATAATTAATATCCATCCATCATCAGCCTTTCATCGTCCACTGCTGGACATAGGCGTCTCCTAATTGGGGCTTTTACCATAATCGCCACGCTTGGCAGGCGGGTTGGCGATCGCGGTGGATATTTTTAGTACACAGGGAAACGCTGCTTCCCGGTCCCCCGGTAATCCCTTAGTCGTCTTTTACGACTCCCATAGGAAGAGACGGGGTGGAGCTATTCTTGGTGCCGGCCCCACACGGCAAAATAATATAATAAATATTAATTATCATATAATAATAATATTATATTATTGAGAGGGGTAGACCACGTCGAACGTTCTCCGGCCAAATCAGAGAAGTTCTTGAGAAAGGTCAGGGCAGAAATAGCCTTAACCGACGTGCCTGTATGACGAGTATAATGACAGTGAATGAGGAAAAAAGATGAGCAAGGATCGTGGCAAGTGGAAATACATTTTCTCTGCCTACCCCTCTGGGAAAAAGGCGTCAATGTATGTAAATATCAGGATAACATAGATTATTTAGTAGACCAGGCAATATCTATTTAGAATAATACGAATTCTCAATGCTTAAAAAAATATTTGTCAGTGGAACAGTAAAGCACATTATTGTTAGGTGACATTTTTTTAAGTCTAAAATAATCGTATTCGGTGTAATTCCTATTTAAATCAAAATCGAATGTTTTTTTTAAATATGTATAAAAAATACATTTGATTTAAATATCATTGTGGGTGCAAATATAACAAAACAGAGTTTTATGTTTATGTTTCTCTTAGGTTTCAATTAATTTCTCAATATTCCGGTTAGAGTTTAAAAAGATAATATTACTACTGTTATCTAGGGAGTCTAAGGAAGGATTTGATATATAATACATTAATAAACGTTACAAAATGTGGTGGGCCCATTCCTCATACAAAAATAAATTGATTCCTTTCTTCAACGTTATTTTTTATAAAATGTTTATAAACAATAACGGAAAACATTTTTTTTTCTAGTTTTTTAATAAAACAACACAAATAAGAGACTATGAAATAAACGTGTAGATAAGTAGATTTGATCTAGTAGACCGACTGGAAACAAAACCGTGTTGCTTGTAGCTAATTATGTGACATAAATGTGAGAAAACAACGTTATATATGAGGCCCTCAAATATTTCGCAAACTGTGATATAATCTTAAAATACAAATTATAATTTGTGATTAAGGAAAAAGAGTATTTTAGTACAGGCGGGAATCGAACCTGCGTCCCTTCCTATCCGGGGAAGTGCTCTAATCCACTGAGCTACAGTACTATCTTTTAGACATACCCAATCTCCTTATCACATTTGTCTTAACGTCCAACGCCCTCTATCGGAACGCATTTACATGCATTAATCCAATATAGTAAGTTTAATTTTGCAATTAAAATTCATACTATTTGATGGCGTGATTTTTCAAACATTTTGATCTATATTTTAGCATTTGACATGCTCAGCTACTCATAAAGTACAAATTATAATTTGTGAATAAGGAAAAAGAGTATTTTAGTACGAGCGGGAATCGAACCTGCGTCCCTTCCATTCCGGGGAAGTGCTCTAATCCATTGAGCTATCGTACCATTTCTAGAAATACCGAATTTCCTCATCACAGTTGTCTTAACGACCAACGCCCTCTATCGGCAATGCATTTACATGCATTCATCCAATGTAGTAAGTTTAATTTTGCAATTAAAATTCATACTATTTGATGGCGTGATTTTTCAAACATTTTGATCTATATTTTAGCATTTGACATGCTCAGCTACTCATAAAGTACACATTATTATTTGTGAATAAGGAAAAAGAGTATTTTAGTACGAGAAGGAATCGAACCTGCGTCCCTTCCATTCCGGGGAAGTGCTCTAATCCATTGAGCTATCGTACCATTTCTAGAAATACCGAATTTTCTCATCACATTTGTCTTCACGACCAACGCCCTCTATCGGCAATGCATTTACATGCATTCATTCAATGTAGTAAGTTTAATTTTGCAATTAAAATTCATACTATTTGATGGCGTGATTTTTCAAACATTTTGATCTATATTTTAGCATTTGATATGCTCAGCTACTCATAAAGTACAAATTATAATTTGTGACTTACTGATGACAGGATTCCATGATGTTGACAAACGGTATCCATCTTCTCGGTTGAAATTAGCATGTTTTTTGATTTCAACCGCTTCTCGCGCCATCCTGGAGTAATAGTGACGTTCGGTGGAGAGGACATGTGGTTTATGCAGTTCAATCCAGTGGTTGGATCCCGCCTCCAGCAAGTGTTCCGCTATAGCTGACTTATGTGTATGTCGGTGTTTTACAGCCGCGATATGTTCTTTAACCCTTTCCGCAATTGTACGTTTGGTTTGTCCGATGTAAGAACTACCACAGCTGCAATCCACTTTGTAAACGCCAGGTGTCTGCAGAGGGATTATATCTTTTGGAGTACGTAGGTGATGTGATACTTTGGAATGCGGACTATATACAGTCTTAATGGAGTATTTCTGTAGTACTGTTCCAATTTTGTCCGTTACTCCTTTAATATACGGTAAAAAGGCTGGTGCCCTGTCTACCCTAGTTCGTGCCTCCTTTTTCCGCAGTTGTCGTGTGCTACCCCTAAATCCGTTTCGTTTAAGTACCTCCTGAACATGTGTGAGCTCACTATTCAATTGTTCAGGGTCACAAATGTCGTATGCTCTATTGGTCAAAGATGCTACTACGGATTGCAGGTGTACGACGGTAATAAACTTGTCGAGTACAAAAATTTATGGCACTACACAGAACATATTAGCTAAAGGGTTAAATTATGCTGTAACACCGAAACGGATTCCGAATGATGAGAATGTCATTAGTGGTGTCGAAGAAGTGATAATGCGAAACAAGTTGCCGTCTGCCGATGCGGAAACGCTCAGACAGGATGTGGCCGTTATCCTTCGAAAATCAAAGCTGCCTAAACCAAATATCACTGCAGAAGAGCGTCTGGCGCTGAAAGAGCTGCGTGATAACACGGATATTTTAGGGCTAAAGGCCGACAAGGGAAATACCACTGTGGTGATGAATTCCGGTGACTATGATGAGAAAATACGGAGTCTGTTAAGTTACACCTCTGTGTACAAGCCAGTGTCGTACAACCCTACAGCTAGAGTCACGAAACGTATGCGAGCACTAATTAAGGACCACAAGGATCTGTTCGCAGATGATGTGTTTGAAAGGCTTTTCAGACCTAAAAGCGTTCAGCCACCTAAGTTATATGGTTTTCCAAAAATCCATAAAAGCAACGTGCCACTTCGCCCGATCGTAAGTCAAATTAACTCTCCTACTTACAATCTAGCTAAACACCTCGCCAAAATACTGCAACCATTAGTCGGTGGGACTGCATCTTTCGTGAAGGATTCTAGACATTTTGTGGATATCATAAAGAACATGGAAGTAGACTCAGATGAGGTGATGGTGAGTTTTGATGTGGAGTCACTGTTCACCAACGTTCCCATTCATGCTTGCCTGGAGGTCATTGAGAAATAACTAAGAGCAAATGATCTGTCCAGTGATTACAATGTTCTACTAAGAAACTGTCTAGAAGGCAACTACTTCATCTACCAGGGACAGTATTACCTCCAGACCGATGGAGTGGCCATGGGCAGCCCAGTGGCGCCGGTTATGGCCAACATCTGGATGGAACATATCGAAGAAATGATCAAGCCAAAACTGTCACAGGTTAAACTGTGGAAGAGATACGTTGATGACTTATTCTGCATTATGAAGGGCGGCAGACAAGAAGTGGAAACATTTGCTAAGGATTTGAACTCCGTACATCCCAACATAAGGTTTACTTTTGAAATGGAGATGGACAGATCGTTAGCATTTCTTGATGTAAAACTAAGGGTCAAAGCAAACGGTACCTTATCACATACTGTGTACAGAAAACCCACGCAAACTGACAGATACTTGCATGCCGACTCGCACCACCATCCACGACACCTGCAATCCGTAGTAGCATCTTTGACCAATAGAGCATACGACATTTGTGATCCTGAACAGTTGAATAGTGAGCTCACACATGTTCAGGAGGTACTTAAACGAAACGGATTTAGGGGTAGCACACGACGACTGCGGAAGAAGGAGGCACGAACTAGGGTAGACAGGGCACCAGCCTTTTTACCGTATATTAAAGGAGTAACGGACAAAATTGGAACAGTACTACAGAAATACTCCATTAAGACTGTATATAGTCCGCATTCCAAAGTATCACATCACCTACGTACTCCAAAAGATATAATCCCTCTGCAGACACCTGGCGTTTACAAAGTGGATTGCAGCTGTGGTAGTTCTTACATCGGACAAACCAAACGTACAATTGTGGAAAGGGTTAACGAACATATCGCGGCTGTAAAACACCGACATACACAAAAGTCAGCTATGGCAGAACACTTGCTGGAGGCGGGATCCAACCACTGGATTGAACTGCATAAACCACAGGTCCTCTCCACCGACCGTCACTATTACTCCAGGATGGCGCGAGAAGCGGTTGAAATCAAAAAACATGCTAATTTCAACCGAGAAGATGGATACCGTTTGTCAACATCATGGAATCCTGTCATCAGTAAGTCACAAATTATAATTTGTACTTTATGAGTAGCTGAGCATGTCAAATGCTAAAATATAGATCAAAATGTTTGAAAAATCACGCCATCAAATAGTATGAATTTTAATTGCAAAATTAAACTTACTACATTGGATGAATGCATATAAATGCATTGCCGATAGAGGGCGTTGGTCTTTAAGACAAATGTGATGAGAAAATTCGGTATTTCTAGAAATGGTACGATAGCTCAATAGATTAGAGCACTTCCCTGGAATGGACGCAGGTTCGATTCCTGCTCGTACTAAAATACTCCTTTTCCTTATTCACAAATAATAATTTGTACTTTATGAAAAGCTGATCATGTCAAATGCTAAAATATAGATCAAAATGTTTGAAAAATCACGCCATCAAATAGTATGAATTTTAATTGCAAAATTAAACTTATTACATTGGATGAATGCATGTAAATGCATTGCCGATAGAGGGCGTTGGTCGTTAAGATAAATGTGATGAGGAAATTCGGTATTTCTAGAAATGGTACGATAGCTGAATGGATTAGAGCACTTCCCTGGAATGGAAGGGACGCAGGTTCGATTCCTGCTCGTACTAAAATACACTTTTTCCTTATTCACAAATAATAATGTGTACTTTATGAGTAGCTGAGCATGTCAAATGCTAAAATATAGATCAAAATGTTTGAAAAATCACGCCATCAAATAGTATGAATTTTAATTGCAAAATTAAACTTATTACATTGGATGAATGCATGTAAATGCATTGCCGATAGAGGGCGTTGGTCGTTAAGACAAATGTGATGAGGAAATTCGGTATTTCTAGAAATGGTACGATAGCTCAATGGATTAGAGCACTTCCCCGGAATGGAAGGGACGCAGGTTCGATTCCCGCTCGTACTAAAATACTCTTTCCTTATTCACAAATTATAATTTGTACTTTATGAGTAGCTGAGCATGTCAAATGCTAAAATATAGATCAAAATGTTTGAAAAATCACGCCATCAAATAGTATGAATTTTAATTGCAAAATTAAACTTACTACATTGGATGAATGCATGTAAATGCATTGCCGATAGAGGGCGTTGGTCGTTAAGACAACTGTGATGAGGAAATTCGGTATTTCTAGAAATGTTACGATAGCTCAATGGATTAGAGCACTTCCCCGGAATGGAAGGGACGCAGGTTCGATTCCCGCACGTACTAAAATACTCTTTTTCCTTATTCACAAATTATAATTTGTACTTTAAGCTAAAGAATAATAAATGTATTAGGCTATTTACGGGTCTCTGAACTCAAAACATTTTTTTATACCGTCATCTGTGGCATCTTTACTTTCCGTGGGCATCTTGACCTAAGCATACCCTATGCTAGTTAACAATCAATGCAACGTGATCGCATAAAGATTGGTATTTCATACAGAAAATCAAAGTGCAGGTAAGTGGGTTACATTAAATAGTATATGACATATTGTTATTAAGGCGTATCACAATGATTTAATCCCGTAAATCCTTTATTTCTTGACTTTTTGGAAAAGGTAATGTTGCTTGTGGTTAGGTAAACTTTACCTTACTTAGTATGAAGGCAACTTTACCTATGACTAGGGTCGACAAATTTATCATACAAATTCCTATGTAATCTGGTTTTGTGTTGGAACTGTTTTAAAATTTCATTTAATTATTTAGAAAAATTCTGTTTAAATACTAAATATCTATAGATCTCAATTGGTTTAAGACATATTATGGTGTGAAAGAATTACACGATTAACAAATTTGTCTGATTACCTACCTATTTCAGAAAGTTGTATTCAAAATGCCTCCAAAAAGGCGTGCCAAACAAAGAAATAGAAGACGTTTGGGATTGCGATGTTACAAAATGTAGGTACTCTGAAGAAATGCTGTAATGGGCTATTGATTTAGTTAGAAGAAAATACAACTTCTTACAAAGCTGAGAAGCAGTTTGGCATATCGCTACGGACCATAGAAAAAGAGTGAAAAACTAATATTTTTGAGTATAATTATGCTAAGCACCTATAGGTAGCTATTGTTTATTATTTTTAGACAAATTTTAATTTCCAGAATAGGTAGTTTTTATTATTATACTGTGTTTACAATAAGTAACTTTAATGCAAAATTGCTAGGTTCCTTTAACAATAATTAAGAAATATATTTAGCGGATGAAAGCAGGATAACAAAAAAGATACATATGGCGAGCGTGAATGGTGCAGTTGGGGGGGGGGGGGGGGGGGGGGGCAGACCTCGTCGAACGTTCTCAGATCAAATCGGAGAAGTTCTCGAGAAAGATCAGGTCAGAAGTACCCTTAACCGACGTACATGTATGCGGAATATATTGACAGTGAATGAGGCAAAAAGGTGAGCAAGGATCGTGGCAAGTAGAAATCCGTTGTCTCTGCCTACCCCTCTGGGAAAAGGCGTGAGTCTATAAATAAATAAATATTTAACGTATTATTATTTTTCAACAACCCTGATAAAATCCACCCATTTCTATAAATATTTTGAAATTGTTGGGGCAACTTTACCTATGTATTAGTAATGCTTACTGATATGAAGATAATAGCTTCAATAATAAATACATCGCTTTTCTATCGTCAGGAGTATTAATAGCTTTACATCACGTGCTCTCTGGTATAACTATTCAATGCAAACTGTAGGCTAGGTAAGTTGCCAAAAATGTGTCAATTTTACCCTGCTCATATTTTTAGTTAATATAGCGAATCTATGAGAGATTTAGTAGAATTCAATGGTTCAACCAAAAGAGAGACACCTTTGTTACAAAATAAATAAAAAAATACTCAAACAACTAGCTCTATGTTGAAGTAAATTTGATATAAAAGTAAAAAATTATGGTAATGTTGCCACAGTTGACGGTAGAATTTTTGTCGGTTAATCGTTTTTTTTTGTTTGCTCATCAACTCTTTAGGAAAATTTTACCTTAAAACTATTTAGGAACCTACTGCGGAGCTGCGGGCAAAGGCTAGTTTTTTATAGGTAACTAGCTTACCCGACAGACGTTGTCCTGTCTCATCATTGGCGTTTCGTTTGTATGGAGTCATTTATTTTAGCGGATTATTTTCATAATATGTTTTTAGATTAGAATAACTTGAAGATATAATCCTGAAATCCTATTGTGGCGCCACCTACCGGATACAAATATGAATCTAAACCATCCCGATACTTACTCAAACAAACACAAGAATTTTAGATTAGAACTCTAACCTTTGCCCGTGGCTTCGCCGCAGCCAAAAGCTAGTTTTTAGGCTACAGCTCCGGTTCCCGATATAGTAGCGGGACAAAATGCTTACCAGTTGTTAAGTCTAATCAAGAGCTATCAAACAAAAAAAGTAGCATCAAAATCCGTTCAGTAGTTATTGCGTGATGCGCGAACAAACAAACAGATAAACAGACAAACACAAAAAATCTATAAAAAATCGTTTTGTGTTTAGACACGCCTATATAGCCTAATTCAGTCATTTTTTTCTCAAATATCTTAAATGTACAGACACAGCTCTGTTACAGCTTTATAATAGTATATAGATAAATTTAAAGAAAAAATCGTGAAATCCTATCGTGGCGCCACCTATCGGGTCCAAATGTGAATTTAAACCATCCCGGTACTTACTCAAACATACACAAAAAATTCGTCAAGATCGGTTCAACGGTTTAGGAGTTCAATTACCTACTAACACATAGACACAAGAAATATAAGTATATAATAATGTAATGATAGTGGCGCCATCTGTCGAAGATTGGTCGTACCAACTCAGAAACCTTCGTGGGCTCATGCACAACACTTTGCTGAAGATCATCACATGATCAAATGCATAGTTTACGATTCTATAAAGGACATACAGACAAACATTCATTTTTATATATAGATATTAATGTGTGGTTAATCTGTAGATAATAATATACTTATACCTAATCTTGCTATCAATATTGTTACAAAGAAAATATCTTTTGACGTGATAACGTCTTATAAATCGATGAACGCCGGCCGCACGCACGAAAAAGTGTCACGTTCCACCCAGGGTTGCTAAAAATTAAAATAGGTGGCAGTATTTAAACTGACTACGTGGTTCACCTGCGGTTCCTAAGACGGCGACCGATGCATTGTTTGTGAAACTCTCAGAAAACATATACCTATTAAATAGTTATCACGTAAAATGATCGTCCGTAAAACGACCTTACAGACGACCATATCGTTTTTATTGTAAAAAACATTTATTAGGTACTGTATTGTGCGTTAGCTTATACATTTATATAAACAGCATTTAAAAAATAATAAATGAATAAATATTCCCGGACATTTTCACACAACGGCCTCTGGTCCCAAACTAAGCTTAACACTTGTGGGTACCAGATTACGGATTATAATACGTATACTACTTTTTTTTTGTAAATACATATCATAGATAGAAAACACCCAGACGCAGTACAAATATCTGTGTTCATCACACAAATAATTGTCCTGAGTGGGAATCGAACCCACGACCTCGTGCACGGAAGTCGGTTACACTACTGACTACGCCACGAGGCCCGTCACCTATAAACTTCACGCTAGGTTATACCACCGCTAATTACCGCCTATCTTCGGTAAACATTACTGTAAGTGAAATAAAGGCAGGTATAAACAATGTTTAAAAATCACGCCATCAAATAGTATGAATTTTAATTGCAAAATTAAACTTACTATATTGGATTAATGCATGTAAATGCGTTCCGATAGAGGGCGTTGAACGTTAAGACAAATGTGATAAGGAGATTGGGTATGTCTAAAAGATAGTACTATAGCTCAGTGGATTAGAGCACTTCCCCGGATAGGAAGGGACGCAGGTTCGATTCCCGCCTGTACTAAAATACTCTTTTTCCTTTTATCACAAATTATAATTTGTACTTTAACCCCCTTACTAATAAACATTGTATAAGCTCCGAATAGTTATTCAGTGTTTTGTTCCGTTCTTTCAACATCAAACTGTCATATTAGTGACAAAGACAAAACAATGTGTAACTATTCAAAGGTTATACAACGTTTATTAGTAAGGCAGTAAGATTATATCACAGTTTGCGAAATATTTGAGGGCCTCATATATGACGTTGTTTTCTCACATTTATGTCACATAATTAGCTACAAGCAACACGGTTTTGTTTCCAGTCGGTCTACTAGATCAAATCTACTTATCTACACTAGTTTTATCACGCAAATTTTCGAGGCTAGGGAAGGTCGATGCAATATATACTGATTTCGAAAAAGCGTTTGATCGAGTAAGTCACTCAATTCCTTAAAAATTTCCTTAAAATTAAATCATGCTGGAATTCATGGATGTTTGCTACGCTGATTCGAGTTATATAATGAATCGCTTTCTGCTAGTTAAATTGGCTGACTAGGAGTCTATCCCATTTACCCCAAGTTCCGGTATTCCTCAAGGTTCAAAATTAGGTCCATTACTCTTTTTAGTTGTAGGGAACACATACACACACATCCACAAGCAATCAAACAAACACACATACCTATACATAAATATATATACATACATTACAAATAAACTTATAAATAAAATATATAAAATTCCCGTTTAGTACACAATACGATATAACGTAAAGATACAAATCGTGTAACGGATACGCGCGCCAGGACCGATTTTACTCCCGGCGAGCGCCGACGCATCGAACCAGTTGGTTCGACCTCAGTCACTGCTGAGCATTCATACGTGTTATCTGTGTCTCACCGCGATCCGAAAAGTATTGTTTTCGGGTTGCTTTTACGCTTATTTACATGTGCTGTAACTTTCAATCACTCTTTCTCCTTCTTACTTCTGTGCTTTGTGTATCTGTGCTTGAGCTGTGTAAATGTAATAAACTTTCTTCTACCAAAACATCTTTCTATTACCAAGGTACTGTACAACTATTCATCTACTTGCTACACGCTCATCACCTAAACCCACATAGTATTTATAAATGACCTTTTAAGTATGTTGGGTTGCAATTGTTTAGCCTACGCAGATGATTCAAAAATATATTGTGAAATAAAGAACTTCAACGATGGTTGCAGGCTTCAGCATGATTTAAATGTTCTACTGCAATGGTGTCTGAACAATAACATGTCACTCAATAAAAAAAATTACAACTTATAAGTTTTACTAATAAAATAAATTATGTCGAATTTCAATATTGCGTAGAGGGCACATATCTCAGCAGAGTTTCTGTAGTTCGCGACCTTGGGATAATATTCGATTCAGCATTATCTTTTCATGATCACATAGACTGTATGGTAACTAAAGAAAAAAAAACCTAGACGGCGCGGGACGTCTACTAGATGTGAAAACATCAAAATTATTTTGTAGAAATCAAATGATCATACCTTGACAAAGTACTCCTCAAGACGAATAAAACGAGTATAAACTAGATAGGGTTGCATCGTTTCATTACAGAGTTACTGTGACCACCTTCCAGCTCCATCGTCAGACCCTGGATACCATCTACAGACAAAGTACTCGTCAAGACAAATCATACGAGCCCAAACTCTATGGAGTTATGTCGTTTTATAACGGAGTTCCTATGGCCACCTTCTAGATCCATCATCCGACCCTGGATACCATCTAAAGACAAAGTACTCGTCAAGGCAATCATACGAACCCAAATTCGATGGGGTTGCGCCGTTTCATTATAGAGTTCCTAAGTCCACCTTCCAGCTCCATCATCAGATCAGCTCCATGTCATCATAATATTACATTGTCACGCGATATACAGATGCGTGTAAAATTTCAGCTCAATCGGGAACCGGGAAGTGTGTCAAATTTAACTTGCAATATTTGAACGGGACAAGTAAAATAAAAGCGTCGCCACGCTAACAGCCCATTTTACTCTCCCTCCGCATTAGATGTTTCACATCAAAAATGCTTGGCTTGATAACCCGTATATCCAAACATTTCAAAAATGTTAATACGAGCCCCGATGCAAAATAGTTTCTAGTGTGAATGTGAAATTTTCTCTGTGAGATTTTCCTAACTTGATTATTTTTGTATATCTATATAAAATATTAAGCTGTCCTACTATCACATGTCGCGTTACTTATGCCATTTTTATATTATGAACCAATAAACTATTTTAGCTTTTTAAATTTATACATATCCTGTTTTAAATTCGAAGAAGTTATAAGCAAAATAGTTCGTCTAATTGTTAATCGATGCAAAAGAGTTCGTCTATTGGTGAGTTAAATAAGATTATTCCTTCTTTGTACAATTATGTTACATAATTTAAATTTGTAAAAGTACTTAATTCTGTGTCATTTGTCAAGTGAGACAGTATAAATTCTGAAAATTTCAGTTTTTTTTCATTAGTTTTCAAATAACAATGGGTCGTGGCACATGAAGAGCTTCGAAAGCGAATAGTTTGTGGGGTCGATGCTGGCAAATCAAGTTACCAAATATCTACAGACTTGAGATACTTTCCAGGTCTACAGTCCAATCTATCATTCAGCACAATAAAAAGAATAGAACGACTTCTTGTTTGAAGAAAACTGGTCGACCACGCATCACAAGTGCAGTAGAAAACAGAATCCTGAAGAAAATTATCAAAAATAATCGTCGTGCTCGAGCTGGAGAACTCACGGCAATGGAAGGACATGATTCACAAAGACGTCTCAGTTGATACTTGCAAAAGAGTCCTAAAAAAATGGGTTACGGATTTTACAACGCTAAGGAGAAACCACTGTTGACTGCTGTACAAAAGAAAAAGAGGTTGAAGTTTGCTCGCGATCATTTAAATTGGACTTCCGATTAGTGGCGTAGTATCATTTGGAGTGACGAGTCCAAATTTGAAGTGACAGTCGGCGATGAAAGGTAAAAAGTGATTCGCAACAAAAATGAGGCATTTCATACTGATTGTCTCAAACGCAAAGTGAAGTTACCGATGTCTCTTATGATATGGGGCTGCATGTCTGCACAAGGTGTTGGTGGTATGCAGTTTGTGGATGGTTCTATTAATGCTGCAAGGTATCAAAACCTTTTGGAAGAGAATTTACTGCCCCCTATTCCGTCACTTAAGCATCAAGATTCCTTCATTTTTCAACAGGATGGTGCTTCCTGCCATACTGCAAGGACAACAAAGACGTGGCTATTGGCGAAAAGTATCCCTACAATCGAATGGCCATCTAACAGCCCGGACTTGTCACCGATCGAAACCTTATGGTGGAAAATGAAAAAAGTTCTCCGTAAAAATCCATCAAGATCGAAGAGAGACTTAAAGGCTAAACTCTTGGCTGTCGTGAGTTATTACGCCTGAGGAGTGTGCAGCGTTGGTTGCAACCATGCCTCTTCACATTAAAGCTGTCATTGAGAGCAAAGGCGACACAACTAAGTGGTAGACGAACTATTTTGCGTGAGTGACAAGGGTAGCTGAATACTTTTGCGTTGTGGTTTTTAGAATATTTTTTAAAATTTTTTATGTTATGTAAAGTCATGAAAGAATTTCAGTTACCTATGTTAAAATAAACTATAAAATGTTCCTCAAATTCTGGTTTACTTTTTATTAAACGTTCTTAATTATTTTACCAATATTTGCTTTCTATATTTTACGCTTTGCACTACTTTCCGTACTAGACGAACTATTTTGCATCGGGGCTCGTAGTATTATTTCTCTTTAAAACACACTAGTAAGGAGCACTTTAGAATATTGCTCTAATATTTGGTCTCCAAATTATATAACTCATATTGAAAAAGTGAAATCAGTTCAGGCACGATTTGTTATATATTTATGTATTACAAAAGGTATCCGTAAGGTTATTCCAGATTATACTTATAGAATGATTCACTTTCAAATGAAAAGCTTAAACGAAAGGCGAAATAACAGTGACTTATTACTATTATACAATCATAAATGGTTGGATTGATGCACAATTAATTGATTATTTTGGGTTCAGGATCAGTGCACGTGCAATGCGACACCCTCACATTTTTGATATTCCAAAATCTACACTAAATACTTTCTTTTAATAGTCCTCTAACACGCATGGCAAGGTTATACAATCAAAGGTCTACAATAGAAAATTATTCTTTAGACATCTTCTCAATGCCATTCGCGACATACAGACGTTGTCTATTAAAAATACCACAATAGTCTTTCTTTTTGTTTTTATTTTTCTTAAGGAATTACTCAACGGGCTAATTGATAATAATACAGTTTGATTCATATAAGTTTGACTCACATATTTGTATGATAATTTGATTATTTTATTATTGTTTTTTGTTTTGTCTTAGTCTATAATATAAAATACAAAAAAAAATCAATGTCATGCATACCTATCATTGGAATTATTACAACAACTTGTATTATATAAAATGCTGTATTATATCGTGGGTTAAGCTAGAGTAAGGTCAAAAATTAAAAAGAAAATTTTTTTCACCATTCGCCTTTTTAATCCCTATATTTGTATGTGCCATTAAACTGGAGCGATGTAGTGTGTAGATTGCTTAGTACAAAAATAACGGACCAAATAAAATTATTTTTGTTTACTGCCATAATGAAGTGTTTCTACTTACAATAATCTTGAAATTATTTTATAAAAAAAGTTATCTTTATCATGATCGTTGTGATCGAAACTCGATTTACAGAGGGAATAGACGCCGAAGATGGCGGGAATGTAGTCGCTCAAATAACGTATCTTGTCATACGTTTTTAACGCAGAAAGTTTGAATATGTAGCCCCTATTATTATTAAGGCCATTTTAACGGAAGTTCCGTTGCATTCCATACATTATTAAACTTATGTACAGCCAAAATGACGTATGTCAACCATATTTGAAAAATAAACTTTATTAAAATAAAAACGTTTTTTGATTGGCCAAATAGTTACACTATTCTGTAGCCGATAAATAAAGCTTTTTTATTAGTAAAAATCAGATATCTAACTACTATAGATTTTGTCATAAAAGAGCTATTAAGATAACGTTAGGTAAATTTGAGTGGTTTTTCGGCTCTCCTGTGAAGTTGTCATTTTGCCCTTACGCTACTCTAGTTCTTAACACACGATATTGTGTAGTGGTTATACTGTTGGTGTGCTAAATTAATAAATAGGAGGCTTTAGACGCTTTGCCAACTAAGCTATTGTGACATATACCATCATTTGGTATGTTTCTTAATTTGTATATTTAAGCTTACCTTGCCGGAACAATGCATGAAAATACATTCGACAAATGGCGCAGGCATTATGTGTTGTTATGTGTTATTAACATTGATAGTCCCGAGCAAGTCACGCAAGTTTAGTTGGCAAAGCGCCTGGAAAGTTATCCAGGAGAGGCAGGTTGAAATCCTGCTACTTACGAGAAAATGCGATTTTCGCTTAGAGATATAATATTAATGTGACGTATGATGAGAATTTTTATTAAGTATTTATCCAACCCTGACGTCCTCAGCACAGATGATGTCGCAGGCATATTCTTGTATGTACTTAAATAAATATTAAATAATACTAATTGGTTATCTAGACATATATCTATTACTTCTGCTGTGTGTATTAATTCTGGCATTTGCTCGGGCTTAGTCCTAACTATTATAAAGCTGTAACAGAGCTGAGTCTGTACATTTAAGATATTTGAGAAAAAATGACTATAAGCGTGTTGAAAAAATAAAACAAAAACAACTATATTAAGTTTTTTTTCTGTTTGTCTGTTTGTTTTCGATTTTGATGCAACTTTTTTTATTTGATAGCTCTTAATTAGACTTAAAAACTGATGTACATTTTACCCCGGTACTTTTGTTAGAACCTGAAAAGTAGCTTTTGGGTGATGCGGCGGAGCAAAGGTTAGTAATATTATAAATGAGAAAATGTGTTCATTTGTTTGTTGTGCTTATCCTACCATCATGGAAACTCATGAAAATACGTAGGTTATTAACGTGCCGTGGGGAGATGTTTTCACGGGCTAGGTTGCGGGCAGAATCTAATAATGATATAGGTAATTAATTAGTTTTAAGTATTTTGTAATCCTACATTATTGAGTCATTGTATTTTAGCGCTGATAGAGATATCGTTAATAAGTGGCTGATAGGGATAATTATCGTTAATAAGCTAATTATAGGCACAATCACAACGCAAATTTGCGAAAATTACACGTTTATTAGTGTTCACTAGGCGTTGCTCGTGGTTTGCATGTCTGAACTACACATTGATGTATAGGTAGTTAACATAATATACAACATATAACACAATGGAACTATAAAATTAGATCATAGTCAGGTAATGGTCACTATAATATACACACATATATACACACCAAAAAAGTCTTATTATGCATCATTTACAGAAACTGCATGTTTTATTGATATTTTATTTTTTCTTAACAAAGTAGATTGGTATACAATCTTTTTGTTAACGGCAACATAAAACTGGCTGCTTTTAAAAATAGAAACATTTCGATTGTGTTTTGTTTTCATTAAAATAAAAGATAATTATTTTTTTCCCGATTTCATGTGTTTTCGTTGCTTGATCCTTTTATCCCGTTATCGTTATTACAAAAAAAATAATTGATGAGGTAACATAGCAACGATAAGTTGATCACAACAATGTTACTTAGAATCGATAGGGACCCATGTTTTTCAAAGTTTTGATACACATTATTAACATTCTTTTTTAAACGGGACCGTTTTTTTACATAACATATTAAAAGTTTTTTTTTGTATCAAATATTGTGTTTGGAAATAATAGGTAGGTACATAGTTCACATAAAGTATGAAAATGTGAAATCTAAAATAACAGTTGCGAGCAGGATAGGTAGGTACACAATTATAGATATCTAGATTATTTACCAAAGGCAAATTTTACTACGTGGTTTGCCACGCCACCTGTCATGTCTCGTTTCCACGGGAACGAATGTTGTCAGCAGAACTCCCTGTTATGACAAGAGGAACAAGGGGGCCTTGTGGCGTAATCGGTAGTATAACCGACATCCGTGCACGAGGTCGTGGGTTCGATTCCCACTCAGGACAATTATTTGTGTGATGAACACAGATATTTGTACTGCGTCTGGGTGTTTTAAAACTGTAACAGAGCTGTGTCTGTACATTCAAGATATTTGAGAAAAAATGGCTGTAATAGACTATATAGGCGTGTCTAAACCAAAAACAATTTTTTTTAGAATTTTTGTCTGTCTATTTATCTGTTTGCTTGTTCGCGCATCACGCAGAAACTACTTGACGGATTTTGATGCCTCTTTTTTTATTTGAAAGACCTTAATTATACTAAAAAACTGGTATACATTTTATCCCGCTACTATATCGGGAACCTGAGATATAACCGAAAAACTAGAAAATTATTTAAACTAGATTTTTTTTTAGAATTTATTTAAAAGAACTACTAGATGGATTTTGATGCAACTTTTTTTATTTGAAAGGCCTTGATTTGATTTAAAAACTGGTAGACATTTTGCTTCGCCGCAGCCAAAAGCTAGTATGTATATATTTACAAAAAAAAAGTTATGTGTGTGTGTATTAGTGTACACACGTAAGAAGGGAAACTTCTTTATGACATCATTTTTCGAAAAATGATCTACTATTTACAACTTTACAGATATTGGTTAAATAAAGATAAATTTGATAAAAGTTTAAGCAAAAGGCTTTTATTATCATAGACATGGATACAAATAATGCAATTATTTCACCTTATTGCTGCTAAGATTATTATAGCATTTCATTAATTATAATCGAATTATTACGGCGTTTTATAGCAGAGTGCCTATTGCCACCTTCCAGCTCCATTATCAGACCCTGAATACTATCTAGAGACAAAGTACTCGTCAAGACGAATCACACGTCTCAAATAAAACGAGTCTAAACTCGATGGGGTTGATGTCATTTCATTACAGTGTTACTGTGGCCATCTTCAAGCTCCATCATCAGACCACCAACTAGATACAAAGTACTCATCAAGACGAATCATTCGCGCCCAAACTCCATGGGGTTATGTCGTTTTGTAATGGAGTTCCTTTGGCTACCTTCCAGCTCCATTATCAGACCCTAGATACCATCTACGAGAAAGATAAATCACTTGTCAAGACGAATCAAACGAGTCTAAATCGATGGGATTGCGTCGTTTCATTACAGAGTTACTGTGGCCATCTTCCAACTCCGTCATCAGTCCCGGATACCATCTAGATACCAAGTACTCGTCAAGACGAATCATACGAGCCCGAGCTTCATGGGGTTATGTCATTTTATATTGGAGTTCCTATGGCCACCTTCTAGCTCCATCATCAGACCCTGGATACCATCTAGATACAAAGTACTCGCCAAGACGAATCATACGAGCCCAAACTCGATGAGGTTGCGCCGTTTCATTATAGAGTTCCTATGGCCACCTTCTAGCTCCATCATCAGATCAGCTTTATGTCATCATAATATTACATTGTCACGCAATATACATTTATGTCTTAAATTATTTATAGTCTTGTAACCCATATTTAAAAAAATCATATAAAATAAATAAGGCGCGTGACGGAAAAATGTTACTTAAAGAAAACGTTACTTCGAAAATTTCTCCCATACGTCGATAAAAAAGTTTCACTTCAAAAAAGTAATGTATATATTATATCCGTAATCTGGTACCTATAGCACAAGCATTAAGCTTAGTTTGGGACCAGAGGACGTTGTGTGAAATGTCTGTGGATATTTATTTTATTATTTATTTATCTGTTGTCGCGGCTTCTTGGAACTAGGCTTAAGTCTAAGAATATACCTATATAGATTATTTTTTCGCTGCCTCTTCTAGTTTCAAAGGCTATACCTATTTACTAATACTTTACATCTCATAACTAAGAAGATGCATGACCATAGCCTTTAAAAAAATTTAAATAAAAAAAAAATGTCAGTCTATTAAGGTGTAGGTATAACTTTTATTTAAATTCAAATTTAGAAACTAATCGAATGCTAGATACGAGGCCGACATGTGCCTAGGGTAGATCACGTTTCGCCAAATGCCATGCAAATTTCTTATATATATCGAAACTATGTGTGTATTTATTTAGATATTTTTATATATATTTTTAGCATTTGACATGCTTAGCAACATACATTAAACACAAAGTGAAAAATGTGAAATCGAAAATAACAGTCACGAGCAGGATTCGAACCTGCATCATTAAATTTGTATAAACATTTTTCTGTAAACCATTTAATTAAAAATCAAAACTAGACGTCGCGGGACGTCTAGCAGATGTGAAAACATCGAAATTATTTTGTAGAAATAAAATGATCGTAACTAGACAAAGTACTCCTCAAGACGAATCAAACGAGTATAAACTCGATAGGGTTGCGTCGTTTCATTACAAAGTTACTGTGGCCACCTTCCAGCTCCATCGTCAGACCTTGAATACCTTCTAGAGATAAAGTACTCGTCAAGAAAAATCATACGAGCCCAAACTCGATGGAGCTATGTCGTTTTATAACGGAGTTCCTATGGCCACCTTCTAGCTCCATCATCAGACCCTGGATACTATCTAAAGATAAAGTACTCGTCTAGACGAATCAAATGATTCCAAACTCGATGGGGTTGCGTCGTTTCATTACAGAGTTACTGTGGTCATCTTCCAGCTCCATCATCAGACCCTGGATATTATCTAGCACTGCAGTTATAGTCAAGACATTTCAAACGAGCCCTAACCTGATGGAGTTGCACCATATGATTACAGAGTTCCGCATGGCCACCTTCTAGCTCCATCATCAGACCCTGGATACCATCTAAAGACAAAGTACTCATCAAGACGAATCAAACGTGTCCAAACTAGATGGGGTTGCGTCGTTTCATTATAGAGTTTCTGTGGCCACCTTCTAGCTTCATCATCAGATCAGCTCCATGTCATCATAATATTGCATTTTCACGTGATATACACATGCATGTAAAATTTCAGCTTAATCGGAAACCGGGAAGTGTGTCAAATTTAACTTGCAAGATTTTAACGGGACAAGTAAAATAAAAGCGTCGCAACGCTAACAGCCGATTTTACCCTCCCTCCGCATTAGATGTTTCACATCAAAATACATTATTTGGTAATTCCTTTAAAACTTTAGTAAACTTATTGTACATTTTTACCACCATGCTGTAACAGTATCTCTGATGCAGTGTACTACAAGATCTTAGCGCAGTAAGAAAAAAAGAAAGTATTGATTGCCACGATAAAAAAAAAAAGTATATATAAGCAATTTGCATTATATAAGAATGAATACTGGCACGTTGCAAAACGACCCCTGCGCTGATTTACTGTTGGCGCGCTTTAATGACGTCACGGATGTGTGACAAAAAAAAGAAAAAAAGCTTCACTAACAGTACTTATTGAAATATTTGTTTAAACAAGAGTAAGTATATTAAATAAAGATCAATAAAAAATAAGCTTATCTTGGTTCTAATCTATACTATTATAAAACTGTAACATAGCTATGTCTGTACATTTAAGATATTTGAAAAAAAAAAAGGTCTGTAATAGGCTATGTAGGCGTGTCTAAACACAAAACGATTTTTTTTAGATTTTTTGTCTGCTTGTCTGTTTATCTGTTTGTTTGTTCGTGCATCACGCAAAAATACTAAACGGATTTTGATGAAACTTTTTTATTTGATAGCTCTCGATTAGACTTAACAACTGGTATATATTTTATCCCGTTACTATACCGGGAACCTAAGATAACTCAAAAACTAGCTTTTGGCTGCGGCGAAGCCGCGGGCAAAGACTAGTTACTTATATAAAATAAAAAACAGGTGGAAGAGGCAATTAATGTTACTGCAAAGCATTTACCTACGAGACATGTTAAAATGTTAAATTTATTTGTCTTAAAAAAAACAAATAAAATAAAATAAATGATTAAATAAAACTTAAATTAAAAAAAAAATTAGAATAAATTACATAACCATAATAATTGTAAGTAAGGATTATGTTTATACGTTTTATCAAAAAAATAATGGGTAATTTCTAACAAATACTCCTAGGATAGACATATATTACTAAAAAAATAAATGAAATATAAAACATTTATTTTAATTAAAATAAGACACCGAGCTGTTTAAACAATAATTATTCCACGCTTTCCTAATTCTCGCTTGTAAATAAATATTTACATTAATAAGGGAATTAAAATAATCACCTGTTCTTTCCAAAGCATCTTCGAAGTTTGCAGGTCTATAGTCACCAATTACTTGCACCGTCATTATCACATGTGGTACGCTTACCACCAGCACACTATAACTGAACAAGAACCCTCTCCGCGACTGACAATTAAAAACAATAAAAAATGCGTATAACCGGCTACGAAATGTCTCATACGGTCGAGCTAATTGATTAGAAATGAATACTATTGCCGGCCATCCGTTAAGATATAGTGTATTTATGTATCTTTGAGGAAAACACGTATCGATGCTTAAACTAAAATCTATCAGTTTTCCTTAACGAATGGCAACATTATGAATAGATTCTGAAAACTAATATATAAAAACTACATAGGTCTAAGACTCGGGCATATGTCTGATGACCTGTATCAAACTGTTAGGACACGGCAAAAAACGACTGTTAGGTTTTTCCAATCGAAACTTCTCAGTATTTAAAATGGACGTTGATGTAATTACTTACTTATCATTTCCCTTGCAGGGTAGACAGAGAGAGAGAGAGAAGAACAGAGTGCTAAGAGGCTCTATTCTTGCATACATCTCTCGTTTTCTCAACATTCATAGTTCTCTTTTTTTATACTACATCGGTGGAGAACAAGCATACGGTTCCACCTGATGGTAAGCGGTTACCGTAGCCTATAGACGCTAGAAACATCAGAGGCATCACTCACGCGTCGCCATCTCCAAGGAAAGCCATAGGAGGTGGATAGGAAGAATAATAAGGAGAGGATAGGTAGGATAATAAGGAGAGGATGGGAAGGATAATAACGAGAAGATAGGGAGGGGATTTGGGCCTCAGGCGCTCTCACTTTTTTTTATTGCATATAGTGGCAGACGAGCCCTGGCCCATCTGATGGTAAATGGTAACCGTCGCTCATGGACTCAACTATACCGAGAGTATTGTCAAGCCGCTGCTCACTATTTCATTTCACCGATATGAAATGAAAGAATAAACGGCTATCTCCTGCTACAGCCAAAACGCAACGATGTGCTTCATGGCCGGTCACACGGGAGATGGTGGTACCAACCCGCTCGGGCCCGCTACCAAATGAGTACTCCCACTTGGTACCCAGCCCTACCACCAGTCATGCAATGAATGATAATTGCTTACTTCCCTTAGTCACCTCATACGACACCCGTGAGAAAGAATGTGACACTTGTATTCTTAGTCCGTGAACAATGTTACAGAGTGTCAGTCTCTCCCTGTACACACATCCTTCCAATTTCGTTGTACGTTAATGTTTTGTCTGATAAAGGGCAGTTTTCTCCCCTCTGTTACAAAGCGAAATGTGGGTGAATTATACCTATGCTTACGTATAAATAAATAAATAAATAAATATTCACGGACATTTCACACAAAGTCCTCTGGTCCCAAAGTAAGCTTAACGCTTGTGCTATGGATACCACCTTACGGATATAATACATATATGACTTTTTTTTGTAAATACATACATATATTATAATTGATAGAAAACTCCCAGATGCAGTACAAATATTAAGTTCATCACACAAGTAATTGTCCTGAATGGGATTCGAACCCACGACCTCGCACGGAAGTCGGTTACACTACCGAATACGCCACGAGGCTCGTCTAAACAAAATAACATTGGTTGAAATTGTTACACTATAAAAAAAATGCATTGCTTGGATATTTTTATTACTACGCCTATATGATTTTTTACTAGAACACGAAATCCTGCTCATGGCTATCATTTTTGTATACCATTTTTTAAGTCTAATCAAGAGCTAACAAAATTGCTTCAAAATACTTTAAGTAGTTTTTGCGTAATGTCCGAAGAAACAAACAGATAAAAATTCTGAAATAATTGTTCTGTGTTCAGAGATGCCTAAATAGTCTAATACAACCTTTTTTTCTCATAGCTCTGTTACAGCTTTATAATAATCAGGACATAAGTATCTATATGGTTTTGCTGACAGATAATGACAAAAAAATCAGTGTTAATACTAAAATTTATAAAGTGTGTTAATATAACATCTTATCTTTGCACTAATTCCACAATTGAATATACTTTTATTTTACTACAAGATAATACAGATAGTGCTTTCTGAATCCTTATAGTGACTAATCTATACATATAAATAAAATTCAAGTGTCTGTTTGTAATGTCTAAATAACACCTTTTTACTAAATGCATATTAAAGTACGAGTAGATATGTTACCTAGCAATTTTTAAAGTTTTCGTTTGTCTGTTTGTTTCTAATGCTAATCTCCGCTGGACCTATTTGGACATAGAGCAACGCGGACCCCCGACGAACGGAAGCTCCGGGCCGCGTTGCTCTATGTATTTGGACGTAACTTGCCCTGGCAGATAGTTGGTGTTCTAGAGAGTAAATTAGGCTACATTTATTTTGGAATAAAGATTATAGGCTATTTTTGAACCCGGATAAATCGACTTTTCATGTGAGTTAGCTGTTCTGTCATAGAGAAAATCTCGAGATTGATAGTCATAAGCAGATGTCACGATGGCTTAGTTGACCAAGCGTCTGGAACGGTTATCCAGAAGTCGCGGGTTATTGCAAGTGATTATAATTTTAGATCTCACATTTTTATAAGTATAAAAATGTGAGATATATGGTATTTTATAATTCATAGCTTCTAGGTACCGCCATTATTTCGAATCATTCCGGTAGCTCAGGTCTTATGTTCAACTGAAGCAACTATTATTGGATTCGAAGATAGTTAAATTATGCATACTATTATTTTTATGTGATTGATAATATTATATATTATGTGAATATGTTTTATCACACTTACTACTGATATTATAAATGTGAAAGTTTGTGAAGATGTTTGTATGTTTGTCCGTCAGTCACTAGGCGTGACTAAATTTTTATCTCGGAAAGACGTATAATTTTTGTAGAATAGCTATCTTACAATTTAGGCCTTAATACTAAACTAATTTGATGAAAATGGACATATTAAGATATTTTTTTATATATTTTTAGCATTTGACATACTTAGCCCCAACAATCTAAGCCGTTAAATATGAATGTGTTATCGAAATTAGCAGTCATGAGCAATTGTCACGATGGCTGAATTGGCAAAGTATCTGGACGGTATCCAGGAGATGCAGGTTCAAATCCTGCTCGTGACTGTTATTTTCGATGTCACATTTTTCACTTTGTGTTTAATGTATTGTGCTAAGCATGACAAATGCTAAAAATATATATAAAAATATCTAAATATTCACACTTTGTGTTGAAAATGTAGGTACATTATTGAAGTGGGCGCCTTGAGGGTTTTTGGTGGGTAACATTTTATTAGTTTTGGCCACCGACATGCTGTGCACGCGAAGTTTGTAATCTATTAAAACAATTCTTACTGAATAGAGTACCTATTCAATAAGAATTGTGTCCGTCTGTGTATTATTGGAAATACCAATGTATAAGTTACAAAAATTACATATCCAGTATATATGGTATCTATTTAGATACATAAAGAAAATGATGACTAAATAATTTTTTTTTAAGTTTTCACTTCTGTCGACATTCTTCGTGACACCCAACAGAAGTGAAGTATAACATTTTTATTTCTCTCTTGGACTGGACTGAATTCCACACATACGAATTCGCGGACAGAAGCCAGTAAAGTTTAATGTCGTAATAATTTATCTCATAATTTATAACACTTTTTAAACTTTCGCGTTTTAATTCATTATAACACATTTAACGGGTCTATACGCGCATTAAACTTATCAAAATACTATTATTTGACTAACCTCGACGTTTCGGCTGAGTTGCGCCAGCCGTGGTCACGAGTAGACCTACTCCTACCGTACTCGTGACCACGGTTGGTGCAACTCACTTTTGTATTCAGAGCCTAAATTGCCATATTTTTTTTTCAAATATATGTTAAACTAGCTTCTGCCCGCAACTTCGTCCGCGTGGAATAGTTACTTTGGGCTAACGCTAACTTTAATAGGTACTTGATTTTTATTTTGCTACGATGTTATATTAAAACTGCGATATCTCCTAAGATATTCATTGAAATGTAAAGGGCAATTTTGTTTTAAATTAAATACTTGTGATGGACTTTTCTTAGAACTTTTATAGGGGAACAATTCTGTCATACATTATTTTTGCGAAACTTTAACCGTTTACGCAGCGCACGCAGCGGAAGCTCGCAAAAGGAAAGAAAATCCCCCAATTTTGAAACATTCTTCATTGGTAATCCGCTCCTATTGGTCTTAGCGTGATGATATATAGCCTATAGCCTTCCTCGATAAATGGAACATCTAACACTAAAATTTTTCAAATCGGAGTAGTAGTTCCTGAGATAAGCGCGTTCAAACAAACAAACAAACTCTTCAGCTTTATATATTAGTATATATGTATAGAGTCTATATCTATACTATAGACATAGCTCTGTTAACTTTATAATAAGCATAGATTGCACATCGTGACTGATGTTCAACGTAGAGCCAAAACTAATTAAAAAGTTAAAATTGGATTTATTTTATAACGTAAGCAACCGCTAACATTGAGTTATACAAAATCGATGACCGCTAAGAAAGGATTTCTGGAAATTCCAATTTTAAGGGCCATTAATGGAACGGGGAATTTTGTATGACAGCTTTTATTCTTTGTAGCACAAATATGTAAATTTGAAACACAGTTACTGGTTACAAATGACATGCAACCATTCAAATTCAAACATATCTATACGTGTATAGTTCTTCAAATCGTCAAAGTTATTTTGAGACAAGTGCATCCGCAATGCGATTGCATAGCGGCCGTATTCTTCTTCTTGTTATAATCACGCCATGTTTCTTGCGGGGTAGGCAGAGAGAACAGAGTGCCAAATGGCTCTATTCTTGCATAGATCGCTCGCTTCTTCAACATTCATAATTCTCTTCATGCACGCTCGCCGGTTTCGGAGACTCCTGACTCCACCTTCCTTCAATACATGACCGATTTGCCCCATTTCGAAATATCGGATTAAATCAAAAGTTTGCACACTTATCAAGGACTGCCATAATAATTTGCGAAGCTTATCGGATTTTAGGGTTCAGAAGCTAACAAGGAGCCCTTATAATTTCGCCATGTGTATCCGTACGTTGTTTGCGGCTTAGCACAGAGACTTATTACTAGAAATCTGTATTTTTATATTATTTAGATATTTTTATATATGTTTTTAGCATTTTACATGCTTAGCACTATACATTAATCACAATTTTTTTTATTGCCTGTAGTGGCAGACGCGCCACGGCCCATCTGATGGTAAATGGTAACCGTCGCTCATAGACTCAATTATACCGAGAGTATTGTCAAGCCGCTGCTCACCATTTCATTTCACCGATATGAAATTAAAGAATAAACGGCTATCTCCTGCTACAGCCAAAACGCAACGATGTGCTTCATGGCCGGTCACACGGGAGATGGTGGTACCAACTCGCTCGGGCCCACTACCAAGTGAGTACTCCCACTTGGTACCCAGCCCTACCACCAGCCATGCAATGGATGATAATTGCTTACTTTCCTTAGTCGCCTCATACGACACCCGTGGGAAAGAATGGGGTGGTGACACTTGTATTTTTAGTCCGTCACCACATGGAATGAAATGGAATAATTTGGCATGAATTATAAAATAAAATCTTAAAAAATAATAGGGGTTCTACACGTAAAGTGGGGATGGGTTTTTCTCGTCTACACCATAGATTGTCCTCAAATGGCCACATAAGCGAAGCGTTGAGGTGGGTTAACTCCCGGTTGACACGGCACAGCTGATTTTTCAAACTTAAAATGTTTATATATTGCACTTGTAAAATAATATCTACACACACATATTAAGAACAAACACTATTTTTACCACTCATGATATTTTTGATGCCATTTTTGTTATTTAAACTAGTTAAAAAACTGTTTGAAAAAAATCTGGCTTGGACGTCCGTGAGTTGTAGGTAATGTATGTTAACACGATAACGACCAAAATACTTAATTAATCGAGTCTTTTTTTTTCGTTTACGAATTATTATGACTAGGAATAGAGCCCTATTACTTTTCACGTTCTGATTCGATGTGGTTTAATTGTTATTACTTAAATAAAAAAATACCTACTGAATATTTACGGCCTTTACGCTCGACGCGACACTAAAAACAGCGCCTTTCATGAGAACTAACTACCTTTTTACGTATCTACGCATAGCCACCGGTGGTTTTACTATCGTCCAAAGAGAATGGAATACCTACGGTACTATCGTCAACAGAACGCCGTTCGCCTGGCCGTTACATTGTTTTTTGTTAAAAGAAAGTTCTTACCTTTGCTTGACGAACTGATGATATTTGTCAAGTATAATAACTATTTTATCCATAACAATGATTAAAAACACTAAACACACGTAAATAATAACACGCCAACGTTATAAAACACGAAAAAAAAAACATATTTTACATTCCACAATTTTTTTTGCGTGGCTTTTTTCAGGTATATAAGTGAATTATCTGTGGTGGCTTTGGCGTCACGGTGTTTTCACATAGAACAAAGTATAAAATTATAAGGCAACCAAGTTAGGAAGATAAATGGTTTAGAGATTTCTTGTTGAACTCATTGATTTTTAAATAAGTCGTATAATATTGTCCAAAGTTGCAATTTTCTATTGATAGATGTCACTGTTTTAAGGTAAAAGAGATATTGGCAAATGCAGCCCTAGATGTCGCAAGTGGCAATTTTAGATGTATTCAGTTGCTTTTGTATATATAGAACCACAATATTGCTTTTTTGTAAGGAAACTAGCGATGTCTTTTTGTTTTCTTAAATTGTTTTTGCTTACAGTTTAATAAATTATTCAATTTTACATGTTTATATATATTATATGCACTTATGCAGGTATATATATATATATATGTAAACTCATGGATTGTTGTTCTTACTAATTGCCAGATGGCGCCTTGCAAAATGACAGAGCTAGACCAATATAGAAGTACTTCTTAAAATAGCGCTAGATGGCGTATAAGACATGAAACCCACATTAGTACTTTTTGAAATTAACGCTATCTATGTGATTTATTGAAAACCACTTAGTAAAACCAATACATTATTAGTTACTTATCAAATAATCAATTTTATTGTGAAAAATGAAGATTATGAGGCTTGCAGTTTTGGATTTTCCAAAGTACATATTTCAAAAATATTGTAGATTTGTGAAAGCAATGAGGGATCCGTTAGTGAAATATTAGGCCATATAGTGCTAGTTTTTGTTGTTAGAGTCAAGTGATCCAGTCAAATGGTGGTTCTTAATCACATCTAAGTAGGTTTTGTTTCTATTTAGATATTTTTATATATACGAGTATTTTTAGCATTTGACATGCTTAGCCTAAGCATGCCAAATGCTAAAATAATAAACACATAGTGTAAAAATGTGAAATTGAAAATAACAAAATGGCAAAGCATATGGACGGTATCCAGGAGATGTAGGTTCAGATCCTACTCGTGACTGCTATTTTCGATTTCACTTTTTCACACTTTGTGTAAGGTTTTATATTTTAAATTGAAGTACTTTTGATGTAAGTCACTTAGCACGCATACGGACATGCTCGAACCAGCTAGTAAGTACTGCACATAATTAACATGTTTTTTTCTCTACTGTAGAAACAAATTTAAAAATAGAAAAGTAATTGAATTTACTACAGCAAATTTTGTGTATTTAATAGAAAAAGATGAACAACAAATTAAGTTCATTTAAAAATAACAAGTAGGTAACGGAAACTACTAATCTATAATACCTATTATAAAGCTGTAACATAGGTATGTTTGTACATTTAAGATATTTTAGAAAAATTGACTGAATTAGGCTATATAGTTGTGTTTAAATACAAAACGATTATTTTTAAATTTTTTGTCTGTTTGTTTGTTCGCGTATCACACAAAAACTAGTGAACGGATTTTGATGCATTTATTTTTATTTGATAGCTTTTGATTAGAATTAACAACTGGTATACATTTTATCCCGCTGCTATATCGGAAACCTGAGATATTACCTAAAAGCTAGCTTTACGACTGGTACAATATAAACGCAAAATTAAGTTTATTTTCTAAATGTTTTCGGCCCCCTTTGATAAGAATTAATGAAAAAAAATTAAACAATGTTTGCCATCCCGTACCGGGTTTCGAACTCAAGACATTACGACCAGCAGTCCCAGGACCGTGTATTTAGGAACGCCCCCTCAGTTTAGATAATACTGGATGAGTTTTATCCCTACCTTTATATTTACGTAACTAGTGACTGCCCCTTTGAAGAATGGAAATGTAAATCCCCGGCGATCGCGTCATTGCACTACACTGTATCACTAGATACATTATTACTCAATGGACACAGAGTGAGTAATGCAAGGTAATTCACCTTCTCATTATAGCTATGTACTTTTAATAACACTATATTTGTCAACCTGTGATAACGAAATTAGGTCCGAGGACTAGATAAAACTAGGTTTTTCTTTTATGTAAACAATTGTATTTGATAATATTCTACTTAGATAACATATCTAATGGCTTTATTTTCATATTACGCGGGTGGCATAAAAACATACATCACAGCGGTTGGGTACTTTAGTCTTTAGACGCTAGCAACACCAGAGGCATAAATCACGCGTCGTCAACTCCAAAAAAACGCATGAGTTATAGAGAGGATAATAAGGAGATATTAAGAAGGAAATTTGGGGATTGGACGCTCTCACTCGCCATACGAAACACAACAGTATGAGCAATATGTAAATACTTTGGAAAATCCAAAAGTGCACGCCTCATAATCTTCGTTTTTCACAATAAAATTGATTATTTGATAAGTAACTAATAATGTATTGGTCTTACTAAGTACTTTTCAATAAATCACATAGATCTAATTTCAAATACTAATGAGTCTGATATTGTTGACGGGCCTCGTGGCGTAGTCGATAGTGTAACCGACTTCCGTGCAAGAGGTCCTGGGTTCGATTCCCACTCGGGACTATTATTTGTGTGATGAACACAGATACATTCAGTCAAGAAAGTATCGGGAATGGATGATTTGTTTATGGTTCCAAATTCAAATTTTTGTTTTTTCTGTTGTTGTTAGATTGGCACAACTGTTATTCATTTTGGCGCGGAGTTTGAGTTGCATCTGTTATTTATATTAAATACGCACTGTATTTAGTTATATCATATCTAGTGTGTATTGCGAATTTCATAATGGACAAAAACATCGAACAAAGAGTTTGTCTTAAATTTTGCATCGCCAATGGAATTTCGTTTTCGGAGTCACTGAAAATGTTATAGAAGGCTTACGGTGAATCGACTTTATCAAAACACGTGCTTATAAGTGGTACAAAGCGTTTAAAAGCGGTCGAGATGTGATGGAAGATTTGCCTCGCTCTGGTAGGCCATCAACGTCTGCAACTGAATTTAACATTGCAAAAGCGAAGGAAATAGTGACTGAAAATCCTCATTCAACTTTGATAGAGATAGCCGCCGAACTTTCTGTATCTCACGAGTCGTGTTGACTGTTTTCTTTGACTATCGCGGTGTTGTGCACTCGGAATTCTTACCAGAAGGTCAAACGGTAAATAACGAATATTATTTGAGCGTTATGCGCCGTTTAAGAGAGCAAATTCGACGATAAAGGCCAGATTTGTGGAAAGAAAATTATTAGATTTTGCACCACGATAATGCGCCTTTGCACAAGGCCATAATTGGGAATAAATTTTTGTCCAAACACTCAACAAATACCATCGAGCAACCACCATATTCACCAGATATGGCTCCAGCCGACTTCTTTCTTTTTCCTAAACTCAAATTACCACTTCGTGGCACCCGTTTTCAATCGGTAGAAGACATAAAGGAGAATTCGCGGCGAGAACTGAACTCAATTCCGGAAACAGCATTTAAAAAATGTTTTGATGATTGGATTATTCGTTGGCGTAAGTCTATCATTTCTGAAGGAGCATACTTTGAAGGTGATAAAATAAATTTGGATGAATAACAAAAATTTTGTGTATTAATGATCTTTTACCGGTACTTTCTTGACAGAGTAGTATATTATGTAATTAGTTGACATTGTTTTATTTACAAAGTTTTAATATCAAGGACATTGTCATTTATATGATGATTTTTAGTTTAGTTTTCCTAGGGACCCAATCAGATGATAAAGCTTGCTCTAAATTATTTATAAATATATTATTTTTTTTAATTAAACGGCGAGCGAATTTGAAGGGCACAGCTAGTATTTTATAAGATAATCATTTAAATTGTTGAATTTATGGCTTTTATGCTTCAATAATGAATGTTGAAATGTTGTATTATGTATAAATGATGGTTTCACATACTAATAGATTTAAAAGTTTTTGGTGGTCTATGTTACGCAAGTGAAGATGAATATACTGTATGTAATAAAACCGAGGAGATAATAAGACGAGAACAGCGTATATGCGGTCAAAAAACACAACCAAAGCCTATTTGTGTTCCTTAGTTTCAAAATGTACATTAAATTTAAATATATTTTCTGGTATTGATACACATTCCCTTCAACAACCTGCTCTTTTCAATCATAAAATTAGTCTTATAAAAGCTATTATAGAAAAATTTATAGATGTTATTTTACATTATATCGCAAAAAAAAAATCAACAGAAAATCTGAAATCTAATTCAAAAAGACAACTCTACAATAAGCTTCATTTATTTCAAGGAAATTGATTTACTTACTAGAGTATTGTCAATGTTTATTATGACGTCATTCATCTAGACTAGAATAGATCTAGGTACTACTAATAATATGAGAATTACTATATTGGGAATAAAAACTATATTGGGAGTAAAAACTAAAATTTATATTTACGAGTTTTATTTTATTTATATATAAATAAATATTCTACCTAAAAGCATATTAACATGATCAGATAAAGATATAAATATAAGTTTGGAATACATTTATAAATTAAACACATTTTATAAACTAAGTAAATGTTCATACTTGAAAATTATAAAAAAATATTCGTCTCAACTCCGTCCTTGTCCTGCCCGCAAATTTCGGTCGTAAAATTTTATTGCTTTTTGCATAAAGCTTTGTAAATACAACTTTAAACCATACGTGTAAGGTTGAATTTTGGAGAGAATGCATTTATATTATAACTATAGCTACTTATGTACAACTGGCGACAGTTTTGGACGTTTCTTTTGTTCGAAACTGTGTATCTAACAAAAGAAACGTCCTATTCGTAATTATACTAAAGTTAAAAAAAAAAAAGACTCGATTGGCAAAGTATTTCGGTTGTTATCGTGTTAACATACATTACCCACAACACACGGACGGCCAAGACAGAACATTTTTAAACAGTTTTTTAACTAGTTTAAATAACAAAAATGCCATAAAAATAAAAAATGTGAAATCGAAAATAACAGTCAGGAGCAGGATTTTCGATTTCACATTTTTCACTTTGTGTTTAATGTATAGTGCTAAGCATGTCAAATGCTAAAAATATATATAAAAATATCTAAAATATTTAAAGGGTTTGCGTCATTATTAGGTAAAATCTTAATTGTAAAATTAAGTTTACCTGGTCGGTATAATGTATGAAAATACTTCTGACAGATGGCGCAGGCGTCACCCAAAGACGTTAAGTATGATGTGTTATCGAAATTAGCAGTCAGGAGCAATTGTCAAGATGGCTGAATTGGTAAAGCATCTGGACGGTATCCAGAAGATGCAGGTTCAAATCCTGCTCCTGACTGTTATTTTCGGTTTCACATTTTTCACTTTGTGTTTAATGTATAGTGCTAAGCATGTCAATTGCTAAAAATATATATAAAAATATCTAAAATACCATGAGTGTTAAAAATAGTGTTTTTTCTTGATATATGTGTGTATATATTACTTTACGAGTGCAATATATGATAAATAGAGAGTAAAACGAGAGTAGTATCCTAACGCTTCGCTTATGAAGCGCGCAATATACAGTACCTAAAAAAAGGCTGCACAGGTGGCAAAATGGTTTAGATACCGGCCCGAGTGTTGTGGGTTTGATGCCCACACAGGACCACTCTTTGTGTGATCCACAAATAGTTGTTCTGTGTCTGGGTGTACTTTGTGTCCGTGATTGTATGTTTGTAAAGTCCCTCGCAATACAAAGATTATTCCTTAGTGCAGGGTGTTAAAAAAAATGAAAGTTGAATATTAGCCAGAAGTAAGCCTTGATATTGAGATTTTTATCAAGAGTCACTGGGAATTTCTAGTGGAGGATCGAACCTGGGGGGTTAGGCAGAATCTCATATCTCACATGTCGATCGTATCGTGATGACTGTTATTGGTTGAGAGATCACCGTGATTGGCCAACGGATTATTGTGACATCACGCGTCGGTTTTTCAACCAATCACAGTCATTACGATACGATCGGCACGTGAGATATGAGATTCTGCCTAACCCCCCTGACGTCTATATTTTAGTAGGGGATTCTACACGGCTTAACACAGCTATACACCACCTCTGGCCTCCAGCTATTCTGAAGAAGGAAACCTTTTATAGGTATCCCCCCGCCGGGGCAGACGGGGAGATTATGTCGGACTCCGGACGCGGCGATTGGCAAGTGGAGATGCCTAGTGCAATGCCACGCCGTATACTGACTAAAACCTGACAGTGTTCCTTCAGACTACCTGTAATCACATTTAACACCTAAATAAATTAACATCGCGGCCCGCGGCAGTATGGATAACACTTCTTTATTTTCTCTATGAATATCAAAAAATAAATATCGCAGTTTTAACAGCGTGAAAGTGCCTCGGGTATCAACATATTTATGACAAGTTAAGGTTCAAGAATACCTCTTACCACCAGGCAGGGTGGTTTGTCGGCCACGGGGCGGGTCGATAGTGGACCTTTCGTTCGCTAGCCCCGACGTCGCGTCACGTGTGGGGAACTTGTGTGTCCTGGAGGAGGTTGAGACCTTGTCTGATCACCGGTATATCCGGATTGAGGTCTCCCGGTCCCTTCAGGGCTCCAGTAGGGGTCACGCGGCGCGCAGAACTTCCACGTTCCCGCGGTGGGCTGTGGGTAGGCTGGATAGGGACCTACTGGCGGAGGCAGCCATCGTTCAATCGTGGCTGTCCTCACCAGCCCTGACTGAGGAAGTGACCGTTAAGGCTGGCCGATTTCGCGCTGCGATCACACAGGTGTGCTACTCGACCATGCCCCGTGTGCGACGTCCTCCTCCGAGGAAAGGGCTCTACTGGTGGTCCCAGGAGCTGGCGGACCTTCGCGCGGCGTGCATTCGTGCCCGGAGGTCCTACACCCGCAGTCGGTGGCGTAACCGCGATGGGGAGTGGGAGGGCCAACTGTACGAGGCGTACCGCACTTCGCGGGCCTCGTTCAAGTTGGCCATCTGCCGCGCCAAAACAGAGAAAAGGCAGGCGATGCTGAACGGTCTCAACCGTGACCCCTGGGGTCGTCCCTACCGTGCGGCGCTGAACAAGCCGGTCTGACGGTCATCTGCTATGCGGATGACACGCTCTGGCGCCTCGATCACAGTGGACGGGGTCCAGATTGGGGTGCAGACCCAGATTAAGTATCTGACCCTGGTGCTGGACGGGCGGTGGCGCTTTCGCGAGCACTTCCGTCAACTGTCCCCGAGGTTCGTCGGCGCAGCGTCCGCCCTTGCACGGCTCATGCCGAATATGGGCGGACCCAACAATGCGTGCCGACGGCTTTACGTGGGGGTGTTCCGGATCACATTTGTCTTTACGACCCACGCCACCTATCGAATGCATTTGCATGCATTAACCCAATATTTATACTATTGCAATTAAAATTTATACTATTTGATGGTGCGATTTTTTAAACATTTTGATCTGTATTTTAGCACTCCACATGCTCAGCTACTTTTAAAGAACAAATTGAATTATTTCTGAATGTGGAGAAAGATAATTTTATTGCTAGTGGGATTCGAACCTGCGTCCCTTCCGTTCCGGGGAAGTGCTCTAACCGCTAAACCATCGCACCGATCGAACCGCGATATGCGTAAAAATACATTATTAGATACAATTGGATAATCAAACGTAATATATGAATGAAGCTTCTAAAAGATCGTTTCGTCTGCAGGTACTCTGGAAGTAATTCAAACACATACTTCCTGGCTAGTAATAAGATCCTGCCGGTGACTTATTCCATAGGGAGTTTAGAATATAAATACATCATTGTAAGGCATAGTATTCGTCTCTGTACAAAATAGCTTTCCCTCAGGAACCATCCATTGTCCGATTTCCGATAAAAATAGCCTGTACCCTGTTCCCGGTTCTGGACTTCATGTATGATAAATTTGATGATAAATCTGTTGAGAAGTTACGGTGTGAATGTGTTACAAATAAACTAACAAACAAACGCAATTTCGCATTTATAATATTAACTAAACAAAGACGCGCACAAGCATGCTTCGCATACATGAATAGGACCATTCATTTCAATGGGGCGGTCCCGCCGATCTCGTCACGACTAGATATGTATGCAGTGGGCTAAAATAAATCAACTGTTGTGTACAGTTATGCGCATGATAAGCTACTTTACGATGTAACTAGGCTATATCATAGATTCAGAAGTTAAAGTACAAATTAATCTTTACATAGATTTTAGAAAAAAAAATGGTGTGACAGCGCCGCGTTCATGATTATTATGATTTTACAGAATAGAAAAATGGGGTAAATGAACGCATCTTTTAAAGTAAGTAATAAAAGCGTATAAATGTATTGAATGCATCGGAATTTTGGTGGTCAAGAGGTCTATGAGTTTTTACTAGTATTGGCCACTATAGGATTACTTTCTATGGACAAGTAATGACTATAAATTTAAGCGGCATAGGATTCAAAGCATAATTATTTATGTCTACTAAAATTTATTGGCAAAGGAGACTGGAGGTGTTCTGTCTGAACACCTACAGAAATAAAACTAATACAAAAAATGTACAGTTTTACACATAATAACTATTTACTTCAGTACTTGCTAGAAAACTTGTCTGAGTGAAGTAAAATAAATTCCAATATTGCGATTATATTGTGAAAAATCAATACATACAAATCTATACAAACCATTTTACTTTCATGACATGATTGAACCTAGCTTGTACCTTTAATCAGATTGGTTCGCTTATTATTTATATCCCAAGGTAAGGTCCTAGATATTTCCCAAGGTAATAAGGTATTTTATAGATTTTTATTTCAATTTACAAGTTTTATAATCGATAATTCGAATGGCAATAAACTCCCATTTGTCACCAGTCAATTAAGTATTTTATTTTTTAGACATTTACCATATGTATAGTTGTCGATGTTGTCCCTGCGCCGGCGCTACGTAGATTTTTCTCTGTGCTATTGATTATTATTTTTCCTCCCTTGGCCTTGTATTTTGGACTGTGTACCTTGTAAAAATGATGACCGGGCGAGTTACCATCGGACTTTGATATTTTTAGCGAAAAATAGGTCGAACCTGTGGCTTGGCCTTGGGACTTTTTATGTGATAATGTGTACAGATGGAGGCACCCGTTGCTGATAACGCGTCTTGTATATTCCCTCATATGAATGAAATAACTTCATAGTTAAAATATTAGAAGTTTTCGTGCATGATATAACCTTATGTTAATGACAGTTAATGTTACAAGTTAATCTATTTTTAGACAAGTTTTTGGAAAAAGCGATACCATACGTGGTTTTCTAATTTAATAATGCTATTAGAAAACATTAAAATAATCCGTGTAGGTGACCAGGCCAGTCTCCTTTAAAAAGAACATGGTTCTTTCTGAATAATATATGTTAATGCACTTAACTCAATTTCTCCGAAGTTGAGGCTTTCCTCCATTGGCCTTCAAAGCCATCACTTGTATAATATTTCATTCATACTATTTATATTACTTATGTAAAATATATCTGCATATAGGTACCTAATATTTTGTATAATCTACATTATTTGACGGGCCTCGTGGCGTAGTCGGAAGTGTAACCGACTTCCGTGCACAAGGTCGTGGGTTCGATTCCCACTCAGGACAATTATTTGTGTGATGAACATTTGTACCGCTTCATGGTGTTTTTTATCTATTATATGAACGTATTTACAAAAAAAAGTAAGTAATATAATGATGTATTACATCCTTAATCTGGTACTCATAGCACAAGCGTTAAGCTTAGTTTGGGACCAGAGGACGCTGTGTGAAATGTCCGTGAATATTATTATTATCAAATACTCATAATCAAACATTTATTTTTGCCACAAAATTTACTAGAGGCAAACTTTCATAATTATCAAAATTAATATTGAAATGTCCACCAAGTATGAGCGGTGGTCCGTGATAACGTTTCTATAACAATATCGAACCCCCTTCTGTACCAAGTATAGCTAAGAATACATCATGGAAAAAAATCTATTGTGTCTTAACCTCTACTGATATACTGAAATATACTACTCTGTCAAGAAAGTACCGGGAAAAGATCAAAAATACACAAAATTTTTGTTATTCATCCAAATTTATTTTATCACCTTCAAAGTAGATATGCTCCTTCAGAAACGATAGACTTACCCCAACAAATAATCCAATCATCAAAACATTTTTTAAACGCTGTTTCTGTAATTGAGTTCGTTTATCGCCGTAAATTCTCCTTTATGTCTTCTGCCGATTGAAAACACCCGTTTTCCCGCCACGAATTGGTAATTTGAGTTTAGGAAAAAAAAAGAAGTCTGCTGGAGCCATATCTGGTGAATATGATGGTTGCTCGATGGTAATTGTTGAGTGTTTGGACAAAAATTCATTCACAGTTACGGCCTTGTGCGAAGGCGCATTATCGTGGTGCAAATTCCAAGAATTTTCTTTCCATAAATCTGGCCTTTTTCGTCAAATTTTCTCTCTTCAACGCCGCATAACGCTCAAATAATATTCTTTATGTACCGTTTGACCTTCTGGCAAGAATTCCGAGTGCACAACACCGCGATAGTGAAAGAAAACAGTCAACATGACTTTGACTTTTGATCGACTTTGGCGTGGTTTTTCCGGTTTCGGTTCAGTTGGAAGTCGCCACTCCGAAGCTTGTTGACTAGTTTGCATGTCAAACTCGTAAACCCACGTCTCGTCACCAGTACCTAACAATGCGTTTCATGAATTTTGGGTTTTAATTGACTCGTTCTAGCATGTCCTCGGCGACTCTCATGCGATTGAGTTTTTGGAGAAAATTCAGGTCTTTTGGGACTAGCCGAGCGGAAACATGTTCCATACCCAAGTGATTATTTAAAATGGTACGGATCGACTCGTGAGACACTGAAAGTTCGGCGGCTATCACTCTCAAAGTTGAATGAGTATTTCCAGTCACTATTTCCTTCACTTTTGCAATGTTAACTTCAGTTGCAGACGTTGATGGCCTACCAGAGCGAGGCAAATCTTCCATCACATCTCGACCGCTTTTAAACGCATTGTACCACTCATAAGCACGTGTTTTTGATAAAGTCGATTCACCGTAAACCTTCTGTAACATTTTTAGTGACTCCGAATACGAAATTCCATTGGCGATGCAAAATTTAAGACAAACTCTTTGTTCGATATATTTGTCCATTATGAAATTCGCAATACACACTAGATATGATATAACTAAAAACAGCACTGTATTTAATATAAATAACAGATGCAACTCAAACTCCGCGCCAAAATGGATAACAGTTTAGATATTTTTATATATATTTTTAGCATTTGACATGCTTAGCACTATACATTAAACACAAAGTGAAAAATGTGAAATCGAAAATAACAGTCAGGAGCAGGATTTGAACCTGCATCTTCTGGATATCGTCCAGATGCTTTACCAATTCAGCCATCCTGACAATTGCTCCTGACTGCTAATTTCGATAACACATCATACTTAACGTCTTTGGGTGACGCCTGCGCCATCTGTCGGAAGTATTTTCATACATTATACCGACCAGGTAAACTTAATTTTACAATTAACATTTTACCTAATAATGACGCAAACCCTTTAAATATTTAGATATTTTTATATATATTTTTAGCATTTGACATGCTTAGCACTATACATTAAACACAAAGTGAAAAATGTGAAATCGAAAATAACAGTCAGGAGCAGGATTTGAACCTGCATCTTCTGGATACCGTCCAGATGCTTTACCAATTCAGCCATCATCAGAACAGTTGTGCCAATCTAACAACAACAAAAAAAACAAAAATTTGAATTTGGAACCATAAACAAGTCATCCATTCCCAATACTTTCTTGACTGAATGTAGGTAAACAGTGACCGTAACAATTTCATTATAATTAGGCAAAGTGAACACACACAGCGCAAATACACAAATAACAGTAGATTTAGATTAACGTGCTCGGAAATTCTTAAATAATCATCATAAATAGTAACTTTCTTGTGTTGCGAATTATTAAAATTTTGATAGGTAGGTAGTGACCCCTTCCCCTTTTTTCATACGCTCATGAATCACATACGCTGTTGTTTGGGGCAACGAAAAAGGTAGGGTGGAGCCCTCATCAATAAACCCGCCATGTGTCGTCTCTCCGTCTGTATTGGTGGAGCACTGGAACTAAGTGACTTTACTTCAGTGGTCCGCCCCCAGTTACCCTTTCTCTCTCTCTCTCTCTCTATGAGCGACGCTGCCACACATCGGAGGGTAATGCGAATGTATCCGAACCTACAACACAACTCCCCTCCCCCCCTTTCGAGCCTCACGTAATTAATGGTCTCACGTGAAAAATAACTAAACTGGTAAAACTGGCTGCACACACTCGTTGAGACACAACGAGGCAGGCCGAGGGCGAGTGTGTGCATGGTAGCCACGTCTCGTCTCGCGGCTCCCGCTATGTCTCGGAAGCGTGTCGGTTTTTTGTGCACGAGTCAAAGGGTCTCGGTGAGTGTCGCGATAAAAACGAGAGCGTGCCTGTACACACTCGTTTGTTTAGTTGCCCGCCAACTGCATTCGCGTAAAGACGTGCTTTCTGCGTGACGTACAAATAGACCAGTGTGTACAGCCGGGGTAATAGATGATTGTAAACAAGCGTGGGGTGTACTAATAATAATAATAATTCATTGATCTCAAGAAAAATAATTGTACAGTCACAAATAGCATTATACGCAAACAAAATGACTATTTTGTTAGTCATTTTATGAACTACGGAACCCATGGTAAGATCTAGCTTGTGTTAAGGGTTCCAGAATTCTCACATATTAGGTAGGGACCTATGACTTCATATTTAACCATAATACAAATCTTATAAACAGCTACCGATAAGCTACTTCTATGTATAGTCAAGGATCCCACACTTTGTTTACAATCCTTATTACAACCTACCAATTATAATAATAAAAATATAATACATCGATTGTAAAGTTGTCACAGAAATATGTCTGTACATTTAAATATTTGAGAAAAAAAATGGATGGTAAGTATTATGGATGGATTTACGGCTATTTAGGTGTCTCTGAACACAAAACAATTTTTGTAGAGTGTTCGTCTGTTTGTTCGCACATCACGAGACATCGACATCAAAGTCTAGTTTACTATAATCAAGGCATCACTTTCTTATCTCCTTGTTTTTTACTTTTACAAAGTACCTATATGTTGTAATTGAAGTTGTTGGCAGCCAACGCCATCTTAATCTACCTTCCTTATATACAAGTGCGAACACTCAAGGACCTCAAGGTTCTACACATATTATATGGATTACTTTTTCACAAGTTCACTTAGTTTAAGAATATTTTAGTAGATGGCGTTGAAAGATATAATTATAGCTTTGTCTGTTAGTATATTCGCACACCACGTTAAATCTACTGAAAAGATCTTGACGAAACTTTTTGTTTGATAGCTCTTTATCAGACTTAAAATCTATTATAGATTTCATATCGCTACTATATCAGAAACCTGAGATATAACCCATAAACTAGTTTTAGTCTGCGGCGGAACCACGGGCAAAGACATAGTATGTATATTACCTGAAGAGTACTAAATACTGTTGGTACTGATTGTATATAATTAATTGAATGAGGCGACACTTGGCGGAAGTCCATTATTACTATTATAGAATGGATTTTAGGAGGAGAGCCAACCACTCACCCACGGATTGTCAATCCCGGTTATCTTTGGACGGAATAACCTAAGATTGCCAATCCGCACTCTCACAGATAGAGGAGAATGTGATAATAGCAAAGTAGCATGCACGATAATGACAAAAAACTCACCAACGCGACACAACCATGCGATACGGTAGAACTCTCAGAACCACAATATTGCAATATTCCGCAAAAATCCGAACATAAATTCGACACGTGTTTCACCTCTAAACGAGGCATTCTCAAGAACGCTCGGCAACAAATGAGCATTGTATAGTTATGAGTTGTTGAGAATCAGTACCCTAATTATTGCTGTACTATTATAACGTAAAACAACAGTAGGTAAATTCAAATGGCGAGTGAGAGCGCCAGTCGCACAAACCTACATGTTATCCTTTTCTTATTATCCTTTCTCATTTCTCTCCACATTTTATCCCTTTCCTTGGAGCTGACAACGCGCGAGTTATACTTCTGGTGTGACTAGCGTCTATACTATAGGCTACGGTTACCACTTACCATCACGTGGGTAGTATGCTTGTCTGCCACCTACGTAGTATAAAAAATGAACTAAAAGAACCATCAATGGGGGTAGAAGAATAGTGGTGATTCCATGGAAATATCGATCTTCTAAATGTGCCTATGCTGAAGATCTTTTTTTTTTTGTTAAGGCGGGAATAAATTTTCCTAACCGCACACCCCGTCGTTCGGGGCAATGAACAGGGTAGTGTGGGGCCCTCACCCACTAAAGAAACCCACCGTGTGCCGTCTCTCCGCCTTTATTGGCGGGCCACTGGAACTATGTTACATTCCTTCGGTGGTATGCTGAAGACCCTAAACTTTTTCTTCTATTTCATTGTTCAGTTTTAATGGCGCTATCAATTCATAATATTAGTGTTGCCACGTGCCATCTCTCCGCCTGTATTGTGACACCGCTGTAACTGGAAGCCGCCGGTCCAATGAAGTCATGTCTTCCGGTTGTCTGCCAGTACAGGCAGAGAGACGGCACACGGCGGGTTTATTGAGTGGGTGAGGGCCCCACACTATCCTGTTCATTGCCCCGAACGACGAGGTATGCGGTTATGTAAATTATTCCCGCCTAACAACAAAAAAAGGTGTCACGCAGGTATCGTCCTTTAGTCGCTTAATACAAAATCTTTATTAACTGCAAAAAAAATATCTTGACTCCAGCATAAATTGGCGTAGGTATAGCGTTTTGGTCAGAATTAGGTAGGTACTCTGCACCACCTAGCACGTTCCCTGGGGTTACCAGCACGCCAGTGTTTCCAATGTTGCTATCATCTGTTTTATATTTCTTACGCACAGTAACTGATTACCAACAGACAGGCTTTAATGCCACGCTTATAAAAAATTACAGCACCACATTGTGCACAGCCACAATTTGAATGCGTCCAAAAATTACAAATTCAAAATGCTTTATTTAATTAAAAAAAGAGTTTATTGGCACTGCAAAGGTCTTTTTTTCCATTTCATATGAACTTAACAATAGGATGTCCACTTATTAGGAGGCCCACGGGCGCTCACATTTCTACGTATTGATTCGTGTCTAGTGCCAGCTATCAAGAATATTTACCACAGTTTTACAGAGAATTAGTACCCTTTAGTATCTTAAAAAATGGTCTGATTAACCTAAGAAGCTGGTCACCTTATGGGTCGCGGAAGTCAGGTGGCAACTGCATAAAACGATTGGTCTTTATTACAATTATGAATTTCGTAGCTTCCGCCTGCGATAGCTGCGCATACGTCTGCTTGCACGTGACATATCCATTTAGTTGACACTGTGCGAATGTAATTATTTATTTATTAATAATTACTTACTTATTATCACGCCATTTCCCTTGCGGGGTAGGTAGAGAGTACAGAGTACCAAGAGGCTCTATTCTTGCATACATCTCTCGCTTCCTCAACATTCATAACTCTCTTCATACACGCTCGCCGCTTTCGGAGACTCCTGACTTCACCTTCCTTCAATACATTACCGATTTAGTCTAGAGTCTCGGTCTCTCCCTGTACCTACACCCTTCCACTTTCGCATTGTATATTTTCTTAACCAGTCGCACGTCCAGCATTCTGTCTCGGGTTTGATCCCCGGGTCGGGCAATGTTATTGAGCTTTTTCCTAAAAAGAAAATTCTCAGTAGCAGCCCGGAGTTTGGAAATGTGCTCGGTAGACGTCAATAGGCTCGCCCCCTATTACATGGGACTTAAACATAGCTGGCGAGTCGTATACACCTCTGCCTACCCCTTCGGGGAATACAGGCGTGATGCTATGTTTATGTTTTTGTATGAAAAAGTAATTGTTGGTTTATTTCATTATTAATAGACTTGATACAAAACTCTTGTATATTATTTCTATAGGCAAGTTTTCTGTCGGTTCGCGAGATCTTTCGTATCCTTTTTCAAATTCAATAATATATCTACCCCTCACTTTAAAGCTTATCGTGCCGGCTAATGACGAAAAGTTGACCCACGATCTAAAAATGTACCGCTTCTGTTAAATTTAGGATTTAAAATCGCCTATAAGTAACCTAAGTTACGCCCTGTAACAACAGCTATCTACTAGTGAAAATCCTGTTCAAATCGGTCCAGCCTTTCCGGAGATTAGCCTGAACAAACATACGGACAGACGGACAAAATCTTAAAAAAATTGTGTTTTGTTATAGGTAGCGATAATACTCTTGTATACATTTAGTAAAAGGCTGTTAAAGACATTACAAACAGATACTTAATTTTTTTTTATATGAAGACTCCTGAAAATATCCGAAACATGCCATTAAATAAGCTTAAGACGGCCATAAATTTAGAATTTGTAGTAAAGTTTATTACATCGTTTTATCGGATTATTTTGAGGATAAAACAAAATGGTCTTGAGCTGCTCCTCATTTAACATAAATAAGAGTTATATAAAACTGTAATAAATTACAATTTTAGAAAAGTGACCCATGAGTTTCTTGCCGGGTTCTTCTCATTAAAAGCTTTACTACGGAACCCGGTCGCTTGCGGCGATTGCAATCGTCACTTTGTTGTTGCGGATGCACTCGCCTCAGGCGTTCGTGTTAATTATTCTCCTTGTTATTCCTTCCTCGATGAAGATAACTAGGTGTCAACCATTTTTAACTTTACCCTTCTTCAAAGACAGGGAGAAAGTTTGTCCAGCAAGGGCTGTGATTAATTATTTAGAAATTACAAGTAGTTTAAGGTCTACAGAATATTTGTTTATATCATTAAAGAAACCGCATAAAGAAGTGACTGCCAGCACAATCAGCCGTTGGGTTAAAAATACTATGGAACAGAGCGGAATAGATATAACAATCTTCTCTGCACACAGTACACGACATGCATCAACTTCCGCGGCTTTTAAAAAGGCGTTAGTATTGATGAGGTGAGGAGAACGGCTGGTTGGAGTGGTGAGTCTTCAACTTTTGCACGGTTCTACAATAGACCAATTATAAATAATAGTCTTTTTGAAGAGGCTATCTTTAGAGATTAGAGGTTGATCTCATATTTGTTCTTTTTTCTTGTAATATGTTTAAAAACGCTATGTTTAATTTATTATGTCTATAAGACCATAATTTGTAATTCAAAAAACGTTATTTAAACTATTTTTTGAATAAAACTGATTTTACAACTTGGCTTTAAACATCTGCACCTAGTTATCTTCATCGAGGAAGGAATAACAAGGAGAATAATTAAATAGTCAAACGAACTTACCTGGAAGTGAAGTTCGACTGTAATTATTCGACTTGTTATTCCTTCCGAAGATGAAGAGTCCCACCCTACCCAGAGCAATTTTCAAGAAAATTACATATACCCTATTTTGTAAAATCAAAGTTTTCATATGCTAATGACTTTGAACTTAATGGCCACAGATTATAAAGACGGATGGAGCGCGGAAAGGGAGCGTTTATTTTTTTTTTTGTCTTTAAACTTATATGTGACGCCAGCGAGTCATAGATCCGGGCTGCTATAGTTATCTTCATCTTCGGAAGGAATAACAAGTCGAATAATTACAGTCGAACTTCACTTCCAGGTAAGTTCGTTTGACTATTTAATTATTTGTGTATTATTGACGATTTTAAGTGCTATAATAATAGGCGTATAAAATAGATACTTATTTTTGAATTTGAATTTGCATATCACAGGAAATAATCTACTTTTCTGGGTCGAAGTAATTAAAAATTAAATTATAATGCATATAGTTATATAGATTATAATTAGAATATACGAAATTATCAATGGGTAAGATTTTGGATATTTTAAATGCTGATATAAATCCGGATTACAAATTTAATCAACATTGAACTAACTTCTGATCATCGTAGTCCGTAGTCAAAGAATTTTGCAACTGTGTAGTGGTGTTAGAGATTACCCGCTACGGCCGCCACGTATAAACAAACTCATATAAACTTTAACTTTATAAAATTAGTAAGTAGAATCTTAAAATAATTAAGTGTACCTATATTATTTTTTACATATATCTATAAACTGACTAACTGCCTCGATGGTGTAGCGGTAGAGTATGCGACTGCTAATCATGAGGTCTCGGGTACGATCCCCGGGTCGGGAAATGTTATTGAGCTTTTTCCTAAAAAGAAAAATTCTCAGTAGCAGCCCGGATTTTAGAAATGTGCCCGGTAGACGTCAATAGGCTCGCCCTACGGGGGCCTATTACGTGGGACTTAAACATAGCTGGCGAGTCGTGAATGTGTAATACACCTCTGCCTACCCCTTCGGGGAATACAGGCGTGATGCTATGTTTTGTTTTGTTTTTTATAACATATAAAATTCCTTGTATGCATATTAGAACCTTTTAAATCCATATCAATAGGCTATTCCTTAAAATAAATTCTAGGGTACATCTTATTATGGGAACTCTCCTGGCTACTCCTCACTAGATGGTGCCATAACATCACACTTCAACATGACTTTCGACAATAATCTCGAGGAATAGGCAGGCTTTGACCATCTGTACGTACATAAGCTTACTTGACTGCCTCACGTACATTGCTAAGGATTATAAGCTTTTTTAATCACTATATCTCTATAGCTATCTTATTAATATTTACAGTTAAACATTAAATTCATAATTCATTAAATATGCTTACAGTAGACTCTGCACGGGAGATCGCCCTTGTGGATTTTAACGTATAAATACGACACATTGATAATTCCGTGTAAAAATATTTACCTACCCCATGGGATTATTCCATTTTTTCCGAAGTAGCCTTATGAACTCCAGATTAAGTAGATATATTCAAAATTTCAACATTATTTGTCCAATAGTTATGACGTGAAAGTCATCACATTTATAATATTAGTCAGAATTAAAATTTACTAATCCGTGAACATAATATCACAATCAGGGCTAATATTTTAGGTTTTATAAAACAAATAGGTACATACAATATTATTAAAAAAAACTTACGTTTAAATTGTAGGTACTAACATAGGATAGTTTGAGCAATGACAGTCATTTTGCTGATTGCACAACTTTGACTAATCGAAGGCTTAAGCGGTAACCGCTTCATATACACTCCACAATACCTCTTCTAAAAATCTCTGATACAACTTAATTTATATACGAGTAAATATTAGAAACAATTTTTTGTGAAAGTGGGAAAAAACACATTTTCGACGAACAGGATTCCAACTTGCGTCTTCCTCTATACGGGAGGATGCTTTAGACCGCTAAACTATCGTATTTTCACATTGTAGTCTAATAAGACCCGCGCCATCTAGCGTATGTGTTTGTATATTTTTTTCTCAATCTTGTGCTTCCATCCATACATCAGCCTTTTAACGTCCACTGCTAGACATAGGCCTCCCCAAGAATGGGGGATAGTGCCGTAATCGCCACGCTTGGCAAGCGGGTTGGCGATCGCAGTGGATGTTGTTAATACTCGAAGGAGTGCTGCTGCCCACTCCCCGGTATACCCTCAGTCGGCTCTTACGACTCCTATGGGTGGAGAGGGGTGGGGACAATTCTAAAGCCGGCCCCACACGGCAATCTTGTGCTTAATTATTACAATTATTAAGAATCATACGGAAGGGTGTATTTGCATACAAATTTGTTTCCATTAAAATAGCTGATGCTAAAAATCACAATAAGATTGTGAATCGCGATATCATCTATAACAGAGCTATGTCTGTACATTTAAGATATTTGAAAAAAAATGACTGAATTAGGCTAAACATAATTATAGGCTTGTCTAAACACAAAACGTTTTTTTTTAGATTTTTTGTGTTTGACCTTTTATCCGTTTGTTTGTTCGCGCATCACGTAAAACTACTGAACGGTACATTAAACACAAAGTGAAAAATGTGAAATCGAAAATAACAGTCAGGAGTCAGTTTTCACTTTGTGTTTAGTGTATAGTGCTAAGCATGTCAAATGCTAAAAATATATATAAAATATCTAAACTACTGAACGGATTTTGATGCAACTTTTTTGTTTGATAGCTCTTGATTAGACTTAACAACTGTTATACATTTTATCCCGCTACTATATCAGGGACCTGAGATATTACCTGAAAACTAGCTTTTGGCTGCGGCGGGGCCGCGGGCAAAGGCTAGTTTAGTATGATTCTATTGTACCTAATTAAGTTACGAGCTGAAGGCAGTGATAGCCTAGCGGTAAAACCAAGGACTGCAAAGACAGTGATATCGAGTACGAACCCGGGTCCAAGGTTCAGATCTCATAAGGCGCACAATTCTGACTTTTCGAGATTTTTCGTGTATTTGGAAACCTGCATGCCTGAGTGATTTTCTCGGTGGCTTGTGAAGTCTGCTAACCCGCATTGGGCCAGCGTGATGGACTATTACCTACCTCTCACTATAAGAGGAGACTCGTGTCCAATAGTGGCACCGAAAAAGCGTTGAAAAAAAGCTTTCCCTTTTTCGACGAAAATTTCTCGTTTTTCACTTTCACAAAAAAATGTTTCTAATAAAATGGCCGCTCATGTCAAATTCTAAAATTCACAATAAAATTATACGAGTAAATATGTTATTATCACTTATACAAAATATATATTTCTTCTCCAGACCGACATTTACTACTTTACTTTCAGTTCGGTACTGAAGGATGAATTCCTGTATAATACCTAATTATACCACTAAAATATAAGATCTCATGTTAAAGAATCATGTAGATATCTTATCCGGTGGGAGGAACCATGCTGCAACCGCACTACCTGTAAAATGAAACAAAATTACTCGTATCTGATGACTAGTGATAGCACCTTGTTTATGATCGAGGAAGTACCACCCTCTCATAGAAGATCGGCGTGAAATAACGATAGTATACTCCTACCGCTGTATTTCTTATGGTGAGTGAGAACGCTGGAGACCAATACCCTTCTCCATATCCTCCTTGTTATCCCCACTTTATTACCCCTTTTATACTCTCATTATTTTTCTCTCCTTAGTATCCTTTCTATTCTATCTACCTCATATCCAGTTCCTTGGAGATGGCAACGCGCAAGTAATGCCTCTGAAGTTGCTAGCGTCTATAGGCTATGGTAACCACTTACCATCAGGTGGGCCGTAAGCTGGTTTGCTACCCACGTAGTATAAAAACCTGCATTCTTCTTACTACTTCGTCTATTTCGACTACAATATTCAAATCTGACCTTTACGCATATCCCACAGAAACTTAATTTCGGGATAAAAATATCCTATTATTTATTTTAGTAATCTATATGTATACCATCACTATAATTGTACATAACATATATAAATATATACTCAAAAAGCTATTTTAAGGAAAATATGTTTTTTTTTTGTGATAAAAAGTATCCTAGCGTTCGAAATGTCAAAATCTATGGAGTTAGAACCGCATTCGTAACGACGACGTAAGAGAGCGAGTAGGTATGCAAGATAGTACCACTGAAGGAATGTAACATAGTTCCAGTGGCCCGCCAATAAACAATAAAGGCGGAGAGGCGGTACACGGCGGGTTTCTTTAGTGGGTGAAGGCCCCACACCCCGTTCATTGCCCTGAACGACGGGGTGTGCGGTTAGGAACATTCTTTTTCCGCCTTAACAAATATAAATTATGAATAATAATAATATTCACGGACATTTTCACACAACGTCCTATGGTCCCAAACTAAGCTTAATGCTTGTGCTATGGGTACCACCAGATTACGGATATAATATACAATATATTACTTTTTTTTGTAAATACATACATATAATAGATAGAAAACACCCAGACGCAGTACAAATATCTGTGTTTATCACACAAATAGTTGTCCTGAGAGGGAATCGAACCCACGACTTCGTGCACAGAAGTCGGTTACACTATCGACTACGCCACTAGGCCCGTTGAATGAATGTTGAGGAAGCGAGCAGTGTATGCAAGAAAAGCCTCCGTTGGCACTCTGTCCTCTGTGCCTGCCCCGCAAGGGGGATGGATGGATGGATGGTTTGATAAGTAAGTGAATAAAAGTATTCTTTATGTATACCAATCCATAGTCTTACATATCTACTTATCAATTCCGTTGTCGTTGACCTGATTGACGGTTAAAATACAAATACCATCACAAACATTCGTATTTATGATATTTAATATTTCGGGGGAGGCCTATGTCCAGCAGTGGACGTTAAAAGGCTGATGGATGGATGGATGGAATATTTCAAAGTAGTGTAACTTAAAATTGCACACAAGTGGGTTTTTAAAGTCTCCAGTTTCGCTTGCATAATTTGTTAGTTAAATTAGAACTGATAAAAGCATTTTAATACTTACTGAGTACCAGCAGAGACCACATGTAAAATGTTGTCTCGCAATGCGTGAAGATGAGGTGACCAGCTATATTTATACCGACGAAGGTGGCACTCCGACCTACCATGATACTAAGACAGGAAGCCATACCCCTGAAAGCAATATAAACATAAGCTGTAGGGAAGCGTATACACCCACGGTTCGCCAACTATGTTTAAGTCCCACGTAATAGGGGGCGAGCCTATTGCCGTCTACCGGGCACATTTCCAAACTCCGGGCTGCTACTGAGAATTTTTCTTTTACGAAAAAACTCAATAACACTGCTCTATCCGGCGATCGAACCCGAGACCTCATGATCAGCAGTCGCAGTTGCCTTACTTTAAGCATAGCTTTTTTTGAAAAAAAACACCATGAGGCCTGGGTGCAAAGTGGGAGTACTCACTTGTTATCGGGCCCAAGCGGGTTGCTACCACCGTCTCCAGTGTGGCCGTAAATCACCTTGTACTGTTTTGGTTGTAGCGAGAGATTCACTTTTTCATTTCATTAGTGCCACAAATCACACTCAGGCTCCGAACAAACCGAAAAATCAGACAGATAATTATTCTTTTTTTTTATTTATTGCATGTAGTGGCAGACGAGCCGCGGTCCATCTGATGGTAAATGGTAACCGTCGCCCATGGACTCGACTATACCGAGAGTATTGTCAAGCCGCTGCTCACCAATTCATTTCACAGATATGAAATGAAATATAAACTATGGCTATCTCCTGCTACAGCCATAACGCAACGATGTGCTTCATGGCCGGTCACACGGGAGATGGTGGTACCAACCCGCTCGGGCCCGATACCAAGTGAGTACTTCCACCCAATACCCAGCCCTACCACCAGTCATGCAATGGATGACAATTGCTTACTTCCCTTAGTCGCCTCATATGACACCCGTGGGGGAGAATGGGGTGGTGACACTTGTATTCTTAGTCCGTCACCACACACACACGGGTTCTGTGTGGAAATCAACATTTTTTTTGTTACAGCAGGAAAAATGTACCTGGTTAGGTGTCCAACTGCACACCCCGTCGCTTATGGCAACGAACTTGGTAGTGTTGAACCCTCACCCACTAAATAAACCCACTGTGTACGGTCTCTCCGCTGTACTGGCGGTCAGCCAGTACTACTGGAACTGTGTGACGTTACTTCAGAGGTGTGTGTGAATCAACCCTGCGGCACTTTAATTCGCTAACTGCCTCGGTGGTGCAGCTGTAGTGTGAGTGACCACTGATCTTGAGGTCTAATTTTCGATCCCCGGGTCGGGCAGTGTTATTGAACTTTTTTGTAAAAAGAAAAATTCTCAGTAGCAGCCCGGAGTTCGGAAATGTGCCCCTATTACGTGGGACTTAAAATGTTAAACCATGGGTGTGTACTACACTTCTGCTTACCCCTTCGGGGAAATACAGGCGTTATGCTATGCTATGGTTAAATCTGCAACTTACCTATAAGAAGTAGAATAGACATCTACGAAGTATGACGCCATGATACCCATAGCTAAACAGGTACACGTAAAGGTCACGAAGAAGAACACACTGCCGAGTGGGTCCGTGACCAAGTTGAGGCAGACCCCGCTCACTGATGACAGTATGAGGATAAAGATGAGAACCATACGCCGCCGATTTGGGAGGTAGGATATAAGGAAGTTGATGAACGCAAAGATGGATTGAGAAGCGAGCATTGTGAAGATTACGTTCTCTTGAACTGTGCTCACGCAGAGGCCTGGGTGCTGCAAAAGAATTTCTTAATTTTAATTAGCAGATAGTTAGTTATGGAAGTAGAAAAATAGAGCTTTACTGCAAGCAGGACTCGAACCTGCGTTCTATACAATCCGGGAAATTGCTCTCTCCTAAGCAATCGCAGTGACCTATCGGCGGCTCCAAATCACCACTTCATTTGTTTTAGATATTTTTACGACGAAAATTGTTAAATAGTCAGCCATACTGAGTCTTATATTAAGTACTTACGTCTAGCTTAATGCTTTAGGTTTTACTAGATCCACGTAATCGTAAGAGTGTCTAATTATGAACTGAAGTACACTTTTTGCTCTGTATTTTAGCACTTGACATGCTTAGCTACTTTAAAGAAAAAAATCGTACAGACAATTGTGATGTGGAGATTAAGCGATGGCTTAGTGGTCTAGTGCGCTTCCCCGGATTGGAAGGGACGCAGGTTCGAATCTCGCTCACAGTAAAATTCTCTTTTTCCACATTAACAAATAATTTGTCGTTTGAACTATATTTATTTTTCTAGTGACAATCTTGTTGCTTATGTCGTTAAGCGGAGGGATATTTATGTTTTTTTTTACGTTTATTGTGAGTAAGCTATACTATACCACTGTAGACCAAGGTCTCCTATTAAAACGAGAGGGATTAGATGGTTTAGCACATAACAAGCCATCGAGAAAAAAATCCTAAAATAAAACACGTTCATACTAACTAATGGGTCAACTATCGTAGTATTGCTGGGAACGTTCAACGACGCCTCCATACTCAGTAGTTGGCAGACGTTGCCGGTGGCAGACCCTTGTCTGTTCATCAGTGTAATGATGGTGTTCAGAATATGTGGAAGCCAAATCAGGAAACTGTTATTTCTGTAACATTTAACAAAGTACTAATAATAAATTCATTTATTTTTATAAATACACATATTCACTAATATCGAACAAAAAACAAAAATATTTAGATATTTTAATATATATTTTTAGCATTTGACATGCTTAGCACTATACATTAAACACAAAGTGAAAAATGTGAAATCGAAAATAATAGTCACGAGCAGGATTTGAACCTGCATCTCCTGGATACCATCCAGATGCTTTGCCAATTCAGCCATCGTGACAATTGCTCCTGACTGCTAATTTCGATAACACATTCATACTTAACGTCTTTGGGTGACGCCTGCGCCATCTGTCGGAAGTATTTTCATTTTCATAAGGTTTTCGTAAAAGGAAAAATTGACAGTAGCAGCCCGGTGTTTGAAAATGTGCCCGGTTCAAGGCAATAGGCTGGCCCCCTATTACGTGGGACTTAAACATAGCTGGTGAATCATGGGTGTATAATACACCTCTGCCTTCCCCTTTCGGGGAATATATGCGTGACGCTATGTTCATAAGACTGTAACAGAGCTGCCGTAGCGGCAGTGATAGCCTAGCATTATAACCAAGGGGTGCAAAAACAGTGGTATCGAGTTCGATCCCGAGTCCAAGGTTCAGACCTCATAAAGCACACACTTCCGACTTTTTTAAATTGATGATAAATAATAATTTATTAAAGTGTGTAATTTTATTGTTTACAGTTTATCATTGCTCGGAGAAGAAAAGCATCGTGAGGAATCTTGCAAATCTTCCGGCTTGTGAAGTGTTCCAACACGCACTGGGCCAGTCTGGTGAACTGTACCCGTGCCCAACAGTGGGACAAAAAAAAGATAGAAAAAAAAAAGCTGTGGCTGTACATTAAATACATTTGAAACAAAATTACTGCATTAGGTTAAGTATAAAACAATTTTTTTTAGAATTTTTGATTGTCTGTCTGTTTTTTTGTTCACACATCATACAATTTTTATATATAATTCATAATTTATTAAGATAATTTATAGTTCAAGATGACGACGGGGCTCGTGGCGTAGTCGGTAGTGTAACCGATTTCCGTGCAAGAGATCGTGGGTTCGATTCCCACTCAGGACAATTATTTGTGTGATGAAAATATTTGTCTGCGTCTGGGTGTTTTCTATCTAATACTTTCTGATATTTACGCGAATGTTACAAATTTTGAAATAAAACTTCGTTTACGGAATCTATCGCGTTTACTTAATTTTACTACTATCCCGACGTTTCGAATACTTTACAGCATTCATGATCACGGGTGGACTTAGATGATAGACGTCTTTGGACGTCTGAAATGTTTTCTATCTATTATATTTTATGTATGTATTTACAAAAAAAAGTAAAATTATATGTATTATATCCGTAATCTGGTACCCATAGCACAAGCGTTAAGCTTAGTTTGGGACCAGAGGACGTAGTGTGAAATGTCCGTGAATATTTATTTGTAAAAATTAAAAAATTTAAACCTCACGTAATAAAAACCACTGCCACGATGTAGAATAGCTGGATGCTCCTCCACAAATAAGGGGGGCGGAACAGGGGGGCGCTCTGTTCATATATTGACCTCACAATGGACATTTGCTTCTTTTTCGACTGGTTTTCTTGTTTTAAAACATAAACCTGTAATATGAAAGTAAATTTCTTGTAAGTAATTTTTGTATAATGAACAATGTCCTGGTAAATTTTTAATGACTGTATATATTCTACAGGATATTTTAAAATTTTCATTTATTTTTTTAGTCAAATGCTAAAATTTATATAAATTAAATTAACACAAAGTGTGAAAATGTGAAATCTAAAATAACAGTCACGAGCAGGATTTGAACCTGCATCTCCTGGATACCGTCCAGATGTCTTGATCTATGTTTTAGCACTATGTCAAGTGCTCAGCTACTTTAAAGATCAAATTATTTGTGAATGTGGAAAAAGAGTGCTTTATTGCGAGCGGGAGGAATCGTAAAGAGATCCAAAAGCAATTGTGAATTGTGGATTGGGCGTCACCGTCGGTGACTGCAATGGTTTAGCGGTCTAGAGCATTTCCCCAGATTGCAAAGGACGCAGGTTCGTATCCCGCACGCAGTAAAACTCTCTTTTTCCATTTTCACAAATAATTTGTAGTTACAGTTTTACCGTTGGATAATCTTCTAGTATGGTAATGATACCATCTTTCGAAAAAAATAAAATAATGCTGATTACCGGATATTGTTTCTCCGACCCACGATGATTGACAGCATACATGTATTTCAGAACCTCCAATGCCTCATCGCATCTGCCAGCGTTGTAGAGAAATTTAGGGGATTCACAGAAGAAGTACATAAAAATGGCTCCGATGCCTGATGGTAGTGACAGAGCTATGACGAGCAACCGCCAGGGTCTATATACGATCCCTAGCCACGTTATTTCCAAGGCAAAGTCCAGTTTTAGGATTGGATATGTCATGACTGAAAAAGGAAAAATATTACAAAGTATATCTTGACATTAAAGGAAGGATAATAAGGATAAGATAGGGGTAATTTGGGCTTCCGGCGCTCTCACTCACCATAAGTATCCCCCATTATTTATTTTTGTAGCTATTAGTAGGGGAATCCGAGAGAAAACTGCTGACCATCAACAGTCTAATTTATTTTCGCTACTAAGCCGGGAGATGATTTTTTCTAAAGAGACTTAGTTTTTAAGTCCGTCAGAAGTGGCATTTACCATCGAGTGGGCTCGTATGATACTACCAATGCTATTATAAAAAAAATATACAAATAAAGACAATTAACATACCGATATTTAATATCTAAATAACAGCTTTGTACTAAATGCATATGAAAATATTTGATAGTTACTTATAACTAAAACCATTTTTTAAATGTCTGTCTGTTGCGGAAAGTCTCCGAAACGGCTGGCCCGGTTTGAACAGAACTTTCACCAGCAGAGAGCTGATCTTATAAGGAATAGCTAGGTACTTTTATTTTATAAAAATAATATCGTATCGCGCCGCATTTAAAACCAAATTCCACGCTAACAGTCACAGATAGTAGAGAGCTGGTAAATAAAATAAAGGCTTCACCAACTATCACTTTATATCCATTTCAGCCTTTTAAAGTCCACTGCTGGACATAGGCCTCCCCAAGAATGGGGGATAGTGCCGTAATCGCCACGCTTGGCAGGTGGGTTGGCGATCGCAGTGGATGTTGTTAATACTCGAAGGAGTGCTGCTGCCCACTCCCTGGTATTCCCTCAGTCGGCTCTTACGACTCCCATGGGTGGGACAATTCTAAAGCCGGCCCCACACGGCATCATTTTATATAAATAATATTTATGATCAACTACAACAGAGGCTAAATCTTGGATAAGCAAATTTTGCTATTTTTTTTAAACAAGATTGATTTTGATCATAACGTCCTTGTATTTTATTGTACTTAAGTTAATGACTGCATTATGAAGCTGTTCTTTAACTTACGGGCTCCAGCAGCAGATGAGAATAGTAGAAGACTTGTTATCAGCACCAGGTATTTACTTCTCACTCGCTGTATACAGGATTCTCCCACCAAGGTGTACGTCACGGAGTTGGCAGCACAAGAACTGAAAGTGAAGTATAGATAGATATCTTGTGTTTATTTTTAAGGTAATTCCAAGTGCTCGGCTACTTGGGTACTATATTTTTTGGTGACGGAATAGTTGGTATCGTAATCGACTTCCGTGAACGAGGTCGTGGGTTCGATTCCTACTGAAGACAATTATTTGTGTGATGAACAAAGATATTTGTACTGTGTCTGGGTGTTTTCTATCTATTATATGTATGTATTTACAAAAAAAAAGTTAAAATATGTATTATATCCGTAATCTGGTACCCATAGCACAAGCATTAAGCTTAGTTTGGGACCAGAGGGCGTTGTGTGAAAATGTCTGTGAATGTCTTCGAATATTTTTTTTATATTACGCAGGTAGCAAACAAGCATATGACTCTCCCTGATGGTAAGCGTTTACCATAGTCTATAGGCGCTAGCAACACCAAGGACATCACTCGCGCATCGCCAACTTCAAAGAATGGAATGGAAGGCGAAGAGGAAGGATAAGATAAGGAGGAAATTTGGGCATCCAGCGCTCTTACACACCATACGAAACACAATAATACGAGTACCTACGGTTTTATCACGTTGATCTTCTGTGTGAGGGTGGTACTTCCTTGATCAACTTGCCTTTCAACGTCCACTGCTGGACATAGGCCTCCCCAAGACAAAGTCACAACATGTGTTTCGCTCATATGGGGGATAGTGCCGTAATCGCCACGCTTGGCAGGCGGGTTGGCGATCGCAGTGGATGTTGTTAATACTCGAGGGAGTGCTGCTTCCCACTCCCACGGTATTCCCTCAGTCGGCTCTTACGACTCTCATGGGTGGAGAGGGGTGGGACAATTCTAAAACTGGCCCCACACTGTAATCTATCTCTTCTACAAACAATTAACTATATTATTATTTATTATTATTATTAATTAATTAATAGATAAATTAATTAATAATCACAATCTTTACGATTTTTCCTGCATCGAACAGTCAAAATATCATGAAAAAAATAACACTTTGGTTGTCTGTAAAGTCGATTTACGGACGATAATTTTACTTGATAACGTTATATATGTTTTCTGACAGTTTCATAAACAATGCATCGGTCGCTATACATTTTTCGGAACGTGATACTTTTTCGTGCGTGCAGCCGGCTTTCATCGATTTATAAGACGTTATCACGTCAAAAATATGTACATACTTCTCTACCAATATTATAAATGCGAAAGTGAGTTTTGTTTGTTTGTTACGGATCCACATCGGAATACTAAAACAATCATCATGAAATTATAAATTAATGGATATCTAATTTGATTTCCAGTCTCTCGCATGGGCATATATCTCTGACTTTATAATATTATAGATATTCTTTGAATTTCCTTTTAAGATAGATAAGTCACTCTACGTTACATTAATTATTTCTGTGTAAGATAACTATCCCACGAGACCTATTCATTTTTTTGAGATATAAAGTATTTTTTGGCTTCTCTGTACTCCATACTATATTTATGATGATTAATTAAGTAATAACGTCGTCAAAAAGTAATAAACAATCAAACTAATTTTAACATTTATAATAAGTCAGTATTAGCTCAATAAACACATGTACCTTTGCACATAATTACATAATTATTTTATAGATATACTTACAAGCAAACACAAAGAAATTTGATTGCTCCTAGGAATATCCAGTTAGGAGAGAAGCTGCCAATGCAGGATAAGAGGAATGAGATCAGGATCGGCACCATAAGGGTTATCCGACGTCCTTTAGTATCAGCGACATATCCCCATACATACGACACCAGGAAGATACCTGAAAAAGGTGAAGGTATTTGTTATAAGTACCTCTATATGCTTATTATTAATCCGCAAAGGGATAAAAAAGGTAATATATTTTTTGCCACCCATCAAGTCCTATAGTCCATACTATAGGCTCTTTGGTTTTTCGTTAACACTTTTGCACGATCCAGGGGGGTTAGGCAGAATCTCATATCTCACATGTCGATCGTATCGTCTCGCTTGTACGATCACCGTGATTGGCCAACGGATTATTGTGACATCACGCGTCGGTTTCTCAACCAATCACAGTGATCTCGATACGGTCGACACGTGAAATATGACATTCTGCCTCAGGGGGCTGGACTTGAATCGAAAACCTTTCCGTAAAAGGTTACATACTTCTCATTATCAATAGAGCAAAGTAGTCAAGATAAAAGTAGCGAGATAAAATGTATACCAGTCTTTTAGTCTTCTCAAGCTCTATCAATTGGAATAAATGCTTCATAATCTGTTCAGTCCTCTCCTTCGGACTCGAAATCAACATGGACAAAACCAAGATGATGATCGTGGACCGAGCCGAACAAAATAGACCTGATATCAGCATGATTGGCAACTGTAAAGTTATCCAAAGCTACGTGTACCTCGGCTCCACGATCACGAACACTGGAGGATGTGAGGAAGAGATTCGAAGGAGATGTGCTATTACAAGATCTGCCGTGGATAAGCTGAAAAGAATCTGGAGCAACCGCAACATCACCAAAGCCACGAAAGTCCGCCTGATGAGAAGTTTAGTCTTCCCCATATTTCTATATGGCGCAGAAACGTGGACGGTTCGCTTGAAAGACCGACGCAAAATCGACGCTCTCGAAATGTGGTGCTGGCGACGACTACTAAAGATCCCTTGGACGGCGTTTCGAACCAATATCTCAATCTTGGAGGAACTCAAAATTAAAGATAGATTATCGTCGACTGTGCAACTACGAATCATCAAATACTTTGGACACATTGTTCGAAACCAGAACTCCATGGAACGACTCGTTGTCCAGGGACAAGTGGAAGGAAAACGGCCCAGAGGTCGATCACCCACGCGTTGGACAGATTCAATAAAAGCTGCCACACAAACTACTAGTATAGTCCAGTGTTCCCGAAACGCTGAAGACCGCAACGAGTGGAGGCGCATCGCGAGGGCTATCCAAAGACACCATCATGAAACCACGACCACTCTGACAAGAGTGAACGACTGAGGAGGAATCTGTTCAGTATATTTTGAATGATGGACAAACAATCAAAAACAAACTAACAAAAGTTCTTAATAATTATTTTGAGTTCAAGCACGCCGTACCATAATTTTTGCTCATATATTTCTAACTATATACGACCGTGTGGAAATCAAAAGAAACACGTCACTTTAAGAGAAAATTGCTGAACCACAGGAACTGGTGATGGATCAAGAATACAAGTTTCACCACCCCATGATTTCCCACGGGTGTCGTTTGAGGCGACTAAGGGAAGAAAGCAATTATCATCCATTGGGCGACTTGCAGGGCTGGGTACCAAGTGGGAGTACTCACTTGGCCCGAGCGGGTTGGTACCACCATCTCCTGTGTGACCGGTCATGAAGCACATCGTTGCATTTTGGCTGTAGCAAGAGATACCAGTTTATTATTTAATTTCATATCTGTGAAATGAAATTGTGAGCAGCGGCTTGACAATACTTTCGGTATAATTGAGTCCATGAGCGACGGTTACCATTTACCATCAAATGGCATCAGTTTTTCTGGGATAAAAGTAGTCTATGTTCTTTGTAGGGATTCTCTTTTAGGCTATAGGTATATTATATATTCATAAAATCCAAGAAACAAATGCACTTTCGTATTTATAATATTACGAGTAGTTACAGTTTATAATAGTACAGTAAATATGATTATTATCAGTGTAATAAATCACTGATTACAATTGCGTTGTTAATTGCACAAAGAACACTGTGCATCAGATCGAGTCAGAGGCAAGTAAGATATGATCGATGTAGCGCCTAGTACAATTGCGATAGCACTTCGCTATAGTGCTACTAGCCTCTTAGGAAGCAATTCTTCGGTGGTTGGTTCACTTAAGATTGTGTTTTGCCAACAAACATAAATTTATAGTATTAGTAAAAGTAGATTCTTGCTTGTCCCAGCATGAATGTGTAAGTACCAGTCATTCAGAGGAGATCAGCTTGAAACTAGTAAGTGAGAGTGCCGGAAGCCCAAGCCCTTTCCATAATAACTCCTTATTATCCATCCTCTACACTTATCCACTTCTTTAGAATTGGCCTATGGTGTTCCTACCGTCTATAGGCTACAGTAAGGCCTACGATCAGGTGAGCGGTATGCGTGTTGTATAAAAAAATACAAAATGGCTTCCGGACCGGTGGTCTCCAGTGGTCCCACAATACAGGCGGAGACACGGTGAGTTTATTCAGTAGGTGAGGACATCACACTACTCTGTTCGTTGCCCCGAATGAGTGTGCAATTACGGTGATCTATTTTCAATTATCTATTTTATATAATTCCAGTGTCACTATGTTTGTCCGGGATGAACTCCGAAACTACTGAACCGATTTTAACTTTTTTTCTTTTTAAATGTGTGTTTTGTTCCAACTTAAGAGACCTATAGGATACTTTATTATTATACTTTATATCTCAACTAGCCTTTGCCCGCGGCTTCGCCGCAGCCAAAGGCTTCGCCGCAGTCAAAAGCTAGTTTTTCGGTTATATCTCAAGTTCCCGATATAGTAGCGGGATAAAATGTATACCAGTTTTTAAGTCTAATCAAACCCTTTCAAATAAAAAAAAGTTGCATCAAAATCCGTTCAATAGTGTTTGCGTGATGCGCGAACAAACAAACAGACAAACAGACATAAATTAAAAAAAAAATTAGACGCCTATATTTAGCCTATTACAGTATTTTTTTCTCAAATATCTCAAATGTACAGACACAGCTATATTACAGTTTTATAATAGTATAGATTTATAATTGCAATATTTATTCATGAAAAAATATATGGCGGTAAGTGGTAAGAACTTCGCCGGGTCAGCTAGTACTATTATAATGTTGCAACAGATCTATGTATCTACATTGATATATTGATATTTGAAAAACACTACTCGAATATTTGTTTTTAGAATTAATGTCTGTTTTTTTTTTTGCAAATCACGCAAATCTTGAACAGGTTTTCATTATTTTTTTGTTTGATAATTCTTGATTAGTTCAAAACTGATACTTATATATTTTTTTTATACTAGGAACCTGAGATTTAACCTAAAAACTGTCTCTATTTTTATAATTAATTTTAGCGAACAAACTTTTTTGTAATATTTGCGTCAATATCAGTCAGATCACGTGTAAAGTATAAGATAGATAATTATAGAACTACCAAGTCAAGGTCAGGAATGCGATACCGGACTAAATTCAGAAAGTGTTACTAAAAGTAAACAGTGATTTATCATTCTATCCCGTATAATTTATACTACACGGACAAACGAGCATACGGCCCTACCTGATGGTAAGCAATTACCGTAGCCTATAGACGCTAACAACACTAGAGGTAATACTCACGCGTCGCCAACATCAAGGTAAGGGATAGGATGTGGCAGGATAATAAGAAGAAGATAAAGAGCCAGGGTGGGCTTGCCGCGCTCTCACTCACCATACGAAACACAACAGTAGGACTTCCTACTGTTGTTTTACGCCAATCTTCTGTGGGAAGGTGGCAATTCTTCGGGAAGTGTTAAGGGCATCGGTCCCATATTTGTATAGTTACGATCACAAAAACTTTAATAAAATAAACTAACAGATACAGTCATAAAAACTGGTGTGCAAAGGTTTTCAGAAGGAGCGCTCGGTCAGAAATAGCCGAAGACACGACGCTAGTCAAATGACAGCTCGCGGCGCTTCATGACAAACTACTCCCTATCAAAAGCCTACAGACCTATGTTGTTTCGTAGTTGAGAAGTACATGTTACTGGCCCTAAACTGTCTACACACCCAACATTAATAAATTGTCCTAGTGTTACCCGTTGTCCTAGGCGAGCGACGCGACGCGATGCTACGCATTGCTTCGCGATGCGACGTATTGCGGCTAATACATTAACCGCTTTGCGTCTCATTCAAATTACGCGACAACGTAGGTCATAGTACATACAATTTTTATTTGATATTTTCGTGTCGCGTCGCGTAGTATTAACAACGGATTATTAAGTCCACTAAAACTGTAGTGTGAACTTTAGATTTATTTGTAACTACAGAAACCTTATTAGACTTAGATAAGCATTATTTTGAGTAGACTAACAGTTTTTTTACATGTTTAACAAACTCAATGTATTTGCAGTGAAGGTATCGTCGACATCTTGTAATAATTAGGGTTTTCTAAATTTAAGTAATAAATACCGAGTTTAAACTTTTATGCACAATACCATGAACTAATTATATTGAAGACGTTTATACAAAACTCAATGAAAACGTAAAACATAAAAACATATTTAGATATTTTTATATATATTTTTAGCATTTGACATGCTTAGCAACATACATTAAACACAAAGTGAAAAATGTGAAATCGAAAATAACAGTCACGAGCAGGATTTGAACCTGCATCTCCTGGATACCGTCCAGATGCTTTGCCAATTCAGCCATCGTGACCCTTGCTCCTGACTGCTAATCTCGATAACACATTCATACTTAACGTCTTTGGGTGGCGCCTGCACCATCTGTCGGAAGTATTTTCATACATTATACCGACCAGGTAAACTTAATTTTACAATTAAGATTTTACCTAATAATGACGCAAACCCTAACCAAATAACCCAATGCTAAAAATATATATAAAAATATCTAAAATATTTAAAGGGTTTGCGTCATTATTAGGTAAAATCTTAATTGTAAAATTAAGTTTACCTGGTCGGTATAATGTATGAAAATACGTCCGACAGATGGCGCAGGCGTCACCCAAAGACGTTAAGTATGAATGTGTTATCGAGATTAGCAGTCAGGAGCAAGGGTCACGATGGCTGAATTGGCAAAGCATCTGGACGGTATCCAGGAGATGCAGGTTCGAATCCTGCTAGTGACTGTTATTTTCGATTTCACATTTTTCACTTTGTGTTTAACATAAAAACATGTTTACTTCAATCGTAAATCGGAGTTTATTTTAAAATATATTATTTTTAACTTTTTCTAATGCTGGGTAAAGCCGCCTGTAGACCAAAAAGTTATTTGTCAAATACACGTTGAATTTGATATTCTGTGGCTTTGTTTGACGTGTTTGTCATAAAAACTCCGTGTTTGACGTGTTCGTCGGAAATTTTGATTGAAAGCGTCATTGAAGCTCGTTCAACAAACATGTTTGAACGTTTAAGCTATTGTTTTATGAAAAAGCCTAGATTATTACTCGCGACTTTGCTTGCGTGCGACTTTGATGGCGCAGGCATCACCCAAGACGTTAGGTATGAATGTGTTATCGAAATTAGCAGTCAGGAGCAATTGTCACGATGGCTGTATTGGCAAAGCATCTGGACGGTATCCAGGAGATGCAGGTTCAAATCCTGCTCGTGACTGTTACTTTCGATTTCACATTTTCACACTTTGTGTTGATTAAAAGCTTTTATTTAATTTGCTTTATTAGTTTGTATTGAATCTTACAACGTTTTTTTTTGTAAACCAGTTAATCTAACGGCTTAGATTTATTTTACATATTGTTACATTACCGAATGAGAAATTTCAGCTCAGCTTCAGCTAGTAATGAGCTGAAATTTTGCAAAAGAAAGAACAAACTATACGGGAAAGTGCTCTAGACCGCTAAGCCATCGCACTGACCGATGGTCATTCCCAAAGGAGAAGGGACACAGTTTCGAATCCCGCTCGCACTGAAATTCTCTTTTCCACATTCACAAATATTTGTTCTTTAAAGAATCTTTAAGGAAGATATACCTACCAACGAATGGTAAGGAAGTTAGGATTCCTTTCTGCGTCACTGTTGTGTTGAGGTCACAGGCCGCTTGCACCACCAGGCTGAGCCCGAATATATCCATCCCAATCCCCATGAGGATGAGTGCACAGTTGGAGACCAAAAGAATATTGTAGAGGCCATTTCCTGGAAAAATAATAATAAATATGAGCATATTGGTTTGCAATGATGCGAAGTGGTGAAGATACTGACTAAATAAGACTATATTTTGCCAGCGACTCTCAGAATACAAAAAATGTCACTCCACGGCCCATTGATCTATAGATCTATACTATTGTAAGTCTGTAACAGAGCTATGTCTGTACATTTAAGATATTTGAGAAAAAAGTGACTGTAATAGGCTATATAGTCGTGTCTAAATACAAAACAATTTTTTTATATTTCTTTTCGGTTTGTCTGTTTGTTTGTTCGTAACACGCAAAAACTACTTAACGGATTTTGATATAACTTTTTATTTGGTAGCCCTTGATTAGATTTAAAAATTGGTATACATTTTAACCCTCTACTATATCGGGAACCTGAGATATATCCTAACAACTAGCTTTTGGCTGCGGCGAAGCTGCGAGCAAAGGCTTGTCTTTATATAAAAATAGCTATCCTGCACTAACCGTCCATTTTTAGAGAATAAAAGGTAGTCTTTGTCCTTCTCTGGGCTTCAGACTATAGTATACAAAAGTTTATGTTGATCGGTTCAGTAATTACGCCGTGAAAGCTTAACAATAAAAAACAAACTTACTTTTGCACTTATAATATTTCAAAGATCAGGACTACCTTTTGCCCACGGCCTTTTTCGGTTATATCTCATTTCCCGATATCATCCATCCATCCATCAGCCTTTCGAAGTCCACTGCTAGACATAGGCCATATATTTCCCGATATAGTAGCGGGATATTATGGGTACTAGGTCTTAAGTCATCTAGTGAAGAGCTATCAAGCAAAAAAAGTATCATCATAATCCGTTCAATAGTTTTTGCGTAATGTGCAATTAAACAACCAGACAAAAATTCTAAGTAATAAAATTTGTTTTGTGTTCAGACACGTCTAAACTGCCTAATACTTACAGTATTATTTTTTTTCAAGTGTCTTACTATACAGACATAGCTCTGTTACAGGTTTAGAATAGTTAGGATAAAGTACTGCACTGAGGTCTCAAAAGCTCGTACTAGATGTAGGTAAGGGATTCGTTCAAATATAAATAGATTACAACATTCATACATTACTCAATTAATAATCAAGTTTAAGAGTCTGTGGTAGTAGGTATGATTATTTATTGCTTATGAATCCAGACTATCCATGGCCCACCTAATGGCAAATGGTAACCGACGCTAATAAACTTAGCAATATTAAGAATACTGTCATGCGCTTCACCATTCGGCGACGGACCTCGTGGCGTAGTTGGTAGTGTAACTGACTTCCGTACACAAGCCCGTGGGTTCGATTCCCACTCAGGGCAATTATTTGTGTGATAAACACAGATATTTGTACTGCATCTGGATGTTTTCTATCTATTATATTTATGTCCCTGTGTATTTACAAAAAAAAGGTAATATATGTATTATATCCGTAATCTGGTACCTATTGCACAAGCGTTAAGCTTAGTTTGGGACCAGAGGACGTTGTGTGAAATGTCCGTGAATATTTAAATTATTATTATTTATTAATTTCGGGGACGGGAAATGAATTAATTCACGGTTATCGCCCGCTAGGTACAACCAAAACACACCTAGATATTTTGCGGTCGGTTACACGAGCCCAATAAAAGCTAAGTACCTATATTTGGTACCCGACCCAACCAGTAATGCAATGGGTGATAAATAATTCCCGTAGTAGCCTCGTGCTACACTCGTGTAGAACAATGGAGTGATGACACTTGCATTCTTCAGTCCATTACCACACGGAAAAATTACGTGGTTGTTTTATTTTAATTACTTAAAAACACTAAGGATTAATCCTTGCATCGTGGGAGACTACAAACATACAATTTCACGGACACAAAGTACACCCAGACTCATAACAACCATTTGTGAATCACAAAAAGAGTTGTCCTGTGTGGGAATCGAACCCCCAACGCTCGGAGGCCGGTATCGTTTTTTTTTCTTGTGATGGCTGACGAGCCATGTCCCACCTGATGGTAAGTGGTAACCGTCACTCATGGACTCAACTATACCAAGAGTATTATCAAACCGCACCATTTCATTTCTCAGATATGAAATGAACGAATAAACGGCTATCTTCCGCTACAGTCAAAACACACTGACGTGCTTCATGACCACATGACACATTCATGACACAGGAGACGGTGGTACCAACCCGTTCGGGCCCGACAGCAAGTTAGTACTTGTGACTCTTATATTCTTAGTCCATCACTACATGGACGCCACCACTTATCTTTTAGGCGCAAAGCACACAGAAGTGGCGTCTGGTGCTAGCGTGGCACCCTGTGCCACGCCTTTTTGCTGTTGCATTCAAAATTTTTACCAGTCATTAGAAATAAAGCGCAATTTTAAACACACTGAATTGGATAGACTGGCAGCCTTCGGGCGCGACATTTTGACGCCCGCGTCTAAGGTTTGGCATTGCTCTAAATAGTCTGATATCCTGACAAGATTGCGACGCAGGGTGCACCCAATATCATCAATGTATCTGTACATTAATTAACTGTGCAAGAGCAAGCATCTTCGTTTTCTGAGGGTGATATGCTGATACATCGATAACGGATAACAGACAGAACTAAACAGAATGACTCCTGTAAATTAGCGCTAGCACCATGTCATTTCCGCACCATAATATTGCCATGTCTGTGCCATACTCATGCCGCCCCAGTGCCACGCTAGCGCCCGACGCCATTTCTGTGCGCTTTGCGCCTGTAAGGGCATTCCCTAGCGAGGTTCGTCTTTCAAGATTTTTTGACTACACAGATGGTGGAGTGGTTTAGATACCGGCCTCCCGCTGTGTGTTGTGGGTTCGATTCCCACACAGGACAACTCTTTGTGTGATCCACAAATAGTTGTTCTGAGTCTGGATGACTGTATCCGTGAAATTATATGTTTGTAAAGTCTCCTGCAATACATGAATTATTCATTAGTGCACGGTGTTGTCTTTAAACAAAAAGATATTAAGAAAATCTTACCAGTTAACTCTAAAGCCGCTTCAAGACCGTATTCCTTCTTATCTTGCTCATCATTTGCAAAAACATATGTCCTTAACTCCAAATCTGATGACGAAATATTGAATTAAACATTATCTAATATTCTAAATTATATCGTTATCATTTCATGCAATCTATTTCAAGGTAGAGTCCAATTAAAAAAACATAGCATCACACCTGTATTGCCTGAGGGGGTAGGCAGGGGTTTGTAACCCACGATTCGCCAGCTATGTTTAAGTCCCACGTAATAGGGGGCGAGCCTATTGACGTCTACCGGGCACATTTTCCGCCGCGTGGGGCCGGCTAGCCGTGTGGGGCCGGCTTTAGAATTGTCCCACCCCTCTCTACCCACGGGAGTCATAAGAGCCGACTGAGGGAATACCTGGGGAGTGGGCAGCAGCTCTCCCTCGAGTATTAACAACATCCACTGCGATCGCCAACCCGCCTGCCAAGCGTGGCGATTACGGCATTATCCCCCATGACGGGACCGCTCGTTGTGGTGTTCTCTTGGGGAGGCCTATGTCCAGCAGTGGACGATGCAAGGCTGATGGATGGATGGATGGGCACATTTCCAAACTCCGGGCTGCTACTGAGAATTTTTCTTTTTAGGAAATAGCTCAACAACATTGCTCGACCCGGAGATCGAACCCGAGACCTCGTGATTCCCATCCATCCATCCATCAGCCTTTAAACGTCCACTGCTGGACAGTAGCTAGTTATTGTGACATATTATAGTTAGACGTATTATATTACGGACTTATTAGTAGAAATTGATGTGCTCTATAAAACTGTAGTACACCACTTTGCTCTATTGCTAATAATATACGCAGCGTACGCGATATAGGGATATTTTTTGGTATATTTCACACGTTGGATTAAATTATCGAACTTTTCATACGGATCTCTAACTTTATAAAAATATTCTCTCGCCTGTATTCATCAGGGATAATGTAGAATTCTAATGGTGAAAGAATTTTTCAAATCGTTTCAGTAGTTTGGGAACCTATTCAATGTAAACAAACAATCAAATCTTTCCTCTTTATAATATTAGTATAGATTGAAACATAAGTATTTTTTGAGATTAAGAACTATTTTTTCTGATGATCTCTCTCGTTAAATGTTTTGAGTGAGGTTCTCTATTATCACAAATAACTTAGAGAATACCTTTCTTTTTTTTTGTTTATGCGGGAAAAAATGTTCCTAACCGCACACCCCGTCGTTCGGGGCAACGAACGGTAGTGTGTGGCCTTCACTCACTAAATAAACCAGCCGTGTGCCATCTCTCCGCCTTTATTGGCGGGCCACTGGAACTGTGTCACATTCCTTCGCTGGTAACTTACTTGGAGAATACCTACTTATTTATTTATAAACTAGCATTAGGTATATCAGGTTCACGATTTATTAGCCGGATAAAATGTATACCAATTCTTAAGTCTAATCAAGAGCTATGAAATAAAGTATTGCATCATAGCTTTTGCGTATTGCGGGAAAAAAAAACAGACCAGACAAAAATTCTAAATAAACGGTTTCGTGTTCAGCCTATACTAGTATAGCCTAATACAGTAATTATTTCTCAAATATCTTAAATGTACAGACACAGCTCCGTAGTTAGGATAACATTACCGAAGAAAATTAAACACGGGCTCTTGTCACGTAGGAATTTCAAACGTATTATCGATATGAGGCATTTGAGTGACCGTAACGTTTTTAAAGCGAACAATAAGCTATTACCGACCACAGAGAGATGTAATTCCAGTCAACTAACAAGTACGTTTCTACTTTATAGCCAATTTTTGACTGCTGCACAGGGTACTTTTTAGTTGTAATAACCTTTGATTACGAGTGTTATATATTTGACCGCTTCATAAACAGTAGTACTTAGTCTCTCAAACGGTTCTCGAGTTATGTGCTTTTGATTTGAAACATCTAATGCGGAGGGAGGGTAAAGTCGGCTGTTATCATGGCGACGCTTTTATTTTACTTGTCCCGTTCTAATCTTGCAAGTTAAATTTGACATACTTTCTGGTTTCCGATTGAGCTGAAATTTTACACGCCTATGTATATCGCATGACAATGCAATATTATGATGACATGGAGCTGATCTGATGATGGAGCTGAAAGGTAGACATAGGAACTCTATAATGGAAAAATCTCAGTAGCAGCGGAGTTTAGAAATATGCCCGGTAGACGGCAATAGGCTCGCCCCCTATTACGTGAGACTTAAACATAGCTGGCGAGTCGTGGGTGTATAATGCACCTCTGCCTACCCCTTCGGGGAATACAGGCGTGATGCTTTTTTTTTTTTTAATTATTTCTACAAAATAATTTCGATGTTTTGACATCTGGCAGACGTCCCGTGACGTCTATTTTTTTATACCATTTGGGTGGTAAACAATATATAGAACGAGATATAACTATAGACGCTATCAACACCAGAGGCATCACTCGCGAGTCGCCATCTCCTATTAAAAGGATAGGAGTTGCATAGGAAGGATAGTAAAGAGAGAGACAAACTACGGTAAAAACTCAATTGTAGCACGATTACTGCGCTTATATAATAACAAGTTTAATGATAATATGCCGAAGCCTTTGAAATTGGTAAAAAATAAAAAAAAAATCGATTGAAAATTAGGATGATTTTTAGATATTTCAAAATAAAAGGAAAAAAAAAATATATTTTGCTTAAAAAAAAATTACAATGTGTTTGCGATATAAAAAGGTAAGTTTTCACCAAATTTCGTGATATTTTTTTTGTGGCAGTTAAATTTAAAAAACCAAAACGTAATACAAGAGTTGTAGATCTTTTTATTACCTAATTTTCCTAAGTTCACCCCAGACCTCAAATCGCCCGTAGATTATTTTTTCTTTTATTTTTGTTATATTTTCTTACTTTTCCAATGGGGTTCATCATGCTCAAAATTTTTTTGGTTTCAAAAATTATCGACACTGGCCTATAATGATATTTTCTAAAAAAAAAACTTAATCGATGGAATCACTCGCGTTATGGCCACACAACCCTTCCAAGGATACAATAAGTGATTGTTAAAATTTTAAACATTTCAAAAAATAATTATGTTGTTTCTTTTTTTTATATTCTTGTGGTTGAAGTTGACCGTCGATCTCGATCCGAATACTTTTGTTGTCAGTGATAATTTAATTTAAAATACACATCATTCACAGACGATGCCTGTGGCCCTGGGGTTCGGGTCGAGTTCGGAGGATGGTTTCGACCGTTACTTATATTACAATGTCTACCTAAATGTGCATTGTTGCAGAACTCTGTAATTGGCTTATGCATTATTGTATTAACACAGATAGCAGGTATCGCATCCAAAAATCTATAGAGTTTCCTTAAATAAATAAATCAATAAAGATAGGGAGGGAGTTTGGGCTTTCGGCCCTCTAACTCACCATAGGAAACACAGCAGTAGGGGTAACTAGGTACCACTGAAGGAATGTAATATAGTTCCGGTGGCCCGCCAATAAAGGCGGAGAGATGGCACACGACGGGTTTCTTTAGTGGGTAGAGGCGCTACACTACCCTGTTCGTTGCTCCGAACGACGGGGTGTGCGGTTAGCAACATTTTGTCACCTCTTAAAAAAAAAAGAAAAAAAAAGGTGATTACCGTTGTTTTCCGCTGAGCTTCTGTGAGGAGGGTGGTACTTCCCCGATCGAGCCGGCCCATTCATGCTGGGTAAAGCATGGCTCTGCTCTAGCTTAGCAACTCATTTAGCGATTCATTTTTATTTACATATATAGGTACATAGATAATATTTGACTTGTTGTTCAAGGAACTAAGCGTTCGAAGCTACTTAATATAAATAGAATCTGAGAGTCACGGTTATGCTTGATATTGTGTTTACTGATTTTTTTATGTAATGAGTAATGCTATAGTCTTTTCGTCATTTCTGTGGTTTCACCATAAACAATATAAAATCTGGTTCCTAATATAATAGCAATATAAAATACTAGCCTTTGCCCGCGGCTCCACCGCAGCCATAAACTAGTTTTAAGGTTATATCTCAGGTTCCCGCTATAGTAGCGGAATAAAATGTATACTATATTTTAAGAGTTATCAAACATAAAAAGTTATATCGATATCCGTTTTTGCGTGATGCCAAAATAAAGAAACAGACAAAAGTTGTATAAACATTGTTTTGTGTTCAAAGATGCCTATAATATCTTAAATGTACAGACATAGCTCTGTTACAGCTTTATAATAGTACTTATAGATGTAGTCCTACCAGTTTTTATATCTAATGAACTCATCGAAGAAAAAACTTCCAAAATACATACATACACAGACTCACGCTTCTTTCCAGAGCGGTAGGCAGAGATATCGGATTTACACTTGCCGCGATCCTTCCTCACCTCTTTTGCCTCATTATATTTCTCATAAACCTGATTTTTCTCGAGAACCTCTCAAAATTGATCAGAGAACATTCAACGAGGTCTACCCCTTCCAACTATACTATTCACGCTCACCATATATATATCGTTTAAGTCACCCTTATTCTTCCAACATTTATTTCTACAACTTATTACTACCACGACAGAAAAGAATTCTAAAGATAGTCCATCACGTCAGCCTAGTACATAGTAACTTTTAAAGATTCGCGAATTGTATACATATTCAAAGTAACATAAACGGGTCATTTTCTCGTTTAAATTATGGTGAAATTATTAACTACCTTTTACCCGACGTTTCAACTGCGTTGCAGCAGCCGTGGTCACCCGACAACTGGAGAGGCGAGCTACTTTATTTTTCCTCGACAGTTTGTAGGGTAGATTGATCTACACCGATGTTTGTCCGACACACAACACTCACTATATCGCGAGACTAATGTGAAGATATGTTAGGTAGTTTGCACTTACTAAGCACTGGATTCCACGCTGATGATAGATTAAATCCGTCTCCTCTATTGAAATTTCTGTGCTTTTTGATTTCAATAGCTTCGCGCACTAACCGTTTGTAGTAAGACTGAGACTGAGATAGGATTATAGGTTGGAGAAGCTCAATCCAGTGATTAACTGCTTCTAAGAGATGTTCAGCGATGGCAGATTTGTTTATCGGTCCTTTCTTGACTGCAGTTATGTGCTTCTTAACCCTTTAAGCAATCGATCGCTTGGTTTGGCCAATCTAAGCGCTCCCACAGCTACATTTTATTTTGTAAACTTCCGCTGATTGCAAGGGAATAATATCCTTCGGTGTACGCAATTGACTCGATAACTTACAGTGCGGAATGTATACGGTCTTCATGGAGTATTTACTAAGTACTGTTCCAATTTTGTCCGTCACTCCACGTATATATGGCAGGAAAGCCGGTTGTCTATTGACTTCAGGATATCTTTCCCTTTTCGCTCGCCGCTGGAGCCTACGACCATTTTTGTACCCATTTCGTTTTAGTACCTCCTAAACATTATGCAGTTCCTGTTGTTGATGTTCAGGGTCACAAATATCAATGGCTCTGGTAGTCAATGACGTTATGACTGACTGTAGGTGACGCGGATGATGGTGCGATGAGGCGTGCAGATATTTATTTGTGTGTGTCGGTTTTCGGTAGACGCTATTAGGTAAAACTTCTACATACGTAAAGAATTCTCGTCAATGTGTAGCCACGATCGGCAATTTGAGACTGGAAGTTGGGGACATAATGGTCAGCTATGATGTTGAGTCCCTCTTCACCAATATTCCAGTGAACAATTGTATACATCTGATCAAACAAAAACTGAGGGAAAATGGTATTTCAGGACACTATGTTGCTCTGTTAAAATCATGTATAGAGGGTAACTACCTCTTATACCGAAACCAATACTACCTACAGATAGATGGCGTTGCAATGGGCACCACGGCTGCTGCAACGCAGTTGAAACGTTGGTTAAAAGGTATTTAATAATTTCACCTAATTTATACGCGAAAAAAGACCCGTTTATGTCACTTTAAATAAGCCTAGTACATGTTGGCACATCTCACAAGCAGAGAAAATCGAGAAAATCTCTCAGATTTGAGAGTTTGTAGACTTTTTAATAATATGCGGGTGAAACCACAGGCTACAATTAGTTCGTGATAAGGTCAATATTATCATTCGTATTTCATTGGCCTTCAGTTTTTATTCCCAATACGTTCGCGTTTTGTTACAATTCATAGCCTAATAATCATTCTTGCCTTGAAGATACATCAGTGTCTCCATCGAATACACGCGTAAGTGAGAATTGGCGTTTTTGTAAGAAAGTACGTTTCGTATCGATTATCCCAAATCGTGTTTATTCTGTAACTTATCTGGACTGTTACAAAGCTGTAACAGAGCTTACGTCTTTACATTGAAGATATTTTAGAAAGAATGACTATATTAGGCTGACTCTCTGAACCACTGAAGGAATGTAATATAGTTCCGGTGGCCCATCAATAGAGGAGGAGAGTCGGCGCGCGGCGGGTTTTTTTTAGTGGGTGAGGGCCCCACACTACCCTGTTCGTTACCCTGAACGATAGGGTGCGCACAACAGGCAAAAACTGCAGTAAGGATTGTCATGAATATTTTGTTTGATATTTCTTAATTAAACTTAAACACTAAGCAAGTATACGATTTCCGTTCCATCCCTCTACTATATCGAATGCTCTACATAGCTCTGTTACAGCTTTTAATAGACATATGACACAGCTCTGTTACAGGTTTTTATAGTACTAGCGTTTGCCCGCGGCTCTGCCGCAGCCAAAAGCTAGTTTTTAGGTTATATGTCAGGTTCCCTATATAATAGCGGGATAAAATGTATACTACAGTTCTTAAGTCTAATCAAGAACTACCAAAATAAATGAAGTTCAATCCATTCAGTGGTTCTAGCACGATACACGAACAAACAAATACAGATAATCTATCGGTAGTGTATGCGACTGCTAATCATGAGGTCTCGGGTTCGATCCCCGGGCCGGGCAATGTTATTGAGCTTTTTCCTAACGAGAAAAATTCTCAGTAGCAGCCTGGAGTTTGGAAATGTGCCCGGTAGACGTCAATAGGCTCGCCCCCTATTACGTGGGACTCAAACATAGCTGGCGCGTCGTGGGTGTGCAATACACCTCTACCTACCCCTTCGGGGAATACAGGCGTGATGCTATATTTTTTTTTAGTTAGGATTGAAATACGTCACTTTTCGGCACATAAATATATTCTCTATGTAAATTATTCTGTATGTAAATCACAGGATCCCTTCATTTTTACCAGAAAAAAAGTAGTATGTATTTTTTTGTAAATTTACACGATTTTTGAACAAATAGCATTTTGATCTGTATTTCAACACTTTACATGGTCAGCTACTTTAAAGTACAAATTTATTTGTGAATGTGGAAAAAGCTATCTTTGGCGCGAACGGGATTCGAACCTGCACCCCTTCCAATCCAGGAAAGTGCTCTAAGCCTTAAGCTATCGCACTGACCATCGGCCATAGCCAATCTACACATCACATTTGTCTTTACGATTCACGCCACCTATCGGATGCATTTACATGCATTAATGCAATTTTTACTTCAAGTAGTTACGTATAAAAAACTGCCCCTCCCATTTAAAATATTAGTACAGATAGGAAGGATAAAAGTTTGATGTCACTCTAATTTTGTCTCACTCGCCGTTGGGCAGCTGTTTAGCTGTGCCTCTAGTATTGTATGATCAATAAGCCGCGGTCACCACTTATCATTAGATTGGCCACATTTTTGACCATCATAGCAATAAAAATAACATCGTAAATTAAAAACATTAAATTTTTAACTTCAGTTGACACTTAACCTTTTTTCGGTGGACCGTCTATGTGACACGTTAGTTATAATTGGACAAGCATATTGACGCGGAAGAATACATTTTGTTTCAGCCAATGACTACTTGCTCGCTTTTATTATTACAGATGACGCAATGTGTTGGTATTGTATTGATAATAATTGTAATGTCTACAGCGTGATGAAGAGATGAAAGGTGACAAAATATAGAGATATTATATGTACAGAGTTGAGAGTTTTAACTGCACACGATAGCAAAAATGTCCCGTGGATAAAAAGACAAAGAAAATATTCGTAATATCCCTACTAATATTATACTTTTATATACGAAAGTGGACACACTTTATAAAAGATTATAATGTGAACCATTTGGATGTTGGTGTGGTTCAAACTATTTTGTTGTGACAAAATATAGAGATATTATATGTACAGAGTTGAGAGTTTTAACTGCACACGATAGCAAAAATGTCCCGTGGATAAAAAGACAAAGAAAATATTCGTAATATCCCTACTAATATTATACTTTTATATACGAAAGTGGACACACTTTATAAAAGATTATAATGTGAACCATTTGGATGTTGGTGTCGTTCAAACTATTTTGACCACTCCTGCTTGCTAGTACTCCTTTTTAGCTGCTTTAGATGTCTAAAGCAACTAAAAAGCTTTGTGATTTATATATGGATTTTTATATATATTTTTTGTCTGTAATTTATAATATTTTTTGTAAGTTTTGTTTAGTTTGGGTTATAAGGATGGTTAATACTTAATGTTATAGCCCCAAAACAAATATATAAAGATAGAAAAAATAACTCCGAGCAATTGCATAGCCTATTTTTTTATTTCAGAAAACTTGAGAATTCATTTTTGCGTAGAGATGATTAATGTGCCCTAACCCTAATCCTTATTATTTTTAAACAAAGTGAAAAATGTGTATTCGAAAATAGAAAACAGTCACGAGCAGGATATGAACCTGCATCTCCTGGATACCGTCCAGATGCTTTGCCAATTCAGCCATCGTGACAATTGCTCCTGACTGCTAATTTCGATAACACATTCATACTTAACGTCTTTGGGTGACGCCTGCGCCATCTGTCGGACGTATTTTCATACATTATACTGACCAGGTAAACTTAATTTTACAATTTACCTAATAATGACGCAAACCCTATAAATATCATTAACTATACATTAAACACAAAGTGAAAAATGTGAAATCGAAAATAACAGTCACGAGCAGGATTATAATTAGTGCTAAGCATGTCAAATGCTAAAAATAATATATATAAAAATATCTAAATACCTTATTATTTTTGCAAAATTAATGTTGCCTTAGTAACTTTTTATAACATCAGATATCTATCAGGGAAAACCGTTTTGTCCGTGTGGCAACGGACTAAGAATACAAGTGTCACCACCCCATTCTTGCCCATGGGTGTCGTATGAGGCGACTAAGGGAAGTAAGCAATTATCTTCCATTGCATGACTGGTGGTAGGGCTGGCTACCAAGTGGGTGTACTCACTTGGTAGGTATCGGACCCGAGCGGCTTAAGTAGTACCACCATCTCCCGTGTGACCGGCCATGAAACACATCGTTGCGTTTTGGCTGTAGCAGGAGATAGCCGTTTGTTCTTTCATTTCATATCGTTGAAATGAAATGGTGAGCAGTGGCTTGACAATACTCTCAGTATAGTTGAGTCCATGAGCGACGGTTACTATTTACCAACAGATAAAAAAAAACAACCCTCTACATATCGATCCAGTAGCTTCGGAGATTAGCCGGAACAAATGAGACAAACAAACATATAGACAAAATCTTTAAAAATGCGTATTTTGTTATGCGTTCCTCTACTATACTAACATGGCATTTTCTATCACTTACAAAAAATATGTATGTACTTACAAAAAACAAGTAATACATGTATTAAATCCGTAATCTGGTACCCATAGCACAAGCGTTAAGTTTAGTTTGGGACCAGATGACGTTGTGTTAAAAGTCCGTGACTATTTATTTATTTATTATTAACAAAGTATTGTTAAAATGTGTTAATTTAGACTTTAAAAACAGACACTACAATTTTATTTATTTGTATTAGATTTAGGTATCCCCGTAAAAATAAGAAATTATTGTTAATCGGTATTATCGTGACCCTGGGTCTCAGTATTCTTTATTGTATCAATTTGGCATTCTACTCTAACAATCCAAAACATATTTTGATCTGTATTTTAGCATTTGAAATGCTCAGCTAATTTAAAGAACAAATTATTTGTGAATATGGGAAAGGGTCGTCGTAAAGACATCTAAAACAAATGTGAAGTGGATATTTGGAATCATCGTTGGGTGATTGCGATAGTGGTCCAGAGCATTTTCCCGGATTGGATAGCACGCAAGTTCGAATTCTGCTCATAGTAAAGTTCCCTTTTTCTACTTTCACAAATAAGCAAAAACATTTTGTCACACACAGCGCAACGACGGGCCTAGTGGCTTAGTCGGTAGTGTAACCGAGTTCCGTGCACGAGGCCGTGGGTTCGATTTCCACTCAGGACAATTATTTGTGTGATGAACATAGATATTTGTACTGCGTCTGGGTGTTTTCTATTATATGTATGTATTTACAAAAAAAAGTAATATATCTATGTATTATATCTGTAAGCCGTGTGGGGCCGGCTTTAGAATTGTCCTACCCCTCTCCACCCATAGGAGTCGTAAGAGCCGACTGAGAATAATACCGGAGGAGTGGGCAGCAGCACTCCTTCGAGTATTAACAACATCCACTGCGATCGTCAACCCGCCTGCCAAGCGTGGCGATTACGGCGCTATCCCCTATTCTCGGGGAGGCCTATGTCCAGCAGTGGACTAGGTATTTTTATTGCGCGATTAAAAAAATATCTTCAAACTGATTCATGGAATGTCGGCCGGTGTCAACTGACATTAGGCAATTACGCAGATGATATTATAGTGCAGACGATGTGCAAACACGAGTATACTTTTTGTTCCGTCACTCTTATAGTCCGACGGGACGGCACTACCACACGACCGGAGAGAGAACAGTCGCATGAACGGATTTACGTGCATTCCGAAACACAATAAAAACACTACTTCCTAACTTCGATCTGTTAATGAGAATCTCTAGACGAAAACCTGGGTTTCGAACTCAAGACCTGAAGAGCTGCATTCGCATACAATGCCGCTAGACCAATGAACGTCTCTCCGCCTATGTTGGCGGGCCACTGGTACTATTTTGCATTACTTCAGTGGTCCGTCAGCGGCTTACCCTTTCAGTACCCTCTACTGAACGACGCATCCACACACGGGGGCCGTACCTTCGCGGGAAGCTTTGCGTGTGGCGGACGTTCCCCGGTCCATCCACCCACAGCCTTGCTAGGGTGGCGTCAGGCGCAATTACTCGCGCCTGTGCCACCTCAGTCGTTAGCGGCGGTTTGGGTTAACTCAGTGGTCTGGTCAGTCAGAAGTATCCTCCTCCCTGGCCCTCTCCGCCGCTTCCTTCCGCGAGATAACCTCCTCGTAGAAGGCAGCAACCCCGGCGCAATTCTTGTCACTGCCAAGCGTCGTCAGAGCCTCTGACGATGCTCGGCAGCGAGAGGTCTCCCCCTATTGCCGCGACGAGTTCACGGCGCTATGGTGAGAGCCCGGAATCGATCGGATCTTACGACTATGTGCAGATATCTGTCGAAACAACCGTGCCCCGATAGCACCTGCACCAGTCGGAAGGTAAGGACTCCGTGCTGTCGCCATGCCCACTTCTCCAGCACAGGCTGAAGCTTCCCTACGATCCAGAGACTGGCCCGGGTTGTCTCCAACCGCGCCCAATTGGCCATGGCAGTTTGGCGGTTGTGACCCGGTGACTTCGCTGGGCAGGGTACGACCGCCCCTCGCCCGCTCTTGCGACCAATAGTAATACCCTAGCGGTAAAACCAAGGACTGCAAAGACAGTGGTATCTGTACGATCCCGTGTCCAAGGTTCAGACCACGTACGGCACACACCTTTGACTTTTGGCCTCTGGAAAACATAGTGAAGAAACCTGCATGCGTGAAAGATTTTCTCGAAGGCTTGTGACGTCTGCCAATCCATCTTAATATGATCTTCTCATGGCCATGATCTGACCCGTGCCCAATAGTGGTACAAAAAAGGGTTAAAAAAATGAGGTACCTACTGATTTTACGTAACCACAGATATAATAGGTATATGTACTTCGGAGCTGTTTACCAGACATATAAGTTAGTTATGTGACAATGTGGATTACAACGTTGAACAGAGAAATTTCTCAAATTATGCTTAGCTACTGAATTGATAAAGACGATGCATTGTATGTTCTTTAGAACGTACTTGTATCATGTTTGTAACTCATTTAGTTTTATTGTATGTAATTACTACGGCGTCTCAGAATAAACAGCGCTCTTAGTTAAAGAAACACCTCGTATTTTTAGCAAGTAAATATATTGTAATCACCACCAGTTCGAATTAATTAATTCGAGTAGTGATGAACTAAGAATACAAGTGTCAACACCTCATTCTATTCCGTAGGTGTCGTCTATTCATTAATGCCTCATTCTACTATGGCTCGTTGAGAGCGTTTACAACAGCCTAGCATTGAAAAAGAAGAGCGCTGTTGCATCTGAATGTGGGACTGTACTTACGTTCACAAGTTACGCAAACAAGAGCACTTCCAGGTACGCAGCGCATCGTAATTGCATAGACATAGTAAATTATATCAACTCTAAAAATGATTACTAATAATATAACTAATTTCATGCTTATTTTTGAAAAAAGACATCAATGGAGATTATTTAAGTCCTTTTGACGTGACGTGTGGAACGTCGTTCGACTAATTCGATTAATCGCCATAATTTCCGTAAAGTAGATTATAATTTTATTATGTTTAGTAATCGCGTAAATACTAAAATTTAAAATAATATTTTAGATTATCAAATCGATTATAGCAATTTTAGGCTTCGTGTAATTGTTTTAAGTGTATAATATTGTATTAACTGCATCAATTAAATATTGTAAACTACACTGTTTTTTTACACAATAATATTGAATTTATATACGTAGGCGTTTTTTTTTTGCATTTGCTTATACTTGCCTTGGTATTATATGTTCTTCGACTGTAGTATTAACTTAGCAGAGAAGTCTGTCTTTATATAAACTAACGTACTATACAATTTCAATGTTAAATTGCCAATTTCTTCACGTGTAAGCAATTGCTTTTTATGATTCCTAACCTTGGAAAGCGAATGCACATTTCTCTCGTCATTTAATTTCAAATGCTTATTAATATACTTTACCTGTGTCTCCAGGAGTTTTTTCAAGCATAGGAGCACTATAACTGTCACATTTTGTAGACATTATAACGCGACGTGCGAGCAACCGACTACTATCAATACTACTGACGTCTCAGACATTGTGTTATGTACCATTCAGAATCGCTACACCGCTGAAACTTCTATCGCACTAAAGGAAATGAGAAAAAAACTAATGTTTATACTAGCATACCTACGTATAGCGTAGAAAATATCTGTTAATAAGATGTATACTAACAAAATACACGACAGATTTTATATACTATATAAGTATATACAAGTAAAGTGTTTCCCTTAGAGTATTTCTTTCATAGTAAAACCAGAACTACTGACATGAAGATTACATTACTAATGCTACTCAATCAAAGAATAATAATTATAATTATTTCTTTATTACCATAAAAATACAGAGATAGTATTATAGAAACCTCCGGCTCCTACAATAGTTATATACAGACCTTGAGTCTCATTATGTGCAGTGAGAAAATTCGTTTAGTCGCTAAGTATATGCGGAAAATAGCTATCTATTTGAAAACTATCTATTCACATTTACTCAGGTACTTATTCACGCCATCTGCCTTGCGGGGTAGGCAGAGTCTAGATTGCCAAAAGGCTCTATTCTTGCATACATCTCTCGCTTCCTCAATATTAATAATTCTCTTCATACATGCTCGCTATTTTCGGAGACTTCTGACTCCACCATTTTTCAATAAACTCGAGAACTACTGAATAGATTTTTATGCAGTTCCCACCAATGGGTAGAGCGATTTTTTTTTTTTTTATGTAATTTGGCTGAGACGTCGATGATTGTTTAAGAACAGAAATTCATAGACATATAAATTAGCTAATGCCCAATGTAATATAATATTATCAAGATAATTTACATATTGAAATAATTCATATTAAGAGCGGAATTGATAATAGTTTTAGAAGGTGACCTTGATATAACTACAGCCGTGGAGAAGATAACATTTTATCACAGTTTATTAATAAAATTAAATCGCATGAAATTAAGATGTAGGTATCGGGCAAGGTCACGGTGTCTCTGAAATTTTCTAAATTACTTAGACACGTCATCCCTATAATTATCTGTGACGAGGAAGGGAAACTTCCTCTGAGAGATTTTATTGCTGGCCTCAGAAGGCTGCCAGTCAGTACTGAACCAGTATAATGGACTATGGCGTCAATCTCTCACTTGTATTCGTGTAATGACGGACTAAGAATACAAGTGCCACCACCCCATCCTTTCCCGCTGGTGTCGTATAAGGCGACTAAGGGAAGTAAGCAATTGTCACCCGTTGCATTACTGGTGGTAGGGCTGGGTGCCGAGTGAGAATACTCACTTGCTATCGGGCTCGAACGGGTCGGTACCAGCGTCTCCTGTGTGACCGGTCATGAAGCACGACAGTGTGTTTTGGCAGTAGCAGAAGATAATCGTTTATTCTTTCATTTCATATCTCAGAAATGAAATGGTCTCTGTGATGCAGCGGTAGTGTAAGCGACTGCTGATCATGAGGTCTCAGGTTCGATCCCCGGGTCGGGAAATGTTATTGAGATTTTTCGTAAAAAAAAAAGAAATATTCTTAGTAGCTGCCCGGAGTTTGAAAATGTGCCCGGTAGATGTCAATAGGCTCGCCTCCTATTACGTGGGACTTAAACATAGCTGGCGAATCGTGGGTGTGTAATACACCTCTGCCTACCCCTTCGGGAAATACAGGCGTGATGCTATGTTGAAATGGTGCGTGGCGGCTTAACAATACTCTTGGTATAGTTGAGTCCATGAGCGACGGCTACCACAACATCAGGTGAGCCCTGGCTCGTCTGCCACCTTTAGCAATAATAAAATAACTTTGATCGGAGACTTATACCCAACACTTGAAGAACAATGGGCTATAAAAAAGGAAGGTACGTTATCGTGGTGCAAAATCCAAGAATTTTCTTTCCACAAATCTGGCCTTTTTCGTCGAATTTGCTCTCTTAAACGCCGCATAACGCTCAAATAATATACTTTATTTACCGTTTGACCAAGACTGTTGAAGAAGTTCTGGCAAGAATTCACAACACCGCGATAGTCAAAGAAAACAGTCAACATGACTTTGACTTGTGATCGACTTTGGCGTGGCTTTTTCGGTTTCGGTTCGTTTGGAAGTCGCCACTCCGAAGCTTGTTGACTAGTTTGCATGTCAAACTCGTAAATCTACGTCTCGTCACCAGTAACAATGCGTTTCATCAATGTTGGGTCGGAATTGACTCGTTCTAGCATGTCCTCAGCGACTCTCATGCGATTGAGTTTTTGGAGAAAATTCAGGTCTTTTGGTACTAGCCGAGCGGAAGCACGTTTCATACCTAAGTGATTATTTAAAATGGTACGGATCGACTCGTGAGACACAGAAAGTTCAGCGGCTATCTCTCTAAAAGTTGAATGAGGATTTTCAGTCACTATTTCATTCACGTTTGCAATGTTAACAGTTGCAGACGTTGATGGCCTACCAGAGCGAGGCAAATCATCCATTACATCTCGACCGCTTTTAAACGCTTTGTACCACTCCTAAGCACGTGTTTTTGATAAAGTCGATTCACCGTAAGCCTTCTGTAACATATTCAGTGACTCCGAACACGAAATTCCATTGGCGATGCAAAATTTAAGACAAACTCTTTGTTCGATGTTTTTGTCTAGTATGAAATGCGCAATACACACTAGATATGTTATAACTAAAAACAGCACTTTATTTAATATAAATAACAGATGCAACTCAAACTCCGCGCCAAAATGGATAACAGTTGTGCCAATCTAACAACAACAAAAAAAACAAAAATTTGAATTTGGAACCATAAACAAATCATCCATTCCCAATACTTTCTTGACTGAATGTATTTCCCCCTGACCCTCTGTAGCTTTTCTTGGAGTTAGCAACATGCCCCTAGTATTATATTTATAAATGTATTTATAAATATTCTCATAAATAAATACGCGTATCGGTATAGTCGACGATTGTAGTAATAATCAATGCTTTGAACTCTTAATAAATACTTCAGAGTCACTCCAAGAGGTTATCGTTCTATGTGATTTAATTTTTAAAACTGGTGTCACACTCTAAGTATATCAATCATACAAATAATTGATTTGGATAAACAATTGCAAGAGTTCCCTGTTGCAAGGATGTTTTAATTGTTTGTCGGAGTATGGTTATAAAAATGCAATTCCAGACAGTTTTGTAGATGAGTCAAAATTAGGAACTATTTTCTCAGTTGGGCTCTTTCTTGTAATGTTTGGTAGCAGAAGAATTACGGCCCACCTTATGGTAAGATGTGAGATAACCGTTTCAAAATATACGGTAAACGTCATCAGAGACCTCCATAAGGTCACGTTCTCGGCCACAGCAACGATATTACAACTCTTGCTGTGAACGTCGTTGTTTCATGCTGCCTAAATGACCCTGACAAATAACGATTTGTTTAGGATTTACAGCGTTTAAACTAGTTTTATTAAATTAAACAGCTTTTTAGTGAACTAACAGCACTCTCCACTAAACGAAGCCTGAGCCCTCTCTGGCTTTTCTTATTGTTTATGATAGGAGATCATCAAGGCCCATCTAATGGTAATTGGTAACCGTTGGACCCAACTATATCTACTAACAGTAAGCCACAGTTCACCGTTTTATTGGATGGTCAGTCACACAAGAGACGGTGGTACTGACCCACTCGAGTCCGAAAACAAGATCCTACAAGATCTTCAGTTCGATAGTCACTTTTACACCCTGCACTAAGGAATAATCCTTGTAACGCGTGGTATTTTTAGAAACATATAATTTCACGGACACAAACTCACACCCAGACTCAGAATAGCCATTTTGTGGATCGCACAAAGAGTTGTCCTGTTGGAAATCGAATCAACAACTGCGCCTTTAAATTATCTCATGAGTGAATTGTCGGTCATGGCTGATCCACGGTGGGCGATTGGCAGACATTACAAAATGTCTCTAAGGCGCTATTTTCCGTTCTCTAGTGATTTAGAATGCTTAGAATCCCTTTAGAACGTATAAGTCGTAATAGGAAAGTAGGTACAATTGTTGTAATATTTAGTTTTTACTTCAACTGTGACGTTTTCCTTACAATACGATGTTTAATGAATTGCGTAACCATTTTAAAACGCTTCTTGCAGATTTATTATCAGTAATTTATTTATTTAGATACGCGTCTATAATCTATTGTGATAAATTAATAAATTATATTGCCAATGCAATCCTATAAATTTGTTAAAAGAACATGCCTAAACGACTGCCTAAGCATGTAAAGAAATTGCTCACTATCTTGTCAAATTTAAATATTCATTATCGTGTTTTTTGTGTGAACAAAAGACAATATGAACATAAGACAATATGGCGTACCATTCACGAAGATGTTGACAATAAACCTACTTTTAAAGATATATGCATAAGCTGAAATTATCAGTATAAATTTTTATTTTTGTATTTAAATACGTCTCAAAACGTTGATTTCTGTGCCCCTTGGTTTTAATAACAATAATGCTTTTTTTACAAGCAATATACAAATATTGACATAGAAATTTCTAGGATTTTATTTTCAGGATTGTAACGATAGGAAAAGCTCCTGAAACCTTTCTCATACGAAATACTAATATTCAGCTATTCAGCATTACATATTAATCATTGCTAGGGCAGTCGCCCAGACCACTGAAGGAATGTAACATGGTTCCAGTGGCCCAGTCCAGTGGTTAAGATTTGGATTTTGATATTTTATCAAATGGAACTTGTTTGTAATGCAAATGAATTAGAAAGAATGACAGCTAGCCAGTTAGCCAAAAACCCATACAAAACTACCAACATTGAATTTTATAATTTTACTACTTTTTTTAAGAGTTCCTTTTTCTTTACTTACTACAAAACAAAAATATTAATCAAAACGGTCAAGCCAGTTTTGAATTTTAGCGAGACTAACGAACAGCAAATGATTTTTACATCCGACTGCACAGATGGCGGAGTGGTTTAGATACCGGCCTCCCGTCAGAGTGTTGTGGGTTTGATTTCCACATAGGACAAATCTTTGTGTGATCAACAAATGGTTGTTCTGAGTCTGGGTGTACTTTGTGTCCCCGCGATACAAAGATCATTCCTTTCCTTAAGTGGTGGAGCCTTGCTTATCCCAGCATGAAACCACCTTCTCACAAAAGATCAGCGTGAACCAACAGTAGTGGTACCTACGGTTGGTTCGTATGGTGAGTGAGAGTGCCGGAAGCCCGAACATAAATATCCTCTCCTTGTTATCCTTCCTATACTAAAAATTGTAGGTACAGATATCTTATAGGTACATATAAAAGGATATCTGGAAAATAATAATAGCCTTCAAAAAAAAATATACGCATATGTATCAATAAAATAGTCATGGCAATCGTATTACTTTAATTAAAAAAATATAATAAATTAGCTGACACGGCAAACGTTGTTTTGCCACATAAATTATTTCTAGACAATTGTTTTCACTTTATGGGTGAAAATGTAGGGTTTTATGTATCTTTAATGCCGAATTATAAAAAAGAATTAAACGAAAAATTTGGTAGAAAAATTAAAAAAATAAATTGGGATGGACCACCCTTATTACTTAAGGGTATGAAAGATAGATTACATCCTATTCTCAGACCTACTGAATATATACACAAAATTACATAAGAATCGGTCAAGTTGTTTCGGAGAAGAATGGTGACAAACACTGTGACACGAGAATTTTATACCTATATTAGATGATACATTGCAGCATCATCATCATGCATGCATCATGTGGTGAAGTACAATTAAAAGAGACAGTATTATATAAAATTGTCTGTGTGTCAAAACGTATTTTTTTTTGTTAAGGCAGAAAAATATACCTAACCGCACACCCTGTCGTTCGGGGTAACGAACAGGGTGGTGTGGGGCTCTCACGCACTAAATAAACCCACCGTGAACCGTCTATCCGCCTGTATTGGCCGGCCACTGGAACTGTGTTACATTAAGTGGTTCTGTGTCAAAACTTTTTTTTTTGTTTAGGCGGGAAAAATGTACCTAACCGCACACCCCGTCGTTCGGGGCAACGAACAGGGTAGTGTGGAGCCCTCACCCACTAAAGAAACCCGCCGTGTGCCGCCTCTCCGCCTTTATTGGCGGGCCACTGGAACTATGTTACATTCCTTCGGTGGTCTGTGTCAAACCTAGCGTGCGACAATTTTCAGTTTCATTGGTGTCGATGTTTATTAGCCTTACCTAGATGTACGTAATGTAGAATAATGTTTAATTTCATCTAAATATAGCCTTCCATTTTTAGAAGACTATTAAATTCCACTAATACTTCCAACACGAAAAAAAAAACACGCAAAATTTTGCCATATTTCGGAACTCAATTATTCATTTACAGATATTTTTTTATTGAATACAAAGCTATAAAAATTGATTTTATCAAGTAAACTTAGTCCAATGATAATTATTAAGATAGCATTTTACGACATCATGATGTTATAAAGTAATAAAACATTATACTTATCTACAGCATGATTGGCATTTCAATTATTTAAGCGAAGTTTCTTTACGGGAGTCCATGGAACATAAACTTTTATCCGAACAATCTACCTGGTTCTGAAAGAAATGAAGCAAATAATTAAATGTAAGTTGTGTTCTTAGCCCCTTTTGATGGTAAGCAGCTACTTACTTATATCATCACGGCATCTCCCTTGCAGGGTAGGCAGAGAGAACAGAGTGCCAAAAAGCTATGTTCTTGCATCGCTTCTCTAACATCCATTCAATACATGACCGATTTGGTCTAGGTAGGTGAGTCTCGGTCTCCTCCTGTAACTACCTACATTTTTCCACTTTTGCATTGTATCTATATCCTCTTAACCAGTCACTCGTCCGACTTTCTTTCCACATGTCCGAACCACCAGAGCATTCCCTTTTGCATCATTATTTTTACGAAAAAGCTCAATAGCACTGCCCGCCCCGGGGATAGATCCTGATACCTCATGATCAGCAGTCGATCAGTTTGTAGACACATGCTAATCTTATGAAATGATCCTCAATCATAGAAGAATCTGATCATCATTATTTATCGAGTTCAATTCCCACTCCATGGTCACGGCACATACCTCTGACATTTCAAGAATATATGTGTATTTGTACGACATCGTGAGAAAACCTGCAAGCCGGAGAGATTTTCTCGATGGCTTGTGAAGTCTACCAACACGCAATGGGCCAGCTTGGTGCACTATTATGGCCTGAATCCCTTTCACTCTCAGAGAAGACTCATGCCCAATTGTTGAACAAATGGACCGAAAAAAATAAAGAAAATAGTAGTTATAACAATGTTGCCGCCGGCGGACCACCGAAGGAATGCAACATAGTTCCAGTGGCCCGCCAATAAAGGCGGAGAGACGGCACACGGTGGGTTTCTCTAGTGGGTGAAGGCCCCACACTACCCTGTTCGTTGCCCCGAACGACAGGGTGGGTGGCTAGGAACATTTTTTCCCGCCTTAACAAAAAAAAGGCATAACAATGTTCGGTTATGAAACAAATTCCATACTTTTACTCACTTGTTGGAGCTTAAGATTCATACACTCTGTCTTCTCGTATTTAGATATATAGCCCTAGCAGCGACGTCAATTGCTGGACGTAGGCCTCTCAAAAAGAGCACTGCAACATACGATCCTATGCGGCTATCCAGCGACTTTGATCAGACCATCAGTCCACAACCGCCCACCCCACGCTGCGCCAATACGCAGCCACTTCTCAGGAACCTTTCTTCCCTGTGGTTGTGGATTCGCCGATCAATATGACCATTTTTTTAGTTTAGGCGGGAAATGAAGGTACATTTCTAAGGATCTCCGTATTGCAAATTTGAACACGGTATCGATTTTTAAATATTCGATAGTCAATCTATACCTACGTGTTTAAATCTTCGCCTGTCAATAAATATTCTGTGGCAGATAAAACAGCAATACAGCCTTTTCATTCAATCCCAAATGCCCTTTGCAGCTTTGGTTTTCGTCAATAAAAGTAAAATGTGAATGTTGTATAGCCGGCAAAGTTATGTAAACAACCTATACATAACTATAACAATAGATAGTCTGAAGGCGACGCTTTGACAAGGTTATTCAGTCTGCGAGTATGGTACAATATACTCGTAGATAATAGCTTGTAGTTGGCAAGTCATTAAAATATTATAAGAAGCAATATGTAAACTGCTAATTAAACAAACCATAGGTGATTGTTTTGCATATAGTAATATTTAGTTCCATTAGATCTCACTAGATGGCGTTTTACTACAGTAGTGCTACAGATGTATGCCCCTAATGTCATTTATGTATACGATTGCGGATAGCAGAAGAGCGGTGTGTGGCTAAATAATAGATAGATAGATTGTGTGAATGAGGACATAAGAGAGAAAGGAGTTAAATTAATGCTGAGGCAACGAGTAAGAGAGGGGAACGGAAGAGATAAACATGTTGTGACGACCTCACTTGAAGCATTCAACAGCTCCCTGCGGCTTTGAACAGATCGTCGGTCCTTCTAGTGGGAGGCCGTCCACTCCACTCAAGAACGTTTTTATCCCAACGATTAGCGGTCAGCCCATTGCCACTCAGCATGCCAACTCAGTGGATCACGTAGAGAACTGCCGAGCATAGCCCGCTGATTTCATACCTAATACTTATTATTAAAATTTAGGTAACAAGAAAAATAATTAAAAATGAACAAATTATATGTGGAAGTGGAAAAACAGGGGTTTCCTGCGAGTGGGATAAGAACCGGTGTCACTTACAATCTCCACTTCACAATTGCTTTTAGATGTCTTTACGAATCGCTGTCGGTGACTGCGATGGCTTAGCGGTCTAGAGCACTTCTCCGAAATCGAAGGTAGATTCGAATCCCGTTCACAGTAAACCTTTATTTTTCCACATTCACAAATATTTTTTTCTTTAAAGTAGCTGAGCATGTCAAGTGCTAAAATACAGATCAAAATGTTTAATTAATATTGTTTTTTTAAATGTAAACTACAAGGTGGAACACAGCATTTACACAAATACAGAAATGATAATTCGCCTTTGGTTTAACTGTCAGGGAATTCATCACTCAACTAAGTCCCAAGACATATCTCTTATCACCATGTTATCACAATACGACTTCTAAGTAATCATTAGCCATACATTTGCTATCAAGAAGAATCGTTGTTTATTATTTAAAATAAAAGCGAGTCTGTTCTATAATGTTATTCAGATTGAATTTGTAAGATGATGTAGGTATTTACAACTCACTAGCGATCCGCTCCGACTTCGCACGAGTATATTTACTAACATATACAAATAAATTGAATTATCTGTTTGTAATGTCTAAATAACAGCTACCGCTTTCCAAAACGACTGGACCGATTTGAACGGGACTTTCACTGGTAGATAGAAGATATAAAGGAGTAACTTAAATGCCTTTTTAGAAATTAAGCCTAAATTCCTAGTGGACGCAGTCACCGGCAGAAGCTATTGAATAATATAAAGAAAAAGATATGATGAAATAAATCTACTTCTTTTTTTATACTACTTGAGCGGCAAACAGAGGCATCACTCGCGCATCTTCATCTCCAAGGAAAGGGATAGGAGGTGGATATGAAGAATAATAATGAGAGGATAGGTAGGATACTAAGGAGAGGATAGGAAGAATAATAAGGAGAGCGTAAGGATGGGGTGTGAGTCTCTAGCGCTCTCATCCACCATACGAAACACAATGTTAGGGGTACCTACCATTGTTTAACGTTGATTTTCTGTGAGGGGTTGATACTTCCCCGATCGAGACAGCCCATTCATGCTGGGACAAGCAAGGTACTACCACTATTAACGACATCTATCACGTATACTTGGTTTTCTACTATCCCGACACTACGTTTCGAATACGGGAAGTATTCCATTCATAGTCAAGGGTGGTATGAAAAACTGCCTCTCTAGAAACATAAGAGTCAATAAACATAGACCTATCTCTAAAATACCTCGTTGGTTGCGGTAGAGTATGCGACTGCGGATCGTTAGGTCACAGGTTCAAATCCCGGGGCAGACAAAGTGTCACAATGTGATAGCGTTTTTACGTCATGAAATTCTCAATAGCAGCTCGAACTTTGAACTAATTGGTGCCTTGGCAAGTACGTAAAGCCGTTGGTCTTGAGGATAACATCAATGATTCGGAATAACATCCCATTGAACTATGAGAGTGAAGGAATAGAGAGTGCACCTGTATGGACACACTTCTGCTTGTGGTAACTACCTAATAATACATTGGGTGTCACCATTAAAGGACTGTGATAGGTAAACGGTCCAGAGCACTGCCCCGCATTGGATGGGACGCAGATTGGCTAGCATCCTGCTCGCAGTAAAGTCTTTTATCACTTTTACTAATAATTATTCTTTATTGCCGAGTCCATGAGCGGCGGTTACCACTTACCATCAGGTGGGCTGTGGCATCACAAACAATAAAAAAGTTGGCTGATCTCCGTTAGTACCTATCTCTTCAGGTTTAGTCAACACGGGCTATGAAATAATTTTTTTCAGCGACTTGATAATAAACTATAGACTTTTTCTTTCTTTATTAAGAAAGTTTAATTCTGTACACACAAATGTTTATGGGACCGAAAACGATAACATTATGTGATTTAAAAGAAGCGATGAAAGAGACGTGAATAACGACTTTGTTTTATATATTTATTGTAAACATATTTTGAGATTTATCGGAGAGCTCATTAATATGGGACTTTACTTGTGTATCACAAAGGTATTTAGTACGGGACATCACATGATAAAGTAAAGCGTAATGTCATCGTGCTTTGATAGATTCTGACATTCGCATAATCCAAGCTGGCGGCTATCAGCAGGAGTACCATTGCATTATAGTGGTTGTAGTGTAACTGCAATGGCACCACATCGTAGAATGAAGTGTAGTACAGTTCATTCTTATGAAGTCAATAACAGGTGCCTAGGAACTTTTTGTTAAAATTAGTTATATAATATTCATGATTTGATTACCTTTTTTTGTTGTTCAGGAGGGAAAAAATGTACCTAACCGCACACCCCGTCGTTCGGAGCAACGAACAGCGTAGTGTGGGGCCCGCACCCACTAAAGAAACCCGCCGTGTGCCGTCTCTCCGTCTGTGTTGACGGACCACTGTCACTGTGTTTGATTACTTCAATGGCCCGTCGGCGGCTTACCCTTTCGGGTACCCTCTACTGACCGACGCATCCGCACATGGAGCATCGCACCTTCGCGGGAGACCTTGTAGGTGGCGGACGTTCCCCGGTCCATCCACCAACAGCCTCAGCTAGGGCAGCATTAGGCGCAAATACTCACGCCTGCGCCGCCCCAGTCGCTGGCGGCGGTTTGGGTCAGCGGAAGAATCCTCCTCCCTGGCCCTCTCCGCCGCTTCCTTCCGCGATATAACCTCCTCGCAGAAGGCAGCGACCGCGGCCAAATTCCTGTCGCTGCCGAGCATCGCTCTGACGACGCTCGGCAGCGAGAGGTCCCCGCCTATTGCCGCGACGAGTTCACGGCACTGCCCGTCCCAAGCCATGCCCGACTCGAGCGTGTGCCACGCCGTGTCCTCGTCGCAGCCGTAATGGTGACAGCCCGGAGTCGCTTCCCTCCTTGCGACTATGTGCAGATATCTGCCGAAGCAACCGTGCCCCGACAGCACCTGCACCAGTCGGAAGGTAAGGACTCCGTGCTGTCGGCCCGCCCACTCCTCCAGCACAGGCTGGAGCGCCCCTACGGTCCAGAGCCCGGCCCGGGGCGTCTCCAGCCCCACCCTTCAACTGGCCATGGCAGCACAGCGGGCGTTGCCCTGCCACCTGGCCACTTCACTGGGCAGGAGGCGACCGCCCCTAGCCCGCTCTTGCGACGCCCGCCAATACACCTCGGCGAGCACCTTCGCCTCCAAGTCCCACAGAGGGGTTCCGGCCAACGCGCAAGCCGCCGCAGTCGACACCGCGCGGTATCCGCGTATGAGCCTGCACGCAACGGCTCTTTGAGGGCTCCACAGAAGAGCCCTATTCGGCGCGTCCAGGGACTCCGCCCACACAGGTGCGCCGTACAGCGCCATCGACCGGACCACCCCCGACTAAAGCCGTCGGCACGCATTGTTGGCTCCGCCCATATTCGACAGGAGCCGTGCAAGGGCGGACGCTGCGCCGACGAGCCTCGGGGACAGTTGGCGGAAGTGCTCGCGAAAGCGCCACCGGCCGTCCAGCACCAGGCCCAGATACTTGATCTGGGCCTTCACCTCAATTTGGACCCCGTCCACCGTGATCGAGGCGCCAGCAGGTGACCGACGTCGGGGCTCATAGGGTAGGGCCTCCGATTTATCCAGGGCCACCCTAAGCCCCAGCGCCCCGATCCTCTTGACCACCTCCGAGGTCCCTAAGGTGGCCAGGAACGCCGCTTCCTCGAAGTTTCCATCCCGGGCCACGACCAGCGTGTCATCCGCATAGCAGATGACCGCCAGCCCGGGGGGGAGCCGACAGATGATTTGACTACCTACCTACAATATTGTGTTCTACTTGCATTCTGCTTCGTTGCCATAAAGATAGTTTTGTAACTTTTAGGTGAATTTTAGCTACGTCAGGTTACTCAACTCCGTTACTTTTACGAAGTGATTTGTTGAAATTCACAGAAGGTCCCCACCCCTTCTCTCCTCTTGTACAATACTGACTGGCCCATGAGTTTCTTGCCGGGTTCTTCTCATGAAAGGCTTTACTTCGGAATCCGGCCGCTTGTGGCGATTGCAATCGCCACTTTGTTATTGCGGATGCACTCGCCTCAGGCGCTCGTGTTAATTATTAGTGTATTCTTGACGATTTTAAGTGCTACTCGTATTTAATAGGCCTATGAAATAAAGATATTTTTGAATTTGAATTTGAACTATCTTTCGCTTCATCTACTTTCATTAGCGTTTTCATGAATGCTCGTCGGTTACGAGTACTCTTAACCTGGTCTTCCTTAAGAACGTCTCCGATCTGGTCAAAATACGTTCGCCTAGGTCGACCTCTACCACTGTTGGAGGCATACCTCGAGCGGAGGAACGTGCTCTGGGAGGGGGCTGACGGGCACTTATACTGCCATCGGGTAGAGCTCGGCGTTCCGCAGGGATCCGTCCTTGGCCCAATCCTATGGAACGTTGGGTTCGATTGGGTCCTGCGCGGCCGGCTCCTTCCTGGGATGGGGGTGCTCTCTTACGTGGACGACACCCTCGTTATGGTGAGGAGGGCAGGCTTCCAAGAGGCCGCTGGATTAGCGGAGGTTGGAGTTGCGCTTCTCGTTGACCGGATTGGTATGCTGGGCCTGAGGGGGTGGGTTCCCTTCTATTCCACGGCCCTCGCCGAGGTCCCCCCCGAGGAGCACACCTGAATGTGCAGGGGGTTGCCGTGCCGATGCAGGCCCAGATGAAATATTTGGGCCTGCACTTCGATAGTAGATGGAATTCCGGGCCGCACTTTAGACAGCTCGCCTTTAGGCTTATCAAATCTCACCACCTAAGGAATTTAACGTCCAGTTCCAGAGGCCCGCCAATAAAGGCGGAGAGATGGCACATGGCGGGTTTCTTTAGTGTAGTTTCACGTCAGTGTGTTTTGGCTGTAACAGAAGATAGCCGTATAATCTTTCATTTCATATCAGCGAAATTAAATGGTTCGCAGTGGCTTGACAATACTCTCAGTACCTATAGTAGAGTCCATGAGCGACGGTTACCACTTACCATCAGGTGGGCCGTAGCTCATCGGCCACCATATACAATAAAACAAAACATACAGCTTCATAGACACAAAGTACATCCAGGCTCAGAACAGACATTTGTGGATCACACAAAGAGAGTTGTCCCGTGTGGGAATCGAACCCAACACTCGAGCGGGAGACCATTATGATCGAATGATGGATTTTATTTAGTTATAATAAGTTGTTTTCATATTTTTATGTATATTGTAAGCACGGGATATGCTGGCCATTAACATTTTGTATGTCACGATGCCAGAATTGGAACAGGTTGCATGGAGATGCAGGTTCAAATCCTGCCCGTAACAAAATTTCACATTTTGAAACTTTGTAATTTAATTTTTTTTTTTTTTTTTTTTAAAGTTACGTGGTGGTTGATTGGGTGACATGGCCATTTTATCCTCCTTGCAAATTACTTTTAGACTTTAGAATTTAATATTGGAAAAAAATATAAGAATTAATTTTCCATAAGGTTATTTTTATCTAATTCAGGTGACTTTTGACAAGACCCCACTCAACTGGTAACACTATTTCTGCTACAATATACATATTCTGTAATTATTCTGAAGAGAATTACATAGATACCTATGTCTTGGAATTTGCGTCTTATAGTCTCAGCATTTAATTCTAAAATAAATTATAGTTTAAAAACCAAAATAACACGAAATTACGACAATGTGAACAAAAAAGTAAAAAAAATAAATATTAAATACAAGAAATGCCGAGCCCCCTATCCACTCCTTATTATTTTTCTTATCCTCTCCTTATTATCCTTCCTGTCCTCGCCCTGGTGGCCCAACTGATGGTGAGCGGTTACCGTAGTGTGTAGACCCTAGCTGCACCAGAAGCATAAGTCACGAGTCTCATCTCCAAGGGAAGTGATAAGAGGCGGAGAGAAGAGATGATAAGGAGATGATAGGGAGGGGGTTTGGGCCTCTGGCGCCCTCACTCACCATACGCAACACAGCGGTGGGAGTACCTTACGTTGTGTTGATCTTCTGTGAGAGTTTGGTACTTCCTCGATCGAGCTGGCCCATTCGTGGGGATAAGCAACGGTCTACCACTAGAATTCCTTTACTAGAAATAAAACTGAAAATTTTATCAATAATCGTGTTATTTTTATTAACACTGTACGCAAGTTTATTGCAAACATATGTGATCATGAAAACTTAACCACTATTGTCAATGTACTTAAATAATAGGTATATTATATACTAGCTGTTTCCCGCGGCTTCGCTCGCGTAAATAAATGAATACGAGTATAGGTTACTGCAAAAAAATGAAAAACTATGTTCCACGTGAATGAAGTCGCGGGTTGCACTTAGTGAACAAAGTTTGTTACTTAAACTTTATATAAGATAGCTGTTACCCGCGACTTCGTCCGTGAGTAATTTCATAAGAATAAATAAAGCAACCCTTGAAATTGTCGGTAATACAGTGCAACGGTATTACAGTACTCGGGGTTGGAACTTCATTACTGAAATGCTAGATGGCGTTGAAGTTGCTAGATTTTGAGATTTTGTGACAAACAATTATTTTTTTTTTGCGTATTTTTTTTAATAAAAAGTATCCTATGTTACTTCTAATACCTCCGAGAATATGTGTACAAAGTTTCATGATGATCGGTTAAGTAGTTTTCACGTGAAAGCGTAACAAACAAACTTACATTCACATTTACAATATTAAAAAAAAGTATGATACAAAACTGTGGATCATTATTATTTGCTGTGAAAATGCTTATAAACACTACAAGCAGATAGTAATTACTATCATACACAGAACAGATATATTTCATGGATAAAATAATACGTATTTCTGATATAGGTATATCTATGTACCAATAGACAGCAGGTCGACGCCGACTTGCCTGTGCTCAGAATAAACTAGCGTTAAAGGAATAAGTTCGATACATTTCTCTCGTACATTTCACTGACGACGAGGATGGGATATAAACCCCACAACCCGAGCACCCACAACACCGGTACTATATCTACTATTTTACTTATTTAAGTACCGAAAGCAAATACGTACATAATATGGACAAATGACAGTGATCTCTAATGGTGATGAACTGTACAAAACCACAACAAACTTTGATAGTCCAAATATTTATCACAATCAAACAGAATACTGAACAATATAATTATTTTGCTTTAAGTATAGGTACTATAATTTCATTATACATGTAGTAACAATATCTAATGCTAGGCGTTTAGGTTGATGATGAAGATGTCACGATACTGTAGCGCCTCAGACATATTCACCGAAGCTGCAATAGATGGTTTTCACGCCATTATTAGAAAAAGATGCGCCTCCATCATGTTCAGGGTGCGTGGCAGTCCCAACAGCATCCTCAGCACATTAACTGATAGGTGGGATAGCCCCATACTGGGGCATTGGATGCGCCTACACAGACCCGTGGCGTAGTACTTAGGTTTTAATTTAATTGTAATTTTGTTTATTCCTGCTAATACTAGTTTTGAAAGGTTAATGTACTTGTATTAAAAAAAAAATGGGCAAGAAGCCTGAATTAAATTATTATTATTATTAACATCTTTATTTATTTTATATCACATTATATACATTTTTAAATATATTATGAAAAGAAACAAAAACTCACACAAACATACTAACATACTTATAAAAATGCAAACAAAAACTAGATAATAGATAGACCACCGACATCGGGTGCTGGGACCAAGCTGCCGGTGGTTAGGGCTCCAGGGAAAGGAACCTCCTCACAATACGTGCCATGTCGAGGAGTACCGCCTTTTGCATCAAGCCCTTAATCCAGCCGTCCAACGAGAGTCTCTTTAGGTGTTGGTCGAGACTCTTGGCAATCAGTCCAAGTCAGTTATTATTATTTGTCCGCGACTCTACCTTAGCATATATACAATTTTTAGGTAATATCTCTTCCCGATATAAGTAGCGGGATAAAATGTATACCAGTTCTTTAAGTCTAATCAAGAGATATAAAACAAAGAAATATAATTATGAAAATTCGTTCAGTAGTGTTTGCGTAACAAATAAACAGACTAAAAATCTAAAGCTCTCTATAAAATACGGAAGTCTTACAGACTTAGGAATTAAATAAAAATATTTTTGTAAAAGGAAATAAATTAAAATATTTTTGTGTATAGACAATTAATTACATATTGTTTTTATGCACTATTTACTCGAATGTTACAGCTATGGTCATAGTCGTCATAGCCGTGTCGCCGACTCGACAATATTGTCTCATTTACGAGTACACTCCTTTCTTTTGCATTAATTTTATTGTGATAAATTATATCTTTTTTTATTCCACGCCATCTAGTAGCAGAGCTAATAACTATTTCTTTATTTTCCTGTCTGCTGGTAAAAAGAAGGCCACTACAATACCCCCTGAAAGCAAAAACAAATAATTTATTTTATTGCAAACACGAATATAAATATTATTAAGGAAACAATGCTCTATCGTTACTATTCTCCGTGGGCTATCGAAAGAAAAAAAAAAGAATAAGGTGATGACATTATTCCACGAGCTCTTACCAAAAATAAACACGGACCATGTGTAGAAGGTGGTTTCACAGTGCGTTGTAATAATGTTTCCAATGAGGCTAATTCCAACCAAGCCACATAACCGCGCTACCATCATACTCAAGCTGGTGACCAGGCCTCTGTATACACAGGAAAAAAGCGAGTGTTCATGAACTGAGGAGACACAGGCATCGAAGAGTCACCAGGCAGGTGAAATGTGTTAATTTTTAATCCAAAGATGTTGAATTTTTTTTAAATATACAATTAAATTTTTTTTTAAATGTAATTTTGTAGAAAAATAATGTTTGAACTTAAATCTACCCACAGAACTTGTTCTGAGCATCAGGAAATTACAAATAGTACTTTTCTAGCCGCGAAGCTATCGCAGACCTTGTTTAGAGACTTCAAATTCTACATCTGTATTTTATTAAGATCCACGCCATCTATTGAAAATTAATTTAAATTTATTTATATTATTTATTTAATAGCTATTAAAGAGTTTAAATAAATAATATTGCACCAAGGTAAAACCAATTTTTTTTTCTTATTTAACATTTAACGTGCTTATTTATCTTTATTTTTTTTAATAAAACATGTTGTATGTTATTATATAATTTTATAATAAAAATAAAAAAATAGATACCACGTGATGCAGACACACAATTTATTGGCACAAAATTGATTTCCAGTAAATAGCTAAGCTTGTCAAATACTAAAAACATAATCATAAATATACATTAAAACTCACCTATGGGTAGTTGGATATAACTCCAAAAAATATGACGATATACACCCAGCACCCAGCGAGGTGCCCTGGAGTAGAGTGAAGAATACCATATTCGAAATGGGCTCCTTGAGATTCACAAGGAGAAAACTGATCCCAGAGACGAAAAGTACAAATATGAGCAGCATCCGGGGTCTGGAAGCCACCTTCACTGCACATAGACCGCATACACCATAAAACAGGCCATACAACATCCCGGAGTATATCGTGTAAGGAGACAGTTCTTCGTTGCATTTGTACTAGAAAAAGTTCAAACATTATGAGCAATGCGAAGAAATTTTGCAGAAGCAATCTTAATTTTTGTATTGATCTTCTCGTCCAATATTCCACATTATCTGAAAACGAAGGTCTACGACCAGTGTGTGTTACCAGTGATGAAATATGGAACAGAGACGTGGTCTCTGAATGTTGGCCTCGTATCAAGGCTCAAAGTCTATGCTCGGTATTTTCCTACATGATCGTATCCGTAATACGGAGATCCGTAGGAGAACGAGAGTGACCGACATAGACCGCCGGGTTGCCATGCTGAAGTGGCAATGGGCAGGCCACATCGCTCGACGAACCGACAACCGTTACAGGAAGAAAGGACGACGCAGCGTAGGACGGCCCCCCACCAGATGGACCGACAATGACATGGATCGGCACAGGACCGCTCGTTGTGGCGTTCTATTGGGGAGGTCTATGTCCAGCAGTGGACGTTGAAAGGCTGATGGAAAGATGGATGGATTCTTAAAGGCTTACAAGTACTTAGTTTTTACTTTTAACAAGCAAATAGTGGCATAACATCAATAGTATAGCAACTTAGTGTATGATCCAAACTCAATTTTAACACACCTACCCATTCCTCTTATTGTAACTAGGTACTAAAAAAATGGTGTTAAACATTCAGTTTTGACAAATTTATTTAACTGCCTCTGTGGTGCAACGATAGTGTAAGCGACTGCTGATCATGAGGTCTCGGGTTCGATCCTCGGGTCTGGCAGTGTTATTGGGAATTTTCGTAAAAAAAAAAAAGGAAAAATTCTCAGTAGCAGCCCGGAGTTTGTGAAATGTGCCCGGTAGACGTCAATAGGCTCGCCCCCTATTACGTGGGACTTAAACATAGCTGGCGAATCGTGGGTGTGTAATAACCTCTGCCTACCCCTTCAGGGAATACAGGCGTGATGCTATGTTTTTTTTTTATTTACATTTATTAAGATGATGATGAGATTGAACTTACCGTTTGTGTATCTACTGTAACATTAACATCTTTGAACATCCTCTCACAGAAACTTTGCGTGATGTTGGTGCCGTTCCTATCGTTGAAGGAGTTGAAGAATAGGTTCACAATCGTCGGATACCACATAACGAATACATTGTTACTGGAATAAAAATTCAGATTTTTAGAGGATGTGTAGTCAAGTGCACAACACTTGCAGTTCTAACATTCAAGGTACAGCAACTTTCGCTAAGCTAGCAATCAGATGGGTGACCAAAAAGTGACACCTATTTGTGGACACCTGACATGCCGACATATGGGTCCCAACTGCCAAATAACATCGTAGCAATAATCGTTACACTTTGTCAGTCCTGGATAAGAATCTTATTTCGGTCTTCTTCTAAAGTCGCCAATAGTTGATAGGCCGTAGTGGTCAGATAGGCTGTCACTCCAAGTAAACATTGGTGGATCAGTCAAAACTGAACAGATCGGAAGCCGACCCTATCAATGTTTGGTATAAGTCTTGGGAGCTCATGATGTTGTCTTTTTAGCAATGATGGACGGAACAGAGGCGGTGTTGCGATTGGGGTTAGAGGTTGTTGGCCAGTTACAATTTCTTTGAAAAGTACTGGACCGATTTCGTTGCGGTTTTTTGCTTAAGGCATAACTTCAGAACAGGTTATTTGATATAATTTATAGTGACAGACCATCAGAAAGCGTTGCAGGCGTGGGCATTTTCAGATTTTTTAGTTTTGGATTATGTTTATCCACCTACGACGAGACGGTGCCCATTGCCATCTCACAGAAATAACGCGATACATCCCAAGGGTCTACTTCCAGAGTGCAAGGTATTCAAATTAAAATATGGTCATACTAGCTCAATGCGGAATAGTAGACCTTACAAGCTTATCGTAGAATTTTTGTTTTGTTTATGCGTTATAAAATGTTCCTAACCGCACACCCCGTCGTTTGGGGCAACGAACAGGGTAGTGTGGGGCCCGCACCTACTAAAGAAACCCGCCGTGTGCCGTCTCTCTGCCTATGTTGACGGGCCACTGGTACTGTGTCGGATTACCTCAGTATATTTTTTTTTTTACTTCTGGGGTCCGCCGACTTACCCTCTCGATGAACGACGCATCCGCACACGGAGCGTCGCACCTTCGTGGGAGGCCTTGCGGGTGGCAGACGTTCCCCGGTCCATCCATCCGCAGCCTCAGCTAGGGCGGCATTAGGCGCAAATTTTCACGCCTGCACCGCCCTAGTCGCTGGCGGTGGTTCGGGTCTGCAGAAGGATCAACCTCCCTGGCCCTTTCCGCCGCTTCTTTCCGCGAGATGACCTCCTCGCAGAAGGCAGCGACCACGGCCTAATTAATGTCGCTGCCAAGCATCGCTCTGACGACGCTCGGCGGCGAGAGGTCCCCCCTATTGCCGCAACGAGTTCACGGCGCTGCCCGTCCCAAGCCGGGCACGACTCGAGCGTGTGCCGCACCGTGTCCTCGTCGCAGCCGCAATGGTGACAGCCTGGAGTCGCTTCCCTCCTTGCGACTATGTCAGATATCTGCCGAAGCAACCGTGCCCCGACAGCACCTGCACCAGTCGGAAGGTAAGGGCTCCATGCTGTCGCCCTGTCCACTCCTCCAGCACAGGCTGAAGCGCCCCTACGGTCCAGAAACCAGCCCAGGGCGTCTCCAGCCGCACCTTCCAACTGGCCATGGCAGCACGACGGGCGTCGCCCTGCCACCTGGCCACCTCGCTGGGCAGGAGGCGACTGCCCTTAGCCCGCTCTTGCGATGCCCGCCAATACACCTCGGCGAGCACCTCCACCTCCAAGTCCCACGAAGGGATTCCGGCCAACGCGCAAGCCGCCTCGATCGACACCGTGTGGTATCCGCGTATGAGCCTGGACGTGACGACTCTTTGTGGTCTCCACAGAAGACCCCTGTACGGTGCGTCCAGAGACTCCGCCCACACAGGTGCACCGTACAGCGCCATCGACCGGACCAGCCCCGAGTAAAGCCGTTGGCACACATTGTTGGCTCCGCCCATATTCGGCATGAGCCGTACAAGGGCGAACGCTGCGCCGACGAGCCTCGGGGACAGTTGGCGGAAGTGCTTGCGAAAGCGCCACCGCCCGTCCAGCACCAGGCCCAGATACTTGATCTGGGCTTTCACCTCAATTTGGACCCCGTCCACCGTGATCGAGGCACCAGCAGGTGGCCAACGTTGGGGCCCATGGAAAAGTAGGGCCTCCGATTTATCCAGGGCCACCCTAAGCCCCAGCGCCCCCATCCTCCTTACCACCTCCGAGGTCCCTAAGGTGGCCAGGAACGCCGCTTCCTCGAAGTTCCCACCCCGGGCCACGACCAGCGTGTCATCCGCATAGCAGATGACCGCCAGCCCGGGGGGGAAGCCGACAGCGTCCTATCGTAGAAACTAACAGGCATGTTTGTTCTATAATGAATTAAAGACATTTAAAAATAATATATACTTAGTCGCAATCTTGTAGCCAGAGCAAAGGCACTACTGAGTTTCATTGGAAAGTATACGTCTTCAAATCCGTATTAAAATCTACGTTTAACAACTATTCATTCATTTTTTTTTACTCAATTCATTCATTTTAAGTACGGTATAAGTATGTGACACATACATACACTTACGTGACGCAGCAAAGTGTTAACAAGAACAGCAGTTGAATGGTTCTCCATAATAATGGTGGTTGGAAAATGGGTACAGTCTGTTTCTTCAGTGAACTCCAGAAAGATTGGTTTTTGCTTGAAATATCTAAGTCGTGTTGTGATACTATGAGGTCTTTTACCTGAAATAGTATGAAAAGTGCATTCGTTAGACAGGGTTGGCAATAGGTAAGATCGTTATTATCTAATGAGTATAATGATTATATTAATAAATAAATTATGGCAGGCAACGAATTTCCATGTTGTAGATAAAAGATAAATTTTAATAACATTGCATCACTCCTGTATTCCCCAAAGGGGTTGGCAGTGGTGTATTACACACCCAATATTCGCCAGCTATGTCTGAGTCCCATGTAATAGGGGGCGACATTCCAAACGCCGGGCTGCTGCTGAGAATTTTTCATTTTATGAAAAAGTTCAATAACGCCACCCGACTCTGGGATAACCTGATACCTCATGATCAGCAGTCGCTCACACTACCGCTGCACCACAGAGGCAGTTGAACATTTTTTAATATGTAAATGGTTCCGAGTCTTTGGTTTCCTTACGGACCGAAGTTAAAAAAGAAAGCGTGATAATTTTGGATTCCATAATATTTAACAATGACTTTAAAAAGAAGTTACTTACTGGATATGTTCCTCTGTTTCCACCATTCCTTTCGTGTATTTTCCTCAACACTTCCAATGCTTTTACGTAATTCCCTCTACTAGCCAGATACTTGGGACTTTCATGGAGGCAGAACATGAGGCAGGCTCCAATACCCAGAGGGAGAGCTTGGGCTATTGTGTAAAGCCTCCAAGGTCTAAAATTGGTGCCTAACCACGTGAGAGGAATGTTTATTTTCAAGGGTAAAATGAGCCAGGCCAAGACTGAAAAATAAAATTTATTATTAGGATTGATACTTAGATATTTTTATATATATTATATTTTTAGCATTTGACATACTTAGCAACATACATTAAACATAAAGTGAAAAATGTGAAATCGAAAATAACAGTCACGAGCAGGATTCGAACCTGCATCTCATAGATACCGTCCAGATGCTTTGCCAATTCAGCCATCGTGACTCTTGCTCCTGACTGCTAATCTCGATAACACATTCATACTTAATATGTTAAGTTCACCTGGTGGGTATAATGTATGAAAATACTTCCGACAGATGGTGCAGGCGTCACCCAAAGACGTTAAGTATGAATGTGTTATCGAGATTAGCAGTCAGGAGCAATTGTCACGATGGCTGAATTGGCAAAGCATCTTGACGGTATCTAGGAGATGCAGGTTCGAATCCTGCTCGTGACTGTCATTTTCGATTTCACATTTAAAATGAAAATTTTCAAAATTAAGGGGAGCGGAATTGGGCTTCCGTCGCTCACACTCACTTTACAAAATACAACAACGGTGATCTATGAGAGGGTGGTATATTCCAGATCGAGCAGGCCCATTCATGTTGTGCTGCAAGCAAGGCTAAGAACTACACAATTGAAATACCAACAAACAGAGAACTTTATACTTACAAAAAGAAAATAAGTCTTCGATCAAATTGAAACTGTTCATGAAGAAGAGGTACTGACTTCTGTGTTGCTTTCCAGTGTTCTCACCCAACATTGTTATGGTTAGTGTAAAACTTGGCATAGAGCTGGAATAGAATAATCAAATTGCTTACATAGCTACATTATTAGAAACAGGTGAAACTAAATCCGTGATCCGTGTGGACGGAGTAAAAATACGAGTGTCTCTTTTCTCGCAGGTGTCGTTCAAGGCGACTAGTTATCACCCATTGCATTACTGGTCCCTACCACCGTAGGGCTGGGCACCAATTGAGAGTACTCACTTGCTATCAGGCCCAAACGGGTCGGTCACCACCGTCTCCTGTGTGACCGGTCATGAAGCACGTCAGTGTGTTTTGACTTTAGCACAAGATAGCCGTTTATTCTTTTTATTTCATATCTGAGAAATGAAAAATACTTTCGGTTTAGTTGAGTCCATAAGCGACGGTTACCACTTAGATACCCTCAGTTGGGCTGTGGCTCGTCTGCCATCATTAGCAATAAAACAACGTGTTAGAAACTAAAAATAATTATTATACATATAATAAACAATAATAATAATAATAATAAAGTGAATGATGCAGGTAGGCTCATTGTGGATGTATGTATGGAGAGAATCCTTATTGTGTGAAACACATTTTTTCAACATAAGGACATCCATATGTATACATGGAGAAGGAATGAACAGAGAAGTATGATAGATTTAATACTGGTAGACAGTCGCCTCCGAAGTAAAATTTTGGATACAAGAACCTACAGGAGTCCCACTTTCGACAGTGGACCGGGACCACTTTCTCGTTATTGCGAGATTTAGTGGTCTGTTCAGAAAGTGGAGACACTGGCGAGAGCGTGTCCACTTCGGAGGGCTTGAAAGAATAAAGATTGAAAAGTTGCAAGAAGAGAGTGTAAGAGCAAAGTATACAGAGAGTGTCCGTGAATGGCTGACAATGGCAAGTCAGCCGGGATCTGACATAGAAGAATGCTGGAGAGTATTGCAAAATAGTATGGTAGATACAGCGAAAAAAGTATGTGGATGCTCAAAGAAGCATAGGAAAGTGAAAGGTGATACATGGTGGGATACGGAAGTAGCAGCTTCCGTAGACCAAAAGAAAAGAAAGCGTAGCTGGACTATGTATCTTCTTTGAACCTGAGTGCAAATATGAAAGAACAGAAGAAAGAAATATACCGGCAACGTAAGAATGACACCTTAGCCTTAGTGAAAGAGAAGCGTGATAGAGCAAATATTATTGCAGAAGAAAGGCTGACCAAAAACTTCGAGAGCAACACCAAACTTTTCTGGAGGGAGGTGAAGAAATCTCGGAAAGCTGACTAGCTTTCAGAATGAATAAAATAAGGTCTAAAGGTGGAGACATTATTACGCAAATACAAGATGTGTTAAGCCGATGGAGTGAATATTTTGGAGATATGTATGCGGATGTTCAAGGTGATGCTGGTGCCACATGTAGTCTAACAGATCAGCATTCAGTACCGGCATCCTCTGATGGCATTAGTATGGATGAAGTTGAATGGGCGATTAGAAGTTTGAAAAATGGTAAGGCAGCGGGTATTGATATGGTGTCTGCTGAGACGATCAAGCTTGGAGGCTCATTTCTCTGGGAATGCTTCCTGATGCTTCATAAATTATGTTCACAGCTCAGGAATGGTTTCCAATGACTGGAGAAGCGCAGTCATCGTGCCTTTGTTTAAAAACAAGGGTTCACGTTATGACTGTGCAAACTACAGAGCCATAAGCTTGACCAGTTTGGCAGCCAAAGTGTATGGTAAGATTATTGAAAGGAGAATGAGGATGGTGTCTGATGAATGTTTATGTGAGGCACAAGGAGTTTTCAGGTGTGAATAACTGCATTCGTAACAATGACGTAAGAGAGCGAGTAGGTATGAAAGAGAGTATTGGTGTAAAGATGCGAAAGGGAATGCTCCGATAGTTCGGACATGTGGAAAGAATGCCGGACAAGCGACTAGCTAAGAAGATATACAATGCGAAAGTGGAAGGATGTAGGTACAGGGGGAGACCGAGACTTACCTACCTAGACCAAATTGGTCATGTATTGAAGGGAGGTGGAGTCAAGAGTCTCCGATACCGGCGAGCGTGTATGAAGAGAGTTATGAATGTTGAGGAAGCGAGAGATGTATACAAGAATAGAGCCTCTTGGCACTCTGTTCTCTCTGCCTACCCCGCAAGGGAAATGGCATGATGATAAGTAAGTAAGAAATAATAATAAATATTTACGGACATTTTCACACAACGTCCTCTGGTCCCAAACTAAGCTCAACGCTTGTGCTATGGGTACGGATATAATACATATATAACTTTTTTTTGTAAATACATACATTATAATAAATAGAAAACAGCAGACGCAGTACATATTCTATTCTATTCTATTCTATATATGTGTTCATCACACAAATAATTGTCCCGAGTGGGAATCGAGCCCGTCACCTCGTGCACGGAAGTCGGTTACACTACCGATTACGCCACGAGGCCCGTCATATATATTTATTATCTTCGTAGCCTTATCTTAAGCTTTGATCACACACAGAGCGTCTGGCTATCTGACTTCCGCGACCCAACTAGGAGGACACCTACTGACCTTAGAGCAAAACTAGAGTGTATTTCTTTATTCAGGCATTTGACAATCTGTAACGACTGTCAATTATTTGAGTGCACTGCTTTACGTGCCTTCGTAAGAACGGAGGTTTGTGTTTACAAATAGGCGTCCCTTTTGGTCAGCAATTTGATGCCGGCTGAGTGTAAGTTGCTTAAACTTGCTGATCGTTCGAACGGCGAGTACACTAGTTCACGATCTCAAGAAACAGAATAATAATAAATAAAATTTTAATTCTGCCATCTAGCGAGCATACTAGCTTATATGATTCGCATTATTATAGATCAGAATAAATAAATAAATATTCACGGACATTTTCACACAACGTCCTCTGGTCCCAAACTAATCTTAACGCTTACCCATAGCACAAGCTATGGGTACCAGATTACGGATAAAAAATAAAAAAAAAATACAAGAGATTTTAGTATTATTAGGCATGTTGATACATTTCGGGCATTGTAGCCACAATAACAGCCGTTAGCGCGTCGAAACAACAACGAAATGAGTGCAGGAAAGCGTAATCTGCACTCATTTAGAGTGGACCGACTCCTTGTTCCGACTCCTTTATTTTTGAAGTGATCCTGTGCCCGTTATTATGCTACTAATATTATCTATAAAATTTTGAGTTTGTATATTTGTTAGTTGAACACGCGAAGTTGAAATTTTATTAGGTTTACGAGTATATGGGATAGATATTGTTGCATAGAGGCGACACACTTATATTGACCCATTTCTGAGGTCTCCGCAGCTGAAATCACGGGCACTACTTAGTAAAATGGAGCCTGACGTATATGTAGTTTGTGATAATGGTAATTTAAAAATATCATAAAGAGTTGATAATACATACTTACAAGATACTCCCAATAACTTTCATAGCCAGCATAAAGATCCAGTGGGTGGAAAAACTGCTGGCGACGGCGAACACGAAGCCGATAGATGTGGAGAACATCATAGCACGCCATCTTCCTTGTGTGTCAGCGTAGTAACCCCAAGGGAACGCAAATAACACACCTAGAACATAATTTAACACTATTAATATAAGCCAAAGATGTCAATCTAAAATTTAACACTATTAATATAAGCCAAAGATGTCAATCTAAAATTTAACACTATTAATATAAGCCAAAGATGTCAATCTAAAATTTAACACTATGAATATAAGCCATAGATGACAATCTAAAATTTAACACTATTAATATAAGCTAAAGATGTCAATCTAAAATTTAACACTATTAATATAAGCCAAAGATGTCAATCTAAAATTTAACACTATGAATATAAGCCAAAGATGTCAATCTAAAATTTTGATTTAATTATTATAAACATGAAAGTGAGATTGTTTGTCCTGAAATTTTACAATATGTTAGGTACATATTGAATTTGTCATGTGAGGCCGTCACCAAGAATAGCTCCACCCCGTCTTTTCCTATGGGGGTCGTAAAAACCGACTAAGGGATTACCGGGTGACCAGGCAGCAGCGTTCCCCTGTGTACTATAAACATCCACTGCGATCGCCAACCCGCCTGCCAAGCGTGGCGATTATGGTAAAACCCCCATTTTGGGGAGGCCTATGTCCTCCAGCAGTGGACGATGAAGCAGTGGACGATGAAAGGCTTATCGATGGATGGATGGATGGATGGACTTTGGAAAACATGTTCTTAGCCGCACACTCCATGGTCCTGGTGGGTGGTAATGTTAATTTAGTGAGTGAGGAACCCCCTCACTCACTAAATAAATCTATCATATGCTGTCTCTTCGCCTGTATTGGTGGGCTACTGGAACTGTGTTACATTACTTCAGTAGTCCATAAGCTTGTGTGTAATTGTGCGCTAGCCGCTCGAATAATCGGCAAGGTAAAGCCACTTTCCCTCGGCCGGTATCGGTTGAAGTACCAAAAAGTAGCACCTATTTTTGTACCGCCTTCCTGACCTCCGTGCTTAAAAAGGCACTTTAAGCACCTCTGCTTCTGACCCTCGTCAGTAACCATTTTTTTTATTTTGTCTCCTTGTTTATTCGGACATTACGAAAAAACTACAGAACTCATTTTGATGAAAATTCTGGTTTGATAGCTCTTGGTTAGACTTAAAACCTAACCCGCTACTATATCGGGAACCTGAGAAATAGCCTAGACTGCAGCCGCGAGCAAAGGCTAGTATTTTTAGAAACACGAAAAAAATATTTCACTCAATCAAGCAAGTAATTTGTTTGATTAATAATTTAAAGATACAAAATGCAAAACGTCCGATAGTCATAAATTTTAAACGCTAATGAATTTTTGTCATTGTATCTTTAAATTAATTCTAAGATGTATTTATTTCTAATATTATTCAAAATGAGTACAGTAATAAAATGAGGCGGGCGAAAATTCAAAGGAAGTTGGGCTTGGCGTTACAGTGTTGATTTCTGCATTATTTGATTTATAAATTGATACCATTTCTAAAAAAATTCTCGAATAAGTCAAAAGGTTAGTTAAACCTGTGAAAGGTGCTGCTGCCAGTAACCCAAGTCGAGTTAAATCCAGGTCCAAGTCACAGCTTGCAGCTGCCACTACTGTGGCGTAACCAAATATATCGAAAGCAGCGGCGTTAAGTATGAGGCTGCAGGTGAAGAGGACCAAATAGTTGTAGCATCCATGACCTGGAAATATTAACATCGATTAATTTAGTACCTATAGATATCATGTATATTCTCCAGGTCGATATTGGTCACGGCCAGTGTCTACTGCAGGAGATAATATATTACAGCGCAACAGTGTGTGCGCAAACATAGTCCAATGAGACGGTATTCCGACTCCATAAAACAAAATAATATTGGTAATCTCTATTAGAAAAATTGGCGCTAATTTCTTTACAAATTATTGATTTTTAAAGAACAAATTATTTGTGAATGTGGTAAAAAAGAACTATGGTGCGAGCGGGATTCAAACCCTTCCAATCAGGGGAAGTGGTCTAAGCCGCTAAGCTATCGCACTGACTAACGGACATACCCAATCTCCAGATTGGGTATGGCCATCAAATAGTATGAATTTTAATTGCAAAATTAAACTTACTACTGCTTCTGAGGTACAGTAAAATGATTATGGTGTTTCTACTCTGGTTCTTGACTGACCCTCTTGCAGAGGCACGTTACGTCGCGTTCGATAAATAATCGTGCAGTTTAAGTGACTTGTATATTTTATATGGAGGTGTTCACATAAAGGACGGCACGATTAACTGCCGTCCAACTTCTTTTTTGCTGTGACGACAGATTATCGTGGCAATGAGACGGCTAGCACGACTGTCGTAAAACGATAAGGCCTATAGTGACGGCAAATAGTGTAACGGCACACGAGTAGCGGCTATCTGTCGTAGCCACGATAAAAATATCGTCTCGACGACACAATGACGATAAACAGTCGTTATTATGGGGACAGTTGAGAACGATAGCCGTTTAACGATAAATTTATCGTGACGGCACAGTAGGAATATGGTAATACTTGGTTTAATTAGTTAGAACACACAAATTCAAATTCAGAAATATATTTATTTCATAGGCCTATTAAATAGCACTTAAAATCGTCAAGAATACACTAATAATTAACACGAGCGCCTGTGGCGAGTGCATCCGCAACAACAAAGTGGCGATTGCAATCGCCACAAGCGCCCGGATTCCGTAGTAAAGCCTTTCATGAGAAGAACCCGGCAAGAAACTCATGGGCCACTTTTTTAAATTGCTAATTTATTACAATTTAATAAAATCTTTATAACTAAAATGACATTCCATCCATCCATCCCTCAGCCTTTCGAAGGCCACTGCTGGACATAGGCCTCCCCAAGAGAACGCCACAACATGTGTTTCGCTCATATGGGAGACAGAATAAAATGACATTATATCATATAAAAAAAATTTGAAAATTAATGATTGAGGAGCAGCTCAAGCCAATTTTGTTTTGTCCTCAAGATAATCCGAAACAGTGTAATAACCTTGATTACAAAGTCACATTTTTATGGCATTCTTAAACTTATTTAGTGGCATGTTTCAAACATTTCCCACACACTCACCCGTTAATTCCAATGCAGTTTCAAGACTGCATTTTCCCTTATCGACATCTTCGTTGGAGAATACATACGTCCTTTGCTCTAGATCTGTGAAAAAAATAATAAAATATTGTTTATGTAATACGCTCTCGGCTTGCTTTCGTTAAGGTCACGGACTGATCTAAGCTCTCAGGCCATCATTTATGGGTGCCCGAAATAAATCAATGCCCTTTGGCGCCCAGAGTATTTTCGTCGGGAGAGCAGGCATCCGATATATCACTGGTACGTGATTGAGGATTTTATTATCTCAGAAAGGCAGGTAAAAACAATGTTTCTATGTAAATATCAGTCAAATGGTTAGATAATAAAGATGTGGCTTTAGAATTGTCCCACCCCTTCTCCACCCATGGGAGTCGTAAGAGCCAACTGAAGGGATACCGGGGGAGTGAGCATTCCCTCGAGTATTATCAACATCCACTGCGATCGCCAACCTGCCTGCCAAGCGTGGCGATTACGGCACTATCCCCATATGAGCGAAACAGCAGAGGACTGCTCGTTGTGGCGTTCTCTTGGCGAGGCCTGATAATAATAATTAACTCTTTATTGTACACCAGAAAAAAGAAACAAGAGAATGTGTATAAGTATTAAATTGATTAAGTACAATTGGCGGTCCTATTGCACAAGGCAATCTCTTCCGGACAACCATTGGCGGGAAAAAAAAAAACAAAAAATAGTTTTGGAAATAATGTTATGGCGTACCCAATAATATGATATATACTAATTAGGTTGTAATAAATACTTATACATATATATAATACACAATATAATAGATAAATAATGTACCATTACTTTAAAATGAGGCTTTCCAGCAGTGGACGTCGAAAGGCTGATGAATGGATGGATGAGGTTACTAGACTTAGTGTACAATCTCCACTGGATGGGCATAGTCTGACTGCCCACCGAGGTATTCCAATCAGTTTTATGACAGTGCTATCGGTATATTTGGTATTATCTATTTATAAGGGAAATCTCAATTCAATTGTTACGTTTAATTTCGGTCCTGAATTTTGAAATGGCTTCGTTCAAGATTTTGTTCGTTCGTTAGACCACAGAGCTCTAACGACTTAAATCTAATTTAAATTTAGGATTATTAAAGGAATCTACATAAATTTATCCTGAAAAAACGCTATTTTTTGTTAAACTTTTTACAACGCCATCTCGTAGATTAGATGTTAGCATACTAGTACTTCAAAAATCTACGAGATGGCGTTAATAATTTTAATAAACTTCTTCCTTTTTGTTGCTCAGTTAGTAAAATCTTCGTATAACACACAAACGAAGTTAGGTCACCCAGAGATAGGTACTCTAATAAATCAGTAGTACCCATCCATTGAGGGCTGTATATCCAAAATGTAGAGTCGACGATGAGAATTAGGTATATACTTATTTAGTAACGTACAATTTTTCCGACTGTCTGTTTATTAATGCATTTTTTCTGAAAGGCTCGATTTCGTTTCATGTTAAGAAAAAAGATTAACCTTATTAAATATATTCAGATAAAACTAAATTCCACGTAGATGAACTTACGGGCAATATCTAGTGATACCACTATCTAACATGACATGTGTATATATTTACACATAGAAACACAAAAATCATTGAGATAACGATAGGAATTGCACGATTAAATATATCATAACCTTGAAGAATAGATAGGTTTTTTGAATCATTTGACTTTTCAGGATAAGTTTTCTAGAATTAATAGTCACTTTCGCCATTTTCTATTTTTCCAAGTATAAAAGGAAGTTAATTTTATTTTATTTTTAAACACCCAACGGTAGGCATTTTTACACGACTGTGGCAAAGCCCAAAGCGAGGGTTGCGTGTTTGACCTGTATGTATGTATGTTAGTTCCTATGTCCGCTCGTAGTAAAGTAATTAACAACTCAACATACTTTAATAAGTCATGATTCATCTTGATGGTGCAAGTGTCACTGGGTGTGTTATAAAAATACTTAAAAATCAAAATGGCAGATATCAAACGCTATGTGCAGACTAAAATTATCATTTTTTTCAAGACCGAGGCAGGGTCTTTCTTGATCTAGATTTAATAAGTCCCGCCTACATTTAAATTCTAAGTCTGAAACAGCGTCATTGATGTGACGCTAATTTAGACTTACTTTAATCGTTAGAAAAATGTAATGAACTCTCTTAGTTTTGTCTGCCCGTTGTGTGCTTTCTAGTTCTATAATATATTTAATAACGACGGCGTAAGAGGGCGAGTAGGTATACGAGTATTGGTGTAAAGATGCGAATGGGAATGCTGTGATGACTCGGACATGTAGAAAGAATACCGGACGAACGATTGGTTAAGAAGACATACAATGAAAGTGTAAGGATGTAGGTACAGGGGAAGATCGACTTTCACCTACGAGTCCTAGACCAAATCGGTTATGTACTAAAGGAATGTGGAGTCTCCGAAACCGGCGAGCGTGTTTGAAGAGAATTATGAATGTTGAGGAAGCGAGAGATGTATACAAGAACATAGCCTCTTGGCACTCTGTTCTCTCTGCCTCTCTCAAGGCTCTCTCTGCCTCTCTCAAGGCTCTCTCTGCAAGGGAGATGGCGTGAGGATAAGTAAGTACTTAAGTATATTTTTGAAATTGTTTTTTAACTTATTTATTAAAATACTTAACGTTTTTTGTGTAGGTTACGGCATAGTAGATAGTAATAAAATCGAAAGAACATGGCGAGTGTGTGTGGTACATTTGAAAGAAGAAAAGTCTCATCGAACGTATTCTGACCAAATTGGACACGTTCTCGAGAAAGACCGGATTACCCCGCAGTGCATTATGAGGAACGATTCGGCAATGAGTGAGGGACCCGACATGAGCCTATGATTACTGCGTAATAATACTTGTTATTAATCTTAATTATTCTTATTTAACTTTGAAAAACAGTCTCAAAAGTGCTCTTGAATTGTAATCCTAATCATAAGTTTTTTTTTTATAATAAGTGGGTGGCAAACAAGCATACGCTCCACCTGATGGTAAGCAATTACCGTAGCCTATAGACGCTAGCAACACCAGAGGCATCACTCCCACGACGCAATCTCCAAGGAAAGGGATAGGAGGTAGATAGAAAGTATTTTGAGAGGGGGGTTCCTCAGTTTTTTTTTTATAATACAGGCATATGACCTGCCTGATCCTAAGCCTTTACCGTAGCCTATAGACGCTGGCAACACTAGAGGTACCACTCGCGTGTCGTCATCTTCAAGGAAATAGATAGGAGGTGGTTAGAAAGGATAATAAGGAGAGGATAGGGAGAGGGTTTGGGCCTCCGGCGCTCTCACTCATCATACGAAACACAACAGTATGCGTAACTGCCGTTGTTACACGCTGATCTTTAGTGAGAGGGTGGTACTTCCCCGATCGAGTCGGCCCATTCGTGCTGGGATTAGCAAGGCTCTACCAGTAGAATGTATGTTCTAGGCATATTTATGCCCAATACAGGAGATTTATTATGATAATGTCTATTATCTATACTAATTTACGAGTATGTTCCACATGACTAACTGGCCTGGTTCGAAAGGTTACTTTTATTAAACAAAAAAACAATAAAATCAACAACTAACATTAGAGATAATCTCTGTATATATATATTATTATCAGGAAATATATTATTATCATATTATTTAATTAATGCAAAGTACACCCAGATTCGGCATTAATATTTACAGATTAAGAGAAACCTGCATTCATGACATTTAGTGAAGAGACAGCGTGGTAGATATATTTTTTTCTCAATCTGAGTGGAGACCCATGCAGTAATTAGTAGTGAAAAAAAAAGAAATATCCTTTGTGGAAATCAAACTCACAACAAAAGGAAATAAGACCAGCTATCTTACTAACAGTTGAACACAGTTGTCTAAAATATAGAAGACGGGAGATATCTTCGCGTTAGATACGTAAACAATAAAATTAAGACCAAGACCAGCCCTCTCTTGGTACCTCAAGTTTTTTCTCCATTACTTAGTGTCACACTGTTAAGCACGACTCGCCTCTTAAAAGAGTTTTAGATTCAAGGGGCATAGAGCATTACGCTGGCCTAGGGCCAAGTTGGAAGACTTTACAAGGACATGAAGAAATATCTCATAATTGCAGGTTTTCTCATGATGTTTTCGAAAGAGCTGTGAGAATTTATCAATAAATATACATATAGAAAATCAAAGGTGGCACCTATGCAAAGTGACAAACTTAAACTTAACTGGGAATTGAACTTGATATCGTTATCTTTGCAGTCCTTGCTGAAAATATACATCGGGGAAAACCAGAAAAAAAAAACAGCTTAATTATTCTAATTAAATGAATCCTAAAACACGTTTTAAAAATAATTAAACGGGCACGTCATTTTGGGTATTTGGTACCGGTTTGTTGATTATAAACTATATTCCACACGTTGGTGTTTAAAGCCTCTGCCAAAACAATTTGTTTATTATCGTGAGCTCTGCATAATACTATCATTTTCGCAGCTACATAATTATCGCTGCGTTCTACATACATATATTGGAAAAAAGAAACTCTTATATTATTTATTTGCTCATATTCCATACTAAATAAAGTTTGTTGAAGTCTCATCTAAAAATAAAAATAATCGAAATACTGGCTATGAATTATTCTATACCCTACTCACTATAACATAAGACAAAATGTAAACAAAACAATGGATTATTCGTAGAGTTCAGAATGTTTTTTACTACGAAAATGTCCGTATAACAATAAAAAATTTAATACACATGTATAAAATAAGAAACTCAACAAAATAAACAAGGAAATAATACAAATAAAGTTTTAAAAAGTAGCTGAGAATGTCAAATGCTAAAAAATATAGATCAAAAATGTTAAAAAAATCGCACCATCAAATAGTATGAATTTTAATAGGCTTGATGACAGTAATAAAGTATCGTCAAAATATTGAAGTGATCTAATGAAATAGGATTTAAGGATTTCGAAAAATATATTCATTCTTATTTTAATGGTGAGATTAATATTATATTTAATAAAATAAACCTACAACTTGTTGTTAACTACCCGCATTAGTGTTAACACTTGTTCTGTATACTTTTACTAAAAATAATAGCTAAAAATAGTTTCACGGCTTAAAATTGTAATAATTCATCTCCTAATAAAGTCCTAATACTCGTATAGTACAAATGTTTGTAACAATATCTTCAATGTATAACAGAAAATAAAGTGATGATGATGTGAATTTATTCCGTGGGTTAAGTGAATCTGTGTTTGATCTATAATTCTAAATAAAATTTGCTAATATAAATAAATATTGAAACACAGCCTATAAATATCGGATCGGATACTAAGTTTAAAGAGATTTAAGGTGTTTTCAAATCACGTCAACAGTGTACCCATTTTGTCGAGATATTGAGTTTCTTTTAAAATGGATATCAAAAGCAGCACTAGTAATATTACTGTAAGTAACAAAAATAGGGTAATAACTTCTGTATCACCAAATGATTCATTTATATCCTCCGAGTCGGATTATATGACAAAAAGTTTACCTGACTTGTCAAGAATTAAAATCTCAATTATTAAGTGCGCATTTGGAGGTTGAAAAACTATCCATTGAAAATGGTGAATTGAAAAACATAATTACTCAGCAAAACTTGAATCTGACCACTTTAAAATCAATATGCAAAGAACCTTTCAAATACTCCGGTAACAAATCTACAATCAGAAAAAATACAGGGAAATTATTCTTCTTAAAAAATAAGCTAACACCAAGGAACTTAAGTACTAGCTGCACTGATTTAGGATTAATTGAAACAAATTTTATTACATCAAAAACAGATGGCGCTGTGAGGCAGCCAAGCGAATATTTAACAACCGGCTCAGAAATAATCAAAACTCAGTAAACATGATAGTAGACGTTCAATCTATATTTTGGTAGTCACTTGTACTCTGGATTGGCACAGAATTTAATTCGTTCCAGATTGGAATACACAGTATGAGCAATTTCAAATAACATCACCGACAAAGCCCTATACAAGCACTCAGGAAATCTTAAAATCATGTTCTCAAGTAAAAGATTGCAATAAAAACTATTTAATTTTAGGAGATGCCGAAAACGATAGTAATCCTACAAAATTATTGATTAATATTATTACAGTTTTGGCTCAATTTCAAATAATTATTTAAATGAATGGAAACTTAATAACTACTTGCACAACTTATGCTTAAACTCAGAAAGGCTTAAATTCCTCACATTACCGCATAATATGCATGTTAGTAGAAGAAAATATTTACAAAATATATGTTACAAAATTAATCTCAGCATTGACATGGATTATTATACTAAACATTACATAGTAGGTTTTACTAAAAAGCTGATAAAACCAACACCAAAGCCTCTCTTAAAAAAGGGTACCATACGTACTATTTTCCTATTATAAATAAAAATAAGTTAGAAAATTCATACTCCAACAACTTGAGACTGGAATATAGTTCCCAATGTGCTCAAAGTGTAAGCAATAATGTTCATAATGTTCAGATTTTTTTTCGCTAGAAATAGAGATAGTAGATGTATGGACCTTGTTGCACCAAAATATTGCCGGTCTATTAAATAAAACTGATAGTTTACAATTATGTTTAAGTGAATTATCTGATATTGGTTTAAGTTTTGATGTTCTTTGCTTTTCTGAGACATTTATAAGAGCTGGCGACGAATCAAACATTTTCTTCAAAAGCTTTAAATATGCATGCTCATTTGCGAGGAAAAAGCAAAGGCGTGGCGGTGTGTGTATACTTGTACATAAATCTTTACATTTCAAAAGCATTGATTTCATTAATGATCTTTGTATAGAAAAAGTATTTGAATGTTGTGGAATAGAGATACCTTCCCTAAATATCACTATCATATGTTTATATCGAATACCTAATGCAGATATATTTTTATTTTTTGAACAGTTAGATTTATTATTACACAAAATGCTTAAACGTAAAAAACGCATTATTATTACGGGAGACCTTAATATTGACATTCTAAAAGAGACGAATGATTCTTTAAAGCTTAGAGATATAATCAGTAATTATGGCTTATACTTTCACATTGATTTTCCTACCCGTCAGCATGCTTGCTTGGATCATATAATAAGTAATATTCAGGACTCAATAGGATCCACTCACGAACTATTTTTATCCGATCATAATACATGCCAAATATTAAAATTTCCTGTTCAAGAAAGAAAACTTTTACTAAAATATTGGTATAATTATAGCAGAGACTATGCAAGTGATAACGTCAGGAAATTTATGGATGCTATAAGTAACTTAACGTGGACCGATATTCTTCATAACACAGATGCTAATAAAAGCTTTGTTGATTTTTATGATGAATTTATACTTTTCAATAAACTGTGTTTTCCTTTAAAAAAAAAAAATTATGTTAACTGTACACAATCCAGATGGATTACCAAAGGTATTAAAATTTCTAGTGCATATAAACGAAATTTAATGCGATTATATTGTCATAAATCTAAAAAAATGTCATTATAAAGCTCCATTATTTAAAATATACTAGGGTCCTAAAAGTATGTGTTCGTTATTCTAAAAAGTACGCTAATCATCATTTTCTCTTAGCATCTAAGAATAAAAGTAGGGCCACGTGGGATATCATCAAAAACAAAGTAGATAAGTATAACACATTTAATTAAATAAATTCAATAAATCATAGAGATACTATTTTGAATAACCCAACAGATATTGCTAATGCCTTTAATGATGTCTTTACAAATATCTCAGAAACTAAAAATTATTCAGGCATAAATAATATTTATGCTCCTCCACAAAGACATGAATTCAGCATCTTTTTAAAGCAATGCTCTGCTACTGAAGTCTACTGTATGGTAAAATCTTTAAATAACAAGCGCTCTGTTGGCTACGGCGAAGTTTCCACTTACATAATTAAGTCATGTGCAGGTATCATGTCACATATATTGGCCTATATGATAAATTTGTCTTTAACACAAGGAGTATTTCCAGATAAATTAGGGATATCAATAGTTAAACTGCTTCTTAAATCTAAAGATAGTCCGGAACTAACAAATTATCGACCTATTGTACTTAATTCTATATTTTCCAAAATATATGAAATTTTTTTTCAAAAACGCTTAATAGAATTCATAAACAAATACGATTTAATTAATAAAGAACAAAATGGCTTTCAAAAAGGTAAGTCAACTGCACTCGCGGCGTTCTCACTTATAAAGTCTATAACGGATATATAGACATAAAACGACCAGTAACAGCCGTGTTCCTTGATTTAAGCAAAGCATTTGATCTAGTTGATCATAAGATGCTAGTTGATAAATGTGAGCGCTATGGTATTCGAGGTCCCGTTCAAAAGTGGATACAAAGCTACCTCAGCAATCGAAAACAGTATGTTGAGATTTCACAGGTGAATAATTATAGTCTAGTCTGTCTAACCTATAGATCGCTAATTCTAAATTTTAAAGCAGGAGTACTTCAGGGAAGTATCCTGGAGCCTTTATTGTTCCTGTTATATATCAATGACCTACCGAGCGTGACAAGCCAAAGTTGTGTACTTTTTGCAGATGATATATCTATCATTATAGCAGAATCAGACAAAGTAAGGCATAATGAAGAAGTAAATAAAACTTTAGATAATGTAATTAATTGGCTAACAGAAAATAATCTTGATATAAATTTAAATAAAACAAAATTTCTACAATTTTCTAATTATAAGCAAATACCACATAAAATTAACATTCATTATAATAACATAGATATTAATAAAGTATGTAATATCAAATTTTTAGGACTAACCTTGGATAATAATTGCAACTTGGGAGCACATATCAATACTATTTGCAGTAAGCTAAATAGATTTGTGTATGCTATAAAACAATTACGTTATACAGCTAGTGAAGAGACCGCACTTGTTGCATATCATGGCTATGTAGGCTCGGTTTTGAAATATGGTATACATCTATGGGGAAACTCTGTACACAATACATAAGCAGAGCTTTTATATTACAAAAACAATGTATGAGGGCAATAATTGTGGCATCCCCACTAACAAGCTGTGCACCCATTTTTAAGAGATTTAAGGTTTTGACGTTGGTATCTATTTATATACTGGAAATTGGTATATTTGTAAAAAATAATGCACATTTTTTCTCCAAAATCAGTGAAGGTAGTAAATTCATGAAAAGAGATCCTACTAAGTTGAAGCATGGGCTCTGCAAAAGCACTCTTCACCTCAGGAGCTGTTACATGATGTCTATACAAATTTACAACCATATTCCTCAACATTTTAGAGAAATGCCAACAAACCAGTACCAGTGTAGTAATGGTTGGTTGAAAAATGCTTTTATACATTACAAGATTTTTTGGTTTGCAAAACATGATTTTTTAAATTAATTGTATAAGTTTACATGACATAATATGTTCTTATTGTTATTTAAATATTCGCATGCGTACTATAGGCGAATATGTCGGGCTGTCAATTTATTGTAATAACTTTTTGTACCATATTCTCAGCGAATAAATATCTTATCTTATCTATAAAATACAACAATCCGCTATGATAGCTTAAACACCAAACAGACTGAATGACGTCACGTGCTAAGACGTGACGTCATTCGCTCTTTACATTCTCTTACGACTAATATTTAAACTGTTGCCGTACTGATGCGTGACGTCCTGACAAATGGCGTGCGTTTTGACGTGAATTTTACATTTAAAATTTAAATTTCATTTTACTGCATAAAAAGCCAATATTTTTACAGAAATATGATATGTTTTTCAGTTATTAGATACTTCTCAATATCATATAATAGATTATGAAAAACAGTAATCATGCCTATTGCAATATTAAACTTACTATATTGGATTAATGCATGTAAATGCGTTCCGATGGATGGCGTTGGTCGTAAAGACAAATGATGACCGTAAGGTCGGTACGGTATCTCAGTGACTTACAGCACTTCCCCGGATTGGAAGGGACGCGGGTTCGATGCCCGCTCGTACTAAAAATCACTTTTTCCTCATTCACAACTAAATTTGTACTTTGAAAAGTAGGTGAGCATCTCAAATGCTAAAAAATATAGATCAAAAAAAGGAAATAACATGTAATTGTGAAAATATTTAGAAACAGCACTCCCGTGCAAATAAGTCTATCGATAGTATAAATTACGAAATTTATTATATCTAGCCATGGTGCTATATAAATGCAAATTAGAAAAACTACGTATTTGAATAGTACCATTAGATACAATCTACAGTGTTATATGTACTCGTATATTACTTCTACACTTATTTTCACTTAATATTTTCAAATATAAGTGATATATAAATGGACCCTTTACATAGTTTGTTTACCTTTTGTCTCTTCCTAGATAGACTATATTAAAGTATGCGCTTGCAGAGTTAAATATTTTGTAAATAGTTATTTCAATCAAATGTGATTATTCAAACCGTTAAATATAACTGCCTCGGTGGTGTAGCGGTAGTGTATGCGACTGCTAATCATGAGGTCTCGGGTTCGATCCCTGGGTCGGGCAATGTTATTGAGATTTTTCCTAAAAAGAAAAATTCTCAGTAGCAGCCCGGAGTTTGGAAATGTACCCGGTAGACGTCAATAGGCTCGCCCCCTATTACGTGGGACTTAAACATAGCTGGCGAGTCGTGGATGTGTAATACACCTCTGCCTTCCCCTTCGGGGAATACAGGCGTGATGCTATGTTTAAATATAAACATAATGGATGATGTGATCTTGGTAATATCTACAATCGTATAATATTATTTCTCTAGCCTGTATGTATGAAATAAAACTACGTATAGGGAACCTAACGCGTTTACTTGATTTTCTACTATCCTGACGTTTCGAATACTATACAGCATTCATGATCACGATTAGAATAGATGTTTGACGTCCAATGGCTGATATATTATTCCAACGGTTTCATCTACCCACAGTTACATGATTTTACAAAAAATACTTTTACTTTTATTTTAACTCACTTAATACGTTTACTAAACAAATAAAATATCTACTCATAAATTAAAAATCGCAAATAAAGCTATCATAACCTATCCTACTCTGTACTAAGACGCCGTACAATCGAAAGAAAATGTGTGCTCGCACCTCTCTCTCTTGCCACTACACTAATATACGAAACGTAACTCTCTATCTTTCTATCTTCACTAACTTATATCTCCCTCTCAACTTCCATTCGCCTCGCCCGATCACACTTTTCGTAACGCTCACGTCACGCATTCACCAGTTTATCCGTTGTATTAGGTGGGCCATGGGTGGGCCTACCGCGAAGGTGTAACGCCCAAGTGCACGAGGCGTCGCACAAGAGAGGGTGCCCGAAAGGGCTGCCGCCTGCGGATTGCGGTCGAAACGACGAGGTACCCGTGATCCGCCGTAGCGAGGGCAGGTGAGGGCCCCACACTACCCCGTTGTCTCCCCGGGCAGCGGGGTGTGCGGTAGGACAATTTTGCCCACCTAAAATAAAAAATAAAAAAAAAGGTGAGCTTCGCGACTCGATGCGACGTAGGTATTGCGGCTAATACTTTAACCACTTTGCGTCGCATTCAAATTAGGAGACAACGTAGGCCATACGTACGTACAACCTCTATTTTATATTTTTTCGTCGCGTCGCGTCGCGTGTTGACGCGTTTGTCGCGTCGCGTGTTGACGCGTTTGTCGCGTCGCGTGTTGACGCGTTTGTCGCTCACCTAGGACAACGGGTTACTCCCCAAGTCAAGCGTGCGTAAAGAAGTATTTACTTCAAAAATCTAAGCCTTATTGGTCGTAAAGTCGTAGAAAATACATTACGGTTATGCGGCACCTTATTTGAGATAGGTCTATAACCTTGTCTAAAGCTTGTTCTTAGTCTTTAATTTGCACATTTTCTATAGCGTCTATAGCGTGATACTACGTGTATTTTTTTAAATATGATATAGAAACCATGGTTCACAAATTATCACTGCCTGGTAAGGAAATATAGCCGTGTGGGGCCGGCTTTAGAATTGTCTCTCTACCCACGGGAGTCGTAAGAGCCGACTGAGGGAATCCATGGGAGTGGGCAGCAGCACTCCCTCGATTATTAACAACATTCACTGCGATCGCCAACCCGCCTGCCAAGCGTGGCGATTATGGCATTATCCTCCATGACGGTTCCGCTCGTTGTGGCGTTCTCTTTGGGAGGCCTATGTCCAGCAGTGGACGTTGAAAGGCTGATGGTTGGCGGCTTGTGAAAGAGAGGAGGATTTGTGGCCTGAATTCCCCTCCCGCCCTATCAAGTAATGATTTGTGAAAGGAAATATTCATGTGTCAGTACCTACCATTGTCGTCAAACACTTAATTGTTCAACGCTATTTAATTGACACAGATGTAGCGCAAAACATTCTCAATTAGGTACTTAAATTCACCAATCAAGTCCAATGCTCTGCTGAGTTCTTCACTAGCTTAATTAATTACAATCTTAAAGCGATACAAATAGGATCCATTTTACATTTACACATACAAATAAACACAATTCTTCGGCAATAATAGGTAAACATCATCCGTGTGGTGACAGACTTAGAATACAAGTATCACCACCCCATCCTTTCCCGCAGGTGCCGTTCACGGCGACTTGGAGAAGTAAGCAATTATCACTTTGTGTTTAATTATCACCCATTGCATTACTGTGTACTCATTTGGTAGTAGGGCTGGGTACCAAGTGAGAGATAGCAAGTGAGTACACTTGCTATCGGGCTCGAACGGGTCGGTACCACCGTCTCCTGTGTGACCGGTCATGATGCATGGCAGTGTGTTTTGACTGTAGCAGAAGATAGCCATTTATTTTTCCATTTCCTATCTGAGAAATGAAATGGTACGCAGCGGCTTGACAATACTCTCGGTGTAGTTGAGGCCATGAGCGACGGTTACCACTTACAATCAGATGAGCCGTGGCTCGCCTACCATCAATAGCAATAAAAAAAAACATCATCAAGATTTGTTGGGGTCGGTAGTAGCTGATCCACTAGTATTTACACGGAGCAACTTCCTATATGAACTCTACGAGCCATTTAGAGGAACTTTTATTCAATTTCATCTATATTTTTAGCACTTGACATGCTCAGCTACTTTTAGAGTCCATCCATCCAACCATCAGCCCTTCATCGCCCACTGCTGGACATAGGCCTCCCCTAAGGGGGATATTGCCATAATCGCCACGCTTGGCAGGCGGGTTGGCGATCGCAGTGGATGTTTTTAGTACACAGGGGAACGCTGCTGCCCGGTCCCCCGGTAATCCCTTAGTTGGCTTTTACGACTCCCATAGGAAGAGAAGGGGTGGAGCTATTCTTGATGCCGGCCCCACACGGCTACTTTTAGAGTACAAATTATTATTTGCGAATGAGGAACGAGCGGGAATCGAACCTGTGTCCCTTCCTATCCGGGTAAGTGCTCTAATCCACTGAGCTATCGTACTACCTGGTGGTCATACCCAATTTCCTCATCACATTTGTCTTAATAGATGTCACTTACTTGATGCAAGCCGAGCGAATGTTGCTTAATCTTATCGATCTTTAAGTGCACAACTAGCATAATACAGCAATAATTATGTAAACTAATAACATATACCTATGTATATAAAACATCACAAATAATAAAAAATAAATTAACACAATGGTCTAATATCTCATACTAACTACAAAATATAGAGGGGAGCATTACGAACAATCAAGTGAAGCCATATAAAACCATGCCAAACTTGTATTTATACAAATACAAATGAAACCATGTCAAAACGAGGTATCATAAACCACAAGTGTTAGATATGATTTAAAATTACACCAAATGACTTAACGATTTCGTACGTACGTTACGTCAGCGCCATATTATTCGCTATAGGATTTGCTGTAAACTTACTATAAACTTTTACTTCCTTTATGTTTTAAACATAAAACTTTTAAAAAATTACCCAAATTATAGACATTTTTTTTTCCGGTGACAAAACTTTTACGCACGCATTTTTCAAAAGGTGGCTTCATTTTTTAGTTGACAATCATTCATCATCCATCCATTAGCCTTTCATCGTCTACTGCTGGACATAGGCCTCCCCAAGAGAACGCCATAGCGAACGGTTCTGCGCCGCCTACATCAAACGACTGCCTGCGACTTTGACCAGGTCATCGGTCCACCTGGTGGGAGGCCCTCCAACACTGCACTGTCCGTTACGCGGTCGCCACTCGAGTACCTTTCTTCCCCAACGGTTGTCGGTTCGTCGAGCGATGTGGCCTGCCCATTTCCACTTCAGCATGCTGACCCGGCGGGCTATGTCGGTCACTCTTGTTCTCCTACGGATTTCCGTATTAGCCTTGATATAAGGCCAACATTCAGAGACCACGCCTCTGTGACGTAAGTCATCACTGTTAACACACACTGGTCGTAGACCTTAGTCTTCAGACACTGTGGAATATTGGACAAGAAGATCTCCCTCAGCTTCCCGAATGCTGCCCAGCCGAGCTTGATTCGTTGATCGACCTCATTCTCGAAGTTGTGTCTACCTAACTGTACTGTTTGTCCCAGGTATACATAGTGGTCGACATAGTTGACAATGCGGTGTAGAGAAAAACTATTTCTTTTGCAGTACAAAATACTATGGCAAGATACATGTAGTAAGAAGCTACAAGAATACTATTACACTGGGTTCAAAATTAAGGTTGAAAGAGTATAAAAATAACATGAACATAACATTACAATTAAATGCCTATTGATAATGGGCGATTTTTTGAAGTGGTAGAGCCTTACTTATCACGAATGGACCAACGGAACAACGGTAGTTACCCCATTTTTTTGTTAAGGCGGGAAAATGTTCCTAACCGCACACCACGTCGTTCGGGGCAACGAGCAGGGTAGTGTGGGGCCCTCACCCACTAAATAAACCCGCCGTGTGCCGTCTCTCCGCCTTTATTGGCGGGCCACTAGAACTATGTTACATTACTTCAGTGGTAGCCGTTGTGTTTCGTATGGTGAGTGAGAGCGCCTGAGGTCCAAACCCCTCCCTATTGTCTCCTTATTGTCCTTCCCATCCTTACCTTATTATCTTTCCTTTTTTGCACTTTACGACTATTATGAGCACAAAAACTCTAAATAAAAGCGAACAGATAGTACTAAACTCTAGTATGAAAAGAAAAATCAGCTGCTATGTAATGCTATATCTACCTATCTCCTGAGCTGTGTAACTGCTGCACAGATGGCGGAGTGGTTTAAATACCGGCCTCCCACTCGAATGTTGTGGCTTCGATTCCCACATAGGACAACTCTTTGCGTGATCCAGAAATGGTTGTTCTGAGTCTGGGTTTAATTTGTGTACGTGAAATTGTATGTTTGTAAAGTCCCCCGCGATACAAGTATTATTCCTCATTCCAGGTGTTGTCTTTTTAAAAGATAAAAAGATAGAAAAGAATTATCTTCATAGTAGACAACGACTCAGCTGTGCTCCTGGTTGGAAAAGAACAGTAGTTACCACCATTTGCCACTAGAAAAGTATTCTAAACACGTAACGCGGTAGTTCTTTGACACATATACATAATACACGCTCCTTTTTTGTTAAGGCGGGCAAATTAACCTAACCGCACACTCTGTATTTCAGAGCAACCAGCAGGGTAGTGTGGGGGTCACCTCACCCATTAAATAAACCCGTCATGTGCCGTCCATCGGCCTGTATTAACAGACCACTGGAACTGTGTGACTATACTTTAGATTAATTTACACTGCACATTTTTACAGCGCAATAGTTGACGAGTGTCCTTATATTTTTAATGCAAAACCGTCAAAATCTATATTCTCAATAATATTAATTTTAATAGCTTTTTTCCTTTATAAAATAATTTACAAAAACAACATTTTTATCGGCATCAAAGAGACATAAATCTACTTTATATTGTTGTTGACGTTACCACTCAAAAATTTAATAGAAATTTGAAAACACAAAATTTTAATTGAAAATATTTCTGTACAAAACATTGCAAAATGTCATCACACGAAGTCATGAATACAAAAATCTAAATACCTGTGTTTTCAGAAGATTCTTCTAAAGGCACTGACGCGTCGTCTACTTCACATATTGCGGACATTATTCGCGTGCGCTCGTGATACTAGAAACACTATTACTGAATTGAACGTCACGGTTGGAGAAAAGTTCCGAGTATTCGCTCAGATCTATCGAATCAACATATGTTTACGATAAAGTTATAGCCTTATGGGTGTGATAACTTAGTAACGAAAACTAGGACTGTCGTATCGAAATCGATTCGAATGATACGTCACGATTACAAAAAAGACTGACTTAAATTTGGCCTACAACTAAAAAAGAAACAGTTTTTTTATGACAGTGTGTACTAGTATGGACAGCTTCACCTTGCTATCCCGTGGTAGAGCCTTACTTATCCCAACATGAATTGGCCGGCTCGATCGGTGAAGTACCACGCTCTCATAGAAGATCATACATCTTAAGGTACTCCTGCCGTTGTGTTTCGTATGGTGATTGGGAGCGCTGGACGCCTGAACACCCCTACCTATCCTGTCTTTATTATCCTTCCTCTCCTATCCCTTTCCAAGTAATACCTCTATAGGCTGCGGTAACCGCTTACCATTAGGTAAGGCCGTATGCTTGTTTATCAACCATGTAGTATAATAATGGTTTATTTCTATAAAAGTTTCACGTATTTATCTTAGTATAAAAAAAACCTTTGGTCATACCATGATACCGACTATTTGGGCCGTTAACAAGTGAGTCATCCCACGTGGTACCCAACCCCACCACCAGTAATACAATTTGTGGTGGCTTCTCTGTTCGTTTGTTAGAATACACAACATGTACTTACTAATTAATATACGGGTGTACCTTTTTTTTTAGAGAGCACTGCAAGAAATGTAAAACAGTTGCTCTAGCCAATATTTTTATATTAATTTTATAATAATTATTATAAACTCAATTTATAATTATTAAATTGGATTGCGGAGGTCAGAGGGTAATATTTAGTTTTGTATAAATGATAGTCACTTTCACATAAATAAAAAAATGCATATACAATGTATATTATTTTATTCCATTAACTTTATTTTAAAGCATTATACACAGTTACACATTAATAAATTTTCTTATTTTTTCATAATGTCTCCAATCACAGATGAATCGTGAAAATTGTTTGTAATTAACTAGATACAATCTTATTGATGGTAAAAATTTTATTGTAATTTTGTTGTGTGAGTAAAACCTACTTATTTTTATTTCTGTATAACGCAAATATCAGTGCTAAGACTAAGACCTAAGAATACCTCTGTAGAAGACTAAAGAAGACACGCAAATCTGCCTTTCAAAATTATTAAAATACTTCTTGAAATACATACTTCTGAAGCGAGTCCGTCCGCGTGTACTTTAAAATAAATATATCACTCTCCGGCACAATAAATATCGCTATGTAAAAATACCTAGCGCACGGCAACCATTCATATTATGGGATGAAAAGTAGCCATGCCCGTTTCTGGGCTCTAGATGATCTCTGGATATGCAAAATTATCATAATAACCACCATGGAAATTTGGTTAAGCATTTACGGCGTAAAACGTAACGAAACTCCTTTTCGCATTTATATTATTAGTAAGGATTTTATTTGGTATTCCAATCGGTATGCCACGTGAGCTATTTTTAAAAGAAATCTTGTGCCCAACTTTGGGTCAGTAATGGCTTACAAATCCCGAAAACGATTCAATCAAATGAAACCTTCAACGTACCATTTATCAGAATAAAGTGATGTGTAAAAATCCCAATAGATGGCGTGGAACTAAAAAATTAATCAATGCAGTCTACTGCTCAATAGAAGCGCACTACTATAGAATGAAATTCAAATAGTCACGGGTTCGAACTCCATTCCTCGTTATGGTCATGTCGTTGTTCAAGTAATGTACTATGAACAAATTGAACAGATTAGGAGTACGACTATTGGCTCAGCATAGTGGACCATGGCAAGACCTGTGTCAAAGCGTACCTAGACAGTTATGGGTAAATGTGTATGTTAGCCGGATTAAGGCCATCCATCGAAAGTTACTACCAGGTGTAGACTACAACTAAGTTCTCTTTGTATAGGTGTATCTCTAGCACCATAATCTCAAAATTCATACACAACACTCACGTACCAATTGAATATTTATCTAAAAATAAATACAAACATTTCTTAATTTTACGAGATCTTATGCTATTATTATAAAATACATTTACTAATTAAATTATAGTTACATACAGTGATCGGGGAAAAAAGCACGACACTAAAAATATAATGAAGAAAATCACAAAATTAGAGCACCTAGGACTTTTTACAACAAACAACAGTTCTTTGACGTAGCGGTTGAAACTCCATCCAACAGCTATCCACTTATTCTATGAAGAAAGAATCGGCTTTTTATTTATCTCTTCGAATGTTTGGAATCCCTGATTTGTTTTGTGTCAAACAAAAGATGGCTGTACGAAGTATCGTGCTTGTGCAAAGATTTTGAAACTAAAAGAAAAATTAAGATTTTAAAATTAGAACTAAAAAAAAACATTATGACTGTTCTTTCTTTCAAAATTACAAAAGAGTTCATTCACATCTATCATTCTTTGATATTCATTGCTAATCATAGAAATTGGAAACAATACACGCGTCATTGTATTTCAAATTGTTGTCATTGTATTTTGTTTTATTTCTGGTATAGGTAGGTATTAATAAATTTTATGCATAAATAAAAAAAATTAATAAATTTTCTATACTTGTTTATATTAACCTTAAATGCTGAATGTTTATTTTATCTTTGATCTTAACTATTTGTTAAAATTTGATTTATTGATATTTCAATTATTTTTTTAATGACGATTTAAATCTATTAATTAATAATGACTCTTCAGTTTCAACAACACGGCATGGCACTACTATTGATGGTGTATTCACAAGATACTTGTCTACAGTTTCAACGAGACCATTTATATCATATTTTAGCTACCACAAACCTCTTGTTACTCACGTGCCTATTCAGTCACTACGAGAAGAATCTACGAATGTAAAATAGTTTATTTGAAATATTTATTAATATATTTGATTCATCGCCTTAATGATAAATGATTGTATATTTTTACTGTGTTGGCATATTTTTACGTTAATAAAACCTTTTTTATTTAAATAAAATCTTTTTGATTAATTTTAATATTTATCGTTAATCACTACTGCATTTTAGTTATTTTTTTTCCATACGCCAAAGAAGTATAACTTCTAACGCGTGTACATAAGTACACACATTTTAATTTTATTATTTAGGCGCTACTACAACCGCTATGCCACGACGCCGACGACACCACAGACTAAGGGTACTACGTAGACGACACACTACACTAACAAAACATCACAGTCACATGCACACTTGAACAGTCAGTCACTTCAGTCAGTCATACCGCGAAAGAAAGGGACAGAACGGAATGAACCCTGACCCGTTCATATCATTGTCACATGCGAAATTATGCTCTAATTTTACCACTTATGAACTATATTTCTGTCAATTATAAAAAATAACGTGCAAAATAATCTAAGTATCTAAAACATCGTTTGGTTATTTGATTTAATTTCGATTAAAATTAGATTTTAAATTATTCGTGGTGTTGGTTTGTTGTGTCTGTTTGTTTATTATAAAACTACAAAATTTTATATACAGTTTTATAAACTGTAAATAAGTTAGCTGTGTTAAGATTGTTAACTGCTCAATGCGCGTACGTAGCTATATTAAATAACGTAACCTCAAATAGCGCACGATGTGCTATACGATGATAATCAAAAGATATCGTTTAATATATTGAAGCGTATAAAATAATAGGCGTTTTAAAAATAGCACATCGTTATTTAACGTTTTTAATAAATAGCCGTTGCGAACACTCCTAATTATTACTAGATTTTACCTAGGTTGTTTTTAAACCAAGACAAAAGTCCTGAAAAAAAATGTAAGAGCGCTAAAGCCTTTCTTGATCTCTACTTTATAAACCTCCATTCTCATAATCCTGAAGGCAACTGGAAATTTCAAATTTGACATTATCAGGCGTTGTCATAGTGTTTAATATAACGTTGCTCGTTATATTTTCTATAGGCGTCACGGATTAAATAGGTTTAATAATATTGAGAGTTATACCTACGCCATAAATAGTTATAAATAAATTTTATTATTAGAAATTTGCTCTTAGGATCGAGAACAACAAACTTATAACATAAACAAAATTAATTTATTATTTGGACACAATTTCCATTATTTTGCATAAATAAATTGTGTAGAATCCTCTCTGCGAAATAGATGGCGTTGTCTCATATTCTGAATTGAATCATTATTAAATAGAATTACCCATTACTTTGTAATCTTGCAAGACATTAATTTTAATAATTAATAAGGCAAATCTGGCTCATTTAATTCCGATTCATTAACGGTTTTCGTGACTTTTAACATTTTCTTATTTTCCAATTTCATTCCTAATCACATGTGCCCGGTAGACGGCAATAGGCTCGCCCCGTATTACCTACGTGGGACCTAAACATAGCTGGCGAGTCGTGGGTGTGTAATACACCTCTGCCTACCCCTTCGGGGAATACAGGTCGATGTTATGCTATGTTATTCCTAATCACTACCCTTTTTAAAATCTAGCGTATAAATTTTTATTTAAAAAGTATTTTTCTACCACAATAAATATAAATATTATATACATTTCCAATAAAGTACCACTGCGTACTGAAGGGGTAAGATTACCTCTATCAATTAAAGAAGGCAGTGAAAGAAATCTCCACGGAGCTACTTTGTATTTTCTTTTTACGAAAAAGCTGAATAACATTACCCGACCCGGGAATTGAACCCGAGACCTCATGATCAGCAGTCGCACACACCACCGCTGCACCACCGAGGCAGTATGGATATAAAATATATTCATATTTCTTTAGCCATATCTTTTTACAATAACTCCATAATTATTACCACAAAATATATTTCGGTTTCCATTTTTAACATTAAAATAAAGCACCTATTGACTCTTGTGCTGGTGCAAAATAATGTACCAATTTCTTTAGGACAGAAGGCTATCTCCCTCGATCATTATACATTACATGACTGAACATTAAGTACTACATATAAGTTGATATATATCTATCTAGGCCAGTGTTCTTCTCCTCAGCATTAACTGACTCTTCTTTTCGCCCGCTATCTTCTTTGTTTTCTTCTAGCTTAATCATCATGATGGCACCGATTGATACTGTAAATATAAGATAATATATTGTGATGATTATTCATTACTATTTTGATCTGTATTTTAGCACTTGACATGCTCAGGCACTTTAAAGATCAAATTATTTGTGAAAGTGGAAAAAGAGAGGGTCTTAAAGACTTCTAAAACAAATGTGAAGTTCACTTCCACGATTGAATGGGACGCAAGTTCGTGTCATTCTTCTAATGCGGACGGAGGGTAAAACCGGCTGTTGGCGTGGCGACGTCGCCAAGCAAATTGTTTTTAACGCCATCTGGGGCCAAAAGCATGTAACTAAGAAATATAATGTCAATCAATACACCAATACGAGTTTTAATTCGTTTATGGGTAACGAGATGGCAAAAATAAGAAAATAGATGTTTTCACATCTGCCGTGTGGGGCCGGCACCAAGAATAGCTCCACCCCTTCTCTTCCTATCGGAGTCGTGAAAGCCGACTAAGAGATTACCGGGGGACCTGGCAGCAGCGTTCCTCTGTGTACTAAAAACATCTACTGTGATCGCCAACCCGCCTGCCAAGCGTGGCGATTATGGTAAAACCCCCATTTTGGGGAGGCCTATGTTCAGCAGTGGACGATGAAAGGCTGATGGATGGATGGACATCTGCGAGACGTCCCGTGATGGCTCATTTTTATATCTACCAGGCTGCTGATATGCTGGAAAAAACTTTTGTTATTCTACTTTCTTTCTTTTACGTCAAGGGTTAACATAATTACCGCCGGCGGACCACCGAAGGAATGTAACACAGTTCCAGTGGCCCGCCAATAAAGGCGGAGAGACGGCACACGGCGGGTTTCTTTAGTGGGTGCAGGCCCCACACTACTCTGTTCGTTGCCCCGAACGACGGGGTGTGTGGTTAGGAACATTTTTTCCCGAATTAACAAAAAAAAAAAAAAAAGGTGGTGTAGGTGTCTCACAATATGAGGGGTAAGACATAAGGACTGCAAGGATCCTCAGTCAGAAATCAGGTCACCTATGACTTTGCGATATTGTGAGTGTGTTTGTTTACAAATTTTAACACTCCAATTCTAATTTAACATTAAAAATATATTTATTTCATAGGCCTATTATCTATATCTATACTATTATAAAGTTAACAGATCTTGTCTGTACATTCAAGATATTTGAGAAAAAAATACTGATTTAGGCTATATAGGCGTGTCTAAACACAAAAAGTTTTTTTTTAGATTTTTTGTCTGTTTATCTGTTTGTTTGTTCGCCCATCACGCAAAAGCTACTGAACGGATTTTGATGAAACTTTTTTCCTTTGATAGCTCTTGATTAGACTTAACGACTGGTATTCATGTTATCCCGCTACTATATCGGGAACCTGAGATATTACCTAAAAACTAGCTTTTGGCTGCGGTGAAACCGCGGGCAAAGGCTAGTATAACACTTAAAATCGTCAATAATTCAGTAATAATTAACAAGTGCGCCTGAGACGAGTGCATCGGCGATACTTTTATTTATTACTTACAGTTTAACTAAATTGACATGGGAAAATGCTGCAACCAAGATGACATTAGTATATCACATATCGGCCGCTGAAGGGAAAAAAGCTGTGTAAACTTTTGTTGACTCAGGAGTACCACTTACATGCAAGTAAAGCTCCAACAGCTATGAAGGGCGCTGGACAAGAGAAGTCTAATAGTGCTCCAACGGCGAGGTTTGAGGCCACGCCGCCAGCTCGCCCCCACCACGCTCCCCAGCAGACACCAAGGCCACTGGAAAGATTTTTTGGTGATAAAAGAAGAATAAGTCAAAAAGTCATTGGTTCTTGCTAACAACGGCTGGCCAGTTAAGAGACGAAGGTCCATTATATGTAATTATTTTGTCTTTGGGTTGCCGATTCCAATATGAATGTACTTGTTCGAGTTAGGAAGTACTATCTTTTTACAGAATCATATTGGCTTAACGAACTTCGACAAGTGAGACTAACCTTCAGTGATCGTATGAGGCGACTAAGTGAAGTAAGCAAATGTCATCCTTTTCATTACTGGTAGGGTTAGGTGTAAGTACCAAGTTAGAGTACTCGCTTTTTATGGGGCGCAAGCTGGTTGGTACCATCGTCTGCCGTGTGAGTGACTGAGAACACTACCGTATGTTGGTTGTGGAAGGAGATAGCCATCTAATCATGAGCTCATGAGTGGCAGTTTACACTTACCGTTGGCTTCTCTGCCACTAAAAGCAACATAATATACAAAATTGGATAGCAGTAGAACTGATTGAATTGAAATCTACGTGGTGGCAAACAAGCATACGTCTCACCTGATGGTAAATGGTTACCATAGTTTATAGACGCTAGGAATACTAAAGGCATCTCCAAGGAAATGTATAGGAGTTAGAGAGGAAATATAGTATGAAGAGAATTAGGGGGAAGTGCTTCCCCGATAGAGCCGGCCCATGTATGTACTAGTAGAAATTCAAATTACCTCAATCTAGGCGGCAACGCAAGCAGCAGCAACCGAATGAGAAGCACATTGCCATTGAGCGAGGCGGCGTTGAGCACGGCGGCGGCGGCGACGCCCACGTGGGGCAGGCGCGAGCAGGCGCAGGCGCTGGCGGCCAGCGCGCCGCACGCCGCCGCGCACGCGCCCGCGCACGCCGCGCCCGCGCGCCGCACGCCGCGTGCGCCGCCCCGCCAGCACAGCGCCACGCACGCCGCGTTGCCGAGCACGCAGCACGACCCCACTATGAGCGCGGAGATGAATACCTGAAATAGCATGTAACAGTTATATTCATGGAGCGGGCTATCCTCGGCATTTCCCTATAAGAATATGATTTCCTACTAGCCCCTTGAATGGAAATTGGTATACAGGGGGGTTAGACAGAATCTCATATCTCACATGTCGATCGTATCGTGATCACTGTAATTGGATGAGAAACCGACGCGTGATCTCGCAATAATCCGTTGGCCAATCACGGTGATCTCTCAACCAATCACAGTGATCACGATACGATCGACATGTGAGATATGAGATTCTGCCTAACCCTCCTGAAGTGGCAATTCCAATTGACGAGTCGACAACCGTTTGGAAAAAAGGTTCTGGCATTACGACCACGTATAGGACGGCGCAGTGCACGACCACCTCCCACCAGATGGACAACAATCTGGTCGACGCCACAGAGAGCTGTTAAATGCAATCAACACGGGACCTCTGGTTGTCACGTTCTCTCGGTGAGGCCTATGTCCAGCAGTTGACTTCAATAAGCTAATCGATGAAATTGATATTCACCAACAAACCTCTTAGCGGCTCGTAGCTGTTTCTCATAGACTAAGCAGCTTTCTAATGGGAAATGACAGGCGATTTTTTGGTACAGATGAGCGACAAAATCCAATAGTCGATTGACACGGATTGCACCAGTTATATATTCCCACACACTGAATACCAGGACTGATTGCACTTGCCTCAAGCTCTCATGTTAGTTAAACACAAAGTGAAAAATGTGAAATCGAAAATAACAGTCAGGAGCAGGATCCTGCTCCTGACTGTTATTTTCGATTTCACATTTTTCACTTTGTGTTTAATGTATAGTGCTAAGCATGTCAAATGCTACAAATATATATAAATATTCTCATGTTAGTTATTAGTAAGTAACTTTGACAATTTTTTTATTATTCAAAAATTGTTAATAATTATAAATTGATAATATTATCAGAATAATAGTTTATATTATATTATTTAAGAAGCATTTCTTCTAAAGTTCCATTTTCGACTACACGGCCGTATAAAATACACATAGCTGTGGTCAATTTTATTCAAGGTTCAAGTCAAGTCAGTTGCGTAACTATAGTTCGTAGTTCAAAGCACCGAGTGACGGCGCGTGACTCGCTTTGATAGCGATCGCTATGATTTTTACTTTAACGCTCATAAAGGTTACATTAAATCATATATTTCTTTATATCTTATGGCTGTCGACGACCCTTGGCCCACCACAGGACAAGTGGTAACCACTGCTTATGAGCTAAGCAATACTACGGCTACTAATATTAACCTCTTAGGATCTCTGAGAAATCTCACTTACTTAAACCCTTTATTTTATAATACTTTCTGATATTTACGTGAATGTTACACATTTTGAAATAAAACTACGTTTACGGAATCTATCGCGTTTACTTTAAATATCAGCCTTGGACGTCTATCATCTAAGTCCACGCGTGATCATCAATGCTGTAAAGTATTCGAAACGTCGGGATAGTAGAAAAATCAAGTAAACGCGATAGATTCCGTAAACGTAGTTTTATTTCAAAACCCTTTTTTTTGGTAAGGCAGGAAAAATGTTCCTAACCGCACACCCCGTCGTACGGGGCAACGAACAGGGTAGTGTGGGGGGGGGTCCTCACCTACTAAAGAAACCCGCCGTGATACCGTCTCTCCGCCTTTATTGGCGGGCCACCGGAACCATATTACATTCCTTCAGTGGCACTTACTTAAACCCTACCACATATCTACTTACATTTGCATCTATAGTGGAATCGCAGGTACTGTCGTGATCATCGAAACTACTATCGTTGAACCTTGGCACCTCCCGTCCATAGAAGTCGTAATTCGGGTCCTTCCAGATGGCAGTTGTATTGATTAGTTTCAAGCTCTCTGGTCTGGTAGTAGTCGATGCTAGTGTGCACTGCGTCCCTTGTATCCGCTGAAGAAGTTCTGGGATCCACATGTTAAGGCCGAAGCCCCTGCAAAATATAGATAAAATCCTAACTATTATAAAGCTGTAACAGAGCTATGTCTGTACATTTAAGATATTTGAGAAATAATGACATAACATATTTTTTATTTTTAGATTTTTTTTCTGTTTGATTGTTCGCGCATTACGCAAAAGCTACTGAACGGAATTTGATAGCCTCTTTATTAAACTTAAAGACTGGTTTACATACTACATTTTATCCCGTCACTATTTCGGGAACCTGAGATATAACCTAAAACCTAGCATAAACTAGCTTAATTTTGTTATAATTATGATGTACCACTACCAAATAAGATCCTGGCAGTCGAATCAGGTTGTCAGAGTCCTGAATAAGAAATTTGACTCCTGCCTTCTTGGTCGCCAGTTTTAGCCTTAGTTGGGTCATGGAAGTCAGATCAGCAGTGCCTTTTTTTTTTTTGTATGCGGGAAAAATGTTCCCAACCGCACACCCCGTCGTCATCGTCGGCCATCTCTCCGCCTTTATTGGCGGGCCACTGGAACTATGTTACATTCCTTCGGTGGTAGACCAGCAGTACCTACCTCTACTGATGTAAATATGCTGCTGTATCTTATATTAAGCCCAGCACTATTTACTCATGTTAACCACATTCAATCAATTCAAAGGTGTATTTGAACAAATAAACAGACACTCCTTCTCTGTACTACATGTATGACAAATTTCATGACGTTCGGTTAAGTAGTTGCGAACTCATATAGTATCAAACAAAATCGTTTTCATACTATAGGTACTGTTAGTAACTATAGCTATAGATATACACTTACGCAGCCATATTGGCAAAGAACATGAAGAGTATGAGACTTGACTTGAGGGCGTAGTTCTTGGAGACGAAAATCTTGAGGTCCCCCACCACATTCATGAACAGGTCCTTGGTTTTGTTTTCCTCACCACCCAGGGTCTTGGCTACGAAGATGTCATCCTGGATAAGCTTCTTTACCTGTAAAAATTATAAGAGTTCATGTACAAGCAACACCATAGGCACTGTACGAAACACAACAGTAGGACTATCACAGTTGTTTTACGCTAATCTTCTGAGAGAGATTGGTAGTTCCCCAATTGTGTCGGTTTATTTATGATGGGATAAGCAAGGCTGGTATCTGGTCTACTAGTAGCCAGGTACCAGGGTCTAAGCCTGAGGCGATCTCATTCGCCTTATATCCCTATTATTATTTTATTATTTCGATACTCTGTGAGAGGATTGTACTTCCAGGTCCAGCGGGCCCATTTGAACTGGGATCAATAAATAAATATTCACAGACATTTCACACAACGCCCTCTGGTCTCAAACTAAGCTTAACGCTTGTGCTATGGGTACCAGATTACGGATATAATACATAATATATACATATCTCTTTTTTTGTAGTATTTACAATACATAGGTAATAGTTATAATAGATAGAAAACACCTAGACGCAGTACAAATCTGTGTTCATCACACAAACAATTGTCCTGAGTGGGAATCGAACCCACGACCTCGTGCACCGAAGTCGGTTACTTTACCGACTATGCCACGAGGCCCGTCAACAAGACTACTACAAATCTAGAAAATATACTTACTTTAAATTCAGCTGTTACGTGATTAGACTTATGAATATACGCCAGAAGCTTCAACGCTTTATCGCTCCTGTTCGTATCAGACAGGAGTCTTGGGCTCTCCGGAAGGCACATCACCCAGGCACCACTAATGAAACCTGGTATACTGCTCAGAGCCAGAAATAATCTCCACGAGTATATCGGCAATAATGTAGGGTAGTCGGCTATCTTAAACGGAATTATCAACCAGGCAATAGCTGAAACAATAAAATATATATTTTTATTACACACTTGGTGTAGCAGTAGTGAGGTCTCAGGTTCGATTCCCGGGTCGGGTGGTGCTTTTCAGCTTTTTCGTACAAAGAAAATTCTCAGTAGCAACGCAAACTTTGAAAATGTGCCCGGTAGACGGCAATAGACTCATAACCCTATTACGTGGGACTTAAACATAGTTGGCGAACCGTGGGTGTGTAATACACCTTTGCCTACCCCTTCGTGGATAAAGGCGTGATGATATGTTTTATTTCACACTAATTTTACCTGCGGATTCGCTCGCAATAAATTTGGGATAACTTAGATCTCTGTACAGTGTTAGTCTAGTGGTAAAACCAAGGGCGACAAGCGAGTTCGATTGCTAGTTCAAGGTTCACGCACAAATATCTGACTTTTACGAAATGATATGCGAAGGAAAACATCGTGAGGAAACCTGCATGCCTTAGAGATTTTCTCGTCAGCTTGTCGAGTTTGCCAACCTGCACTTGGTCAGCGTGGTGAACTACAACATAAAGCCTTCTCACTCTAAGAGGAGAACCGTGAGAGACAAGTCTTTTTTCCGATCCAATAGTAAAGATTTAGACGACAACATTAATAATCTCCATCCACAACCAATTATTCCATAGAACCGTCTGTTATAAGGAATAAGCAGTAGCTTATACATATAATTTTCGGTACCGCATATAATATATGGTAGAGCCAAATATATGCAAACTTATTGATCTGAGTATTTATGGTGTGAAAATCTAATAAGCAAACCTACACGATGGGATGATGAGAAATCCATCAAACGTGATAAATCCGCTAACTGCCTCGGAAATCTCGGTTTTGAATCCCGGCCAATACGTTATTGGATTTTTCTGGCAAGAAATTCTCAAAAGCAGCTCGTTAGGGTTGGTGGTGTTACCATTGAAGTAATGTACACAGTTCCAGTAGTTCGCCAATACAGGCGGAGAGACAGCACACGACGGGTTTATTTAGTTGGTAAAGGCCCCACGCTACCCTGTTCGTTGCCCCGAACAGTGGAGTGTGCGGTGAGGTACATTTTTCCCCGCCTTAACAAAAAAAGGGACTGGTCGTGTTTCACACTCCTTATTATTATTCCTTATATTTTTTATAAAGAGACATTATCGTCAGCAATAAAATCAACGTTGTTAACGACAAATAAAAACAGTTACAAAAAAACCCATAGCAACATCCAAATTTGACGTTAAACATCAATTATGATAGTATCGCTACACCGTGATTATGCTACAACGTATTTCCGGCCAACCGAACCATACATTGTCAATGAATACTACAAAGAAATCATCAACAAAATAGATTTGAATTCAATTCATCCGATCACATAGTTGATGATAAAGGTATACCAGTTTAATGGCGGAATGGTCTGGTTTATTTGGATTTTTCCTACTGCCAAAGCTCGATGGATTGGCGCCTTCCAGCATCACCAGGTCCCGGAGGTGCGTTCAAAATTTCAGCGTGTATGTATAATAGATTCTGCGTAAAATATTGGGCATTTCGTTATCCCAGCCGGAGCAGTCTCGAAGCAATGGAGTAGTGTTCCACGTATGCCTCTTAAAGAGGAAGGGCAATGTCTTCTAGAGGCCAGAGCATTATTGCAGTCAAGACCTGCTGGGTTAACCAAAAATTACGCGAAAATATCTCTTTTAACTTTTTTTTGTCATGGAAAAGATGTTCCTAATCGCAAGTCGTTCAGAGCAATGAACAGGGTCGCGTGGGGCCCTCTTCGACTAAGTATACCCGTGTGCTGTCTCTGTATCAGACACAGGAACACCGCGAGGTTTTAGTCAATGGACACACAAAGCCGCTGCTTGCTTTGAAAATATTGTTTTTGAAAGTTCATCTTAAATATATTACAATTTTCATTGTAACAAAACGAGATATCGAGCGATGTATTAAATGTATAGGAAGTATTGAGATATTATATTTAAATGTTATTACATAATTATAACTTGCATTTAACAAGGTGAAATGAAAAGTCGTAGGCAGTTTTTTTTTTTTGGATGATAATGTTGATGAAGTTACAAAATTGGTCTATACGTCTAAAACCAAAATGCATTATTACGAGGGATGGCATACGGCTCACCTAATGGTAAGTGGTCGGCAACACGAGAGGCATCACTCACGCGTCATCAGCTCCAAGGGATGAGGGAGTCTCTAGCGCTTTCACTCAGCATATGAAACACAACAGTAGTACGAGTAGCTACCGTTGTTGCTCGCTGAACTTCTGTCTGAGGGTGATACTTCTCCGATCGATCCGGCCCATTTATGTTCGGACAAGCATTGCTCTACCATTAGCAATGCAAAAACATGATCGAGAATGCAAGACTAAATCAAGATTTCAGAACATATTATGTTTTCCGGTGTAAGAAATATATAATTAAACCCCAAACACAGGAGATCGGTATCGGTTTTTTAACTGCACAGATCACGTAGTGATACGTCAACTGTGCAGTAAAAAAATAGTTTGAATTGAAAAATAGTTTATTTTGAAATAAAACTACGTTTACGGAATCTATCGCGTTTACTTGATTTTACTACTATCCCGACGTTTCGAATATTTTACAGCATTCATGATCACGGGTGGACTTAGATGATAGACGTCTATCGTATCAGCCTTGAACGTCTATCATCTAAGTGCTGTAAAGTATTCGAAACGTCGGGATAGTAGTAAAATCAAGTAAACGCGATAGATTCCGTAAACGTAGTTTTATTTCAAAATGTGTAACATTCGCGTAAATATCAGAAAGTATTAAATAGTTTATTTTTTATTTTTTTTATCTGTACTATTTTAGCACTCGACATACTCAGCTACTTTAAAGAACAAATTATTTCTAAATGTGGAAAAAGAGGTTTATTCAAAATTCAAATTCATTTAATTGCTTGAAACGAGGCTGAAATGTTATTAACTTAGTCTAGGGGTCTAGGGTATTGCGAGCAGGATTTAAAACTGCGGACATCCAATCCGGGGAAGTGCTCTAGACCGCTAAGCTATCGCACTCACTCAAAGGTGACCCATTCCATTCTCTACTTCACCGCCATCAAATAGTATGTTTTTTAATTGCAAAATTAAACGTATATATATTACGAGTATATAGTAAATATTGGTATTTTTTGGATCTATATTTTAGCATTTGACATGCTCAGCTACTCTTATAGTACAAATTATAATTTGTGAATAAGGAAAAAGAGTATTTTAACACGAACGGGAATCGAACCTGCGTCCCTTCCTTTCCGGGGAAGTGCTCTAATCCCAATGGAATGGATTGAATTTGAATGGTACGATAGCTCAATAGCTATCGTACCATTTCTAGAAATACCGAATTTCCTCATCACATTTGTGTTAACGACCAACGCCCTCCATCGGCAATGCATTTATATTGGATGAATGCATGTACTTTAAATATTGGTATAATGAAAAATTGGGCTATCTTACTTTCGATCAAAATACATCGATATGCCGTTTTTGATAGCCGTGAAGGATATCCAAAAAAAACGATGTATTGATGGTATACCTAAGAATTAGGTGAGAACTTTCACTTGGTACAATACCTTAGCACCAGTGAACTCTTAACATTTAAATATGCAGTGACTATGCATTTTGGCTCAGTAAAAATCAGGACATAATAGCAATCGATTTCTCTACAAATTGTCAGTACAAACCGGTTTCTAGTGAATGAGTAACAGTCACCGAAGATGTGCAGTTACTATGCAAACGTTAACCAAGTTTTGTTTAACTTTCCACTTCAGTTATATTCCTAACTATCAAGCTAAGTTATAGAAATATATTACTGCGAAGAAGAGCCGAAAATATCGCAGATTTAATCCTATTATAAAGTAGGTATGTAATGTACAGACACAGCTGTGTTACAGACACAGTTGTGTCTGTACATTTAAGATATTTGAGAAAAAATACTGAATCTAATATAGGCTATATAGGCGTGTCTGAACACAAAACAATTTTTTTTAGATTTATTGTCTGTTTGTTTGTTCGCGTATCACGCAAAAACTACTGAACGGATTTTGATACGACTTCTTTTATTTTATAGCTCTTGATTAGACTTAAACCTATATTTTTATCTCGCTACTGTATCGGGTACCTGAGTTAATTTAACCTAAAATCTAGCAAGCTTTTGGCTGCGGCAGATCCGCGGGCAAAGGCTAGTTATAGCACTTATTCTAAAAAGATAATTATTTTTATCAGATGGAAATTCTACCAGTAGTAATTATAAATATCACCGTGTGAGGGCCGGCTTTAGAATTGTCCCACCTCTCTCCACCCATGGGAGTCGTAAGAACCGACTGAGAGAATACCGGGGAAGTGGGCAGCAGCCAACCCGCCTGTCAAGCGTGGCGATTACGGCACTAGCCCCCATATGACCGAAGTTCCCTTGGGGAGGCCTATGTCCAGCAGTGGACGTCGAAAGGCTGATGGATGGAATTATAGATATAGAAATGAGTGTGTGTTTGTTTGTTACGTTGTAACTCTATACCTACTGAACCGTTCGTCATTAAATTAGGATTAGCTGTTTAGGTATAAAAATTGTACAATGAGTGTTTGTATTATATTAAACTCAGATCTGAAGTAACACGCGAAGTCGCGAGGTGATTATTTTTTAAAAGAAAACTTCCTCCAATAAGGAATAGTCCTTGTATCTCGAGGGACTTTACAAATATAGAATATCACGGGCACAAAGTATCACCCAGACTCAGAACAACCATTTGAGAATCACACAAACAGTTTTCCTGTGTGGGAATCGAGCCCACAACACTCGGACGGGAGGCCAGTATCGAAGCCCCTCCGCCATCTGTGCAGTAACCTAGTGACTGTACCACTAGGAACTATTAGGATCCGTTTTAAATGAACCTTTAGATTTCCCCAGACAAGTCAATTTCTTGTACACTCAGTTTATTAAAGTAACCGCAGGGTCCATAATTTATTATCATTTAGGCTGTTGCTATTCAACAGTATAAACATCAAGAATATCAGCTGTGTAAACATCTGTTTGTAGGCAAATAGAGAACAATATCATATTAAAATATCTCGGGTATGAAGACAGTGGATACATTTTTCTCAATTTACAATTTAATTACAATTGTTTGATAATTCACATACCAATATTTTACAGCATATTGATGCGTAGTATGGTATGTAAACATTATATCTATAGTTAAAAATTACCTATACAAGACGCTAAAACATCTTTACTTTAGCAAGCTTGGTAGACCCTTGCTTATCCCAGCATGAATGAGCTGGCTCGATCGGGGAAGTACCATCCTTTTTTTTTTGTAAAGGCGGGAAGAAATGTTCTTAACAGCACACCCCGTCGTTCGGGGCAACGAACAGGATAGTGTGGGGCCTGCACCCACTAAAGAAACCCGCCGTGTGCCGTCTCTCCGCCTTTCTTGGCGGGCCACTGGAACTATGTCACATTCCTTCGGTGGTCCGCTTATTATCCACCCTTTCCACCTATCATATTTATATAAACCTTTCCATGGAGATGGCGACGCGCGAGAGATACCTGTTGCTAGCATCTATGTATATACGGTAACCGCTTACCATCAATGAGCTGTATGCTTGTTCGCCACTCATTTAGTATAAAAAAGAACTTTACGTGATCACAAGAGGTTAGTTTTGTAGTTTAATTAATTAGGGTAAACTGTAGTATTGCTGGCACCCCTTTAGTCATTGGCACTTTGGATTTTAAACGCAAATATTAAGAACTGGTATAGCAAAAAACATCTGTTCTACTTTTTTCATAATCTGCAATATTAACATTGCTTGCAGAAAAAAGTAGGTTTTATAATATTATAACTGGCAGCACTAAAGAAAATAAATAAATACCGACGCCATGCAGAACTGTTAAAACATCACTTTATAATAAGGGGTCATCAATTAACGACTGTAACATAGATTATTTATTATTATGCTTAGTTTTTAGGTAAATAATGGCAATGAGTGCTTTTTCTGACCAATTTTCTGTTTTAAACTTACTTTATTAGGTGCCAATGACTGATTTCTATGTGTAACAGTAACTGTACTTATGGTGCCAATGACTGTAATTTCAAATATAATTTTATTCTTTTTTTATTTTTCTATTAAAAATCTCGAGTTAGATTGATTAATGCATTTTCATTTGAAAATATACATACCAGAGAACCCTTTATCAATGTTTGCTGACTTTTTAAACACCTATCAATTTAAAAAATATATATATCAATCTTAAATATGCTTAGAGTGCCAATCATTATACAGTTTACCTACGTCCACATCCATCAATAAAGCCTATCGACGTTCACTGTATACATATAGGCCTCGCAAGAGAACTCCACAACGAGTGGTCCTGCAACAGGTCCCTACGACTGACCAGACCGTCTTCACCTGCTGGGAGGCTGTGTTACGTTACACAGTCCAATACGTGTCTATCAATTTCGGCAACACTCGATTGTCGCTATTGTATACGGTGCTATTTGCACGCATTATTCTTACTAAGTAAACTTAATTACTACGATAATTAAGAATCATACCAAATGATGACGCAGCTCTATAAATATTTTATTTATTTTGTATATACATACATTTTAAGCGCTTCACGTGTTCAGGCGTTTACCAAAACACAACACATATTTTAGTAAGCACGTGTGGTGACGGACTAAGAATACAAGTGTCACCACCCCATTCTTTCCCACGGATGTCGTACGAGGCGACTAAGGGAAGTAAACAATTATCACCCATTGCATGACTGGTGGTAGGGCTGGGTACCAAGTGGGAGTACTTACTTACTATCAGGCCCGACGGGTTGGTACTGCTCTCTCCCGCCCATGTGACCGGCCATGAAGCATATCAGTGTGTTTTCGTTGTAGCAGGAGATAGCCGTTTATTCTTTTATTTCATATCTGTGAAATGAAATGGTGAGCAGCGGCGTGACAATACCTACTCTCGGTATAATTTAGTCCATGAGCGGCGGCAGTTAACATTTACCATCAGATGCGTCTGCCACCATTCGCAATAAAATAGTCCCCAAAAAATGCGATAGTCCCAAGTAGTTGTAACGATGGCGTAATCGTCTATTCAAGAGACTCTACGCAGGTTCAAATTCTGATCGTGACTATCATTTTAGATATCACATTATTGCACTTTGTGCTCTGGCTTTTTAAATACTTTATTTTCACGACGGAGGAGTCCATAAAAATAGAATTTACCTTGATGTTATTTACGAACGGCCCCTTTTACGTTCTTTCTTTCTCAATGGAATGTGGGCAGACACTATATAATATGTAAAAAATAATAAAGTTACTAACCTGGTAAAATAAGCCAGGCGACAACAAAACTCATCCCAACAACGCTGAGGTAAAACTGGCGTTTCTTGACTCCAACCAGGTCCGACAGATACGGAAATACCAGCGTAGCTGGACCACCTGTAAGAATTACCAAGATTTATTTACAAAACCTCGTTAGTGTGATATAGGTACATAAAAAAACGCAAGTTTTGGGACTTTAATTCTGGTATCCATCCATCCATCCATCAGCCTTTCAACGTCCACTTCTGGACATAGGCCTCCCGAAAAGAACGCCACAACGAGCGATCCCGTCATGGGGGATGATGGTATACAGTTTAGTGAAAATAGATTAAATTTAGGGAGTCTGTAAGACCAGGTACTCAGAAGATCGCATTACTATAATAATAATAATCCATCATACATCAACATACTAATATCTAATAGGCTATATAGGTGTGTCTAAACACAAAACATTTTTCTTTAGACGCGTTGAGAACTTTTTGGGTGAACAAAAAACATGGAACTCGCGTCATCGTCACCCAACGCTCCGATAGAAGTGAAAACTAAGTAACTTGTGAATTGTATCGTCGAGCTATTAGATTATTGTTTTGAATTATTTTTGGTTTGTAAAGAAGTGTTGGTTGTGAACACTTCTTCATAACTAAGTACTTCTTTTTCACTTCTATCAGCAGTCCCCAAAGACTGCCCCGCAATTATTTTTTTATATTATTTGTCTGTTTCTCTGTTTATTCGTTCGCGCATTACGCAAAAACTACTGGATTGATTTTGATGCAACTTTTTTTATTTGAGAGCTCTTGATTAGACCTAAAAACTGGTATAGATTTTATCCCGCTACTATAATTATAGCGAACCTGAGATATAGGTAACTTAAAAACTAGCTTTTGGCTGCGGCTGAGCCACGGACAAAGGCTAGTGGGTATACTATAAATTAGTGATTAAATTATGTCAACGAAAGGTCGGTACCTATGTCATAAACTGTTCTGTTCACAACAAAATTAACTTTAATTAACAAAAGAGAGATGTAGAAAGTTAAAAATAAATATACAAAATACCTACTGATTTTACTTTAGCTAATCAGCTATTAAATCCTTAATTCTACCCGCGTGTTCATCTGCGTGGTGTTCAGAATATAAATACGAGTACTTACATCACTCTAAAGCGTATGAGGATCAAATTAGGAGTTATGGCGAGATATCGTAACATACAACACACACTTTTACATTTATAATATTATTAGAGGTTTTATAATTACGATTTCCTCGCCATTTTTAATTTTATTATAGTTCAACTCCCGTAGCGTCATCACGTCAAAAAATTTACTTAACCGCACACCCCGTCGTTCAGGCTAATTAACAGATAAGTTTAATTAGATAAGCCCGCCGTATGCCATCTCTCCGCCTTTATTGGTGGGCCACCGGAACTATATTAGGTACATTCCTTCAGTGGCACGTCCGCAATTCTTTCCACATGTCCGAACCATCGGAGCATTCCCTTTCGCATCTTTACACCAATATGAAAGAGAGTTTCATACCTACTCGCTCTCTTACGTCGACGTTACGAATGCGGTCAGTCAGCCTCACTCCACAGATTCTCCGCAGAGATCACATTTCGACCGCATTGATTTTACTTTCATGCTCCTTTTTGCATACCCAACTCTCGCTTCCATATAATAACGTTGGGAAAAGCACTGCGTTGTGTATTGCGACACGTGCCTGGCTGACGTGATGACAGAATTTTTCTCAATGCTCCGTTGACTCTATTTCCAACATTTACTCTTCTCTCTATATCAGTGGTATACCTACCATCACGACTGAATTCAAAAATAAATTGTAATCGTACCAATAATAAACCCGTTGATAGTTCGAGCTGCAAGTAGAAGTCGGTAGTCAGCTACCGTGCTTTGTGCCAGCGTGAGGGTTGAGTCCAGCAACAGTGTCAGGCTGAGGCAGTTTCTTCTACCAAATACATCGCCAACAATCCCCCAGAAGAATGCACTTGCTACTCCACCTGCAATACAAAAGAATCTTTATGTTAGTTCATAATATTAGTAGTTAGCGTATAACATAGCTGCCCCGGCGAACTTCATACCGCCATATTTTTTTTTCGTGAATATTTTGCAATGAAAATTATTAAAGTACTAATATCGCTATTAAGAAATAGGGGTTGGTTTATGTATTTTTTAATGCCAAATCATAAAAAAATTGAAATAAAAAAATTTGTGCAAAAAATATACTTTTTGGGGTGGGTCCCCCTTATCACTTAGGGGTATAAAAAATAGTTTAAATCTTATTCTCAGACCTACTGAATATACATACAAAATTTCATAAGAATCGGTCAAGCCGTTTCGGAGGAGAGTGGCGACAAACACTGTGACACGAGAATTTTATATATTAGACTAGATGAACAAATTATTTGTGAATATGTAAAAAGAGAACTTTATTGTGAGCTGGATACGAACGTATGTGAAGTGTTCTAGACCGCTAAGCTATCGCAGTGACTGACGGCTATTCCCAATCTCCACATCACAATTCTCTTTACCATCCACGCCACCTATTGGATGCATTTACATGCATTATTGCTATATAAGCATTTACATGCATTATTGCAATATAACTTTATTATATTGCCGTGTGGGGACAGCTTTAGAATTGTCCCACCCCTCTCCACCCATGGGAGTCGTAAGAGCCGACTGAGGGCATACCGGGGGAGTGAGCAGCAGCACTCCCTCGAGTATTAACAACATCCATTGCGATCGCCAACCCGTGGCGATTACGGCACTAAATAATAATATAATATAATATTAATAATATAATATATAATATAATATAATATTAATAATATAATATATAATATAATATAATAACCATTATAATCACTATAACTATAGAATCACCATTCCTTTGGGAAGCCTATGTCCAGCAGTGGACGTCGAAAGGCTAATGGATGGATGGATGGATGGTAAGACTTTAAAAGAATATTTTAATTTTAATAGTCTGCTTTGTTAACGGACTTTTAAAATATTTTTATGGAAAAAGAACACATTTTGTGTATTTAAATAATTTAACCCTTTATAATTAATGTATGTTTATGAAAATTAGATCTAATTGAGAAGTTAGTGTCTTTATTTACCCGGGAAAGTGCGGACCATATCGGGGGAAGAGCGTATATATCCTAAAATCAATTCTATTCGTCGTATTGATAAAGTACATAAAGAATTTTATAACGGTCTAACCCCAGTCAAATTTTACTTTTACAACAGTCTTGAATGTTTCGTATCTTGGCCGGCAATGACAATTTTGTTTTTTTCAAACGCATAATACGTCCGCCCTTGCCCCGTTCGACAATGAAACAAAAATGTGATTCCCAAACTTTATAGGAATGAATTTTTTTGGCAAGGACTTGCTCGCTCATTGTAGAAGGTTTGTGGTGTGTATATTGAACATTTTTTGCAGCAACATCATTTGTAAACTGTTTACTTTGTACAGTTAAACTGCAATCTCTAAAAAATTTTGGGAATATCTAGTAGCTCTTTAGGTTTTTCTAAGGTACGTGGATGTATGAAAATACTTCTGACAGATGGCGCAGGCGTCACCCAAAGACGTTACGTATGATGTGTTATCGAAATTAGCAGTCAGGAGCAATTGTCAGGATGGCTGAATTGGTAAAGCATCTGGACGGTATCCAGAAGATGCAGGTTCAAATCCTGCTCCTGACTGTTATTTTCGATTTCACATTTTTCACTTTGTGTTTAATGTATAGTGCTAAGCATGTCAAATGCTAAAAATATATATAAAAATATCTAAATATTTAAAGGGTTTGCGTCATTATTAGGTAAAATCTTAATTGTAAAATTAAGTTTACCTGGTCGATATAATGTATGAAAATACTTCTGACAGATGGCGCAGGCGTCACCCAAAGACGTTAAGTATGATGTGTTATCGAAATTAGCAGTCAGGAGCAATTGTCAGGATGGCTGAATTGGTAAAGCATCTGGACGGTATCCAGAAGATGCAGGTTCAAATCCTGCTCCTGACTGTTATTTTCGATTTCACATTTTTCACTTTGTGTTTAGTTATTCTGTAGTTTACTTAAAAGCTAAAAGTTTGAGTACCACTGTTTTCTTCTGTACCTTTTGAAACCGAGAAAGTGCGGATGAAATTTAGTCCGCTCTTCTCCCAAAGGGTAAAGAGCAGATTCTAATCCAAAACCTAAACTACAAGTTATTCATTATTCTAACCTAGAAAAAATAATTTAAACGAGAGAAATAACACCAAAAAATTCAACAGATTATGAATACTCCTTTTTGGTGCTGAGATATACTACCAGGGGAAAGAGCATAATTTATAAAATCAGATGAAAATTGCACACTTCTACATTTGGATCTTTAGTACACGTGTTTGTATATAAAACAAACACTGCAGATTATATTTTAAGGCACTACAAAAAGGCGTAATTGCCTGTGTCGGTTTTCAAAAATACTTTGGAAAATCCAAAACTGCACGTCTCATAATCTTCATTTTTCACAATAAAATTGATTATTTGATAAGTAACTAATAATGTTTTCTTTATTTTATTTTTATTGCTTGTAGTGGCAGACGAGCCACGGTCCATCTGATGGTAAATGGTAACCATCGCCCATGGACTCGACTATACCGAAAGTATTGTCAGCCGCTGCTCACCAATTCATTTCACAGATATGAAATGAAATATAAACGGCTATCTCCTGCTACAGCCAAAACGCAACGATGTGCTTCATGGCTGGTCACACGGGAGATGGTGGTACCAACCCGCTCGGGCCCGATACCAAGTGAGTACTCCCATTTGGTACCCAGCCCTACCACCAGTCATGCAATGGATGTTAATTGCTTTCTTCCCTTAGTCGCCTCATACGACACCCGTGGGAAAGAATGGAGTGGTGACACTTGTATTCTTAGTCCGTCACCACACGGACTAAATTGGTTGATGTATTGGTTTTACTAAGTAGTTTTCAATAAATCACATAGATAGCGCTAATTTCAAAAAGTACTAATGTGGGTTTCATGTCTTATACGCCATCTAGCGCTAATTTTAAGAAGTACTTCTATATTGGTCTAGCTCTGTCATTTTGCAAGGCGCCATCTGGCAATTAGTAAGAACAACAATCCATGAGATTACATATATAGCTGCATAAGTGCATATAATGTACATACATGTAAAATTGAATAATTTATTAAACTGTAAACAAAAACAATTTAAGAAAACAAATAGACATCGCTAGTTTCCTTACAAAAAAAGCAATATTGTGGTTCTATACATACAAAAGCAACTGAATACATCTAAAATTGCCACTTGCGACATCTAGGGCTGCATTTGTCAATATCTCTTTTACTTTAAATCAGCGACATCTATCAATAGAAAATTGCAACTTTGGACAATATTATACGACTTATTTAAAAATCAATGAGTTCAACAAGAAATTGTAGTGTCGCGTCGAGCGTAAATGCCGTAAATATTCAGTATTTTTTTGTTTATTTAATAACAATTAAACCACATCGAATCAGAACGTGAAAAGTAATAGGGCTCTATTCCTAGTCATAATAACACGTAAACGAAAAAAAAAGACTCTATTAATTAAGTATTTTGGTCGTTATCGTGTTAACATTCTTACATAACCTACAACTCACGGACGTCCAAGCAAGATTTTTTTCAAACAGTGTTTTAACTAGTTTAAATAACAAAAATGGCATCAAAAATATCATGAGTGTTAAAAATAGTGTTTGTTCTTTATATTTGTGTGTAGATATTATTTTACAAGTGCAATATATGATAAATAGAGACATTTTAAGTTTGAAAAATCATCTGTGCCGTGTCAACCGGGAGTAGAACCCACCTCAACGCTTCGCTTATGAGGCGCGCTCTTCCACCGATCCGCTCTTACCCCAACGTACCTTAGTAAGTTTAATTATGCAATTAAGAATTCATACTATTTAATGGCGTGTGAATTTGTTTAATAAAGTAGCTGAGCATAATTATATATTATCATGTGCTAAAATACAGATCAAAATAAATTACTTACATTAGATTCCGCACGCGACTACGCTCATTAATTTTCTATATGTTTAAAACTACTATCTCATGGGAACTACTCGTTTTCTGGGATGAAAAGCAACCTATTCCCTTTTCTAGGCATTTGACTATTTATTCGTAAAGTTCATGATGACTGGCTTAGTAGTTACGGCGTGAAAACGTTACAAGCAAATAAACAAACAAACTCACTTCCGCATTTATAATATTAGTAAGGATAGACTCACGTCTATAAAGAATTTTTATGCCTGTCAACCCGCATTGTTCATCCTACTAACTTATATTACTTTTATGCTTTTGTCAACAGATGGCGTTAAAAACAATTAAATAAATTGGCATGGCGACTTCGCCACGCTTACACCGGTTTTACCTCCCTTCGTATTAGATGTTTCAAAACTATATTGCAAACATGCAATCATAATCAAAGCATGCTAAGCTATATTCTTCAAATTTTCAATGTCGATTATGATTAGAACCCCAACACTCGCCTCAACGGGCCTCCCTTAGTGATTAAACAATATTTATATTAGAAAAATCCTTAAGGACTAATTTCTAACGAATCATCGAGGTATCGAGGGTCGGTTCATAAATAAAGAAGCTCTGCACAAACATATCTATCTATCTATACTATTATAAAGCTGTAAGCTGTAGGAGAAATATGTCTAAGTACATTTTTAAGAAAAAAATAACGTTATCCCCTATAACCTAACCTCTGAACACAAAACAATTTTTTTTTAGAATTTTCATCTCTTTTTCTAATTATTTATTTGGGAATCACGCAAAAATTACTAAACGGATATTGTTTATTAGTTCTTTATTAGACGTTGAAATTGGTAAACGTTTTGTCGCGCTACTATATCAAGAACTTTTTTTTATTGCATAGTTTGGCAGACGAGCTACGGCACATTTGATGGTAAATGGTAATTTTTGTTCAAAGACTCAACTATACCAAGAGTATTGTTAAGCCGCTGCTCACCATTTCATTTCACAGATATGAAATGAAAGAATTAACGGCTATCTTCTGCTACAATCAACCAACCGGCTGGTCACACGGGAGAAGGTGGTACCAACCCGCTCGGGCCCGATAACAAGTGAGTACTCCCACTTGGTACCCAACCCTACCGCCAGAGGATAGGACCTTATTACAACAAAAAATTGTCTCTAAAAAGTGTAGGTATTATAAACTGGCATTAATTGGTTAAATACGCGAGTCCGATAAGAAGTTAATGTTTGGTTCCGCTTTGACTCTAAACAGTAACGACTGCATGAGTGGGCGTGTAGATTGTTTAATTGTTTTCATTAACGGTCGTAATCGTTAAGCCACGGTGAACTCACTGCACCTGAGTGGAAATTTCAGTTAGGAACTTTCAACTTGGTTTCAAACGGTGAATGCAAATATTTCAATATACCTACTTACCTAATAACTTGTTTTTATCGTTTATAAGTGTTTAATATAGTGTAAGAATTGATTGATTGAATTGATTTTACGATTCGAAAGAGGAAGGATGTAAGTACAGGGGAAGACCGAGTCTCACCTACCTAGTACAAATCGGTCGTATATTGAAGGAAGATGGAGTCAAGAGTCGCCGAAACCGCCGGGCGTGTATAAAGAGAATTATGAATGTTGAGGAAACGAGCGATGTATGCAAGTATAGAGCCTTTTGGCACTCTGTTCTCTCTACCTACCCTTCAAGAGAAATGGCGTCATGATAAGTAAGTAAGTAAGCATTGATCACGTTAAAAAAAAACTATACGTCGCGGGACGTCTAGCAGATGTGAAAACATCGAAATTATTTTGTAGAAATAAAATGATCATAACTTGACAAAGTACTCCTCAAGACGAATTAAACGAGTATAAACATGATAAGGTTGCGTCATTTTATTACAGAATTCCTATGGCCACCTTTTAGCTCTATCATCAGACTCTGGATACCATCTAAAGACAAAGTACTCGTCAAGATGAATCAAATGATTCCAAATTCGATGGGGTTGCGTCGCTTCATTACAGAGTTACTGTGGTCACCTTCCAGCTCCATCATCAGACCCTGAATATCATCTAGGACTAAAGTTCTAGTCAAGACATTTCAAACGAGCCCTAATTCGATGGAGTTGCGCCATTTAATTACAGAGTTTCGCATAAATCATACACGCCCAAACTCGATGGGGTTGCGCCGTTTCATTATAGAGTTCCTATGTCCACCTTCCAGCTCCATCATCAGATCAGCTCCATGTCATCATAATATTACATTGTCACACGATATACACATGCGTGTAAAATTTCAGCTCAATCGGGAATCGGGAAGTGTGTCAAATTTAACTTGCAAGATTTGAACGGGACATGTAAAATAAAAGCGTCGCCACGCTAACAGCCGATTTCACCCTCACTCCGCATTAGATGTTTCACATCAAAAATATTTGCACTTTATTACGACAGTAAAAAAATATTGGTAAAATAATGGACCTCCGTTCCATGACTTCGAATCCCTCAAATATTTTTCGCAATATAATAACCTATTTAACCAGCTTTAAGCTAAAAACAAGGCCATCAGTGCAAGTGTGATCTAATCCACATTTTTAACATAAGTTTTGCCTTGGAAGTCTACCATCTAAGTCCACCCGTGATCATGAATGCTGTAAAGTATTCGAAACGTCGGGATAGTAGAGAATCAAGTAAACGCGATAGATTCCCCAAACGTAGTTTTATTTCAAAATAAGTTTCAAATTATAGATTAGTCTAGCTAGAGCACTTCCCATTGGAAGGGACGCAAGTTGGCGCTCGCAATAAAGCACTCTTTTTCGACTTTCACAATAATTTGTTCTTTAAAGTAGCTGAGCATGTCAAATGGCAAAATACAGATCAATATATATAACAAAAAATCGCGCTATCAAATAGTATGAATCATCCAAACATCCATCAGTCTTTCGAAGGCCAATTCAGCCAAGTCGTTAAGTATGAGTATGTTATCAAAATTAGAAGTCCTGAGCAGTTGTTACGATAGCCAAAAGTACTTTGAATAAAATTTTGAGATACACTGCAATCTATACAATAAAAACGGCGCCATGTAATTTAACGATAAACAAAATTCGCAGTTATTTTATTTTAGATCCTCACGCTAACAAATCCACATATGGAGACAGCAATTGTTGATTAGAATGTACTTGTCATAATGGTGTCATCTATATTCTTGTGATCACGTTTCAGTTTAAGGGGTTACATTTAAATGGTTTTTGAAGGGAAAACTTCTTGGATTAAACTCGATGAAACGAGAACGAGACACTAAAAAGAGACAAACATATACCTACATCTTTAGGATTTAGCCTGCGAGAGAGAGATATAGAGTGTTTTGTATTACCTTCGTTTACTCTTCTTAAAAGTTTTACTAATACTATGTGTAACACTTTTTTTATTGTCAATGGTAGACGAGTTGAGCCAATGTGATGGTAAGTGGGAGCTTCCACTCTTAGATGAGACCCATGAAAATACAGCCAAGCTGCTACCTATCAAGTGAAGCACCACCAAATCGGTCACGTATTGAAGGAAGGTGGAGTCAGGAGTTTGCGAAACAGCCGAGCGTGTATGAATGTTGAGGAAACGAGAGATGTATGCAAGAATAGAGCTTTTTGGCACTCTGTTCTCTCTGCCTACCCTGTAAGGGAGATGGCGTGATGGTAAGTAAGTAAGTAAGTACCACTATGAAAGGGAGGTGAAGTGGAGGCGACTTTTTGTGAATACGTAGATAGAATGGTTTCATTGCTAATCTACTTTGATAGCAGCGGCAATAATAATTTCATTATAATGGGTTGGTGGCATTTTTTTAGGCCGAGTGGGGCCGACTTTAGAATTGTCCCACCCTCTCTCCACTCATGTGAGTCGTAAGAGCCGACTGAGGGAATACCGCCGGGAGTGGGCAGCAGCACTCCCTCGAGTATTTACAACATCCACTGCGATCGCCAACCCGCCTGCTAAGCGTGGCGATTACGGCACTATACCCCAAATTTGGGGAGGCCTATGTCCAGCAGTGGACGTCGAAAGGCTGATGGATGGATGGATAGCATTTTTTTTATACTACATGGCTGGTAAACAAGCATCCGGCCCACCTGACGGTGAGCGGTTACCGTAGCCTACAGACACTAGGAATACCAGAGGTGTTACACGAGCGTCTCTATCTCTGAGGAAAGGAGTAGGAGGTGGATTATAAGGTGAGGATAGGTAGGATACTAAGGAGAGAATATTAAGAAGAGTATCGAGAGGGGGTTAGAAGTGTATCTACCGTTGTTTCAAGCTGATCTTTTGTTAGAGGGTGGTACTTTCCCGAACGAGTCGGCCCATTCACGTTCGGATAAGCAAGGCTCTACGACTATCATTTTCAGTGCGAATAAGACCAAACAGGTTTGGTTCTCTGCATCCGGCTTGCAACCTACCTCCGCTGTGATATGCATCTGAGCCGCGCTGTCGTTGTCCATATATAGTAGTTAGAAAAAGAAGTGCTAACGGCTAAGTGCACGTTCTGAGGGAAGGAATTCACCGCACACGAACGAATACTCGACATCATTGAATCTGGCCGAACACGAGAAAACGCGCACTTAAAAAATTTTCCTGCGTATTTTTTTTCTACTATACATGTTTGTCACTGAACTCGTCCTAAGCAGGTGGTCTAATTGTGATGACATCTCTGTATGTGTTTGTTATTAGGTATATAATTTTTCTCAGATCAGGACATACTTTAAAGATAAACTGTCATCTATTTAAAAAAATCTGGAGTCGATAATAGCAGATGTTTACTTATCAAGTATAGGTAGTAACTCCTGCTGTGTGAGTGAGAGCGCCGGAGGCCCACACCCATCATTATCCTCGCATAATTACCCTTCCTCTCTACGTCGCTTCCCTTGAAGTTAGAAATGCGCGAGTAATACTTCAGGTTTTTCTAGCGTCTATAGGCTACGGTAACCGCTTACCATCAAATAGGCCGTATGCTTGTTTGATAGTATAAAAAAAATGGAAAATACGTTATTTGGGGAAAATGTTCAAAACGATGCTTAGTTTGTTTTCCATTTAACACAAAAATGGCAATATCGTTCTGTTTGTTCTGAGAACGAGCCCATAATATGTGTCTAATTTGTTAATTTAACACCAATATGATAAACTTCCGCGAAAAAAATATGAAATATCGTAAAAACCTGAATTTTTCTTAGAACGATTTAATGTGACGATTATTGATAGACAGGTTAAACCCCACGAGTGGAAACCCAATTTTTCCTTGACAAAACTGCAGGGGCATAACATGTTACCACCGAAGGAATGTAACATAGTTCCAGTGGCCCGCCAATGAAGGCGGAGAGACGGTACACGGCGGGTTTCTTTAGTGGGTGATGACCCCACACTACCCTGTTCGTTGTCCTGAACGACGAGGTGTGTGGTTAGGAACATTTTTTCCAGCCTTAATAAAAAAAGGGGCATAACACGACGTTGACTGCCTCGGCCTCGGTGTTGCAGCGGTAGTGTGTGCGACTGCTGATCATGAGGTCTCGGGTTGGATCCCCGGCCAGTGTTATTGAGATTTTTCATAAAAAGGAAAAGCAGGATTCGGATTTTATAAATCTGTGTGCACTCATAGTGAGGTACCTCACAAGAGTCCTCCTGAGTCTATCAGTAACGGCTCTTCTTTGAGGAGCATCCCATAACGCACCATACTATTAAAACGGTCACCTTCGACATCCACTCCCTCAGTGGTTAATTACCTCAAAAGCGGCCAGACTTTTATTGGGGAAGAAGTCTATGCCATATAACGCGAAAAGTTACCGCACCCCAGGCACATCTTTTGTTATTATTGAATCTAAGTATACCTCTTTTGGACAATGATTTCCATTCACTATTAGAGGAATTTAGGTTAAAGTACGCTTGGCCCATATGGGTTGAAGTAATTACTTACCGCTCATAAAAGCCATATTAATAAGTCCTGATTGGTAAGTGGTCAGCATCAGCTCGCATTTGGCAGCAGGTAACACGTAAGACATGACACAGTTCTGGACTCCTGATGCGAAGAATGCAACTGCACAAGCGCCGAGTGCACTGCGACTAAAACGCCCATATCCTGGCAAAGAAGAAGACATTGATTAGATAAAAGAATCGAATTCTTTAAGACCTTCAGAACTCTGAGACTAAATAACACGTGCAAGGCCATCCTCACCACTTATATTATTTCATGCTCGTTATCGCATCTAGGAGCCGGACGAGGAGTTCGCTGAGAACAGACCAGATCGGGTCCAAGTTTTTAATCATGACCTATATTTTGTAATCTGAAATTATTTGCAATGGAAATCAGCAAATATTTCTACGAAATTATTGTCTAAATGCAAAATATAGCGAGATTTGAACAGCTGTGTGCATCCGTTTCTGATTGTTTTATTTATTAATGAGTTTTGTTGACAAGTTATACCTGATGAGCTCATTAAGCTTAGTTTCTCTATGAAGATGCTTCATCATGTAATAAAATAGATATTTGTATTATATAATTTCTAACAAAACTCACATAGTTTTCATAGAAGTATTGTACTCTAATATTTCCATAGATTTAATATAATTATACTTAATATTAAATCTAAGAATATTTCGCACAAATTACAACACGAGTATATAATGTATACCTGCTATTATTTAAGCTGCTAGATTTTTACAGTAAAATCTAAAACCAGTCGTGTTTCAATAATTATTTTTCGTAGAATATAGCTGTAGGCTAATTACCTATTATCAATCTACAACTCCATAGGAGGATGCAAAAAGAATAAAGTTAGCATAAAGTTAAGCGATACGCTACACACGGGATGGGGTAGGGTACGAGAGAACTGAGAATGATCGAAAAAATAATGCTTATTGTCAACGAGATACCATTAATAATCTCACACGGCTTAGACAAGTTTACTTACTAACTGAATTCCAGTTGGCGACGGCGTAGTTTCAGCTAGCCTAATAAAATTGCATAGTTATGCGTCATATCAATAGATTTATTCTATAGATAGATTTAATATATAGTACCTTATACAATACTTCTTCCTAGCACTACTAAAACCAAGGATTGGCGTGAGAGAAGTATTGAGTTGAATCCACAGTATGTGGTCGATATTTCGTAGGACCCTTATACAAAACTATTGCATGTCTCATAAGCGAAGCGTTGAGGTGGGTACTACTGCCACGTCACGAAACACAACTGATTTTTCAAACTTAAAATGTCTCTATTTATCATTTAATGCACTTGTAAAATAATATATACACACACATATCAAGAAAAAACACTATTTTTAACACTCATGATGTTTTTGATGCCAATTTTGTTATTTAAACTAGTTAAAACATTGTTTAAAAAAGTTCTGTCTTGGATATCCGTGTGTCTGTATGTGCGGATCCTGTATGTTTGTTAACACGATAACGATCGAAATACTTTACTAATCGAGTCTTTCTCTCTTTTACGCTTCAGTATAATTACGAATAGAGCCCTATCACTTTTCACGGTCTGAATCGATGTGGTTTAATTGTTATTAATATAAACAAAACAAAATAATTAAACACAAAGTGAAAAATGTAAAATCGAAAATAACAGACTGTTATTTTAAAAATAGGTTGAATATATACATATGTATTTGTCGATTCGATCATACACTAAAACCAGCGCTATCTATCTTATTTAGTGAGAACTACTTCTATAGAACCAATATAATAGTACTTCTTAAAAATAGCGCTAGATGACATATAAGACATGAGAACCACATTAGTACTTTTTGAAATCAGCGCTATCTATGTGATTTATTAAAAACTACTTAGTAAGACCAATACATTATTAGTTACTTATCAAATAATCAATTTTATTGTGAAAAATTAAGATTATGAGGCGTGCACTTTTGGATTTTCCAAAGTATTTTAGATTATATGCGTTTTATCATTAGTTGATTTTATATTTTCTAATGGTAGAGTTTTGCTTATGCATGCTCGATCGAATACCGGCTCGATCGGGTAAGTACCACCCTCTCTCAAAAGATCAGCGTGTAACAACGGTAGTTACTGCTATCGTTGTGTAGGTCACGGTAACCGCTTAGCATCAGGTGGGCTGTATGCTTATTTGTCATCCAAATAGTTGTCCGTGTGGTGACGGACTAAGAATATAAATGTCACCACCCCATTCTTTCCCACGGGTCTCGTATGAGGCGATTAAGGGAAGTAAGCAAGTATCATCATCAGCATGACTGGTGGTAGGGCTGGGTACCAAGTGGGAGTACTCACTTGATATCAGGCCCGAGTGGGTTGATACCACCATCTCCCGTGTGTCCGGCCATGATGCACATCGTTGCGTTTTGCCTGTAGCAAGAGATAGCCGTTTATTCTTTGATTTCATATTTGCGAAATGAAATAATGAGCAGCGACTTGACAATACTCTCGGTATGGTTGAGTCTATGAGCGACGGTTACCATTTGCCATCAGGTGGGCTGTGGCTCGTCTGCCACTAAATGCATTAATAAAAATGTGATGGTTGGAAGTTACAAGTGGGTATCCAGTTGATGATGAGGTGGAGATTCGAAGTTACCTGGAGGTATATAATATACAGCTTAGCTTATTGCAGTCTAGTGCATCTCCTCGGATAGGGAAGGATGCAGATTCGAATCCTGCTCGCAGTAAAATCACGAATAAATTTGTTCTAGCTAAGTAGCGGAGCATGTCAATTGCAAAAAACACAAATCACAAATTTATAGGTCAACTAGTTGCTGCTAGCGACTTCTGCGCGCACCTCTGAATGGGGTCACTTAATATCACATCTGTATAAATAAAAATTAATCCCAGAATATGTTGTTACTAAGCGTAAAACTCGAGCAAAGGTGGTCCAAAGCCGGCTAAGTTAATTTTTCTAAAAATCGTTGAGGTCCTTGAAAGTTTTTTAACAGGTTCCCTGTCCCATGAATCATATATGATACATAACAATTAAATTTCTATTGTGTTTACAAACGGACAGAGAATGGATTAAAAATATCTGTTAAACGTGAAAATTATATATTTTTTCCACATTCAGACTGGTCCTAGCAGACAATTGAATCATTTCGATCCAATATTGAAGACACATCGATCAAAAACTTTTATCTCTGAAAAATGGATAGTTTCTATAGGGTAACAATTTTTGCATAGAGAGCATAATGAGCCATATTTATATACTGAAGCACACATCGTCTGAGTATTAGGACCTAAAGAACAAATCATTTGTGAATGTGGAAAAACAGAACTTTAGTGCGAGCGGGATTCGAACCTGCGTCCCTTCCAGAAGTGCTCTATGCCGCTAAGCTATCGCACTGACCGACGGTCATAACCAATCTCCATATGACATTTGTCTTTATAACCTCTTTTTCTACATTCACATATAATTTGTTCTTTAAAGTAACTGAGCATGTCACGTGCTAAAATACAGATCAAAATATTAGAACCTAGTTTATTATAATAGTAGGATGTTTAGACAAAAGAGTGCACTACAAATTAAGCAAGCAGCAGTCTGTGGATTGAATGATTCACGTAATCTCCGAAGCAAGGAGATGCTCAATTTGAACGTCCACTTAATGTTCATTTAAAAACTAACTGTGCCAAGATGAATTTGACTCATGTCACTTATCGGTGAGTGCAGCGAGTACCTATTGACTGTATCTTAAATTTCAATACGTAACCACTTTCTTTATAATCCATTTCTATGCCACTTTTAGTAGACGGGCCTCGTGGCATAGTCGGTAGTGTAACCGACTTCAGTGCACGGGTTCGATTCCCACTTAGGCCAATTATTTGTGTGATGACCACAGATATTTGTACTGCGTCTGGGTGTTTTCTGTCTATGATATGTATGTAGGGTATTTAAAAAAAAAGTAATATAATATGTTTTATTTTTTATTCCATGTAGTCGCAGACGAGCCACGGTCCATCGGATGGTAAATGGTAACCGTCGCCCATGGAATCGACTATACCGAGAGTATTGTCAAGCCGCTGCTCACCAATTCATTTCACAGATATGAAATGAAATATAAATTTATCTCCTGCTACAGTCAAAACGCAACAATGTGCTTCATGGCCAGTCACACGGGAGATGGTGGTACCAACCCGCTTGGGCCCGACACCAAGTGAGTACTCCCACTTGGTACCCAGCCCTACCACCAGTCATGCAATGGATGACAATTGCTTACTTCCCTTAGTCGCCTCATACGACACCCGTGCGAAAGAATGGGGTGGTGACACTTGTATTCTTAGTCCGTCACCACACGGACAAAATTATATGTAAGTATTATATCCTTAATCTGGTACCCATAGCACAAGCGTTAAGCTTAGTTTGGGACCAGAAGACGTTGTGTGAAATGTCCGTGAATATTTATTTATTTTACGCACAAGTGTCCTCTCAAAATGAATAAGATTTCATCATCATCCATCCATCAGCCTTTCGACGTCCACTGCTGGACATAGGCCTCCCCAAGAGAGCGCCACAACGAGCGGGCTTATGCTGACGGCACCCAACAGCTCCCTGCGGCTTTGACCAGAACGTCGGTCCGTCGGTCAGCGAGTAGGAAAAGTAAACAAAAATTTCCAAAAATGAGTAGTGGTAGACCCTTGCTTATCCCAGCATGAATGTGCCGGCTCGATCAGGGAAGTACCACCTTCTTACAGAGGATCAGCGTGAAATAACCATAGGTACTAACTCTTACCACTGAAGGAATGTAACATAGTTCCAGTGGCCTGCCAATAAAGGCGGAGAGACGGCACACGGCGGGCTTATTTAGTGGGTGACGGCCCCACACTACCCTGTTCGTTACCCTGATCAACGGGGTGTGCGGTTAGGAACATTTTTCCCGCCTTAACAAAAAAAAGTTCGTTACTAACTCTTACACTGTTGTGTTTTATATGACGAGTGAGAGCACCAAGCCCAATCCACGTCTTTATTCTGTATTCTCTCTTTATTATCCTTCTTCTACCTTCTGTCCTATTGTTGGCGTTGAGAACGCGCGAGTGATTCCTCTGTGGGTGGATTTATAGGCTACGGTAACCGCTTACCATCAGATGGGCTCTATGCATATTTGCCATAAGCGTTGTAAAAAAAACTTTTAGGTTTTGCGAAGTCTCAACCTTACAGGTAATCAAATTCGATATCTTTATTTTAGCAGTCTGCAGTTTTACCACTAACTGTGGAGATCGAAAAAAAATAACTGCGAGTGGGATTTGAACCCGTGACTACACGGTAATCCGCACGCTTTTCCGCTAAACTATTATAAGTTAAGTATTTACTCAGTTTTATTTTTCATAATAATTTATTAAATTAACTTGGCTCATTTGTTGCCGAGCGTTCCTGAGGATGCCTCGCTTAGAGGTGAAACACGTGTCGAATTTGTGGAATATTGCAATGTTGTGGTTCTGAGAGTGCTGCCATATCGCATGGTTGTGTCGCGTTGGTGAGTTTTCTTGTTGTTATCGTGCATGCTACTTTGCTATTATCACATTCTCGTCTATCTGTGAAAGTGCGGATTGGCAATCTTAGGTTATTTTGTCCAAAGATGACCGGTATTAACAATCCGTGGTTGAGTGGTGGGCTCTCCTCCAAAAAATATCCATTCTATAATAATAACAATGGACTTCCGCCAGGTGTCACCTCATTCAATTAATTATCTTATTCAATTAAGTCAAAGCACGCCAAGTGTTTAAAAATAACGCAAAGCTTCATTTGAAATTATGTTCATATAAATTATTTTCTCCATTCTTACTTTCTTACTAATAAAAAATATGAATGTGAAAGTGAATGTTTGTTGGTTACCTCTTGACGCCGAAACTACTTGGCCAATGATCACGACTTTTGGCATTTATATTACGGAGTATACACAACGGCATATATGCTACTATTCATCCCGTATAATGATGTATTTATATGATTTTAACACAATTCCCAGAAGTCCTAGGTCAATTTAGTAGTACATAAAGTTTGTATCTAAGTATTCCACAACCTCGACTTCATCCTAGTAAGACAAAAAAGTCTTGAACTCATTATGGTAGATTATTGCAGTACTCTAAGTACTGCAATAATCTACCATTATCTATTATAAAAGGCAAAAACTGCCCTAGGAACCAGCTAAACCTGTCTGCCTACTCTCTTAAAGCAATGGGACGTATCTAACACTGACACAATGGTGAAGCTAGCAATGCATGCTTTTATTTTTCTTACTTTATAGTCTACTAGATTGTGCACGCGACAACACCCACACGGACTTCCGAACATTAATACGTCACTCCACTCTACGCCAGAGAATATGTTTGTTCGTTTATTGTTGTTACGCTTTCACGTCGTAGCTATATCATGAAATTTATCACACATTACTATGTAACCCAGAAAAGTACATAGGCTATTTTATATCCCAGAAATTTAGATTATTCTTGTGGAACAGCAATTTTTGCAAAGATCATATAGTGACGTATTCATATTGCGAGTAGATATATTGACGGGCCTCGTCGCGTAGTGTAATCGACTTCCGTGCACAAGGTCGTGGGTTCGATTCCCACTCAATACAATTATACGTGTGATGAACACAGATATTTGTACTGCGTCTGGGTGTTGTCTATCTATTATATTTATGTATTTACAAAAAAGAAAGTAATATTTATGTATTATATCCGTAATCTGGTACCCATAGCACCAGCGTTAACCTTAGTTTGGGACCAGAGGACGTTGTGTGAAAATGTCCGTGAATATTTATTTTATTTATTTATGAAAAGAGTATTGGTGTAAAGATGCGAATGGGAATACTTCGATGGTTCGGATGGTGAGAAGAATGCCGGACGTGTGACTGGTTAAGAAGACATGCGAAATTGTAAGGATGTAGGTACAGGGGGAGACCGAGGCTAACCTACCTAGTCTAAATCGATCATGTAGGAGTCAGGAGTCTTCGAAACTGGCGGGCGCGTATGAAGATAATTATGAATCTTGAGGAGCGAGAGATGCATGAATGATTAGGCTCTCTGTTCTCTCTGCCTACCCCGCAAGGGAGATGGCGTGATGATAAGTAAGTTCATATTGAAGTCCAAGCGGATGAAATCGCGGGCTGAATCTTGTTTTAATAACAAAAATGGACAAAATGATTGGCAAGCCATGTTAGGTTCCCGGATAAAAAGTTTTATTTTTTAAACTAAGTTTATATAACTTGAAAACTAGCTTTTGTAAGCGCTCAGGAAGAAAAATGGGACAGGCACGGCTATCTCTCGCTACAACCAAAACACATCTAAGTCTACCTAACCTTTTTTTATTGGCGAGAAAAAATGGCAACGAACACGGTAGTGTGGGGCCCTCACCCACTAAATAAACCCACCGTGTGCCGTCTTCGCGCCTGTATTGGCAGACCACTGGAGCTGTGTGATATTACTTCAGTGGCTGATTAGATAACAAGTGAGTATTGCCAGTTGGTACCCAGCCTTATCACCAGTGATGCAATGGGTGATAATTGCTTACTTCCCTTATTCACCTCGTATGAGATCCGCGAGAAAGAATGGGGGGTTGAGATTTGTATTCCAAGTCCGTTAACACACGGAACTATGTAATAATGTAACACAATTGAATAGTTTATTTATTTGAATGTATACAACACACTTATCCGAAATGGCTCAATCGAGCAAGATTGTTATAAATATTTTCACGTTTTATAGTAACAATGACATTACTTACATATATTTTTAGATTAAGTACACATTGTTTTCAAATCTATATTTCTATTATGTAAAATAAACCGCACAGTTTTACCTAAGTAGCTCAATCGTGCACTTGTGTGCTCTTTAACACACTTTTATAGTACTAGCTGCTACCCGCGACTTCATACGCGTGGAATTTAGTTATTTTTAATTTTGTGCGGAACCCTATTTATTTTTCATTAATAATAGTAGCCTAAGTTACTCCTTCTAACAACACTTATTTGCTAGTGAAAATCCCGTTCAAATCGGTCCAGTCGTACCGGAGATGGTATTCATTTAAAATTTCATGGGTTTAATTTTTTTTGTGCGATACCCTAATTATGTTTCCAAATAAAAGTAACTTCCGGAGATGAGCTGAAACAAACGGGCAGACGACGTTTCCTCGGAGACGGCGACGCGCGATTGACGCCTTTGGTGTTGCCAGCGGCTAGCTATTAATAGTCTACGGTAACCGCTTACCATCAGGTGGGCCGTATGCTTGTTTGTCACTCACGTAGTACAAAAATACATGCATTATTTCCAACTGCAGAGTATTATCTTTAAAAAATAAAATAAGCTCTTTCTGAGAGACAGCTTTGAGTCTCACATCGGCTAAACGTTGTCTCGTTAATTAGCTGTCACATCATATATTTACAAGAAAACGATAGCCGTATGTTCTAAGAATATGCAACTTCTACCACCTGGGGAGCAGGATTTTAATTGAAACCCATATGTCAAATGCAGAACCGCTATACCGGTTTTGTTGAAGAAATCTCGGCTTGATGTAATACCGGGAAGTTCATCCTGTGAGTGAATCGATTAGCTTAGAGATATGATAAATTTTCTGTGTATCAGTTGAAGGATTATGTACACAGGGTGTAAAGGACATCGTATTGACAAATACTTACTTAAATATATTATACGATACATTTGGTGATATCTTTGGCCGGAGTTATCGGTATGATATCACACCCAGTATAATGCCACTTGTATTGAAATTATCGTGAGATTCATACATACCTATTAGATTTATTATTATACCGATAGTAAGTCACGTTTTGAATCGATTACGTCGACCCGGGTTTCGAGCATACCCGATGCTCATCATCAGTCGTCCTGATGTGTCGGTATAATAATAAATCTAATAAATAATGCCACTTCCTCGTAAACTCCCACTAGCTCGCTAAAGCTATAATATTAGGCTATAACAGTAATTTAATAATGCTCTCCACAACAAATTTGGACATGACGGCTAATGTGAACGGAAACTAGCGCACTCCTCTCTTTACCTTCACTCTTTTAGTCCGATAGGATAGCATTTCGCAACGAGCAGCGAACGATCGGGTGCACGACAACGGCTTTATGAAATGAAAACTCCGAGCTGCTATTGAGAATTTCTTGGCATAATAACCTAATAAATATTTGCTGGCTTGACATGGAACCCGAACGCGAGACATTGTGATGTACAGTCATCTAATCGCATACACTATCTCTAGACCACTAACCCAGTTAAGTAACCTACCACTAATACCACTCGAAAGAGAAGACTCACGAAATCACATATTTAGAAGGCATGAGTCCTAAAAACATCCAAAAGCAATTGTGAAGTGGAGATTGGAAGTCACCGTTGGTGGCTGCGATAGCTTAGCGGTTTAGAGCCCCGGATTGGAAGGGACTCAAGTTGGAATTCCACTCGCAGTCAAGCTCTCTTTTTCCACTTTCACAAATAATGTTTCTTTATAGTAACTGAGCATTGGATTGATGCATGTAAATGCATTCCGATAGATGGCGTTGGTCGTAAAGACAAATGTGATGAGGAACTGTACGATATCTCGCACGGCTTAGAACACTTCCCCGGATTGAAAAAGACGCGGGTTTGATTCCCGCTTGTACAAAAATTTTTTTTTCCTTATTCACAAATAATTTGTACTTTTAGAAGTAGCGGAGCATGTCAAGTTCTAAAACACAGATCAAAACAGAAAGAAGCAACTTCGAAATATATATTATTTGACTGCAAAGATTGTACGGTCCTCCCGTGCCCAGTGTGATAGGTTGATTTCCAACCCAGAACAATCATTTCTGAGATTTATAAATAGTTTTTTCAGTCTGGGTGTACTTTGTGTTCGTTTGTTAAGTTTACAGCGGTTATACGCTGGTGCAGCATGTATTTTTTAAAATAAATATGATTGTATGCATCTCTCCAGTATCATAATATAGATTTTAAACCAGCAAGAATAGACAATCAATTGCTACCGAAAAGAACATCGTTACGTCTATCAAGCAATATCTTTTAACACGCTTTTGTTAACTTTGCCTGTATACATAATATCTATGTATCTACGAGTATGTACATGATTTTCACTAACTTCAAAAAAATACAATAATATAAGAATTTTGATTTATCGGATTTTTTGTATTGCAAACCGGTTTTTGCATCATAGTTACAATAACGATAAAACAAAAAATATGGTATTTTAAATAGACGCACTTTTAATGCTCTTTTGAGACCCTTCCCTTTTAGGGAAGAAAATAAATTATAAATAGCACGCTATAATTGCTAGTTGAACTGAAAAGTAGAAAATAATATCATATATTAAATAATAATCATTGTAAAAAAGCGTAGAGTGCTTTTTCCTATATCAGCCACCAATGACGTTTTTGTAACATTTAATCTGAAGCACCACTTTTTTTTACAATCATTACCTATTATTTAAAGCGTGTTCTTTTTTTAATTTTTTGTAAAGGCGGGATAAAATGTACTAAGCCGATTTTATCCCGCTACTTTATCGTGAACCTGAGATATATAGGCTAGTGCCGAACGAAGCCTTTGAAAATGGTAAATAGTGAAAAAAAAATGAGATCAGGATAGAAAAAAAATCGGTGTGCTTTTTGGTCGTTGAAATCTCTACTTTCTGATGATATAAAAAAATACACATTACTATGGAAAATTTTCTCAGAACATGCAAAAAAGCGAAATAACTTTTTGTTAATCATTATGTAAAATATTGAGCTATTTATTAAAATTTACACTTTATTTACTCAAAAAATGTAAGTTTCCATGTTACAACAATTTTTTTTCGATAGGACTCTTAGTTTTGCCAGAAATCGTGATAAGCCGTTTTTTACCCTTAAAAACGCGCCCCCAACCCCCTTCGCGACCTCAAATTGCCTATAAATTAAGTATATTTCCTTTTATTTTGGTTATATTTTCTTACTTTTCCAATGGCTGTTCAACATTTTTTTGGTTTCTAAAATTATCGACCTTAGCCTAATAACCTAACAGCTAGCTTTTGCCTAGGCAAATGCTAGTGTTTTATATTTCTATAGTGAGATAACAATGGACTCACCTGCAATATCCAATGCCGTTTCATAGTCTGCAACTTCTGCTACAGTTTCCTGCGCAGCATTAACCATTCCTCGCGTTGCTGGAAATAAATATTACTATTAATCTACGAGCTAACAGTATATATATCCATATCTATTAGTATCTATTTTATTTTTAATATTGCTTACTAGATTATGCCCACGAATCCGTTCGCGTTATCCCACGGGTACCATTCATTTTTCCAGGATGAAAAGTAGCTTATGTCCTTTTCTGTACTCTTTTCTGACTATATATATACAAAATTTTATGAAGATTGGTTCAGTAGTTATGGCGTGAAATCGTTATAAACAAACAAAAAACAAACTCACTCGCATTTATAATATTAGTAAGGGTGACAGAAGACAAGCCATGACCCACCTGATGGTAAGTGGTAACCGCCGCTCATGGTCCTAAAAATACTAAGAATTCTGCCAAGACACTGTTGCCGTGTGACCGACCGTGAAGCCAGTAAAGGCACAGAATAGATACTAGTCCTATGGATAGAAACATCACTTCCATTAAAACTTGACCGAAATCTCTCTTTAATAGCCTACAAAATCTTAATAATAATCTCAATTGTTCGTAGCGAGAAGAAATGATTATATATATGTGCACAGAAATACAATTGAGATTGTTTTGCCCGCCGCATGATCCACGGGCAACCGCGTCATTCAACGAATGCGCTAGAGTTGCACCTATGATGATTTGACTTACTTACTTATCATCACGCTATCTCCCTTACGGGGTAGGCAGAGAGAGCAGAGTGACAAAAGGCTCTATTCTTGCATACATCTCTCAATTCCTCAACATTCATAATTCTCTTCATAAGCTCTCTGGTTTCCGCTCGCCGGTTTCGGAGACTCCTGACTCCACCGACAGCAACAAAGCTGTCGTTTATAAAACTTAAAATAAATATATTTATTTTCGGTTATTAAATTTTATTGTCGAAATACCCTAAATCACGTAAATAATTTTATTTTAATCAATAGTACAAGCGCGCGCGCGTGTGACAGCCTTCTGTCGGTTGTACCGTGGGCGGTACGCGAAGCGGCAGGTATTTTACTCGGGGCCTTGAGCGGTGATGTACGCTTGGTAAAGGTATGGGAGGTAAGTTCTGCTTGCTTCCCTTAGACGCCTCGTATGACACCCCCGGGAAATAATTGCACAGATGGTGGAGTGGTTTGGATACCGGCCTCGCTTGAGTGCTGTGGGGTCAATCCCACACTGCTGTGGAGCTCCAAGTGAATGCTAGTATACATATATTATATATTTTAAATGTATGACGTCACGTAGCAGTAGCAGCGGATAATCAAGACTTTTCTAACGAAATCATTTTTCTGACTATGATAAGTAGTTTCGAAGTAAATAAACAAATAAACATACATAAATACCGGTTAAAATATCATAACCCTTTTGATTTCCCCGTAGTCGGGTAAAAATACTAAGAGAACGAAGCTACGGACGATGGCTAAAATACTTATACGAAATTCAATGCACATAATTGTTTTAATTTATTACATAACCGATATTTAAAGGCTATTCTAGGCTAGTCTGGACGTAAGATCCGGGCGGAATATTAAATGAATTTTTAAGAGACACAACGTAATTATACGCACAGAACGACAAATTTAAATGCATTAGTAGTTTTTAAATGCAACGATGGTCAACGATGGTTTGAATGACAATCTTCTCAATTACGTATTTAAAACGGAATTGCAATTTTCTCTTGTGTCTGATTTCTTTCGTTTAATTATACAAAGATTGAGGACTGTGTTGCCTTAATCAAGTGTTTATCAATGTTGAAGACCCCCTTTTTTTGTTGAAGCGGGAATAATGTACCTAACTGCACACCCGTCGGTTGGGCAACGAACAGGGTAGAGCCCTCATTCACTAAATAAACTCGGCGTGTGCCGTCTTTCTGCCTGTATTGGTGGACCACTGGAACTGTGTGACATTACTTCAGTGGTCCACCGGCGGCTTACCCTTTCGGGTAAGCTAAATTTGACCCCCTAAAACATCCATCCATCCATCCATCAGCCTTTCGACGTCCACTGCTGGACATAGGCTTCCCTAAGACAACGCCACAACATGTGTTTCGCTCATATGGGGGATAGTGCCATAATCACCACGCTTGGCAGGCAATTGCAGTGGATTTTGTTAATACTCGAGGGAGTGCCGCTGCCCACTCGCCCCGGTATTCCCTCAGTCGGCTCTTACGCCTCCCATGGGTGGAGAGGGGCCCTAAAACATATTAACTGCTATTGTAGAAAATATAATTACTTAATCCAGTTTCATGTAATTAATAAATATCTGAGCACGTCCAGTAATTATAAAAAAACATTAAATAATAAATTAAATACAAATATATATTTTGAAACATCTAACATCTTAATTAAACAATAACCTTAAAAAGGATAATTTTATTAGATAATTGGTAATATTATACCTATAGGTCAACCCAAAAACATTACTGGAGCATTATGAACTTTGTCTGTTTCATTGTCCTCATGAATTAGTTTAATTAATTCAAGCATGACGAAATTCACTTTGACAAAAAAAGATACGTCATAAGTTAAATTCTTTTCATAAGTAGAATAAAGTTTTAAAATAAAAGAATAGGCAAGTTTTTATTTTTAATCATTATTTTAATTAATACATGTTTATACATAATTATGTACCATAATTTTGAGGTCTCGGGTTCGATCCCCGGGTCGGGCAAAATGATATTGAGTTTTTTTCTAAAAAAAAAATTCTCAGTAGCATCTCGGAGTTTGGAAATGTGCCCGGTAGACGTCAATAGGCTCGCCTATTACGTGGGACTTAAACATAGCTGGCGAGTCGCGGGTCCATCGTTTTTAGACACCTACATAGCCTAAAATAGACATCTAAAATATATTTAATGTATAAACGCAGCTCTAGTACTTTTACAGCTGTATAACACGTAATGTAAGAACAGCTACATATAAGTAATTATTTATATGTGGAAATTCGTATGATAGAAACTTTATATTTTTTTGTACCTATAGGCTGTTTGGAATCAACTAGGAAGGGTCATGCACTTCAGTTCGGAAACGCTGTCTGAATACCACCTTTTTGTTAAATTTAACACGCTTGCATTGTATTTAAGCCAATTTAACCGCAGGCAAATTGAACGCCTATTAAGTCGTGAAGTTTAAATGGATTTCTTCGTTGATTTGCGGTTTATTATTTATCAATAACCATCGCTAAACAATGTAATTTAACGGGATATAAAGTACACTATATCTTTTAGTTTCTTTTCGTCTAAATCTGTTTAGATGTTTTTGCGTAATGGGTACCTGTCAATGGCATCACCGGCTACTGACTCTGCAACATCTAAGAGCTTTGGCTCGCGAGTTCGTTGGTGTACCGGCGGGTGTGCTCGCCAATGGATCACCGCCTTAAGCAGTAATAGTAGTTCGAATGATCGTAGTGACTCATAAACGAAGTTCGCGTGTCGAATGTTGTGGATTTAAATCTGAGTCAAAACAATTACGTCCGGTTTAAATAGTTTCAGTGCTTCAGAGTATACCAGACATAATAACATAATGTAATGATATATAAAAAAATTGTAGTGTCAAGGTTATTTTATTTTAATCCTTAAAGTTTCCTCTATGAAATGCAATAAGTATTTTCTATTTTTCATAACGACCTGGTGTTTTTAAAGATCTAATCCTTACTAATATTATAAATGCAAATGTGAGTTTGTTTGTTTGTTACGCTTTCACGCTGTATCTACTGAACCAATTATCACGAAATTTTTACATACATAGCTTGAAGCACAGAAAAGTTCATGGGCTTTTCGTCCAGGAAAAATGAGTGGTGCCCGGGTGACAGCTGTTTTTACATAGAGATAATTAATCGGCCTGAAATTCACGCAGACGGAGTAGCAGGATATTCGCAGCAACCACAGAAGGAATCCAGCGGCCCGCCAATAAAGGCGGAGAGACGGCACACAGCGGGTTTCTTTAGTGGGTGCAGGCCCCACACTACCCTGTTCGTTGCCCCGAACGATGGGGTGTGCGGTTAGGAACATTTTTTCCTGCCTAAACAAAAAAAAAGGATATTCGCAGCAAATATATTCTAAATTCAAAAATTAAAAAGATTGAGGCGTTATCAGTTTATTCTGAATTCAAAAATTACAAAAGAGTATAATTTCGGATACACGTAACTGAACATAAGACTAAGTATCGTTTGTTGTTCATTCTTTTTTTCTTTTTTACCAATACTAAATTGCACTGTTATAAAAATGACGCACGCGTATGATAACTATTATGTGCCATTCTTAAACATATTGTCACATTATTATACAATTTTGATCTTATGACAATGACTTGCCTGACTTACTGCTCGTACATTCGATACGCATAAGTTTAATAACTTCTTCGATAAATTCAAAACATTGATTTATTATGTTACGGATGTTTCATGCCAATGTAGTGATGGAGAGGTTAGCTTTATGTGACAGTAATGGCTTTTTTTTAAATTAATCTTTTTTTTAAATACTACCTATTGCCAATTCAGCCATCGTGACAATTGCTCGGGACTGCGAATTTTCGGATAACACATTCATTCTTAACGTCTTGGGTGACGCCCATCTTGCTTGTAACTGTTACTTTCGATTTCACATTTTCATACGTTGTGTTACTCCTGTTGTTTGTATACTGGTATCACGGAAGACTCAGAAAAAAAAATTGTTGATCACACAAACAATATCCTGTGTGGGGTTGAACCCACAACAGCCTGCACCGTTGATATCTATATATTACTGCCCCACTGTTGGTCGCGGTCACTCAGCGTGCGAGGGATGCAAGCTATATACCACCACGCAAGTCCACCACGCTAGTCTTTCACGCTAGCCAAAGTATTGGTTGGTAAACTACACAAGCCATTGAAAAAAAATCACTGTTCAATATTTGTGATCAAAGGCACACATCATTTCGAAAAGTCAGATGCATTCCTTGTGAAGGATCCTCCTAAGACTGAAGATCGAACTCGATACCTTTGTCTTGGCAGGCTTCGATCTAACCACTAGACTAACACTGCTCCTAGCTGATACGAGCCTACAACAAATTTACCTAACTTTGGTATAAAAAAAAGAGTTGTTAAAGCTAAGACTAAAAAGTCATAGCTAAAAAGTAGTAATACAGGAGATAAGTATTAAAAAAAATAAGAAAAAGGATATATACTAAGATTTACAGCGTGTCTCACGCTGCATGCACCATTACAAGAAATTCTATGGGAATGCAAAAAGAATAATGCCTAGAGGCTTGCACACTGCATTGCAACAAAATGAGACTACTGAGTAGAGTACTGACCTCTGTTTCTATTTTAAATTAAGAACAGTCAATCTGCCGTCTCTAGCTTTATTTTTTAAGTGAAGATTCCATTTTTAAAATTGTTATATAGAATCACTGTTGACTAGTAACATAATATATAATAAAAAAAATAACTGTTACTGCTTAGGAATGTTAAAAAATAACTGATATAAGTTTAAATGATTTTAATGCAGATGATGCTTGAATATTCTGTTACTTAAGTGACAAAAAACGCCGATAATGCTCTATAAATCGTGACGAAATCTAAGTTTTGATAGAGGTATTACAGGTTTGTATTAGTTGTTGCATAAAAATTTTGTAAAACTTTGACATAATATTTCGAAAAAATGTATTATCTCTGTGACGTAATATTTTGTATTGATTTAGAAACATTGTTATTACTGCGCTATTTTTTTTAGATAGCACATGTTTTTCCGTTACTTTATATTTTATAATAAAATTAAAGTCAGGGATAAAAATTCAAGATATATTCAAATTTTATATTTAAACCTATTCTATAATTATATTATTTTTAATTGCTAAGTTTTTTTTTTTAATTTAAAAATGGAATTAGAATGGAATACTCACGACTCGCAATTTTCGGTACAACTTTGCACACCATGTTAAGTACAGTATATCACAATATCCGAAAAGACACCATAGACCATGAAGGTGAATGAGCACGGGCGTCACACACGGGGGCCGGCGACGCACTGGTGGTACATGATGACCATTATTTTGCAGTTCACCGTTGATAAGGCTAAGGCGGGGAGAAACTGAAAACTTGTAATGTTTTTAGTGAAGGCAATTACGATGTTTGTATATGTGCACAGAAATATGTGCGATAAAGTGATTTTGTGATTTATTTGTGTACAGCTAATACTTTCCAATTTTAAGCAATGAGGCATTTAATTTTATCTAGTTTTCAAGTTACGATTACCATTTTAGATGCTATTAATCAATATCCGTTTCAAAATTCACCTTTTCAAAACAAGAATATGCAAAATGTAAAAAATAATTACAATATTTATTCCATTCTGCATATTTTTAAGCATTTGACATGCTTAAACCATTTATAGAACACAAAACGCCTTCTAAATACGGAATATTCTAATTCAGAAGGCGCAGGTTCAAATCCCACTCGTGGCTATCATTGTCGATTTCACATTTCTACACTTTATGTTCATAAATAATTATGAACTGAAATGAATGAGTATGGTATAATTTTGGATATTTTTTTAATACTACTAAACTTAGATTTCAAAATTGTAATTATTTTATTATAAAAAATATAGGGTATAATAAACTTACTTATCATCACGCCATTTCCCTTGCGGGGTAGGCAGAGAGAACAGAGTGCCAAGAGGCTCTATTCTTGCATACATCTCTCGCTTCCTCAACATTCATAACTCTCTTCATACACGCTCGCCGGTTTCGGAGACTCCTGACTCCACCTTCCTTCAATACATGACCAATTTGGTCTAGGTAGGTAAGCCTCGGTCTCCCCCTGTACCTACATCCTTCCACTTTCGCATTGTATATCTTCTTGGTATAATAAACACTAGTTTGTAAGCTTGCTATTGTCCTAACAAATATGGATGTAATCCTAGGATGAGTCTGAAATAATTTTATTATTATAATACTTTTTGGTAATCCTTTATCAATAAATCACCCTATAGTCTACTGGATTTAGGCCATTTTATATTTATCTTAGGTACTGACTCAAATCTGATCGCATGATTTACTGTAATTTTTTTCGTGGCGTCGGGCTTGGAAATCGTAGTTAATTATATTTATACCTTTCAAAATAAATAAAAATAAAATTGCACTAACTTAAATTTAACGCAAAAAAATGCCTTAATTTGCAAAATTTTTTTTGGCGGCATAAAATGTACTTAATCGCACTCCCCGTCGCTCGGGGCTCTCACCCACTAAACAAACACGCCGTGTGCCGTCTCTCCGCCTGTATTGGCGGACTACTGGAACTGTGTTACATTACTTCAGTGATGCATTAATTTGCTCCTTCTTATCTCAAAGAACGTTTCGATTTCTTCCATCCATCCATCCATCCATCAGCCTTTTGACGTCCACTGCTGGACATAGGCCTCCCCAAGAGAACGCCACAACGAGCGGTCCTGTGCGCTCATATGGGGGAATAGTGCCGTAATAGCCACGCTTGTCAGGCGGGTTGGCGATCGCAGTGGATGTTGTTAATACTCGAGGGAGTGCTGCTGCCCACTCCTCTGGTATTCCCTCAGTCGGCTCTTACGACTCCCATGGGTGGAGAGGGGTGGGATAATTCTATAGCCAGCCGGCTTGTGCCGACAAGTTTCTTAAGCCTAAGAATGCCTGTGCATTCAACAAAATTCCGAGATTATGTCGTTTTCAGTTCAAGCTGTCCGATTGTGGAATACATTGTCTCTTCATGTTAGACGTGCTAAATCGCTTCATGTATTTAAAAGCTTAGTCAAGATAGCAATTGCTAAGCATTATAATGCTCCAATTTTTTGCAATTTTATACATTTTTATATATATTGTAGCACTTGACATGCTCAGCTACTCTTAAAGTACAGATTATAATTTGTGAATAAGGAAAAAGAGTATTTTAATACGAGCGGGTTTAAAAAATCACACCATCAAATAGTATGAATTTTAATTGTAAAATTAAACTTAATACATTGGATGAATACATGTAAATGCATTGCCGATAGAAGGCATTGGTCGTTAAGACAAATGTGATGAGAAAATTCGGTATTTCTAGAAATAGTACGATAGCTCAGTGGATTAGAGCACTTCCACGGAAAGGAAGGGACGCAGGTTCGTTTCCCGCTCGTACTAAAATACTCTTTTTCCTTATTCACAAATTATAATTTGTATTATTAATTTTATTTTAATGTAATGGTACATTATTTATCTATCATGATATGTATAATACTCTTTTTCCTTATTCACAAATTATAATTTGTAATATTAATTTTATTTTAATATAATGGTACATTATTTATCTATCATATTGTGTATTATATATATAAGTATTTATTACAACCTAATTAGTATATATTATATTATTGTGTACGCCATAACATTATTTCCAAAACTATTTTTGTTTCCATCCAATGGTTGTCCGGAAGATATTGCCTTGTGCGATAGGACCGCCAATTGTATTTAATCAATTCCTACTTAAATGCATTTTCTTGTTTTTTTTCTGGTGTACAATAAAGAGTTAATATTATTTATTATTGTGTGATGAAAATAGAACACAGCATTTTTGCATTATATACAAAAATAAAACAAATTTCATGAGGCTTAGCCTGCAGGTTTAGCCTGCAGGTTTAGCCTGCAGGTTTAGCTATTACATAAAGTATGAGTAACTTGGATCCAAACAGTTCGATCTTTAGATAAACGCGACAAACACAATCTACACTAAAGCCACGTGACTACTCTGTCGCACGGTCTTCAACTAATTGTCTTAAGAGTGTAATTTTTTCCGTACAACCCAGAAGCAAGAGATAATCTTCGTGAGTCACGCAATTCTGACATTTCTTAACTTACATATTTGTTAAATTATTACTGTCCTTTATTGAAAAACCGCGTGAAGAAACCTGCATGCCTGATGAATAACTGTCCGAGTCAGCTAACATTACCCCAGCTGATGGACCATTTAGGCCCCTGCCTAAACCTGCCGTGCGCCCTCACCCGCCCGTGATCAGCGGAACATTGATACCGCGTATATTCTCCTTAGTAATCCTCGCGGCAGCTAATTCCAGCTGATAATGGATCATAGTATAAGCTGCATATACTGAGGTAGGTACAACGGTAGCTACTCCTACTGATACGTTTCGTATGAAGAGTGAGAGCGCCAGAGGTCTAAACCCCTATCATATCCTCTCCTTATTACCTTTCCTATCCTCTTTTTATTATCCTCTATCTATACTTCATATTACCCCCTTCCTAGTATCCTTCCTATCCTGTCCATCTCATATCTCTATCCTTCAAGGTGACGACGCGCGAGTAATGTCTCTGGTATTGCTATAGGCTACGGTAATCGCTTACCATCAGATGGGCCGTATGCTTGTTTACCATCCAAGTTGTATAAAAATATGAAACATGAAGAGGATCAATGATCTCATTTGGTCATCCTCCTGATGTTGGCTAGGCGAAGGTTGCTTAATGAAGCAAGGCAAGTGTAAAACTAGACATAACTCCAATATGAAAGGTCCTTTCAAATCATTTGAGTCTTCTTTGTGACCATCCATCCATCAGCCTTTCATTGTCCACTGCTGGACATAGGTCTCCCCAAAATGGGGGTTTTACCATAATCGCCACGCTTGGCAGGCGGGTTGGCGATCGCAGTGGATGTTTTTTAGTACACAGGGGAACGCTGCTGCCCGGTCCACCAGTAATCCCTTAGTCGGCTTTTACGACTCCCATAGGAAGAGACGGGGTGGAGCTATACTTGGTGCCGGCCCCTTTGTGACCAAAAATGTGTTATTTTTCCGTAAACGTAGTTTTATTTGATAATGTGTAACATTCGCGTATATATCAGGAAGTATCTATATCAAATGTGTTTTGAAACCCTTCTCCACATTTTTTATTAATTAAAAGGCGAGTGACATCTCGGAGCCCAGCTAGTCAAATAATTCACAATTAAAAAAAGCCCCTTACAGCAGATGATGCAATAGGATTCTTACAAAAATCATGCCTAAAGCAGTTTCAGAAACAAGTTTCGTTTCTTGTAGGTACATATTACAAAGGCGATATTTCTGGTTTTGTTTCAACGAAAAAAACCTCCAAATTATTAGTGATGCAACCGCGTAATTAAAAAAATAACATACAAATCGTGACGCCTGTTTCCCAGAGAGAAGGTACAACTGATTTCCACTTTCTAGGATCCTTCTTCAACTCTATTGCCTCTTTCACTCTTTTGCTGATCTGGCTGCTCCGAGAATGTTCGACGAGGCCGTACCTTCAAACTGCACCATTCAAGCTTGTCATATCTATACTTTTTTGCCATCCTTCTTTCTTCTATCTTCTTTTGACCAAACCATTTTAACATCCTTTATCAATCTTTGTCACTTTAACGTATTTTACACCACACCATTCTCTCACTACATTGAATGAATGAATGTATACTTTATTGTAGACCAAAATACATGAAAAGAAAATAAGACTATAATGAAACGCACAATGGGCGGTCTTATTGCTAATAGCAATTTCTGCCAGACAACCTTTGGATGAAGTTCAAAGCAGGAGGCAGTAGTCAAGTTGTAGGTGTACTTGAATAGACTACATAAACATATATATATCTACACATATAAATAATAATTTTAACATAAATGTATATATATAAATACATACCTACACCATACACAAACTTAATACCTACATAATAAATGTTAGGCATAAGGCTACAGTGACAGGATCTGTAACCATTTTCTTAAATTTGTCTAAAGTTTGCGCACGCCTGATTTGCAAAGGTAACTCATTTCACAAACAACCGGCCACCACTCTAAAAGATTTGCCTAAGTATTTTGTGGAATGGACTGTATTTTAAGTCTTAGATTTTGCGATGTCCTCAAGAACCTCCCATGCGTGTCATAAAGGAATTCAAAATTTCCTTTGAGATAGTAAGGGTATGACGGGTTAAACAAAATACTGTATAATAAGAAAAGTATATGAAAATTCCGGCAAAGACGCATTGAAACCATTTGAGCTTTTTTCGAAATTCTGAGACATGATCATATTTACGCAAACCAAATATAAATCTTATACAAAAATGTTGGAGTCGCTCAAGTTTATAAAGTTGGTTCTCGGTAAGATCGAGAATGGGAAGTAGAAGATAATTTGCAAGCGCAGTTTTGGTGGCAGTGGGAAGAAAATTACGCAACCGTCTTAGTGACCCAGCTGTTGCGAAAATTTTGCGACTAACCTCCTGCAGTTGCTGCTTTACATTGTTTTTTACTTTATATTTAAATGTTAAACCCTACGTACTTCCTAAAGAACTCCACTGAATTTATTCCACATTCATGATTTTTCTGCCGCACCCAACTTTCACAACCGTAAACTCAGTCAAAGTTGGAAGTAACACTTTACCGAACACGGCCAGTCAAGCCTTTTTAGAGTCTTGCTGACTACACTTAAAGTAGTGTAGTGCCCCTCCCTGATTACCTGCATTAATTCTCCTTTTAATGTCTTTATCATACTTCCCATCTCTCGCAAACAACGTTCCCAGATACACAATCTCTTACTTGTTCTACATTCGTTCCCTCAATCACTATGTCACACTGCGTCATGAACTCATTCCTTTCGAGAACCATTCCTTTCGAGAACTATCCCATTCAGCAACCGTCCCTTTCATGTTTTCAATATTCATTTTCATTTCTTTATTTTTCAATTATTTATTCATAATTATTACAATCTCCTGTAACTTATTAACTAATGGTGCAAGTGTAACGTGACTGCACAGATGGCGGAGTAGTTTAGATACCGACCTCCCGCCCGAGGGTTGTGGGTTCGATTCCCACACAGGACAACTCTTTGTGTGATCCACAAATGGTTGTTTTGAATTTGGGTGTACTTTGTGTCTGTGAAATTGTATGTTTGTAAGGTCTCCCGCGATACAAAGATTATTGATATTGTGGCAAATAAGCATACGGCTCACCTGATGGTAAGCAGTTACCGTAGGCAGAGGTATCATTCATCCAACCGAGCTGGAAAATCCTTATTAACGGATTTCAGAGCCCGAAATAGGTTACCGTCCAATTTATACATAGATAGCACCGACAATAGCTCTTTGCTCACCACTCTATAATAGTAACACAGTCCTTCGTTAAGTCTAGAAAGACACAATATGCACCTCTGACTTTAAATTCTTTGTGTGATCTATAAATGATTGCTCTGCGTCTTTGTATATATACACGTTATCTTAAAAACGTAATAACAACAGCTCTATCTGTATGTCTATACACCGATACAGCCTAACTAACAACTAAAAAGACATTAAGGAATAAATCACGTATCGCGGGGAACACCACAAATATATAATTGACGTACACACCACACAACATATTTGCCCTGTACATTAAACACAAAGTGAAAAATGTGAAATCGAAAATAACAGTCAGGAGCAGGATTTGAACCTGCATCTCCTGGATACCATCCAGATGCTTTGCCAATTCAGCCATCCTGACAATTGCTCCTGACTGCTAATTTCGATAACAGATCATACTTAACGTCTTTGGGTGACGCCTGCGCCATCTGTCGAAAGTATTTTCATACATTATACCGACCAGGTGGCAAAGCATCTGGACGGTATCCAGGAGATGCAGGTTCAAATCCTGCTCCTGACTGTTGTTTTTGATTTCACATTTTTCACTTTGAGTTTAATGTATAGTGCTAAGCATGTCAAATGCTAAAAATATATATAAAAATATCTAAATAACTAAAAAGACATTAAGGAATAAATCACGTATCGCGGGGAACACCACAAATATATAATTGACGTACACACCATACAACATATTTGCCCTGCTTAAAAATTTAACCAACATACGGCGCTTAAACTTTATATCTAAACCACTATGCCATTGGAACAATTATATTTATAAATGTTACCATTTCATCAACTTATTAGGCCGTAAGCAAATTACATTGACTTGTGGTTGTAATAAAAAAAAATAACTAACGTCATATTCCAAACATTCTTTATTCAAATAAAGATTTGATTGACAAATCGAATCAAGTCTAATTTTTTCCACACCACAATAGAAAGTAGAACATAGGAACTTTTTTAAAGAAATTAAAATGTGTCTGATTAAGTACTTCCTATTCTGACTCCTAGATCGTCACGGCAGACAGTGGCTTTATTGTGCTTCTGGTATTTTTATGCCTAGTCTACGAGCGGCACTTACCACTTACCATATAGTGGACCATGGCTCGTCTACTACTGATAGCTATATAGGTATAATAATAATTATTATATCCTTAATTACTCACTTACTTAGTATTAGTTTTATTAATATTTTAATTTACTAATAATGTAGAAAATTTAAATAATTAACTACATTATTTATTATATTATTAAATACTTTATTTTATTTTGATCTATGTCCTACGGTTTAACCAGCTTAAACTTTAAATACTCGCACGAGGAGTATTACGTAACTGCTCGCGCGGGGTCATCGAACTTAAGTTGTAACGATAATTTTTAAAATTTATTATATAAGTACATAGACTTATAAAAAGGCCTTTTCTTCCTTAACACGTCCATGATTATATACTAGGTAGTTGAACGAGTCAGACGTTGTCCTATCCGGCCTTTGACATGTTTTCTAATGAAATTTAAATTAATAAATAAATAAATTTAAAAAATAAATTAAATCTTGCGTCCATGATTGTTGATAAAAATTATGTTACACAATTACAGCGCCATCTGCAGAGTCCAATTTTGAATTGAAACTATCTAGAAACCCACTCAAACGCACATATTGTTAGTTTTGAAATTAACGGTTTGCAATAAGGATCAACGGGCAAAGCTGAGCGCAGATGGCGCTATCGGCCTGATGACCACTGTCAAAACTGTAACATTGCTTTATTTACCTGAGAATTCTTTGTGAATTACGGTATAGTATACCTACCTTTTTTTTTGTTAGGCGGGAAAAAATGTTCCTGACCGCACACCCCGTCGTTTGGGGCAACGAACAGCGTAGTGTTGAGCCCTCACCCACTAAAGAAACCCGCCGTGTGCCGTTTCTCCGCCTTTATTGGCGGGCCACTGGAACTATATTACATTCCTTCGGTGGTGATCAATATCGGTGGTAGGTACTCTACCTGGAAGATTAAAGAATTGAACGACATACGTAGTATCTCTAACTATTCTGTGTGAAGGACGTTATGGTGTAGCTGCAAAAGTTTTTGCGACCATTTCTACTTTTTTTGATGTGAAACATCTAATGCGGAGGGAGGGTAAAATCGTCTGTTCGCGTGGCGACGCTTTTATTTTACTTATCCCGTTCAATTCTTGCAAGTTAAATTTGATACACTTCTCGGTTTCCAATAGAGCTGAAATTTTACGCGCATATGTATATAGCGTGACAATGCAATATTATGATGACATGGAGCTGATCTGATGATGGAGCTGGAAGGTGGATATAGGAATTCTATGATGAAACGGCGCAACCCCATCAAGTTTGGGCTCATATGGTTCATATTGACGAGTATTTTGTCTCTAGGTGGTATACAGGGTCTGATGATGAAGCTGGAAGGTGGCCACAGTAACTCTGTAATGAAACGACACAATCCCATTGAGTTTGGATTTGTTTGATTCGTCTTGTCGAGTACTTTATCTTTAGAGGGTATCTAGGGTCTGATGAATGAGCTAGAAGGCGGCCATAGGAACTCCGTTATAAAACGACATAACTCCATCGAGTTTGGGCTCGAATGATTTGTCTTGATGAGTACTTTGTCTCTAGATGGTATCCAGGGTCTGACGATGGAGCTGGGAGGTGATCACAGTAACTCTGTAAAGAAACGACGCAACCCTATCGAGTTTATACTTATTTGATTCGTCTTGAGGAGTGTTTTGTCAAGTTATGATCATTTTATTTCTACAAAATAATTTCGATGTTTTCACATCTGATAGACGTCCCGCGACGTCTAGATTTTTTTAATGTTGGATCTTTGGGAAATAAAATTACATCAGGGTTATTACATTTTGGTACAGCACACAGAGGCATATTACTAAAAAATAAAATTATGGGTTACAAATTGTATGGAAATGACAGTTTTCAATGACCATGTCGATAATACGCTACCTACCGTGAAATTATGGCAATAAACATTCCCATTGATTATTATAATAGACTAGGTTTGGCCCGTGATATTGTTTAACTGCTTCTGTGGTGCAGCGATAGGATAAGTGACTGCTGATTATGAGGTCTCGGGTTCGATCCCCGGGTCGGGCAGCGTTATTGAGATTTTTCGTAAAAAAAAATCTCAGTAGTAGCTGGAGTTTGGAAATGTGCCCGGTAGGCTCGCCCCCTATTACGTGGGACTTAAACATAGCTGGCGAATCGTAGGTGTGTAATACACCTCTGCCTACCCGTTCGGGGAATACAGGCGTGATGCTATGTTTACGTAAACTTAAGAATAATTCCAGACTACGTGTACTTTCGAAAGATTAAAACTGTATTAGGTAGTGGTTAAAAAATTTCGCAGACCATCTTCTACGTGTATATCTTCTCTTTACTCTTCTTCATGCATTATGGTGCTTTGGTACCAACTGTAATACTTTTTAACACAAGTGTAAAAATGTGAAATTGAAAATAACAGTCACGAACATGATATTATGAACCTGCATCTTCTGGAATACCAGCCCAGATGCTTTGCCAATTGAGCCATTATGACAACTTCTAGGGACTGCGAATTTCGATAACATATTAATTCTTAACGTCTTCACCATTGTCCGTGTGGTGACGGACTAAGAATATAAGTGTCACCACCCCATTCTTTCCCACGGGTGTCGTATGAGGCGACTAACGGAGGTAAGCAATTATCATCCATTGCATGACTGGTGGTAGGGCTGGATACCAAGTGGGAGTAGCAAGTAGACAATAAAAAAATCAACAATTAGGTATTGACGTGTTAACGTCATATACTCGTAAATCGATAAACGCCGGCTGCACGCACCAAAAAGTCTCACGTTCCGAACAAATGTATGGCAACCGATGCATTGTTTGTGAAACTCTAAGAAAACATAATTATATGACGTTATCACGTAAAATTATCGTCCGTAAACCGACTTTACAGACAACCATATAGTTTTTTTTTTTGTATTAAGAACACCTTTATATGACACTGGCAATCTTATTGAATTGTATAACGAGAAAATTACGATTCATTAAACGCAGCGAAACTACGTTTAGCTATGTGTTACGATATCGGCTGTACATTCTCAGAACCGCAATAAGACCAGATAATTAAAGTGTAAGAAAGTCCGTCCATAGAAAGGCACCAAGCGACTCGAGTGGTCACTGCATAATCACTCAAGATCTGACAACATTTACCGTTATGTGGCGTCAACATTAATAGCTGGTTAGGCCTAAGATTATTGCAATACATTATGGGTGTCGACGTTGAACGTTAAATCATGAATTTTCCCTTTAACGTGTAGCGGTGAAGGTACCGAAGAGACTGGCTTTGAATCTCTGAAGTAATCTGGTTTTTTTTCCACGAGTCCAAGATGACACTGGCAATGCAATTGTTGTGCAAATTCAACCACTGAGGGATCTGCTTATCACATTTCTTTTGAATGAATGTTGTGTTTTAAGAATTTAATTGAGATTACGAATACTAAATGGCTGGTGCCCGTGTATGATTATAAAATAATAATGTTCCTGAATTTATGGAAGACCATATTTTCATTGGCACATTATACGTATTTGAAATGTCAATTAAGTCGATGAATGTGTATTATAGGTGTGTATATATAAATATGTCAGTTAGAGATTTCTTATGAAATATAGTATTTTCATATGATTCAAATAAATAAAGAAATACATGTCCTTGAACAGTAGGTGGTGGATTACTTATGCTCCTGGTGTTGCCAAAGCCCAAAAATATGCGATTTCCACTAACCATCACGTGGATCGTCTGACTTTGCAAAAAATCATTAATTGGCATAGACATTGAGGTACGAAAACATAATTAGAGTTTTAAATCAATCGAATGTGTGAACAGCTTCTTCGATGCTCTACTTGAACTACCTATAATTTGGTTACATAACTAAATACCGTACACCTGACCGTCTGAGGACACAACGGGATAGTTTTGGGTTCTCACTCCTTGAAACCCACTGTGCACCATAACCCGCCCGTATTCCCGGACCACTGGTACCACGTATATACGCTTCAGTGAGTCTAGCCTCATCGGGCTCCCTCTCTGTAAAACATACCTAAATATCACACTAAGGAGGTTGTAGCCTAGTTTTATCCTTATCACTTGAATAATAAATGATCTTTCCCCGTCCGGCGATTAGATAGGTGATCAAATTAATCCTCCTGCATCAAAAGGCACGTTAGCCAGTGAGTCTCGATTATCAAATAATACCTTTTTTTTCTTTTTTTTTGTTTAGGCGGGAAAAAATTTACCTAGCCGCACACCCCGTCGTTCGGTGCAACGAACAGGGTAGTGTGGGGCCCTCACCCACTAAAGAAACCCGCCGTGTGCCGTCTCTCCGCCTTTATTGGCGGGCCACTGGATCTATGTTACATTCCTTCGGTGGATCAAATAATATCCTAGCTGTCTTTATGGGTTGGCAGAATCCTAAACAAAAATCTGGCATCGATCTACATCTGAGATCATTATTTATCCCACTAGTTGCAACGCAGTTGTCAAATAGGTAGTGTGTGATGGCTCCGTAACCTGACGATCAGCTACAACTTCGGTTTTCAAGACAGATCGAAAGCTGACTGTACCAAAATTTGGGACAAGGAACTCTCATTATGCCGAAGAACATGATACACCAATTTGGATAATTAAACATATTATAATTATCAATGTATTCTTTAAGCGTTTATTTTCCCACGACACGTTGCTTTCACTCCCGCGGTTCCTAGACGCCATTGCTCAAGACATTTTGATTAATAGTTAGGAACGGGTCCAGTAAGTACTCCTGCTAGCTCAAATTATCCGCTTGGCTCTAAACAGCGCTGCTAACAGCGATGAATTCCAATAACAGATTTACTGTTTAATGCTGAATATTTAAAATGATACGTTCTATTTCGATAGTTTTGGGTAGTTCTGCAGTGGAGCCGAGAGCGAAGGCACATCTGCACCACAGAACCTTTAATTTTGAATATACTGTGCCTATATTTTACTTAATGCTGGTTGGTGTGAGTTAATGCTCTCTTTTGATGCCGTACCCGAACTGGTACCACTGCCTTGATAGTAAAAGAAAAAAAAAGTTCAGTTCTTTTCATGGGATTGGCTATGTCTCTGGAGGTCTGGTTCTTACTACATACCTTACCATGTGTATACCACTGTTTGTCTGATGTTATTTTTGGCTATTAAACTAAATTAATAAGAAGTACGTTAATACATTTATTATTTTATACTCTTGTGTGATGTAAACTTATCGAACGCAAACTTTGAAAATCGAAATAGGAAATTATAACTAGCACTATGAGTTGAACCTGCAATTTATGGAACACCGGTGAAGATGCTTGTCCACTGAGCTACTAGTCGTAGTATTGATTGGAGCTACCAATTTCTATATCATATTCTTTCTTGCCGTCTTGGATCAGTTGGATTTATTCGCATACATAGTTCTGACTAGGTAAACTTAACTATTATTACAATTAAGAATCACACCAAGTGACGACACGGCTCTATAAATATTATAGGGCAGTCATTCAATTCTCATGGACATAATCTTGTTTCCTTACTCCAGTCTGTCCAGTCTCCAGTCTTAAATTTGGAGGGGCTGTGCCCCTGGTGTTGCCATAGTCCATGGGCGGAGGTTACTACTTACCATCAGGTGGGTCGTCTGCTCATGACACATTAGGCAATAAAAAAAAAAACGATTTGTGCAATAAGTACATTTTCCTGTCTTATCAAAAAAGGGCAACACTGACGGGTTCAGCTAGTTGTTTACATAAAAAAAGCAACAGCCTCTCTTCTGATCTATAAAGAAACACAATGCAATGCATCTTACAAATTTTAAGAAGCAAGATTGAAACTCATCAATGAGCTTACCATAAAAAGTGAATCCTACAAATAATGATATGCTTTATGTAGCTGCCTGCTCATAAGAACGGCGGTCTTGGTTGAGTAATGAGTGTATACGTGATAGACGACATTGCGAGTTGGAATTCCCGTAAATGTAATTTACTAAACCTGCTCCAGAATACACAGAGACGCAAAACACAAAAATCATTTGCAATTCATACACATATTGACTACACAGATGGTACACAGAATGGTTTAGATAGCCTCCCGTCCCAGTGTTGCGCGTTTGATTCCCACACAGGACACTGTGTGATCCACAAACGGTTGTTCTAATTCTGGGTATACTTTGTGCCCGTGAAATTGTATGTTTGCTCCCTGCAATACAAGGATTATTCCTTAGTGCAGGGTGTGTATTTCCGCCGGTGGACCACTGCAATAATGCAGGGTTCAACACTACCCTGCTCGTTGCTCCGTACGACGTGGTGTGCAGTTAGGGACATTTTATTCCGCCTAAATAAAAAAAGGGTGTTGTCTTTAAAAAAAACAAAATTGGAGTGTAGAGTTTTTCTTAAATTAGAGATTTAGTTGGATGACAGGTCCTTGAATAAAAATGTTCTTAACTAATTTAGAAAAAAATGTTTCTCTTCGACCGTGTCCAATTAAAATATAACTAATATTTTTCTGCGCGGACCCCTAATTATTTTTTTTAAATAAAATTTACCAATGTTATACTCCTTATAATCGACGCTTCAAAAACCATCTACCAATCAAAGTCTCGTCCTAATCAATCCAGCAGTTTCAGATATTAACCGAAACATTTTATTATGATAATTGATTGAATGAGGCGACACTTGGCGGAAGTCCATTGTTATTATTATAGAATGGATATTTTAGGAGGAGTATTTTAGGGTGTGTACGTGTCCAAAGATAACCGGGATTGACAATCCGTGGGTGAGTGGTGGGCTCTCCTTCTAAAATATCTATTCTATAATAATAAAATTGTGTTATGAGTTTACCGCATATACTTTCGCATTCATATTAATTTAGTAAAAAAACTGTTATTAAGACATTGCAAACAGATACTTTATTTATTTGGATGTATTTTTCTGATCAAATCTCGATGGAATGAATCACGCGTGATTAATAATGTTACGTACGGTACATGTCTACTGCAACGTATTGTTATTAAACAAACATTGAAGCAGAATATATATGGAATTGTTGTCATTTTATAAATACACTAGCCTTTGCCCGCGGCTTCGCCGTAGCCAAAGGCTAGTTTTTCGGTTATATCTCCGGTTCCCGCTATAGAAGCGGAATAAAATGTATACCAGTTTTTAAGTCTAATCAAGGCCTCTCAAATAAAAAAGTTGCATCAAAATCCGTCCAGTAGTTTTTGTGTGATGCGCGAACAAACAAACAGACAGACAAAAATTTTAAAAAAGATTGTTTTGTGTTTAGACACTCCTATATAGCCTGTTACAGTCAGTTTTTCTCAAATATATTAAATGTACAGACATAGTTCTGTTACAGTTTAGATAACAGCCGTGTGGGGCCGACTTTAGAATTATCCCACCCCTCTCCACCCATGGGAGTCGTAAGAGCCGACTGAGGAAATACCGGGGGAATGGGTAGCAGCACTCCCTCGAGTATTAACAACATCCACTGCGTTTGCCAACCCGCCTGCCAAGCGTGGCGATTACGACACTATCCCCCATAATATATGAGCGAAACATATATTGTGGCGTTCTCTTAGGGAGGCCTATGTCCAGCATTGGACGTCGAAAGCCTGTTGGATGGATGGATGGAGAATAGATAACATCAAAATGGTTTCAATCATAATCAAGCGGTTTTTTTTTCATATAATAGCTGAGAATACTTTGGATCGAGTTACTTTATTAACAAAAACAAAACCTGTTCATCGGAAGCTATGACGCCACAGACAGGACACCTCCACTTGCCCTCTAAAAAATCGGGCAGCGTGCCATGAAACATGCTATGCTCGTAATCTTTTTACGTGATCATATCTATAATATGGAGATCCGTAGGAGAAAGAGAGACCTACGTAGCCCGCCGGGTTGTCACGCTCAAGTTGGTATAGCAATAGGCAGAAAGTTCCTCTAATAGCAACCACGTATAAGACTAGGCAGCGTAGGTACGACGATCTGTTCAAAGCCGCGGGCAGTCATTGGACAGCCTGTATAAGAAAGTTCCTTGTGGCGTTCTCATGAAGGTGGCTAGGTAATTCACCGATACCACCGAAGGAATGCAACATGGTTCCAGGGGCCTGTCAGTAAAGGTGGAGAGATGGTACACTGCGGGTTTCTTTAGTGGGTGAGGGCCCCACACTACCCTGTTCGTTGCCCCGAGCGACAGGGTGTGCGGTTAGGAACATTTTTTCCCGCCTAAACAAAAAAAAAAGGTAATTCACCGATGTGATCTACCTAAGCATCCTCAAGGTCATAAAACAACTGAACATGTGGAATCAGTATAATAAATTATGTAAGTCCAACCCTAAAATACCATGCAACAATTGGGTCTCATCACACGACAATAGAAACACATATTTTGTGTTTCTGACTGACAAATTGGATTTACAATAGACAAATAAGCTTATTATTGCCTATAAAAACATAATTGCGAATATTTCTGTTGACGAAAATAGAATATAAACTGGGATATAATTATGCTTGTAAGCATTGTTGTAACATAAAATTACAATAAGCTGTTTACTACTCGATAGGAATCTTTATCCAAACGCTACCTGAAGAAAATTTCAAGTCCATCGAGTACGTGTGGGGTAGAGTTGCATACCAAGTGGTGGTACTCACTTGTTATCGAGCCCAAGCGGATCGGGGCCGTCTCCCTTGTGACCGACTACGAAGCACCTCGATGTATTTTGGTTGAAGTGGGAGATAGCCGTTCATTCTTTCTCTTAATATTATTGGGTGCGTGAGGAATGGTTAGCATTTACTGCAGATGTGAAAACATCGATTTTCTTTCGTTCTATAAATATTGTTTGAGTCTAATATAATTCTTGGTAAACGCCCTCTCATTAGCCATAGAAGAAGTAAAACTTATTGGTTTATTTATTGACATTATACTTCCTAGTTAGATGATTTGTCAACGTCGCCTCGCCAAGAGCCGGTTTTACCCTAACTTCGCATTAGATGTATATAAATAAAAAAAAAACTTATAAAAATACTACTGAAATTCCTTCAGGTAGAGGCGTTACACGGAAAATTTATACGGAAAGGACTCGAGCTTAGTGGCATGCGAGCCATGGCCCACCTGGTAGTAAGTGGTCACAGACGCATATTGTCAATAACTTTATTTAATTGCACACAAATTGGTCAATTTCAGGTATTTTACCTACAGTACCAGTCAAGGCCTACTGAATGCGGATGAATATAAAATATTTATACTTACTATACTAAATATTATAAAACTGTAATATAACCGTGTCAGTACATTAAACACATTTAGGAAAAAGTGGCTATAAAACAATTTAGGCGTCCAAGAACTTAAATTATTATTTTATTGTGAACAGAGGCCAAAACCCCTTCCCTATCTCCCTATCCTCTCCTTATTATCCCCCCACTCCATCTTCCTTTTTGTTAGGGCGGGAAAATATGTACCTAACCACACACCCCGTCGTTCGGGCCAACGAACAGGGTAGTGTGAGGCCCTCACCCACTAAATAAACCTGCCATGTGCCGTCTCTCCGCCTGTATTGGTGGGCCACTGGAACCATGTTACATTACTTCAGTACCTAGTATTTTCCCCCCTCTTCACCTAACTCCTTCCTTGGAGATTACGAGGCGCGAGCGAGTGATGCCTCTGGTGTTGCTAGCGTCTATAGGTTACAGTGACCGCTTACCATCAGGTTTTATTCAATAGCTCTTGATTAGACTTAATAGCTGCATTTTTTTATCTCACTATCATATCGGAATCTAAAGATATAATACAAAAATCTAGCTTATACCATAGATTTTAATTACTTTTAATAAATATTTACAAAACTGCATATATGTGAAATCGAAAATAATATTTACGAGCAGGATATAAAGCTGCATCTTCTGGTACACCATCGCTTTGCTAATACAGCCATCGTGACAGTTGCTCAGGACTGTGAATTTTCATAACACATTCCTTCTTGTCATCTGTCAGATGTATTCGCAATTTGCATATATTATTCCGATCAGGAAGCTTAATACATAAAATTTCAAGAGGTGTGGAAGTTTCCTTTGTATTTTCCTTCCTTTAGCATCCGGTACTTATTACTTATGATGTATGAGATGTATATTATGCTTAATACGCATAAGATACTATGTGAGCAGTAATTATATAATACGCGGGTTACATATTGTATGGATATGCATACCTTCACATTCCCTTTATCACCTTGTATGTAGTCTGATATGACAAATTGTATATTTAATCTGTCATAAATCGCATAATTGAAATGCCTTTGCAAAGATATACTATGAATATATTTAAGTATCATCTTAAAAACTGGGAATTGCACCATTTAAATTATTTCTGAAAGTGGAAAAAGATATATTTACTGCGAGCAGGATTCGATTATTGTCTCTCCCAATCTGAGGTAGAGCTCTGTAGGTAATCTATCGCAGCTATCGACTGATAAGTCCAAAATTGCACTTCGATTTTTTTGTTTTGAATATTGTTTTAAGTTTCATAAGAATAATACCTCCTCCCTATCCTATCCTTAGTATCCTACCTATCCTTTTCCTTGGAGATAGCGCCACGCAAGTGATGCCTCTGGTGTTGCTAGCGTCTATAGGCTACGGTAACTGCTTACCATCAGGCAGGCCGTATGCTTGCTTGCCACCCACAAAGTATAAAAAAAAACCCTCGCGTGTTGTGCGAGGCAACTAAGGGAAGTAAGCAATTATCAACTAATACATTACTGGTGGGAGGCTTGGGTACTGCGTCGTACTAATTTTTATCTGGCCCAAACGGGTGAGTACTGCCACTTTCCGTGTAGACAGACCGTGAAAAAACCACGGTGTGTTTTGGTTGTAGCGAAAGAAAGTCGTCCATTTATTAATTTCCCATACGTGAAAAGAAATGGTGAGACCGCTTGGTATATATCGTCTACCACTATATGCAATTACTAAAGGCTTGATAAGCTGATATTCTACTTTGATATCACCATAGTAAACTAACCAACGAGGTTTTAAAGTTGATAATATGTGATAATGTCAATTTGCGGAGCAGTAACGCAATTGTCTATTTCCCTTACTTAACACTTACATGCTAGATAGAAGTATCTAATACGAGTATAGTATACGAGTATGTTCTAGGTATTTACAATAGACTTATACAATAAACATGTACGATGTCTGAATTAAATATTGTTTGTGGAATCTATACCGTTTAATCAAAATTATCGTATCACTGGAGGCCATTTTTTGGTAAGGCGGGGATAAATGTACCTAACCGCACACCCCGTCGTTTGGGGCAATGAACAGGGTAGTATAACATTACTTCAGTGGTCAGGTGTCATGACTCCCTACCGGGGTAGGAATGACACAGATATTTTTAAATAATCTCGTTGATAAATTTAATATGAATAAAAAGTCTTTGTGAAATGGCAAATGCATGTGCGAATGTCATAGTAAATTTAAGTCGGTCTGACCTCCACTCCACTATACGACCACCCTCATATTGGTAAGATGAAGTCCTCCCCATCCTGACTGGTAAGCTAGATCGACCCTTACTCTTACTGACGCCTTTGGAGTGTGATGCTGAGACTATGCGAATATTCTAGACATTAAGCCCACTTTCATCTTCAGGCAGTGCAACTAAAAGCGAATTAACCTAAAAACCAATGCATAGTAAATATTATCTCAAAACATTTGGCCATAATAAACCAATTTGTGATTTAAAACTGAATCTTAATTACATCTTGTCTAAGCTGACTGCTGGTAAAGGTAGATTAGATTGACGTTTTGCTAATTAAAAGTAATTGACCAGTTGTATAAAAACTGAGGATGTCTTTTGTCACCTGGAAGTAAATTATAAAGAAGGAAGGGCGTAGACAGAGTATATAATAGAATCGCTACAATTTTAAAACTGAGGATGAAGAAAAGGATGCACATATAAGGTCATAGCAAGAGTGAGCAAGACACATGTATAAGTTTTTGATCCTTTTCGCGCATGCGTTATTTTTGTTGGGATCCAATTTAACTAGGTCTCAACAAAAAGGTGGCCGTCTCCATCATCGGTAAGTAAGCTTATTTTTGATCTGACAACGCTCGGTAACGAGAGGTCCCCCGGCGCTGCTCGGCCCAAGCCGGGCACGACTCATGCGTGTGCCGCGCCGTGTCCTCGTCACAGCCACAGTGGTGACAGCCCGGAGTCACTTCCCTCCTTGCGACTATGTGCAGATATCTGCCGAAGCAACCGTGCCCGTCCGAAAACGTTCATTAATCACGTTATATACGCTAATGTTACATGTTCTTATCTACCCGCGCTCGAACTGAGAGGACGTGTTTATAAGTGCTTAGCGGAGAATTCAATTATTTTTATATCCAAAATGCCTAAAATGTGTATTGGTTGTAACTCGGACATATATAATGCGCTATTTTTGGAGTGTTGTAATAAAAATTGCAAAAAAACTGTACCATCTGGATTGTGTTGGAAACGAACAGCGGAGCAAATGAACCAAGAAGAGAGAAGTTAGTGGGTATGTCCCGAATGTCTTTCTTCTACGCATAAGCCAAAACGCAACGAGAATACACCTACTCGAAGAGTGGCAGGCTTGGAGAACACCTTCACTCCTAGCAACAACGTCAATACTCAACGGGGATCTCGTATCAAAACATCTGAGGTACCGGCGGAGAAGATTCACTATGAATACAGTCACAATATATTAGAAGAGTTGAGATCATTCCGGTTAGAGGTATTGTCGCACTTGGAAACACAAGCTAGCGCTATAAAGAAAATCGAAGAGGTCTGCTACAACCATCCATCCATCCATCCATCAGCCTTTTAACGTTCACTGCTGGACATAGGCCTCCCCAAGAATGGGGGATAGTGCCGTAATCGCCACGCTTGGCAGGCGGGTTGGCGATCGTAGTGGATGTTGTTAATACTCGAAGGAGTGCTGCTGCCCACTCCCTCGATATTCCCTTAGTCGGCTCTTACGACTCCCATGGGTGGAGAGCGGTGGGTAAATTCTAAAGCCGGCCCCACACGGCTACAACACTAAGGCAGAATTAATGGCACTTTGTAATAGAAACATGAAGATACTGGATGATAAAATTGTTACTATAAACCAACTGCAAAGTCAGGTTGATGTGTTAAAGGTACGGAACAACAACTAGAACAGCTGATTAACGCATCACAATCATCTAAACTGCACGCATCGCCCGCGCCCGCTCAAACGACAAAAGCATACAACGAGATTGTGCGAAATGTACCTACCAGTAATAGAAAATCGGTTGTGGCCACTAAAACTGCGGTACACGGTATACGGTACCAGCAAGACCAGCGCAGAATAGAGAAGTAATGCAGGCGAATGATCAAATTTCGGGTGCGACAAGCTTGAATAAAATCACCGAAAGTAAGGATGATGGTATAGCGGCTGATGCTGCTGGTTGGACCATGGTACAGCGAAGGAAATCCAAGCTTCATAATAATAATGTGGGAAAAGGTCTCAATTCAAGTATTCTAGACTTGCAAGCTATGGAGCGGAAAAAACATCTTCATGCATGGAGGCTGCATCCTGAAACTACTGTTGAAAAGTTAACTACTTTTTTGAAGAAGTTCTGTGGTAAGGATGACAAGGTAAAAATTGAAAAAATTAAACATAAAACCGAAAGAGATTACGCGTCTTTTATAATCAGTGTTACAGAAGGAGTTTATAACAAATTATATAAACCCGAAATTTGGCCACTGAATGCTGAGTTTTCTGAGTGGGTTTGGTTTCGGAGATCCACAGCGAGAAGGGGCACAGAAAAGTAAAAATATTAATATCTTTTACCAGAACGCAAGAGGACTGCGATCAAAAGTTAATATTTTTTGTAATAAAATAGGGACATTAGAGGCTGATTTATTTGCATTTACGAAAACGGGTTGTAATGAGAGTATTGGACGTGACGGAAGCAGTGGCAATAAGTGAAGTCAGCAGTTCTCGCGTTCACATAGGCACATTAGGAGGCTGCATCCTGAAACTACTGTTGAAAAG